>OZ057416.1:52408967-53708154 GCA_964056705.1 Troilus luridus | reverse complement strand
GTAATACAGAGGACCCGGGTTCGAATCCCGGGCGGGGGGATATTTTTTCTCTTCAAATTAAAAATATTTAAAATTAAAACAACCAACTAATAAATTATAAAAATATAATAATAAAAACTTGAATGAAATAAGTCAATTGCTACTGTGATTTTGCTGACAATTTTGATACACCACCCGGCGCTAGATGTATTACGGATGACAGGTCATAACTTCTTTCCTTCATTGCTTCCTCTTCTGCTATTGAGGACTGAGGTTTACATTTACCCCCATATTGTAAGAAATGAATGGTAGATATAATAATTATATCCAAATTTGTCACTGGATATTTCCATTTCCCGGCATAGCACCTTCACTAGGTTAAGCAACATTACTTTTTTAGTTGATAAATTAAAAATTAGTCTTACCGCTTGAAACCAATATTTTGGAAAGAAATATAATAACTTGATTATGATTATATCATGATAGCAACATAAAGCTTTGCAAGAGGAATTAATTTAGCCTCTCGTTTTGAAGGTAAAAGACAGTGAGAAGGCGGAGGAATGGTTCACACCTTGCCGTTTTTTCCTCGTTAATAAGAACCCCGGGACTTAAGACATAAGCTCATAACTTATTAAGAAGGAGACTAAGACCTTTGAGATCTTAAGAGAGCGCAAGGGGCTTTAACGACTGGGCACACACTGCAATGCCTGCCCCCGCCCGATAGCCTCGCCTTTATGTGGAGTTTAATTTGCCTCAGTCTTTAGGGATCTCATTCGGCTACGCCGGAGTGAAAGAGTCTAATTTTCTCCTTACTTGATTAAAAAGATTTCCTCAAAAGATATTTCCCCTCTCTTATAATTGTCCCCCAACCCCCTCTCTCTCTCTTGAAGGAGCGCTATTAAAACCAGATTTCCATTCCGAGCAAGTTTGTAACAAGAGCTGTTTTAATAGAGTAATTGGAAATGAGATCTCTAAAACCATACATTTCCTCTGATGTATTTCGTGACAGTTGGCAATTTGCAGTACTGTGTTGCCATGGTTAGCAAAACAACCTACTAGACCCAAGAGGGTCCGCTGCTCGGCAGGTGGCCCTAGGGTTTTTTAAAAGAGAGACAATTTTATTGGATGTGCCGTCCTTTGGAAGGGATGTAAAATGGGAGTCCCTAGCCAGCAAGATTTCAGGTACTCGTTAAAGATCCCTATCCTAATGATACCTGCATATAGACAAAATTTTAGGACCCCTTTGTAGCATCGTCCGATAAGTCATGTCAGCATAAAATAACGTTAAATAGACAATTACATTTGATTGCAGATAGAAAAACTTGAAAAATACGATAAATGCAACAGAGTAAAAAGTAAAGTAAAACGCATCCATAACCCGAACCACATTCGAGGTGAAAATAATTTTCTGAAGATTACTTTATCTGTTAACCACCATTAACAGATGACCTGGTGGGATCTTTAGACACTCCTAAGCATTACCAGCCTCTATAAAGTGGATACTCTTAATCGGGGAAAAACCTGGTTGTTAAGCGTTATCTCAAACAAGTCACCATTATTTTAGAAACGTAGGACAATCTCCAACATGCACTGAACACAAGACCCTTAATGAGCTGTGGTGGTATAGGTTTCAAAAATAAATTTTTATTGTTTACCTTATGCTGACCTTTCCCATACGAGCGAACATAACTCCAACCACACCAACAACTCATTGGATCTGAGCATCTTTCTCCTTTCCTGTAAACCGTAAAAAAATTAATTAATTGTATGGACTACTCTAGATTATATCTTTTACATCGAATAGAGTTGAATGAGACATGTCATTAAAAATATTTCATTGAAAATTAAATATAAGGATTAATAAGGAGCTCAAATTCTGTTCTAAAAATTACGTAAAATGATATGTGTTAACAAAAAAAATTAAAAAAGTAATTAGTATTAAACAGGAAGTGTGAAACTACATGTACAGAGGTTACATTTATCTGAGGAAAAGAATGCATAAAAAAACCTGTACCACTACAACAAAGGATGATGGACAACGGTGGAGCGAGATGATTTGTCCTAGGGGATTACTCCCTTATTTTGGGTACTCACTTTAAAGAGCCTATGTGAGCCCCAGGACGTTCCTACTTCCCATAGGATCTATATATATATATCCAGGATGTCAGTGGCGCCCTGAGGTTTGATCCAGTAAATAAAGATATTAGGAACCATATACTTCAGAAATACACCTAGGAACACCCACACTACTATATGAGACTAAAACTGTAAACATTTTTATCAAACAGAATTTTTCGATCACACATCTCAAACTTATTATTGAGACTTTTATAATTGTAATCCTCTATAATTACCCATTCTTATCGATCTTTTACTATCTGTTACTCGCCCATCCATCAACCTCCAAGATAGGCCTTACAATAAAAAAAAAGTTAACAAGTATCGAAGGGGGTTGATTAGACGAGCAGATGGGACAAGACGAACCACGTTCCCCGAACTTGCAAAATGTTATCTCCGTTGACTTCATTAATGAAGGAAGTGGTATAATAATTCATGGGGGGGGGGGGCTTGTCTTCTGTCCCCGAGTTAGTCTCATTAGGGATTCCCCAAGTTAGTGCGGGTCCAACTTGAGTCCGGCCTCCGAGCTCTCTTGTCATTTTTCATGCTTTTCGTCGTCTCCAACCTCTTTCGTAATTTCCTCTTTTGACAGTTGTTCCCTGGATTCCATAATTTCGAAAGGGTGAATTACTGAGGGAAAAATAAAAACAAAGGTTCTTTTTAGAAATTAATTAGTCAATTAAATTAATTAGTTATTATTGAACGGTACCGAAAAGAGTTCTTCAACTGAAATTGGAGTTTCAAAGGAACAAAGGATTCTTAACCATCATAAGGACAAAAAAACCACAATATATATCGCATTGGCTTAAAAGTTGAATAAAGTATACCAAACGGGACGTTAACATATCAACTTACTAAACCCAAGTTCGCGGGTTCGTAGCCAACTGCCTGGGTAATATGGATCAAAAATCCTTAAGATGTGAGGTAGGTACTCGTTAAAAATCCTATCCTTACTAAACCTGGGGAGGCAAAATTCAGAGCTCCCGCTGTAGCATCCTCCGATTAGCCATAGCAGCATAAAGTGACGTTAAATAAAAAAAAAGGCATATCAATCGCGATTAGTACAAAATGTATTGAAGAAAGAAGGGGTAACATAAAATCATACATAAAAATTAATTGTCTATAAGTATGACCATATCAAATATGCATTAGTTAGCTTAAAAGATAGTTAATGGTATAATAGGTTAATGGTAGCATGAACTATTAAGGATAAACTTTGATAGAACCATGTTATTGTCATTTAGGTATTGTTTTACTAGGTCTTATATTATCTACGTATTAAATTTATTGTTTGATAAAATAATTATATTTGCTATATGTTCTTGGGAGGGGAACTCCTAGCGATTGAGCGCGATGAAGGACCAATCACCCCCCTATACAGCCGTTAACTTAGAAATATTACAGACTGTACCATTTACTGAAACTAGAACTCATCATCTAGCGTTTTGGTACGGCTAAACTGTTTCAGAACGATCATATGCACAGATAACAATCTTCACAATCTTTCCTATATACATTTAAATGCAACGTTAATTGTTTTACCTTTTTTTTTACTCGACCAATGATTAACTACTAATGAAAAAAAAAAAGCCATAAGTAATGCATGTCAATATTTATTCCTTATTTCGCCCTGAGTAAGACTTGATTCCTCTAACCAGAGGGGGGGGGGCGCGGGTCTCCGAATGACCTATTTGATAATTATAACAATATTAAGACTCAAGTTTGTCCCGAAAGGCAAAACCATCAATACCGAAGTGAACTTTTATAAATGATATTCATCTAACAATGTTTGTATTTGTTTCTTAATAAAATATTTAGTTTTTAACATCGTTAACTAACGGTATACAACTTGTAAGAAATAAATATTAATTATTTATATAATTATTAATATAATTCTCTATGAATATTAATTGTGGTATAGAGCGATATAACATAGACATAGAAAGTGGCTTTCTGATATGAAATAACTAAATTGACTATTTACTATAGACTAACATTATAACTTAGTGACTACTCTCTCTACATATTATGGACTAGTCATACCATGTACTCTCTATTGTCTTTTCTTTTGTCCTCTCTATACCTATATATATGTCATGCTATTTCCTGATATGTATCTATATATTTATGAAGTCAAGGAAGGACATAGCTGCATAAGTATACCCAATAGCATTAGGTCATCAATCCAATTTTATGTTCTTATAATAAGTTAACTAAACAAAAGGTTGTCAACCATTGCTCTAACTCCACCCTACATTCTTCTGCAGTATCACCGAACGGCATACAGGTTGCGGGAATTCGTTCAATTTATTGCGAGGATTGTTGATCTTGCTATTTCCTCTCCTCCTGTGTTTTCATACAGCTCTTTCCTGAATAAATCACTCGCAAAGTTTATCTTCCTCCGTAGCTACGAAGGGCCGTCTACGAAATTAATTAAGGGCGTTAGTATTAAAAATAAAAACAAGAGGGAGGAAGGAGAGGTGGAATATAATTTATTTCGGTTAGCGTCACGTACTCGGGGGCTTAAGGATTAGACTCGCAGGAAATTAACATCCCTACAAGTTTTATGCAGGCTAAGAAAAGAGGGTGGCTCAACCCTTTTTCGGCGGGGGGGGGGAGCTTTCTTCAAGGGTGAGGTCGGAGGGTGGGTTTTTTCCTTCGGGACGTGCCTCCGGATCCGCCGAGTAATTATTAAAAGTTTAAACCTTTCTTCCTTCTTAGCCTCTGTTGTTTTTTCCCATTTTCCCCTCATGGCTTCCCCCGATCGGAAATTTTTTTTCCTTTTTTTTCTATCCGATTTTCGAAACAGCTTTTTGTCTTACGGTATTGAATTATTCAGAGAAGCCGTCCTTGCGGTTTCTTCCCTGGTTTGCGGTCATTGAAATATTGACACAGGAGCAACAATTTTATTCCATGTTGAAATCTCTCGAAACTAATGAATGGGCTTTAATTTTTGATAGTCTATATTTTCTCGGTAATCCATACACGGATTACAAACTAATACAAGTTTTAACTGAGCATAGACATACCATATCATACTTGCACAGATTTCACATAATCAATTACAATACTGTTTAATAGGCATAGAAGAACAGACATTTAAACACCTAACTTATTATTGCCAAATGTATGAAAATCGAAGGGAAAAATTTATTATTCCAATAATATTAAGATGGAAAGATTGACCAGTGTCGGACCATATAATGCATTTCAGCCCGAATTCATTAAATTCATTGTTAGTATTGATTTTGAAAAGTTGACATTAAATTAAGAAATATATATTATTATTATGAAGGTGATAATTTTTAAATAATTTTATTTTGAAGAGAAAAATATATAAGAAATATATACATTGTACATAAATATAATCATTTTTATAATTTTAATTTTTTGTTATTTGTAACAGGCTGTAAGTAGTAATGCTTTTGTATATATTTCAATTATCACATTTGTTATTAATTAATATTGTAATCACAATTGTAAATTGTAATTAAAAGGCACATCGTAAACTGTATGTAGTATGGAGTGAGATTATAAATTAACGGTCCTATCAAAGGGTCACTTTGGGCTATTGCCCATGAAGAATCTTGGTTAAGTAGGTGGTAGAGACTGTACTGTTTCTTAGACAATGGTCGTGCAGGTGATTTGTCCTAGATCACGCTCAACCGTCGGATTTCCCACTTTTTTATTTATTTTATTATTTTCCATTTATGTCTCAATAAAAAATAAGTATAACAAATCATTTCTGGCAACATAAATATATCATGATAAATAAATGAAGTACGTTTACTCATACATTAATTAATTCATATATACACAAAATTTTTGTGTTGCTTTTTATCAAGTAACATAAAATTAGTTGAAGTAAGTGTTGATTTACACATTTTTTACTATATACGAATTACTTGTTACACGTACAAAAATTTATCGCAACAATGAATTTTTTACTTTTATCCTCTTAATTTTTTATTTTATTTACGATTTTATTTTAAATATAGTTTATAAAATTCAAACCACTTACATTACAATCTTTTAGTACTAATCAAAATTAATAAGAAAATATCATGTGGAAGTTTTAATACATTTATTTTAATAATTGTAATCTTTCGCCACCTATATACTTCTGTCTTCTTTAGCTATTTAAATGACCATAAATTTCTTTTTTTAATGAAAAGATTATTATGACGCTTTTCTTTTTTTTTTTTTTACAGGGCCTACTTTGTGCTCAGGTAGGGATTCACATTCAAATTTTATTTTTTTCAGGTTTTCCTACATTTTTAATGTCTGACTTTTCATTCCCTATAAAATAACCAAATTACATAAATAAATAAATGAATGAATTTTTAATTAAAAGTACAAACTTTGCTACCCCACATTTCAAACCAAATTTTATCAGTTCAAAATTATCAGATAAGCATTCAGATATTTTGTCAGGATATTGTACACATGCTAAATTTATACTTACCAAACCCGAAGTCCAAAGGGTTGATATAAAATAGGTGTAAGACAGGACATCATTGAGATCCAAGCAGTTCTCTTCCTCGTGACAAATGTTCACCTATCGAAGAAGAAGGAAAATTAGAATCTTATTAGGTAAATATAAAAATCCTAAACTTATATGATGAGTACTCTAACAGCTATAAACTTATAATTTTCCGAATTGAAGGGTTTGCAGCAACAACGAGTTAACTCCAGTTTTTATAATTTTTGGTAAAATAAAAAAAAATATTTAAAAATAGAGAAAGTATTTAAATTGGCTTTGACTTCGTCCAATTATATGTCTCCTACCACAACATATTATGGCCAAATTCCTATTGAGAAATTCGCCAAATTCGCAATTTTAGAGTCGATTTTATTCTGGAGTTAACTCCTTTTTGGCCCAAATAATTGAAAATTTCTTTCTTTTAAAAGTAAGGAAGCATTGAATAAGGACAATTTTCAATAAAATTGGTTTATTTCAAGAAAAGGACGAAATAACAAAAAATAAGAATGCAAAACTACTGATGATCATTCCATTCGGCGTCAAAGATTTCTTCAGGATCCTCGAAGTCATCATTCGAATTTAGACCATCCTAGAACCACATCTCGTTGTGACCAGCATACTTCTCAGTGAGTTAATGCTTCCTTACTTTAAAAAGAAAGAAATTTTCAATTATTTGGGTCAAAAAGGAGTTAACTCCAGAATTAAATCGACTCTAGAATTGCGAATTTGACGAATTTTGTTAGCAAAAATTACTCCTTGTTGAACCAAACTAAAGAATGATCCCCCCCCCCAAGAAACAGTTGTTAACTCTGTTTGGCCTAAATATGGAGTTAACTCGTTGTTGCTGCAAGCCCCTCAATTCTTTTTTAAATAATAATAATAATAATAATTGGGTATATTATTCGGCCTTTGTTAATTAAACAATTCAGATATCAATAATAAAAAAAACAAATTAATTATTCTGAATAAATAAAAACGGCGCAGAAATAATGAATTAAATAAATTAAAATCGTTGATCACATAAATCTGATAAGAGAGAGATTAAAAGAGAAATGAATAAGTTTAAATAAAATGTGAGAGAAAGACGGGGAAAAGAAGACTTGTGTAACAATACTGCAACCCAAATATTATTATTAATAATAATGAAAGACTTGGCGAACCCAGAAGGTTCGATTCCGGTTCTTTCGATTCCAGTCCAAACCAAATCACCCTTCCATCCCAACTATGCCTTGGTCTATCCTTAGCAAGTATCCATATCAATTTCATTATGTTATATTTGTGACTAAGAATAGTTTATACATAATATTTTTCAAGATATATATATATTCAACGTTTGTTGGGTCGCTATAAATAAGTACATTTATAACAACTCCATTAAGAACCATAATATACAATACCACAATAATTATAATACATTAAGAACTGATATAAGCTTTTAAATTTAATTTAAAAATTATATGTTAACAGTATGACAAACGGCATTCGTATAATTCCTCAAATAAATATTTATTCTTACTATAATTATAAGTTCCCATAAAATATTATTCTCAAGAACACCATCTAGCCACAAGACTTAATGAGAATGTGTTTGAAAATTTTTATTTTTTTTTAACGACATCTGTGTTATTATGGCTAACCGGATGATGCTACAGTGGGAGTCCTAAATTTTGCACATCCATGTATAGTTTGACAAATATCTTTACCAGTACAGCGAGGGGATGGTTGACTGGAAAGTAGACATAAGGAAGAAAATAGTTGGGGGTGCAGTCAAATGAAAACACTAAATAAGTGGTAGCTTATTTAATTATGTGCGACGTTTCGACCCACTTTGTGAGTCATCTTCAGGGCTAAGAAAGAAAAACCTTTTTATTTTTCTTTTTTTTTTTTTCTTTTATTCATATATATCCCTCACTTTTGTTCTAAATTTCTACCTCTCTACATATATATTTTTTCTCATTTATCATATACTTAGTCCTCAATGTATTTTTATAGTTCTGTTATTTTGTCTGTTTTTCTTTCTTAGCCCTGAAGATGACCCACAAAGTGGGTCGAAATGTCGGCACATAATTAAATAAGCTACCACTTATTTAGTGTTTTCATTTGACTGCACCCCCAACTATTTTCTTCCTGATGTCATAAATAATTAATGTTTACTCCCTTTAAAAAATCGCAAGACCGCCTTCCGGACTATGCACTCACGATCTTGGACATAATAGGTTGATATATAACCAATACATCACAGGTTTAAATTCGTATGTGTTTTTATTGAAGGATACATCGCATAAATGCAAGGTAGGTAGGTAGGTAGAACTGCTTATGGACACTCAACATCAAGGGTCTTCAGTGTCCGTCGTTTTTTTTTTTTTTTTTTTTTTTTTTTTTTTTTTTTTTTATTTATTTATTTTTTTTTTTCCTTTGTCCTTTGTCATTTTTTAAATTTCTTTGTCATTTTTTAAATTTTGTCAAAAAGGTTATATTTTTTTAGAAACTTGATGGCTGTCTCTATATTTTTATTATTATCGCCTAGTATAGTTGGGAGGAATCTTTGTAATTGAGCTTCCTGAAAATAACTATCCCAGAGGGGGCAGTCCTCCAGTATGTGTCTAATTGTTAGTTGTGCGTTATTACATGTTGTGCACTTCGGTGGACTGTCCTTTGTTATAAGGTAACCATGGGTAAGTCGGGTGTGGCCTATTCTAAGTCTTGTTACAACGACCTCTTCCCTTCTGTTACTGCGGTTGGAACTTTTCCATATTTTTAATTCATTTTTTACAGCTTTAAGCTTATTTCGTTCCTCGGTGTTTTCCCAAAGCTGAATCCAATCTTGTTTTACTCCATATTTTAAAAAGTGGCATATATCTGATGAGGTGTAGATACTTGTAATATCAATCGATGACAATGCTGCTTCCTTGGCAGCCCGGTCTGCTGCTTCGTTACCATCAATTCCCACGTGTGATGGAATCCAAACCAAAGATATGTTCTTATTCATATCTTTTAACATTGATGCATAAACTTGTGCTTTCCTTATAAGATGGTCTTTACTATAAATGTTTTTAAGTGCCATAAGAGCAGATAGGGAGTCCGTGTATATTACGAAGTTTTCTTCTTCGCATTGCATAATATAATAGAGTGCCGCGCAAATCGCATAACTTTCGGCAGTGAAGTTGCTGGCCAGGGAGGGAAGTTTATACTTGCCGATCCTGGAGTCTGATACAAATGAACAACCAACATTATTATTTAATTTAGAACCATCTGTATAAAATTGTTTTCTATTACTATATTTTCCCTTAATTTTTTGCAAATTACATAAATGCAAGGTGTTGAATGTAAAAAAACACATTTTTCATTTGCTATCTATATCGATTGCTTTAGGATTGCTAATAGGTATAAATATCATGTAGAGACTTCTAAACAGCACCAAACCATGTATAAGAACTTAAGTACAATATACGATTGGCGATGTGCACTGATTGTCAATGAATGTTGAAGCAGTAGTTCACTCTCCTGAAAAGTTGCGTTTTTCACTTTCTATACAATGAAGATATGTAGAGGGTGTATTTTACGTAATTTTAGACTGTTGCAAGATATTGGCTCTAAAATACAACCAATGACATTACATCCTGCGAAATTGCTTGTATCAATGAAATAACAGTTGAAATAACAGTAATTCGTTTTTTATTCAAACTCCCCCTTTTCAAGTATATAAACGATTATATAAAATAAAAACTACGGCCTTTTCTGTTGGAGCGAGACAAGAAAGATCAGCTTAATTTTTAATCTTTAATTTAAGTAAAAGAGAAACCTCCTACTCTTCTCGCCGTTTATTTTTAAATTTTAAGAGGGCGATTTTCAGCTGAAATAAGAAACTGAATAGCCCTATAAAGGGCTGAAATAAACCCTTAATGTAACCTACAGGGGAGTGTCTTTTGTGATTTCAGGCTTGAAATAATTTGGAGAATGAAGGAGATTCTTTGAAATGGAACCAAGTTTTCACAAGTGGCTAAGCGCTGAGCAATTAACAGTAGTTGCATGGAGTTGGGATTTTTCATTAAGTTTTAGAAGCGAGCAAGTAGATCCCGACCGCTCCTTAGCCATTTTCCCTTATTTTATTTCCCCCCCCCCCCCTCCACCCTCCGCTCTTCCTAAACAACGAGGGCTTCAAATGCTAAACTGCTCTTTTCAATTTTAACGTTATATTCCTAAAGAATATGCAACTATCATTTTCGTGCTCGTTATATCCTAGTTGATACTTTTTTAACAAGACTGTAAACGTTTATATTTCCTCATTTAATTGACAGACTACTTTAAATTCGCATAAGTTATTATTGAAGATATTTGTGGATCATTTTAACATAATTGATACATAAAACATAATGCTGGAACTATAACACAATCAGAGACATTGCATAACTACAATTTTACTTTTTAAATAATCTTTTTCACTTTTTAATTAATACAATTTTTTTTTAAATATTTTAAAGTGAAAACTAATTTTTTTTTTAATACAACTAACTATTAAGTTCATACTTTTTACCATTACCTTACTCCAAGATACCATATTCTTCCACCAAACAGGGTATGATGATAATTAACTTTTTTTTTTCTTTTTTTTTAATGGCATTGGATACTTCCATACAGCCAGATACATATTTATTTGATTAATTGGTATTTTCTTTGATGCCAATAGCACGCGGTATTCCCAGGGGGTCACCCATCCAAGTACTAACCACGCCCGACGTTGCTTAACTTCGGTGATCGGACGGGAACCGGTGTGTTCAACGTGGTATGGCCGTTGGCAAATAGGGTATGCTTGATTTTATACAGCAAGGATAGCAACTTCTACACAAGCTACACGTCTGGTCCAATCCAATCTAGAACGCGTGAAAGAAACCCTCTTCTAAGGACACTGGTCTTCTCTGCTTGCGAATTCGTTCAGAATCTCCGGAGAAAGTAAACAACATCCCAACTTGTGTTCCTCCAGTATTCCATCTAGAAATCAAATTTATTCTCTACTATCTGAAAGAATCAAACTCCTGGAACTAAATCTGGTTTTTGTGCTTTGAAGGAAGGTCCAAGATTTAAAGAATAAGAAAACTATCAATCTGCTCCCATGTCTGTAGGAAGTGGTTTTCTTCCTATACGCATGCATCCAGCGGTTCCTTATTGTGGCTATAAATTATTCGCCTTGTGATCATGGCCATTTGGGAATGATGTGACTAGATCATCGGCGAATATCGGAAATCTGGATGTACAGTGAGTATTTAAAACCACGAATCGTCTCTTCAGTTCTCGTTAGCGCCAGATGAAGAGGCAATGAGAGGTTAAGGGTTCAGACCTTCAACACCGAAGTAAAGTGTATTTGTTTTTTAATTCTTGAGAGGAGTTGTTGTTTGTTCTAATCAGAACCTTTGTGTTTTTGTATAGATTTTCAATACCTCCAAGTGTTTCTATCATATATAATCTTCCTTTACCGGAGAATCAACCGCATTTATTAATTACACAGGCCAACAAAATAATTTTTTAACTTTAATAGTTGATCTTTATAGAATTTTATATGCTGAACCTAAATCTGGCCTTAGGTTTTTTGTATCACCCATAGTTTTCCACCAATATGCTTTGTATTATATAGTATTAACCCCTATCTAAACCCCTATACGGTAAACGGGGAAAACTTGGAAAATTGTTGCTTTCTCTTCCTGTACACAAAAATGATGGTTCAAACCGCCAAAATGTTCTTTTCTTTTAGTCTATAGCCAAGTAATTCAGCTTTTTCTTTTGTTAAGCTAAGATCCCTAACCAGGTCGTTAAGCTCGATTTGAGTAAACAGTTTAGGCTCTACATTTTTCTGTAAAACATTGGAATTCTTCATCATCTTGTTCATCTAACTCCGATTGTACATCAGAAAATACTTCCGTTGGAATATAATTTAAATCATCTGGTGGTTCAGGGACCGGTAAATCTACGCCATGCCCTATTGGTCGGATGGTGGACGGAAGGTTAGGGTAGCTTATTACCTTCTTGTTTTTTTTTTAGTTATGATCAGTAATATCGACACTGCAAAAGTAGCAATCGTCGGAATGATTTCTTGGCTCTCTCCATATCACAGGAACAGCAAATTTAAAGGTTTTTTCTCCTTTTTCGATCATTTTCATAGATCTTCGACACATACATACCTTAGGCGTGGCCCAAGATTTATCCTGATCACCAAGTTTAGTTCAAAAGTATGACAAATGAACCTTTTTGACAAAGTCTGTAATGTTTCTTTGGTGTTTTAATCACAACTCACCACAGATATAACAAAAACTGTCAGCAGAGTTTTTACAACCGCGATAAGACATTGTAATGAGCACATGTACAAGAAACGTGCAAGTGAGGTTAGGTTGACAGTAAACAAAACATCAGCTGTTAACAGAAAAAATAATCAACCTTTTTTGGGCAGCAAATGAGTTTTGAGCAGTGCTACCAACTTAATCCACACCAATAGAGCTTGTTTTTCAGTTATTTATTTTAAATATTAAAGCTGTTCAATTCTTTAAAAATCGCTTAATTTAATAAATTTAACTATAAAATGTGAAGAAATTGTGGGTGATACAGCTTTTTTAGTATCATATTTGGATTCAGCGCCCTAAAAGCTATATGAATAAGGTATTTTCAGTACAAAAGTTTTATTCATCGTTGGCTTGTGTTATTTTGCATTTCTGATAGAATGCGAACTAAAGCTTACTGCATACTGAGATGTGAGTAATAGATCGACTGTTGTTTTGAAACGATCTTTCAAATATAAAAAGTTACTAAAATAATTAAATATTGTTCAAATCATTGTGATGTATCAACAAACTACCAACAAATAAATAAATTAACGTGGATCTCTCAACTGTACTAGTTTAAGTCTCATTTCAAACTGTTGGAGCGCTCAGTTGTCTTGTCGAGGGTTCCGGGTTCAAATCCAGTTGTGGCAGATAATTTTTTAAGATGTCAGATGGATCTTTCGGGATCTGGAAATCACCCTGGTGCTCACTCACTCTCTATTAAGTGCCTATCCAAAATAGGGGTAAGAATCTAGCGGTCGAGGGTGATCTCGGACAATCACCCTGCACAGTAGCAGTAGTCACGCACTAAACGACGCAATCTTAATGTGTTTTTTTGTTTTGTTTTTTTGTCAATCCTTAGTTATGTCATTATTCGGAGAGGATGTAAAATAGTCAGGAATAAAAAATCCTTGCATAAGCCGTCCTTTGGAGGTCTCGACCCTCTACCTTATGAGGACCTATGCGGTTTCAGGTATTTATTAGAGATCGTCCTGTTAGCGATACCAGCATTAAGTGGCGTTAAATAAGTAAACAACGAACGAATCCATTCATCAAATGATTCTTCTGGTTTTTGACAGTGTCATTAAATTCTTTGCCAACGTTTCGCTAGACATGGTGCTAACTTTCTCGAGGCAGCCTCAGATTAATAATGTCCGATTGACATTTGATTGAAAATATTGGCCGTGGCAATTTAAGAGAGTATTTAGACAGTATTGTGTTGAAATTTTGCGGACATAATTTATGACATTTATGAATGCCCTTAACATCATCAGCAAGCAAAATCTTGTAGCTCAAAGGAGACACAGTTCGAATACCAACAAGCGAAGTACCTAGCTTGTTGCGGGTTGTTCACCAGATGAGATTAGAACAGAGAACGCTCTACTAATGGTATAATGGAGAGCGGCTTGACGACTGAGCTTGTTGGTAAGTAGTTGTAGCGGGCGGGCAATTGGAGGATTGGAGCATTGGAGGCTCGTGTTTGTGTTGGCGGAGTCACATTAGCAGAGCTCTTAATCAGGCAATTAATTAGCGGGCACACACACTCTCTCAACCCACTTACCTCTCCCCCCTCCCATCCTCAACTTCCCCTCCCTTCCTCCATCTCGCTCTCGCTGGAGCAAATTTGCACAAGCTTCGGTTAACACCTTTACCTTTCGGCTTCTTAAATAAGGGAAAGTATGGAGCGCTGTTGACTTTGTCCTGAGTCACCGGTTTTATTTCAAGCGTACCGCTTTAAGTTGGAAGTTAGAATTTATGGGGTGCTAGATTTTCAAACATTATTAGGAATCAACCTTCTATGCCCAAGGTCGCAGGTTTCAGCCTGAAAAGTGATCATAGGGTTTACAAACAAAATAAAACCAGAACAGCCCAAGAAAGGTCTGGGGTACAGTACGTGGTAGAGACTATACAGTTTCTAGGACAACGGTTGTGCAGGAATGCGACTTGTCCTAGATTACGTTCAAACCCCAGATTTTCCTCTCTACTTTAGGTACTCAATTTAAAGTCACTGCTTGAGCCCCAGGATGGTCCCAGATGCCAAAGGGTCCATCTTCGGCTGCTAGCAGATTAAATAAAACCTGCCAGGGTCTCTTGGACTTGAATGTAAAAGGAAATTAATTACTCTCTAATTAAGAAAATATATACATAACTCACAACATAATTAATTTAATCTGTAGATAGCTGTGGATGGATCCTGTTGGAAATGGAGATCTCTCCGAGCCTCTATAAAGTGGATACTCTTAACGGAGGAAAACAATGAAAAATTACATTTTCATGAGTTGTAATGATACAGTTTTTTTTTAAACATAACTTACTTTTAGTAGAAGTAGTTACTATTAAGAGGAACTAATATCTCTAAAACACTTTCATTTTTATTTGAATATCGGTTTAGAATGTACTTTTCTGGGATAGAATTTTCAATATGCTGTTTTCAGTTCATCTATGCGTTTCGGAATATCGTGATTCTAAAAAACCTTTCTTTGGTCCTTATCTTTAGCTAGTCTGTCTCTTATCTTTCACTGTTATCTCTCAAATGGGTTGGCCAATATGAATAATAGACAAAAATAGATTTTTTTTTTCTATACTCTACAATGCCACACTTCTATAACGGTTTCAATGAAACCTCCTAAAATCTTCAATTTTAGTATGCAGTACAATGTCGGGAAAATTTTTTTAAAACTCATGAAGAAGACACGATATATAAGCATAACTATTGTGATTTCTCCTGATAAGACTCTTTATAGGGTTATTTAAATTTTAGATTAACTGAATTTATAGTTTATAGAATTTTTCGTATATTAATAAATAAATTTATTATTAATTCATTCAAAAAATTTGAATAGACAGTCATGAGGACTGCCAACAGGAGTAAAAACTCAAAACTTTAGAATAACCATGTTTTTTATTGTATTCCTAAATCAATTATAATCTAAATTATTTAAATTTCATAATTTGTAAATTGAAATTATTAATATAAATCTTGTTTTCACTCCTATTAAATTATTAATTAATTACATTTTCTAATACTTTATTTATTGATCAAAATTAGTTCAATACAAAATATCATACAACTTAATAGAAATAATAATAATAATGATTTAGAATTATATCAATTATATCTTGTATTTGTATTTACGTAAATCTAACTGAACTGTATTTTATTATATTATAACGAAAACTTTAATAAGTCGTTTTAGCTTTAAGCTATTATTAGTTTAAAATACATAACTATTAAACGACCCTTTAGTTAAATATTATTGTTATTATATCAATCGATTTCTAATATTTAAACTTATGTTTATTAAAACAAATTTATAACTCTTAAGAAGACCGCTAAATGTCACCAGTCTCGCCTAATACGCCACGCGATCGCATAAGTTTCCCCCTAACAAACATCGCTCAACGCGAATAAAAAAGTTTTCACTTAAAAAAAAATATTAAAACATAATGACAGAGATCCGTAACCAGTAATACCATACAACGGTGAATATTGTAGTAAATGTGTACTTTTTTAAAGGTAAATTCAAATGTATTATTTATTCATAAATAAGCCCCTCTCATAAACAAAATTAATTGGTAAAAAATATATATAAATATTGCGGCTATAGGTTCAAAATGAAGGATGAGACAGAACAATACGATAGAAGTTGGAAAAAGGAAGTAAGAAGAGAAGAAAGAGACAGAACCTAAAATGGTCCCCTCTTTCTTTTCTTATTGCCGCTACAGTCTCCACATGCGCGCAAATGAGATCGATTAAACCCCCCCCCCCTCCCCCAAGACACTTGACCTCTATGTCAGCTTCTTCTTGTCATTTTTAGCCTTCACCAACTTTACTCCACAACTTTACCTTTGCTCCTCCTATCTCACTTCTATCCGTTCTTTCCTTCTGTACGGATTCAACTTCCTATAACTTGAGTAAGGAAAATGTAAAAAAAAATCTTTTCCGAATGTTCGAGATAGTTATTTATAGACAGTCAATTTATTATACAACGCTATGATAGAAGAAAGTCCTCTTACTAAACGTTATACAAATGTACTTATTATACAACCTTATGGTAGGAAAAAAGGCCTCTTATTAAGCATTATATGCTTATTAACAACCTTCAAACAGGAAAAAGTCCTGTAATTATAAATTATATTCTTATCACTCAACTTTCAGATCGGAAATAGGCCTATTATTATATCTACAGGCCCGGTCAATAACTGGTTAAGTCGGATTTTGTACAGCGATAGGTAACAGCTTTGAAATGACCGGAATCGTATCTTCCACATAGTTTTTGGCTTGAAATGGAGTTGTAATACAAGCAATAACGCCTTTTCAAGCCAAGGTGTGACTTAGTCCCTTATTTACTACGAAAATAACACGATTCCGCTTACTCAAGTACAAGAAACTCATTTTGGAGAAAATTAGACTTAACCGAGGCTGTAGATATATTACATATACTTATTATGCGACCTTAAGACAGAAAAAAGTTCTCTACTTATACTATTTATTTCCCCTTATACTAACAATACAAGTTTAAATTTCCAGCTTCAATTGGACGTCCGTACTACTCATCATATATGCTTAAATTTCGTTCGGAATCGCTTGTTCTACCACAATTAATAGAATCTTTTATAAAAATAACATTAAAAATACTAAATTTATCAACTCGATCCATCGGATGCAAATCGGGTTATTTACTTAAGGACTGTTTCCGGTTAGTAATTTTTTATCAATCTACAAAGAAAACGAAAATAATTTTATTGTTAAGATTTTAATTAGTTTTCAAAACAATTTAACATAAAAAAAAGACATTTTCATAAAATATTTCTTTATGTTATATAGCTGGAACATATAAAAATATATTTATAATCAATCTATAAATATATCCTATAAAAATAAAATTTTGAAAAAATATCTTGAAGGGCCTTGCTTATACATTTACAGCCCCGGTGAATGAGTAGTTAAGTCGAATTTTTTCTAAAATGAGTTTTTTGTACTTAAAGAAGCGGGGTCGAGTAATTTTTATCATGAATAAGAGTCTAAGACAGGCACTAGTTGATTATATTTTATTATTAATTTTTTATTTTGTTTTCTATAGTTTTAATTTTTTTAAATGGGCATTTTCTTGAAATATTTCATTATGTTCAACACTCCTAAAAAACTGAAATTATGAAAAAAGTTCTTGAAGGATCTTGCTAGTTATATAGGCTTTCTAGTTAAAAATATAGCCCTCGGCACATTGTCTTAAGCAGTCATTGGACACAGAATTATAAAATACTCAACAAAAAAAAGATTAGAAATTGATCATGTTTCGATTATTATAAATAGGAATTATTTAGTTAATACTAAATAGACGGCTTAATTTAAAAATCTGCATTAGCTTTAACTATGATAATATGGTTTGTCACACTGAACTTCTACACAAACTCTCTTACCTTTGCGGTTCACACCACACTCCAACCACCTTAGATTCCTGATGATGCCGGTAATAGCTCGAGGGTCCTTCCCAGATGTTGACCCCCGCAGAGCGATCTAATACTTCCTTGGTCATTAACTAATCTTCTCGGCTACGGGATCATTTGTTTCTACCATTATCTGTGGCTACCGGGCATTGAAAGCACAATGGGACCGTGAAATTTAGTGTATATCCGGAGAGAAAACTTGGATCTAGCGAAGAAACTAGATTACCAAACCTATCGAAAGGAGTAGCATTAGTATAAATAATAAAATATTGTTATTTATATATTAAAATTCTAAAAAAATACTGTACATTTAGCAGAAATTAATCGTGTTATTTAATAAATAAGGTTATCTGAATATTATAATGAAATGTGTTTCATTATAATACATAATATTGTTAGTATATATTTGTTGTGACAATATCTATAATGCATATATATGTAATTATAAGCCGTTTGTACTTTGTAACTATTCACTTATCTGTCTTTAACGTTTCTCAAGTTTATATGAAGAAAAACTAAGTTTTAAATGAACTAAATTCGAATTCCTACCACTTCCCTTAATCTCGTGCCATTATATGTCTTTCATTATATTAAATCGATGTATTACTATTATACAGTTGTAAATTTCATTAAATAAATCTTTTAAAAAATGAACTAAAAATAAAACAATAAAGATACCTTCATAGACTATTAATTTCAGCTAAACCGTTATTTACTCATTTGTATTATAATTCATTCATAAAATAAAATCCACAAAAAGGTTTAATTTTTGTTATCCCACTTTTTTTTACTATTATAACTTGTGCATTATAACTATTAATAATATCTGTAATTTTTCTTTAATGTAAAAAGAAATATAATTTTAAAAAAACATTACATAACACTTTTTTTTATTCGCGAATTCATGAGTTTTTAATTATTTTTTAATGCCCACCTTAAGGCTGTATAATTTACTATTTATTTATTTAATTTTTTATAATAAGTATTTTCTATATTTTTCATTATATATTGTTCTTCCTCTACTATCCTGTAGCTTTGGATATCCAATATTATATACTATTTCATGGAGTGTGCCTAGTCCATTACAAAAGTGAAATGGAGGAGAAAAGTTGAATACAAATAAGTGAATATTTAAGATAAAAATGCAGGACATAATTATGTCAAAGCGGATTGTAAATGTGACTGATATTAACAAACAGAATAAAGGTTGAAAAGTACTGGAAAAATAAAGCCTATTTAAATTTAATTCTAAATAAGATGATTTGTACATCATAAACAGTTTATTATGCTTAAATAAGTCTGGGAAACTCCCACATGAATTTGTAGCTTTAGGAACTGCCTAATTAATAATTAACAGTTAACAGAATGATCATTATTTCTTTTAAAAAAAATTGTTTGTCACAAACCAAAAGGTTTTTTCCCCCTTAGCTTATTTCTGCAATGAAAGTGATATTTAAAAAAATAAAACATATATATGATCATCTATTAAGAATACAGTTTAAATAAAAAATTATAGCTAAAAACTATACCACTCTGTACATATATAACATGTAACAATCACTTCAACTAACTTTTTATGGGATTAACTAATTTATTGAAAATTTAAAAAATATTTTTTATCGGTAAAATTAAACTAAAATATTTTTCTTTTATTATTTTTTTTTTTGGTTTGAAATGATTTGATTTACTATTTTATTTTTTGATTTGTAAGTTTATGTCTTAATTTTTTACTCCGAGTACAAGGCATTAACTAATATTATAATTAATATAATTATATTTAAATGGTATAGACAATTTTATATTAAAATGTTTTCAGTTTCCTAAATAAGTAGCGGTAGTAAGTTACTGCCATTACTAAAATTTGTAAATATAGGTGGGCTACAAATATGTAACTTAAACTTAATAAAAAAACTTAAATTTATGTGCATTTTACATATCCCAATGTAATTTTATTTTCGTATATGGTTTATAATTTCAGAAAGTTTGAAACGTTTTAGCTAAAGTATTGGTTTATATTTTATAATGTTGCTATATTGTTTCATTTTTTAGTTCATTTGAAATTTTTATTTTCTTCACTAATTGCAATAATCCTATTTACTGCATATGTTAATTTGTAACATTTTGTTAAATTTAATTATACCAACAATAGAACCGTCTACAATTTACAAATTAAATTTTCCTTAACCAAAAATTCTCCTACAGTATTAAAAACTATAAATAAGTCAAATACTCTTTCAAGTTTCCACGGCCACTATTTATACAAAAAACTTCAGTTGTTTCATCACCGACACGGTCTAAACCAGAAGAAACAACTGCTGTTTTTTGTATAAATAAGTTATTTTTTAAATATTTTTAAACATTTTATTTGAAAAGAAAAGATATGACCAGGACCGGGACTCCAACCCGGGTTTTTTACTTTATTTATTTTATTTTATAGTTATATGGTATAATTTTTTTTTTAGTGGTGTTGGATGTTATAATTTTTTTTTGGAGGTGGCCCTACGACGGTTACGTAGAAAACCCGGGTTCGTGTCCCGCCTGATCATATCTTTTCTTTTCAAATAAAATAATTAAAAATATTAAAAAATTATAACATCTAACTATAAAATAAAATAAATAAATTATAAATAAGTTAGTTTAAATCATACATATGTTACTATTTTATATTTGCCAATTATTCCACGATTTTATAATGCTTGTTTAAATAATGTATTCTATTGAAAAAAATATAACTTTAGGGCATTGATTTAAAATAACTTCAAGACAAAGTTTTTGGGATTGATTTTTTTTTTTTTAATTTATTCTTTCCTGCTATATTTTTAATAATTTATTTTATTTTTTATATAAGAGATATAATTATTATCTATTTATTAATTATATCTGATTATAATTAATATATTTATTATCATGAAAGCCCCCGAAGCATTTTTCTTATAAATGGTATCAAAGAAATTTAGTTAATTACATATTTAAAAAGATTTTTAGGTAAAGATATACTTATTTTGTTGGTATATTTAGATTGCACCATAATCCGCTCTAACATAGCTCATGATTTAAACTGACTTCATATAATATAAATACTATCCAATAGGATTTTTTAATAAATATTAAATTATCATATATTGTTAGAATCATTAAGAATGTCTATCCTAAATCATTCCATGCCATTTTATGTTCATCACTGGTGCCGCGAAAAATATTTCGCTGTAAATTTAATACGGGTCTCTCCCTAGAATTACATTTTTAATATTAAATGGAATATTATGAAAGTTAGTAAATTGAAATCCATGATGTACTGAACCTTTTAAAAAATGTATATCTATATATAAATTTATAGTAATTTCATAAACTTTAGCATGAATAACGATTTTCAAAAATATCTGTTTGTTTTTAGTAAAAATCGCAATAATATTTTTATGAAATTTATTGGTTTGAAAATTAATAATATTTATGATTACTCATTTATGAAAGTTAAAGGTATGATTATTGTACCTATGCTCTTCACATAAAAGTATTAATTTATTGTAGTACTTATATTTATATAATATATAATATATATAATAAATTACTAAAGTAAACATATTTATATTATTATATTAATATATAAAGTTAATACTTTAACTTAATAAATATATTTGCTAACATTTCGTTAAGATTTATAGTTTAAACTTATATTTTTATTTTTTAGAGCAATAAAATATTGTTTGGAGATAATTCAAGTTAAAAATATAATAAAAAAATAAGAAAATATTTTTAACACATCTTTTACGATACCTGACTTTTCGCCTAACATTGTAGATGGCATTTATGAAAAATATAATCTTACGTTAGTTAAGAATATTTTTTATTTTAATTTAAAAAAATGGCCTAAAGCATATTCCAGGTAATATATTGAATCAGTATCATGATAAATTATCCATTTAAAAAAATAATCATTGGTCATCACTTATGAAATTAATTATTATTTTGTATGGTTTAGCTGTTTTTTGGTCGGTTGTTTAATCAATAACATTAGCTGGGGAGGAAATACAATGGCAAAATAACGGTATCAATTATTTTTTTTAATTCATCAAGGATAATAAAAAATATTTCAGAACTATATTTTTCGTTTGCAACCTTAATTACCCAATCATCTCTCTATTTTATAAAAAAGCATTTAGTGATTTAATATTTTGTCGGCGTTGCTTAGTAACGAATCGAGTAATTTTTTTTGGTCTTATCTTGTAATCTATATGTTTATGTCAATATAAATAGTTTTTAAGAATTGACAAGTCACAAAGTCACTTCTTAGACCCGTTACACAAAAATAGCACTGTTCGAATTAAAATGAAAAAATAGAATGATTTTATTTAAAACAAAGTACCAGCTACATTTTACTCCTATATTTTGATTTTAAGACTGTTATTTCAATAAATAGAATAAATAAAAACAAACTAAAAAAGACTTCATGATTTTCTTTAATGCAAAATAGCCAATATCTCTAAACAATACTAAGTGGGTACACATATTTTAATAGGCTCACTTCAATTTCTTGAAATAATTCGGGATACTTCTAATAAACATTAAGTACTCATTGTAGTACAATTTGCAAAACAGTTGTAAAATGTAATATAATGTAATACCCTATGCCCCATGGGCGGACAGGGGGTACCCCCTTAGTCCAGAAAAAAAATACTATCAACACAATAATCACTTCAACTTTAAACTCTATTCTAAAAAAAATATATAAAAAACACTCATATATATATATATATATATATATATATATATATATATATATAATATCTCCGAACAGATAAGATAGACACAAACCACAAACTGCTGGAAGATGACTGACCTGCCCTACACCAGCGGAACCATGTACCAGCTGCCTACTCGCGGAACACTGCTGCTCGACGGTACCTCCTATATTATCCCGAATTAGCATAAGAGACCGTGAGAAAAAAAATCAGCCACCAGGAAGTCGGGGCACAATGGCGGATTGAAAAGGTGCATTAATATGGAAATATAAAACTATCGCGGGGCCAATAGTGGAGGGTAGCCCCAATAGCTATTGTAATTATACGGGAGGAGTGGTGGTAATGTTAGCAACTAATTCTAATAGTGATTAAAAATAATTGATCAATAAAAAAACCTAATATGGAATTGTTTATTTCGAAGCATGCCATTCAACCAGTTTAACACCACATATATATTTATAGAAGCATTGGAAAACGTGAAGCGTTCAAAAATAAAAGCAGATATCTCCGAAATTTCAAAAGTTAATTTTTTCACATTTTTATTTAGTTTAGTCCAGCAATGTTGTCTAACACGACACATAACCGCCTTATTTCTAACAATTGCAGCCCGGTTCTGAACCTAAAGTTTCAAGAGCATAAAATTACTTGACTAAACTAACGAAGTTTAGTTTAGTTGGAGAATGTCTAAAAGTGAATTTTTGACGTTTAGGAATTATGCACTTTTGATTCTAAACACCTCAAGTAATATGATCTGAAGCATGTACAGTTCACTGAACATAAAATATCTGTATAGAGACGGTATTGAGAGTGAAAAACATAGATCGCAAAGGTTACAGTCCATTTAGTGAAATTCATAATTATACTATGTTTCAAAGAATTTTTTTCAAAGAAGCAATACATAGTGTTCTATTGACTTCAATCACAATAATTATTAGTCTCTATAAGGTGCAAAACAATATTATAAGTAAGTTTACCCATATAAAATTGTTGAAAATAATTTAAAAATAAGAAAAATTAAATAAAATAATAAGAAATGTGCTATAAAATTGATTGCAATAAATGTTTTTTATTCTTATTTATATTTCTGTGCATACAGAATTTTGATAAATTAGAGATATTCGTGCACAGCCCTCAAAAAACTTGATAAGTATTGATATAAAAAAATAATCTGTTAATGTTTTGAATAGCAAAAGAAAAGTATTCAAATAAGTTTTTATAAAAATAACTTGCCAGATGGATTGTATTATTACTAACTAATAATAATTGACAATTTAAATGAATGAAATGATGATTATATTGGATTGAAATGAAAACAAAAATCAGGAATTTTAATCAATTTTTAAAAACCGAAATAATAACTTGTCTGTAACAAAGAATTGCTACTACTAAATTTAAATAATTGTAACTAATAATAAATAATCGTAACGTGATCCAAAGTTGTCAATACGAAAAAAATCGCTGTTGTTTATTTTTTTATATTTTTAGAATCACTATTTAAAATTTTTCATTTAGCACAAGTGCTCATTTATCTTATTCAATCAATGTATATATAAAACTTTTTTTAAATTAATTAGGTGAAAAATATATTTCGTTTTATTTATATTAGTTAATTTATTAGTTATGATTCATATTCCGAGAAATCCATCATGTTAATGTTATAATTATTATCTCAATATCAATGTTGTATTTTTTTTAGTGCTGTTAAAAAACATAAAATGATAAATAATAATTTAGCTTAGTAAACTGATGATAGAATTGAAAAAAAAATCAAGAATTATAAGTCTTATTATGATGACTTATTGAAACTACGAAATTTAAACAAGAACTAACTATTGTAAAGAATATATATAAAGTTTATAAAGAATATTAGAAATTACCTTAATAAATCGCAGTTCTTTATTTTTATTTTATTTAATGTTTTTTTAAAATAATTTGTCAGAATTATTCATTAATCTCCAAAGTACTGTACGAAAACAATTCAAAAATTCATAAAGGATACAAAAAAACTCAAAAGCAGAAATAATATAAAACTATTATAAAATTAATTAGGGATTAATATATATTGTTACTTTATTTAAATGAATATAATAATACTTGATGTAGAAATGGTCAACTGGATATACCATAGATGAGTGTGAAATGATCGGAGGTACAGTCAATAAACTTTACACAAAATGAATTTAACTCATTTATTTGTGCCAACGTTTTTCTGCTCCTGTTATATTCTGAGCCATGACAAAGACCTAAAAACTATGCCGAAACGTTGGTACAAATAGAAAACGTTAAACTGCTTTTAAGTAAAATTTATTGACTGAACCCCCCCCCCTTCCCCCGACCACATCACGCTTTTAGAAAGGAATAGTTTTAGAAAGGAATAGTTGACTGGATGATCTAATGAAGGATGGAATTAGTTGGGGATGGAATCATGAATTGACACAAAATAAGTAAAAACTTATTTTTTATTAGTGGCGACGTTTCGACCTACCTTGTAGGTCATCTTCAGAGCAAATGGAAGGAGAGCTATGTGAACCGTATCACTTTGACTGCATCCCCACCTAATTCCATCTTTCGTATAATAGTTTTAATTTATATTATTAAAACTATTACTATTCATATAATAGTTTTAATCCAAGTAATCCATCATGTTTATGTAATAAAAATATTCTCGAATATAACAATAAGTAATTCCCGAATCATCTTCTTCTTTGACTTCCTCTTATGCCATTGGATTCCCCCAAACCTTAAAAAATTAAATAAATGACAAAAGAAGAAGAAAAAAACGCCCCCTGAAATATAATTATAAAACGATCCCTTTATTAATTACCAGGACCATTATAACTGTATTTAACTTTTTCCTCAAGACGTTTATATTTTTCTATGAATATTTATAGAGTCGGGAATAGGGAGAGGGGATGGAGAGGGTCCGGATGCAAATCGCTTCCTCCCCGCTTGGACAGATTTCCCTCCCCGGACTCCACATGCCGATATCCTCCTCATCGGCTACCTGTCTTCCTTTTCCCATCGGAGGATGTCGATGGATCGCCGATAGTATGCTAATCGCAAGGGTTGTCAATGCCGCAAGGTGTGGGGTGTTTGGCAACATGTGCGAGGCCCCAGGTTCCTGTTCTCACCGTCCAAGTAGGGTTTGTTATTATGTTAATAATGTACGTAGAGTGGAATGGGCCGTTTATAAAGCACCTCTTCCGTTCGGTTAACAGTGATTAAATAAAATGTACATTAAAATAAATTACAAAATTAAATGAAGGAATTATCCATCCCTTACTTTGTCATATTATGGAGCGCGTTAGCTGAGTGAGAACTGCTGAGTACGGGTTAAAATCCGGCGGTCGGAGAGAAATTATTTGGTATGTTAATAGCCTCGAGAGTGGAGTGGCTCAGTGTTAGAGCACTGAGTTGCCATGCCGGAAATCCTGGTTCAAATCCCGCTTTTATTTAGTCTGTTTGCAGCTGGAGATGGATCGTATAGGATCTAGGACCCCCCTGGGGCACACCCAGCCTCTATAAAATATTATAAAAATAGAGTACCCAAAATAAGGTGAGGGAATCTGGCGGTTGAGCGTGAGCTAGGACAAGTCACCTCCTTGCAGAACCGTTGTCCATGAAACAGTACAGTCTCTACCATTTACTGAACCCCAGACCCTTCATGGGTTGTAGTAGTACGGTTTTTTTTTTTTTATATAACCTCGAATGGACCCTATGTACAGACCCTCCTAGGCTCTTATATTCATGGATTTCATATAAGACTTACTTGTTTAGTCTCCCTAGGTCCATTCTTACCATGTCTCTAAACAATTTTAGTCTTCGGATTCTAATTTCTATCATGTCCCTGTAGATTTTCTGGTTGGGTCTTAACCTATAGCCTTCCTATGTTTTCTAGGACCCATAGGTTCTCCTCAAGGTTAAGGAGACAGGTCTCCATTCCGTACAACATTACTGGTTTATGACCGTGTTGTCGTGTTATAGTGCGTTAGAGGATAGGCTCTTATTGTAAATATTTGCTGTTTTTCCAACTTTGTGACTTTCTCTTTTGTGCTCTCTTTTCCAAAGATGGAATTTATGACAACAGATAAAAACTATAGGAAAAATATAGAGACAACACTAATTTACTTTTTTTAATAATTTAATATTTTTTAATTTTCAATTGTCTGTATTTTGCATATTTAGTCTGAAGAACAAGACCTGCAAAGTAGGTCGAAGCGTTTGCTAATTAATAAACATTTCTCCACATCTAAGAGAAATTTATTGACCTCTTCCCGGACCATTTTCTTCCACATTTACATTTTTTAAGTTTAAAAGAACTTCTATGTATTAGATTTGAAGCCTCCATAGCTGCAAGGAGTTTCTAAGGACGTTTTCCTATCTCGAACACGATTCACCGACGGTATCTCCGCTCCACCCGGAAGACACGCAAGTCAAAACCAGAAGCATTACTATAATTCCATCTTAAACGGTATCTGGATTGCAAGCAATTGGGATAATTATCCCTGGGAGCGAAACTCGACGGAATTAATTGTTACGGGGAGAAGAGGCCGTACCCTCCTGTTCTGAAAGTTGGCCCGATAGGGGAGGCATCGGTGTCCTTTTGAATAGAACGAGATAAATCCTGGGAGGAGATAGCATGCGGGGGGAGTTAGTTCTGTAAAAGATCTTGTTACTTCTACCCAAGCATCACAAAGAACAACTTTAAAGCACCATCCCATTTATCTTATAATGAACCTTACAGCGCCGTCTTCATAATGAGTCTTTATGATCTACTCTTCTTTGTATGTCTATAAGGGGCTCCATCCATCTCCTCGAGCTTTGATATTGTATCTTCCTTCATTCTGTTGAGGTTTTCGCAAGATTTTCGGAATTTCTAACACGTCAATGTGGTAATTATTATTTCAGACTTTCAGGAACATTACCCAATTGGCTTCAAAAATTGGCTTTTACACATTTTTCGTTAGTTCAGTCATTCAAATTTATTGTCCCGGAACTTGAGAACAGAACCTGGCTATAAACATAATAAATAAGGCGCTAAAGTACCATGTTATACCAAACTGCTCGACCAAACTAGCGAAAAAGTCAAATTTTGTATCATTCAATTTCAATCCTGAACACCTCATTCTTTATCCTGATACTTCAAATAATACATAGTTAATGTTGATTAAATGCCGGACCTATTCATAAGTTTTGTTTTGTAATAAGGATAGATCACATCTCAATAAAGTATAGAGCGTTTCATGGTTAAGTAGCCAAACTGAAAATTTGAACTGATGACCTCAAAAGAAAAAGAACTTAACCCTGAAACACCCTTTATCATTAATGCAGGACTGTGAAGAGTTAAATTCAATTCAATTAAAGATTAGAATATAATTGGTAAATTACCAGAAAGCCAATCCTCAAGTTTCTAAAATACTGGGGAAAAAATTAACCAATGAGTTTCGCCAATTCTGGCATCATCAGAACTTAAAAAAACCTATAGGTACCACTACAACCCATGAAGGGTCTGGGGCTCAGTACATGATAGAGACTGTACTGTTTCATGGACAACAGTTCTGCAAGGAGATGACTTGTCCTAGGTCTCGCTCAACCGCCAGATTTTCCCACTTATTTTGGTTACCCTATTTTTATATTTTATAGAAGCTGGGCGGGCCCCATGAGGGTCCTAGATCCTATATAATCCACCTCCCACTGCAAACTGACTAAATAAAAGTCATGGCCTGCAACGGAGATTGAACCAGGATTTCCGGCATGGCAACTCAGTGCTCTACCACTGAGCCACTCCGCTCCCCCATCATCAGAACATGCACTAAAATAATAATAAGATCAAAGAAGTTAAAGTGCATCACTCTCACATCAACAGCCCAATCAGATTAATCAAATAGATACAGCAACCTCACTACTAGGCGATAAAAAAAGCAAACTGTTTTGAACAAACCCCACTTAAAAAACAACAGAGAGTACTTTGTTGAATGTGAGGTTGCTGCCTCTAATTGATGAGTCTGTTTGGACAATTGAGATGAGATGTACTGCACATTATATTCTTTGTCGTGATTTTTGTGTTTGTGCTTGTCGTGATGTTGCCTACAGTGGCGAAACGTTACTAAGAAGAAATCGAAGAAATTCTGTCACCTCAGATCCACCATCGAAAATTCTATTGTAAAAAGTGTACACCATTAATTTCATTAATTTAGCTTTTGTTTTTTATACCCTCATGATTCTTCCAGGGTATTATTTCATTCAGTTCTCGCGAAGTTAAGGTGAAAATACCGATAAAAAATTGTTAACAATTATTAAATAGAATTTGTCATTAACTCATCATACATGAAGTAGAAAATATCAAAACGGCGTTGGTAAGCGGAAGACTTTTTTCATAATATAGTAATTATTGTTTAAACTTTATATATAAATAACATTTAATCAAAGAAGACTCTTAAGAATCGAAAAACATAAGTATCTGGTAGCTTTTATCAAATTTAAAAAAATCACCATAACAGCAATCAGGTTGTTTCATAATTAATTTAAATGAGCAATGGTTAATCTCAAATGAATCCTTTAAAAAAGTTCTTACACTAAATAACGCTATTTAGTATGGAAAAGATCTAGCTCAAGTGAAATCACTGATAACTGCCAGACTTGAAATCCTGGCAATGTCCGAGTTCAAACTGACTTAAAAATAACTGGAAAGAGCGAGGGGGGATGGGAATTATTCGATTACAGTTTGATGAGACGGTTATCAAACTTTAAGGAAATAATGACGTATAATGGAGTTTTTCATAAACTTCCTGATTTGGATTTCGTTTAGAATCGAGGCTCAAATAGTTGGTGCTGCATTATTTCTTTTGGAACTTTTTTCGTATAAAGAAAGAAAGGTTAAATTCAAATTGTATTATTACTTTTTCCCTTTGTATCACTAAATCCTTTCCTGCTCTCATTTTTCTGTTCTGTCAATGCCATCATCCATCTACATTAAAATTTATCATTATTTTAATTTTCGTGATGAACATGTCAAATTTTATTCTAAGAAAATTTACATTTTAAAAAATGTAGAGCTCACTCAACATATTGCTTTCGAAATATGAATAAATTATTAAGAAAATCATAAAAAATTTCAGCACTAATAACCTGGATCACTAATTAAGTATTTGGACATCAAAAGTTATTGTCTTCACTATAACAGACAAACATTTTTTGTTTCCTATTTTAGTTTAAAGACTTGTAAGTCCAAAGGCTTTTTGTATGGAATCTCCTTTGAGATTTGGTTCTTTTACGTCAATTTCAATAAATAATTACTAGCTTATGTAAATAAATGTTTTCACAAAAAAATATTTTATCTAAAAAAAACTAAATAATAAATAATTAATATTTTTATAATTTACAAACCGTCAACGACCTTTTTTATTATTCTTAAGGGTTTCCTCAAATTGAGGTTTTCTTCGACTAATCATCTTACTAAACTGAAAATATCTTTTATTTTTGCATTTCCTTACGTCTTTCATATCTTCTTCTCTCTGAACTTAACCGTGCATCATTTCCTCAACTTATCCTATACATCTTTTCAGAGCATTCCAATTGGAAATTGAGCAATCTTTCCTGTATTTTTTACTTTTAAAAAAACAACAACAAAAAAAACAAAACGTTTTTCTACTTTTTTTTCTAGTTTGATCACTGAAAACCAGAATAAGGGAGCGGAGTGGCTCAGTGGTTGAAGTTCCCAGCCGAAAGTACCGAGTTCAAATCCGGCCATACCAAATCTTATTTAAACTGTAACAGCCCAGAATGGATGGGGGTTGAGTGTAGATATTGGTGCGGGAACATTAGCATTTTTCTCGACGATAGCAATATCATAAGAGAAAGTCAAATAGAAGAAGAAACATCAAAATGTAGTATTTTTATTTATATTTTTATCATTGCCCTAAAAAAAGTGTGAGATTAAATTAAACATTTATGGCTGTTTATACCCTAATTAATGTTCCAATTTTTTTTTTTTTAGATATACTTTATTCAATTACTACAATCTGCCACTTGTGGCAATAAGTAATAGTCCTATGTAAGTATACAATCATTACATAAAAACAAAACAAAAATAACATAAACAAAAATAAAATAAATAGATGTATAAAAATATATGCATGCGTTATAAAAAGCACTGTATGAAAATGTATGTATTAAAAATAAAGTCTAAAAATAAAATAATTGCTTACATTCCTACCATACCATAGATAAAGAGAATATATTTCATTTTTAAGTAGTCAGTAGGTAGGGGCAAGAACAATAAGAGGAAACATATGACAAAAGAGTGTGGAAAACAAGGGGCTGTGCAGAGTACTTGTTAAACACCTGCTACTCAGTATAGGTCCGAGTTATGTGAAAAGTTTGAGTGCGATAAACATGATGAGGTACTCTTATGGAGTGAAATACCCAGTTTTTGTTTCCCCTCCGAGTTGTATCGCAGGTCTTAACGTATAAAAGTTTGGAATGTTTACATATTATTATAGCGGTTGTGTGTGCATGTTGTTTTGTTTTTATTTCTAGCTGAAAGCGTGTATTGATTTCCCAAATACCGTGGATGAATCCTACAACCTAAGTGCCAATGGCAGAGTACTCACTCCTTTTATGTTATTTGGCCCATTGTGGCCGTAATGAAAACGTCAGCTAGTTCTTATCTCTGAACGGCACTGTCTTTCAAAAACATTTGACAGCGGTTATCTTTCTACTTCGGTTTCCTTTTTGCGTCCCATCGATGCTATGAAGGACCCGTGAAAGTCCCATAAATAAACGCAGTTTTCCCATAAATAGGCTTCCATAAAGAGAGAGAGAGGCAATGTATTCATGTGAAGAAAGTGAAAATCGAGTCACTATGTGTTATTTGTTTGTTTCATATGAAGAGTCAGTATTTATTATTTCTAAAATTTAAAGCGGGCTTCAATAGTTTACTATATCTATATTCACAGACTGCAATGAACTGTTGCTAATTCTATCTTTTTTAAATACATTTACAATCATTACAATTGAACGAACATTGTTTAATATGCCATTAACTATTTCCATGGAAGCTCGGGATTTTCATATTTTTTTATGAATTCAAACCTGGAAGCAACATTACAACCACAAGCTGGAAGAAACATCACCGTCGCGTTGGAGGAAAGTTGTTGTAAAGGACGGCCCTTGGTTTGCCTTGGTATGAGGAATTTTCAGTTGTCTCAGATTAATTCATAAGTAATTCTTTCAAAGTTGAATCCATCACATCTACATCGTACTGCAGGGATACTGACTTAATCCAAAACTTATCAAAAACCAACCTTATTTCTCTCCGATTGTTTAATCGGAAGGAACTTACACTCATGTTTCACGACAGATAGTGAAGAAACTAAACTTTACGGCTAAGTCCTCCCACGACCACATTATTCGCTAGACTTATCCGTAGAGTCGGAACAGATTTCGATCAGTCCAGAAATTGGAACAATCCCCTACAGGATACAATTTTTGGATTTATTTCATCACTAAACCCTGAATTTTTCAGGGATTGAAGATTTGATAAAACCTTAAGAAAAATATAGGGAAATTAAGCGTTGTATATATGCTTTGATTTCATAAAGCTATTTTACTAAATAACCTTTCTTGAATAATATTAAGTATATTAGGTTTTCATACATCAATATAATTTTTCTGTGTATCTAGCACATTAACCTGAAGAAGACCTGCAAAATGAGAGTCGAAACGTTGGTTAAATCAAATAAATAGTTCTATCCTATGTAAGAAATCACTTCTCTGACCTTCACCCTTTCTATTTAATTCCCCCTAAATAAGCTATCCTTCGAAAACGGATCTTTCATATGAAACGAGCCAAAATATTTTACATTTACAACTGTCCATTAAAAAAAATTATGAAATTGAAGTTTATTCGAGTTGTAAGGATCCGACAATGTTTTTTCCGCATTGCAGTTCCGATGAGCAAATCCCATCAACAATAGCGGATGTTACATCTAGAAGGGAGGATATTGTGCGAGGGGGAAAGAAAAAATTGTACACGAAAGCTGGGCAACAAAGCACTCGGTATTAATGACAGCGGATACGGAGGGGCTTGCTCTTAATGTATGCATGCGTCAAAAGCACACTATCGACCAACTCTCCCGAATTATTCCCTACGTTCTTTCGGAAGCCTTGTTCATGCCAACGGAGGAAGAAAGGTCGGTAGGGTATTAACATTCGTAAATTAGTCATTTCTAATAGAACTATATATTGTATTGTTAATTTTAGACCCAGCGTAAGGCTACACCTACATTGGATCCGGTGTGATACGATGAGACGTCGCTAGCAAACCATATGACTGAAATATATCGAGAGTTATAACATTTGGTTCTTTAAATTTATAAAATTAAGATTATTTATTAATTATTTTTTATACATTTACATTTTACTATAATGTATAGTAAAATATGTATAATGTATACACTCCAGCATCGTATGTGATAGAATCACGTCGCACCGAATCGGATCCAATGTAGGTGTAGCCTAAGAAAGAGACAAGGAGTAATTCCACAGAGCCCGTTTACGAGGAGTCGGGAGATGAGAGTAAAGAAAAAACATTTCAATCTGTAAGAAATAATTAAACATTATTGATCATTAAACAATGATATTACTTTTCAAATGTTAAGTAAAAACACAATTTAAAGATTACAGAATTTTAATCATGTTGATTCAAAAATACTTACTTTTTTAAGCTCTTTTTTCTTCTCCTCTTTTTTCCATAATCTTCATTCTCTCCGAATGTTACGTTCTTCTCACCTACGTCCACCCCCCCATACCCATGCTTCGTTCTCTCTTTCATAAGAATACTAAAGTTCTTCAGCCTATATCTCTCCCTGTCCAAGCAGTCTTCATCGCCAATTCCAAGTCTCTTCTTCTGCTTAGCGTAATCACTCTGGATTTTCAGGTTGTATATATTTAAAAAAAATATATTTATTCAAATTTGCAACTGTATACAGAATACATCCAGTATATATAATGAAAGATAAATCATGTCCCGACATACAGGCAAGTAGAGAAACTACCCGGTGGTAGTTCTCAAATAATAAGTTCAACTTAGAAGGTCACGAGGCATCTTCTTTTCAGACGCCTTGGAGGATTATCAGGAATTGAAGAGGTTGCAAGGTTTGAAACTATTGCATTTGAGTGGATGAAGTTTGTCATGAAAAGATTGATATCGGATTCGGTCCAAATCAGCAACACACGGGACATTAAGGTAATTAGGATTACTTTGTTAGTTACAAAGTAAGGAGCATTGAGGATTTTACGAAGGATTTTGGATTGTAAGGATTGAATACGAGAGGAATTCGATGATTTAGTGGAGCCCCAAAGCTCAAATCCGTATGTCCAGATGGGTCTAACGATTGTCATGTATATGAGTCTTTTGTAGTTCGGGAGCTTAGAGCGTTTGCCTAGTAAATGTTGAAGTAGCCTGAAACAGCGAGCTCTTTCTTGTCGTTTCAGTCTAGTATTCCAAGTTAAGCGTTTGTCAAGGTGTAGTCCTAAGTTCCGGACCAGTTCTACAGGAATCAGTGGGATGTTATTAAACGTTAAAGGAGGACAGGAAGTCGTTGGTTTACGACGAAGGGTAAAGGTGATTTGATGAAATTTGTGGGAATTTATTTCAATCCTCCAGTTTTGACACCAATTTTCGAGTTCAGTGATATGGGATTGAAGAGTACGGGATGCCATAACTGGATCATTCTTGAGAGAAAATAGACATGTGTCATCCGGGTACGTGGTAAGGATAGTATTAGTATGAGTTGGAATGTCAGCTGTATAAACTTTGTAGAGAATTGGGCCGAGGATACTGCCTTGAGGAACACCAGCAGATTGAGGAAAGAGGGATGAGTAGACATTATTACGATTTACTGTCAAAGGCCTGTAGGAGAGATAGGATTGGATAATGAGAAAGTATGTAGGAGGTAGGAAATTGCGGAGTTTGTAAACCAAACCGGGGTGCCAGACTCGGTCGAAAGCCTGTTCAACTTCAAGGATCACCGCTGGACAATACAATCCACGTTCCAAAGCTGAGGAAACAACATCCACCACACGATGACATTACTGGATAGTGGAGTGGGGTGTTCTGAATCCAAACTGGTGATCTGGGATAATGTGATTTGCATCCAGGATGGGGTACAATCGTTTCAGGATGATCTTTATTTTTATTGGATACAAGAAATTTTTCAGAAAAGAACCCCTGTAATCTAAAGGCTCTCGTGTCTTAAAATACCAATGTTTTGGATAGTATTAGTACTTTAGCCTAATTTTTCTTTAAATTTTATAATATATGCAAATTTTTCGTAAATAATTTAAAAATAAAATAAATTACAAATTCATAAGATTTTGTTTAGAATATTCAAACCTTTAAGAGATCGATAAAAATATAAGAACCTTTTAAGCAGAACTTATTTCTTTCGCAACTTTATCTTGTCAACAGAACATTATTTAATGTAAATTATTTAATAATTGAGAATCACAAAGTTTAAAACGAAATAAGAGTATTACGTTTTGGGTTTATAAAAAAAACCTGTATAACTACAATCCATGAAGGGGATTGGGCTCAGTACATGGTGAAAACAGGACTGCTTCTAACCCAACCGTTGATCAGGTAGAGTGGATTTGTCCGAGATCACGATCAATTCCCAGACTTTTCTCTAAATTTAGAATACCCACTTCATAAATACTGGGGTGAACCTCAGGTGGGCCTCCAGATTGACAGGGATTGACCCTGTGGATGGTTATAAAGAGATAAAATCAACAATCAGTGGATAAGTGAACTGTAGACGCGAAGTCGTTTCATTCTCGTATTTTTTGGCTTGAATTTGAGTTGTAATGCAAGTAATAATTCCTTTCCATGCCAATACTTGTATCATGGATACCGACAGAAACGTAATTGGCAAGTGAAATAGCAATTTTAGGTTTTTGTTGGGTTTAGTATAAATCTGAAAATGAGATAAGAATAAAAACTTAAACGTCTCGGATATCGAAGGTGATCTCTCTACCAAGTTCCTTCCTGCTTTCTACGAGTAGTGTGAGTGGTCCTTAATAACGAATATCAGCCTCAGAAGAGAGATAAAACAGAAGACTCGAGTTAGCCGCTATCCTCCGAACAGATGGAGCAGGGAAGAGCAATAAGGCGGTCTGTGGCTGACCGGGGGTCGTGGCCCCATATTTCACCCGGGCCTTTCTCTATTTAGCGGCCCTCGTGTAGATCTCTAGATGTGTCCCATTGTTCGACATCTCCTCCTAATGGCCGCTCTTCTTTATTGCTTACACGAACAATCGTGTGCCAGGCCCCACACGAAAGTCCCCTATATAATTGTCAATCATTATCCCAGCCAAGGGCAATCTCCTTTCCGATATACCGGGTCTTTTCCCAATCCCTATCTGATCCTTCCTCATCTCTATCGGGGCCTCCCGATCTGTTCCCGCCGTAATTAAACGGATCTCCTCATGGCACGATCATCGGGAGGAACAGGAGTTTGGAGGATCGCCAGAAGACCCCTATTATCGTAGTGCAAAAGATATCCCACGGAAACTTTCAGTAATCAGCACGATAACTCGGCGATCATATCTTCATTAACATGTATTAGATTTATTGGAAGCGCTGAAAAATAAAGCAGGAGTTGTATTCTTACACACAATGCCTACGTTAATTTTGTCGTTATATTTTTAAATAACTTTAAATTCTTCTAGCTATCTCTTTAATTCCCGATAATCCTCCGAGGCTTCTGAAATTGAAGAAGAAGGCCTGATACGTTGATCTGGATAATCCGACGATACTACTGCAGGGTCTTAAATCTAAATCCCTTTCTAGGTATTATTAGGATAGCCATCTTTTTATCGAGTACCTGACAAAATTCGAGGCCTCAGAAGGATGACATAACTAAGGATTTTTCACCCCTTTAAAAAATCCTAAAGGCCCTGGCTGTGGATCTAGGCATATAGATGGGGTTAAGGTAATGTTGTTCTATAATTTAAGTATAATAAATACACTCAAATGTTAAAAATTGGTTTCTTCAAAAAGCAAAAACAAAAAACATTACATGATTGTGCGTTCTTGTTTTATTTCACAAAGTTTCTTGGCCACCCCAAGCTTACCAACTGGATAGCGCCCGCTCCTAGCATTCAAAGTGCAGGGTTTCAAGTGTTATTAGATTCCGTTTAAATTTAATTCCAGATTATATATATTTGTTTGAAAGAAATATCTCAAACTTAAATGATCCGATTTTTTTTTCTAAAATGCCGAACAAACAAAAAATGATGCGTTAGAGCCAAGATGAGTTGTTTTCCCTATATTTTAATATAGATTAAAACCATTTATGACTAATTGCAAACAATGTATATCTTGGGAGAATATGGGGCATAAAAAACATAAATCAACTCTCTGTTTACCTTTAATTTATTACCAGATGATTTCTCAAACTAATTCACGACCCCTTATTAAACTGAGACTGCCTCCTCCACCGTGACTGGTGCATTCCTTGTGAAAAAGCGAGGAGCCTAAGAGATGAAGGAAAGGAATCAAGGAGTTATACGAGGTTCATTTGACCCCGTAAAACCCTCCACTTTATTATAAGGGAGGCAGTACAATAAAAATAAAGCCCCCGGGGGTGGTGGAAGGTAGGGGAGGGGATTAACACAACGTCATTAACTTGGCTGCGATGGGGGCACGGAAGAATTTAAGATAACGGCCGAGAAAGGGAGGGACTAAGGAGAATAAGAAAACCAACACTTCCACTACATCTAAACGGAAATTTCACTCCGGATTTAAAATTGAATCTACTGATTAAATCTCTGCGCTAAAATATCTCCTAGCAGGCTGATATTATTTATGCTTCTGTCTTGTCTTTTCTGTTCTTATTTTTAGCATACTTGTTAAAGGCTTGTCTTAGTGGTTCAATAGATATAATTTAAGAAAGTTTCACTTATTTCTGACACTTTCTATGGTAATGGTTGGTAATCATTGAAGACCCTCAAGTATGCTAGAAGATTCTGAGCCATATCCCATTATGACTGATATTAAACATCTTAAAGGTGGGTGTCCAATATATTCGCGAACCAACAGCGCTCCAATAGTGCACCTTAAAATGAGGATAACTAAAGGACGATGGCCCTAAAGTGTCTAAACGATAGATAAAAACAAAGAGAAGTGATTGAAGAAATGAATTAAATTCAAGTGTTTTATATTTTATATCTTCCATATTTCCTTTCTCGATCCCGATGAGGGAATCCGAGATGGGTGGGGAGGATTCTAGCGTCAAATCCTGTTATTCCAGCAAATCTGGCGGTGGAGAGACCCCCTTTTTATGCCATCCGTTATCAGGCGATATGAAATCCAATCTTGCACCCCCAGGTGGCTCGGTGAAAGAGTCTTCACATGGATCCTCTGGCAGGCCTCCTGATGTGATTTATCAATGATGACAGTTTACCTCATCCTCCCCAATACTGCCTCCTTCTTCTCCCTCCTTCCGATAATCCGGTTTACTTCTCTTATTGGTTCTTCGTTCTTCGCTCTCTCGAAAAGGGTGGATTGCTTTAGCTTCTTTTCGTAATTAGGGTAAATAGAATTTATACAAAACTGCTCCTATTCATTGATTATCTATTGAATTGACCTTGGAAACATATGGATTAATTTAAAATCAAATTAATGTATTAATGAATTAATACCCACTCTAAGGATGGTGATGATAAAACAGTTAAAGGGGCGCCGGAAGGACGGAATGTGTAGCAAATGATGCTAAGAAAGCAGGAGAAAACAGCTGGTTAATCCAGCTATAGATAACAACAGCCAGCGATAGAAGAGCATGGCGATTGGTGTTGGAGCAGGCCAGGACTCTCTTGCGATTGTACCGCCAACATCACAATAATTAATTAAACTTTATTCACTGGTATGATATGAGTGAAAAATAAGTGTGACCAAAAAAAAAAATTAACTCTTGTATTAAATTTTTTATATTAATGTAAAAATTTCATAGGGTCATATGTTGTATAGTATATGGTGGTTAGGATAAAGACCTGCAGTCATTAGACATACGGGTTTTCCGTCCTTCAGTAGCATCGTCGAATCATACATACACGTTAAAAAAAAATGTACAAAATTTATGTTGAACAAATGCCTACGAATTTACTATTGACTGAAGAGCAATGGCTAAAGACTGAATGGACTATGCTGGATATACAGGCTAAGGAATGCTAAATTAGGTTTCATAAAAGTGCGTATGAAGTGTTCAGCAACTGGACCCTTCATTAGTGATAAGATTTAATTAATATGAAACCACTTAGTAAGGACTGTTTGCTTCATTTAACGCCATTTTATACTGCAGGGGTCATTGGACAGTGCAACATTTTGAACAGTGGTCAGTTATCCAAAATTTTGCCTATCCAGGTGAAATTTGGTAAGAGATATTTAGCGAGTACCTGCAGAACACATGCTGGTGACCAGACCGTATTATGTCCCCTCAGAATGTGGATTTTTAACTCCCTTTAAAAAATCTTAAAGCTTTGTGCCAGGATGCGAACCCACCCCCTTGCATCGGCTCACAACTACACTGCAGATCACCCTAACTAATATGGAGATTGATTTCCAGAAGTTAGAGCCACTGCCAAAATTAATCTAAAGCTTTGCAACTTACTTTCTTTGAAGGCAGGGAGACCAAACGTGCATTATATATTTCAATTTTATGGAATTTATAAAAACTGTTACAAAATATTACTTGATTATTACATTGCTCATTCCTGCATTAAACAAATTTAACGAAACACCAACTTTTTATTTTAAAAAAATGCGTAATCACGCAGGGGATGAAACGGGGAAGAAAATAAATAAGGAGAGGCGAAATAACAGAACGGTGACATCCCCGTAACGTGAGGTGACTAATTAAAAATCACAGTTCCAAAGCCGAGGAACGAAAGTTAATTATACAGTGATTTATAGCCTTGATTAGGCACCCCCCTCCCTCAAACTTTTTGCATACATCACTGAATATTGCATTTGTTTCGGCCGTTTGCTTCTTTCTCGCTTCCGGCTGTTTCTTATTAGCTCGTGGTAAAGGCTTCTTTGGTCAACTTCGACGTAGCCTTTGATAACGATATCCCTGATAAGTGGAAGATGTCGTTATCATCGTGATAGATGCTGATATGGATCTAAATCTCATTACAGTAGAACAAAATACAGAAAAATTATTACTATTTGCTACAGTAAGCAGAAACCATGTTTTTTTACAGGTATATTTGAATAGAACATTTAATATATTACATCATAGAGACTAATGCAAAGTATTGAAAACACGGCTTTTCAGGGGTTAATTATTTAATTATTTAAAATTATTTCAAGGTTCATTCAAAATTCGTGTGTTTTAGATGATTTTATATTAATTATTCATCCTAAAAGCAATTGCGATAGTTCGAAAACGAAAAATGTGTTTTTCACATTTGGTACCTCGCATTTGGATCGACGAATAGTGTCAGTCTGTGAACATGTTATATTGTCATTATTTTGTTTACTTTTCGACTAATTTATTTTCAATTACATAATAATTGAATAACAGTATGTATATTTCAGATTTATTTATAGCCAAATCTCTGAATGACCATAACTGTAACTATTTTCACAATCGAAAGAAAAACTTAATTAATAACCAAGAATTAAAGGAAAATCAAGGAAGTTAATTGAGTCAATAGTACAGCATAATATCCAGGCAATTTGGGAACGGGGCGTTCAAATCCGCCTGTGAGAGATAATTTATATAATTTTTTGATACCCGGGGATGGATCCTTTGGGATCTGAAGACCCTCCTAGAGAACAACCACTCTCTACAAAGAGGATACCTGAAATATGGGGAAAACCTGGCGGTTGAGCGTGACCTCGGTCAAATCACTTCCCTGCACAACCGATAACCTAGGGACAGCACCTATGAACTATACAGTAGGATGATGTGCCTGGGCTGCTGTTAAAGTTGGGCATACTTAAAAAAAGCATTTTTGATGAAAAAATGTTTGTTCTATAAATTTAAAATATTTCTTGAAAACAAATCCACTTTGTTAGTTCAGAAGAGGAGACTAACAGTAATTATAGGCATATAATAAAACGGAAATATGACTATTATTATGTTTATGTAAATAAGTGTTTATGTTTAGTTAATGGTTTTATTGAAAATCGAATATTTGCCCAACCCTTGTCTTTGAACGTTACAATCTCTACCATATATTACTTGGTCTATAAAGTCTTCAAAGTTGGAACAAAGTTGTAGTATATTTTTTTGTTTAATTTAATAGCAATAATTAACATTTTTCGGATAATGTTGGACTGAGACAAATGTCATTCATAATAATTTTATGTTACAACATGCATTAAAATTTATAAAATCCAATACGTCTTATACTGTCCAAAATTTCTTGCTTTTACATTTCCAAATCCCTTTCTGACTATTTTCTTTTCAAAGTGATTTGAAATAAAATATTTTAATATATTCTGACATTAATATCCATAATGCTAAACCTACATTTGTTTATAAAGAAATATCGAGACTGCAAGTCGAACTAAAACCTTGTGTAACTTTCGAAAACTGGGTTAAACTAACTTGCTATATAAAGGCCAACTTTCCAAGACTTCACAATATTAAAAAGTATTGCAGTGGATATTCGAAAGGTTGGCAAGGACTTGCTAATTTTATATCGGGGAAAGAAGTGGGAGGACGTTGAGAAGGGAAGAAAATCGAAGCAGGGGTGTCTTAATGGGTGGAGGCTGAGTGTGGAGGCGCAGTTTAAAAATCAAATAAATATTCATCAGTGGGGGTTAATTTCCGCGAGGATTCGTTGGGGGGAGGGTTCCTTGCAGGATGTCCTACCTTACCTCCGCCGTTCCAGGGATTTGCTGATGGATCTAGGATAACCTGAGGAGGTTTCTTTCAGTAAGGCAGGTTAGTGTGTTGTGCTTCCAAGCATTTAAAATAGTATCTCTGGCTTCTCGACAAAATACTATTATATGTTATGCTACTATGTTATATAATAGCCGTTGAATGTAATCGATTCTAGAAATTACCATCTTAAAAAAAAATGGAAAAAACGTTAGCACACATGAAGAATATCAGACTAAGTAAAGAGTAGAGACTGATTCTAAGCCAACGGTTCAGTATGGAGGTGATTCTTAGCCTGCTATGTTTTTACTCAATGTTATGCATGTTGGATACCCACATTATTTGTACTTGAATTAACAATGTAAACTTCTGAATTTTCGTTAGTAAATATTCTCAAGCTTTAATTATATCATTTTATATAGTTTTACATCAAATATACGAATTTTTTTTTTAAATTCTAAATCCTCCTTTTATTGGTTCTTATGAAGGGTTTTGGGTTCAGAACAAGGTAAAGACTGTAATGTGTCAATCGCCAGGTTTTTTCCTCCAACAAAGGGTTGGTGAAGCCCGGAACGTTCAACAAGCAACTCAGTCAGCACTCTACAAACTGAGCTATTTTTCACTCTAACCAGCTTTAAATTAATTATTTATATAACATTATCTAAATATTACTCAATCATAAACTGAAATATGTTACAATTTTAATAAATTGCAATACTACAGACAAATGGAATGTATATATAAAATAGTATTTTTTTTTAAGTCAATCCATCACACTTGTATAGTTTACAATAAAAAAATTATCTGCTTAGATGAAGAAATATCCCTAATAAAAGAATATTCTGACTTTGTGATTAAGAAAGTACAGGTTAGCCTATAAAAATATACTTAACAGGAATAAAAATAGGAGGTTTAAGCTCATGGAGTGAATATTCTTCATCTATAGTGTTTATTAATATATTAATAACATAGTTAAAAAAATTGTACTGCTTGAACATAAAGTTTCTTTGGTTCAGTTCATAGTAGGGATTAGACTGTTTCTAGGCCAATGGTTGTGCCGGAAGGTGACTTGGCCGCAATCACACTCAACCGGCCGATTTGCCTCCCAATTAAATGTATCCACTGTGTAAAGGCTGGGTGAGCCCTGGGAGGGACTGTAGATCCCTCAGGGTCCATATAAGGATGATAACAGACTATATAATCTGCAACTACCCCGCTGTTCAATATAATCAATAGATGGCTAATTCCCCCAATAAATATTGTAACTTTTCTTATTTTACATTGTAGTTTAATACTGTTAGCCGAACGGAAGTAGGTGCTTTAAAAAAGGGGCATTCCACTCGATGCTCAAATTAACATAATAATAATAATCCCTGTTTGGACGGTGAGAACACGAACCTGGGTCCTCCTGGCACATGTTGCCAAACACCCCACAACTTGCGGCATTGACAACCCTTCCGATTAGCATACTATCGGCGATCCATCGACATCCTCCGGTGGGAAAAAGAGATCAGGTAGCCGATGAGGAGGGTAAAATGAAAGGTATCCAATTTATCAAGGCTGGATGAACCCCTTGAGGAGGGTCTCCAGATTTGAAGGGTTAGTTAACAGATCAGCGCAGTAACTCAGCTTTCTACACACTTAGCAACCCCGCTTCCAAATTAATGTATTAAATTAGGTACTGTGTATGTTAAACATTTTTCAAATGACAGAAAATCGTGTGCATCAGGACCAAGGTACTTGTTGTCAGGTACCTTTCAAGGTACTTTCTTGTATCAAATTCATTTACTAAGATCCCTTTTCACATCTTAAAATGCTACTCATTTCCAATACAAGACAGCATGAAAAAATTAGAAGATTTCTGAAAATTATAACTTAGAACAAATAAGTATTGCTTAAACCATTTTTAACTTTTCTATTATTTTCTTCCACATCTCTTGCATTCTCTCCCGTGTTTTTGCATTCTCTCCTAAGTCAAATTGCGATCTAAGTAAAGAACGTCCTTAAAACCATCGGGAGAGACCTCAAGCTCTTCGATGTCCTTTTTAGGTTCCTTAATATATATATATATATATATATATCCTTTTTATATATATTAATATTATAAATCCTTAATATATATTTTTAATCTGGGTCATTTTTAGATTTTCAAGAAATGTTAATAACCTTATTGTCATTCTGCTCGGGTCCATTCTTTGAGGGCACCCACAGAACAGAATTGTGAGTTTCATCTTAGTATCTGTAATTTTCTCTATGCGCGTGTAGAGCTCCTGGTTGTGACGTTCATAATAGGTCTACTTCTTTAATCGGTCCAAAAATTTTTCCCGATATTTATCTCTCACTGATTTCTTAAGGACGCATCTACATTTTCTTGTTCACGATCAACTATTCGGCCGCATGCTCTGCCTCTGGGTTGGTTGCGTTTGAATAATGTCTAGGTTCAGCACTTATTAATCGCCTTCTTGCTGTAAACATCTTAGGTGAGTTAAAATGTTGTTTTCATCTTGTAAACTCTTGATTTAATGGCTTCCTTTTTCTAATATATTTTCTACTTTTATTTCATTTATATATTTGAATTTTTCAGTTTTGCAAGTTTGGCCATACAGTGTTTTTAGTTTCTTAGGAGCTTTTAGTCAAAAAGTATTGCTTTGCCCTCCCCCCCCCCCCTTCGTTTCTGTCAACTAGAGACCATGTGCCAATTTCAATTCCTTCTCATTTGTTGTTTTCTGTTTCCAACTCTATCTCATCTTTTCACCATGTCTCCTATTTCTTTATTTCGACCACTTCGTGTCTGTTCTCTTATTGCTTGTACCCTGAATTCCCAAGTTTAACACTATCTTCCTGAAGGCATCTATCTGCATTTCTTTGTTTATATTTTCCTTCTTTTTTTTTATCTGGATGCATTTCACATTCTTTTCTCTTTTCCATTACGAACTTCTCTATTAAATTATGGACGGAGTTATCAAATTTTCCTCAAAGCGAAAAGGAGATATATATGATCCTAAAAGCCATTCTCACCGGCATAAAAAGGGGGATAGCATAAACTCGAGAAACGGGAATAAAAGTGGAGAGGATTGATTTAAAACGAAGGAGAGGTAATGCACTAGGAAATAAGATCCCTGAATGAGATGGATATTGGTAGTCGAGATTGTTTAAAGAGACTCGGTTACAAGGATCGACGACGCGACTGCTCCCCCAGAAAAAGAATAATTCAGGGCAATTTAGCAAAAGGAACCCTCCGAGGTGCGCTGCATAGCTCCTCATCTCCACTCACCCTCAGGATCAGTTATTCTTATTTCATAACCCGGCTCATCCGCCAGGGATTCCGGCTAATTCCGGGGGTGGAGTACTCCAATGGTGTCGTATAGTCCGTTATGGTGCAACCCGCTGGGATATGTCGAGGTGCCGGAAGTACACCCCACAGGATTACGGGCCTAAGGTTATTATAATCAGATGCCATCTTTTTTTTTCATAAGCTCGTGACAAATAAAGCCAAAGAAATATGTGGTACTAGGACTTATTTAAAACTACCTGTACAGCTACAGCCAATGTAGGACCGTAAGTTCAGTACATGTTAGAGGCTGAACTGTTTCTAGTGAGATAATTTATCCGAGATCACATCCATGTCGTTCACCTTATTTTCCACCCTAAAGGTACCGAATTCATAGAGGCTAGGTGAGCCCCGGGATGATCTCCGGATACCACAGATTACATCCGTGGCTCCTAACAGATTAAATAATTTATCTGTCACAGCCATATTTGAAACCTTTGACACAGCATATCTGCGCTCTACAAAGTAAGCTACTCCACTCCCTACAATAGCTATTGTTTTCTAGATCCATAAATCTCTTAGAAACTATTTTAAAATTCCAGCTAAGAATAGCAAGTTATCACCATTCCTTTGTTTATTCTGGAATGTAGCAAATTATTCATTTATTTCAAATCTTTAAGAACAAGATAATATTCTGTAATAATAGTGTAAGTACTTAGGAAGTACCCAAACACGTAAAAAAGTATATATTTAAAAAAAAAAAAATATATATATATATATATATATATATATATATATATATATATATGTATATATATATATATATATATAAGTTTCTAAACTATATAGAAGAGAGAGGAAGAAGAAAGGTGACAATGCAGAACAATCTGGCCGTCTGTAAATCGACTTTCCTTTCGTTCCTATCCTATCTTACTCTTCGGAATCGTGGGCCGAAGCAAAAACACAGAAGTCAAATCAAGCTATTGAAATGCGGTACCTGCGAAAAGTAGAAAGGAAAACTCGGAGAGATAAGACATAGAACACAATAATACGGCAAATACGGTTTAAATCTCGATATTAAACTAGATGAGACTATTCTGGAAGAACACAAACAAAGATGGTTCGGACATCTACAAAGAATGGAACCAGAGAGAATCGCCAGGATGACTTACGATACGGAGAGAAAAATGCCCAGAAGAGGCTTCGCATATCCTGGGTAGACAGTGTAAGGGATGCTTTTAGGAGGAGAGGATTGGACTGGGCCGAAGAAGAGAGCTGGTTCAGGAAAGAGATACTTGGTCCAGGCTCAATAAGCAATATCCTCACAATACACAGCGGTTGAAGAGGAAAAGAATGTGATGTTGATAGTTTCTAAACGAGGAAAAGATACTTGTGATTTACAAATTAAAATATTTAGGATTTACCGTAACTAATCTATTTAAATTTTAATAAACATTTATTAATAAAGTCAAATAGGATAAAAACAACGCCCACAATTTGTATTTATGCCTTCAATACTTCTCATTAATCATAGAAATTAGAAATGATTAGGAATCATTAAAATAATCACTGTTTCAACTATATCACAGTTGTAGACTTGATGCTCGTTCATCGTTCATAGAGCATATACCCCTAGCACACCATTTTCAATAGGTTGGAGTTTAATCGTGATTTAAGGTTTTGTTATGGAAATTTCAAGTCCCCAATATCACGGATATTCTTTGATGAAATATAATTTTGGAAATAAAAATCTCTATAGGAACCATTCGTTCTAAATATAAACCAAGGTTGTCTATTTGAAAAACCTCTAAGTATTGAATATTTCAGGTAGTTCAAAGATTATAAACAGTTTCTTAGTTGGTTACGGAGAAGAGGAATTATATCTATTATTGGCCGAATTATATCTCCTCCCTTCCGGCTCCCGGATCGATGCAGTATCGGAATTAATTGCAGTATTCTGTTTCCCCATCAAAAGCTGCGAGTTCCACGATCGTTCTCATTAACAGGGAGGCCTCTAAGTTAAATAATTGTTTTAATAAATTATTTAAGACTGACCTTCTTGAGGGAGGCTAAGGGCCGTGGAGGAGAAAAAGAAAATTAAAGGTAAGAATTAATTGGAAGCCCTTAGATTTTCATTAGCGGTATCCGGACTTTAATTAACGGTGGAAACAAAATGGCTCCCCGGCTTTGGTTAGTACTAATGAGGAAAAACTGTGTTTGCACTTTGTAAATCTGTTCCCTACTCGCTACGGCTTCTTTTGTTGAGTGCAAATTTTCTTGGTTCTTCCATTAAATTTTCTTCTCAAGTTATAAAAGCTTTCCTTTTCTCTTTTTTCTCTTCTTCTTACATTTGTTGGTGTGAGCATTACTCGTTCAAACTGGCAATGAGGAATTTTTATCTGAGAGCTGTTTACTATCTTTGAAGTTTTCTTTTAAAAAACTTCTGAATAAAACCAAGAATAACATTTTACAAGATAGAAAGCAGCCGGTAGATCATGTAAGTTCTACAGCACCGTATGTGTATTATTTAAATCGTTCGTTATCTTGTACATTTTATCTTGCATAATATTAATTCATCTCAAATCGCTCCTTCAAAAGAACGACACAACTCAAAATTTGGTATTTTTGAGTTAAGCCTTCACTATCAATCGTATTAGTTAAAGAGTTTCAATTCAGGGACGACATATCTGATATTCCTTTTCCAACATTTCTTTTTATAAAGTCATCTTTGGAGTTTTATCATATTAGGAATAATGACATAAACTAAAATTAAAAAAGTGTCAAGCTTTTCAAAATATTTTAATAATTAGTAAAAGAATTTTAATACCTTCATTACAACAGGAATGCTTTGCTTTACCGTTTTTTTTTTTTTTTTCTCAAATATAACAGAAATACCTCTATTGAAAAAATTAAATTTTTTGAGTAATGGCGTCGGTCTTTTGAAGGAGAACGTTTCGACCCACATTGCAGGTCTTCTTCAGGGATCTTCAGAAAGACCAGCCCTGAAAAACACATCATCGAATATTTTTATTTTCGAAAATATAATAAAGGAAAGAATAGAAAGTTAAAAGTCGTGACTTTACTCGAAGCGACAACCTCCGGAACTGATACCGTAAGAAGACCGATTATTAGTAAGAAGATACTGTTATTACTAATAAAACAATAAAATTACTTACCAAGACCACAGCCGAATCTTCCCGGCTGTGATTGCCTCTCTACCGCATAGGTTATGATCTTGAAGCGCAGAAACGAAATCTGTAGCAGATCAAAGCACAGATAAGTCAAAAACATTGTAAAATTAGGTTGAAAATATTACTGAAAACACTTATTTCCTATTTATGTAATATCAAGAATATTCTATTAAAAATCTAGAAATATTAATTCCTTGGACGATACTTTTTGATGGAGAGACTTAAATATATATCCTGGATGTAGATTAATTCACCAACGCTTAAAGAAAGATGCAATTTATAAAAACCTTTTCCTAAGTAAAGTTTTGAAAATACCTTGCAATATAAGTTATTTAAATATAATTAATTTCGTGAAATATTTGGGAACCGGTCAAACATGTTTGAGTTTTTTTAATAAGTACCCTATCACAAGAATTACGAACTCAGTTATCTGTTTATAATAGCGTAATAACAATTTAACATAAAAAAGTTTGTAATTTTAAATGTTTATTAATCATCTCAAGATATTTCATACTCTACTTAATATTTTAAATATTAAAAATTTGTTGAATATAAGGGGTGCTTCAACTGTAGCTTCACATTATCCTGAGCCCCTCCTCGACTGTAAATATTTATTTGAGGATCTCTTGAGTTTAGCTTCCCCTCTTTGCGACAGAACTCAGGAGAGAGCACATGGGAGCATATCTTGAAGTCGGTAAACATTTGGAAACACGTCTAAGAGATAATTGTTTATCTAAAAACTACATTGAATATTCTGGAAAGGGATTCCTTCGGCTAAGACAGAAAGATTATGTCTCAACACTGCAGCTTCTTCATCTAAAAACTACTCGTGGATTCCTATGAAGCTGGATGGACCAAGATCCAAGATCTTCGAAAAAGAGGGATCACCTGTGGTCCAGTGGTTAGCATAACAGCCCACTGTGCCCAAGATAGGTTTTTCAAAGGGAGGAAGTCAATGTTTAGGTGTTCCCTCGGAAGGGACGTAAAACTGGGGTTCCGTGCCTTTGTGGAGTCAGGTACTCGTTTCAGATCCATACCCTAGTTATACCTGGATTGGGAATGATTAGGTGACCCGCTGTAGATTGTCCCCTTAGCTATAACAGCATAGTGAAATGAAACAAGCAAACATTATAAGTGGATTTGTATTAAGCAAGTTTTCATTCCTATGCACCTGCAATCTGATTCAGCGTTTTTAGCCTATATACCCCACGCATAGTCATTCAGTCTCTAGGGATAATTCGATATTCATTAGTAGATCACCTTGAATTTGTTTACTCTAATTGGTTATAAGTTTTTATTAAGTGTTGCTTGTTGTTCACTCATTTAACGTCACTTTATGATGCTATTGCTGATCGGAAGAAACTACAGCCTGGATTGGCAAAGATTGGGATTTCTACTGCTGCATCAACCGATTAGCCATAGCAGCATAAAGTGAAGTTGAATAAAAAAATACTCTTTTAAGTTTCCGCGGCCACTATTTATACAAAAGACTTCAGTGATTTATTCTGGTTTTGACCGTGTCGCTAAATTTCTCGCCGAGATTTTTGGCGAGGAATTTATCGACCCGGTCAAAACCAGAAGAAACCAATGAAGTCATTTCTATAAAAAAATAGTTTGAAAAAAGAAATTAAGAAGTAGGCAGTAATGTACTTATCTCTAAGAAACTTTGGTTCAAGACATTGCCACAGCGCTGAAGGCAGTCCAAAACTTACAAACAAATAAATAAATTATGTTTTTTTTTCATTTGCGTTCATTGTAAGAAATATTTCTCTTTGATGGTAGCGCAAAGTTACTAAAACGTCAAAGCAAAACTTATCACGAAGAAGAAAGGGTGAATAACAAAAGGGGTAGAAATATTCTGGGATGTGGAGTGGGTGGAAAGAGTAGCCCCGAAAATAAGACATTTTGGACGGTGAGTTAGTAAGCCAGGGACAAACTCCCCCCCTTACGTAGCGAGCAAGGAAAAGAGGGGAAGAAAATTTCCCTACTCCAATTAGATAAGGGAAGACGGGAGAGAGAGGGTAGATCGATGTGGACTAATGAAGAAGTAGAGGGGGCGAAGGCGTTTTAAGACGGAGCCTGCTAAAAACACAAAGTAGGCCCACACAGGCTGTCAATACTGTCCCCTCCACAATCTTGTTATCTGATGAAAAAGTGTCGAGTGTTTTAATAAGCTTAGATTAAAATAACATCAGGCCTCGCTCCTACATCAAATTAAATTAATTACGTCATAAAGACCCTTGACCCTCTCAGGGTCCGAGTTTATTCTTCCCTTAGTACTAATAAGGACCCTCAACAATAATCCCACGGTTTTCTACAAAATTCTCTCAAGCAGTTCATAAGTGGAACTTCCCAGAACTACGAGTATCTTTTCCTCATCTAATGATAATCTGTAAACTAAAATAGCAATCTGATGAAGAATAATTACTGACATGCCCACTAAAAAATATAGACTAGTTTTCAATTGGGGACGGTTATCCTAGCGAACCAAACTTACCACAAACTTGTCCATTATTTCAATGCAAGAAAATAATATTTAATGATGATAATAAGGTTTAGCAATCCCGAAGATTCGATGCCGATATCACAAATCTCGACCCAAAATCTTCCGACTTCGGCAAGTTGCCCGAAACAAAATCCATTTGGACGGGGCGACCTCTGGTCTAGTGGTTAGCATAAAAACCTACTAAGCTTAGGATCGCGGGTTCGTAGCCCGGCAGGTGGCGCCTTTTTTAAAGGGAGTAAAAAATTCTTAGTTATGCCGTCCTTCGAAAGGGACGTTAAACGATAGTCCCGAGCCTTTACGATGTCATTTACTCACTAAAAAACCCAATCCTAATTAAACCTGGATAGACAATATTTAGAACTCCCACTGTAGCATCTCCCGATTAGCCATAACAGCCTAAAGTGTGGCGTTAAATAAACCAACAAACAAATCCATTAAGTCACTCATGTTCTGATCTTCCCACCTACTCCTCGGCCTACAGTTCGAACATTTACCAGGCGTTAGAACAACCTTATATGCCAAAGGTTGCGGATTCGCACCCCCAACTTCCGGATGGGTATAAAGGAAGTAATAAATCCTTGGTTATGCAGTCCTAAAAGGCGCGTGAAATGGGAGTCCCGAGCCTGTACGTTGATAGGCTCTTATTAAACATCCATGTCCTAATTATACCTGTTTCGACGAAATTTATAACTTCTTCTGTAACATCGTCCTATTAGCCATATCAGCATAAGGTGACGTTAAATTAATAAACAAAACGTTTACCAGTCGCTCAGGGGTTATTAGTTTTTTAAGAATTGGTTCATTACCATGCCCAACAGCATTACAAGCCTATTTCAACCTTGCGGCGCTACCATTTGTAACGAGTTTCTTTTTTTTTCACAAATTTTGTTCGTCAGATGTTTCTACCTACCTGTGAGCTCATTTTGCAGTGAGCCATCGTCACATGTGGATGTATATCATTGTTTTATTTAGTAATTGCCAACATTTTGAATTATCTTAGCCTTTCTTTGCGGCCAGCGGTAAGCATTCTATGATCATTTGAAAATAGTATTGTATATAATTTTCGTTTTTTTAAAATTAATTATTTATTTATTATTTTTAGTTGGTGTTATGATGTTATGCTTCTCTGATAAATTGAATACGACCTAGTTTCTAAGGACTTTTTTATTTTCTTAATTTGGACCTTGGACCTGAAAACCCACAACCTGGTCACACATTTTCCAATTGAGTATCCTACGTAATATTAAATTTTCGGACTTCTTAAGGCGTTGTTTATCCATCAATGATAACGGTCACGTTTCATAATCAGATCATTGGGGGTGGGCAGACCTAAGCAATCTCTAAGTCTGCCAAGGATAATGGATTTTATTAATAATCGCTAATCGCCAGTTAATCCAAGAACTATCAGACTAGTAACATGAAGTGTCTCCTATAATTTCTGCCGCAATATTATTATATAAAGACTCTTAACATAATAAACACACATTTTGCATAAATTTGTCACATTCATGAATTAAAAAATATTTATTTTTATAAATATCCTATAAGCTTAAGCTCCGAGTGGCCCTGCTTTTAAAATCAATTAAACGACTAAAGGGATATCACTTTTGTTGTTATTTGTTGTTTTTTTTCAGCGGCATTATTCATAGAGCGCCCTAAGGGCCAACTCGACATTTATAAAAAGCAATATAATCTGATAAATATTCAGACCTCCCCGGATTTCCATTGATTTAATTGAAGCAATATTAATTTGTATCTGTTGAGTGAAGAGCCTATTCATAACTTTGTTTCGGGTCCATGGTTTATTGGACATTTTTATTTTGCTAAATTTTTTCTGTAATTACATTTCAAGTTTCAGCTGCTATAAAATTTCTTCAGATAATAACCCTTCGGTAATTATTTAAAACTTATTATGAATAAACTATACACGTAAATGATGAGTTCCAAGGATTTTTTTTTCATAAAAATATTTAGTTCTTCTACGGTTAAAATATGGTTTATGCAAACCGTTTCCCAAATATTTCCCTAAATTAGTTTGTAGTCCTAAAAAAAAAAAAGTAATTGCAGGATTTGAGTTGAGCTTGTTAATTTGCCTTCTAAGGGCATCATAAAAACAGAACAAAAAACTTACACCATTACAACATATTAAAGGTTCAGTACAAAAGACTGTGCTGTTTATAGAACACAGATTGTGAAAAGGATCAAGCTCGACTTTGGTTTTCCCCCTATTTTGAATACCCACTGTATAGAGGCTGGGGGTGCCCCGGAGGGTCTGTAGATCTCACAGGGTCCATCTGTAGTTGTTTATAGATTAAACAATTTATCTGCCACGGTGGGAAATTTATTATTTATTTGGAAGATTTTGAATTAACCCATACATACTCCATAAATATTTGTATCCTAATGGTAATATTTTTGATATATTCCCTAATCTTCTCCTTCACCTAATCAACCATGCTATTTAAAACTGGAGATATTGTGTATGTTTAAATGCTTCAACTTCATGATATTACCAAACCAATTTGAAAAATAATTTTTGCATTAAACATCTAGGAACCAAGGCTTAATATAAGGGACATATGATAAAAAAAAATGTTTCGTAGCCATGGAAAGATTTTATTATTTGTGAAATTATTTTATTTTTTTAATATAATATTAATGTAAAATTAAAACTGAAAGCATTTCATAACAATTTCTTGTTTTGAATTTCTTTCTGGATAATTTTTGTAACAATATGATTGAACAGCATATAATAGGGTATTGTTTTATAGTTTTTTTTTATTTTAGGGGCTAATCCAACTTTTACGCGGGTAGCCATAGTTGTTTTGCAATCAATTCAGTTTTTATTTATGAATAATATTTACCTATTTATTTTTTAATTTTTCTAAGAATCGCACAGCTTAGATACTGGAGTAAAGGATTTTTTTTTAGTTTTCTATAAAAAAAATGCTATTAAGGACTCTAGAGATTGGAGCGAAGCAAAGCTTCCTGGAATGTTTTCATAAATCAGAAGTTAAATGAGTTTCATCGGAAGGATCCGGCCAGGCCCCACACTCCCGAAGGCACGAGATCATCAAAAGGCTCTAAGGAAGCTCTCGAAGGAGGAGGTATAGAGAGGTAAGGAGGAGGTAATTGGAATGGTAAATAGGCAGAGGAGGTGATAAAGGAGAGAAGTGTGGGGAGGAAGGCGGTTAATGAAAAATAAAACTAACAGTATGGGAGAAAATCGATTTATTTCCCTATTAGCTTCCCCTTCTTTTTCCTCTCCTAAGGTCTCTTCTGTCTGAATATTCAATGCAATGTTGGAAGAGTCACGATTGGAGAATCACAATTACATCTATGATTAATTATTTAAAAAAAATCATTGAATCTTTTCATCCCTGTTTTTCCAATAACTCGTCAAACTAAAATAATAAAACGGACATGGATAAGACTGTTTCTTAATCATTATGTATGTCATAATTGTAATCATTTAACTAATGTAATCAATACAAGGTTAAATTATCGTTAGCAATTAGGCCAAAAATAATGCAAAACGTTTGCTAAAATAGCTCCATTTTTATAGCCCTCGACAGGGGTAAAAACAAACAGTACCTGTAAAAATGTACTTAGTGCCTAGAACGTCACAATTGGCAATTTTTTTTCAAAGGACAAGGGCGCCCTCTTCTACTCTGTTCAATCTAGGGACTTTCCGGGGTTCACTCAGCATCAGCCTCACTAGGTACGTTTAAATTGTGGAAAAACCTGGCGGTTGAGCGTAATCTGGGAAAAATCGCTTCCCTGCACAACTGTCTTCAGACTTCGCTTTATTGAACCTTATGCCCATAATTCCAAGAAAAAGATCTGTTTCCTTAGTGGATTTTCATTAGTTTTGAATAAATGTAAAGAAAAAAAAAATCGATCGCATCTTTTTTATTGATTCTGTTATGTTTTTAATGTACATTTCGCTGTTGCTATTAGGTTCTATAATAATGTACTTTTTAGTGGATCAAGAATTGTACGAATAATTCTCCTTTTCAACATTTATAATTTAACTAACTCATAATTCAGATGTTCTGTTGGTTTGAAGCTTTCCGATTTGATTACTGTCTAGTAACATTATTTTTCAATTTTTTGTTTATATATTTATCGCCACTTTATGCTAATATGCGTAATCAGAGGATGCTGCAGTGGGTCAATTCAGGTGTATTTAGGATAGGAATTTTTAACGGTTACCTGAAATCACATACACTCGAGAAAATCATTTTATATCCCCTCCGAAGGAAGTCATTTTGGGGGTCACCTGTGGTCTAGTGGTTAGCATAACAAACTACTAAGCCCAAGATCGCGGGTTCATAGCCCAGCAGGTGGGACTAGGATTTTTTAAGGGGAGTAAAAAATCCTTGGTTATGCCAAAAATCCTTCGGAAGGGACGATAAAGGAGGGTCTGGAGCCTGTACCATGTCAGGTACTCGTTAAAAATCTCTATCAAGGCAAAATTAACAGCTCCCAATGCAGCATCTTCCGATTAGTTATCGCAGCATAAAGTGAGTAAAATAAACAAGCAACTAGGACGACATTAGCAAGGATTCTTTACCCCCTTCAAAATATCCTAAGGCCACCTGCCGGGCTACGAACCCGCGACCTTGGGGAACTATGTTATACCCACATTTCCGGTAATACCCAGTAATATTTTATTTCATTCATATACCTATTTTATGATTCAATATAGAAATTACTATGAATGGTCTATTACTCCATTGCCTATAAATTGTAATTTAAACAGTGACCTACAACAGTTTTCATTATAATCACTAAAAACAAAAGCTACGCATTAATAAGACAAGATGGCTGCTGAGGAAGACGACCTTTGTTCGACAAGGTGGAGGAACCTAAGAGGGTTAGCTGCCGTTAACATATCCACCTCGGAATTCTGATGACGCGGCAGGAGTTGGATTAGGAGCGGGTCTCGCGCCTCGAGAATTTAAAACGCCTCCACCCTCCTTCGCTTCCTCATCGCCTCATCTCCCTGCTTAGTCTTCTGCCCCGTGCTGTCTCTCCACCGCCGGCTGTAAAAAAAAATCAGCCCCTAACTCCTGTAATCAGGGCAAGCAGCCCCTACCTCATGAAGGATTCTCCAGTCATGGAAACCTAGAATTACTTTTGGAATATTTAAAATCGTATGGCGAGAAATCGCTTAGTTTGTTAATTTTAGCTATTATAACGAGACATAATGACTAATAGAGAACGGATTTTAATTAATTTTTTTGTATTATGGCTTTTTAAACTAAGATGAAGATCCCGTCAGTATTTTAAAAAGGAAGGACCTCAGAAAAAATGACGGTTCAGCTAGTGATGTGGGGGGTTTTATCGTCATCTTTATGAACTATACTCCCTAATATATATAAGAAAATACCTATCGCCAAATTTATAAAAATAGACCGATAACGATGGGCTGGGTTTATAGCAAGAATGAATGGAAATGAGATGCCAGGAAGATTCCTGCAGTACAAGCCCACAGGTCTTCACAAGATTCGAAGGCCAAAAACAAGATGAAGAAATCAGGTAGACAGAGAATCCGCAGATATGTGTGTATTTAATTGGAGGATAAGGGCGCTATAGACAGGTTAGTTGTGGAGATGCCCGGTATCGGATAAGTTACATCATAACTTCCTTGTTGCCAGCAATGTAAACTTCCCCTCCTCTTTTATACCTGTATACATGCTACCTCTAAAATATTGTAAGATTGTTAGATAATATATGGAGAGTTAGATATTAAGATAGAGACAGGGCAAAGAGGAGATGGTATGACAGAGTATGGATTGTTAAGTTAGCAGTAATTATATTAGTTGATAACTTTTAGTATTAGTCCATAGTTAATAGTCCATCAATCATATGATAGTTTAAATCAGAAAGTCTCTTTGCATGATCAGGTTCAATTGCTCCTCAAGTCTACTGATTGTTAAATGTATAATAACTGTTTGTTAAATGTATAAAATACAATAATATACAAAATACCTTAAGCTACCGACATATTAAATGATATAAAAGCTGAGAAGTAAATAAGTATAGTGCGTGAGTATGGGCTAAAGATGTGTTTAGGTAAGCCACAAAGGAGCGTAAATGGGCCAGTGGGATGCGGTCGGGAGCTAAAGTGGCTGATGTGTTTGTACCTCCCCCCCCCCTCAGTGTGGGTTCTCTACCCCCCTCTTCCCCCTTCCACACCCTTTCCTCTTGTTAAATCGTTCCGTAATCTTCGCCTCTTTAACTAAACATCAGGTGAATCCTTAATTCTCCCAAAGAGCCCGAAGACTCATTAGTCTCATAATTGAAATCCCGTCCCGGTGCCGTGTGACACTCTTTGTCCCCAGGAACACGCGAGAACTTGCTCTCCTTTGATGAATGGGCCGGTATTAATGGCCTGCTAGGAGAGCCTTCCTTCCCTGAATGCTGAAGTGACAATTCTCCGCAATGTAAGGACCACTTAATCACCTCTGACGCTGTAATGAGTAGTGCGAACTGACGCGAGTCCTTGGAATGTCAAATTAAATCCAATAAGATGGTTAATCAACTTTAACGACATTGATTTATGTATAGTAAAACTCTTTAAATTACACACCTCGGTAGTTTTTTTAGGATACCGAACCACACGTCTAATGAACGGCATTACAAAACGAATTCGGCTGCTACACATAAGCCCAAGTCATAAAATTGACAACATAAAAAATCTTCCAAGGTTATGAAGAACTGCTCAATAGAAATCCAAAGTACCAATGAAAACCCGTATCATCTCCTTCTTCTATGGGAGATAGGGGATCATCATGATTGTTTGCATTTTGTTTATTGCTGTTCTGAAGAGGTGGTTTGATGAACTGTTGAACCATTTTCTTAGATTGAGGAGCAACGACATATCTATTATTTCCTCCTGTGTGCCTATCTGCAGCCTGCCGTATCTCTCAGGTATTGTAGTTTTCTTATTTGTATATCGGTGTTTTAACCCCGCCTGTGGAAGTAGCGAAGTTAGGACAACAGCCGGTCCCAAGCCCGGATAAAGGACTGCCAAACGGCATCTACATATAGCCCGAGCTGCAAACAGATAATCCTGGGGCAAAATGGATGAGCTGGCCAAGGACCGCTTTAGGCGTCTGTCGTGCCACTGGAAGAAGTAGGAGAATTTCGGTATTTAGTTCACATATGATATTTTCAAATCCTTCTTTACTGCCACATCTCGAAGGCTTCTATTTTTCTCATGATGATTTAAACCTGGGAGGCAGCTTCCGTACCGTATAACGAATTTTGGGATCGTTTCTTAAAGCGCTGCTAGTGAAGAGCTATTTCTGTTTTATAAAGAATTACACGTGTTTCATTTCAAGTACCAAAACGAAGACTATGAAAGTTGCCACAAACAGTAAGTTAGATGAAGCATTGTTTCAGTGGTTTTTTCAGCAACGAAGTCTGGGACTAGCACTAACAGGTCCAATAATCAAAGAAAATGCCCTTCATTTTAATCAAATTTTACACGGCCACCCAACGAGGGGGAAACTACGTTTGTGCACGAGGAAAGAGCCAAACTCCACCTTTAAATTGATATATATTTCTCAATAGGGAAAAATGGACAAACAATGATTGTGCTTTTAGCCTTCGATGTACGTAATTATTATTATTATTTTTTAAATATTTTTACAACATATGTATACCTTATTAGTACGTAAGTAAGTTAAGAGTGCGTGTATAATGTCGAATGTTTGAAATATATTGTTCAATTTATGGCTATATATATGTATAACATATGTCTCACTCCCATATCTGACTATTTCCCAAATCCGTCACCATCTTGGTCCCATACCCTGACGGAAAATCGAGGTTCTACTGTATAACAATGAAACTCTTTAGCCGTGAATATCTTAACAAACATATGTACATACCTTCATAGGAAATTCTTTTCTTGTTTTGAAGTCCTAAGTTCAAATTTTGGCTACTTAGCCCTGAAACACCCTGTATATAAGGTCAACTAATATTATTCAATATAAATCTATTATATCTGTATATTGATAATTACAATTATTTTAGCGAAACGAGGCCTTATTATTCGCCGAGTCCTTATTATTGTTAATAATTAGCCGTAGTGAAGTTCAATTTTAGAAGGAGGGAAAGCGGTGTATGGGGCTACGCTGCTCCGCATAATCAGGGCCCTATCTCCTTGTTTAAAAGAGCCTTATCTCATTAAAGTGCCCTTCAAGAGCGAGCATGTCATTTCCTCCTCCTCCCTTTTTTCCTTATCCTTATTTCCTAAGGCCTCCCTAGGATCTTCTCCCTGATATAAAAATTAACTGAGGTTAAACGACCTTCGGCGGGAGACGTTTTAAAATGTCTGTTTTTCCGAAAGCTATAGGGACTAGTTCTGTTATAAAGTTGAAAATCTAAAGAGGAAAGGTTTAATGAAAAAGAAAAATATTGCGGTATGGGTTTATCCTTATTTATCTTATAATCCTACTTCTATCTCATGTATTTAATGTTATGAGATAGGACAACCACAAAGAAAAACGATTTAGTGGCGTTTTTCTCAACAGCAAACAACTTTTTTTTTTATATCGTTTTCAAATATATTTGTTTATATCCTTTTTTTTATTCCATACATCCTTCAAAAGAACATCATAACTCAAAAACTAATTTTTCAATAGAGGTATTTGAATGTTCCTAATTTGAATGAGTTAAGAGTATCTTGGGAAAATCCTAGTTAATGACGATACCCTTGGATATTCCCGCCTAACATTCTTTTTTTAACAATATATTTATATTAGACTTGTCAGTATGGAGTTTAATTATACTATTTCATGATAAAGTAATTATTTGTGTGTATATTTAATAGGAAAAAAGAATTCCATGATATAACTCGTAAATTATACAACTGAAAAAATCTATGCTACAACAGGTTCAGTAATTGGTAGAGACAGTACAGGTTCAAAGACAGAAATTGTACTGGGAGGTACTATGTCAGATATCACTCTCAACCTCCTGATTTTCATTTGGGTATCCTCTGTATAAAGGTTGGGTGAGCCCCATGGGTGTCCGCAGATCCCACAGGGTCCATTAACAGATTAAATAGTTTATCTGGCACATCCGGGACTTTCATCACAGCAACTATGTATTATTGTTCTGGATAAATTATTTTTTACCTACAAAGAAGTTTATATTTAACTATGTAAGTAACAATACGGATATTTTGTGCATCTGTAGGTGTACCATTCCTTTTTATATCAAGTGGCGAGTTGTATACTCCAGGCTTTTGGTGTTGGGTCTTAAAATAAACCAAAGAATTATACTTCCGATAAAAACAAATGGTGTAGTTTCGGAATTCAGAGAAAAAAAAAAGTGCTAAAGATGGGTTACCAAATTCACTCACCATCATTATCAAAAGCACTCCATCCATGAATCTGTCGTTTTAAGGATTCTTTATAACTATATACTACATAAATAATAGTATAATTCCTTAAATTTAGTAAAAATATCCACTAAAATCACAACTTATGCGATTACGATTAAAATGCAAATTTTAATTAGTTCGACTCCGTTTCTTAATACAAAACCAAGCAAAAAGTATAAAACCATTAATAAAAATTTAATGTTTATTACCCTATTCATATTAACCGCCGGAAGCAGAACTACAACCGGTCTCGCTTATAGTGACTATACAGAAGCAGTTTAATTACATCTTTATACTTTATGAACAACGGTTTAACTGCCTTCCCCGTAAATCCCTCATTATTATCTGGGAAGAAAAAAAGGAAAAAAGTAAGAGCGGCGAAAGGAGAAAATAAGGGGCAAAGAAGAGAATAAAAAAAAGCAATAAAAAAGCCTTATCAAACAAATTAGCAAGAGAACTATTGAGGTAGGACAATAGAGGCTAGATGACAAAGAGGTTAAAGTATCCTTTTAAACCTGAACACTAAATAACAAGGAATGCTTTGAGGCTTGACCGGAAGGGTCTTTGTATTCCAGTCCTACCAACCTCCATTAATCACCCATTGTTTCTAGGCCGAAATTATATTTCTTTAATTATTATTAATGCCTCCGTCTAGACATCTCTTCTTCCTGTCCATGGCCTCCTGAATTAGGGGCGGTGAAGGCTCTATCGCCAGGTAAAAGCGATACACTGTAAGAGGCGTGTCCACTCACGTCCTTTTCAGGAGGTACAGTAGTCTGAAACTAATTTTCATGAATAGTATCATTTATCGTGTAAGTACATAATTACTCTTTGACAAAAGTTATCTTATAATCAGTAAACTCATTAATATTCAAATGCTACTAATTAGTCTCGGATCACCTGTGGTTTAGTGATTAGCATACAAAAATCTACAATGTCTAAGATCGCGGGTCTGCATCCCGGCAGGTGGCCTTAGTATTCTTTATAGGGAGTAAAAATCTTTAGTCATGCCATACGTCGGAGAAGGTAAAACGGTTGACCCGTGCCTGTGCAGAGCAAGTACTCGTACTAAAGATCGCTGTCCTAACAATAGCAGATGCATTGGCAAAATTCAGGACTCCGGCTGTAGCCGGTCAGCCATAGCAGCATAAAGTGACGTTAAATGAATAAGAACAAAAAGACTATTGCGAAAAGAATAAAGATGAGGAAATGGTTGACTGGATGTATCTTAAAAAATGTTGAAAATGGGCAGGGATGCAGGCAATAAGTTTTAGAAAAAATATATTTTTCCTGCAACCATTGAGTAATGCTATCCATTAACCAACTAAAACTGGTGTGGAAAGTCCCACTTTCCCTCACTAGTGAGAAAAAGTAACCTAGATCGAATTTGACAATCAGCACTCTGTTATTTTAAATTATAAATGGCGGTATTATAATATTATTCATTTTATATTCCTAGAATGTTAAAATAAATAATTTTAGAACTATTTAATATTTAATTTAAGATAGATTTTATTTATTTTGAAGCGCTTTTATAGAAATATTTAATATAACCTTTAAACATCAGAAATTTGGAGATATAGCATTAAAACAGTGATCGGACCACAAACGAAAAAAAAAATGGAAATAGATAGTGATCAGTTCATAGAATTTACTTCTCCATTCATAAAAGAACAGGCTGAACAGGCAATAAATAAACTTTTACCAAAAACAGTTAAAGTCGAATATGAAGAGAAATATAAATATAAATCGTGATATAATAATATGCGTTTATTTTATTTTTGTATGTGTTATCAGAATATTATTTTCTAAATAATAATAAATAAATGTTTCAATGAGTAAACCGTCCTAGAGTTATAATTTGCATGGCTAGTAATAGAACATTGTAAGAGATAGCGCTAGTGTAGTTTTAACAAATCTAAAGTTTCACCTTTAATTTCTTAATTTTTAAATGGTTGCAAGAAAAATGTAATATTTAACACGTGAGAAAAGTCCTTATAACACCCTGGTTTAATTACCACACTAGCCTTCGGCTGGTAAAATTCACTCGGGTGTAATAAAGTGGCACTTTCCTCACTTGTCAGATAGATAACTATTATTTTGTTTCACAGTTTCGGCTCCGTTTTTATGCTGTCGTCGGGGGTAAAGCGTCTAGGAGCAACTCCGTCAACAAAAAATAAAATTCCAATATAACCATCTCATAGAATGCCTTGTTTGAGGAGCATATGTGTGAGTAAAATCTGGCCAGGATCTTGTTAGATCGCTACGTTTTTTATTAAGGTATTAAATGATCAGTATCCCATTTTACAATATTGTTTAGTATCTCTGTAATGTTTCTCATCTTTCACCGTTAATATAACGAAAAACTGTCTCACACTTTGCTGTACCCAGAGGAGTCCCTAACTATTCCTAAAAAAAAAAAAAATTTTCATCTCTTCAAAATAAAAAAATATATATATATTTATTTAAAATATTATATTTATAGGAAAGTTATTTATGAGAAGTTTAACACCAACGGTATGAGAAGAACGTTACCTACGCCTAATAGCAATTAACTTAAGCATATATTTAATAATGATTGTTCATATTACATTGCTTATGTAAAGAAGAATCTTTATGATTTATATTATTAGTTTATATAATTTGTTCTTTTTGAAGATAAATAAGAAAGAATCTCAGTTTAAACCTTCCAATGCCTGAATTTTATAAAATATAACACTAAAAAAGTAACCCGAATACTTAATTTTTTTTAAAAGTTATTTAATGAAATTTACAACTGTATAACAGGATACATCAAGTAAATATAATGTATGTTTACTTTGGCATGAAAAGACAAGCAGAGAAACTACCCAGTGGTAGTACTCTAATCACTAGTTCAACTAAGAAGGTCACGTGGCCATCCTCTTTTCAGACGCCTCGGAGGATTATCGGGAAACGAAGAGTAAGCTAGGTTTGAAACTAGAGGGTTTGAGTGGGAATGAAGTTTGTTATGAAAGGATAGATACCGGGTTCAGGCCAAATCAGCAACAAACGGGACATTAAGGTAGTTATGGATGACTTTATTCTTAACAAAATAAGGAGCGTTGAGAATTTTACGAAGAATTTTGGATTGTAGGGATTGGATAAGAGAGGAATTCGATGGCTTAGTGGAGCCCCAAAGCTCTACTCCGTAAGTCCAAATAGGTCGTATGATGGTCATGTAGATGAGTCTTTTGTAGTTAATTTGGAGGTTAGAGCGTTTGTCTAGTAAGTGTTGAAGTAGCCTGAAACGTCGAGCGGTTTCTTGTCTTTTCAGTCAAGTATGAGGATTCCAGGTTAATCGTTTGTCGAGGTGCAACCCTAAGTATCGGATCTGTTCTACAGGCACCAGTGGGATATTATTAAAGTATACTGAAGGGCAGGAAATCATTGGTTTACGACGTAAGGTAAAAGTGATTTGATCCGATTTTTGAGAATTTATTTTAATTCTCCAGTTTTGACACCATTCTTCAAGATCAGTGATATGGGATTGGAGGCTTTGGGATGCAATAACTGGATTGGTGTTGACTGATAATACACATGTATCATCAGCATACGTGGAAAGGATAGTATTAGGATGAGTTGGGATGTCAGCTGTACGAGAGGAATTCGATGGCTTAGTGGAGCCCCAAAGCTCAGCTCCGTAAGTCCAAATAGGTCGTATGATGCTCATGTATATGATTAATTAATTGAGAGCTTAGAGTGTTTGTCTTGTAAATGTTGCGGTAGCCAAAAACGGCGTGCTATTTTTAAATTTAAGTTTCTTCTTTACATAACGAACATATTATGAACATCATATGTTTAGCTTATGCACTATATCAGTATAGTATATAAGCTCATATATATTGGGACAATGTTATGCACTAAACAATAAATGGAGCGCTAGTTAATCCTCAATTTCAATTAAAATATCAATATTTGAGTGGAAGATAGTAAAGGGAATAATTCTGAAGATGGATTGAATTGGTGAGGGAGTCCAGTCAAAGATAACACAAATACGTTGGCGCGATTAAAAAATGTTTTCGCTCATTTTGTGTTATCTTTGATGCACCCACTGACCAATTCAATCCGCAATTAAAATATCAATACATTAATATCAATTTAATTTTAAAATACACTCTGGTTTATTAAACCATTACAGATATATGCTTTACATATGTATTCCGATAAGTTATAAAAAAAAAAATTTATCTAGACTATAAAAAACTGTTGTATAGAAGAAGCGTTGGTTATTCGTTATAGGTTCAATTTTCTTTTCATAATAGACCGGTCCATAATCTTTACTGTTCAACTAGTATGTAATATTCTATAAGCATATTTATCATCAAGTATAGATAGCTTCTATAAACCATTAGATATCATATAGAATACCTCAGTTTTGTATTATAAGAGCATTCACATTTCTGTGAACAGTGAATTTGTTTATAAGGCTTCTGGGGGGTCGAAGTTTTTTCCCCTTCTAAAAAATCAGAAGCAGTTCCCAGGTTTCACCAGAATATTAATTGTCAATATTAATCGATTATCAATTATTAATTGAACTCTCGACCGACTCCACTCATCTTATTCACGTTGACGTAAACGAAGGGCTCGGAGTATCTTCACGGCGATATAATAATATGAAAAAATAGGGGAAAGACAATGAACCCCCAAACTTTCTTCGGTGAAAGGAAAAGTTTATTCCGACTTAAAAAAGTTTTTAAAAACTCAGGAAATCTTTTGTGACGGTCACTGCCGCAAATCATAGGGCGTCCTTTCCTTTCCTCTTATATTCTTAAGGGTCTAGAAGAAGCCATATGCCCCCTTTATAGTAGGTTTTTTTTCATATTTTCATTTAATAGTTTTACGATCATTCTGAAGTTTCTCAATTATAAATTTTTCCTCTAAGATGGTCTCTTTGAGAACTTGCAAGAAACAGACGATAAGAATTAGCTCATAACAGTGATTCAAAAGAAAGATTTAAGGAGTTTTAAGTGTTTTGCAACCACGTTTTTGATTGGGATATTTTTGTCAAGCGTATTTCATTTTTTAATTCTGCTATTATAAGTTTCGAATAAAAAAGTTAGTTTCCAAAGCGTCAGAAAAGAACTAGGCCTTGGAACCACAGAGCTGTCTCTGAAACTTTCGAACTGACGAGGAAATTCTCCGGAAATATAGAATTTAGAAACGTTTAACTTTTACATGGGTTTGATATATGTATATATCTATATATGTATATGTTTAGCCCCGTCCAGGATCGGATCAGAATAATCCTGGGGTATCTCCTGCCTGTCGTAAAAGGCGACTAAAAGGGGCACAGAGGTGGGCCGGCGACTCAACCTGTGTAAACTATATTGCCAAAAAACCTCAATGTTGAGGTTCCTTCATGGACCATAGCGCCATGTAATGATGATGATATGTATATATTTACATACGATGGTAAGTGTATTTTAGGACCACTGAACTGATATATTTAATGATTTAAAAGCAGAAACAATATTTATAATGCACAAAGTAGAAGAATCGGTTATAACTATATTAACATTGTGCCAGGTCATTTTTTTTTATACTAATTACAATATACACATACATCTGTGTACATCCTTATAAGCTATCCTTGTGAAAAATATTATATACAATTGTAATTATGTATGAGCTTGAAACTTGCATGATCATTATTTATTGGCTTTGGAAATATTATTTAGTGGAAAAATTATTTTAGATTTACTTGTTCAAAAAAAAAACTCCAATAATACACAGAACGAATAACCAAGAGTTATGAATGGGGCGTTTAATAGCACTAAAGTAAATGTCTATGTAAGTTAGAAACATCAATCAAGCATGCATATTGAAATAAACCAACCAACACCTGATATAATCAGAAATACAATAAAAATTATCAATCTATAGTTTTACAAAAAATGTACAGCTGCATCAAAGCTAATTTTAGACAAAATTCAGAGTGTGAATTTTTTTTTTGTAACTATTTGATTCAATCGATTATTAAAGTTTAACTTTTGTTTAAACAATTTATTATTACCAATATGATTGTTATTCTCCTTCCTCCCTTGTTAAAACTATTCCATCTCATATTGATACTATACATATAATTTGTGAACTCGAATTTTTATGTCATATCTGACAGCACTCAAAAGCTAAGCTTATGAGTTTCAGAAAATTTATAATAATAGAAAAATATCCACTGACCATCAAATAGAAGCGAAAATTTACAAAACAAATAAGCAGGTAAAAATTAACCTATAAAATTCTTGAAATTGTATTTCGCAATATGGGATTTGTTGCAATTCTACTGTTTTTATTACATTGTAAAATTAGAATTGAGTTACAACGTTGGGGCTATGAGATTGATGTTTTGTCGATGACTTATGATGACTCATTGGCTCAAGGATGACTTATGATGGAAGAATTCAAAAGCCGGGATGAAATCCGCAAAAAAAAGTATTCATACCTATGTCCTCGTAAGTTTAGAATCTTTCCTCTATGACTAAGGACTAATATTGTGTAACATGAGCTTTTTATTCATAAAATAATCCATATACATTACAGTTTTTTTTTTTTTTTTTTTTTTTTTTTTTTATTTATTGAAATTTACAACTGTATACAAAATACATCTAGTAAATATAATGAGTGAATACATTGACATGAGAAGACAAGTAGAGAGACTACCCAGTGGTAGTACTCAAATTAAAAAGTTCAGTTTAGAAGGTCACGAGGCCATCTTCTTTTCAGACGCCTCGGAGGATTATCGGGGATCAAAGAGGAAGCTAGGTTTGAAACTAGAGGGTTTGAGTGGGAATCAAGTTTGTTATGAAAGGATATATACCGGGTTCGGGCTAAATCAGCAACAAATGGGACATTAAGGTCGTTATGGATGACTTTATTCTTAACAAAATAAGGAGCATTGAGGATTTTACGAAGGATTTTGGATTGCAAGGATTGGATACGAGATGAATTGGATGGTTTAGTAGTGCCCCAAAGCTCAACTCCGTATGCCCAAATAGGTCTGATGACTGTCATGTAAATAAGTCTTTTGTAATTAATTGGTAGCTTAGAGCGTTTGTCCAGTAAGTGTTGAAGTAGGCGAAAACGTCGAGCAGTTTCTTGTCTTTTCAGTCTTGTATGAGGATTCCAAGTGAGACGTTTATCCAGATGGAGTCCTAGGTAACGTATCTGTTCGACAGGGTTCAGTGGTGTATTATTAAACGATACAGTAGGACAGGAATTCGTAGGTTTACGACGAAGGGTGAAGGTAATTTGATGGGATTTGTTAGGATTTATTTTAATCCTCCAATTTTGACACCATTCTTGTAGGTGTGAGATATGGGATTGAAGAGATTGGGATGCAACAAATGGATCCTTATTAACTGATAACACACATGTGTCATCAGCGTAAGTAGTGAGGACAGTGCTTGGATGGGTTGGGATGTCAGCTGTATATATCGAGTATAGGATGGGCCCCAGGATACTACCTTGAGGAACACCGGCAGACTGGGTGAAGAGGGAAGAGTAGGAACAATTATGGTTTACTTTAAAGGTTCTATTACTGAGGTAGGAACTGATAATAAGGAAGTAAGTTGAAGGTAAGAATTTACGGAGTTTGTACAGCAGTCCTGGATGCCAGACTCGATCAAAAGCCTGCTCTACATCGAGAAAAGCTCCCGTGCAGTACATTCCGCGCTCTAATGCAGATGAGACAACGTCCACCACACGATGGCATTGCTGGATGGTGGAGTGTGATGTTCGGAAACCAAATTGGTGATCTGGGATTATTTGATTGGATTCTATGATAGGATAAAGACGTTTCAGAATGAGTTTTTCAAGTATTTTCCCCATTATGGGCAAGAGAGATATAGGACGGTAAGAAGATGGGAGTTCTGGTGGTTTTTTAGGTTTTGGAATCATCTTAATTATGGATAATTTCCAGGAATCAGGAAAATATGTGGTGCGGAGTACGGCATTGTATATATATGTAAGGAGTAGGATCGCTTTCCGAGGAAGGCGTTTTAGAATCTGGGATGTGATTAGGTCGTGTCCAGGGGCTTTGTTGGCGGGTAATCTATGAATAATGTTTGATATTTCGGAAGGATGGAATGCTTTAGGAGGAGGGGACAACTGAAGAGGAATACTTAATTCTGCTCCAATGCATTCAGAGTGGGTTTGATTAAGGATATCTGGATGAGGGTTAAATGTTTTGAATAGGTGCTGGCCGAAAATTTGTGATTTTTCTTCATCAGATCTTGACCAGGTTTGGGATTCGGTTAAAAGTGGATGGTTGAATTTTTTATAGTTTAGGAGTTTTCTAGTGGTATTCCATAAGGATTTGTCAGTAGTACTGAGATTTTCTGTACGGTAATACAAATTTTGAATTTTGAATGTTCTGATCTCTGATTTTAATTTGTTGGTCAGTTTGGTATAATGACTCTTGTCCGATGGATATCTCGTGCGGTGCCACTTTGCTCTTGCCCGTCGTTTTTCTTTTAATAACTCGCGAATATGAAGTGGCCAGTTATTCTGTTGATAATGATTTTTACTTGGTAAAGTGTTATATTTTATATTGACTTGTATTGCTTCTGTTAGTTTGTCTATTGCAGAATTAATGTCTCCTTTTGTTTTAAGCGGAATTTTGAGGTCTAAATTATTTTCTAGATTTGATCGGAATTTATCCCAGTCTACACGTTCTGTAATCAGTCGGGGAAGAGAGGGCTTAGGAATGGGAATCGAATGCACTTGAAGCAGAACTGGACTGTGATCAGAGGAAAGGTCATCCAGGGATTTTATAGCAGTTTGATTGCAGGAAATCTGTGAGGAAACAAATATATCTAGAATATCTGGACGTTTTTTGAGGGATGTAGGCCAATAAGTAGGGTTTATGGGTGCGAGGATAGAGAAACTATTAGAGGTTGAAATTTGGGATAAGATGCTACCACGGGAATTGGATGTTCGACAACCCCATCGTTGATGTTTGGCGTTGTAATCTCCTCCGGCAATAAACCGCGGTCCGAAGGATTGGAATAAGGATTCGAGGATGTTATAAGAAAGGGGGATACCAGGAGGACAGTATACAGCTGAGAATGTTATATGGAAAGGACTAGTTGAAATGGTTACTGATGTTGATTGAATGGCGTCAGTTGGAGTAGAAGGAATAAGAGAATGTGGTATAGATTTATGGATAAGGATACAAGAACCGGCATGTGCTGTATCGTCAGGATGATCTGATCTGTAAGTGATATAGTCTCGTATGTAGAAATGCGTGCGGTGAGTGAAGTGTGTTTCAGTAAGTAAAGCAATGTCTATTTGGTTGTCGTGTAGAAATAAATCAAGTTCGTCATGGTGAGTATGCAGTCCATTAGCATTCCACAGAACGATAGCTAGGGGCTTCATGCTCATCGTGGGTAATTAAATGGAACTTCGGTAAGGATTCTCGTGAGTAGGTTGATGAGAGGCTTGATTGTTTCTTGAAGGTCTTTCAGGAAAGATGACAGGATAGTGTTTAAGTCGATTGGGTTTTGGATTTGGAATGGATATGAGACTTGAGTTTGATAGGGATAATTAACGGGTAATGGATGGTTGGCTGGGGGTTGTACCCGAGGTGCTGAGTTTTCATTCGATGTTTGATGAACTACAGCTTTTGTTTGAATGTTGTGATTGGAAGGGAGAGGATTTTGTTGTTGAGGTGGTAATTTGACCCGTAAGGGTGTATGGTAGGGAGGAATTTGTTGACGTGGAGGTTGAGGATTGGGATTGGCTGCCTTGGGCTTGGATATGGGTTCCCGAGGCTTGGGTTGGGAGGTCTGGGATTTGGTAAAGGAATGCTGAGATTTGATTTGGGAGGTTTGAGGCGTCTGAGCTCGAGGCTGCTGCTGAATGCTTGAGGTTCCCAAGGTTTTGTTGTCCGGAAGTCTATCTGTAGGGTTTACGGTGGTATACGGTAGTACTACTGTTGGTCTAGGCATACATTACAGTTAAACCTAAAATTGGTTGAAAAAATGTTTTTTTTTAATTAAACATCTTTGGACCTCTTGAATATTTTAGTTTTAGCCAAACGAGTTTAGGGTTAACTATACTTAACTACTAAACAAAATTCCTGACCATGTGCAGATTAAAAAATAATTTGAATAAGAATAAAGAATAATTGAATGACACATCATCCTCCGTAGGGCCCAGAAATTTTAATGTTTTAAAGCTCCAGCTCTTAAAATGAATGATGAAACGGGACGGAGAGAGACAAGACATCCGAAGGGTGACTGTGAAATGAGCATTAAGAAATATGGAGACTGAGAGGGGGGGGGAGCACGTGAAGGAAGGAATAAAATATTTCATTAATTGCGTTTCGGGGGTGACTCGAACCCTAATGAGATGCGAGGTAAGGGGTCCTCGTCTCTCGCACAGCCTATTTCGTTTTTTCTCCTCCTTTCTTCTTTTTTTTTATTATCATGCATACTAATCAATAGCCTTAGAGGGAGGTGGGAGGGAAAGAGTGCGTAAGAGAAAGGAAGATTAGGAAGGAGGGGGAAAGACATTTAAACACACGCACACAGCCGCACGCTCACCGACGCACACACACGACGGAGAGGAAAGTAACAAAAGGCGAAGGACCTCCCCTCCGGGGGCATTAAGCATGCAAAGAGAGACCTGGACCAGGGGGTAGAGAGAGAGCGAGAGAGAGAGATGGATTGAGCGGGAGGGTGGGGAAGAGAGAGAGGGAGTAAGGAGGGGGTGGGGTGGCAGGGGGTGGAAAAGGAAAAGAAAATATGGCCGCTCATCAGCCCCCGGCCCGGCCTGATTAATTTCGAGCATTCCTTCCACCCCGGCTGCCATGTACTGCTGTACTGCTAGCTGCTACTCACTAGATAAACCAATCTCTCGCCATCACCCTTCTAATTACATTTCTTGAGCGCTTTCTTTAAAAAAAAAAGGGGGGGGAGAGGATGCTTTTGCATTTTTTATTTATTTTCTTAAGTACTCCTAAAATAAAAATGTACGCTTTCGCTATCTTATAGAGCAATCAGGGCTGGAGCACAACTATATTATTTTTTTAGAAAGAATTATTTTTATTATATTTGTCAACATGAATTATTTCAATAATTTTATACTTTTTTTTAAAGAAAATTTATTTAGAAAAAATATTTTCCAAAGATAAAACGATGAATATGTCGCTGCCAAGTATCATACTGAATGGGTTGGTGTTTGTTCACTTAACGTCAATTTATGCTGCTGTGGCTAATCGGACGATGCTACCGTGGGAGCTCTAAATTTTGCCTATCCATGTTCAATTAGGATAGGGATTTTTAACGAGTACCTGAAATCGTACAGGCTCGGGACCCCCGTTTAACGTCCCTTCCGTAGGACGGCATAACTAAGGATTTTTTACTCCTTTTAAAAAATCCTAGGGCCACCTGCCGGGCTACGAAACCGCGTCTTGGGCTTAGTAGTTTGTTACGCTAACCACTAGACCACAGGTCGCCCCATACTGAATGAGGAAATGGTTGAACGATTGTACCTTGAATAATGTTGGAAATGATCAGAGTCAATCAATTTCATACAAATAACTACAACTTGTTTTATATATGCTAATATTTCGCTTTTATTTTTAGGCTATAATCTGGGCAGAACGTTGTAGAGTTTAAAATGGTTTTTTAGTTGCTCTTAGACCTACACCCCTTAGCCTTATCCCTCTGCCCTGGCGATATTGGCAAAAATAAAATAATGTGTTCTCTTAAAAAATAAAAATAAATTTATTGCCTGCACCCCCGACATTTTCAACATTTCTCTGCTATACTTATGTATTAAGTGAACTTATACTGGATATCAAACATTAAATTTTTTAATCCATCGTACAATTAATGAAGTATAGAAACAGCAATCCAAAAATAAATATATATTTAAAGTTTATTAATAACAAAATAATGAAAATATCTAACCAGTAAAGATTGTTACATTAAATATCAAAACCGGCTAAAAAATATTTGTTTTGCTGAAATTTCTTCTTTTACATTGCATAATCAAATGCCTAACCATGACTACATTTTCAGTCATGAATAGAATTATAAGTAAAAAGTTGTTCTATTTTAATTTATTATTATATTTAATGATTAATTGTTATTTGTTGTCTTTATAATAAAAATATATGAAGAATTTATGGTTGATAAATTATTTAGGGGGTGACCAGCCTGTATAATAGTTCAAATTAATTCTTATATTTCATATTTTTCTGTCCACTGAAAGTACAAATTGTTTTCAATAAAATAGAGCCAAAAACTCAAAAAGAAACACTAACATTTATTAGAATGCAAATGGAAAAACCAAAATGCAAAGCCTTATGTTTCAAAATTCTGGAGTAAAACAAACACTTACCAGTCGACGTTCCCCTTATTCAGGCATTATCAAGACACAAAAAGAGTTAGATAAATCACATCTCGAAGAAGAAAGTGCAATACATCCCACAATCAACAGCCCAACCAGGCTCATAACCTGAGACAGGTGATGTGGAGGTAGAAAAGATTAATTTTATCGGATAGCTAAATTCAACGTTTAAGTGTTGTATTTTAAATGGCTGATAATCCGAGAAAATATATATATATAGTTCCTAAATTCTTTAACGCCAATTTCTCATCATTGCAAAAGTTTTTATAGAGCTGTTACCCGTGGCTTCGTTCGCCTGTATTTCATTTTGCATTTTGTTTTAATCTGCATACAGATATGTCTATAGTTTGTAATGCATGGGATAGTGTGTATTTGTATATTTATAGTAAACTAAAATCCATATAACAGCTTGTATTATACAAAGTGTGCGCGTGAGGCAATCTTAGTTCTAGAAACTCCAATTTATACCTATTTGGAAAATTAATCATCATATCAGTCATCATTTTTCCAAAGCAACATCCCTTTTTCTTGGCTTCGGTCATTATTTTCGGAAGATCCTACATTTGCACCGTGCTCCATAAATTTTATAAATGAAAAACAAAAAAGACAGCAATCAGAAAACAAAAATAAAAAAATCGAAAGGTAACAAGTTTGCTATAAATTCTCCACATTTCAGTGATGACGCCCGTAGAAGAGGAATAACAAAAAATAAATATTTATCAAAGAAATTATACAAATGACATTCGGCGCATATTATATTTGTGATCTTCTTTTGCAAACCATCCCTAAGGGATTCACATGGATGGTTCTATCTATGGTCTATCCTTCCTATCTATTATCTACAGCGCTAAGATGGTTCATCTCTTTGAAGTAGATCCCAGCTCCAACGACGTTTCAGTCTCTGTCGGATTCTGTAGTAATATGTTTGTCAGTAATGCTTGAACTGGTAAGTTTAGGTGTCCAGCGAGTGAGTCATGAAATGTAGAAGAGAACAGCAGCCTAACACCTAAATGTATGATCGGTGTCCTCAGCGCTATTCAAAAGCAATACTTAAATAGCTCTTCATCTGCTCCTAGATCTTAGGACTTTTATTACTTTTAATCCCTTGAATAGTTCAAACAAACCCCTTAAGTCTACTTCAGCTCTTCTGCCGATTCCCTCTATACCTCCGTTTTCAGCCTTCATAATCAGGACTATGAATACCTCGCACAGTATAAATAATGCACGAAATAAATTAAACACTCGCTTAATAACTCAATGGAAAAAAAATGTACTGGCCTATCGAGGCGTGAAGGGAAGCTTTGAATGGAAGAGATCTAATTTTCATAATTGAATCAAACCGATCCGATAGGTGTATGCAAATCGGAACTGATCAATGCAAAGTCCCCCCTTCCTCCGGGACAGTTTTGACATCGGCTAGGTACACATTTTACCATTTCATTCGGAATAGTTTCCCAACCTGATTAGAATTACAAATGGCCTCCACAGCTCCATAGAGAACCGCTCGACAAAGCTTCCTTTAATCCCTTACCTGACAGCTGAATCCCAAGCAACCACTTGTGTTATTATTAACACTCTTTTGTATCTGTGAAACAATTGCAATATGCAAATAATAATTGGTTCTGTCCTATGAATAACATTTTGCATATATAAATTGGATAATCTTTCTAACAATAATCTATGCATTGGTTGAAGAATCTAGTAATGTAAGGAGCGTTCAGGATCAAACGAGGATAATCCGAAAGTTCAAAACTTGACTTTTTCACATTTTTCGCTAGTTCAGTCGAACACAACACTTTGACGCCTGATTTCATCATAGTTTTAGTCCGTTTTGAACCTGAAGTTTCGGGAGCATAAAGCATTGCTTGACTAATCAAGCAAAAATTGTGAAAAAGTATATTTTTGAAATTTGGAGTAATCCGCTTTTGATTCTGAACGCCTCGACTATTGTTTTTAACTAGACCAGGCGTCAAATTCGAATTCACAATTAGATAGAATTACGTGCTGTAATTTTACTAATATTTATGAATTTTATTCATCACTAGTTTTAAATAATCACCTAAGCGTCATTATCTGAAGCAATTTTACAGAAGCTAAAAATTAAAGTATATTCACATAAAAAATGTAGCAAGATAAAATGTCCAATAAACATGGCACAGCCTACTCTTTAAATATATTTGTGCCATTTTGTATTCCTATTTCAACCATCACATTATATAATATCGTCTTTGTCTAATCATAAACACTAGGAGGATACACTTCTTCTAGGACACACGGGGATATAGGATCGGTGAAGAGAACGGATTTGTCCTGACTGTAAGGCTACCCCTGATAGCTCAACTAGGGTTCGAATCCCGGCCGAGGCAAATCTATTCTCTTCAAAACAAAAATATTTAAAAATAATAACAATCAATAAAAATCATAAACACTATACTTTTAATCTGATCGTGACGGAGTTACAATCCGTGTTTAATGCCAATAAATATTCCCAACCAATTCATGTGAATTCAAAATTCATTCTGTATTATTTTCATACAGTTTCCTTCTTACTGGATAATAATAGGAAATGAGGTAGAGAGCTGTCTTTTTGGCACTTGAAAATGAGTGTGAAAATCTTCACAACAACTAAAGCTTGTTGAAAAAATCGTTTAATAAATCAAATAGAATCTAGAGAACAGGAAAATTGAGATGAAAAGGTAAACAAAAATAAACGTAAACAATTTACATTGATTAAACAGATTTTCCATGTTGATATGGGACCTGATTGGAAAACTAAGAATTTTTTTGTATTTGAAAAAGTCAATTTTTTCGAAGTTATCCGATTTTGACCCAGAACGTCTCATATGGTTTTAATATGGAATATAATTTAAAATAAGGATACATATTAAAAATACAAATAATGAATTAAGACAAATTAAGAAAATATCCATATGTTTTGTTATAGTCTGAAGATTATGAAAACAAAACGCATTCAGAACCGTGGAAAAGTATCGATTGTTCGGATCATTTTAGAATAGAATAGAAAAATAATTTTATCCAGGGGCTACGAATAAGATGTTTACAGAAAAAGAAATAGAAAATACACTTGACAAAAGTGCCATACAATAACAATCAATTGGTTCTTACATCAATGTCAACAATTAAATTTAAAAAATATAGATATAAATAGAAATAAAAAAAATATATGGACTGAAAATAAAAAAAAGTGATAAAAGTTACTAGAAAAACCACTAAGCACTAAAAACCATTTTTTATCTCTTATCAATGCAAATCAATAATTTTTTAATAAGTTTGAAAATACTCATTATGTCTTTAAAAGTTAAAAAGTATTTTTATTGTGCAATTCACAAGAAATATTCCAGATGACATAGGCGATTGGAAATTTTATCGTTATCAAGAGTAACTGTTTTACTTAGTTTTCGATAAAATGCTTTTCAAAGCTTATTGGTTTCTTTGTATAGTAGAGGAAATTAAAGATTATTTCCTATGCCATCCATTTAACAATGTAATAATGTTATATGATATATGTAACAATGATAGATGTTATAGGTAAGAATGTTAGATGTTATATGTAACAATGTTACATGTATGAATATATATGTTTATAATACCGGTTTATAGACTGCACGTAATGAATTTTCTTGAAGCATACTATGGAACAAGACTATTGTAGTTGTGAGCATTACAATAATTAGGATAATGATATTACTTACGACAATTCACCATAAATTGTAACCATGCAAACTTAATACCTATCACAAATCACATCAAATATTTCATAATATTAAAACATAAAAATCCTTTAAATTAATTATTCTAAACTAATGTAAGGCAATTTCCAAAAATCATCTGCTTCAATTAGCTTGGTAAAATTGTCATTAAAAAAAAATCGACCGGAGGGTCGCCCAGGAGGCAGAGGTGGGATACTGAAGGTAGTTAACGATATTCAATTATCATTCTATTAACCTCCCCCCTTCAGATTAAATTGACACCGAACCAGCCCCAACAAAGTGCTAACTTACCTCCATCAGGTAAAAGAGGGTAGTGCAGTGTTGACCACGCCATAAGTATCAAATAAGTAATATCATTCATTAACACTTTATGTACATCCAAAATGTTATTACAGTAGAACGGCGATTATATGGACTCATTTATCCGAAATTTTAACTTTCCTAGCTGGCTTCGCGGTAAAGATAAAAAACCGCCATTCCTGAAAAATAAATTTCAGTATTTTTCCTAAAATTCAATTTCCCGAAGTTATTATTACAGCTAAGGGTATAGAATGCTGAGTTATATACAGCGTATGCTATGCTGAAAATGACGGTTTTAAATCCGGCTGTGTCAGAAAAATTATTTGATCAGTTAACAACCACGGATGGACCCTGTGGGATTCCCATCCTTGGGCTTACCCAGCCTTTATAAAATAGTAGTAGTAAAGGTTTTTTATTATTTAATACTTGTTCTTATACTTAGGATAATTAAAGATTCAGCTGTCATGAAAAGGAAGTTAACATCGGAGTAAACTAATTGTACAACTGTGTGTCACAAGATTGATAAATCTTGCTTGGTACGTACATATTGACGTTTATTTGATTAACATGCATATAACACAATGAAAGAAAGAATTTTTTATATACAAACGTGGATATTATATTTTGGATTATCCGAACTACACCCGTCTACATTAGTACAGATAATCGACTCTCTACTGTATATTGAAACTGGACCCAAAATTCTAACAACATTTAATAAATACCTTATTTAAAATATTTTTATTTGAAAAGAAAAGTACCCGGGTCGAGTAAAGTCGACATATCTTCTATTTTTAAATAAAAATATTTGAATAATTAATAAAATAGCGACCCGTAATTATGTCATTAGAAAAATAAATTAAATGAAATGTAAATTTCTATTAATTATTTCCAACAAGACCTTAAATGACAGAAATCAAATATTCAACGTACTTATTACATTATATTTATTACACAAAGTTTTTTTAAATCAATCAGAATACAGAAAACATAGTTGAGTTGTATTTTTTAGGCACTAGTCGGGAACAAGTAGATAACTACTGTAATTCCATTGTTAATTTTATAATGTTAATATAGTTTTAATTCCTTTTTGGTAATGAAAAATGCCCTTTAATTTAAGAAAGACAAGATCGGAGCGAAACATTAGAGTTTTGAAACGAATCTGATACGGTTGAAATTGAGAAAAGTGTATCAAATCATTGTCTCAGAAGAAGAATTTCATGAACAAATGTAAGACCTATTACAAAATGTTCACTATTCGTTTTTTTCCCTGAAATATAAGCTTTTAGCAGAAGTAAAATTGATAAATGAAATTAACTGTTAAATAATCTGTTAATTGGAATCATCAAATATGTTTATACTCTTTTATTATATTCTTTAGAAACATGTAAAATTACGGAAATAATAAAATTCATTCTTTCGGTACTAATGTATATATATAATATACCATATCCATACATACATAATATACCATAATATACAATATGCACCTATATTATATTTAATACTAGGTAATAATTAAAGGTACTACCTTAGTATTTATGAAATGCTCATAATTAATATTAATGGTATCAATCAACTTAGATACATAAATACATTTATTAATTAATTTAATAAAAGGTTATTCATACTAATATTTAATATAACAAATTCAAGTACTTCTAAGAGCCGCATTACTATTTATAATGGATCGCGGGTTCGTAGCCCGGCAGGTGACCCTAGGATTTTTTTAAGGGAGTAAAAAATCCTTAGTTACGCCGTCCTTCGGAAGGGACGTTAAACGGGGGTCCCGAGCCTGTACGATGTCAGGTACTCCTTAAAAGTCCCTATCCTAATAAAACCTGGATAGGCAAAATTTAGGGCTCCCACTGTAGCATCGTTCGATTAGCCATAGCCGCATAAAGTGGCGTTAAATGAACTATTTATAATGCTATTATTGGCTTCATTAAAATAAAAATTATTTTCAACAAAATGTCCATCACACTAATTAGAAAAAATCATTCTTAGGAAACTTATAATTTTTGTAAAACTGATAACATTTATCAGAAAATCTATTTCAATCTCTCATCCTTAAAATACCCTACATAAAAATTCAATACAAGGTATACAAGTTTTTCCATGACTGTTTTGAAATGATTAATCTCAATAATCAATGATTAAATAAGAATGTAATTATGCCTTTCAATTTCTCAGAGCATTTTTTTTTAAGTTTCGGACTAAAGAGAGCTTTAATTCAGTAGCATCCAACCTGAACATAATAAGCTCATAAGTAAAAGATTAAGATTTTAGTTTTCAGCTGTAGGTACAACTTAAAATAAAATCTATAAACTTAAGTTGACTACCCTAAGCAATTATATTGGATTCCTTAATATGGTGAACTTTATTCTGCCTCTTGATCTCAAATATAAACCACAATTAATTTTTATTTTAAATGCTGACGTTATTCCTACAGCCCCGGTGAATAAGCGGTTAAGTCGCTGCATATGAAAAATAAAGATTTGTTTATTTTTTAATTCTTGATAATTATTCGGTTTATTTCACATATTAGCATTTTTAATAAACAAATTTACTTATTTGGCGCTTTTGAGAATGTTTCAATAATATCATTATTATAGTGGCTTTTGAGAGAAAACTCAAAGGAAAGATTTTTTTATTTGTAATAGTTATTCAATGTATTTCACAAATTAAAATTTTTAATTAACGAAATTTCTGCATTAGAGGGATTTTTTTAATAATAATTTTATTATAGTGATCTTTTATTTTTAAAAACTCCTTAATTGGTGAAACTCTGATTTGTAACACACTTTGATTTAAAAAAAGAAATGATTAGTGATTATTCTGATTATAAAATTTTATAATTATTTATCATAATTATCATATTATATAAAATTATTAAAGGTTTAAATTTAAATTGGTATATTCCTTAATAGGAGCGGAGTAGCTCCTTGTTGAGCGCTGAGATGCCATTCTGAATATTCCCTTTATTATATCATATATAATTATATTATAATTATACCCTTAATTAGACGAAAAAACCTAGCGATTGGCCTTGATCTAAGCCAAATCACTTCCCTTTACACCCGTTATCTCAGAAACAAGTCGAGTCTCTACCATGTTCTGAACCCAGGACATTCATAGGTCGTAGTGGTAAAGGAGCTGTTCTATTTCTATAAACTAATCACACTTGAAAAAACAAAACATTTAACATTTTTGTTTGAACTTTAAAAACATTATTAATCATACATTTTATAGGTCATAAAGCCTTAAATAATGAAGATAGGAGAATAACAAGGACTGCATTAACACCTAAGCTAATAAAGAAGATAAGCAAATCGCAAGACCTGTAAAGAAGAGAGGGTAGTGGAAGATCCTGCAGTACCCCTGGATTTATAGAAGCGGTCTTAAAAAATATTTAATGGCCTTTAATCCCGTTTTAGTGTCTTCCGGGGTTTATAATTCATTTATCCTTAAAAATGCCTCTTCTCCTGCTAAATTAGAATTGCTGGATTATAAAAAGTATATTACCTTTAACTGATTTTTATCCTAACCAGGTGTTATTTTTTTCTCTATTTAAAAAACTTATTATAAGGGGATGAGATATTTGATTTATATAATACTAGCTAATAATACTTAATTGATCTTTAATTCTAACTGAAGTGTCCATCTAGAGCCCAACTTCTAATGTCTGTAGATTAGATATGTTTTTTGGAAAGCAAAGTGCTACTATAGAATCCCTCTTTGTTTAATCAAGAGCGAATTGGTCACAGTTCTCCTAATTTATTATAAAACTCCAGGCTTTCTTTTATTGAGAAACAAATATTCGTTTTAAATATTTTTATTTTGAAGAGAAAAGATTTACCCCCAGCCGGGATTCGAACCCGGATCTCACCGTGGCAAAGCTCTAACCATTTGAACCACTAGGGTCGCTCCCTACCTTGGACAAATCTGTTCTCTTCACCGATCCCATATCCCCCGTGTTCTCGCAATTTTGCGATGTATACACGAGGAAGAATGTTCATTGAACATTACTTTTAATTTTTATTTAATTGAACATTACTTTTAATTCGTTTTGTTTGATAGCTAAATTTCTTTCTTAAGATTAATTGATGAAATGGATTAGATTTTTATTTCAAATTAATAATGTTATTTGTCCTCTTTTTTTAAAACACCTATATAACCCATAATCCATGAAGAATCTTGGGATCAGTACATGGCAGAGACTGCTCACTCACTCAGGTTTTCTCCTTATGGGTACCCTGTTTATATAGGCTACTCGAGCCAAAGGAAGGTCGACAGATTCCATATGGTTAATCGATTAAATAAATTATCAACCACAGCCGGATTAGATCACGGAATATTCACCATAGCAACTCACCGCTCTGATCTTCTCCGTTCCCCAGAAATAATATAATTTCCTAAATAATTCTCATTGGTACTGCATTATTGAAGTAGTTTTCCCGTGTTCCTTTATTCTCAGGCATAATGATGGCCTGAAACTTAGGCTGAAACGTTGGCAAAAATAAAATAATTGACATATTTTCTGTAAAATTCATTGACAGCACCTCCCGGCTATTTCACACTCTTCTAAGATATATCCAGTCAACCATTTCCACATCAATGTTTTAATTTTACTAATAGTTTAAAAATAAGAAATACTAATTTAATCAAAGTTGTTTTTACCTGTATTCATTTTAAAACGTCCATTCATACACGTGGCTCAAGTACCAAAGGAAGGTCGACAGATTCCATAAGGTTAACCGATTAAATAAATTATCAACCACAGCCGGATTAGATCATTGAATCTTCGGCATAGCAAGTCACCGCTCTGATCTCCGTTCCCCTGTAATAATATAATTTCCAAAATAAGAGAAAAATATACCTAATAAAAATCAAAACTATTTCAATGATGTTATGGTTTTCCTCCGATTACGGGTTTATGTAGGCTAGATGAGCCCAGCAGTAGAACTCAAAGGATCCATCTGTGGGTGTTAATAGATAAAATAACTAAGTTATTTTCTACCGCAACCGAATTACAGCCCGGAACCTTGAGCAATGAAACTCAGCGTTCTCTGAGCTACCCCGAACTTTTCTTATCTTTTTTAGTTTTAATTAAATTAATAATATTTTAATTAGAGTTAAGATAAGTCCTAAAATTTGGTCTAAATTAATCATTATAATTTTTAATAAGTTTCGCATTAAATTGATCTAACCAGAAATATAAATTAAATCATGGCTTCAAAACGCCAGCTGAATATGAAAAACCAAGAATTTCCTAATGATAACTTTTAATCGAACTAGTGATTAATTCATGAATACTTTAAGTTCAAAGGTTGACTCCTAGTTTCTTTTCCGAGGTTAATATTTCAAGTTTATTCCATTGTTAATATTAAACAAAAAATAAATTTTTCCGAAAGTAAAACCAAGATTTCAGTTTTTAGCTGCCGTCGTCCTGACCCTTCTTTACGCTGATGACCGTTCTTCTGGCGGAACCTAAGGAGAAGCTGCAGCAAGCCCTTGAGGAATGGAAAGAGGAGCTCTAACGTAAGGGAATGGCAATAAATATTGTCAAAAGCAAAGTGCTTGTCATATCTAGGTATGAACAGGAAGATGTGCGTTTGTTATGCAATGATGAGGCTCTCGAATTGGTGGACAACTTTCCCTACTTGGGAAAAATCGTTAGCAGCCCTGGTAAAGTAGATGAAGAAGTAGGTAATAGAATCAATAAAGCAAATCAGATATATCACCAGATCTATTATAGCATAGTTTGCCACTGAAATGTAGGGAAAGTTACGAAAATTCTCATATTCAAAGCATACCTCCCAACACTTACATATGGGAGTGAAAGTTGGGTCAAGCTTAACAAGCACATCAGCCGGTCAACAGGAGCTGAAATAAAATACCTTCGCAGAATGGTCGGTAAAACAAGGAGGGACCGAGTGCGGAATATAAACATAAGGGATCAGCTGCAGTGGCAGAACTGAAGACCTCCAACGAAAAAAGACAGCTCAAGTGGTTCGGCCATGTCTGTCGCTTGGACGAAGAATGGCTTCCTAGAAAGGTTATGGAAGCCCACCCGATAGGCAGAAGACCACGTGGTCGCCCGAGAATCCTCTATGAGGATTATATCCACAGAATAGGAGGTAAAAGAGGAAAAACCCTGGCTCAAATGAAGATGAGTTGTCAGGACCGGGAAGAATGGTTCCAATGGATTGAGGCCCCTCTACGCTAAATGGGACAAAAGAGGTAGCGAAAGAAGAAGAATCTTAAATCTACTATCCTTAGCAATTATATTGGATTTCTTAATATGGTGAACTTTATTTTGCCTCTTGATCTCAAATATAAACCACAATTATTATTTTTTTTTTTTTTAGAAGATGGCCTCGAAATCATCTACTATAGAACTTTATAGGAGTGCTACCGATGGGTAGTTTCTCCGCAAGTGTTTTTCATGTCATATTCTAAATTTTAGCACATTTACTTGTTATAATACCATTATAGTTGTAAATAGCATTAAATTAAATAATAAAAAAAAATATTTTTTTAAAATTGATGCTGACGTTATTTCTACAGCCCCGGTGAATAAGTGGTTAAGTCACATTTTGTCCAGAGAGAGTTGATTGCTTTCAGGTAACCGGAATCGTATCATTCTCGTAGTTTTTGGATTAAAATTGAGTTGTAATATAAGCATTAACTCCTTTTCAATAAAAGTTATCATGTACCTTCAGTATAGAAAAGAGAATTTAACTATGGGAAATTTGTATACTTCGTTAATCATTTCATCAAGAGACGAGTGTTTCGACAAACATGTATCATCTACATACATATATCATCATCTCACGATAACTTTTATTTTTGGAAAATATTAATAATTAAGGAAAACAGTTAAAGCAACAACTGTTTCGTTTTGGATTGTTTCGTTACTTATGAAAACAGAATACTTTTCAAGTTTTGTTGATATAATTATAAGATTTATAATTATTTCAAAAAATGAAAATATATAGGAATAATGTTAGATATTTTCTGTTAAGAAATGCATTACATCCGACTTGAATAAGTCGATTTGACCGATTTATTGCTTGATAAATGTTATCCTGTATAGTTATAAATGGAGTGTTTGAAGACTTTTTTTTTCAAGTTGTTAGAATATGTGTTAAACGAAGAATTATAAATGTGGAGAGTTGTCGGTAGGTTTATAAGATAGGCGAAAGGCAACCATATGTACGTTTATAATTATCATTATTTTGGGTTTAGCAGTACCAGGTTGATCCCTTGTTTGGATAAAATTTTTTGGCAAAGCTCCACTGGAAAGGGGAGCTTCATAAGTTTTCATCATTTGAGAAAAATATCAAAGATCGACTCAGTGCCGTGATTTCTTCCACCCTTATGTTAGTTTCTAATTTGTTTTTTTCCTCCCTCCCTTCCTTTTTTATTTTTTTATTTATGCCCCTACTGGAAGATTTGTTCAGTCGAGAAGAGGGTAGGATGGTTTCCCCATCTGGCGCCGGCCCGATGACTCAGGGAATTTAAAACTTTTAAACATGGAGTCTCTTGAAACAAACACAGTGGGGGATGAGGAGGATGAAAAAAAAAATCAATATGTGCTTACTCGAATATATTTCAGTGGCTGAACTCCACCCCCTCCAAAGCCTGGCCACCATTTTGGATCGGGCCCCCACCCTGGCGCCATAGGGGCATAATAAAGTGAGATAGACAGGCTAAAAGAGGAAAGAGTGAGAGAGAAAGAGAGGAAGAAAGAGAGGGAGTGAGGGAGAGAGAGCGATTGAGAGAGTTAGGGAGAGAAAGAGGGTGCTACAATGGAACTCAATTCTACCAGATATTGGAAAAAGGTGATTTCCTCGGGCTTCTTTGAATACATTCCGGCCAACAATTCACTTCGTCTGAAAGGTTCGCCTGTCCTGTGAAAATACATTATATATCCAGGGGCTGACAAGGAAAGGTATTTCGCCATTAAGGAGGGAGGAATAGTCCTTCTGTTGAAAATCGGAGAAAGGAGAGAAGGAAAAAAAAATCGAATAAAAAGAACTTCTGTCGGCCCTGGTGGAAATTCGTAATCGGAATATTTTGTATTGGCTGTGGTTTTTCAATAATGGAATTACCTTGTAAAGGTTGGCTTTTCCTTTAAAAGACCTTTATTAAATCACACTGTCTGTTCCTGACAGATATTCTGCCTCTAAGTAGAAATAATGTCATTAGCGTAATCGATGTTGTATATATATAGTTTAAAAAAAGGAGTACTTTTTTTAATCATAATGTCGAAAAAATAAATGAACTATAGATACTGATATTACTTTTTTATTTAAATTATTTAAACTTTTTTCAGGCTTATTACAAGATGGCATTGTTGTGCCATAAAAATTCATAAATATTGAATTTCAACTCATCTGATCCGAACGCGCATTCTGGAAGTGTTCGGACCGAAAAAATATATATATATATCGTAGTATACATATATTTGTGTACATTGTAATGAGTTGTAAATAATTTTAGAAAATCAAATTCTAAAGTAAAATAAAAAGTTTTTTTTAATCAAAAATTAGAAATTATGACTTCATCTTGTATCTTGTCCGTAAAGTCAGTTCGAATAATTTAGCGTTCTGATAAATGGCCTTCTACTGTTTGTATTCTGTTCAAAATTCTTCAAAAAAACTTATTACACAACGTTGGTTTGTTTTTTAATTGCGGAAATATATGATAGCTTGAATCTTTCCGCTATATTTAAACTTGAGCACGGTTTCATACCGTTATGTCCTATAATCCTATCAGTGTTATTCTTCACATTTTTTCCCGAATACAAGTAACATAAATAAGGTAAATGGTTAATAAATATGCAACTCATAAAAATATTGGCTATTATCCAAAATAAGCAATTTGAAACAATAATTGTCTCTTCTGTAAGACATTGAAAAATTATACTTAATGTCAGTTTACATCTTAGCAACATGAATGTAGTAAAATACTGAAATATTGACAAACAGAACAGGCTTTATATATGTATATAAATTTTCATTTTATTTAATTTTGACCAACATACAAGGCGATTTTTATGAATTATAACTAGTAAGTTTGAATACAGCTGAAATATTCCCGTCACACAACTAATAAATATGTTAATTGCATATTTAGACATACATAAACAATAATAATAAAATAAAAGAAATTGGTATACTAAAATAATATATGTTTTTTTTTTATGTAAATACCGCTTTATACTATTTTCTGTCTAGTTCTCGATATTTTTATAATTGGGTTTTTATTGTGTTTACGTTTAACAAATAATTGTTTACATAGTTTGTTAATGAATCGATACATATTATAAAAGCAAAGTCCTCAGGCGCGTTTGTTCGCAATAAACTCAATAAATACCGCACGGATTTTCATGCGGTTTTCACCAATAAATAGAATGATTCACCAGGAAGGTTTAGGTATATAATTTATGGAGGTTTTGTGTAAATGGGTTGGAATATAACGATAATTGTCGGAAATATTGGAAAAAGTATAGCCTCCTGGGAGGTTTCATCGAAATCGTTGCCTAATGCCTTTATCATATAACGAAAAAATGCATGGTGGAATATTCCTCTTTTATTGATCTAAAAAAAGTCAGCGATAGGATATATCTGTATTTTAAGGAATGCTCCCTACACCCATTTTTTCTTCTAAAAAAAAAATGATTACGTACAATGAGGTATTTGGAAACCTATTTAGATGACTACAGTATTAATCCTTATTGACTTATATACTTTAGTTACCTTAAGAATTTCATGCGCATTATTAAAATATTTAATACCATATAATTTAAATGAGAATCTTAAGGGTTATCGCAAAAACCTTTTTTTGTTTTTATGTTTATAACATCTACATAACAAAATACATTAGACAGACAAAACATGCAGCCATAATATGTCTCACTAAGCCGGACTGGGTCGCTAGTACATTAATATAAGGTATACATAATTCTGTATGCATAATTTTAACTTTAGTGTAATATCCGTGATTTCCAGCAATTTTAAGGTATTTGTTTTGGAATATTTGTAGTTTTTAAAAATTAGTTTTAGGCATATAACTAAATATTGATATGCTAATTAATAATGATATTTAAATATAAATATGGATAGTTCGTATAGGTCGTAAGCAGGCTTAATATAATAATAACTTATAATAATATATCTGTACTTATATATTATAATTGGTCATTGCAATAATGGTATATGGACACTATTTCCAAATTACAGCTATTGTTAAGTAATTCTGTTTTTTCAAACGAAATTTCGTTTTGCCCTATACATAGAGACATTACAAAAGTACATTTTTTTTGTTAATAATTCTTCTATATAAAGCTTCTGTCTATGGAGGAAAAAACTTAAAATGTAAAATATTAAAAGACTTAAAATGTTAAGTATTAAAAGACTTCAAATGTTAAGTATTTAAACACTTAAAATTAAATGGGGCTTCGGCCAGCGGGGGATATCATCGAGGAGCATCAGCTGAGATGGTTCGGCCACGTTTGCAGGTTGCAGAAAACAGTGTGGTAAAGGCCGTATATGAGACGAAGGTGGAAGGTACAAGACCGAAGGGAACACCAAGGAAGACTTGGGAAGGCGCAATCCAAGAGGCCTTTGACAGAAGAGGTTTGGAATGGGGAAGGAGAAGAAGATTGGTACAGGAGAGACATTCATGGGTTAGGCTCTACAGGAGAGATCCTCACACTGTTGGCGGTAGAAGAGGAGTAGATTAAATAAAATAAATAAAAAAATAAAATTAAATGAAAAAGGTTAAGAAGAAGATTTGGATAAAAGAATAAAAGTTTTAATAACCTCCATAAGGATGAATTAACACTAGTGATAGCCATAAAAGTTCATTTATAATCTTGATCCAGGTTATTAATATGTATATTATTTATTATTTAGTTATTTATTATAATATTCATAAGAAACATGCAATTGAAAAAACTTTTATGTTATCTTAAGATTTAATGACAACTTTTCACGAAATAAACATTTTAAAATATAATGTTTTACGAAACAATAACATAATTATAATGGGTACTTACGATGAAAAAATTATGAAGTTCAGGGAATGGCTGTAGTTTCATTTTTTTTTTAAAAGCAAATATTCTGAAAACTTTCTTGTATACTAAGATAAATAAATGCCATCTGGGAATATAAAAAATAGTGAATATATAATAATTGTGTTTGGGGAAAATTATGTTGAGAAAATGTTTAGATGTGTTAGTTGATACATGAGCTGGAAAATGTTATAACCTTTAACTCCAGATAAATTCGCAAAGCGACTGTTCCTTCTTTAGGCCTAACTTCATTAGACGAAGATGGATACGAGAGGTTGGCAGGCGTCCACGGATCGGAGAAGCAATAGATTTTTTATCGGGAACAAGTTTCCTAATTAGCATTTTAAATGAGTCGTTTAACAAGGAAGCTAACGGAATTATAAGTGGGCTGTCGGTAATTCGATTCTCTAATTAGAGTAATAACTCTAATGAGAAAACTTGTGTACATGTCAGTAGCAATTAGGTTATCTACTAGTTTACTTATTACTTTTACAACTGTTGGCTATCTAGATGGCATAGGAATAGTTTCCTCCAGTGGATCAGATAACGGCTTCCGTTTCTGTTGCAAAAACAGTTGGCACTAGGCCGTTACCGGATCTGTTACTGCAAATTTAATTTGGATCAAGAAGTTAACATAGTTGTCAACGGATAAAAGAAAAAATTATCTTTTATATAGTTCAAAGGTGATTTTAGTTGTAGGAAGAAAAAAGTAATTTTAAGAATTGGTTAAAAGTTATCACTCGTTTTTGTTCAACATTCAACTGCACTTCTATGTATAGCAGAGCTTTGATTACCCAAACGTAAATTATCCGACCATTCAATTAACCGAATTGACAGAAAAGATACATGAAAGGGGCGGGGCGACATTACAAAAGCTAGAAAATAAGTTTATAGTTTAGAGTATTTTCTCTAAAATATGATTTCCTGGAAATATTATTTGAGGCGTTCAGGATCCAAAACTCCTAAATTGACTTTTCCACATTTTCGCTAGTTTTGCTAAGACACTTTGCCGCCCTATTTCTTATAGTTTTAGTGCGGTTCTGAACCTGAAATTTCGGTAGCATAAAGCATTGCTTGATTAAACTAGCGAACAATTTTTGAAATTTGAAGTTATCCAAATTTTGATCCTGAGCACCTTCTTTAATAAATAATAATATTACTACTATACTTAACAAAGCTACAAGCTACAATACATACAATTTCTTGCTACTATGAAGAGGAAGTCTAGATCAAAGCGCACTAAAGTAACAACTTTCCTCGTGTCATAAATCTTGATAAATCTTGCAATATACGTACTTTTTTTTATTGACTTGTGTGTTTAAAGTGCACACAATAAAATATTTTTTTTTTTACGAACGTTGTGATTGTTGGCCATTTTGATTATCCGAACCACTCACGATGACATCAGTTCGAATAATCGAGGCTTTACTGAATCCGTATATCATTTCTAACCGTAAAATTTTAGACTGGTGTAAGTCGTGTTCCACAACGATTTGGAAAAAACAATGAAAGCTTTAATAACTTCCATAAAGATGGATTAACACTAGTGATAACCATAAAAGTTCATTGATAATCTTGATCAAGGTTATTTATATATTATTAAGTTATAAGGAGAGGTAATCGAAACTCACAATCCTTAGGAATATTAATTTTTTAATATAATATAAGCTATTATTGTATTTAATAATATTTTAAAGTAAAAAAAATGTATGTCATTCAAATCAATAGTTTTCCAAAATATTATAACTATACTTTATTTGCTCATTAACAATTATTATAACCAAATTTTAAAGAAAATAAAAATATTCAAACTACTCCACCAATTTTCCATTCTCACGAACTGTTGGAATATTTAGATTTTGATTGAGCTTTTTTCAGTGAATTTCATATTTTTTAACCAATTTCATAATTTTTTTAACCAATTCCATAACTTTACCAACCAAATTCATAATTTTTTCAACCGATTTCATTAATTGTAAGAGGTCGCAGTGTGGTTGTCAGTAAATCATATAACACATATTTGGAAACAAATTTGGATGTATTAATTATAACATATTCTGACGATATACTTATGAAGTAAATATATATGTCGTCAGATATATAAAGATAATCTATAAGAGGGTATACAATTATATATTCTTATAAATTGATCAAATATATAAAGCATTAAATATATATTATTGTATACCCTCTTATAGATTACCTCTTCCAAGTTCTGTATTCCTCAGCCAGAAGACAACATCGCTCTTGCTTTTGATTTTACTGTTGAAGAAGCATATTCTGCCGGATTTAGCATTAGGAATATGGTGGCAGGTATTTTATTATATATGCGAAGAACTCGCCATAAGTTCTCGAACCTGCTCAGTTTTCTGGATGGGTGCACTGCCCATCACTAAAATACTATTGATGAGGGAAAGCTGATCAAGTTTTTCAAGCAATTCAATAAAAAAGACTAACATAAATCACTACTACAAGTTTCAGAAGCTATAACAAAAAAGTGAATGACCAGTTGGTTGTTGATAGCCAAGACAAGAGTTGTGTTCCTCCCTCGTACTGCCGGCGTAGTCACCATAGCTTTCGTGTTATCTTTTGACCTAGCCCGGTTTCTTGTTAATTAAATCCGGATTCATCACTGAAGACTATGAGAGAGCGATTTAGAGGTATCCAGCTTTCAAAATCTAGAGCGAATTGTTTTCTTTGCTTAAAGGCTAACACCGAGTTCATACGGCCAAGCTATTTTGCAGCGCGTTTTAACGTAATTTTCAACGAAAATACTCCTCAATGGATTGTGGAGATCGAAACATTAATGTTTCGCTGAGACAGTTTCTCTTTTATTTCTTTGTAAGGTAAAGGCTGCGGTTTCTTCAATTACTTCTTCAATCGCAGCAAGAGTTTCGGGTATCAAACTTATACGATGGGTACCACCTCTTATTTTGATGTTATACGATTTCCTGACAATCACACCACGACTACTTACAAATTATGAAATCGGTTGAAAAAGTTATGAATTTTATTGATAAAATTATGAAATTGGTTGAAAAATTATGAAATTCACTGAAAAAAGCTATATGACATATACAGGGACAAATAATAACTGTTTTTCCTATACTGCAGCTCACGATTATTTATTGAATCTGGAGAATATTAAAAAGGAAACAAACGAAGAGTTAAAACATATTGTGACTCAACTTGAAGCGACAACCTGCGGAACTGACACCATCAATTTTATGCTAGCGTGGAAGAAGATAGTGGCCAAATATCTCCGAAACTATACCATGATGTTTGAAAACAATGCGACATAAACAAAATTAGTTTTGGACATATGCTTAAATGGCTTGTAGTGTTGATACAAATGCAGATAAATGATGGATCAAAAAGCCACATTTGTTCTTTTATCTCTTTTTATTTTATTTTTTTATCAAGAAATGTTTCATTGGCTTAGAACCAATTCCTGATATACAATAAACGGCCTAATATCGACCTTATTTCTCATTTTACACATAAATCCGCTATTTTTAAAATTCGTTCGTACTGCCAAAGATCTCAACATGATTGTCTTGACATATTTTGGTCCAAAGTCATGTGGCTAATCTGAAAATGTGTGTAATGTTGGTTTCTAGTTATAGTTGAAGAAACCAAGTAGCCATTCTTAAATTTTATTGATCGTATTTTTTATCAATAGATTGAAGTCACATAAGCTATTTCTGATATTGCTATAATATAAATTTAAAAAATACAATATAAATTAAAAATAGCTTAACTTGGCTTTGGACCAGTGATGTTCCATAATACCTTTCATATTACAGTACCTATATGGGTTGATTTTAGAAATAAAAATCATCTTTATCACGCTCAACAAAGAAACGAATGTTGTTTTTCTCTTACATTTTACTCTTTCGCCTTTTAGAATCATGGATAACTTGTTTTTAATAAAGTGGAAGTTTTCTTTAAAAAAGGCCCTCCATTTTTTCCTAATAAATTCGAAAATAGTGTACATATTTAATACAGGCTATATTTATATTCAGAGCTATATATGGTTTAAAGATGTAAGGATAAGTGGCTTTTTGGCTTGCCAATTTTAAAAAAATATTTATATTTTAACTGATAGAGCACGACAAAAGACATAACAAAAAGTAATTCCTCGCCATTTCTAATCTAAACATCCCCAGTAAAAAATGTTAATACAAAAGAGAGATGATGTTTTTACATGGCATGAGTTCGGAATTTGGTAGGTGTGCTCTGAATGATTAAATATGATAAATACAAATCATTTAGCAAAAATCGAAAGCGTATAAAATATCAATCAAAAGCTGACAAATCGCCACATGTTCAAATGACAAAATGTTGTTACTACATGACAATATTTATACATGTAGTGGTTTATTATTGTTATCCGTATATGTTAGGTGAGCTCTGAATGGTATTCAAGATATTAAATCATTTATCAAAAATCGATAACATATAAAGATAAATCAAAAGCTGACAAATCGCCCCATGCGCAAATAGGAAAATATTGTAATTACATGAAGAACATCTCCGATATTTATATATCTTTTTTTATTCATTTTTAACGAGCTCGGTATACGTTAGGTGTGCTCTGAATGATTCAATATGATGAATACAAATCCTTTATGGATAGCATATAAGGGACAAACCTGACAAAGAGCTTACTAATCGCCGCATGCGCAAATGACAAAATATTCCTGTGACATGACGAAGATCTACTAAATTTTTAAACGGCATGCTGCATTATTTTTAACGAGTTCGGAATACGGTAGGTGTGCTCTGATTTGTATTCATCATATTAAATCATTCATCGAAAATCGATAGCAGATAAAAGATCAATCAAAAGCTGATCAATCGCCGCATTGGCAAATGACAAAATACTGTTATGACATGTGGAACATCTACATATGATTACACTCACCGAGACCAGGTAGAGCAGAGACACCACCGAGGCCCGCTGCACTAATACTGAATCCTCGTCAGCCAGCCAACTATTGTTCTATCCTCCGCCAACTGTTCATCAACAGCTGCATAGAGACAATAGGCCTCGCGCACCGCGGGGTTCTAGCGGACGTCTTGTGTCACTTCAAGGCTAGTAGGAGGATTGCTATAGGATAGCCGAAAAAAATAAATAATGATATTGAAATCGCTAATAACCGTCATAATGGGCAACCTTCTAGAACGTTTATACAAAAGAAGTTCCCAAAAATCGACTCCACTAATGTAAGAAAAAATATTACAGTTGAAAAAAAAACATGATATAGTTTGGAAACTGGTAGTGAGTAATGAAGTAGTTATTTATTTGTCAAGTGAAGAAAGTGCCACTTCATTACACCCGAGTGAATTTTACCAAACGAGCCGACGTCGGGTGTGGTAATTAAACGAGGGTGTTATATGCACTTTTCTCATGTGTTAAATATTACATTTTTCCTGCAACCATTTAAAAATTAAGAAATTAAAGGTGAAACTTTAGATTTCTTAAAACTACACTAGCGCTAGTGGGTAATGCTTATGATCTCCGAATTTCTGATGTGTGAAGGTTCTAATACATTTTTAAGGTTATATTAAATATTTCTATAAAATCGCTTACACATAAATAAAATCTATCTTGAATCATATATAAAATAGTTCTGAAATTATTTATTTTAACATTTTAGGAATATAAAATAAATAATATTATGATACCTCCATTTAACATTTAAAATAACAGAGTGCTGACTGTCAAATTCGATCTAGGTGGCTCTAACTTTTCCTCACTAGTGAGGGAAAGTGGTTTTCCCTCACTAGTGAGGGAATGTGGTTTTCCCTCACTAGTGGGGGAAAGTGGGACTTAATGGATAGCATCGCTGCCAGGGAGTAATGGATAGAGTTACTCAATGGTTGCAGGAAAAGGTACTTTTACGTTAGAAATAAAAACTATGTTGACAACTAAAAAGGAAAGTTTGGAGAATTATAAACACCACCATTGTTAGAAACTAAGCAACTTCCACTTTTAACTTGATTAATGAATGTGTACCTTTTCTTTAAAAAAATGAAATGAAATTTTTTTTTTATTTACTACCTTTTTCAAATCAGCGCCTCAATTATTTACATATTTTAAATCAGGTGTGACATCTCAAATTTCGTATTAAAATACAATTCCATTCTATCATATCTTCTTTCCTAACCAAAAGTATCATATCTGAAAATTTTTAGAAATATAAAAGCTGGATATGAATTATGGTGGCTAATTTCTAATTAGCTAGACTATTGCATAATGAAAATCATACAACAAATCAATCAGGGACATCAAACTAGCGGGTTAAGGTATCGAGTTCCAAAATGGAAGTATGAACTAAGTCTGCAATGAATGGAAGATTGAGGCAAGTACGTTAAGGACCAAAAGCTGATAACTCCGAAATTCCAAAACTTTACTTTTTTATATTTTTCGCTAGTTTTTTAGCAGTTTTGTCTAACACGACACTTTACCGGTTTATTTCTCATGGTTTAAATCAAATTCTGAACCAAAAGTTTCGAGAACATAACTGTTGCTAGCAGAAAGTCAAACTAAACTAGCAGAAAGTCAATTTTCGAAATTCGGAGTTATCCGTTTTTTATCTTGAACGCCTCATATCTAAAGTTCCATAAACATCAACTCCACAAATAGAGTTATAGTTTTATGACACACATGAATTACTTAAATCAAATGATACATCTCATATTTCTAACCCAAAGTAGCATATCTGAAAATCTTTAGGTCTGTAAAAACTAGGTTTGAATCCTGATATTACATATCTTTTGTCTAAAATCTTCGAGGGTATCCGGTCTGGTGTCACCCTTGCAATATGAAGCAATTTACTTCTGGCTTTGCTCTAGAGGTAAAGGCATATCTAATCTACCTAAGCCTACAACTGGTAGAATATGGCATACTATAACAGCTAAAAGAGAGCCAACAACATGCGCTCAACATATTGCCTCAAGTACCTCAACAATATCAAGTAATAAAGAGTAATCAAGCAAGCTATCAAACTAGAAGTATATAATTTATTTGCAGCAAAGAAAATGTCGTTCATAAGTGTCTTTTCACCCTAAGTCATAATAAGTAAAATCACTATTAGTAATAAAATTCATTTGTGTTATTATAATTATACCATCATTAATTATAATTATCCATGCAATATACTATGACATGTTTTTTTTATGTCAATGCATCCAAATCAATATTTAGTATACTATTCTATTACCAATTCACATTACTAACCCTTAAAGTGCTATGGATACATAGCTGGATATACACGTCGGCAAAAAGTTGAAAGTCACTAATAGGGACTATAAAGCATTTATCCGTTTTTCATTTATTTCGGTTTTTCATGCTATATTAGATGAAATTATAACTAAAATTATAGCCTATAACATTGTGTGTGATACAGATACATACGTACAACTTTAGTTACGGAATTAAACAATAGCTAACGGAAAGAGGATAATGAAACAATCAAATTTATAGAAAAAAAATAAAAGTTGGTGAAATTAGCTAAAATATCCTGATATAATAAGTTTATGATATGTATTAATTAAATATTGTGCGTAATCGCACCATGTAATTGTGAAGGCACTCAAGATTATTTCTTCGTTGTAACGATAACAATTTTATTTATTCTAATACACTATTGATGTTTGAAAGTAATGATCTGTTATTGTGCAATTTGGTGCAAAAAAATACTATAGAGAGTTATAAGTAGCACACTGAACTTAAGCAATAGAGTTCGAGTGAAAAGTATACAGTCCACAGCGATGGTAAGGGGTCAGCGCGTACAGTCCCCCTGGACCGCATATACAGAGACTTGCCCCCAATTTTAGGGTTAGATACAGTTCACATCCAACATGAGAATTCGAACAGCGGTATCACTGTAAATTTCTAGAAACTTGCTCATGACGTTCAAGATATATTTGTGATAAAAGTCGACGAGCTGCTCGAAAATTGGGGCATTACTAAGTTTTTACTGGACAAATAGACCTTGTGGGGTCGTTAAGGACACTCGAGGTACCAAGGAGGATAATAACGTCGTGGTCAATTTTTTAATTGAAAAACCCGTCTTAATTATTTCTACAGAAACGAAGGCTCGAGTGGACGGGCCTCCGATCTCGAACTGAGAAGGATGGTCCTTCTGCTCAAGGGCAAGGGGAAAAATAATTGTCTAAGGGGTAAATACAAGTAGCCTCCCCTTTATTGGAGACAATTCCATTAAAATTCAAAGACTGATTAGCATAATGATCTCCCGTGATCCCTCCTTTGTACCAGCCTTTTCCTTTGACAAAAATAAGGACCCCGCCGCCTCCTCCGCTCTCCTTTCTTGACCTCCTTTCCTCTTTGTCCCTTTCCCTTTAATTTGTTTATGCTCTTCTGTATGCTTTCTTTTGACCAAACCTACCCCCTCGCACAGTCAAGGGACTCATTATCACCGGTTTGTTTTTATGTATGCATGAAGTACTTCGGGAACGGGCATTCTCTAAGGGCCGTGATTTGCAATGTTAAAAAAGGCTGAAAAGAAACTGAAAACTGAAGGAAATTGTTTGTACACTCGGGATAATTTTAATTTGTAAGCATAATCCGCTCTCGTAAAAGCATTATGGATTTTACATCGTTATCACATCGTCTTTCCAAACCAAAAATGGCGTATCTTAAAAACTTGTGATAGAAGTATATATAAGTTGAATTTGGTAGTGCTGAGGATCTTTAATTAGTGATGCTACTTATTAAGACTCAATGATGAAATAAGAAAAACTATCTGGGACGTCAGATATTGTTTCCACCATAAAACAGGGCCAGAATAGAATCGCTGGGATACGTCCAAAACCTGGATCTTGGTATACTCCCTAAAATGACAATACAGGGACATCCGGGTGGAAGAAACAGAGGTAGGCCTGGACTTCGATGACTGCAATATGTTGAAGACGGCCTTGGGTCGATAATTGTCGAGCGGTGGAGATGGACTGCCAATGATCTGAGTGGAGGAGCATTTTTGGGGAGGCCAAGATCCTATAAGGACTGTGCCACCTTCAGAAATAATAATAGAAATAGAAGGGACAAAACACTAACCACTAAAATGCAATGTAAGAGCTAAATACAAAAAACTGATGATTCCCCACTTCGAAACGTCTATATAATAATAATTTTAAATATTTATTTGGGAAGTCATTTGGCACATATTGTATATCTACTTTTAAAAACCACCCGTTAGGGATTCATGTAGTAGAGTGGATGGAGAAACCATTGAAGGCACTCCTAACGTGGTTCACCTCTCTGTTTTAGATCCCTGCTCCAGAGACGTTTCAGTCTCCTTGACGGAGCCTGTGGTAATGTGTTTGTGAGTAATGTCTGTACCAGTAAGTTTGGATGTCCTGCAATTGAGTTGTGAAATTAGTTTAGTGTTTCTTAAATAAGTCAGACACGAGTATGTTCAGGTATTTGTGTAATGTGAACGAGTCTATAAATAAAGTAATATATCAATAAATAAACCAAACACAATCATTTTACTTCTTTACTTGCCATTTTAAGCACTTATAGCTGTATAAACAAATCGGATAAAATCTAATCGAAAAGGTCCTACAAGAGTGGCATTGAAAGAAAAGTTGAATCCAATATCTACTAGCATCACAACATCGCATTGGACATTCGATTACTGGGTAATGTTTTTAGAAAACACTTTTAGTAGTAGCGCTTCTACTGATAAATACGCGACACCTGTTGCCGACAGTAAACCAGAGCGACCACCTTCTGGCCGTAAAACTGCCCCAACCGGGAGATATTAAACATTCAAAGCCGACCTAGACGTTGTGTAGTCCTGCCAGGACTACAGGGTTATGGTCCCGTCGGGCGGTGGTGATGGCTGGTTCATGGCTTCTGGAGGGACTCAAGAGCTATGAAGTTATGGGGTAATGGGTTAGCACTTGGCTCCTACTACTAATGCTTCATTATGAGATAATAATCGGAACAATTAGTTCAATAAAATTAATAGAAACAATGCTATCTATCGTTTAACTATACCAATTATAAAGATTTTTTTAAAACATGGGTTCTGGGTTCACTGCGTTGTAGAAACTGTACTGTTCCTTGGAAAACGATTGTGCAAAGAGGAGATTTGGGGTACCCTCTTAATAGAGGCTGGGTGAGCCCCAGGAGGTTCTTAGATCCCGTAGGATCAATCTACCGCTGATAAAAGAATAAATAAAAGTCTGCCAAGCAGCGGGGTCAGAACACAGAACCTTCGGAACGGCAACTCAGCGCTCTACCACTGAGCTACTCCTCCCCCCAAAGGATAAGATGGTCTTCAAGTCATGAACATGTATTTTTTGTTTTTTTTGGCGAGAGTGTGAGCTTTCTCAAACACATTCCTAGCTATTGATTGTAATTATTTCATATCAATCCATTTACTGGTTGGAACAGTACAAAGAGAGAATGAATAAATACGCGGTAGAGTATAGTGTGATTAATCACAATTTTTATCCAAATCCACATTTCAATCAAGTGATACATAATTATTATTATTTATTATATTGGCGCTACAACCCACAAGAGAGTTAGGGCCTCCTCTTACACCAATCGCCATGCTCTTCTATCGCTGGCTGTTGTCATCCAGATGTTAACTTAACTTTCTTCGCATCATTCGCTACGCAATCCGACCGCTCGACGTCCCTGCAACTTACCTATCAACACCATCCTTGGAGTTGGACTTATTTGCATTATACCGACATGAACTGTCCATCGAAGTCGATTTAATTTGATCACTGTAGTGACATCTATACCGTTAAGCAAGTCATACATTTTTTGAAAAGAAAAGATATGCCCAGGGCCGGAATTCGAATCTGGGTCTCCCACATTTCCGTTGTGGTGCTCTGCCAACTGAGCTATCCTGGTTCGTACCTTCTCTTCAAAATAAATATATTTAAAATTATAACAGTTAATAACAAAATAAAATAAAATAAATTATAAAAATACATAATGACGTAAGTCAACAAGATCCTAATTAAAGTAATGTTCAATGAACATTCTTCCGCTTGTATGCATCGCAAATTGTGAAAACATGGGAATATGGAATCAGTGGAGAGAATGGATATGTCTGACCGAGGTACGTGTCAGGATACCTCAAGTGGCAGAGTACCACGACGGATGCGTAGGAGACCCGGGTTCGAATCCCGGCCCTGGGCATATGTTTTCTCTTCAAACTGAAAACATTTAAAATTATAACAATTAATAAAAATAATAAAATAAAATAAATCATAATTTTTTTCATTTGATCTCCATCGTCATTTCCCTCTAATATTAACAGGTTTATACATAATTGTATGAATTATTTTTTTTTTTATTATTGAAAATAAATGTTGCCTTTGTAATTGGAACAAAATATGCATAAAACATACGTATATTTTTTACCCAGAAGAACAATAACAAAAGTAAGTAGGGGTGGCCTGTAGTGTTGCAGTTAGCTTAATAACGAACTATACTCATGATCGCGGGTACGTACCCTGGCATATTTAAAAAAAAAAAGGATAAATATTCTTGGTTATGCCTACCTACGGAAGGAGTAAAAAATGGAGGTTCTAAGACTATGTCGCAAGATACTCGTTAAAGATACCTATCGTAATTAAATCAGGATAGGCAAAATTTAGTACTCCCACTGTAGCATCACCCGATTAGCCATAGCAGCATAAAGTGACGTTAACTGAATAAAAAACGAAATGCAAATAACCGAGGCGTACGCCACACCAGGAAACTCATTATTGAACCACTCGACATACGCATAATGAGTGGATACCCCCAACTTCCGACATAGGTGTGAGCCCAGAACAACTGCCGCTCGTGTCGCATCCTGCGCCGTAGAACCTGAATAGATCTAGGAAGTAAAAAACACTGGAAGCGTGCTCCGACAGAGTAATTATGATAGGGCAGATGAAATAAATACAATGATAAAAAAGACAAGGGGTCGCGTGGATACAGCCTCCCTAATCTGCATAGGCATTGTCTATGATAATGAGCTAGCATCTGCCCGGACCCATCTGCAGGTCGAAGGGTACGCCAGTCACTAAATTAACGATGTCACCTTGGATGCGCCGTACCATTCTCTGTGCTCAATCATCCGGATCAACGCGGGTCGTCCGCTCACGGGGGCTAATATATATTGCTCATTAACGTTATCGTTTGTCAATATGTTCCGAGTAACCATTACTTATCAGGTGGAAACTACTGTTTGGAGCAGTTAGCAGCCGATTCTTTCATATAGCAAGGGTATAGTGGTTTATTGGATGATTATTCATTCCATGGCTAGGAGGGAAGTGTTTCCGACTAAAAAAGTAAACTGTAAGGAAGGTAATGGGTATCAGTTCCGCAGGTTGCCACTTCGACTCGAGTCCCCACAAGTTTTAACTTTTTAATCGTACCCTTTTTAATAATATTCTCGAAAATAATCATCTATACTTCGAAACGTTTGTTGAAACGTTCATTTCTTATTGAAATTATTACCAAAATATTCACATTTTTCGTAATTCTCTCTTCTAAAGCGCACGATTATTTTTATTTTCGAGAATATTAAAAGATAAACGAATGTAAAGTTAAAACTTCTGTGACTTCACTCGATGATAAAACCTGTGGAACTAATATCATGGACTGTATTTCGCTTTACAACAAATTCATTATTATTAAATAAAAATCTGTATCTCGAAACAGAATTTTATTTGTGCTTCTAATAGGGTGCATAAAAAAAAAATGACCGTTTCACCTTCCCCATTGGGAGAAGATGGCGGCTTACAGTGTCTTTCGACACAACACACTCCCTGGCAAGTTCGCTAGTACTTTTGGACGGATTTGACTCAACAGCTTCCTTCAGAACCTCACCAATATTCATTAATGGTCGCCCGGAGCCCTTCTTCCTTTCCAACGTCGTATCTCCACTGCTAAATTTTTCAACCAACGCCACGCAGTGCGCTGATCAAGGACAACTTTCACTTCATTTTTAATAATTTCACGAGTTGCTTCAGCCGCTGTGATATTTTTTTTCCAGTAATGTCTTAAAATTACGAAAATTTTGTAGGACACTGTCATGTTTCTTCTTTGAAATAAATAACTAAACTGAGGTTTTTTTTTAGAAATGTCCAGTGTTAGTAAACAAGCTTAGAGAATATTCTACAGGGATTATTAAGTGTTGGTAAATAATAAATAGCATTAAAATATTTACAGACTTTTGAACTCTGGAATTTGATAAAACGGTCATTTTTTTTTTTATACACCCCATTAAAATACAATACAATGGGGAGTGGCTTGTGGAGATCAGCCTTTGGCAGATAAATTATTTAATCTGTTGTTTTAAATTTAAGGCGTTAATTTATTGGCCATCAACAGCTAAATTTAATTGGGCGTATATATATATATATATATATATATATATATATATATATATTATTACATTATTTTTTATTTTTTGTCACCCCCTTTTGTTATAATATAATTATAATTTCATGGCATCGGTAAAAATTAAGTTCTTTTTAAGTACTTTAAGTTAAAGAACTAGTCCGTAAATTTTAGTTAAAATTAGATTAATATAGAAAATTAAAATAAATCAAACTATGTTTGAAGAAAAAGATGAGAAAATAAAAAGTAGGAGATAACTGTATTAGATATTTTTAATTAATCCGTCTGTTGAAAGAAACGTCTATCTATTAACAGCCATGAATGAACCATGCAAGGTCCGCTAATCCTTCTGGGGCCCACCCAGCTTTGATAGGTTACCCTTAATTGGGGAGAAAACATGGTTGTTGTGGTTTAGCTTCAATAGCAATGAAGGCTGGTTTACTTAGGATCGCAATTTACTTATATATATTTTTTTTTCATGACATTTTCAAAATTAACAACTTTTATATTTCTTTTAAAACCATTTTTAAAATGAACCAACAAGAAAAGTCTTTCCTGATGAACTACTACTCCTACACACTAGATATTTTTTGAGGATTTAAATAATAAAAGTACATGGCAAAAAATATATACCGTTGACTTAAGATTAGTAGTACTAGGGTATAGCGTATCCACATATCTTTCATTCATTTTTTGTAAGTTTAAGTCATAATTACAATTATTTAAAAACTTTCTTGTACATTTTTTTAAATAGGGTTAAATTATAACCTAATTTTTATTTAAGTATGTGATTTTACAATATGAACTCCATCTTAGACTGGCGTTTTGGCACAATATCTTCAGTTATGATCCTCACCAGAGATTAATACATTAGTACTGACTATTTGCCCTTCTCTCAGCGACAATGAATCTTGATGAATCTAGAATCATTAGAAAGAAAATTTCGCTGAGAAGTAGCGAATTTCAATTTCATTCCTCGAATTTATACTTGGGATTAAATGAAAGTAGCGAAAAACTAGGTTTCAGACTTTTTATGTAATTAATTGGGGAAGGTATCAAAATTTGTACAAGATCTGAGGTAATCTGTTCTTCTTTAGCATTTTAAAGCTGTGAAATCACGGTAAAATATGTCAGTGTTCAATTTATAGATCTCACGATTCCGAAATTTTAATATTTATCCGATAGATTATTTAGTAAAACATTTTAATTCAAAATATTTACCCTCATTTTTCCCAACATGCTATCAAATTTTCAATCGAAATGTGTAATGTGTTATCAAAAAATTAGGATTTAGTGATGAAATAAAGTCTGAAAATGTGTTTGTTTTTTTTCCCTCAAGGTAGCATCCTTGGCCCAATCCTTTATACAGTTTGTACAGCTGACATCCCAACTCATCCTAATACTATCCTTACCACGTATGCTGATGATACATGTGTATTATCAGTCAACACCAATCCAGTTATTGGATGCCAAACCCTCCAATCCCATATCACTGATCTTGAAGAATAGTGTCAAAACTGGAGAATTAAAATAAATTCTCAAAAATCGGATCAAATCACTTTTACCAATGACTTCCTGCCCTTCAGTATCCTTTAACAATATCCCACTAGTGCCTGAAGAACAGATCCGATACTTAGGGTTCCATCTCGACAAACTATTTACCTATTCCAGGTAATGATGATTCCCATCATACTAGACTGAAAAGACAAGAAACCGCTCGACGTTTCAGGCTACTTCAACACTTACTAGACAAACGCTCTAACCTCCCAATTAACTACAAAAGACTCATCTACATGACCATCATACGACCTATTTGGACTTACGGAGTATAGCTTTGGGGCTCCACTAAGCCATCGGATTCCTCTCGTATCCAATCCCTACATCCAAAATCCTTCGTAAAATCCTCAACGCTCCTTATTTTGTTAAGAATAAAGTCATCCATAACGACCTTAATGTCCCATTTGTTGCTGATTTGGCCCGAACCCGGTATCTATCCTTTCATAACAAACTTCATTCCCACTGAAACCCTCTAGTTTCAAACCTAGCTTCCTCTTCAATTCCCGTTAATCCTCCGAGGCGTCTGAAAAGATGATGGCCACGTGACCTTCTTAGTTGAACTAGTGATTTGAGTACTACCAGTGGGTAGTTTCTCTACTTGTCATTATCTCATGTCATATTTACATGAGACATATTATGTATCACATAGCCTATTTACTTGATGTATTATTGTAATACAGTTGTACATATCAATAAATAATTTTTTTTTTAAATGCCTTTTGACTTGAGAATCATTTTCAAAAACTTTACCATTAAGGAAGTTGTCCAAATTTCAGTACAGATGGAAACTGATTTGAAATAAGTCTGGAGATTAAATTGTGTATTAGCATAGTATATATACATCTCATAAATTCCCAAACAGATGCTCCCTAATCAATAAAAAATAATAGCTATAACCAAAACAAATGATTGATAAATTACTGTAAATATTCCTCATTCATAATATTATTTTTTATATTATTTGATGTTCTTATCTACTTATTTATTTTTCCATTAGCCAATTCCTTTTTACTGTAAATTTGTATGCTATTTTTTTTTTTACTTTTTTTTATTCTCTATCAGAACATATCCTTTAGTTCATATTTAATTTCATGTTATGTAAATATTCCAGTATTCTAATAATGTAGCCGTTTGGCCAGATATATTTTTATTAATTTCTGTACACTTCTGTGTACCTTGTCCTTGAATATAATTTTTTTTCTGTTCAATTCTATATGTTAAATATTGTAAAAACCGAAGTCCACTACAATCACTTAGAATTTTAGAAATAATAAAAACGGTCATTTCATAGGAATCGACCCAATATATTAAATATTTTTGTTTGAAAAGAAAAGATATGTCCAGGACTGGGACTTGAACCCGGGTCGCCCAGATCACTAGCCTGGAGCTCTGCAAATTGAGCTATCCTGGTTCGCCTCTCGGTCATAGACATATCCTTTCTTTTCACTGACCCAATATATTACTATTAAAGGATCCTATACGTTCAATCCAGCTGCTGTATTATTTTTAACACCAAATGAATAAATAATTGATAAAACACGGGACACTATTAATAGACAAATTACAGCTCAGCAAAATATTTACTGGATATCATTCTGGGATAACTATCGAGAAAATGGACTGTAAAATAGTTATTCATTTAGAGAAGTAAAGGAGGGAATTCAATCTGGGCCGTAGCCTGTTTGAAGGGGATACAGAACACCACCACAACACGAACAAAACTTTCGAGTTCAGGGTCTGGTTCTGACACCAGTTTGCTGATAGTAGAGTCCTCCGATGTTACAACTATAACTGAAACAGGCCCACTTGTACCTAGAGTCTTAATTTTCAAAACATCTTAAGTTTTAGACTAACCCTTATTATAAAAGTGGAGGACGGTTGTTCTCTAGAAGTAATTTTGAACAGAGTATAAATATATTTGGAATAATATATTAGCGGAGAGGGTGTCTCTGTGGTAGAGTGATGAATTGCGTACCGAAGGTTCCGGGTTCAAATCCGGTTGTGGTAGATGATGTAATTAATCTGTAAACAGCCAGGAATGGAACCTTTGGGATCTGGAGACCATCCTTAGGTTCTTCCAGCCTCAATTAAGTGGGTACCACAAATAGAGGAAAACCTGACGTTTAAACGTGATCTCGGACACATCACAACCGTGGTCCAAGAAACAGCCCAGTCTCTACCACGTACTGAACCCAAGACTCTTCGTGGGTCGTTGTGGTACAGGTTTTTTTTAATAAATAATGTATTGAGTATGTGTATGCACTTATATGGAATTTGCCGATAAAGGAATACTCCCTCCCTCTCCGTCTCCCTACCGGGATCTCATTTTACAATTAATATAACTGTTATATTAATGTTACTACTCGTTGCTCAAATTGTAAAACTTTAATTTACAGGTATTCTTTAGTTCAGATTGTATTTTTTTTTCAATATGGTGTTAACAGGAAAAAAATTAATTTCAAGTCGTTATTCCAGCATTTAAATTTGAGCTCAATTCCAAAGCTCAAAGTAAAGAGAAAACAATGCACAGCTTCTTAAAAAACAAAATTAAAACAACTAAATAACACGATGAATAATTCTATACATTACATTCTAAGCAAATGACTGACCTGCTTCGAGAGCATCTTTTTGGGAAGCTAGGAGGTGCTGGAAAAGCAAGGATTTAAGTGACGATAGTGCGGGACTATGACGGATATTAGGAGGGATTGAGTTCCACGCTGTGGTGGAGCGGGCGAGAAAGGAACGTTCGAATGCTTTAGTTCTGTGTGAACGTATATAGAGATCGGAAAGGCGGGATCTTGTTTTATGGTGTTGAACTGAGGATTTGAACTGGAGGAGACTGTAGATATATGAAGGGTGTTGAGAGTAAATGAATTGGTATAAAAATGAGTCTTCGGAAGATTCAGCCAGATTCTTTTTGACATTCGGAGGGGCTGTTCCTTTAACTGATCATAAAGGTGGGAGACGCGCGATCGCCTAAGAGTACCAAGCACAATTCTTAGAGAGCAATTCATTATTCTCTTTAGTCTGTCTTCAAGCATTATAGAAAGGCCTCCATGTACCACGCTGCAATAGTCAAAGTGGGGGAAGAAGAGAGAAGCTTACGGGAAGATTGTGTAAGATGACGAGAACGATGCAATGACTTCAGGGAACTAATTGACCGTCCGGATATTTGGGCGATGTGGGATTTCCAAGAAAGGTTTTGGTCGATGGTGATGCCTAGGTTTTTCACAGAGGAGGTGATAGAATGATCGTTTAGGATTAATGTTGGGAGGGTGTGGATGGATTTAAGGAGGGAATTGGAACCTAAAACAATGGCTTGAGTTTTCATTCCGTTCAATTCCAGTATGTTGTATATATAATCTTTTAATATGTTATCTGTTCCGAGATAAAAGTTCTAACTAACATTTCGAAGTTATTAGTTGATGTATGTTTGTTGAAACGTTTATTTCCAATTGAAATGATTACTGAAATATAAACATTTTCATAATTACATTCCATTTTCCATACTAAAGCTCATGATAACTTGTATTTTTGGAATACATTAAAAGGGAAACGAATGAAATGTTAAAAGTCGTGACTCAACTTGTAGTGACAACCTGGGAAATAATTACCTTTAATTGTATTTAATATAGCAAAAAAAAAACAACTTAAAACTTGCTTTCATCAGAGAATATGACATCCTCCCAAAAGCTAAGCGGCTTATGTAAATATTCTCTGGCAAAAGCAAGACGCGTTTTACGGTTGATTTAATTTATGTAAGGTTTCTTTCGAGGTACTCTACCATGCAGGTCTTCAGAATTCAGACAGTATCTGATGGTCCTGTCACTAACCTGAACACCAGTACTTGTATGAACCATATTAACCAGGTCTCGAGAACTTACGCTTCATTTTTGATCTTTCCCCTCATCCTGGAACTCCACTTTTTCGGACGGCCTTTCCGGCCACTGTTTTCAGTTGTCCCACGTTCCTCAGACCTCTTTATGATGTACTAGATCGTGGAAAAATTTATACTTAAGAAATCTGCAATCTCACGATATGATTTTTGTTGGCCCCACAACAAAACAATTTTTTCGCGAGTTCCCAAAATCAATTCACTTGTTTTCTGCATGATAGTTAACCAGTGACTAAAGAATTTAATTCTTAATGCTTTATCATTGTAGGAAAACATTAGAAAGAGTAGATAATACTGGTGTAAGAATTAATAAATAGTAAACAAAGTATATTAGTGATAGTACGCAAAGTGTGCAAATACTTTTTGCTAGTGGATTCATTATTTTTTTTATTTTTCCCAATTAATCTTAAAAGTTAATTATTGTACGCATATAGAATTGTTTTAGTTTTAAATATATGTTTTATTAATGTGAAGTTCAATGGATTAATATTTCCCTTATGACTGATAGTTTTATAAAAACTGGGTGTGCAAATACTTTTTGCCTCCACTGTATTTCTAGTTCCAAGATGGTACTGTCTTAATTTCTTCGATTGTTAAATACCATAATTTGGTCTTAGAAAGAATAAACTCGATATATGATGATTAACTATAAAATTAGTTGCATATACATCGATAAATAGCTCGTTCTACACTCAGAGCAAAGTACCACAATTCCGCACCGATCTGTAGAGTCAAATGTTCAAGGAAGAGAAAACTACATTTAATTTTATAATACTTAGTTATAAAAACCTTGAAAATCCATTATACTTGCTGTAGTGTACAAATCAATCAGGAACTATTCATTATTTAAGATGAAAACTGCAATGATTTCTTTACAGTTAATAATAATGATTGAAGCAAAGATTGAATAAACTCCAATGAATTAAAACTTATTCGATATGATTAGTTTCATTGCACGGCCAACACTGAGAAGGTAGTTCTACCTACGAACCTGCCCAGACCTGTAGAGTCCAATGTTCGAAGTAAAGAAAATGGCTTCTTATAATATATTCTAATTGACAAACTATATTTTACTTAATCATTTAATTTTGAAATATTTAGAAATAGAAACCTTGCAAATCATTATGCACTCTGTAGTCTATTAATCAAGCAGGAATTACTCATTATTTAAAAAATAATTATTATCCCATTTCTACTTGTAAGATGAAAACTGCAGTAATTTCTTTAATAGTTACTAATAATAATTAAAACATAGATTGAATAAACGGAATTTCATTTTTGTTTTAAATGAATGAAAAATACAATTCTCATAAACTAGCGCATATAAAATAAATACAACAAAACCACATTTTTCATTTTATACAGAGCTTCTAAAATCTTATAACACAACAATTTTAAAGATCTTATCGTTTTTCTGTAGGCTTTAAAGTCCATAATATCATTGATGTAATAATTGGAATTAAAATGATAGGATGAATACGGATATTACGAATTTTTATGCTGATTTTTGGACGTTTTTAAGCAATAAAAAAGAAGAAAAATCTCTTAAATACTTAAAAAACTAACCAGTCAACGTTTTCCAAATTCAGGCATCATCAGGACACCACATCTCACATCAACATCCAAACTGACTCATCAAATAGAGACAGCATCATCACTCACTGAATTGTACCGTAGTTAGTTGTTTTTTTTTTGGAATTTTTCATATTGCATTCTAATTGGCATAGTTATATGTACCCTATAGAAATGAGTATGAAGCTGTAGTGGTAAACTTTTTTTTATACAAAATTTTGTTAACTAAAATAATATCAATAATAATCATGCCTATCAGTTTGCAAGAAACATTGAGCCTTTTATAAAAGGGTTGTTTGAATTAATTACTTACTCCTTGCACCGTAAAAGCATTAATTTAATTATTAATATTGAACAAAATATGTCTACAAAGAAAAATTTAAATTTAAATTTGGTGGTTTATCAAGACTTCATCAACCAGGTTTCTCTAAACTATAGTTTTGATTACTTTTAGATATATGACAATGCAAAATCAGTAAAGGATGCTACTGTTGTAAATAGCAACTGTTGTCAAGCTATTTTTTACTTATCAATTGATAATATGTTTATCTATAGTAAAATTTTAAAGCCAATTTTATATATTTTTTTAACTGAATACAATAAGAATTTTTATTTAGGTGTAGGGTCCATTAATAATGAAATTTTTTTTACGGTTCTAACAACCAATCATTTTGTGTCATATGAAACAATTTCACCCAAACATGTCAGCAATACACTGATAACAGTTTACCAATGATGAATAAATTATTAAATTTAAATTACCTTTAAGAAAATATTAAGTGTACCTGAGAAATAAAAGAATTCTAATTATGTGTACGGTATTTTTGTTTAAATATGCCCTGGGAAAATACTGATTTAAATAAATAAAATTATTTCAACTAAACTATTAATAATGTTTTAGTAATTGTACCAATAACATTTAGTTTTTCTAGTTCTATTCAACCTCTTAACAAGGGGGAAACCACTGTTTCTATTATATTAAATTATTCTATTATGAAAGAATTTTTGAACATCAAAAGTTATCAATGAAGAAATTGTATTATATGAGATTTTGTTAAATAGCTAACTAAGTACCATAATGGAAGTAAACTTATACTTAAGCATACAAATTCGGATAAGATAAATATGTATGTATAAGTTAATTTAAAAAATAAACAAATTACCAAGCACATCCAGTTCATACTGAAGACTGCTAGACTGAACTTAAATGATTATTTTTTTTCTTAAATTATAATCAAATATTAAGTCAAAAAGATTCTTCTTGATTTTGATATTATTTATATTACATCAGGTTTTAATCTTGTCTTATCAAAGTTAAATTAAAGAGGTATAAGAATATGCTTACCTTTTTCTTAATTGAAGCACACTTTGGTTGAAACTGTCCTAAAAGAAAGAAAATTAAACATTTCTTTGCAATCAGAAAAAATAATAATATGGAAACTACTTTTATTTAGTGTTAGCTGAAAATGATACTACAGTGGCACCTGTAGGAACTTTTCCGAACTATTAGGTAGTTTAGCGCCCCCTACGGCAGAAAGTCGAACTAAGATGAAACAATAATTATCTGTTCGGAAGCATTCCTTGTCCAAGACCCCCTAACACTTCCCTGTCTGTGTCTTGAATCAATACCTCCTCTTGTAATTTACATTTCCCTTCTTCTCATGTCCGGTTCTTGGCTTGGAGTTCTCCAAGTCGAATCAAATTCCAAGATCTTATAATACTTTTTGAAAAATATTTCATAACATTTTTTTAAATTTAATTATAACATATTTTAAATTTTTCAAAGAGGGATTGGTTGAATTTGATCATTGTTTGAAATTCTCCTAAAATGTTAATGCCTTAATAAAAAAAACTTGACAGAAATAATTTTTATTCTAAAATCTTTATTTTTACATACTTTTATAAATTTGTTGATAAAATAAAATTATGTGGTTTATTGAAGAATATAAACAATTTGAGAACTTAAGAAATTGCCCAACAAGCTTTAAAATTAATCTGAAAAGCATTAGTTCCTAAAATTATATAGCTATATCATAAACTAATAATTCTCTGGTATGAACAAATTTTATAGGATCTCATTTTCTGTTTCATAAGTTTCTTTCAGTGATGTAGACTTTTAATATCACTCTGCTATATACTATATACTTTTCACATCACTCTATTTTATACTTTAGTATATAATTATTACACTTCATATCTTATGATATTTTAAGCAATACTTAATTTACTGTTTTGGTTTAGTAAATTTTAAAATTAAAAAAAGGAGGGATGAGTTCAATTTGTTAAATTCTTCTAGTCTTCTAATGTCTAAATAAAAAAATAAAAAACTCTTGACAGAAATCATTTTTATTCTAAAAGCTTTATTTTTTTGTTTTATTTTTACATACTTTCATAACATTATGGAAAATTAGGTACTTTATTGATGAATATAAACTATTGGAAAACTTAAGAAATTCTCTTAAACAATCTTTGATCATTAAAACAATCTTAACCAATACTATATTATATCTAGTTCAAACAAATCGCTATTTATATTGGATGCTATTTTCTCTTACAAAAGTCTCTTTAAGTAACTTCTAGTATTAGTACATTTTTATTGGACTTAAAGCCTTATGATATTTTAAGCAATATTTAATTTTCTGTTTCAAAACATTTAAACACGAATCATTATTATTCCAAACCTCATTTATTTTTTATTTTTGCATAATACTTTTATAACATTATGGATAATTTGATGCTTTATTGAAAAATATAAAAAATCAGAGAGCTCTTTTAAATTAATCTAAAAAGCATTAGTTCCTAGCATATATATATATATATCTCATAAAATAATAATTATTGTCTACTTCAAACAAATTTTATAGGATGCCATCTCCTGTTTTTTGAGTAACGTAGTCTTCTAGTATATTTTTATTAGACCTAATGCACCATGATATTTTAAGAAATACTTAATTAATAATTCCTTCACTCAATGAAACCTATTTCCAGTCATTTGTGCCATACAACTTTATTATATGGAAACGTTTCGACTATATGTCATTTTCCATCCATCTAAGAACTTCTTTAACCTCTAAGAAGAGTTATAAGTCAACTTTTCTCTGTAAATTATTAAATACAATCATAACAATATAACAAATACACATTTCTTAAAATCGTCCATAAATAGAAGTAAGTATAGATACCTTTTTTATTATTCATTGTCCTTTGCTAAAAATTTTTTTCTTGGAGGTCCATTGTCCTCCATGGTCCTTTTGTTAATAGTTTAAACTTTGGTCTCTATTTATACTATATTTTATTTATATTTACATACTAAAAATTTTTTCTCATTTAAATCTACCATAATTAAATTACAAATTAAAAAATCTATACGTAAAATTTATTAAGTTAACATTATTTTATTTTTAATATTTATATATTTGTATACGTTCTTAATTTAAATAAGTCAGATAGGACTGAAATTGGAATATCTAAGTAACTGTTGGGAGGTTATATTATTATGATTGTATTTAATAATTTACAGAGAAAAGTTGACTTATAACTCTTCTTAGATGTTAAAGATGTTCTTAGATGGATGGAAAATGACATATAGTCGAAACGTTTCCATATAATAAAGTTGTATGGCACAAATGACTGGAAATAGGTTTCATTGAGTGAAGGAATTATTAGATAAATTCAATCGAGCTTACATCCTTTCAAAAAGAAATACTTAATTTACTGTTTAAATGTTTTGGCTTAGTAACTTTTAAAAATGGAAGGATTAGTTCAAGTTGATCAATGTGTTAAATTCTTATAAAATTCTCATGCCTTAATAAATAAAAACTCTTGGCAGAAAACATTTTTATTCCAAAACCCAATTATTTTTACATATTTTTATAAAATTATGGATTATTAGGTGATTTATTGAAAAATATAAACAACCCTAGAACTTAAGAAATTACATAACAGTCTATGAAATTCATCTGAAAAGTATTAGTTCCTAGCATTAACCTACCTTCAAGCAACGAGTTACAAATATAGCATAAAGTAACAATTTTGGCTACTTCAAACAAATTTTATGGGATGTCATTTTGTGTTTCATATTTTCTTTACTGTATCTTTAAGTAATGTAAACTTCTAATATTATAACTTCATGTCGTATAATGTCATAAGTAACATGTAATTAAACGGTTTTATTTTTATATGTTTTTTAAAATCAGGATGTTTGAATCCCAAATGTCATTAATTGATATGTCAATAGCAACAAAAAATAAATTACAAACTATATTAAAAAGTTGCTGTACATATTATGAGATCCAAAAATTGTTTATCTATAAATAAGAACAATTCAAGTCCCCTAAAATTAGTTCTAATATATTTAAGTTAATAATATATAAACAATATTAACAAAAGTATAAACAAGTCAGAAGAGTATATGAATCTATAAATTTTCCAATATCTCCTTCAATTTCAATCTAATATTTCAGATAATTTTCAAAAATATTTAATTTTCCAACAGAACAATATTAATTGTAAGGAAGAAAATAGTTGGGGGTGCAGTCAATTAAAACACTAAATAAGTGGATACTTATTTTAATTAAGTGCCGACGTTTCGACCCACTTTGTGGGTCATCTTCAGGGCTATAGGAGCTCGCAGTAGCACGAGGGGACGCGGTCTGAACGATCACAGTCAACGATCCCTCGCTTCTCATGAATATTAATTGTAGTTAATATTCTTTACGGAGTAGACCTTTGTTACGAATAAAGTCATCCATAATGACCTTAATGTCCCATTTGTGACTGATTAAGCCCAAATCCAATACCAGTCTTTTCATAAAAAAACTTCATTCTAACTCAAACCCGTTAGTTCCAATTCCTAATAATCCTCCGAGGCATCTGTAAAGAAGATGGCCTCGTGACTTTCTAAGTTAAATTGATTATTTGAGTACTACCACTGGGTAGTTTCTCTACTTTCCATGCCTCAATGTATCGATCATTCCTGCCATTTACTTGTTGTATTGTTATGATACAGTTCTAAATTTCAATGAATAAATTAATTTTTTAAAAAGCTACTATTTTTATATCAGGATATTAGTTTTCAATCGGGAAAATACATCTTCTATAGGTAATTAACCAATTCTTTAATGGTTTATATTTATCCATTTTGTTTTATTACCAGCAATAGAAGACAAATAATTATTTCAAATGGCCAAGCTAATGATACTTTAGATGAAACAAAATTTAAGAAACAAGCCAATTTTTTTTATTTAAAATCAATAATAAGCAGTACTTCTTAATATATGTTAAGCCAATATTAAATATGTAACTTCAGTTACATTTTATTTTTAGTTAAGCCATTCACACAATCAAAAAGTTAGTGCGCATGCATACACAATTTTTCTTTTATATTTTATTTTCTCAGATCTTGAAAAATATTTTTCCTTTACAAACTTGTTTGAAATGTCCTTAATCTTTATCTTATTCCCTTGCTCTTATAACAATAGAATTAGTAACATTGTATTCGAACTAAAAAAAGAGTGTGAACTTCACGAACGACAAAAAATGAAAACATATTTAAAATTTTCATTTTTATTAATACTTTTAAATTATTTTCTCTTTTTTATAGATTCCCTTATACTTATACACCTTAAGTACTTAGATGATTCAGATTTTTATGATATTTTGTATATGGGATCGAAAACTATGCATAAATAAATGTTACACGACTCTTTTGCTGACATCGTTGGCTTCTATGCTTCTCCTAAGCTTAACATAATATGCAATGAGACAGATGTCATAGAGTAATTGAGCTAATGCAATGTTTACAGATGATATTAGGTTTGCAGCAAGGAAATGGAGCAGCTACAATGGTCCGATATGTTTTAAACAGTAAAAGTAAGCATGGTTGGAGAAGCCATGACTTTTTTTAGATTTTTTAGCCCAGTGACTAAAAAATCAATTTTATCGACCAAAAAAAAATATCTGTTGTCTTTACATTCAATTATTACCCAACAAAAGGTTTTAAATAAATATCCCCTACCCAATAATATGTATTAACACACATATTGAATTTTCTTGACACAAAAAAATCACTAATTTTCAATCACCACAGATAGGCTGGTCCACAGCCAACTTATTTTTATGATGACTCTATTTAACTGAAGACCAAGTTTTGGTCGAGAAGTTTCATCAGACAAATGCAACCAAACACAGACCTTCACACAAAATAATGAACAAAAAATAAAAAATAGATTCATCTAATTTTTTATTTGATGTTTATAATATAGGAAAATTTGTTGGCTCACAGTTAAACATATCTACATGATTAAACATAAGTTCATGATACTTTAATAATCAGTCACTTTAAACCTTTTAATGAGAGAATACTAATTTTTGTTTGTCACCTTTGGTTCAACTGAAGGTCGCACAAAGGGTCTGAAGCAAATACAAAATCTGAGCCCTGCCCCATCACTCTGAATGTAAAAAGACGAGGGCATTAAATAATGCTCTCTGACCTATACTAAAATTCACACAGCATTATATAACACTCTTCACACAGAAAGTGTTAAAGAGATATTGTTGAGATTTACTGTAAAGAATAATTTATTGTATGGATAAACGTTAGTTGACCTAGGAAAGAAATGAACCACCACTCTAGGACAACCATAGTTATTTTGAATGTAGATATTCATTATTTACTGCAAAAAGTTGTCCGAACTCCGAAAAAACTGGTAGTCCGTAGGGGATAGATCAGGGGAATATGGGGGGGTGTGGTAAGTGGTTTCGTTACAAGTTATTAAGCGGCTGAGAAATGGTTTTGTTTCTTTGACTAGCAAGCAAAGAAACACGTCTCTAGACGTTTCAACTGCTGACGTTCGTTGAGCTCATGTGGGACCCAGGAATCGAGCTTTTTTGCCTTTCCGATCAATTTTAAATGCCTGGAAACTGTCGTACAACTTGTTCCTAGCTCTGACTGTTTTATGAGGGTCTTCCAAATGATCTTCGTCCTCTATTGATGTTTGAGGCCGTCCATGGGGCAGATTTTCTAATGTCGCATCTCCTGAGGAAAATTTTGCTAACCAACGATGGATGGTTCTTTCATTAGTACTTCCTTTACCAAACGCATGATTAATATTTCTTGCTGCCTGTATCTGTATGCCTACTTAGAAAAAAACAAAACACAGTTTGCAAATAGAGGATTAATAAGTGCTTATTATAGATGGTAAATATTTTGCTAAGAATCAACAGGCAATGCTTTAATCCTCTATAAAGATTAAGATTTAAAAAATCGGACATTTAATCTGACAACCCAATAGAAAAATGGGACAAACTAGGATTCCAATTGTAATTTCTTAATCTTTCAAAGTTTTCACATAAGATGCCACGTCTGAGGGTAACAACCATTTATAGTTTTTTTAAAGTACATACATGACCCGATGTTCTCTACTATACCTCTCAAAGTAAAACGCAGGTGGGGGCATTGATGTCTATTAATTCTTTGTTTACCTTGCATTGTAGCATCTTACTTGCTTAATTTGTCTGTTTGGTTTTTTTTATAAGAAACACTACACCTAATTATCTAAAATTGATTCAGGAGTAAGAAGGTACAAAAAAGGCCACAGAAATTTATAAAATGTAAAAGCATATAATTTCAATCATTTTCCTTGTTTTTAAACTTTTATTATGCTATTTTGTATTTTTTATATGTTTTTCAGTTTAATGATATAATCATACCAATGAGCATCAGTGTACAATTGGACACATCACATCACATGAGACACTATATACATAGTATATTTACGAGGGTTTAGAAGCGATCAGGGATTTCGCATAATCTAAGAATCCCCTGACACTTACTAAATGATCTTATTACAAATTAAGGTGTTTAAATTCATTTAATATACAATATATTTAACCTAGGTACAAAAAGGGAAAATTTATTTAATTATAACAATATATAAAATCGACTTTACAATTACTGAACTGAAAATCCCTTCAGATATGCACCTAAATAATAATAAAAATTTAAAAATCGCTAGATCTGACAAAAGAAGATCTGAAATCAATAGTAGTTTTCGGCCATGAAGTAAAAACAATATTTAATTTTTTTAAACTTTAATGTGTTACTGTTCAATTAATCAACAAGGACTATATACAGGGCAGTATTAATCACAAATATTTAAGATTTGTATACATATACAAACATATACATATATATACTAGAGTGAGAAAGAAAAATGAGAAAGAGATCTCAAGGGGAATGGTTGGAGCAGACCGATGGAAAATGAATCCTTTACTAAGACAGCTGCCAGAAGAGGCTGTGGAATCTTGAGGACTCAGTCAAAACCCTCTCTGTAGGCAACCTGGCAAGCCTACACCAACATCTCTTCAAGACCTGGCAGAAGGCACAATTGGTGGTGGTGAATGTGACCCGAAACGAGTGCCTCACATCTGTCCTGTCTGCTTCAAATCTTTATTCCTCTTCCAAGCTTCTATGCGTTCTTTCAACTCCGTTGCTGTAACACAGTTATAATAGTCGATTAGAAAATCAATAAATTGTTAAAGTTAGGAATACAAAATCTTTCAAATAGCAACTAATCCTTTAACTAGGTTTCAAATCCTATACTACAGCAATTTGCTAATATCTCATAATGTCAAATTTGACATATGAGTGCTATGTTAATAAACTAAGATATATAAACAAAACTTACCTGGCAAGAGCATGTCCTCAGAAAGTGGTTGTCGTGAGAAAGGATCAGTAGATGAATTCAACAAATGCCTGATAATCACGTAGCGGTCCATGACTTTACCACTAGGTAATAATACTGGATCGTCCATAAGGGTGTCCATTAATGGATCTGAAATTAACAAAATAAGAACCCTTTTAAAGTAAAATTCGGTTATAATGTACTAGCTTTTGTAGTCGATAATTATATATAACAATCTAATAATGATAAACTGTAACTTAAAGATGTAAGAAATCAATTGTTAACATTTACATCACATAGTCCCTTATTCATGTTTTTTTAAGATATGTTAAATCAAAATTTAAATCTCTAGCTTTAATTGAAAATTTACAATTATTTTCAATATGTGGGCGATCGATAAAAATACATATATGGGTTTGTGATGTCTAGGGATTTTTAAGGCTGGATTGTTTCCAACTGGGGAGGACTGGTCAGACTCCATCTGTAAATGGCAAAAATTGGTGTGCGAGTAAGTAGTAACTCAATCAGTTCTCAGCTCTTAATGGATAAAAACATTTCCGTATTTGAGCCACTTATATAGTCTGACTGGAATGGCCATGAAATCATTTGATGAACGATGAGCTAGACCTAGATGAAAACTGAGAGAAAGAATTTTGGATCAAATGTCCATTTTTATAAGGCCATGGTTACAGCAGATGCTCGATCAGTTTGAGACTATTTTATTGAACAGACAAACATTTGAATTAGTGTATGGGACTGAGACAGTAATGGACTAACTGTGCGAAGTTTTCGGGTCAGTATTTTTCTTTGAAGAAATCAGTAAACAATTATTTTTTTTTTTTGTTTTTCCTACATAATATTGACTATTTAGAAAAGACAATGTGCATAAAATGAGGTAAATGAAGCAGAACTGAAACTAGAAGCGACGATACCTTTGCCACATTTCTCTTGTTTAATCTAAAAAAATGGGAAACTGAGAGAAAAATTTTACCTCTAAATTCATCTGGTGCATCGTTGTAATCCACTTCCCGTTTAATATTGGCAATAGAAATTTCATATGCTTTCGCAGCAAGAGCTCTAAACCTCTCAACTTCACTTGTAGTCTTGATTCTCGATCTTTCCATTCTAGCTGCAGCATCTTCAAAAAGCTCTTTCCTAAATGATCTCTGAAATATAAAAATGTATGTAAAACTTTCAGGCATTTTACTGAAATTGGTAAAAAGGAGGCATTTAGATACATTTACATGTTTGCCAAACAATGGCAAAAGCCCAAAAGCTTAAGTATGTAAATGAGAATGAAAATATATAAATTTGAAAATATGAAATTTGGTTTGGCTTTAGCATTATTTGATGTATTTCGATCAATAGGATAGCTAGGCACTTTTACTTCTAGGGCTTCATATTGTTTGACAAAGATGCAAATGTATCTTTAGAATCAACCTCTATTTTCTTGAGTCATCATTAATCTTTATTACAGCTAAATCTAACACAAACGTATAAAGATTTAGCTTAGTTCAAGCTTCATAACAACCTTCAAAGGTGTATAATTAAAGAAATGCAATTATGAGTCATCTTATTATTAAAGTTAAAATTATAAATTGTATTAAAAAAAATTAACTTAATATAGATAAGTTTCAGCAGAATAAATATTAAAAAAATATATCACCTCATCAGCAGCAATGGCAGCTGCAAATTCCTTGCAATCGAGATGAAGATAAATATCAACCAGCTGGCCTAAAAGCCTTCTCGGTTCCCACCCATATTTGTCAGGTTCATTAACTTTCAGGTTTTTACCTAAAAAAAAAAATAAATAAATAAGAAACTGAAAATAAAAATTTTCAGGAAAAAAATTGAACTTTCAAAATTAATACTCACGGTATTTATTTTTGATGGTGGTGCAGTCAAAAATTACACAACAAATAAGTTGAAATCTATTATATTTGATGTGTGCCGACCTTTCGACCTACTGTGTAGGTCATCTTCAGGGACAATAGGAGTGGCTACTCAGTGAAGAAGGTAACTCATCGTCGTCGGCACACATAAAATATAATAGGTTTCCACTTATTTGTTGTGTAATTTTTGACTGCACCCCCAACTATTTCCATCCTAAATTAGTGCCTACCAGTCAACGAATTTCTTTCCTACATAATACTCCTAAAGTATTTAAAGGTTTTGCTTCAAATAAAATTTTGACTAATACAGTTACTTTAAACTAAAACTGTTATTTTTCTCTATAATAACTCCTCAATAAAATAAAAATAATAATTTTCCTCTTCTCAACTACTCAAGCTCAGCTCAATTGGATTGACCTTAATTCATCATGATTAATGACCTAACACTTAGGCTACCTATTTTGTAATGAAAGCAATATCCTGCGATTACTAAAATTTACGATTTACTAAAATAATTCTCACCCGTTTTATATGTAGGGACATATTTAAAAACCTTCAAAAACAATGGAGAATAAATTGAATAAAACAATACGCAATACTCTGATAATAATTTGCCAAATACTCAAAAGTAACTTACATTTTGGTCCACAAAGCTGTTGAAGATTAAAATTGAGCATAGCTGAAAGTCTTCCTACCAATTCCAATCTCAAAAATGGTTCCTTGATATCGTCTGTCAAGTAATGGAACATATCGACAGTTTCTCTGGCCAATGTCATGTAAGATCTACAAAACCAAATTCAAATTCTCATTAGAAATAAATATACATCATTATAAGAATATTTAGTTACCAAAAAAATTGGCATCCATACATTAAGACATGTTTATGTAATTGAAATAAGTGAAATTTAGGCCTACCTGCATTGCCTCTCATCTGCCGCAAGCTGACGAGTGCGAGATTGCTGCTGTTCTGTTGTGAGAGCACCCCATCCCGCCTGATCAGCCATTAATTCTTGGGTCTCATGGATTCTCTTAACACGATAAAAATAAAAATAAATATTATCATTCAGGCAGAGATATTAATTTAAATTATTATAATAATTGTTATATTGTTGAGGTTCAAAATGGGTTAAATAATAAATAAAAAATTATCGATGTTTGACGTATCAATTGCACCGCCGTAAAGTTAAAGTAAATTTATGAGGATTTTATTTAAGTAAATAAAAATAATTTAAAAACTTATTAAATACTTATTTAATAATTTAATATACTGGTTTGTTCAATAACCACAATTTTTATGTGTGTAACTGATTTTAAAATTATACAAATGGCATTGCCGCCCACTATCAGCAAGCTCCCGCCATATTTCAGCCCACTCTGCGTGTGGAGGTGCCAGTGAAAGCACCTCCCAAGTTATTCTCTCAGTGTTTGGGCGTCCTGAAGATAGGACCTCTCAAGTTATTTTCACCCACTCTAGGCGTGGAGGTTCGAGAGAGAGCATCTCAAAATTGTTGTCACTCTTAGTGTGGATGTTCCTGAGTAAGGAGCTCTAAGTTATTTTACTTGACTATTGGACGTCCTGAAGATAGGATTTCTCCAAGTTATTCTACTCCACCATTGGCGGTCTGGTGTAAGGATCTTCAAATTGTCAAGAGGAGTTGGATGATATTGAGATTCGGAGGCTGTTTGTGAAGGAGTTTTAGGACACAGATTGATGAGATACATGTGAGTGTTTATTTAGTTAGTATACTGTAAAAATTGTGTTTAAATTTAAATTATTTTATTTATCCCAAATTGTAATTAATTGTCAATGAACTCACGGAAAATAAGGATTTCATGTTAATTAAAATATTTTAAGATAACAAACTGTTTTGTGTAATAATTTAAATTGTTTGTAATAAAATAACTATACAATTAACGTCAACTTTTAATTAACTATCAATATATATATATATAAATTCTTAACAAAATATTCTCACCTTCAAAGATTCTAAACTTTCGTCAAGAAGGAAAGTTGTGTCATTCATAAGCATGTTGATAAACTTAACAAATTGTTTTCCAGACCTATTGATAATAAAAATACAATATAGTACATAAATATAAATATAAAACTATACCACAAGCACAAAGACTAACATTGGACAAATTATGAGAACAATTTAAAAAAAATTATAAAATAAGATTATTATAGCATTTACATTTACTATAATAGCAACGACTTTTAATAACTGGGCCTTGACATACTTTATAACCAATAATTATACTAGCTCAAGATAAAGATATAAATTTATTTTATTAATTAATTCAACCACCTTAAGCTGGTAACACAGCACTTAAGCTTAAAACCAATAGTCCTCACCATGTACTAAAACTAAGAACCTTAATAGATTTTAGAATATTTTAATCTAGGCTTTCATATACAAATATCCAAAAAGTTATCAATTTATTCTAACCATAGAGAGAGATTTGAAAAATATTCAATGAGAACACAACAAAATAAAAACACCCTACTGGCTAAACACCGACCCCTTTATTCTCATAATAAGACTTGGAAGAAAAAAAATTGCTCTATTTTAATCTGATTAAAAATTAAATACAATTTTTAGTCATCATTTTCAATGATAAAAACTGAGTTTGGCATTAAACTGTTTTAAATGAAACCAAAATTTTAAAAATGACAATTTTATTTACAGATTTAAACCAAAGTAGCTATTATAAGAGAAATAGACTCCAATTTTTTACATATATCCTTCAACAAATATATATATATATATATAAACAGTGGAACATCGATTATCATTTTATTTTTCATCAAATTTTATTTAAAATACCAATAATTTTAACAATACAAATAAGTAACTGGATGACCTGACCAAATTAATTAAAATTACATTTGAAAAAAAACACTTCTGTTAATTGAACGTTCGGATAATAGACGCTCCACTGTAGTTTTAAAAAGATCTCTATCAAAAGAAATATATTATTACAATTAAAAACTTACTTGGACTCCTTGATAATAGAATTTCGATGAACAGGGCTATCCCACATACTCTTGAGGATCAAGCTTATATGATATCTGATTGTAAATTTGTCATAGAATTCGGAACTAGAACCTGTTGTCTCAACATCTAAGAAAGAAAAAGCAATTTTAAATTAAATATTTATAAATATATATTATCAAAATAGTAACTAATATTACTGAATTTGTCATACAGAAAACATACCAGTGTAAAATTTCATTAGGTAGGAAGCGAGATGACTTTCTGAGATAGGATGAGACATGAACCTATCTTGAAGCACACTATGTCGGGAAAGAAGACCAGAAACCAGAACAAAAAGCACTTCCACTACCTTTGCCACCAAGTAAGGATTTTTTATTGCAGAAGGAGTGCATACGCAAACAAGAAGCCATGTAAATAGGGTGTCATCCATAGTTTCTGCAACTACACTTGGCATGTACCTGTGTAAACAATGTTTAGATGAATATTTCGATAAATTTATTTAGTAAAGCTAATGAAGGATGGGAACTATTTTGAAAAAGTGGTACTAACAGAAATTTCAGATGGATACAGTTAGAAATAAAACTATATATAAAAAATAAATATGTACTTACTGCAGAAGAAAAAGGAGAAATTCCGCAATATCCTCAACATACCACTCAGGAAGGGCAGCAAAAGCTGCTGGTGGTTCATTTGGCAAAGGAAGATTAGGCATTTTAGATTTATCCCCATTAGTCAGGATGGATAAGAGAAATTCACCAACAGACGTGTAGAAAAGTAAGGAACGTCTCATAAGAGCAGGAGCAAGGAGACCTGCCTCTGTGCATGCTTTACCTTTTGTCAATTTCTGAAAAAAAAATTTTTAAATCTGAAAACATTTCAAGGAAAAAAACAAGCATGAACAATTATAGATTTAATGAAATATGAGGTATTGTTGTAGGAGAAGTTATACACTGGATTGCGGAAAAAGTAATTGCAGTTTTTTTCATGTTTTTCATAGCAAATTTATTCATTTAAACTTCAAACACTAATCAACAGCACATGCATCGTTTTCAACGATAACCTTTTCTCCGCTTTTCTAGTAAAAACCATAATACCGCTACTGTAGAACTTCTGAAGTTTCTGGACAAAAAAGTGAACAAAGTGATTTTCACAAGCCTCTTTTGAAGCGAACTTCACACTATTAACAGAGTTCTGCAGAGGCTGAAACAAAAGGTAGTCAGACTGGCAAGATCCAGGCTATACAGTGGATAAATAAAAACTTTCCAAGCTCTCTCAATTTATGCAGTCACTAAAGATAATAGTGATCTAACATTGTCATCATGAAAAACAAAAAGCAGAATAAAGTTACAAACAGGCCATGCCTAAAAGTAAAATCCAAATGAGCTACTCCAAAAAGCTCCTGTCAAGTTATAGTAGAATCCGCCCTTCACAGACCACATTCAGTGCTTTATTTCCAACTTATAAACTTGGGAGAATGGAAAGGAAAATAAAATTCCAAGACAGTAGAATTTCTAACAACAATAAGACAAGATCAACTGTAGGAAATATCAGGAACTCAAAATTGGTAAGCTTGGCAGGGATGCCAATGGACCAATGGACAATTTTCAAACCAAATTAGATGGTTTGGGATTACACCTATACATACTTAGAGACACCCAATAGGATGAGTACTCGTGAAGAGACTATTAGAATAGTAATTATTAAATGATATAAATTATTGATATTTGAAAGTGGTGCTATAATTTACTGAGAACTCTATCTCAGTCAGTGACTCACTAATGAGTAATGTTTTATAATAACATTAGTATTTGACTATTTATTATAATAACAAATTATTTTATAATTATTCCTATGAAGAGAGAGATAGATAACAGTCCTCAATCTCGACTCTTCATTTGACAGTGCATGAAATAAGAATTGAAGACTATTATGAGGCTGCATGGAAGGAAATGGCACTATATAGCAGATTCCACTGACAAATGTATCAGCCAGAGATCGATAATTGGTTAAATGCAGGTCAAATCTTTGGTGAAACAAAGCACTCTTTAAAATGCTTCAGCAAATAGATAAAGTAACAACAATAACTCCTTTATTTATATTATAACAGTCTCATATTAAAATGATTAGAATGATTATTGAACTTGGTCTTTAGCTTGAAACAAGCTAAAAAAGCAGTCCCGCCTGCTTGAAAACTGCAGGATCGTAAGTAAATTTTTAAACAAAACAAATCATCATAAATCCCTTAAAATGCAGGAACAAATGTAAGCTATAGTAATATAATAATTCAACTAGAAATATTTTTTTTTTTCTATTTCCTTGATATGCTCCATAATCCTAACTCCCCTACTCTCCAAGAGTCACCCCTCACTTCTAAAATTTGGAATATTTTTATTTATCATACGTCCTAGAAACCTTTACCATGAAATACTATGCTTTATAGTATAGATACTATACTAAAAAAAGTATCTATGATTTAATCCTGTTAGTTAACAATTAGAGTTAACTGAAGTAATAAAAGAATTGAATTGACAGGAAATCATACTATTTTTCCTAAGAATGGTTCTTAAAATGTACCTTGATTTGATGCTTCCATCGTTTGATCAATTCTTTATTTCTCTGGGCAAGTGGTAAACACCTCCACTGATCCTCAGATGCTTGCATCTCATCAACTAATTTTTGTAAATCCCTGAGGGATCGCAATCGACGTTGATATCTTTGCAGTGCTGGCAGAAGTGCAATGTTGTGGCAGTGTAGTGTTAGGAACCAACATTGTGAAGAAAAATTAGGCTCTTTCCAAGCCACATTTTTGTCTGAAAATAAACCATCGTTTAATACCAAAATACAAAAATTGCCTTAAATCGAAACTATATTATGAATAAATCATGAAATAATAATTACTTATTTGTTCTAGCCAGTCAGATGCTTCTTGTGAGGTGAATTTCAGCCGTGTATCCTCTTTGACATCAACCATACTGGACGGATGGAAAGGATATAAAGTATCGACATTTTCCAGTTTAACCTGAAATAAAAATGAGTTATAGATCATTACATTTCTCATTATACAATTTTATAAAATTAATCATAATGACACACAATCAAGCTAACAAGCCCGAAAACTAGAACATTTTTACATAAGCTACTAGGGTTTTATACTGTTGTACTGCATACAACCATTAACTAAACTAATTGAAAGGTGTTCATTTGAAAAGAAAAGATATGTCCAGGACCGGGACTCGAACCCGGGTCTTCCAGATCACTAGTCTGGGACTCTACCATTTGAGCTATCCTGGGCCCTAATGAAGTACGCTTCTCGGCCATGGTCATATCTTTTCTTTTTGATCCTAAGTCCCCGCGTTCTTGCATTTTGCGAAGTATACGAGAGGAAGAATGTTCTTTGAACATTATTTTAATTTGGATCTAGTTGACTTACGTCATTATAATTATTATAATTTATTTTATTTTAGTTGATATTAATTTTTAAATTTATTCATTTGAAAAGAAAAGATATGTCCGGGACCGAACCTCGAACCCGGGTCTTCCAGATCACTAGTCTGGGATCCCAGACTATCCCAGACTAGTGATCTGGAAGACCCGGGTTCGAGGTTCGGTCCTGGACATATCTTTTCTTTTCAAATGAATAAATTTAAAAATTAATATCAACAAAAATAAAATAAATTATAATAATTATAATGACGTAAGTCAACTAGATCCAAATTAAAATAATGTTCAAAGAACATTCTTCCTCTCGTATACTTCGCAAAATGCAAGAACGCGGGGACTTAGGATCAAAAAGAAAAGATATGACCATGGCCGAGAAGCGTACTTCATTAGGGCCCAGGATAGCTCAAATGGTAGAGTCCCAGACTAGTGATCTGGAAGACCCGGGTTCGAGTCCCGGTCCTGGACATATCTTTTCTTTTCAAATGAATAAATTTAAAAATTAATATCAACTAAAATAAAATAAATTACAATAATTATAATGACGTAAGTCAACTAGATCCAAATTAAAATAATGTTCAAAGAACATTCTTCCTCTCGTATACTTCGCAAAATGCAAGAACGCGGGGACTTAGGATCAAAAAGAAAAGATATGACCATGGCCGAGAAGCGTACTTCATTAGGGCCCAGGATAGCTCAAATGGTAGAGTCCCAGACTAGTGATCTGGAAGACCCGGGCTCGAGTCCCGGTCCTGGACATATCTTTTCTTTTCAAATGAATAAATTTAAAAATTAATATCAACAAAAATAAAATAAATTATAATAATTATAATGACGTAAGTCAACTAGATCCAAATTAAAATAATGTTCAAAGAACATTCTTCCTCTCGTATACTTCGCAAAATGCAAGAACGCGGGGACTTAGGATCAAAAAGAAAAGATATGACCATGGCCGAGAAGCGTACTTCATTAGGGCCCAGGATAGCTCAAATGGTAGAGTCCCAGACTAGTGATCTGGAAGACCCGGGTTCGAGTCCCGGTCCTGGACATATCTTTTCTTTTCAAATGAATAAATTTAAAAATTAATATCAACTAAAATAAAATAAATTACAATAATTATAATGACGTAAGTCAACTAGATCCAAATTAAAATAATGTTCAAAGAACATTCTTCCTCTCGTATACTTCGCAAAATGCAAGAACGCGGGGACTTAGGATCAAAAAGAAAAGATATGACCATGGCCGAGAAGCGTACTTCATTAGGGCCCAGGATAGCTCAAATGGTAGAGTCCCAGACTAGTGATCTGGAAGACCCGGGCTCGAGTCCCGGTCCTGGACATATCTTTTCTTTTCAAATGAATAAATTTAAAAATTAATATCAACAAAAATAAAATAAATTATAATAATTATAATGACGTAAGTCAACTAGATCCAAATTAAAATAATGTTCAAAGAACATTCTTCCTCTCGTATACTTCGCAAAATGCAAGAACGCGGGGACTTAGGATCAAAAAGAAAAGATATGACCATGGCCGAGAAGCGTACTTCATTAGGGCCCAGGATAGCTCAAATGGTAGAGTCCCAGACTAGTGATCTGGAAGACCCGGGTTCGAGTCCCGGTCCTGGACATATCTTTTCTTTTCAAATGAATAAATTTAAAAATTAATATCAACTAAAATAAAATAAATTACAATAATTATAATGACGTAAGTCAACTAGATCCAAATTAAAATAATGTTCAAAGAACATTCTTCCTCTCGTATACTTCGCAAAATGCAAGAACGCGGGGACTTAGGATCAAAAAGAAAAGATATGACCATGGCCGAGAAGCGTACTTCATTAGGGCCCAGGATAGCTCAAATGGTAGAGTCCCAGACTAGTGATCTGGAAGACCCGGGCTCGAGTCCCGGTCCTGGACATATCTTTTCTTTTCAAATGAATAAATTTAAAAATTAATATCAACAAAAATAAAATAAATTATAATAATTATAATGACGCAAGTCAACTAGATCCAAATTAAAATAATGTTCAAAGAACATTCTTCCTCTCGTATACTTCGCAAAATGCAAGAACGCGGGGACTTAGGATCAAAAAGAAAAGATATGACCATGGCCGAGAAGCGTACTTCATTAGGGCCCAGGATAGCTCAAATGGTAGAGTCCCAGACTAGTGATCTGGAAGACCCGGGTTCGAGTCCCGGTCCTGGACATATCTTTTCTTTTCAAATGAATAAATTTAAAAATTAATATCAACTAAAATAAAATAAATTACAATAATTATAATGACGTAAGTCAACTAGATCCAAATTAAAATAATGTTCAAAGAACATTCTTCCTCTCGTATACTTCGCAAAATGCAAGAACGCGGGGACTTAGGATCAAAAAGAAAAGATATGACCATGGCCGAGAAGCGTACTTCATTAGGGCCCAGGATAGCTCAAATGGTAGAGTCCCAGACTAGTGATCTGGAAGACCCGGGCTCGAGTCCCGGTCCTGGACATATCTTTTCTTTTCAAATGAATAAATTTAAAAATTAATATCAACAAAAATAAAATAAATTATAATAATTATAATGACGTAAGTCAACTAGATCCAAATTAAAATAATGTTCAAAGAACATTCTTCCTCTCGTATACTTCGCAAAATGCAAGAACGCGGGGACTTAGGATCAAAAAGAAAAGATATGACCATGGCCGAGAAGCGTACTTCATTAGGGCCCAGGATAGCTCAAATGGTAGAGTCCCAGACTAGTGATCTGGAAGACCCGGGTTCGAGTCCCGGTCCTGGACATATCTTTTCTTTTCAAATGAATAAATTTAAAAATTAATATCAACTAAAATAAAATAAATTACAATAATTATAATGACGTAAGTCAACTAGATCCAAATTAAAATAATGTTCAAAGAACATTCTTCCTCTCGTATACTTCGCAAAATGCAAGAACGCGGGGACTTAGGATCAAAAAGAAAAGATATGACCATGGCCGAGAAGCGTACTTCATTAGGGCCCAGGATAGCTCAAATGGTAGAGTCCCAGACTAGTGATCTGGAAGACCCGGGCTCGAGTCCCGGTCCTGGACATATCTTTTCTTTTCAAATGAATAAATTTAAAAATTAATATCAACTAAAATAAAATAAATTATAATAATTATAATGACGTAAGTCAACTAGATCCAAATTAAAATAATGTTCAAAGAACATTCTTCCTCTCGTATACTTCGCAAAATGCAAGAACGCGGGGACTTAGGATCAAAAAGAAAAGATATGACCATGGCCGAGAAGCGTACTTCATTAGGGCCCAGGATAGCTCAAATGGTAGAGTCCCAGACTAGTGATCTGGAAGACCCGGGTTCGAGTCCCGGTCCTGGACATATCTTTTCTTTTCAAATGAATAAATTTTAAAATTAATATCAACTAAAATAAAATTAATTGAAAGATGTATCATTTTTTTGTTGTGATAAATGTAAATTTTCTTAAATTTATTTTAGTGTTTGAAAAAAAAAAATATGAATGTAAAATAATAACACAGAAAAACAGATGAATAAAAATATTTCATAACTCGCCATTCATTTTACAAAAGCTTGTATAACTTTGACCTATGGGCAATTATTTACTCATGTTAACTTAAATAAATAAATTAAATTTAAGAAATATAAGTGGTTACACAATAAAAAAAAGAAAAAGTTGAAACAAACCTTTGAAGACAGCATTTGTAAAGTGGATAAAAGGTTGAGCATAAAACCGTCTCCAGCAAGTGTTTTGAAGTCTGCTTGCATTTGGGTCCTTTTTAGATTTCGTTTTAGGACAGCGGCGATATAAGAAAGCATCGATTCACGAGAGGAAGAATTCACAAGAATGTCATGGAAAATTTTGTGTATTATTGTCTGAAAAAAAAGATACAAACTAAAATAATCAAAAACCAAGTTGAATCAATTTAGTATTAAGAAAGTGGGATCCTTTCAAGTATCCTTCTGAACCAAAAATGGTGTGTACTGTGAAAACAGTAGATCTGAATAAACAAAAAACTAAAGTTTTAAATACTTTACTAAATATTTTTATTGTTATATAATAGTAAGAATATATGGTTATGAAAAACATACCCTTGAGTTTTCTAATTCCTGTTGCAACGAAGTATAAAGAGTCTTGTCTGTTGATGAATTTCCCGAAAAAAGTTTCTCAGCTACTTTTGGATCTTCCTCAGGGAAGACCGATATCCTCAGAAAAGGCCCGAGAAAAGATGTTCTGGTTATTTCTTTCCCGACGGCATTTGTGATATTTTCTGGTAAAAATTGTGGCTGTGAATTTAAAAAAATTGGGATTATTAAATTACTTGTTGGCCATAAAGTCTCTAAAAAACAAGGTGAACTATAAAGATACCCTTGTTCTGCACTATCAACACTTCCCGACTATTTATATTTTTTTTTAAACAAAACAATTGAGGCATTGAGATGGAAAAGTTTTTTTAAGTTGAAAAATGGAGTCCTTAATTTCTATAAACAGTGGTAGAATTTATAAATTACCTTTTCATGACTTACTGCCGTTTTTACATTAATGCCTTATTCAATTCATTACAATGTTAAAATCCATATAAGTGATAGTATATACAGTGTACCTCCTTTATACAGTGTCAATTTTATACTCAGATTAGTGTGTTATTGAATATAATTCATGAAAGCCTATTATTTTTTTTTGAACTGCTAGGGATTGGTGAGAACAATATAGCCTCGAAACTTCGCCAAAAGGAAGTTTAATAATTAGATTTAATCTAAGAACAGAAAGTAAAAAAATATAAATACAATATTTAATTAATATTTTGATACCTGAGTAGTAATCAAAGAACAAATAGGCCTTGAATTTCCAACCGGCCCTGGCCGGATATCCACAAGCTCGGCTAATGCTTCCAACGGTTTCCTGTGAGCATTATCCGTTAAAGACACTGTCTGCATGCTTCTGAACAGGCCTTGGAGCAGAGGACTGAACACCTGGAAGACAACAGTCATTTAAGTTCATCTTAAAGGGCTAATTTGACATTTTTAAAGTATGTCAGTTGTATGAACATCATTTTAGACTTACTTTGTTCAATGCCTCAGGGTTGGAATGTATCCTCGAAAGTAATTCATGTAGGAAGCCCCGAGGTAAAGTACCATGGACCAAAGGATTAAGGAGCGGCGATATGAGAGGCGAAGATTCAAATAAGAGGCCTTGTAGAACCATTGCTGTGTACTGTACGCACTGGCACCGCACTTCAGAAAGCAGCCATCGAAGTGGACGAACACTACTTTTCTATAAAATATAAAAATATTTTAGCATTAAACCAAACAGATATTTAATTAACAGGATTGCGAGGTAGTAAACTAAACAAGATGTTTTGTAATCTCAAATATCTGTTTTTAAGGCAACGTAACATTATTCTACTTGATTTAATGGTACATCTCTGTCAGAGGAGCTGTTATCAGACTACTGATAACAGTAGAGGAAATAACAATGTTGTAAACTTTTGACTTCCGTTAGTGGTTGTATACATTATTTATTTGCCATCTTTTTTGTTTGTCTTTCATTAAATTTATAATATAATTACTTAATTTTAGCACGCCCCAACAGAAAAGTACCAATTTAATGTATCAGAGCCAACACTATTGCTGAATCATTAAAACTATAGTACACAATTAAACTATTCACACATTTTAAGATGTAATAAGTTTTAAAACTCACAGAAGAATATGAAAAAAAATAATTCTTGATAATTTCTGGTTAGGTAAAAATATATTTATATAAAATGCCTTAAGAAGTTAAAAACTTGAATTAAGAGTAGATTTTATGAAAACATGAACCCATTATACCTTTGGATGATTTCTTTCTTCTACGGCTACACGAGAGTAGGAATCAGTCAAATACGTTATTGCAATATCAGCGGCAGTCTTGGGAACGGCAGAAGCAGAAGCGGTAAGTGGATTATCTCCTCCAGCAATTCGGCACATCACCTCCATAATGCACTGACTAATTAAATCCTATAAAAAAAGAATAGCTCTTATAAAACAATTATTTATGAATACTACACAATCAATAATTATTTTTATCATCTCTAGGTTTAGACAAATCAGATAATGAATATGTGGTATTTTTAAAGACATTTGTAAAATGCTGAGAGATGAATAATCATGAAGAAAACAGCCTGAAGTTAATACAGACTATTTCTAGACGCCAGTGATAAGCTACTCACATGTTCGAGATTGGAACATTATGGATAGAATTCAGCGATGACTATTGATTATAACAACAGTGGTGAAAAAATCAGGGCCCTAGGATAAAGGTTAAAAAGTTCAACAGACCGTCTAGAGGCTGCCTTCCAATATTTTAGCCTAACTGTTCAGTAATCAAACTTTTAATATCTACAGAAAAATTTTCATGATTTTTTTTAGACTCTTTAAATTTTTGTATGAAAGCATATATGAAGTCATTAAACTAATATATAAATCCAATGATAATGATTTTAGACAAATGTTTAGATCAGCAATGTCCAACCCACGACCCTCCTTGAATATTTTTCCAACCTGCAAGATTCACTACTCTTTCAAATATATTTATTTTATAATAAGCAAAGTATTGAAAACCAATCTATTAAAAAAAAATTACATTTTTGTGCATCACTATAGATTCAATAATGACCGGTCAAAATTATGAGATAAATATAATAAAATGATTATGAAGTGCAATAATATAATTTTTATGATGTCATCTAAGTCTCCATATAAGAATAATGGTAAAAACAATAATAACACATAATGTTGAAATCTACAGTGGGTCTAAATCTAATGTAGAGATAAATAACTTGGTATGATGGCCCATCTTGGTATGATACATCCCTAAAGTGATTCGCAAGATCATTTGGGTTGGAAATCCCTGGTTTAGATAAAAAGCATGTAAGTTAAGTCAAAGGAGGAAAAACAATTTTAAGAAGTTCCAAAACCAATGTTTAAGAATATCCTTAAAGGAGAACAACTCAAAAACAGATGCAGTTCAATGGGATAATGAGATAAAGAAATAAACTGTATGAAAGCAAGTAGGCTAAGGTGGAAAAGAGGTGTAATAAGAATAGAAAAAGAAATGATTAAAAAAATTTCTCTTAGGGGCATACCAGTAAGAAAAGAAAGAGAGAAAACTAAGAAACTGGTGGAAGTGGAGGACAGACACATATTAGGAGTGAGGATGTAAGGAATTTGGAAACTGCAATTGATAACTGAGGAAGCTAAGAAAATCTATAGCACTATAAATATATATAAAGTTCTAACCAATATATCTGAGCTAGCTCTACGTTGATTAAAGTTTGTTTTTGTAGGGAATTTTACAAGCAATGATTTTCCGTAACAAACAAAAACTTTAAAAACTTAAACTCTACATATCTTGAATCATAAAACCTCAAACTTTGTTCGTTTTTTTCTTCTTGGTAGATTAGAAATGTTTAATTAAAACTAATAAACCAAAAGGGAATTATCGACCTGGTTACAAATTTATTTCAAATTAAAAAAAAATCATTAAAAAATGATAGACAAGAGAAAAAAATATGGAATTAAGGTCAATACTGCTGAGAAAAAACAAACCTGCATATCAACTGGATTGCCAGCTGCTTCTCTCTCAGCTATCAAAGAGGCAGTTTCTGGAACGAAGATTGTGTCTTCTGTTTTTTCAGTCCATGAGACACAGAGTATTCTTTGCACAGTAACTCTAAGGGCCTCTTCAGTCATTTCGGTCCCTCCTCCCTCACTAGACCTCTAGAAAAGAAAAACAAGAACACCAATGATACTATCTCTAATCCTTGCTTATTTAAAGCAATGAGAAAATAATCAATCATAAAAACTACTAAAAATAAATGAGGTTTATACATAAGAATTATTATAGCCATAAAAAAACTTAATTAGTTTGAGCTTGTTAAATGAGTTATTAAATTATAGAACACATATTTTGAATCAAATGTGTTTTAGTTTGATTCATATACATTTATCTTCGCTCCCAAACTGACATTATAAACAAATCACACTCATCATTATTTCTCTTAAGAGATATTCCTCAGGAATCTTCCTTCTGCCTAACCTTTTTTATTTATACAAATGATCTAATCAATTTTATTCACAATTCCCATATTCACCTCTAAATTTAGAACCATTTCCTAATTTCTTAAGTTCCAGGAGGATATTGAGCACTGAGATTCTGATGAAATGAGCATGAACCCAGCAACAACTGAGGCCATTATCATAGGCTAAAAACCTTTGCTTCATTCCATTTTATAATACCCATCGCAATTCCTCAACAATGTTCCCTCCAGTTACAAAAATTTATATTGAATATATATGAATATGATACCCCTTTGATCAAAATACTCCTCATCTCCATGTACCCTCTCTGATTTTCCCTAAATTTGATTATGAATGCTTTGTGTATTAAGAACTAGTTAAAAATAAATGAGACCAAAAATTGAAAAGAATCATATTTGATGGTCCCTGAAGCATTAACAAAGAAACATTAATTCTATTTTTCAACAATACCTTCTTGGTGCCTTCCTATTAAAAAATAATCAAAATACCTCCCAATATTACTGACCTACTCCCCACACATTCTTCAATCCACCTAATTCTTAATGCTTAATGCACTTCAAGCTACCGATTAGTACATTCCTCCTCACAGAACAATCACCTTTGAAAAACCTTTTGCCAATCATACTACTTTTGGAAGTTCCTGCCCAGGAACCAGGAAGTTCCTACATTGTAAAATTGTAAAATCCATAACTTCATTTAAACACTAATTATTGTCAATTCTGCCTGATGATTGACTACAATTATTTATTTTTCATAATATATATTATTTAAATTATATTTTATTTATTAGTTATATGATACAATTATATTAGCTATACAATATGTATCTATTACTTTAAATCAACTAAGTGTGAATAAAACAGTCAAATTAATGCTGCCTAACTCATTCATATATGTTATTCTTAGAGGGTTGAGTAATTAAGATAAATTTTTAATTTAAAAAAATTTAAAATAAATATTTGTCACATTTAATTGAATTACTATTACATTGAATCAGACATTGAGCTCTTCTCAGTTATTCAAAAAAACAATTTTGTGAGTAAAATTTCTATAATCATGACTATCAACAAGGAAATAATTCATCTTTATAATATAAATTCCCTAAGTAAGGAAATAGTTGGGGGTGCAGTCAAATTAAACACTAAATAAGTGGGTACTTATTTATTTTATGGGTCATCTTCAGGGCTAATGGAAGCTGAGGCTAGACTACTTTAAATAAAATAAGTACCCACTTATTTAGTGTTTAATTTGACTCCACCCCCAACTATTTCCTTCCTTACTCAGATCTTCCAGTCAACTATCTCCCCGCTTCTCATAAATTCCCTAAATTAAACATTAAAATGTACTAGGAACCGTGTTAAATAGACTTTCATTATTTAAAGAGTATGGTAAAAGTAAAATATAGAAAACACGCGATTTAACATAATTAAAATTGGGGCGACCTGAGGTCTGGTGGGTAGTATAACAAGCTACTAAGCCCATGATCGCAGGTTCGTAGGTTACAGGTGGCTCCAAGATTTTTTAAAGGGAGTAAAAAATCCTTAGTTAAGCCATCCTTCAGAAGGGACGTTACATGTGGGTCCCGAGCCTATCTGATGTTCCTATCCTTATAATCTGGAAAATTTAGAGCTCCCAATGTAGCATCGTCTGATTAGCCATCAAAATTCAGTGTTTTAATAACTTACTTTTACAGATACAGAAATAGTTACAAACTTGAAATTTTCATATTTAAGTTATATTTATATAAAACAGACACAAAGAAAATCAATTCAACTGAGTTAAAACTAAAGTAAAATGCAAACAAAATAGAACATTACTTTAAATATAAAGGTGTTTTTTCTTCTTTAAGTTATAATTTAAAAGTTGTAAAAACCTCTTTCACAATTTTATTTATAAATCAATATTCAGGTCAATAGCTTTTATAGTTATTTCTGAAATGAGGAATCTTTTTTTTTTTTTAATTTATTTATTGATATTTACAACTGTATAAAAAAAAATACATCAAGTAAATGGGCTAAGCGATACATAATGACATGTGAAAATGACAAGTAGAGAAACTACCCACTGGTAGCACTCAAATCACAAGTTCAACTAAGAAGTCACGGGGCCATCTTCTTTTCAGACGCCTCGGGGGATTATCAGGAATTGAATAGGAAGCTAGGTTTGAAACTAGAGGGTTTGAGTGGAAATGAAGTTTGTTATGAAAGGATAGATAGCGGGTTCGGGCCAAATCAGCAACAAATGGGACATTAAGGTCGTTATGGATGATTTTATTCTTAACAAAATAAGGAGCATTAAGGATTTTACGAAGGATTTTGGATTGGATACGAGAGGAATTCGATGGCTTAGTGGAGCCCCAAAGCTCTACTCCGAAATCTTAAGAATCTTAAGAAAAAAAACACATAAATGTTCAGGATGGCCAAAACTTATTTCTGAATATTCACTAATCTACCAATGTGATACTGCTGTTGTTTTCCTATATGTTCAATATTTACGATATTTATAACACATTTTAATTAGGTAGCAAAAGTTTAGTAGTTATATGACAATTTTAGTTTTTCCAATTTTACACTTTGTTCTGTGATGTACTACTGTATTAAAACGTATTTACTGATCGAATTAACGATATTTTGCTTTTTTATTTTTTGTAATAGCTATTTTTTTTTTTATAAACTCAAAATGAGGACAAAAAAACTTTAAAAATCCATTGATCCCCATTGTTTCAATCTTTTTATGTTTTAAAAAATCAATAATTGCACAAAAATTTGACACTGAGTTTTATTCAAATTTTTGTATAACATTTAGATTGGGCTGGGATATAACCCTAAATAAAGCATTATATATAAGAAAAAAAAACTGCTTCACCAATGTTAGTGAGCTGTTTTAACTTGGTTATATCAAAATGTTAAACAAGTGCTGGAGTTTTAAAAACACAAAGGAAAAAAAAAATCGATCATAAGTAATATTCAACCCTGTTTCAATTCATTATGGAATTTTTTACATATTGCTTGGAAAATAAGACATGCACATTGACATAACATTGAATCAAAGTCAATAAAACTAATCTGACTGGATTTGTATGGGCAATTATCGGGGGAAATGTAACAGTAGAATGTCAATGAACAACAAATTTATATTTCAACATTTTTCTAAAAATCCTTAGAAGTGATAATAATAATAATAATAAATATACAAAACATTCTATCTCAAGGGCTTTTTAAATAAACCTAAACATTGATTAAGTTGCTTAGAAATAGCTAAAATTTAAGCTCAATAACCAATAAGCACTTTTCTGCACTTAATAATAATTTTGTCGCCAATAAATACATTCAAAACACATTTGGAACTAAAACAGAGATAGGCTAAGATGTTTAGAAATATACTAAAAACACTTTTCAATTTTAATAACAAAGAATGTACATTTTAGTTTTATAATCCCTACTTTATATATACATGTACATAATTATTTTATATTACTATATACTAATAGATTTCACTAAATAACTAAGTTTTATGGGGCATTAAATATCAGTCCAAAAAGATATATTTTTTTAAACACCGCTAAGTATGTTTCTAAGGATATTTTAAATATAGAAACTTTTACTTACACGTGGAGTAGATTCTTTAGTTTCTTCAACTTCCATATTTTCAATACCCGAGTCCACGTCTAATTGACTTCCTTTTGTTTCAGCATTTCCTCCACCTGTTTCTGCCTCAGAATTACCTTCTTCTACTTCCATAGCAGATGAGTCTGTACTTTGTGAATCACTTTTACCGTAGCCCACATCTATAATGATTCGAAATCATGCAAGTAATTAATATGATCCATTAAACCAGTCTAACTCTAATGTAACAAAATTAATATCTTTATAGCATGATCTTTGAAACAATAAATGAAATTACAAGACAAATAAGCAGGAATATCACATTCACTAAGCATAACTATACTTTTATATAACAGTTTCATCTATCCCTCCTCTTAAAATAGGAATGAATTAGAAAGTAAACAACTTGTACTAATAAAGACATCAACAAATAATAATTTAAATGGCATTAAAAAAAACACACACACACACTAACAAAAACAAAACACAATGTGATCAAACATTAAATTATTTATAACTATTCATTAAGAGCAAATGAGCCAGACTAATGGCTTATAACACATAGCATTATGGAAGCATACATTTAAAATATAAGAAAAAGAAACACACCAGCATGATTATAACATTCAAATCCATTATTCTGTCAATTAAAATAAAATAATTAGCTGCATGAGCAAGATTTGTTAATAAGGCAATGGGCTAAGCAGGTACTGAATTAGAGGGAGCATGTTTTGTTGACAAAATGTTACAGAAAAGTCCAAAGGGTGACTGATCTACCAAAAGCAAAACACTAATTCAACTTGTAATGCAATACTCACTGCAATATGGCAAATCCAGCTCTAAAAAGTAAAATTTATAGCTTTTAATATACTCAAATTAATAATTCGAAATCAAGTATGATTTGTATATTAATTCACTTAAGAGTAAATCTCAATGTCATAATTGAATTCAAACATCATAGACAAAGCTATTGCATGTTTATAATTGCAGGTCTCAAAAAAAGCTTATTTGCTTCAATTCATTTATTACAACATTCATAACAGTTCTAAGTAACTTGTGTATTAACTAAAGTAAAAAAACTTGAAGTGACTTCGACACTCATGTCTGATTGTAAAACATGTATAGTAGAAAAAAAATAAATCTAACCTCTAGGCTGAGTTGTGGGTCCTGGAGTAACAGGAGATGTAGCTAATGATGAATTTGGAGAAATTGTAACATTACTTCCCTGAGATGAGCCAGGGGTTGTATCTAAAGCTGCAAGCCTGGCTAACCTTCTCCTTCGGATCTAAAATAAAGCCATTCCAGTAATTTCTGTTCATATTCCTTCACCAAAACTTCGAATTCGTCAAATATTGAGAACATATACAACACTTAACACATGATGACAAACAAAAACAAAATTACCTCTTCTTGACTCAGTTCACTCATTGTGCAGTATACCAGCCTTGGTGAATTAGAAATCCAAGACCGATGTCCAGTTCAGTAGCTCGGTACTTGTTGACACTTGGAAATTTTGTCTAGAAATAAGAAGGATAATTTGAAGGTACACAAACAAAACAAAAGATTTAACCCCCTCCTAATGTAAGTCAGTCACCCTCAGAGGATGTTTTGCATTTAGCACTTTCATCGAAGTGACGTCAAGCACAGCTGTTCCAATGCCTTCTATATTGACAGAGTGTACCAAGAGCTGCTTTCTCTCGAATATCAAGTCACTTTTATTGATCTGTTCGCGATTGTCTGTATTTCGCTTTCTTATTCATTATATGTTTAGGGATGGACTAAAATATCTGTATAATATATCATTTTAAAATATTATACAACTCATACTCTCTATCTCTAATAAATCTCTTTGTACACGCACCATTTCTTTTATGCTTAATAAAATCTTTATTTTCACAATTACAAGACATCTCATCCATTCTATTAACTAATTATTAAGTTTCAATATTGTAAATGTATTTATCCGTGTTTTAAATAAATAAAAAACATAGATGGACATATAATATAAATATAAAGTTATATTAATGCTATTGTAGCCATCAACAGTTTAAAGATTTTTCCCAAGTTCACAGCGTGACATAATACCCCTGTTTCGAGGCGTTATATTATTTCTCTAGTAATATTGTAATTCTTCATATAGTAAATTTATAAACATATATATAATAAATAAAGTGAATTATAAATTTCATATAGAAATGAAAACCAAATTACATATGAATTATTTCATAAATTTGTTATAATCTTGGTGTATTTATAAAACAATGCAACAACAACAAAGGGGTAACTCAGTGATAGAGCGCTGAGTTACCATGCCGAAGTTTCCGAGTTCAAATCCGGCTGTGGCAGATAATTTATTTAGTCTGTTAACAGCCGGGGATAAATCATGTGGAATCTGGATACCTCGTGGGGGCCACCTTATAGAGGTTGTGTAAAGTGGGTACCCTTAACAGGGGAAAACCTGGCACTTAAGCGCCATCATGGATAAACCCTGTACAACTTTTCTTTGTCCTAGAAACAGTACAGTCTCTACCACGTGCTCAACCAAAGACCTCTATTGGTTGTAGTGGTAGTTATATAGTGTTTTACTCTTGTCTTTCTTGTGTATTTCAGATCAAAGGCGTTAGTATTTTGAAATATTAAAGTAACGCTGTTTTGAACGTTGTAACTTCCATAAAGAATAAATAACTTAATCACTTCCATATCGCGTCATTCAGCTTGCAGCTCAATGACTCATTGAATATTCCTCAGTCATTCTACGAAGGAACCATCGAAATAGAATTTTCAGAGAACGTAATCAACAATATTTGAATTAAAATTGTATTTCTCAAATGCACGACTCGTTTACAATCACGAAAATTAATTTCAGGATGCTCAACGGAACATCAATTTTCTCTGTACACCGATTACCGAACTTTAAAAAATCTTGTTTTTATTCATTCTTCTATATATCACTAACCAAAAATAATATTTTATTAATAATGTTATCGGTCAAAATAATGGAAAGTGAATATTATCCATTATATCACAGATATAATCTTATCTTCGGAGTAAGCGCATGTACAAATATTGTCTGTTTGGTACAATGACAAAAGATCGTACTATTATTTGGACTGTTTCCAATATTGTAATACATATCAGTACTTAAATATTTATGTTAAACCTACTGGCAAAAGAGGGAGGTACAAAAATTGATGATAATAAAAAATTCTTTGACTATTATTGGAAAATTATACTGTAATTTCTGAACCAGAGATTTAGAAAAAAATATAGGCATCCATTTTAGTTTGGGATCGGGATTTGTGTAAGAAAATTAAAAACCTCAGGCTCAAGTCTTGTAACCAATATATATTATCTATCTATTTCTTAGGATAGATACGTTTTTCGAAATTAAAATATTGTGGTATTCAGTGGTTAATTCACTTGATTCCATCAGAAATTCAGGCTTATGATTATATTTTTATTTGGATTATATTTAAAAAATCAATGGTCGTAGAATGGCCTTCAGCATCAATATCTCGACAGCTTATCTTCACTCGTCATATCATACTTTTGTTTAGTTCCTCTGCTTCAATTTTTATTAATTTAATTGATTATTTTATTACCTCAAAGCTATAAGGTATCGTTGAAATATACATATAATGGTATTTTATAAATTCTTATGTCTTTCGACAATGAATCTTTGTTTTGTTTTTTTCAGAGAAAAAAACAAAACAAAGATTTATTTACAATAAATATTTACACGTCTTAAATAATTTTCAATTAAGCATTCCCTCACCTGAAAAAACAAAACAAAGAAACAGCATTCAATGCCTTTATTTCGTGTTTCTATTCAAATTCAATTTAAGGGTTTCAACAACTCAACACACTGTAACAGTACAATAAAACTATCCCCTCTCGTAATTTTATTTATAACAGCTGTTGTTTCGAGAAGGCTGTGACACTATTGCAGAAAATACTAAATTAAGAAAACGTTCGTGTATTAACGACGTAGTTTTCTTTACATACATACAGTGGTGGCAAAAAGTATTTGGACGCCCAGTTTTTATATAACTATCGCTCATAAGGGAAATGATAATCCACTGAACTTCACATTAATAAAAAGTATATTTAAAACTAAAACAATTCTATATGTGTAAAATTATTAACTTTTTAGATTAATGGGGAAAAATAATAAAATCCTCTGCCAAAAAGTATTTGCACACTTCCGATTATTTTTTTATTATGAGAAGAAATATAAATTTAATATTTCGTAAAATGTCAATTGGCATCAATAATTGCCTGTAGACGTATGGGCATGGAGTGGACCAAGTTTTTGATCAAGACACTACTGGTAGTTTCCCATTCTTGGACCAGTACTTGTTTCAAATAGTGTCTTCCAGTGATGTGATGCTTTCTCACATTCTGATGAAAGATGTGCCATAAATTTTCTATAATATTTATGTCAGACGATTGAGGAGGGGTGTGCAGTTGTCTTCGCACATTAAATATCAACCATTCCTTGGTTTTGTTGGCTGTGTGTTTTGGATCGTTGTCCTGCTGGAACACATATCGATCACGAATGTTCATTTTTTCTGCACTTGCATGCAGGCTATGGCACAAAATGTTCACATAACCCACAGCATTTAAAATTCCGTCAATGGAAACAAGATTTCCCACACCGTGGTATGAAACACACCCCCATACCATAACATGTCCACCACCATGTTTTACTGTAACAGAAACATTTTGCTTTTTCAATTCTTCCTTACGCCGCCTCCAAATACTCTTCTGCCCATCGGACACAAACAAATTGAACTTGCTTTTATCAGAGAATATGACATCCTCCCAAAAGCTATGCGGCGTATGTAATTATTCTCTGGCAAAAGCAAGACGCTTTTTACGGTCGATTTCATTTATATAAGGTTTCTTTCGAGGTACTCTACCACGAAGGTCTTCAGAATTCAGGCAGTATCTGATAGTCCTGTCGCTAAGCTAAGCACCAGTAGTTATATGTACCACATTAGCCAGGTCTCGAGAACTTACTACGGGATCCTTCATAGCTTCATTTTTTATCTTTCTCTTCATCCTGGAATTCAACTTTTTCGGACACTGTTTTTAGTTGTCCTACGTTCCTCACACCTCTTTATGGCTTACTTGACCGTAAACAAATTTATACTTAATAAATCTGCAATCTCATGATATGATTTTTGTTGACCCCCCAACAAAACAATTTTTTCGCGAGTTCACAAACTCAATTCACTTATTTTCGGGATGATAATTAACCAGTGACTAAAGAATTTAGCTCTTAATGATTTAGCAGTGTAGGAAAACATTAGATAGAATGGATAATACTGGTGTAAGAATTGATAAAAAGTAAACAAAGGATATTAGTGATAGTAGACAAAGTGTGCAAATACTTTTTGCCTTGAGGATTTTATTTTATTTTTTTATTTTTCCTTATTAATCTAAAAAGTTAATTAATGTACACATATATAATTGTTTTAGTTTTAAATATACTTTTTATTAATGTGAAGTTCAGTGGATTATTATTTCCCTTATGACCGATAGTTTTATAAACACTGGGTGTGCAAATACTTACAATGCCGCCAGTGTACATTGTAGATTGAGTCGGGATAAAAACCTGTATTAAGTGGTGAATGTCAGAGATAAAATAGAAACATGTCTCTTTATTCAAGGTTATAAGTTTCTGTGGTGAGACATAATGACTAGAAATACTGCTACTATAACATTATAACATGTAACATCTATAATAATAGTTAACTCTATGTACGATTCGACGCACTGAATAGGTCTTTTGTTTACTAAGTGCTATCTTGTTTACAAAACAGAAATGTCCGCTATGCAGTATCTCTAATTGATCCTACTCTATAAATACTTTCCGTCCGAGCCAAAAGCTGTTTTCGGCTTATACGCTAGAATATTTGGACTTAGCCATTGGAGTAAAATTATTTCAGAAATTATACAGTATGTTTTATATGTGAAATTATTTTTGTATGCTATGGTAATATTGCTTTCTTTTCACTGGACTGTAGATAGTTTCCATATTACATCACTTTACGTTATAGCCCAGGATCCATGGTCCATTTTTCCACTTGATTAGTATCAAGCTGAATCTTAGTGAATAGCTTCGTTTCGATGGGACGCACAACAATTTCCAGTGCGAAAATTCTCGATTGTGGTAGCTAACAGAGGTAGCAAGGATAAAATATGTCGATTTGATGATTCTCAAAAAATTATTACTAACTGTTTTTTTGTTTGTTAAATCTCAAGATAATTATCTAAATTATTTGTCCTACAAAATGTATGGTTTGATCAAAGAGTCCCCTCCTTCCAATATGTATCGATAACGAAGTTAAAAAATAAGAAGTAAAAAAAAACAGCTGGTTAGTAATCATTTTGATGACCTCGTTATTGATACACGTTGGAAGGAGGGGACTCTTTGATCAAACCATACATTTTGTAGGACAAATATTTTTTCAAATAATTTAGATAATTATCTTGAGATTTAACAAAAAAAAAACCAGGTAGTAATAATTTTTTGAGAATCATCAAATCGACATATTTTATCCTTGATACCTCTGTTAGCTACCACAAACGAGAATTTTCGTACTGGAAATTGTTGGGCGTCTCATCGAAACGAAGCTATCCACGAAGATTCAGCTTGATACTAATCAAGTGAAAAAATGGACCATGGATCCTGGACTATTAATTTCTTAAATGATCGGAAATAATTTAAACCAAATTAAAATAGTGTACCAGTCAGTGGGATTTTTACGCTGACTGTTTTTATAAATATAAACGTAAGCTTAAAAAAGTTAAGAAAGTGAACGGTTTTTATATACATATATTTTAATAATAATAAAGTCTTTATTTATTCTGGGAGAAGTGCCTTTAGAATAACAATACAGGTTTCTATACAGGTTATTATTATGTCTTAGAGTATAATGTGATTACATTTAATTAATTAATACAATTAAATTAACAAATGAGAAAGAATTAAGTGGGAAAATTGCTAATTAGCTCCAGAAAATAAAATCATTTAAAGAATAAAAACAGAGCTTATGAAATAAAAATAACATAGAAATAAGATAACAATAATTTTTAATAGTGTATTTGTATTTAATGACTTTAACTCTGTCCTGAAAGAAAATCTCTACCACTTACATTTTTTTATTATTTTCAGCATCTGATCTGCAAATCAATGGAATTGCAAGTGCCGGTATCTTGCATAGCCTGTAGTGGAAATGAAATATATTCTATACTCATCTGCTCAAGACGTAATTCGTCCACATCCTTAGGATTTCTATTTTAATCATGGAAATAACATTCTCGTCAGTGCACTAGTCATGCAACTCCAGACCATCTTGACTTCTCCATTCACCCATGAATGGACCTGTTAGGAACACATATTACAGGGAGAATCATTCTAATTATTATTTGATTATGTTTTCAGGCTTCTACTTATGTTATGGTCAAAGTTTCGGAAACTCATATAAGGAAAGTCCGAGTAAGTGATTTTTATGTAGCATTCTTTGTTCAGTGAGTTTGTGTGAATGTTGGTTCCTTTGTGAAATGTAGCGGCGATCCAAAGGAAGCCAAAGATCTCCGTTCTCCTTCCGCAGATATGGAGTATTTTGTAAATCTAACTGTTTGAAATTGGTATTTCAATATTGAAAACCAACCTGGAATTTCAATCCTCAGCGGAACAGTGTCTCCTCTCTCACCAGATACTTGGTTAGTTATTAGAATGCAAGATATCGTGCAGACATTTTGAGGGACAGTAAAATATCCATGACAGCTTGCAAAGAGCGCTTCACAATGTTCAGCATCACAAAAAAAACCGATATAGACTAACATATTTCATCTCGCGATATCGCAACGAAACTAAATATCTACCATAAAATAAGCTCGATACTTGAGCCCAACATAAATGGGCCGAGTTTCCATTAATTTGACTCTCTACTTTCAAAAATATTCCGATTGAAGTAGGCGATTCAATAAGAAAGGCATAGTAAACATTCCATCACAACAATCTAAGAACACATATTTTCATATTTCATGACCCGGCACAAATTGTGAGAGATTAGCTTGGAAGTTTTAATGCATCCACCGTTTAGCCCGGACCTTGCCCCGTCCGACTACCTTTTGTAGCGGTCACTGAATAACTCTCGTAATGGTGGTAATGTTGGCTTCAAATGAGGCTTGTGGAAATCTTTAGCTTTTCACCCAGAAACCTCAGAAGTTGTACAGTAAAGATGTTATGGTTATACCAGAGAAGGAAAATGTTTGTTGATCAAAACGGCACCTATACCATTGATTAGTGTTTGAAATTTGAATAAACAAATTTGCTTTGAAAAATGTGGAAAAAAAAGAAATTACGTTTACCTCAACCCCAATAGGTGCAAGATCTACTAAGAAACACTTTAGTGTTCAGGAAAATAGGAAGACAAACAGTTAATATTGTGGATTGAGTAAGAAGATCATGAGCCGATAATACGAGGGTGATTTTAAAAAGTTCTCGGAAAGTACTAGAGTGTCTTACCTTGATGGAACTGCTTTTATTTTTCAACATAGTCTCCCTGTAGACTAATGCATTTGGTCCAGCGATGTTCCAATGCCTTGATCCCATCTCGAAATTGAGATTCCTACAGTCTCCAAAATACCTCTCCATTTCGGCTGTCAGTTCTTCCGTTATTGGAAATCTCCGTCCACCTAGGAAAATTTTCAGCTTGGGGAAGAGATGAAAGTCTGATTGTGCCAAATCAAGTGAACAAGGTGGATGTGGCAAATATTTGTACCTCAGTTCATGAAGTTTTGTCATGGCTATAGGACTTGTGTGCGGGTTGGCGTTGTCCTGACGAAAGATGATTTTTTTCCTTGTCAAACCAGGCCTTTTTTAGCGGATCTCTTCCTGTAGTTGGTCTAGGAGATTTGCTTAGTATTGCCCCATAATTGTTTGGCCAGCAGGAAGATAATCTTTCAGCAGAATGCCTTTTGCATCCCAGAAAACTGAGGAGTTGATCTTTCCGGCCGAACGTACTGCCTTTGCTTTCTTTGTTGGTTGTGACTCAGCAGGTTTCCACTGCTTTGACTGCTGTTTTGTCTCTGGTATATAGTAACATCCCAAGTTTCATCTGTAATCAAAAACCGAAGCAAAAAATCTTGTTGGTTGCGCTGAAAACGGTCCAGATTTTGTTCCAATCTGGTGCGCTTGGACCAATGTCAAGAGCCGCGGCACCCATCTTGCGGATAATTTTATCATTCCCAATTTTTCCCTTAAAATGTGATATACCCGTTCAAATGACATCCCTACAGCTTCAGTAATCTCTTGCACTTTCGACGATCCTCCATGACCTATTTAAGCAGTTTTGCGATAAATTCTGGGGTCGTGGAACTTTTTGGACGTCTACTACGCGGATTATTAGATCTATGCTCTCCCGACCAAATTTAAACTCGCTGGTCCACTTGGCAACAGTTGAATATGAAGGAGAAGAGTCCCCCATGGTGTTCTGAAAGTCGGCATGAATTTCCTTTGTTTTCATACGTTTCTTTACAAAGTACTCACATTAATCATACATTAATCACTGCTCGAGTCTAAATTTTTTCCACTGTCCCAAATCACTGCCCAAAATACAACAACAAAGAGTCGCAACTACCACTCACACCACGTGTTCAATTATAAAGGATGTGTGATTATTGCGCAGAAACATCGTTGCTCTAGCACGAGCATCTAGCGGTGATTCCGAGAACTTTTCAAACCACCTTCGTATATACGAAGAAGAGTGTAAAATGGTCAAGGAGAGGAGTCAATAAATTACACAATATAAGATAGATTTATGTTATTTGTGCCTAAGTTTCGCCCAAAGTATAGGCCATCTTCTGGGCAGACGGATGAATAGTCCCTAAATATGACTGTATATTTAGGACTCTTCATCCCTCTCCCCTGAAGATGGTTAAAGATTAGGCCGAAACGTAGGCGCAAATTTTGTGTAATTTATTGACTGCAAACCCTGATCGTTTAGAATTATTCAATAAATCACTTCCATTTGAATGATACTAAATACATTAAAAAATTGCAAGTATTCTTTGATATCTTAAACTATATACATTGATAAATAATACAGTACAAGATATAAAATATAAATAAATAATCGGTGAGATTGATCTGGAAATAGTTGATCGAATTAAGAAATATGTAAAAATTGGTAAGTAGTACGGTCAATGATATTAAAATCACCAAAATAAAAATAAAGTAGATTGAATGTATTAAAATTAGGCGTTTAATAAGTCTTTTATTTATCACATCAAATATAAAATATTCTACAATCAATGCCTGTTGTATACTAAAAAAGCATTAAAGTTGAACTACAAATACATTTTAAGCAGTGGTATAGGTTGTTTGATACATACAATTTTATAAACTTTATGGAACTGGAAAATACTCTAACGCAACACAAATTTATAAAACGATTTGCATAAATCGATACATCACATTATATAACATACTTTGTCGTTTATAAAAAGCATATTAAACATACAACCTTTCAAATGATCACAGAGGAAAAGTTATAAAGTATGTTTGTATTATACTTAGTTTGCTCTATGGGTGATTCTCAACATATGGGCAACTTCTTGTCACTAATAAGAATCCATGAAATCATTGCCGTGGCCATGAAATTTTAGATTGAATTTTATAAATTTCAAGCAATGGTTATGAACTGCTGTAATGCTAGATTTGCTGTGGGTGGGTCCTTATACAAGTAGAACTTTTTTTTTTAATCCACATTGAAAAATTTCAAAAGTAACATGAGAAACTTTCCCGTAGAATGAGAATCACCCCTATAAGCTCTTAGTGGCTTTGAGAATGAAAAAAATAATAGTCTTAATCAAGGTAACAATAATTTGAACCTATTTTTTTATATTTTATATAAATATGTTACTTTTAATTTTGATGAAAAAAAAAATTCAAAAATTATATAGCTCCTACAAAAGAACAACGACCAAACTAAAAAATTGCCATTTCTGAATTAATCCTTCGTTCAGTAGCAATTGTATTTGTTGAAGCTTTTTAATTCAGGAACGAAATATCTGATATTCCATTTCGAATATTTTTTTATTTTATTTGTATCATGTTTGAACTTTGTGTCATAGGAACAATGATATAAGTTTCAAGCTTTTAAACATTTTCTAAAGGCTGATTAAATATTTTCAATCCCATCGTTACAATAGGAATGCTTTGCTTTACCAATACCAAAGTATTTTTTTTTTTAACTCACATGGAACTTTCAAATGCCTCTATTGAAAAATTTTGTTTTTTTAGTTGTACCATTGTTCTTTTGAAGGAGAGGTATATCAAGGTTTTACAAGTTTACGAATAAACTAAATCTATTGTTTTTTAAATATTTTTATTTGAAAAGAAAAGATATGTCCAGGACCGGGACTTCAAATAAAAATATTTAAAAATTAATAAAATCAATAACTATTAAAATAAAATAAATCTATTATTGTTAGATTAAAAAATAATAAACCAATGTTTCCAACAATTAGTCTTACTTGGTTCCCTTTTCCTTTTGCTTAAATTAAATAAATTATCTTGCCATTTTGGCATTATCATACAGAATTTCTATATTCTTTTTATCTTCATTATTTGTACGTAGTCCTAACATTCAATGGTATTATTTTGTTGGACTTACCACTTTTTATGTATATGGAAATTTTAATGTCTCATTTTTATGATCAATATATGGATAGGGTTTACAATCTGTAGAAAATAATGGTGCTGATTTAGTTGAAATCATTATAATATAGCCTCTCATGGCAAATAAATTTACTCGTCTTGATAATTATACTTAGTGGTAACTTTCAAGGAACTGTTCCATCATATCTTCTTCCTTACTTAATTCAGTTTATCATTCGTCTTCGGACGAATGGTTCCTCTTGGACAACGAAACGGAGGTTAAACCCGGTGAAGGCTCTTGCAGGTAACTGCCCATGGTCAGTTTGAAGCAGACTTCGTCGATCTTGTGCTGAGCTATTGCTATCTCCAACTTGCTCCTGCCACAGTTCCTCAATCTGTTCGATATGTGTTCTCCGTAGACGGAGTATTCGTCCCGATCGGAAACCATATTCGTCAACGTCTTCATGAACTGCAGCGCTTGTCCAATGTTGGGGTCTTCGTTTGACTTCTTGATCCGTTTAGGTTTCGGCAGGAATTCGTCTTCCACTTCGTGGATGGAAACTTCGCACGGAATCAATCGTGGTGTGTCATCGAGCCCTTCGGTCTTGATGTCAGTCAGGACGATCTCGTTCGGATCCTTATAAAAAAAAATATATATATTTTAATTATAAAGAGGTAATGTTCATTAACTTATAAAGCCGAAATAATTGCATTATTATTATTATATTTAATTTCACATTATTATTTAGTTGAATTCCGCTGCCTTTCATTTATCTGTTATTTTACTTCATCGAAAATGATCTGCAGCATTGAGGATCGTCGGAGGAGGTGGAGTTTATTTCATAGTCAATTAATAAAGAGAACAGAGCTTCTGAACAAAAGTATAAGAATGGGCTTGATAACAGATGCGGTTGATAAGTGCGGTAGATATGTGCGGTTGATAACAGATTAAATAAATTATCTACTGTAGCCGGATTTGAATTTGAGACCTACGGCACGTCAACATAGCGCTCTACCATTGAGCCATCCTGTTCCACGCGAATAATAATTATTAATGTCGATACCTATCAAGTCAAAAAGTAACTAAAAGTAAAAATCCTCAGTAACTACCAGCTCAATCTACGAACTATTTTCTATTTCATAAAACAATGCTTATTTTCTAAAAATATGTCTAAAACTGATAATGTGTAGTAAAATGGTAATATAATACTAATATTTGTCAAATAAAGAAGGAGTTAATTATAATTGCAAGATTGAGTTAATTGTAATTCTTCACATTACTGGCGATGGTCTATGTATGGAGGAAATTTATACATTACATTACGTCGCCCATGTGACACAAAGATTTATTTTATTTTTTATTATTTTAATGAGAAAAAAATACAAGTAAATGTTTACTTGGTGACACATGAATTCAAGCACGAATATTATGCAGATACCGCGGAAGAGCCTGCTCAGACACGACATGCAACGCAAGGTCACGAATTCTTCGTTGGTGCCAAACCCTGGGACGGCAGATGCTGGCTGGTCTTTCCCACCTTTGTGGCTACCGTTCAAATGTTTTTCGCAATAGAACAGTCACCATAGAAGTCTAGGGTTTTTCACTCAGGCTTAAATTCTAATTGTATTGCTTAATTTTCATTCCGGACATGAAGTACTAGGTTGTTTCCTATCAAATGCGCGTATTCAAAGGATAGGTTATTTCGTAAAAAGTCTAAATGAAATCAAAATATTCTTATTCAAAATATTTACCCTCATTATTTATACTCGTTTCCCAACGGATTATCAAATTTTCAATCCCAGAACTGAAAAATTCTAGGATTTGTGATGAAACATGAAATTTTTTTTAAATTTATTTAAGAATACCCTTCCTCTTACCGTCCTATCTCTCTTCTACCTTGCATGGGTAAAATCCTAGAAAAACTCATCCTAAAACGATTGTACCCCATCCTTGATGCAAATCACATAATACCAGATCACCAGTTTGGATTCCGAGCATCCCACTCCACTATTCAGCAATGTCATCGTGTGGTGGATGTAGTCTCCTCTGCATTAGAACGTGGATCATATTGTTTGGGCGTCTTTCTTGATGTGGAACAGGCATTTGACCGTGTCTGGCATCCGGGATTACTCTACAAACTCCGTCAATTCCTATCGCCTACCTACTTTCTCATCCTTCAATCCTATCTCACAAACAGAACTTTCCAAGTAAATCATAATAATGTCTATTCATCCCTATTTTCCCAATCTGCTGGTGTTCCTCAAGGTAGCATCCTTGGCCCAATCCTTTATACAGTTTATACAGCTGACATCCCAACTCATCCTAATACTATCCTTACCACGTATGCTGATGATACATGTGTATTATCTGTCAACACCAATCCAATTATTGCATCCCAAAGCCTCCAATCCCATATCACTGATCTTGAAGAATGGTGTCAAAACTGGAGAATTAAAATAAACACTCAAAAATCGCATCAAATCACTTTTACCTTACGTCGTAAACCAATGACTTCCTGCCCTTCAGTATCCTTTAATAATATCCCACTGGTGCCTGTAGAACAGATCAGATACTTAGGGTTGTATCTTGACAAACGATTAACCTGGAATCCTCATACGAGACTGAAAAGACAAGAAACCGCTCGACGTTTCAGGCTACTTCAACACTTACTAGACAAACGCTCTAAGCTCCCAATTTATTACAAAAGACTCATCTACATGACCATCATACGACCTATTTGGACCTACGGAGTAGAGCTTTGGGGCTCCACTAAGCCATCGAATTCCTCTCGTATCCAATCCCTACAATCCAAAATCCTTCGTAAAATCCTTAATGCTCCTTATTTTGTTAAGAATAAAATCATCCATAACGACCTTAATGTCCCATTTGTTGCTGATTTGGCCCGAAACCGCTATCTATCCTTTCATAACAAACTTCATTTCCACTCAAACCCTCTGGTTTTAAACCTAGCTTCCACTTCAATTCCCGATAATCCTCCGAGGCGTCTGAAAAGAAGATGGCCCCGTGACTTCTTAGTTGAACTTGTGATTTGAGTACTACCAGTGGGTAGTTTCTCTACATGTCATTTTCACATGTCATTTTGTATCGCTTAGCCCATTTACTAGATGTATTTTTTTTTTATACAGTTGTAAATATCAATAAATAAATTAAAAAAAAAAAAAAAAATTTATTTATTGATATTTGCAACTGTATAAAAAAAAATACATCTAGTAAATGGGCTAAGCGATACATAATGACATGTGAAAATGGCAAGTAGAGAAACTACCCTCTGGTAGTACTCAAATCACAAGTTCAACTAAGAAGTCACGGGGCCATCTTCTTTTCAGACGCCTCGGAGGATTATCGGGAATTGAAGAGGAAGCTAGGTTTAAAACCAGAGGGTTTGAGTGGAAATGAAGTTTGTTATGAAAGGATAGATACCGGGTTCGGGCCAAATCAGCAACAAATGGGACATTAAGGTCGTTATGGATGATTTTATTCTTAACAAAATAAGGAGCATTAAGGATTTTACGAAGGATTTTGGATTGTAGGGATTGGATACGAGAGGAATTCGATGGCTTAGTGGAGCCCCAAAGCTCTACTCCGTAGGTCCAAATAGGTTGTATGATGGTCATGTAGATGAGTCTTTTGTAATTAATTGGGAGCTTAGAGCGTTTGTCTAGTAAGTGTTGAAGTAGCCTGAAACGCCGAGCGGTTTCTTGTCTTTTCAGTCTCGTATGAGGATTCCAGGTTAATCGTTTGTCATGTTGCAACCCTAAGTATCGGATCTGTTCTACAGGCACCAGTGGGATATTATTAAAGTATACTGAAGGGCAGGAAGTCATTGGTTTAGGACGTAAGGTAAAAGTGATTTGATGCGATTTTTGATCACTTTTGCGAGTTTATTTTAATTCTCCAGTTTTGACACCATTCTTCAAGATCAGTGATATGGGATTGGAGGCTTTGGGATGCAATAATTGGATTGGTGTTGACAGATAATACACATGTATCATCAGCATACGTGGTAAGGATAGTATTAGGATGAGTTGGGATGTCAGCTGTATAAACTGTATAAAGGATTGGGCCAAGGATACTACCTTGAGGAGAAACATGAAAAATAAATTCGAATAAATGAAAGTCGAAAAATACTTTTGACTATGGAATCATTTTCAAAAATATTGCTCTTAAGGAAGTTGTCCAATTATTAATTGGACTTCTTAACCCAGCTCGTTTAGTTTCTTTAATGTCTAGGCTCCAATGAGTACAGGCCTATAAGTATACGCTCCTTCCGATTAGCCAATGCATGCTTTTGTTGCATTATGTCAATATCCCTGCAGAACGATGTGATGGTTCCACCTCTAGGAAAAAAGGAGAAAAGAGTTATTTATGAATTAATTATTTAGTTATGAATTCATCTGTGTTAGCAGCTGTAAATTTCTCAAACGTTGAATGTTCCGTTCTGTACAACACCTACCCGAACGCGATCGTAATGTTCCTTGCAGATTGGGCTGTCGAGTGTCCAAGTTTAAACTCATGAAAAAAAACTTACTCGAAAATCGCTTCTTTCCATGTAATAAACAACGTTCCTTCAATTGTAGGGAAAGTCAATATGGCATCGGTTCCACAGGCTGTCGCTTCTTGTTCGGAACTGGTACTGATATTATTAAAAACAACAGAAGTCAACTAATTCCACTTTGAATTTAAATAAATATTAAAAACGGATATTTCAATTGATAAAATCATTAAAAATATTTTGTTCCAGATTGTAAATTGCAATCCAGATTGAGAGGATAAAGAGCCTTTGTAAAATCGATCAGGTTTTATCGTTTACCTTCTGAATTAACTTAATAATTAATTAAAGTAAGAACTAATCATGATAATATACAACATGAGTGTCCCAACGTATTTGCCACATTCAAACTATAACACGGCATATTTTTAGATCAAAAATAAAAATCGTTGTATGGGGGTTTGAAAACAGCGAGAGTCTAATGTAAGCAGCTTATTTAGAAAGCTTTTTAGAAGGAACTAAATGATGCTTGAGGAGTCATCATGTTTGTGAGGTTCTTCGAATACTTCATGAAAGCTTTTTTAAAATTGGACAAAGCAGCTGGTGATTTGAAAATATATATCAATAAAAAAAAAATCCACGTACAGAATTTCGGTCACTTCAATGATCTATGATATGATATAAGTTGTGGAAATAGTATCAAGAAGCCAACGAATCTTCGAGGTGAATATCTGTGAAGTTCAGCCGTCTCCAGCCGTATTAAATGCCTTGAAAACCCTCACCATGCCCATCCTTAACTGTTGATCGGAGATCAGGGTTCTTAAAAGCAAGGGAAATGAGATCCACTCCTCTGAATGGAATGTCCTGACAAGTCCAGAAGAGAGAACTGGAAAAGAATGAAGGAACCGTTTTATCCTAGATCTATTATTAATTGCATAGGGCTAGACACTAAGTCACAATGCGGAAAAAAGAGAATCCATGAAAGCTGTTGTACTTAAGGTTTTACCGGACAAGGTGGGGAAGACAGGCTAGATTAATGTTACATCCGAAGCGAATGGCTCAATAAGCGTACCCGGACACCCTAAGACAACGTTATCCGGCGAAATCACATTGTGAGGTGAACAAGGGCCTCTTGTAGCTTCAAGAAACAAGTTAGTTATTTATTTCTGTGTCATCCAGTGAACTTCTACTACCATAACTCACCAGTTATTGGTCCACGAACGAGACTTGCGAGTTGGTACATACATGACTAGGTAATTCGTAACCAATGGAAAGAAGGGTTAAGGCTCGCACGGATCCGTTATCCTCCTACTCAGTGATGAGCTGTTCCAACTAACAACTCGTTCCGTTCCATCACCGAAACTGGTTTCCGTTCCAGTCCCTTTTCACTTTCGTTCCGACCAAAATTCGCAACAGCTGATTCAGTTTCGCTAAATTCTTCCGTTTGCACTTCTGTTCCATCTTCTTGCCGATTTCACAATGAGTCTCCTCGGCAGACAATTTTTATTCCCTTCTATCATCGTCCCAACAAATGAGGGAAAATAGAAGATAGAATAGCGAACACCGATCAATATACTGAATCAAACGAATAAGGAATATACTAAAATTATGAAATCTTCTAAATTGCAGGTTTACTCTTTGAGTACATGAACACATCATTGGACTCATGGGTTGGGTCCAATGATGTGGTAGATGATTTGTGGAAGTTGAATATCTGGTTCAGATTCCTCTTTGCTATATAACGCCAGCTGATGTAATATCTGGTTTACAAAATAGGTCATGCAAAAATGGGTTTATGAAAACACAATTTCAAACAATTACTGTCGCAACTCCACATGTAATGGAGGATCTGAATAATGAGTTTTTGGAGTATTTTGTAAGGCTGGATTTTTTAGCACACGAACATGTATTAACAGGATTAATCCGGTCACTTTTCGATTTGGTCATCTAAAATAAAGTATTTTAATTTTAATTTTAGAATAGGTAAAAACTACAAGTTGTTCTGCTTTAACTAATGGGGCATGTTTTTTGTGTTTTTTACTTGATGATATGAAAAGTATTAATCCACATCACAAAAAATAATTAAACAGACATTAATTCAGCAAGATGACGTATTTAACTAAGAACCTTTTACCCCACTACAGTACATCTGGAAACTACAGTTCGCCAATGGCCAAGTTGTGGTTTTTGGCTATAGAGAGAATAGGAATGGTCCGTTGTTGGCGTACATAATAGTGAGGTTTAGAGTGCATTATAGTATTAAGAAATACAAGACATATGATCAGTAGAAAATAATGACTATAATTTACGAAAGGGGGCCTCGTAATTTTCGTCTAGCTTTAAAAAAACATATTGCAAGCTTTGCTACCAACTACAATGCATTGAAGTTGAATCGGAAAAATCGAAAAAAACAAAAGTTTTGACAAGTGTGTTATGCTGTTTAGGGAGCGGAGTGGATCAGTGGCAGAACACTGAGTTACCACGTCGAAAATCCTGGTTCAAATCCCGCTGCTGGCAAGACTTTTATTTAGTCTGTTAACAGCCGGAGATGGATCCTATAGGATCTAGGACACTCCTGGCGCTCACTCAGCCTCTATAATGTGGATACTCAAAATAAGGGAGGGAAATCTGGTGGTTGAGCGTGATCTATAACATATCACCTCCCTGCACAACCGTTGCCCATGAAACAGTACAGTCTCTTTCATGTACTGACCCCCAGACCCGTTCATGGGTGGTACAGGTTTCAGATAATATTGCTTCTTAATACTTCGAAAGTGAAAACATGCCCACGTTTATTTAACCATTTTTAACAATACTACAATAAATGCATATATCATTGTATTTTTCACAATCATGTGAATTTTAAAAGAAATATTAAAAGAAAATTTTAATTTTATTCGTAATATTTCTTATCATTTTTTCTTTACAGGGTGACTTTTTTTGCAATTGTGATTTCAAGTAAGAATATTAATTAGATGTAGACGATTTTTCATGCAGTGGACCTAGAAGAATGTTTTTCTTTTTTTTTTTGTAAGACAAAAATACATTAAAAAAAAGTCAGTGTTCAAATTTTTATACATGGTATTATTTAATAATTAAAGTTGTTGCTTTAATTCGACCTGCTTATCAGCAGGTAAGATAAAACGAATCTGTGGAACGTCACAGTAAAAATAGATACCGCGACCCAAATAGCTAGGAGTAATAAAGAAACAAAGTGCATTGGTGCAAGCCGTTGTAAATAAAGGAAAGCATAAATCGCCAAAGATAATTTGTACATAATTTGATTAAGGTACATTACATTAAAGTACAATAAAAAAATATAGAGAAAGTTGGAAAGAGTTTGTTAGAAAATAGAAATGGGTTTGTTGGAAAATAGAAACAGAAATGAATTAGATATAATACAAAATCGTGATAATATAAATTAATGATGGAATAATGATGATTTTATTTTAATCATTGATGATTCATTATCAATGATTAAAATAAAATTGAATACTAAATTATTTCTGTTACATCATACATTAGGCTATTAAGTACGCAGTGTGAGTAGACAGAAGCAAAATGGACTCACCGGAAGTGATTTTGATAAATTTTCATTAATCTTCTCTTCTAAACTTTCAATTTTTTTCTTATTTCCATCACTCTGAAACAGCAGGGAATAAGAACATTTTATATACACATAACACATAAAGTATGCATTATATGGTACCTTAAACTTAAGGTGTTATACTTAGTTATGGATAATTTAAAATATATTTATATATTTCTTGAGATTTACCACAGTATTATAATACAAATAAATAGAATGAATGATACTTAATGGCATGAGATAAAGGCTTGTAGAGAAACTACCCAAATAGAATGTCACGAGGCCATCTTCTTTTTAGAAGCCTCGAAGGATTATCGGGCATTGAGCAGAGGTGGCTAGGATTAAAACTAGCAGGTTCTGGCCAAATCATCAACAAATTGTACATTAAGCTCATTATGGTGACTTTTTCCGTAACAAAGTAAGGAGCATTGGTGATTTTACGAAGGCTTGTGGATTGTAAGGACTGGATACGAGAGGAATTCGATGGCTCAGAGGAGCCCCAAAGCTCTACTCCCTAATGAATAGTAACTACAATGAATATTGTACTGTTGGAAAATAAAATATTTTAGAAAATTATAATCTAAAATATTAGTTTGAAATTGAAGGAGATATTGGAATTCGATGGCTTAGAGGAGCCCAAAGCTCTTTTCCAAAATTCCAAATAGGTCTCCCTAATAAGTCATGTATGTGAGTCTTTTGTGATTAAATGGAAGCTCAAAGCGTTTGTTAAGTGTGAACTGACGAGCAATTTCAAGACATTAATTATGTAAACATAATCACAATCACAATGGAAATAATTACAATGGAATAATCACATGTATCTGGTGAAATATTAATAGAAGGCGTAGGGTAATCGGGCAGTGAAGTAAATGTATTTGACAGAAATAATCTTATTTCTGTAAAGTTCGTCGACTGTCTACCCCACAATTTTCAATACTGCTCAAGATAAATCTAATCAACCATATCTTCTTCAATAACAATAATTAACAACAACTGAGTAGGCCATGGAAGATATACAGGATAGCACAAAATGAAAAAAAATTTAAAGGAAATTTTTGGTTGAAGGAAACCTCGATTTGAGGAAACCCTTAGGAAAAAACAAAAAAGTAATTTATTAACTGTGTAATAATTACAATGATAAAGGGAATAATAATTTCCCCATTCGGTCTTCAAATAAGGAACGCAAATATAGAAGAAGAAAGCAAATTAAAACTCAAACATTAGAGCATGATCTCAACTGTGTTTTTTTAATATACCGGTAATTATTAATAAAAAGTTTCGCCATAATTATTTTTCGAATCCAGTCATTTTCAGCCTCCCTTTGATTTCCTGTCAAAACTAGACTCGTGGCCCAATTCTTAATTAGACTTATGCAAAAAGTGCACTAAATAAACCGGTTTATTATGTAAGAAAAAGTAATTAGGAGAACGAATGCAGCCGGCTGAGTGCCTTGAATTAACACGGAAAGTTTACAAATCGGTATCGTGTCAATAAGATAAGAGTCAATGACGCCAGATTGACGAACTCTAGATAATATTTAATGCTATATTTTTTAACTTTATTACGATTATACCTCGAGCATTTACGAGTATGTCATTATAAACAAGCAAAATCTTGTTAATAAAGAAACATGTGTGTCTACATGTATATATATATATATATATATATATATATATATATATATATATATATATATATATATATATATATATATATATATATATATATACATGTTTCAAAAGTAATGGTGGAGTTGACCTACACCGTTTCAAGACAATTGAGGAGTTGACATGGAAAAGGTAGTAAATAAAAAAAAAACATTTTTCCCTTTTTTCATAGGAAAGGTACAATTAATCTTAACCATTACATAGAAAGAGGAGTAAATCAAAACTGGCTGTTTTAATTTCTATGATTTTCTATTTTCCAATTTATATTTTCATTTTTATTTGTGAAAACATTTTTTTGATTCTCCTGTTCTCTGAAAATTACCTTTTCATGACTACCTATGTCAACGCCTCAATTCAACAAATACTTACGATAAAAGGTGGCTAAAGTTATAAACTCATCTTTATCTTTTCCAGTTCTCGTGATAACAGAAGTAATGAAAAGCCGATTGGCCATTTACTTTATACTATTTAATAAAACTTTAAAGCATTTTCTCTGAATATTTCTGCAATATGTGATAACCGGATACTTGATATTCAATAAAATATTATAAAGCTCTTCCAAGCAATAAAAAAAAATCTACTTTTACACTGAGCCTGTGTATATATTCCCAATATATTATATATTCCTATATAACATACTCTTTATGGTAAACGATATATCATAAGGAATATATTGCTGAGAAGGTTCAATAATAGCATCAGATAAATCTGCCTATACTAATATTTTATCTACCTAGGTGATACAAAATTGATGGGTACAGAATTTTCACTGCTTCAATTAAAAAATGATCTCATGTGAAGAAAACGTAGTGGTTTATTAATTCAGACGTAACATGAGAAAAAAAAGAAAATACTGGGTACATCAAGGAAAATAAAATACTTTATTTTCTGTACGCGGCAATGGAATAGTTCCAGATGCTCACGTGAACTTTCTCTAGATCTATGAAAGTTAGGACGAAATAAATTACTGAGGATACCGACTTTTAGTACTTCGAGAGATGTCGCGTATCGTATATCCCTTACGATAGATCTCTTATCTTATATGGTATCAGTGTGAACATGGCGTAATAAATATATGGTTCACGACTCTTTTCTTGCCAATATAAACTTTATGATGATACTCGTTCCCACTACTAGCCTTGAGTTAATGATAATTTTCAGAGTACAGACGACAGATTCTACTATAGCTCCTATTGAGCAATAGCCTGAATCCTTCTCTGATCGTGTATATTTTTAAATATTAGGAAAAAGGAAACAAATATAGGATTGCAAACAGTATCCAGGCTATACATTCTCCAAATTCATCAACCCAATAAACATTACGAAATTTGTCTCAGGTTTCAAGAAATTTGGCATTGGACCTACTTTTCTTTAATTTAACATAATGAACCATAAACAGTATGTCAAGACCAAAGCGTAAAATCAATTTTACTTGGCCTATATTGCCAAAACTGAAAAATATATATGTTAATTGTATGAAAAGTTATAATTCAGAGTGTCCGTCTCAAAATAAAATTAGCATAATATTTATTTATTCCATTTCGTTTCAGTTAAAAAACGTGGGAAACGAACCAGGAACCGATATATACATAAATATAATTGAATACCTTTTGAATGCAGGAGGCGATAACCATTATATTTTAAGTTATCGACTCCCTATATCACAAAATGGTCTGATAAACTTTTTTTATTCTATCCACATTACAGAGGCTGAGTGGGTCCCAAGAGAGTCCTAGATCCCATAGGATCATTCTTCGGTCGCTAACAGATTAAGTATAAATCAGCAAGCAGGCAGGATTAGAAACCAGGATCATCGGCGCGGTAACTCGGCACGCTACCACTGAGCCTCTCCGCCCCCTTTTTGATGAAATGCTTACCGAAATATACACATTTCCCATAATTACACTGTTTTTACATAATAAAACTTTTGTTTTTATTTTCGAGGAAATAAAATTGGAAACGAATGAAAAATTAAAACTTGTGACATAACTCGAAGTGACAATCAGCGGAACTAATGCCCATTCAGATTTACATGTATATATAAATAACACGATACATATCTATTTAAAAATGAAAATAGATTTATAATATATAACATATATTATAAACTTCAATTATAAATAAACCATACAGCGTTTATTTCAAAAGTGACACAACTCCATTTTATGTTATAGCTAGATATTTACTTTCAAAATCAACACATTTGAAATATTGTTGATCAAATAAATTTCTAATTACAAATGTATACTGATATTGAAATAATATTGATTGTTGACTGATTAAAAAATATTAAAATGTGGTAATTTATAATAAGATTCAGCTTAATTTTTTTTATAAAATGGAGTTGTCTCACTTTGAAAATAGGAAATATATATTATTATTATTAATTATGCAATAGCTACCACCTTGGCCTTGGAAGAAGCTTTCTTGATGTTCCGCAGAATGCTATCCATTATTGTAAACCACTTAATGGAAGGGACATAAGGTTCTCTATCTTCCCCCACCGTCTTCTTAGAAATCTCGATCTTCTTGAGCTCCTGGGAATAGGTTGACTGCAGGTTCTTGACCTTCTGCTTTGCCTCTTGGACGCCGAAGCCGTCGATGCTCATCTCGTTTACTATCTTCGTGTAGGCAGCTTCCCTCAAGTTCTTGTTCCTGTAGTTCGCGTTGTTGAGGTCCCAGAGGCACTCGCAATCCTTGTAGAGTCCGACGAACTTGACTGTTGTTTCTTCTGACCACCTCATTACTGAAAGAAGAGGAACCGAACTCCTCAAACCCGGTATCCTGAAGCGTCCTTAAGGACGATTAATCAGACAACATTCCGCCGCCCCGAGGGACAGACTGGTCGAGTGAGGAGTAGAGAGGAGTGGGGAGGCTAGTGGCCGACCTTCTCGAGGGCTTGACCTCCAACCGCCTGGTTCGCTCGGTCTAGGTTCGAGTCTACGATATCCTCGAATATATTTAAACGAACTCCCCAAAAAAAGGCGTTGAAATTTCTGTCTGGCGGTCCTGTTGATCTTCGAACGATAAACTCAAGAACTTGTTATTAAATATCTTAACTGTTATTTTAAAAAAACAAAAAACAGTTCAACGGGTTCCCTCTTTTAATATTCTTGAAAATAATTATAATCTTGAGTTCTAATATGACAGTCATCAAGGTAATCATTTCATCAAGAAAAGAAAGATTCAACAAGCATTTCGAAGTATAGACGATGATATAACATAAACAGTATGTACAAGTCAGTTCTTTAGTTCAGTAATAAAATTATTTTTATAATCGAGATACTATTAAAAATAAACGAATGATAAGTAAAAAACTTGTAACTTAACTCGAAACGACAAACTGCGGAACTAAAACCAATAAACTCACATCCCTTGACGAGAGGCATTGGTATAAAATAATTCAATGAAATAAAAAAAAAAAAAATTTCTTGGTTGTAATTTTATATTAACATGGTTAATCAAGATGTCGGAATGAGGGTACGTTTTCCCCAAGTATATTTACTTTCATATTTTCATCGTCACACTATTATAAACCTGTATTATATTTATGCCAATCATAATATTAGATGAATATTTGTATAAATGCAATTTATCGATTTTTCGATTTATATCAATGGCTTATGAATCGATAATTGATATAAAGTCATTTACAAGAAACAAAATCAACGTATAATGGACATAGTTTAACGGTACGAACTTCTTTTGAATGAATCTTGAAAAAGTTTTCAACTGTCCTAAAAACTGGTGTTTTTCACTTTCGATACTTTGTATTAATATAAACGATTTTATAACTTCTTCACGGCAAATTCTATTTATAAGCTATGAATTTGAATTAATAAATTAGTTATTATAACATATTATATAAAAGTAATATAATAGTGTCATGGTTTAAACGCTCCAAACTGAAGTTCCATATTATAAATCCTGTACGGCACCAGTTGTTTAATTTTTAAATTTTATTTTATTATTTATTCAATTTAGCACTTTATTAATATATTAGCACAAAATAAATTATAAAACTCAGTAACACGTTCAATTGACTGCCAAAAAAATTATAACTCCTAGTTATCTCATAGTTTATTAACTTCTCATAAGTAACTACCTACGACGAAGTTCTTAGCAAATTGATGTAAATAAGGATAATTAATCAAAAAGAACGGGGAGGGAGGAATGAAGATTATGCGAATAGGAACTTTATTAATAAGAACATAATATTTAATTCGACGGTTACGTGGAAAACCCAGGTTCGAGTCCCGGTCCTGGTCATATCTTTTATTTTCAAATAAAATATTTAAAATAATATTTAATAATTTAAAATCAATATAATAAACAAGCAGAAGAATATTTGTATTGTTTTGTTTTTATATACGATCATCTTCTGTTATTTGATCATAAGTCTGTTCTATTATGTTTTCAACTATTAGTTTTTGAAAATCCCTTTACCACTATCCAGAGTGGGAGTAGCAACCGGTTCCATATTAGAAAAAAGAATATTTTTTTTAGGTCTCGGGTCTCCAAAAATGTTCCATCAGGTTGCAACATATCTACTCTAGTAGAAGGAACGTTATTCAATTATATAGGTGCGTTATAATTTTAAAATTCATTTAATAATTAACATAGAAGTACATAACATAAATATAACATTTTTTGAAAATTATATGTTCTTGTATATTAAAGATATTAAAGGACCCTTTAGCAAAAAAAAAACCTTTAGAAGAATAAAAACAATAAACGATGAGGAATAAAGCGAAAAAGTTTCACAAAATGGCTTGAATAAAAGTGAAAAAATAACCTGCTGAAATCCTGAACGCCTTTTATATTATTACATAAATAATATACAAATGTATATGAAATTACATAAACATCTAAAATATATAAGACATATCGCTCCTTTCAAAAGAACAAACACATAACTCAAAAATTGGTAGTTTTCAGTCAAGCCCCTGATAGCAATTGTATCGATTGAAGATTTTTAATTCGGAAATGACATATCTGATATTCCAACATTTTTTTATTTATTAATAATGTCATATTATGAGTTTTATAATGTTTGAGCTTGAAGTTTTATGGAAATAATGACGAAAGTTAAAATAAAAATTATTCAAGCTTTTAAAAATTGTATAATCTAACTCACACGGAACTTTAAAATACCTCTATTGAAATGTTAGTTTTTTTGATTTATGACATTGTTCTTTTGCGTTGTATGAAGTATATAAAATATATATGAACACGTAAAATACATTAGATATACAATTATATAGTTGTATTGGAATAGTTTCATTACTTTGTTATTCAATTATTATTAAACTAATACAAATATCAAGAGGTTGAAATTAATTTTAGTATGTTTAAAATGCAATTTAAATTTTTCATCAATTTTCATATTATATAAAACTTAAAGGATTGAGGGAGAATTTTTATTGGTTATCGATTAGTGGAGCCAAACACACAAACACTGCACGACCCTCCCATATGAGACGCATATATTCTACCAGGTCACATGTGTACGATTTTATTTCTACAAATTAATTTGTAATAAGCCGTTATAATGTTTATAATAGACGGAATGGCGCTGAATTTCAGTAAAGGAGAAAGAATAAAAAATAAAAATGCTGATAATTTTATGTTTTTTGCTATCTTGCTGGAAAATAGTAGGTTCTACGATTCACTCTGATGATTCAAAATCAGAAGACGATCTAAATATGAAACGGACTTCAATAATAGTTATAACATTCATACATCGCCATCAGCTGTTGTAAATAATATGCAAGGAAATATATCTACAGTGGCTAGTTACAAGAAACTAATTTTCTCCAAAATGAGTTTCTTGTAAATGAGGAATCGGAATCGTGTTATTTTTAATGTGAATAAGGAGCTAAATCCTGGTTTACATAGGAATAATTAGTAGTTGAATTCAGTGGTAGAATGCTTATTATTCTAATACTAGAATAGTGTAAACAGGTTGTGCTAGTGACAGAAGAGTACTACAGATAATCCATGGGAGTACACTCGACTCTCCCACACCCCACTTCCACAGTCCTACTCTACTGTACTGGTCTGTTTGTTGAATATACCAATGTACACAAACACAAGTTTGGTTTTAGCAGAAGTTCACTGAATTCATAAAATGTATAAATTGTTTACAAATAATTGTTAGATATCAATGACGAAACTTATTAAACAGATCCGTTAAAATATTTTATTAATCTAGATTAATTATCTATTATATTTATATTATATAGACTACTATTGCTCCTCTATATTATATTATATAGAGGAGCGGAGTGCCTCAGTGGTAGAGCACTGAGTTGTCATACCGAAAATCCGGGTTAAAATCCCGCTTGTGGCAAGACTTTTAATCTGTTAGTAGCCTGAGATGGCATATGAGAATTAAGACCTTCCGGAGACGTATCCAGCCTCTGTAAAGTTGGTACCCGAAATAAGGGGGGGGAAGCGTGATTTAGGACAAATCACCTCCTTGCACAACCGTTGTCCATGAAACAGTACAGTCTCTCTCATGCACTGAGCCCCAGGCCCGTTTTTACGGTTTAGATATTATCTATACAAAGTTCGACTTAACCACTAATTCACTTGGGCAATGGATATTACTGGTAAATAGGAGAATTTAAATAACAACAATGATGATGATATGATTTCTTTTGAAATAATGTGATTTTTGGTTTCCAAAATTTTAAAGTAGAACCTATCTGGTTAAAGCTGATTATTTTTCGCTAGAGAGAATATGGAGATGAAATAACACAAAGGAAGACTTTTGAATTTTTTAGTCACACCACTTTTAGTAGCATAACCAATATTTTAATCAAAAATAGCAAAAATGGTTGTTGTTTTTTTTTCACATCTTACCAGTTTAAGTTTAAACCAAAAAAAATAAGCTATGAATAAATAATAAAGGATTAAATTGCATTAAAAACCATAGAAACTTTTGAAAATAAATATCTTAAAAAATTATAAATGTGTTATAAGTTATAAGTATATTTATAGAATCTCGACCTAGGGTTTGCTTTTCTCCAAAGGATATTGTTACTTCATAATAGTTGGCTAGCCAGGAGCTGCATGAACAAGATTTGTAAGGAAATAGCCTTCAGTAAATACTAGTATTAAGCAATGCAATGGTTTAGAATGTTATGCACCCAAATATTAGTAATGAGCTGATTAAAGTATTTATTATATACCTAACTTTTAACTACTAAGACATTTTATTGTAAATTAATTTTGATTAACGATATTTATTTCAGACAATTTTTTCAATTTTTTCGAAAAATTGTATGAGGAGACCCCATGATTTGCTTTTAGTTTTAAGCATATGCAGTCGAACCTGGATAAGAGGAATCTCTTGGTGACAGAATTTCTATTCCACTTATCGAGGTACTTCACTTATCCAGGTCATGAAGGTTGCATGTACCGCTAAAAGAGGTTCTCAAACAACTTGTAATTTTTAAAAATGTAAAGAATTATTACCTGTGTATGTAGTACATACTTAAAAAACCATACATACATAAAATTTTGAAACAATGATACTAGTAATAACTACCACATAATTTTAAAGTATGAAAAAACCAACAAACAACAATATATGTACAGTTGTATTAATGAATATAATGACTTATTTTTTTTTCTGAAATTCACTTTCGCACTTTATAAATTTCAAAAACAGTCTGCAACTTCTCAATCCAATTTAGTGAATCGTTTTGGATGATTGGTAGCCTCTATGACTTTTCTGCATTTTCTTGGAAGTATTATTCTTGGTCGGGTTGTCCAAATTTTCGTTGTCACCTGGCGTTTTAGACTTGTTAAGGATTTATTTATCATTCAGCTCTCCTGGTGTTATAATTTCTTCATCTATGAGAACATATTGTTCAAATGTTGTTAGCTTCTCAGAGGTCTCTCCTAGCAATTTTTCCCAATCCTGTAAGTGAAGTTCGAGAGTTTCTGTTTCTGTTTCTTGTCATCCATGTTTTTACTTAATGTTTATACTTTAGGTAAGAATCAAAACAAAACAAACACATTTATCACATCACGTTTTTTTAGTACTGTAGTAATGTAAATTCCACTTACAGAGATAAATACAAGAATTGCCCCATTTACAGAGACAATATACACAGAAATAAATTCCCCTTATACAGGTGAAAACATTCCAGTTAAAGAGTTTATTTAAGGGGAACATGATGGGACAAGTTTTAGACCACTTATAGAGGAAATCCAATTCTGCAGGTACCACTTATCCAGGTTCAACTGTAAATTCATGAGTTAAAGTGGCTCTTCCCACCCATTCGTAGACATTATTTCCTTAGTGTTTTTCTATACCAATCCATAAACTCGCAACACCCTTCATATATCTATAGTCTCCTTCAATTCGAATCCTCTGTCCAACACGATCAAACAAGATCCCGCCTTTCCGATCTCTACATTCCATCCCACAGAACTAAGGCATTCGACCGTTCCTTCCTCGCCCGTTCCACCACTGTGTGGAACTCAATCCCTCCTTTCATCCGCCATTCATCTTCACTGGCCTCATTTAAATCCCTGCTTTTCCATCATCTCTTGGCATCCCAAAAAGATGCTCTCCAGGCAGGCCAATTTTCCGCTTGAATTAATGTGTATCGAATACTCGATCTCGTTACCTACGTGTTTGTTTATTTTTCCAACAACAAAGAAGATACAGACTTTGTAAATACTTTATCGCATGCTATGCAATTCATTTGCTTTATTTAGCAATTCCGTTATTAACTATTATATTAATGTTATTTATTATTATTTTGTTAATATCAAACCTTTATATATATGTGTTATTTTTATTTATTTATTTTTCTAGAAAATTAGTTAAAATCCTGTAAAGTCTCTTACTTTTTAATCATTTATTTATTTTATTTATTTTTTTTCTATTTCTATTATGTTTTGTCACTCATGATTACTTCATGATTTGTATCATTATGTAGCCTCCTGGCCAGATGAATATTATGTTTATTTTACTTGTTCTTTATTGTTATTCTAAAGGGACTTGGTCCCAGAATAAAGTTTGTTTTCTATTCTATTCTATTCTAAATCCATAAAATGGTGGCTCACATTTTTTTTTTCAAAAGCCTACAATTTTTTTTTGTTGCTACTTTTCATAAATATTCTAATACCATTTTTCTTCAACTTCTACTTGACGTAGTGACATAAGACTGATTGAAATGTCGGTATAGTATGCCATAGTCTATCTGGCAACACCGCTGCACAGTGGGGCAGGATACCTTGAAACTTGGCATTAAATATTTAGGTACTTACAAAATACAATATATTATTTTCTTTATATGTTAATTTGCATAAATAAATGGCATTTTCGATTCTACAAATATTTATTAACATCTAAATTGAAATAATGTAATCACACATCATTAATTACAATTGTAATAACACAATTGTCTTCTCTTTTGGATGATGATTTCGATTAATTATTCGGATAATTCGGAATCGCTGGAATATTCTGATGACTCCAAGCCCTCTTCTTCCTTATCCATATCATTCATCCTAGTATTTGTTTGTACTGTTGGTGATTTCAAGATTGATAACTCTTCTGTAAAGAAATGGTGAGGCTTTTTCCTTTTTATTTTGCGTTTACTTGTAGGTAATAACTGTGTCGCTACCAATCAATAATAAATTTAAAAACATCTTCCTTTGTCTTGGCTATGTTGTTTGGCTGCTCTTTCTCGAATAATGTTCCCGATACCTTTTGAAATCTTTGTTTGTCGCCTCTTGTGCCTCTTCACTTAATTGCCCGATAGGAAGCAATGCGGCTGATATTATAACTAGACTTTGGATGATGGATACTTTTCAATAAAGTACCTTACATTTTCTTGAACGAATTTTCCATTTTTTTCAATATCAATTTCATATCCACTGGCAACAACTATCATGACTATATACAGTTTTTTTAAAAGTTCAAGGTCAAACTTCGTGATTTCCGCCGATAGTTCTGCGTTCTTAAAAAACCTTCTTGCTGTGTTTCCATCATTGGTATTATTGAATCCCGGTTTGGGCGTGGCTATGGTCAAACCGCATCGCTCTCGAGCACTACCTCTTGCTTGCCATTTCTTGATCGGTATTTTATAAGCCAGGTGTAAAAGGCACTCGAACACACGTATCCATCCATGTAAGATGGATAAACCAAACTCCAAGTTCTCAGTACTTATCCGTCTACCAATCATTTCTTCCACATTGTTGGATCACTTGGAGGTAGCCCCACATATAAAGCATTTCTGTGTTGATGTTTCAGTAAGGGCATTACAAACTTTGCCATCCACCATATCAATTTGTGACTTTCATTTACGTGTCTGCTCTCTACTGTAGAAGTAGTGTTCTGCAAGTTTCTTATTTCGTTTTCTACCCCATTTCTCTCTGCAATCGATACCAGAGTAGACTCTTTGATTAATTGAATTTTAAGAGATCTACCATACGCTGTCGAAGCTGGCCTCGGATTTTGCGTTTATTTGTAGGTAATGAATGGGTCGCTACTAATCAATAATAAATTAAAAACATCTTCCTTTGACTTGGCTCTGTTGTTTGGATGCTCTTTCTCGAATAATGTTCCCGATACATCGGATTTTGCTGCTTGGAGAGTCTTGTAGAAAGGGAATATTTGTGGAGCACTATCCCTCAACGCTCCATATTGATGTCGAGATAACTTTGCTGTTATTAAAACAGCTAGAGCATCTTATCCAGACATAGAATTTGGTTGTGAGCCCATTTATATGCATTTCTATATTTAGTGGCCCGTTTTGGAGATGTAGAAGTTATTTCAGGAAGAATTTTTGGTCCATGTACTTGCCCTTCTGAGCTTAAACTCATGTTTGTTGGATATGTCAATACAGATACGTGAATCGTATTCCTGTGTTCTTTAGATTTTGACCGTTTTGTTCTCTCTGAGCTATCATTAGGACGACTAGCCTTTTCTCAGTTTTACTAGGAAACGAAATCGACCACTCCAGCCATTCTTTGTAATTTTGGAAACATAATTCTATTGTTCGTGCTTTTGTGTAACGAGACTTATACTCTGTCTTCAAATATACAATTTTTTTCAGAACCTCCTTCTCTTGCTGTGCATTACATTTCGCACGTTTTTTTATTTCTTCGTACAAATAATCAAATTGTTTTCCAATTTCACTGTTCCGTAACTCCTCATTATGTCTAAGAGCTCTTTTCTTATAAAAAGCATTGTACTCAAAGTCGTTACTAACAGAAATAAATTTCATTACACTTTCAATAACTTATAAAGAAATAATTTCTTATAAATTGGTGCCCACCTCGCTGTCTAAAATTGATTTTTCTGAATATGGGCAGCAAATTTACATGTTTATAAAATAAGCATTGATCAAGCATCGCAAAACTGTTAAATTCAAAGTTTGGACGGCCTTGGAATATAACTGAAAACCTTCATAATTCTGAGAATACCATAAAAACTTAAAGATTCAATCATATACAACAACAACAGGAATTAAATACTATTATATGTAAGTTTTTATTTATCCAAAGTTCTTAAATTATCTACACATACCTGAACTTGAAACAGCCATAAAAAAGCTCGTAACAATTGTGGTCTGTTGACAGAGTGACGTTGCAAAACTACAACGATTACGTAAACAATTCGGAGGCGTCTCGACTCGGTCAGAAACTCGCTACAATTGAAACCGGTCGGGGGCGCAGTGGGGATCAGGAAGGGTTAGCAGTTTGCTTTTTTGTCGCTCACAGTAGTGTTCTGTCTTTTCAACAGATGGCGGTAAGAAATATGCATTTTTAATTTTTGATTTAATGCCAGGTTTCTAGGTACCCTGCCCCACTGTGTGCTGTGAGGAAACACCAATTATGTTTCTGAATAGATTTATGTAAAAAAATCTGTACGGTATCGTAGTATACTCCCAAATATAGTTCTTTCTCATCTGTAGGCGCCATTGTGTTTTGAATCGAACTTGCGTCTTAAAATACTTATGGGAGAATCGGAACGAAAACTGAAAATTGCCTATTTAATTTAGCAAAAGATTCAAATATGTAATAGAGAAGACTGGCGAACCAAGCTGCAAGAGGGCTTGACTCTACAGGAGTTGTAGCGCCACGAATGATGATGATGATTCAAATATGTAACCATACTGGTGCTTCTGTACACTCCCACTTTACAGTATGCCATAGCAAGGCTTTGTAAATCTTCTGCCTCAAGTGTCATCAAGGGTTCAAAAGTTGTCCAGTTCAATCTGAGGTTTTGGTGAGTTTATGACCAATCACTAATAATTTGATCAGTCATAAAAATGACTAATATTTATTAATCGTTAGAAGAAGAAGCTTCACAAGAAAACATCTCAGAAGAAAATGGTCCGGGCGGAGGTCAAATAAAATAATTAGTGATAAACTATAAACAGGCGACATTAATACCAACATTTCAGATATTTTTCACGGCTGAGCTGAAAAATATTTAAAACTGAAATATTCGCAGAACCCGCTTCTAATAAATTATTTAACAACTTTTTAGGAATTATTTTTTAATTCTTCCCAGGTAATTTTCTTCTTTACTGTCATATAATTATTCAAGGTTAGTGTACTATTGTTGACAAATAAACAAAAATAAATTTTATATCATTATAAATTAAAACAATATATTTCTCATTTATTTTCATAATATTTCTATACATATAAATATGACATCAAAATATTATAAACGGTTGCGACAGATTCATTTTTAAATACAAATTTAATTGGTTAAAATGAATAGAATTAAATAGATAATAAAAACTATTATTTTCACTCGATAGATTCCTCTCTTCTCAGAAAAAAAAGTTAACAGGTTTAAACACAAAGTTAAATATTTGAAAGAAGAAAAATATTTAAATTATGAGAAAAAAGTCAAGTTGCAAGACTGCCTACCTCTGTTCTCCTAAATTGAAGACAACTACAACCCTCTTCAGTACATGGTCTGCTCTTCATTACATGGTAGAGACTGTATTATTTCATGGAAAACGGTTCTCCTGGTAGGCTATTTGTCCTAGATAACGCTCAACCGCCAGATTTCCGCCCCCTTATTTTGGGTACCCTATTTTTATAACATTTTATAGAGGCTTAGTGATCCCCAGGAGGGTCCTAGATCCTATATGATCTATCTCCGGCTCCAAACAGACTAAATTAAAGTCTTGCCTGCTGTGGGATTTGAACCAGGATTTCCGGCGTGGCAACTCAGTACTCTACCACTGAGCAACTCCTCTCTCTAACGTTCTCCTAACTCACTACTTATAGAGAACTATTTTCTTGTTTTATAAATGGCTATTAAAGAGTTTCTCAAAACATATTCATCGTGTGATCTTTAGAAAGAAGTCTCTGTTTAAACCTAAAGAAGACTACCCCTAACTTAAGGATAATATTCCAGTGTTACGTTTTGGCCTACAGATTTTTATTGAGTTAGAACTATTGTATTTCCTAAATAAGGGCTCATCCCAAGAATATACATATTACTCAAATCACTAGTTCAACTAAGAAGGTCACGTGGCCATCTTCTTTTCAGACGCTTCGGAGGAATATCGGAAATTGAAGAGGAAGCTAGGTTTGAAACTAGAGGTTTTGAGTGGGAATGAAGTTTGTTATGAAAGGACAGATACCGAAAACGGGCCCAATCCGCAACAAATGGGACATTAAGGTCTTTATGGATGACTTTATTCTTAACAAAATAAGGAGCGTTGAGGATTTTACGAAGGATTTTGGATTGCAGGGATTGGATACGAGAGGAATTCGATGGCTTAGTGGAACCCCAAAGCTCTACTCCGTAAGTCCAAATAGGTCGTATGATGGTCATGCAGATGAGTCTTTTGTAGTTAATTGGGAGCTTAGAGCGTTTGTCTAGTAGGTGTTGAAGTAGCCTGAAACGTCGAGCGGTTTCTTGTCTTTTTAGTCTAGTATGAGGATTCCAGGTTAATCGTTTATCGAGATGCAACCCTAAGTATCGGATCTGTTCTACAGGCACCAGTGGGATATTATTAAAGGATACTGAAGGGCAGGAAGTCATTGTTTACGACTTAAGGTAAAAGTGATTTGACGGGATTTTTGAGAATTTATTTTAATTCTCCAGTTTTGACACCATTCTTCAAGATCATTGATATGGGATTGGATGCTTTGATGGGATCAGTTCCAATAACTGGATTGGTGTTGACTGATAATACACATGTATCATCAGCATGCATTGTAATGACAGTATTAGAATGAGTTGGGATGTCAGCTGTCACCTTGAGGAACACCAGCAGATTGGGAAAAGAGTGATGAATGGACATTATCATGGTTTACTTGGAAAAAATAAAATACCTAAAGTAGAAAAAACTATCTCAAAGTATTTTTTTTTATGCTTTATTAAGCTAATTAATGTTATTTGACATAATGTTAATAAGTATATCCATTTCATATTCCATTTATCTATTTGTTTCCTCATATATATCATGTCTTCTACTGAGTAGTGTCAGAAATTTGATCAGTGCTCTGTAAAATGGGGTTAATGTGTACCTCCGTCTTCCAAAGCTGCTCCAAATTACTTAATACAATGTTATAAAGCTTAAAGTATGAATTGAATACCAAGGAAAATAGCTTAAAGGTTTAATATTTTTTAAATATCCTCTTTTATCTTATTTAGTTATTTCTTGTGAAGTTTCTGTAAGATTCACTGACACTGAACTGAGAACTTACTCGAATTGGAATCGTATAAATTATTTATAAAAGCGATTCCTATTACATGGAATAAGCATTAGAGCTGACAACTCTAAGATATCCTGGTTCGCACAAACGTCATTAAAGGAATGAAATGCGTATGAGGCGAGGGCAAGGACATAGCCTTGGCAAAGAGTCTGCTATCGAATGTTTCTCTGAGGAAGCTCCCTAGGTGTCAGCGCATCGGACATTGGATCAATGTTTCAAGTCACTAAATAATAATATCCTCGATAAAGCAGTTTTTTAGAAGGTTTGTGTAGGTGCAAGTCCTTGTTCCGCTTGTAAGCTATCAGATGACAGTGTAAGTCTTCAAGGACGATGGATTAACATTTAGTTGAAAAATTAGTGACTTTGGATCTGCCCTTGTACTGATGCTTTGGGAGGAAAGAGGCAGAACACAAACAAAACTTGATAATTGATTGAATTTATATTGATTGTACCGTCGAACGAGATCTCGAATCGACTCCCTGCATGACAGTTTTCTTTAAAACGTTACAGTCTCTTTTCCTTAACACGTACAGAACCAAAGACCATTCATGGGTTGAGCTGTACAGGTTTAACTATTGATTATTGCATGTTTCCTTCCAATTATATTAATAATTTCTTGAACCCGTTTGGTTGTAAGATATTTTTATAGTATATTTCAAATATAATTTCAGGTTTAGTTTTTTCGTAATTATCTTTTATCCATATCAAAAACTATTGAATTTCTATTTTCCGTTGTCCTAGAAACAGTACAGTCTCTGTGATGTACTGAACCCAAGGCCCTTCATGAGCAGTACAGTTGATATTTCCTTCCAGTTACATTAATAATTTTTTGAACCTGTACGATATTTTTATACTATATATCAAATATAATTTTAGGTCTAATTTTTTCACATTTTTTAAATAATTACATTTTTCTTTTCTTTTTTTTCGAAACAAAATCTCATGAAATTGCCCTTTATATAAAGCATGGAGGATCCGATTTCTGGCACTACTCAAAAGAAGAAATTTGAAATAAATGGAATATGAAATTTTTATATGAGGAAGTTTTTTATTTTTTTTTGTTTTTTTTAATTGTGATTCTTTAAGTTTTGACCTAGAGGACGCGTTTTTGAAATGAGCCATTCTTTAGAAAATACAACAGTTCAAACCTAATGGAATCTGTAGACCAAAACGTGAAATACTCTTTTGTTATCCTTAATATAGTAGGAGGTTTGAATAGTTAAACTGATACTTCTTTCTGACGATAGCACGATGAATATGTTTTATGTTAGTCATAAAAATCTGGTTGTTGTTGTCATAAAAATCAAGGAAAAACAGTTTTTGTTTTTCAGTTATTTTATTCAAGAGGGGAATCTAATCAATAAAGCTTATGGTTCTTATTATTTATTTTCATTAGTTGAACTAAATAAATAAATCCGTTTAACCTGTTGAATTTATATTTAAATATGAACCTGTCGACCATGTATAATTTTGCCATATTCACATGAATAAAAAACACAGGGCAGCTAGTTTTTTTAAATATCACCCGTTCGGCCCATTTGTCAGTTGTCAGTGATGATGTGTGACTCAAGACATAAATATGATTCTGTATCCCTACATTCTTCTTTAAAATATCGTTTATTGAACAGAAAATTAAGCATTTAGTTTTATAAATTATGTTTAAAATATTTATTAAGTTAATTTAAAGTGTATAACGTGTTTATTATATTCTCAAGTAACAACTATATTTTCCTACAGTTATTACTTGAGAATTATTAGCAGGATCTTCTATAGTAACGATCAGTTCATGTAATGATTTCTTCTCAACTACTAGTATCCGCACTATGACCTACGAACCTCGTATGAGTTTTCCTCAGTTTTTTAAATAGTTGATAGTATAAAATCAAGGTTACCAATGAAAATAAAACAATATATATGTACACCGGAGCAGCCAGACCTCAAGAAAGACAGGTTGTCATAGGAAGCTGTACCTTTGAGAGAGTGGAGGAGTTAAGTTACCTTGGATCTCAGGTCACAGCAGCAAATAATGTTTCCATTGAAATAAAGTGAAGGATCACAGCGGCTGGATTTTGGTCTGCTGGAACAGCTCCGGAACAAGCTCATCAGCAGGAAAACAAAGGTCTATTTATATAAAACTCTGATCAGCCCTGTCCTAACATACGCCTCCTAGACATGGACACTACCCACACAGGATAGAAATAATCTCCTGGTCTTCGAGAGGAAGATCCTTCGAAGAATCTATGGGCCGGTAAGGGACGAGGAAGGTCGGAGAAGAAGAAGAAATAAGGAACTCTGTGAGCTGCTCCAGGATATAGATGTTGTGACATATTGCACGGATGAGTCCCGATGAAATACAAGAGTCATGGAAGAGGAAATTTATGGTCCAAGGAGAGTCGGACGGCCCAAGCTCCGGTGGATGGATGGAGTGGTACAAGACGCACGAGACCTGCTTGGACGTACGAAATTGGAAGGCAGCAGCCCAAAACCTAGCCGAATGGCGGAGGCTCATAAAGGACCCATCGTAGGGTTGTAGCACCATATGATAGATAGATAGTATTAAATCCCGTCATATTGTCGTGTCGATGCTATGATCTCAACTGATTATCGAATCCTACCGTGTTATGTCGTCAAATGAATTGCTAATTGCATGAATCTCGAACTTTTGAGATTTCTGTTCTTAAAACTTTAACTCTTAGCAGAAGTAGAAGATATCGTTTACAACACAAATGGCATTTGCCAGTAACATACCACGTCCTTAACAACACCTTCAATATTATTTTTACTGCAGATAGTGAACAACTCCAAGAAAAGGTCTCTTTATAAATCTCTCGTAAAATAAAGCAAAGTGGACTAATTGCCTTTTTTCTATCGCTTCTTAAAAAAAAACAGTATATTTTAAATACCATCGAAAACTTTTTTTTTTTAATTTAGAGATCGAAGATAATGTCAAAATTACACACTGGCACACCAAAAAATAAAGTAAATAAATAAATAAAAATATATTTTTGCGTCATGCCGATAAAAAAAAATGGTTAAAATTTAAGGAATAACAAAATATTTGGCCTTATCTTTGACCTTTATAGGCGGATGATAACTCACTCTGTTCTGAGTGAATGTATTGCGATACGGATGATAATTCGGGGAGAGAGTCTAGATTTCACCATTACGTAATACGTCATCGAGACGGTTGTATGGAAATTCGTTAATTGGATGATCATAAGCTAAATATTCCATCATATTAAGCCTTACTCATGAGGAAAGAAGTTGGGACATAATATTTTATGGGTAACCTAATTTCAATGAAGTTATTCTTTATTGCGTTATTATTTGTTCAGTTAACTTTTTGCTGCTATGGCTAATCGGACGATGCTACATTGGGAACTCTAAATTTTGCTTATCCAGGTTTAATTAGGATAGAGATTTTTAACGGGTACCTGACATCATATAGGCTCGGGACCCTTAACGTTTAACGCCCCTTCCGAAGGACGGCATAACTAAGGATTTTTTACTTACTCCCTTTAAAAAATCCTAGAGCCACCTTCCGGGTTACGAACCTGCGATCTTGGTCTTAGTAATTTGTTACGCTAACCACTAGACCACAGGTCGCCCCTTTATATACGTTATCAGTGTAAAAAAACAATTATCAATAATATGATACCGATTTTATCAATGAAAAAAGCAATGGCTAGTTGCAGCCATGCTAGAAATTGCCAACTGTTAAGTTTATATATAATTTAACGACCCCTGGTAGCTCAGTGGCTTAGAGCCTAAGGAGAAGCAGACGACCCGGGTTCGAATTCCGGCCAGGGCAAATCTTTTCTCTTGTGTTTAAATGTTTAAAAGTTATCTTCTTATATAAATGTTAAAAACTATATACGAATAAACATAAATAAATAGTTCGTATAATTTGTAATAATCAACTAAAATAAGACTATTCAATAAATAACCCTCAAATACTGTCCCACAAAACTAATTCATGCGAAATAGAAAATCAACCTAATACTCTCAGAGCGAATTAGATTCATAAACCACAAATACAAACAGAATGGACAAAATTGTTCATTTAAATGATTTATTAACTGTCATTTTCTTTTCTTTTAAACACTGATTTCAAGTTGGCTTCGTTCGTGTAATTTAAACTTTTTTTTATCAAATCCGATCATGAGTATTTAAGAATTTCTTGCTTATTTTTGTAATTTACCGAAGATATTGGATATTGTGGGCAGACTACACGTAAAAATAACCGACAGAAAAATTGACACAATATAAAAAAAATGATACTGTATCACTACAACCCATGAAGGGTCTTGGGTACAGCACATGGTAGAGACTGTTTCTTAGACAAAGCATGTGGAAGAAGGTGATTTGTCCGAGAGCACGCTAATTCGCCTGTTTTTCCCGTCAATTAAGGGTACACAATTTATAAAGGCTGGTTGTGCCCCATGAGGGTCTTCAGACTCTATAATTTTCTCTTGTAGGGATCTTATTGTTTCCAAGACAACGGTCGTGCAAGGATGAGATTTCGGAGATCACCTCCAACCTTCAGGTTTTTCTCCAATTAGCGATATTTAGTATAGAGGCTGGATGAGACCTTAGGGTTATTTAGATCTTACACAATGGATTCACAGCAGGTCTCGATCTCGGGAGCCACAAATTGATAATCCAATCCAGTACCCCATGTACTCAGCTATCCGAGTACTTAAACATATAAAAATGTACACAAGTATTAAACATTTCATATTATTTGCACTACATATTGAAAGCTCTGTATCCAGTTTGGGTTTGGTATTTACGCTTAACCAATCCTGTATTAAACAAACCTATAAAAGGTAAAAAAGGTTAAAAAAAACTACTGAAGGATATAACTCTTCTCCGGAGAACACTACACTTTCGACCATGGAAAAGAACTGATAGGAAGATATTAATGGATACAGCCTCGGCGGAGGACAATAACAAATGACTTATATTTGGCGAAATACTCTCCGAGGATCTATTTCGAAACATCGCCTTCAGAAAGGCAGAGCCATCATCCCGGATGTACCCAGCTTACTGTCGGGCCGATTCCACTTACGTAAGAGACATTCTTCCCTCGTGCGGCGATCCAGTTCCAATGTCGCGAGCAATTTCTAGGAATGTAGTATTGTTTTAGAACTCCTTGCAATTGCAAGAGAAAAAAACCCTGTACCACTAGCTTGCAGGTTGGGCTTAGTTCGTGGTAGAGACTCTACTGCCTCTTGGTTGTAAAGAGGGGTGATTTGCACTAGATCACGTACAACCGCCAGGTTTTCCCCGGAATGAAGGGTACCCATTCACTTTATAGAGGCTGGGTGAGCCCCATGAGGGCCTCCAGATCCTACAAGGCCCATCCTCAGCAGTTAACAGGTTAATTATCTGTTACGGGCGTATTTGAACCCGGGACCTTCGGAACGGTAACTCAGCTCTCAGCCAGTAAGATTAACCTCATAAGGTATCTGTTCCACAGGTTGTCGATCGCTTTGAGTTTCAAGCTTCAACTGTTTATTCGTTTCGCTTTTAACATTTTCCAAAAATGCAAGTTATCGTGAGCTTTAGCATGGGAAATAATCTAAATACGGGTGATGAGTAGACTTCGGTAATCTTTCATCAAGAAATAAAAGTTTCAACTAACGTTTCGAAGTATAGATAATATGTGTTTGTTGAAAAGGTCATTTCTAGATGAAATGATTACCAAAGTATAGACGTCTCCCATTATTACTTTCTATACTAAAGCTCTTTATAGCTTGTAATATTTGAAAATATTAAAAAGGGAATGCAAAATAAAAACTAGTTGGCACACAGTTCAAAGCAACAACCTGCGGAATAATTACCCATTAAAAATTAACAACAAAGTAATGGTCCGGTAACCATATATGACTACTTATCATTTATGTATCATTGAGTGTTCTCAAACATTATATCGATTTCACATATTATAAACTAATTATCTTAGGATAATGTTATTGCAATGAATTATATTTTATAAAAAAATACATCAACGGTTAACAAAGATATTCATCAGCATTATAACAAATTTTTTGTTTATGAATAAGTATGAAGAAAAGTATGTTAACTATGACGGTTATGAGTTAAAAGTGATCAACTGCTTTCTTCGGAAAGATGGATAAATATATTATCTATTTATCCATCTTTCCGAAGATGCATCAGAACAGCACAAATATGCTAATATAAATTTTTAAAAAATTAGGAGGAAAATAGATTTATTCAACATTAGGTGGATTCAATTTAATAAGTGGTGGAGAACAAAACGTTACCCCATATTATGAACTAATAAATCAACCTTTTTAAGTATATATTTTCAATATAAGAACTAATTTAATTTTTTTAGGTGGCTTTTTATGTTGTTTTTTTAAAAACACAAATGTAAATAATCAACTATTTTTAATTTTTGTTTTGGTCATGAGCCATATATAAAGATTTAATTGTTATTAGGAAAGTTAAGACTTCAGTATGGGTTTAGTTCATGGTTAGGAAACACTGTTGCTAGGCCAGCGGTTGTGCAAGGGGTGATTTGTGCAATATCACCTTCCAACACAACAAGTTTTACTGGTGGACCTAATTTATAAAAGTTTGATATCAATTGATATACATATATATTTTATATATTATTTAAATCTGTGAATGAGAATATATATATATATATATATATATATATATATATATATATATATATATATATATATATATATATATATATATATATATATATATATTTTAGTTTTATAATACCAACATTCTACTCATGGATATTTTAGGGTTTCATTCGATATCATGAGTCCGTTTATCAGAGACTTGACTACCCTGAAGAAACATAACTTCTTCTTTTTGTTTGTTTGTTTATTTAGCGTCACATTATGCTGCTATGGCTAATCTGCCGATGCTACATTGGGATCTCTAAATTTTGCCTATCCAGGCCTAACTAGGATAGGGATTTTAACGAGTGCCTGACATGATATAGACTCGGGACCCCCGTTTAACGTTCCTTCCGAAGGACGGCATAACCAAAGATTTTTTACTCCCTTCTTTCCCTACACAAAAAATCTTCTTTCTGTATTTTAAAGTGCTTTCTTAATTTTTTAGATTTGCTAATATTATCCGTCTTGTTTTTTTTTTCATTGTTTTTCGATTTCGTCATACTCATTATTTTCCCATCGCTTCGAGACTTAGGTTAGAGGATTATAGGTGAATATTTACCATTTGGATTTGACTGAAGTTCGCAGGACAGCGGTGGTAATAACAAATCGTTGAGTTCGCTAGCCCTTTTATAATAATAATAATTATTATTATTACTGAGTATATTTATTTTCTTGATCCACTTCGCACACCCTTCATATAATCCACTGATAATGGAAGAAACGCATAGATAAGAAACCCATGGGCAACTAGTAACCATCATCTAATTAAATATCATCATGATTGTACTGCAGTTATCACGCTTACTAGTTGTAAATAAATTTTAATAATCATATGCTCTTACGTTGTTGTTCTATTTCCAGAATCCAAGTCCCTAACAATACGATCAGGCAACTGGCAGAGCGTGAAAAACTAACCTCAACACAATGACTAAGGGTACCAACGACTGAAATGTTATGGCCAATTAAATAGAATCCCGGAGGAACGATGGCCTAAAACTGTCTTTAACTATCGCCGGGGCAGAAAGGAGGACTAGAAGACGACCCAAGAAAAGATGGTAGCAGGATGTGGAGGAGAGCATGGCAGCGAGGGGGCTCAAGAGGAGTTGATTGGGTTGACTGAAAACTTTTAGAAACGAAAAAAACTGAAGTTGTAAAAAATCGTTGAATCATAGTAATAATAAATAATTAATTATAATTGAATATATACGACTATTATTTCACATTAAAAACATTCATTTTTTAAAATTATGATTACCTGTCGCAGCGAGCGGACTTGGAGAAAAAACTGAAGTTGTAAAAACTCGTTAAATAATAATAAAACTATCTACTTATATTATTATAGCTTATATTAAATATTATAATTAAATAATTTATTTCACATTAAAACTATTTAATTTTTTTAATTATAATTATTTAATTACTTTATAAACACCAATACTTTTATTTTTTAAATTAATAGGATGTTGATAGTTGGGGGTGCAGTCAAGAAATATAAATCTAAATATAAATATAAATCTTCTTTCTGTATTTTAAAGTGCTTTCTTAATTTTTTAGATTTGCTAATATTATCCGTCTTGTTTTTTTTTTCATTGTTTTTCGATTTCGTCATACTCATTATTTTCCCATCGCTTCGAGACTTAGGTTAGAGGATTATAGGTGAATATTTACCATTTGGATTTGACTGAAGTTCGCAGGACAGCGGTGGTAATAACAAATCGTTGAGTTCGCTAGCCCTTTTATAATAATAATAATTATTATTATTACTGAGTATATTTATTTTCTTGATCCACTTCGCACACCCTTCATATAATCCACTGATAATGGAAGAAACGCATAGATAAGAAACCCATGGGCAACTAGTAACCATCATCTAATTAAATAATTAATAATAATAATAAATAATTAAATAATAATAATTAAATAAATAATAATAATAAATTGGTACAGTACACCAATCACAAAAACGCACAACATTACACCGAAACACACACACTGACATAAAGGACATAAACAGTACATACCTTAGGGGGCTCCCTTCCCTAAGTAGACCTGGCAGTAGGTATAAAATGCACTTTACCCACAAATATGGAGCTACGCAATAGAAGAATTGCCTCGGACGAATCCAGAGTTAGGGCTGCTCTGGAGGGATTGGACCAACAGCCTTCGACATCGGCAGACAGTGCGAGCGGTGTCCCGATGCCGTATGGAACCGTAAGACCGGCCACTCAAGGAAATATGCCTGTCTCTACTTTATGCTTGGATTCTCTTCAGTCTCCCGCATTACAAAGAGATATAACACGCCGAAGAAATAACCAACAGCGGATGAAATGGACGCGTGAAATGAACGCAGCGGCAATCCGAGCTTATTTCTTGGCAACAAATCTTGAAACCAACAAAATAGGATATAGATCAAGGATTACTACATTTTGGAATGAAAAATTTCCTCAGCTCCAACTATCCTCTCAACGCATTGCTGATCAAGTAAAGCAAGTACTCAGCAGGAACTTCCTATCAATGGCCGAAATAAACGACATTAAGAGTGATGTCGGACGTAAAATGAACCAAGATGCGCTACAACCAATAGAGGAAAACAATGTCCCCGTAAACACTGGAAACCAGGAAAGCCCAGTATCGAATATTATCAACGAAGAGGAAGCCTTAAGTAAAATAGACAATGCAATTATTCGTAATATTTTAATGACTGAACATATCAAATATCATGGTATTCCACTACAGCTACGTCCGATAATACCTAAAGTGCCATACTGTAAAAGAACATTGAATACTGTCACAGCAGTAAACAGTATTTTAGAAGAATACATTACAGAAGATGAAATTGATGAGATTCGACATTGGATATATGTAGGTGCAAGTACCGTTACAAAGCAATTGGGACTAGTAAACAATAGTGAACCTAGTAAGAGAAAAAATATTTCAGAAAAAAACAATATTGATCCACCGTGGAAAAGAAGATTGAAAAATAAAGTGAGTGATTTGAGGAAGAAAATAGGAGTTCTCACAAACTACCTAAACGACCCCGAAAAAGCATCTCTAAAGTTAAAAACAAGTATTGATGAACTCATTGTTAAGCATTTAGGTACCATCAATAGATCTGAGGTTAATCGAAAATTGTTAATGCTATCGGATCGATTAAAACAAAATCTCGCTGTTTGTGCAAATAAACTCAAAAGATACTCAAAAGCCGAGTCCCGTAGAAAGCAAAACTATTTGTTTAAAATGAATGAACAAAAATTTTATCGCTCTCTTAAATCAAATAAAGACGAATCATCAATCTCCCCCTCACATCCAGAGGAGTCTGAGTTTACTAGTTACTGGGAAAATATATGGAGCATACCAACAAATTTTAATAAGAGTGCATTCTGGCTGAATAATATATACGAAGAAACTGAACATGTTCCGATAATGGATACTGTTAATATTACAGAAGAAGATGTTCGAAATGCAATTAAAACAACACATAACTGGAAAGCGCCTGGACCAGATAAAATTCAAAATTACTGGATGAAATATTTTACAAGCTCCCACAAAGTATTAGCTTCTTATTATCAGAAACTACTATGTAATTCAGTTATTCCTCCTAACGACTTTTGTTTAGGTAAGACGTATTTGATTTTGAAACAGAAACAAGAAAGAGGAGAACCAAAAGACTACCGTCCAATAACTTGCCTAAATAGCGTTTATAAATTATTGACCGCAATAATAAGTTATAAACTAAAATTGCATTTAAGAAAGTACAAATTGATGGCAGGTGAACAACTGGGATGCAAAGAAAATTCAAAAGGATGCAAAGAGCTTCTGCTCATCGACTCATTTATAGCGTCTCAGGTATCCAAAAAGTGTCGGAACATTTCCATATCGTGGATCGATTACCAAAAAGCCTATGATTCGGTTCCTCATGATTGGTTAATAGAAGTCCTTAAAATTTATAAAGTTAATAAAAACGTAATAGAGCTCTTACAACGACTCATGAAACTATGGCGAATATCACTTGAACATCCAACAAATGAGAAACTTAAAGATAATAGAACCCTTCCTGTAAAGAGAGGAATATTTCAGGGAGATACATTAAGCCCATTGTGGTTCTGCCTGGCCATCAATCCATTAAGCTCCATACTAAATAATTCTGGTATGGGTTACGCAATTGACAAAGAAGTAATCATTTCACACTCACTTTATATGGATGACTTGAAATTATATACCAGGAATGAGAGAGACATGAAAAGTTTACTTGAGTCAGTGAGCTCTTTTACCACCGATGTTGGCATGAAATTGGGAATGGACAAGTGTGCAACTGTTAACATTCACAGAGGAAAGTATAAAGATGCAAAGAATATAGAACTTTCAAATAGAGAAGTTATCAAGCAGTTAAAGAAAACTGATTCATACAGATATCTGGGTATCACGCAGCTTCTAAAGTTCAAGAAGGACGTAAAAGAAACAATTGAGGATGAATTCAAGAAACGAGTTCAGAGGATCTTAAAAACTAATTTAAACTCTGGAAATTTGATAAAAGCTTTGAATACATGGGCTATATCAGCGGTCACGTACTCCTTTGGTACATTAAAATGGTCAGATACCGATCTTAAAAGAATGGACCGTTTCATTAGAACGCATATGGTGAAATCGAGGCAACGGCATCCGAACTCCTCAGTCCCACGACTATATATAGCCAGGAAACAAGGAGGAAGAGGTCTCACTAGTTTATTAAAATCGTGCAGAGAACAGGAAGCACAACTTAAGGCCTATGTCATGAGCAGTACTTCACCTGTATTATCTGCGATTACAAGGCTTGACCACGGATATACGGCACTAAACTTGCTTCGAGAGGAACAAAACGAGAACCTAACTGAACAGAGTCTTACTGAGTCATGGAAATGTAAACAACTTCATGGCAGATTTTACAACGCATTAAAAACATCTGGAATAAATTTAGCAGCATCTGTCCAATGGTTGAAAAATGGAAGTATGTTTCCAGAGACAGAAGGATTCCTTTTAGCTATACAAGATCAAGTAATGGCAACGCGTTCGTATAGGAAGTATATCTTACAAGAGGCCATTGATGATAAGTGTCGTCTTTGCAAATCAACAAATGAATCAATACAACATGTGACCTCAGGCTGTCAGGTACTAGTGGGAAAAGAATACCTCCAAAGACACAATAATGCAGCGAAGGTCATTCATCAAGCAGTTGCTAAAAGATGTCATCTAATTAAAGATCATCAACCTTTCTACAGATATCACCCTGAAGCATTATTAGAAAGTGGTAGTGTTAAATTATATTGGGACCAAGTAGTTATAAACGACGGGTTGTAGCATTGGATACTGTGGACTTGACCTTGACAAGGCGAGGGGAAGGGTGCGGGGGGGAAGCCTTGGAGGTCTGAATGCCACATTTGGCAACGTCGCAAGGAATGTGCAAGATTTGGCAACATCGCTTTGTTTACATTAGTGTTATAGTAGAGGTGCAAATGACCTTGTGACGTCACGGGGGCATTGACCCTCTGACGTCATCGAGAGGCCGGGGGTTCCTTTATCAGATTTTTTTTTTTTTTTTAAATATTTTATCTATATAGTGTGTAAAACTGTGACGGGGGGGCATTGACCCTCTGACGTCATCGAGGGGCCCCGGGGTTCCTTTATCAGAATTGTTTTTTTAAATATTTTATCTGTATAGTGTGTAAAACTGACCTTGCGACGTCAGTTCCATCAGAGCATGAGTCATTGATGGCCTAGCGCTGCCCGGGTATGCTTGATCGGCAGTTTATATTTTATCTCACGGACGAATACGGGGTTCCTTTATCAAATTTTTTTTTTAATATTTTATCTGTATAGTGTGTAAAACTGACCTTGTGACGTCAGTTCCATCAGAGCATGAGTCATTGAGGGGGCTAGCGCTGCTCCCGGGTATGCTTGATCGGCAGTTTATATTTTATCTCACGGACGAAAAGGTTGACATTGTGTGTGTGTGTGTGTGTAAAACTGACCTTGTGACGTCAGTTCCGTACGAGCAGGTCTTATCACTCCTATATACCTCAGCAGTTCATACTCCTTTATAAGCTTTTCCTCTCCAGCCCCTGGCACACAGTTATTCCGTGTTCTACCTGTATATAAACTCTGTGTTGTTTTACATTTTTGAATACGTTCCTCGCCTGTGTGTCTGAGTAACTGCAGGTCATTGTTAACCAGTCCACTACAATGGTACGGCAGACAAGTAGGAACCTGAGGTATGAGAAAGACCGCCTGTCGACATTTGTCGGGTGGACATCGCCAGTGAGTGTTGTGAAGTTGGCCGCAGCAGGATTGTATTACTTGAAAGTCTCTGACCATACAAGGTGTCCATTTTGCGGAATAATATTGAATCAATGGGAATTATATGACGATCCTTTTTTAGAACACAAGAAATGGTCTAAAAATTGTCCATTTATCAAATATTTGGATCAACTGGAGAGTTTACCGATAAAAATAGGTGTTGTGGATGAGATTGATAGTGGAGTTTGCCAATAAAAATAGATGTTGAGAATGAAGTTGATTGCGAAGAGGGGGAAAAAAAATAAATGTGAAAACAAAAGGTATGTATGTTGCTGTGATATGTGCAGAAGACTTGGAATCTTTATTAATCAACTCCAGGTTTTGAAAACTCATATATCCTTGTATGAAATAAAAAGAAATGAAATAAATCAACTAATAAAGAATCTAGAAAAACTTCATCTTTCCCCCTCCACTCTGCGGAAATCTTACAGTGTCCACGTTGAATCCTTGTGAGATGGTCGCTCCGAGACGATTGGAACTAGTTACTGATCACCCCATCACAAGTAGCAAACTAGTTCGAGTTGGTCTTTGCGATTATGAGCCGACTATCGCCATCATCGCCAAGAAGACGAGCATCTATATGGACATGGAGGAGTGGAGATTCCTCACAGACCAGATTCCTAGGTTGCTGTCTCTTTTGCAGTGCAAACGCGGCAAGAGCGTGGTGGGCGTTGAAGACCGGGTGAGGTGTAAAAATGTGCTCTGTTTATTTTCTATGAGGGGTAGAAACAGGGTAATGAAGATAGAACAAGTGTACCATTGTTTTGCAATGTTCAATCAAAGTCCGCTAACCCTTGAGATGAAATCTCCATCGACATGTTTCAGCAGGAATGAAACGGTGAAGCTTTGTTCCAGTATTGAAAAAATAAACGACTCTCTGGACTTGCTAACCAAGATGGTCGACATTTACAAGAAAGAAACAGAAAATGAACTCACACAACCTGTGGAATGTGTACCGTTAGAGTTCAATATTAATACTAATACTCTCTTTAACAATTTAAATGAACTCAACAATATGTAATAATAGCCACGCAACTTGTAATTTGAACTATATTCAATAAATACTTTTTATATTTTATGTCTGTGAATTTTATTTAATGAACCTTTCCCTAAATAAAAAGAAGGAGGAAAAAAAAAAAACAAGATGTAAAATATGTATAGTTTATTTAAAAAAACAAAGATTGACAAACATTTCAAGCATAATAATATAATTAATAGTTAATATATTCATTTAGTAGCAAAGTCTTCGTTTCTGGATACATGTTCCTCGTCTTCTTGCAACCCATTTCTCCTTCAGGTGTAATTGTTCCAGATGTAGTCTAATGAGTAGTCAAAAAGGTATAGACCAAAGACCGAGGTAAAATACTCAATTCTTCAGTGCTCAGTGGTTTCAATGCCTTCCTCTCCTAAACGTTGTATAACTGACTCCATGCTGATACCGCATGTTTCCGAGTAGATTCAAAAGTACTCTTCTTCCTTAAACCATAAACATTGAGGACTATTCGCTTTATGGTACTTGATTGGATTGATGAGCGATTGTTTGTCATATAACAGTCCACAATATATGCATTTGACCGTATCTTTTACTCCTCTTACAAATCCGGCGAATGAGAGCAGATTATGAGGAGGAGAGATAATATTTACAAATGTATGCTTACGAACGTCTTCTTTTTTAAAGTTTACTGCTTCATCATTTTTTCTGACCCATGATGCTAAACGGTGTGCCTGATTTAGTGAACAGACAAAAGACGAGTTTAAATGAAAATGACATACCATCTTGCAATTTTCTAATTGTTTTAAGTTAGGACAACCGAATTCATGTAGATCATAGACCGGTTTACCAATAAGATCTTCAATAAACTTGCACTTTTCCATTCCTTTCCCCCATAATATGTCAAAGTTCTCAGTGGCGTGTTGTAATAAATATCTCATATCCTCATATAATACATCACCATAGTCCCATCCCATTCCATGAATATGTTTCTTAACCCAAAGGTTTGTCTTTGAATGAACAACATCTTCAGCATCTCGAGGTGGATTGAAACACCAATGCCACGATGAGCCGTGACTAATAGAGACTACAGATAATTCTTTAACAATCAATGAGTTAGAAGCCGTGCGATACCCCTGAAAATCAATTGCCGCTGAACGCATCGTATGTTTTAGTCGGTGAACAACGGAGAAGTGATATTATTATAGCCGCTACAGCAGCTTTATATATGCATCATCAGTACATTTTACGAACCAAACCAGTTCCTACTTCGTATTCTACTACTTTATCGTGAAGGATAAGACAGTATGCCCTAGTATTAGGCGGGAAGTTCTCACTCGCCTCTAGCTGTACGCGAATATCGATAGTCGTACTTTTTATTGCCTCGGATTGTTTAGAACAATCTATGACGACTATAGGTGCGAAGGTCTCAAAATCGGATCGTGACAACAGGGGTTGTGAATGTCTATTACCATAATAACTCGTTTGAAACTCGTTATACATTTCATATAGGAGAGCTACTTTTCCTAGTGCAAAATCTAGATTCAAATCGTCATAAGGATATTGTTCGCTATTCAGATAGAGTTTCAAATTTTTTATTTTACAACTATCGAATTGACTTATATCTTTGGTAGCATTTCTCATTCTATCAGTTTGAAATGCTATAATAACATAGCGAGGCTTTTCTAAATTTGTGGATGTTTTTACAGTCCAATTTTCTTGCTGTGATGCTGGTAAATTAGGGTATTCGTAAAGATCCCACGATCTGAATGGAATAGAAATGACCTTGTTTTTATCCACCATTTTTAACAACTTTAGACGTTCTTGATCAGAAACACGAATATGAGGCATCCTCCAAACCACTTTATCTAATTTTATTTGTACATCATCACTACCCTTTACACAGTTCAAGTCAGTACTCGATCTGATCAAAACGAGTTCTTGCTTAAGATTAATTAAAATTTTTCGATAGTCTTCACATATCCCTAAGAGAATATCCAATGGCAGACATACGCTAAAAAAACCGTTTTTATCTATTGAAACTGTTTTATCAACACCTGGGATTATCCACCCGGCATTTTCTAGTCCTTTGACTTGATTGGGTGAAAACGATGTATGACCTTTAAGCGTTGTAGTTATTCCGGGGTTTCTCACTCTATCGACTTCAATACCATTCAATTCATATCTTATCTCATCAAACAAAAACGCAAACGCGTTATTAGTGAATTTTGAAGTTGTTCCGTCAGTCCCATCCTTTTTAGAAATTCGTCCTTCCAGATAAACAAAACTTAAAGAAGGAAACGTATAAGCATCTTGTTGATGGATTGGTATTCTGATTTCGTCAGAATTGTTAAGAGTGTTCCCCGCATACGGCTGATGTGAATGATATTGGAATTGTGTAAGAGAATCATCAAATTTTACATCTGATGTAACGTTTAGTATGTTATGCATTTTGTTCTTTTTTTTTTTTTAATCGAAACCCACACTGTTTTAAAAAGTTGACGTTTGCAGTTGTTAGCCGTCTCGTCGACTTAGGTTTACTAATTCTTACCATGGCATGACATCCCCTTTTATAAAAAAAAGCGTGATGAGTACCACGATTCTCACCGGTACAAAAATCAATCCCCATTGTTCTTCAAATGTATTCTCAATGTAACAGTTTCCCCCCTAAAGTCAATAAGCGCACCGTCTTGATCCACTAAACGAACGGTAATATTGTCAACAGTCCTCGCGTTAGTTGGAAAGTAAATGACAGGATTCGGGGTTTCTATTATTTTATATCCTGGTTCTACAGCCGGAAAGAATTGATGTATGCTATGATCCGGATCCCCATTCAGATAAGACCCTGATGCGATGTTACAATGAATCGAAATAGTGTTTACAGAAAGAATTTTCACAATGCCATCGGATTCGCTGTACCGATGCAATGGGTCAATGACTTGATTAGGACGATGAAAACCCAACAGTGGGCCAATAGAATGGGGCTTGTCGGGGAAGTTGAAGTAGACCGGTTTCGTTGTTCTAAGTTCGGCCTTTAAAGTACTCTCATTTCCTCGAAGCATAAACCCACCACTAGGTTCCTGGTGAGCAATTTCTTCGCGAAGAAAAGAATTTAGTGCATCGATATCATACGATCCTTCAGGTATCTGAATCGTCAGATTTCCAAAGTAAAACTTATCGTTAACATCTTTCCTGATATTAGGTATAGTATTATATGAGTCAAAAGATAATAACCCAACGGTATAACTTGAGCCTAATTCCAGCGGAGGTAAAAAGTTCGCATGGAGAACACTAGAATTCCCCGTCAACGTTACTGTGTAGCTCATGATTATGAATGATCAAAATTTGCTAGAAACATCTGCTAAATACGCTAAGCAGAGATGTCCACAAATCGGTGTATCCCACTTTTGATAACGACGTCTGTTGTAAATTATTTCTGAACCCTTAAAGTACTCAAGTAACTGTGGAGGTGGTTTTAAATTTCCAAAGGAATCAAAGTATTTCACTAGACTATCTTTTTTTACATAGCACACCCAATGAGAACCGGGTTCTGAACTCGTATGCAAATTTACAATAGCGGCCTCATTTTTTTTTGGGTATATAGGAAGACTATCAATCATAAATACTCCACGAAAATTTTTAATATTTAAAAGTTTAGACATATAATTTAATTCAATATCGGTCAATGGTTTATTTGGTAGTCATATTTTTCCAAGTCTTTTTTCTCGGTTTATAAACAGAGCGTAACCGTTCCTATGTGGTTTCAAATAAAGCCCTTCGCCAACTTTTCGACCTTCCATTGCCAAATTATGCCTCTTTTGCTCTTCTAATTTTAGTTTGGCCTGTTTCACCTCGTTAATCGCTTTCGCCACACTCGAAGCTCCTCCTGCTAAAGATCCCACAGCGGAAAGTCCTGCCATCAACGGTACAAGAAATTGGAGGAAGCCTCCCTCCTTTGGCAGCGGGAGAACTCTAGGCAGTGAAGGTTTCGTCTTACCGCGCAAATGCATTTTAGCCTTCTTGTATGCCGCTTTTGATGCGCTCAGAATCGATGATACATCATCTACCTTTGACGATTTAACCAAGTTAATAAAACTAATCTTCTTTTTCTTTTTTTTCTTATTATTGATACCCGAACCAATTTTTCCTTTCGCTTTCATGACATTTGTAACTAACCAAGCAGCGGCTTTTTCTCCCCATGTTGAATCTGAAGCTTTAACTCGTTTCCAAGCATTATCAGCTAGGATCTTGTCCGCTTGTTTACGACTATCCATATCCGTATTTTGGCTATAAGCTATATCGTGTTCCTTACAAGCTCTGTCAAGCTGGTTTATTCCTCTATCGCCCGCAATTAATCGTTTTTCTAATTTCGTGCCCGGTCCGCAATACTGATATCCTGGTATGTGTAATTCAATTGGTAACTTGTTTATAAGCCTGTTCACCAAACCTCTTCCTTTTCGAACCCTGCGAGTCATACTGCACTTGGAAAATGAAGAACTGAGATATATATATACGGAGGAATAATGATGTTGTTCGCATTCAGGATGAAATTAGTTAAACAAGTACAACGTTTCTCTACCACAGACTTTTCACCTGTCAAGTGCGATTCAGAGGGGAGGCACAGTTCATTATTACCGAGCACTATAAGATCATCAATTTGTGGACCGAGCGGATGTGGAAAGACTAATATTATGATTGGTCTTTTATTAAATCCGAATGGTTTAAAATTTAAAAATGTGTATCTTTTCGGAAAAACATTGCATCAACGGAAATACCAGTATTTAAAAAGTATCGTAAATCTTGTCCCTGAAATAGGGTTATATGAATTTGAAGATGCGAAAGAATTGCCACAAGAAGTTGAATCCAATTCGGTCTGTATATTTGATGACGTCACTATGGAAGACCAGGACATAATTAAACGATACTTTAGTTATGGTCGTCATATGAATCTTGATTGTTTCTATTTAACACAGAGTTATGTTTGTATCCCGAGACATCTTATCAGATGTAACTTTAACTTTTTAATAGTATTTCCTCAAGATGAATTAAATTTGAAACATATTTACGAGGAACATGTAAGCACCCCAGATTTAAGTTTTCCACTTTTTAAAGACATGTGTTCTTTATGTTGGGAAGAACCATTTAGTTACCTCGTCATTGACAAAAGTAGAGACCTGAATAATGGACGTTTTAGAAAAGGAATTGATACGTTCATTGTAGATATATAAAGAACAGTCATGACAATAATTGAGCATTAGCGATCATGGACCCAAAAGTCACTCGCGAGATTATAAAAACTAGTGAAATTTTGAAAAACAAATTTCAATCGTTGAAACGCGGTCTCCAGGATATCGAGGAAGGTCGAAAAGCGTTTTTTACACCCGTGCTAAAACCTCTCGAGGACATTAAACAATCTGTACAATTAAGTAATAAAGAGACCAAATCGGAACCCGCATTGACGTCTAGAAAAGTAAAAAGAATTGTCACTACTAATGTTTGGGGCGAATCGCCTGATAAAAGCGAGTTAGAGTCTGCTAGTATTTACAGAAAATCAACATTAATGCCGAAAACATCACTTCATCGCAAAAAAGTTACACAAATTTCATCTGACGTTCCAAGTACTGCGCTAACACCATTATCTCACTTATCAAATCCCCATCATGAGTTCATGTCACCAGAAGTAGAAATGGATGAGTATGTGACAGGCGATCCACTATCAGAACAAGTCAAAGAATACGCTAAAACTCCACAAGGAGAAGCCGAATTTAAGGAACATCTCGCCTCATTTGGAAACCTGCAAAGAGAATACTTGGATAAGTTGTTAAAAGGTGATAAGGCACATGACTCTCGTTACGGCATTCGAGTAATGCCTTCTGGAGGATTGGCTATTGGTGACTCGACCGATGTTCAGCTTTTTGAAAACAGTGATGATATTTCTATAAACAACATAGTGTATGAAGGAACTCCTGGATTGTTGCAGCTACTCTACTTGAAAAATCCTAAATATTATACCGAGTCAGACTTGGATAATTATAAGAATATTTTACTTTCGACCAATGCTCACAAAAAAGGCTATAGTGAGGAACAAGGAGTGTCCGGAAATAGATCTGAGAAGTATAGAAATATAATATCGAAGTTATTCCCAACACAATCTTTAAAACCCCGCCCTCCTTCCTCAGCATCAGCAGCTTCGAGCAGGCTAACTTCACTCCGTTCCCACTCTTACAAACGGGGCACTGGACTTATGAGCGTCGATAAACCTCTGTACGAGCGTTGGAATGACCCAAACGAACTAGTCGATCGCCTTAGGCTGCTAATGTCTTCAACTTATGCCGGGCATGAAGGACATCAAAATGAAATAGAATCTATAATTGAAGAACTACGAGAAGAAAATATAATATATTAATGCCCACATTTTTATATTTAGATTCAGTACAAACATGACAATAAACAAGTTCGGATCTCACATAGCAAAAAAGCATACAAAATACAAAAAACGTTATTTTCCATTCAGCTTATTAAAGTCTGAAAAGGACATTGATGCACATCATTTAAGGATCGTCAATATTGCAAATCCAGTCGCTGCTCATGACGCTGCAAATAAAGTATATTGTGATACACTAGCACTGACCTACACTGATTTAAAGAATTGGCCGGGTAGCTATATAGATGGAAAAAGAAAAAGACTTGTCAATTTCGCTCCACCTATAAATAACTATGATGTTGTTACAAAAGAATTCTTCGACAGAGTTGCTTTGACTCTAGTTGACAATATATATGATTGTCTCGGGAAAAGAATAACAAACATCGGTGAGCCCGTAGAGGAATCTGACTCAGTCACACTCGGCTATCTTAACAAAGTACTTAAAAAAGAAAATTATAGATGGATTCATCAATAATAAAAACAACAATCGTAAATGAATTACATAAGCCAGCTCGCAAGATATACCCTAGAAGAAAGACTGTTTTGAAAGGGATAAATGACTTGTGGCAAATAGATCTAGTAGAAATGATACCTTATGCTCGAGAAAATAAAGGATACAAATATTTATTAACAGTTATAGACTGCTTTACTAAATATGCATGGGCCGTACCAATAAAGAAGAAATCTGCTGATGATGTAACTAAGGCAATGGAGAGCGTGTTTCGTTCGAGCAAACAAACACCGAGAAATATTCAAAGCGATCAAGGAAAAGAATTTTATAATTCCAAGTTTAAATCTCTAATAAAACAGTACTATATTAATCATTATTCGACCTTTTCTAATATGAAAGCTTCCATTGTAGAAAGGTTTAATAGAACTTTAAAAGCGAAAATGTGGAAAGCATTTAGCTTGGGTGGAAATTACAAGTTTTTAGATATATTACCTCAGATTCTACATGATTATAACTCATCATTCCATACAACAATAGGTATGAGACCAATTGATGCCCATAATAAAAAATCAGAAAACTACTTGCTAAACAAAGTGTATTCTTCTTCTTCTGTTCGTTCCAAATCAAAAGTGCGAAAGCAGAAGTTTGAAGAGGACGATTTTGTGAGGATATCTAAGCAAAAAACAGCATTTTCAAAAGGCTACAAGCCAAATTGGTCAAGCGAAATATTTAAAGTAATCAAGATTCAGAAGACGGATCCATATACATATTTACTTGAAGATCTCAAAAGTCAACCTATCAGTGGCTCCTTTTATGCTGAAGAGCTTCAAAAAGTAAAACATCCAGATGTTTATCTCATCGAAAAGATTTTGAAAAGGAAAGGAAATAAGTTGTATGTGAAATGGTGGGGGCTAAAAGAAAGCAGCTGGATTGACAGGAAGGATATCGCATAGTGGTGTGAAAAGAATAATGCACTTTTGTAATGAATGTATTTATTTGTAGCTTTATAACACATGTATTTATACATATCATTGATGAAATTAGACACTAAGTTTTTATTACTTATTATCATATTTCAAATAAAACATTTTTGATTGCTACTATTCTGTTTATTTTTTCTTTTCTAATCTCAGATATAATTAGTTCATAAAATAAACAATTTAATTACATTACAAAACATTTGCTTTACTTATGTAGCGACAATGCATAATGGCCATAAGGAAGTGTATCTCTTGCGTTATCTAAGGTATGCCGTTTATCATCATATGGACAAAGAGACTTTTTATTGATTAAAACTGTTTGCACTTGATGTCTTTTTGATTGAATGATCTGAAATTGGCTGTACATCGACTCATAATTTCTTAAAGTATCTAAGTAATTTTGGAACGTGAATTCTTTAACCGCACATTTTTTAACCCCTTTGGATCGTTTTATCAATAAACCACTTTTGGTTATAAATGAATACATTTTTGGCCTTAGGCCAACATATTCAACGATTGGATCGCCAGCAGTTTCATCTTTGAGCATTCCTACTATTTTTTTGTTTTCTTCAGAATAACAGCGATGTTTTGTTGGAAAATTACTGGTATCAAAATAGTCTTTTAAATCATAATTTATATCATCGTATATATCTTTTGTATTTACTAGGTATAAAAATGAATCAGTATCCATATAACAGAGGTTTATATTTTTCGGACCATATTTTTTTAAAAATATGTTATAATGTAATTCGTACATTAAAACTTTTGATAGTTCCAATATACTAAAACCAACATAAAGAGGTTTATCAAATACAATTTTATTCTTCTCTAACTGAACGGAAACTACATTTTCAGTGAAAATTATTCTTTCTTTGAAATTTGGCTTTTTAACTAGTTTGTTCAATGATTTTTTATTTGTAACAAGTTTTAAATCTATTCGTTTTCTAACGTTTTCCATAAATTTACCAAAACAGGAGTTGTTCATGAGTTTAAAAAAATCCGATTCAAAAGGATTGGTTGACTTAGCTCTATGTTGGGTATTTAAATTTATGTATGGTGACAACCAATTTTTTTGCTTAAATTTTAAAATCCTATGAATTTTGGTTAATTTAACGCCAAGATTTAGTGCTTGTTTCAAATTGACATAATGAACAATATAACGGGTTTTTGGTGTGAGTGTAGTAAGTAACTTTTCTGTTGTTTTAGCACTGTCAGGCGATTTTAATTTATCAGGTAATAAAGGTAGTTGACAGTGCATATCGTGTATGGCTTCAGGGTAATCAATGTCTACATCGAGTATATAACCAACTTCAGAGTTGTCAGGAACTTTTAACACATCTAAATCTTCATTATGCCATTCAAAGTCACAATATGGAAGGAAACAGTTCATTGCATAGCCGTATAAATTATTTACATCTGCGTAAATTAAGTAGTTAATGGGCTGATTTGGATCGTAATCATCTACATAATAATTATTTGCTTTGGCATAACGTTTGACAACTTGTGTAATACCTCCTCGAATGCCTTTTTCGATAAATAATACCATATCCATGTCTTTAATAACGTCCAATTCAATATTTGTCGTTTTTAACATTGCTTCGTAACTGAGGCCTGGAAGAGACATAAAATGGGCAGGATCTAGTGAATATATATCCATAGAGAGATTACGAAATTTTTCAAATATTTCACATAATAAAATTACGTCTGTTTGTATATACATTTCGGTATATTCTTTTAAGTTATTTATATTAAAAGTATTCCAAATGTTTTGCGCATGCTTATAATCAGACTCGGAAATATTTTCTGCAGTTAAGTTGTTGTAAAATTTACTTATTACAGGCAACTGAGTTTCTTCTAACCGCAGTAATGAATCTATGTAAGAGTAAGGGTAAATTCCCTTTCTCGTTAACAATTCAACTTTCGTTTCGTCAGGAATTAACTGATGCAAATGAGGGAATGTAATTGAAAGACTTGAAGAACCTTTTTTCATGTTTTGCACTAGGGTATCAAGCCCCGCAGCTAAAAATTTATAACTATCTACAAATCTTATTTTAGTTTTGCAATCTTTAAATGTTTTGGTAAAACTTATGTATTTTTCTGTATTACTTGGAACTACGGAAACATCTCCTTCATGGTTTGCTAAAAACGGAACAATAAAGTGCGAGTCATAACCCTGAAAGTTATGCATAAATACTGGAATGAAATTGGGTGTTTTTGCTTGTAAATTGCAATTAGAATGAGCCGCTCCAATGAACTTAGATGACACATGATCATGATGATGCACCTTCTCATCCTCATTTAAAGTTTTCAGACAGATAACACATACATGGGTACACTGATAAATTATCTTTTCTTCCTCCGTCATTTCAGACATAGGCTCAACTTTACCATATATTTCATCAGCTTTTTTAGCCAAATCATGTAGTCCTTCCATGAACATTAGCATACATTTTTCACCGGTAAAAATTAATGGCTGTTGTAATTTAAATTGAGGTATATCCGTTTTGACCATAAGTGAAGCACAAAAAATTTTATGGTTTTGAACTGATTTGGTCCAAGAAATTGATGGATTTTGGGAAGGACCTGCAATTGGTTCCAGATATGATTCAAAGTCTGCGTAAGCAACAATTTTAATTTTTTGGGTGGATTCGAATTTTTTAAATTTGATTTTATCATCTGCAGGAAAATCTGTCCTAACTGGTTTATGCGCACCGCAAAATAATAAATGTTCCTTTAATCGTTCTTCCGCGTTTTTTCCACTTTTTGTTTTGTATCTCCAGGAAATAGATGTTAAACACCTGTGGCAAATTTCTTTAGCGGATTTGTCACCTGATATTTGACTACCAACAAGCCTGCTTAAATTTGTGATATAACAATAGTGTGAGTTTATTTCATTTTGAAGAAACAAAAGGTCAAATCTCTCGTTATATGTTTCCTTTTTGCTTATTCTTAAGGGAAATATATTGTTTTTTTCATCCAAACCGTACACATTAATTAAAACATTGTTTACTTCCTCGAATTTTTTAATATCTTTAAATGAAGTAGGATATGAAATACAATCGAATTGATAATGGGTTTCTAAATTTTCGTACAATGTAGGATCGTTCGAACCAACTGTTTTGCTCAGTATTGCTAAACGAAAACAGTCGTTGTTTATATTTTTTACATTAATAACAGCATGTTTGTTTTTTATACCTTTTGGCAAATTAATAAATTGTTTTCCGCTCAGAGGTGTATATTTGGTAAAATGCAAACATAGAAAGTTGCAAGAAACAAAGGCCCAACCAGAACCTTTGGCTTCAAAGGAATCTAATTCCATAATTAATTTTTCGTATGACTCTTTCAAATAATTGTGCAAATCGGTTGATGAATCTATGATGTTCTGACTAGTCTTAAAATTCATATTGGACTTTTCCTCGTTGTTATGATTTATTTTTTTGTATGTACAATCTAAGTGTAAATTAATTTTAAATATGTTCCATTGTGTCAAATATGAAGTTAAAATCTCAATAAGTTTTTCTTTATTGATTTCTAAAAAAATTTTTGGAGTAGTTTTATTATTATGATTTTCAAAATAAAAGTCTATCACCGAATTACCAAATGCAGCCTTTTTAATTCCTTGTTCATATGTGATTAACCTATCAAGTTGTTCCTTATTATAAAGTTTATATTTTTTTGGAGAACTAATTCCTTTTTCTACAATATTAGTGTTGTAGAAAGGTGGAATGTTCGAATGTATCCGTTTTTTGAATGGTAAATGCGATTGAGAACTGGAAACAGATTGTTTTAAAGAGGGTCCAGCCGGAGTTTGGAAATTTTCCATTGTTATCGATTGACTAGTATTACCGACTAATGCTTGAAGGGGACTGATGTGCTTTTTATTTTTACAGGTAATTATATGTCGTGTACAGCTACCTTTCGAATTAAATTCACGTCTACAATATGTGCACACATGAAATTGCCATTTGCATTTATGTGCGTTTAATGTTTTCAATAAAAGCCCACATTTTGAACACAAAACATCCATACCTTTTTAAAATTAATATTTTCCTATGACCATTATGTTCGCTGCTAATATATATTTATTCGCTAAAAGTTATTATATATGAATTTCTCTGCTTTCCCTTGTATGTCATCTTCAATGATCCTACGATAAAGAAAACAATCTTACTTTTTTTTCTAACAATCAGGTATTAACATTGTTTGAAATGAAGCAATTGATAATATGAAAACTCACCATTATAATGTTCGATCTCCGCATCAGTGAAACATTCACTGTACCTCTTGGGAAGAAAGGTCCTAAAGCGCTCTCCTCCTCTTTCAGCCTCTATAATAGCCTCCACCCCTTGGCCGTGTTCAGTTGTTTTAAACCGCAACTCCAATATTGAATAGCATACCCCCTCATGCAACTCTCCTATGGTTTTATAGGATGTAAGACCGTTTAATCTATTCAAAAGGGACATCTGCAATGTTTATAACAATCAGATTGTTGTAATTATGTTAAGATTAGTTAAAACAAGTAGCAATAACAACTTACGTTTAAGCAGTGATTAGAGACGGTGGACAGCACAACACGCAGACGAGACGGAGTGACGGAGTGCCAGTGGGCCGAAGAGGGAACGTTTATAAAGGGAGTATGGACTGATGAGCTAGGCAAAGTGTGAATAGGAGGTATCATGACCATATATGGGCATGGGAATATAGAGAACTGCGAATGTGACTATTTAACTGACGGTCCAGATATTAATCGTGTATGAACTGATGAGCTAGGCATACTGGGAATAGGAGGTATTACGACCCATATATGGACATGGAAATATAGAGAACTGTGAATGAATTGGTTAATGTAACTCACAGACAAGGTGATTATTTAAGTTTATATTGCATCCGTAAGACAATCTCACTTATCTTATTTTGTCCTGTCGTCTGCTATAGTTCAATGTCAACCTTTTCGTCCGTGAGATAAAATATAAACTGCCGATCAAGCATACCCGGGCAGCGCTAGGCCATCAATGACTCATGCTCTGATGGAACTGACGTCACAAGGTCAGTTTTACACACTATACAGATAAAATATTTAAAAAAACAATTCTGATAAAGGAACCCCGGGGCCCCTCGATGACGTCAGAGGGTCAATGCCCCCCCCCCCCGTCACAGTTTTACACACTATATAGATAAAATATTAAAAAAAAAAAAAAAAATCTGATAAAGGAACCCCCGGCCTCTCGATGACGTCAGAGGGTCAATGCCCCCGTGACGTCACAAGGTCATTTGCACCTCTACTATAACACTAATGTAAACAAAGCGATGTTGCCAAATCTTGCACATTCCTTGCGACGTTGCCAAATGTGGCATTCAGACCTCCAAGGCTTCCCCCCCGCACCCTTCCCCTCGCCTTGTCAAGGTCAAGTCCACAGTATCCAATGCTACAACCCGTCGTTTATAACTACTGGACCATACGATGATAACAGACCACCATATATCTCACAACAGACCTGACATCGTGCTTATTGACAAGGCAGCAAAGAAAGCACAGATTATTGAGATAGGAGTTCCTTCCGACGATAACGTGCACAAAACAATAGGAGAAAAAATTCGGAAATATCAGGAGCTTAGCGAAGAGTTGAAGCATCTTTATGGACTGGTGAGGGCTGTAGTACTGCCAATTGTAGTGTCTACGAATGGACTTATCCCAGAGGAAACAATAAGATCTTTGAAAATCCTTGAATTGAACAAGGAAGTTGAAATACTACAAAAAGCAGTGTTGTTGGGAACTGCTAGTATTGTACGGAAATTTCTAAATATCGATAAATAAGACGATTGAGCTTGACCTTGGCCATGGTCCGGTTAAGACATATCAACCAGCAATGCTGAGAAGAAAAATTAAATTAAATAGAAAATAATAAATAATATCTAATTTTTTAAATTATGCATATAAATTCTAAATTTAAAGGATATTAAATGAAGTCAGAGGAGATTATCAATTTTTAGATGTATCAGGAAATGGATTAAGATTTATTTATTAGTTTTATTTATAGCAAACGACTTCAGTACAACTGTAATAAATATCGTTATTAGTTCGAAAATCGTACTTTCTTTAACTACAAAATGATTTCAGATAATGAAAGTTAAATGTTAGTTTATATATAAATAAATAAATGGAAGAGAACAGAGGAGAATCTAGCTCTACTTGTATCAAGGAGAAATATCGCTTCCTAGAGGCATCTATATTAAGACGACTTTGGCCATGGTTCGTATTTTCCGTCGTTCTACGCGTAGGTGAGAGAATTATGAATGTCTGTTATTGTAGAAAGCGTAGATTGTTTTGTTTTCAATTATTATTAAATTAATTTTCGTTTGAGCTTGAAATTGTTTAGTCATTTGTGTCAGCTATTAGGGTCATTTACACTGAAATAACTGCGCCGATATTCCTACATTTCTAAATAGGATGCAGTAGAAGAAATCCTCATTACAAAGTCTGAAGGCTCTAAAATACTGTGAAAAAACAACTAATTCCGCTATTTCAAATCACACCAACAGAAAATCACATAAAAGAAGACAAAGTGCAACATATCTCACACCAACAGCCCAACTGGAGAGAGCAACATTGCTCCAAGACTCTCCACTTGCTACAAGATTTCAGTATCCAATTTTATTTTTTTCAAGAATCTGTATACGTTTTGTTAATTTTTAGGGTTCTGTTCACAATATATATTATCTAAATCCACAGTCATTTTTTTTTATTCTAATGAATGACTCGGTGAACAAACGCACTAGCTTTAGCTCACACGACGGGTGAGAACAGTATAGCCTATTCTCAAAAGAAAGTCATTTCTTCACTCCAAGTCTTTTTTTAAATTTTCCCTGGGACATTTAACGTACCGTTGTACCATATTTAGAATATTATCTGGCATGTTGAACGAAATATCTTGCCAATCTTATCCGCTAGCACTAGCAATGATCCTGTACCACTACAACCCGTGAACGGGTCTGGGTTTCAGTAGATGGTAGAGACTGTACTGCATGGACAACGTTTCTGCAAGGAGGTGAGTTGTCCTAGGTCACCCTCAACCACCAGGTTGTCCCCCTTATTTTTAGTTCCCTACTTTCATAATATTTCATAGAGGCAGGAGGGCCTAGATCCCATATGATCTACCTCCCGCTGCAAACAGACTAAATAAAAGTACTGCCAGCAGCGGGATTTGAGCCAGGATTTCCGGCATGGCAATTCAGTGCTCTACCATTGAGCCACACCGCTCCTTCCCTAGCAATGATCCCCTCTTTAAATTTTTCAAATCAAAGAAACAAGTTTAATCCTATTAAAATTAAAAGGTTTTTCAATAATGAGCTACATTCTTTGTTTCATCCAAGCTTGCAAGGCTGCTGTTGGAGTTATCTAGACTTTCTTGAATAGCTGCTGGAGTAGAGTACCTCAGTGGTAGAGCGCTGAATTGCTGTGCTGAAGATCCTCTGTCAAAGTCCAGCTTTAGTAGATAAATTATTTAACCTATTAACAGGTATATGCGTACCCTGTGGAATCTCCGGAATCTCCGAGGGCTAATTCAACCTCTATTTAATGGGTTACCCAATTGGGAGAAAAATCTTGCGTTTTAGCGTGATATCGTGGACATCCCAGCACATCCGATGTCTTCAAAACAGTATCGTCTCCACCATGTACCTCAGACCCTTTATGGGAATTAGTGGTACAGGTTTCTTTACTCGAATATATATATTATATAAGTAAAATATATAATGTTTGATATTTATCTACAATTCAAGTGAATCCCTTCCACTCTCGCCCCCTCCTCTAGTGTCCTCCGTCAAAGCAAAAAGAACTCGATAATAGCGTGTCGCCTTAATGTAAATATAAACACTTCTTCTAAACATAGTCCTTGTTTTGCTCAGCCTGATTTTAAGGTTTTATTTTATATACTTGGGCACTGTGTGTGGGAGGTTTTCTGTGGCATTTTTATTTTTAGTAGGTATATTCTTTATTGTAAACAAAATCGGAGTGAGAGAAAAAAAAAAAGTCCTGTCAAGGCCATTAAATTCGCTACACTCTTATTTCAGGCCAGAAATATATTGTCTTAACCCCTTATAGCAGTAAATAAAGTTTAGTAATCGCGAAAATGTCCATTAAGAATATGTCCATAAATGATTTTCAGATTTCAATTGGTATATACATCATGACTACTTTCGTTCTGACATCTTTATAAAATGTGTTTGTTGGTCTTTTTTATTTTCCCGGATTCGCCTGCTTATAGTTCGTTAGGAATACAAGAGAGTAATATTGTCCAAAACATTTTTTTTGGGTGATTTTTGAGTTCCTAAAAACATAGCTTGTAACTTAATTTCGAAATTGTATGCACTGTAGAAATGTCTACATAAATATTCAATGTATAATTTTCAAGTTTTTAAAATTTGTCTCAACAGAGATACAAATGATCCAATATCGATTGAAAAAAATGAGTTTCGAACAATCTGTCTTAACGATGAATATCAAACTTTAAGCATCAGTTTAACACTAAATCAAGGGCTGATTTCTGAAAATTTGTTGTTTTTATAGTACGTCCCTATTGAATAGAATAACTTTAAAATTATTTTTATGTATTTTTTAAAAGGGAGCGGAGTGGCTCAATGGTAGAGTACCGGGTTGCCATGCCGGATACCCTGGTTCAAATCCCTCTGCGGGGAAGACTTTTATTTAGTCCGTTTGCAGCCGGAGATTGATCATATACGATCTAGGACCCTACTGGGGCTCACCCAGCCTCTAAAAAATATTATAAAAATAGATTACCCAAAATAAGGGGGGAAAATCTGGTGGTTGAGCGTGATCTAGGACAAGTCACCACCTTGCAGAACCGTTGTCCATGAAACAGTACAGTCTCTACCACATACTGAACCCCAGACTCGTTCACGGGTTGTAGTGGTACAGGTTTTATTGTTTTTTTTAATAATTCCAGTGTTTATATGAGATCCCTTCGATACCTTATTGGTTTTTCACAAAAAGTGATGAGGTTTTCTATCAAATTTTAATTCAGAGTAATAGATTTATACAATTTAATCAACAAAAAACCAGTTCCGTGTATTTTTCTACCATAAGCTATAAACTTGATAACTTTAAAAAAATGAAAAATTAAATTAAAATGAATATAGGGAAGAAAATATTCCGTGTGTAGATAAAGCAATAATTCCATACAGTGAAATTATTTAATACGTTTATATATTGAGTGCAATACACTGATCGTATAAGGAATATAGTTATTAGAACAAAAAAAAATTACCTTGTTCAATAAAACACAGATTTTTTTTTTAATGTGTTGCTAAATTTTAAATCATTAAATTTCATCCCAAACCTGCTATAAAATCTACTAATTTATACCATCAAAACCAAGCGAATCTTTTAAGTAATGGGGTAGCAATGTGTATGTATTTATATAGATTGTGTATAGATTAGCAATAGATTTTTTTTTAGATGAAAGAAATCACCCGTAAGGAATACCCGTAAGGAAATAGAATAGTGCAATAGATAAATTTTTCGAACTTGCAAATTAGGATTTTGACAAATTCCTTATGATTTCTCTCCAAACAATAGATGATAATCATTTTTCAAAGTTCAGACCTATTATTCATCTATATTAACTGGACTGATTATGTTATTTGTTAATACAATATTATCAGGATATGATTTGTATACGTAGATAAGGAATAGATTTCCTGTACAAAGGGTCTTCTCGACTTACATATACATTGCTGCTTTGTCCATGTAAAAAAAAAATTCTTAAGTTACTTGTACATTGATTAGATACGAGTTGTGACTGATAATAGCATGATAGGACGGGATAAAGGTTCCGTGTTGCAACTATAACAGAATCTGTTTACACATTTTGTAAAGAAACTGATATACTTTTTTCTTAGAAGACTTATGAAGTCATATATCGATGCACCTTCAGTTTAGTATATTAAACTTTCAGTATGTTAGATCATGTATAGATCATTTAAAAACACCAATGACGCTTCAATTGTTCTTCTCTGGCACTGCTTGTTCATCATCATGTACATTCAATTTTATGGTTAGATAAAAAGAAATATTTGATCACACAAATATTGAAAAATCCAATAGTAGAGACTTGCCTTGTACGTAAATGTTTACAAATCTTCTGTTCTCCGGTTTCTAATCATTTTGACTTAAACATGACGGAAAAATATTTTTATGAAGATTTCAAAAATTGAATTTATCTTGATCATTCCCAATTCCTATACATTTATTAAATTTTTTTTCAAAGTAACCCTTTGAAAGAACTATATATTTATTGGTACCTGGCGTACCACTATGCACTGTGTGTCTTTTAATTACTTATTTACCAAATGAAATCGTAACATATTATTATTATCTGTACAACTACTACCCAAGAAGGGCCTTGGGTTCAGTACGTGTTAGAGACTGTACTGTTTCTTGGAGAACACAGGTCGTGCTAGGAGGTGATTTGTCCTAGATCACGTTTAAACCTAGACTTCACACCTCCGGCAAGGCAACCCAACCCTTTGCCACTGAGCCACTCCGCCCCACGACCATTACTTATACGATAATCAAAAATGTATACAAAAAAACATTATAAATACCTCCTACTACAATTTATAAAAGTTTACATTTCCAAAACATTATTTAAAAAAAAAATCTCATTACTTTATATGTGTTCCAATGTATATAAATATTTCGTACTTAACCGTTCTCATTATAGGTTTAAGGGAGAGGAATGATTTTCGTTGTTTTTATAACTAAAAACAAAGAAGCGAAGAAAGAAGCAGTTCTATATAAAATCCAGAGCTTAAAAACCGTTCTTGATATTTCCATTGGCAATGACGTCCTTTTTGGTTCAATGTCGAGCGATCATGACTCACCGACTGGGAACCCCCTCAGTCTTAACCGGAATCTGCTGCAAGGGTCATCGGATCAATAAGTCTACTGCACTGTCACATAAATAATAATAAGTAATAATTAATAATAATAATACAGTAATATCCATATTAATATTTCATTATAATAGCAATTAACTTGAAATATAATATGGCCACAACCTAAAAATTATTTTTTAAATTTTTTTTAATATTTAATATTAATAAATAATAGAGGGCCGTATTTGCAACAGGTAATGCTATTTGGTGTTTCATTCAATTGAATGAAGAATCGATTAATTCTTCAATTAAATATTGGAACAGCTACTCAGTGATCTTTAGGCTGAGTCAACCCAACTCCAGGACTACTCTAATTACACAATGTATGATTATTCCCCACCATTAATATTCCCTAGGAGTTATTTCCAAATCCAACTAACAACGTTTTGCAGTAAAAATCTACTATTGTCACCGACAATTTTCGTTTTATACGATTTAGTTGACAGTTAGTCGAAGTTAGGTATAATACTTTGTATTAACTCACGCATTTATCTCAAATAAGTAATGTTCCAAATATCCTGCTAATTTTATTTTATATGTTATATATTTTAAAATAAGTAAATTAAATAAACTGTGTATAAGAGGAGAGTCACGAAATGGGGAGGATCAATACCCCTGGGTCATTATCTTTCTCTCAAATATACTCGCATATATTTATTTATATGTATCTATTTATTATATAAAAAGGTTTTAGTGGCTATGGAATATTTATTATGGTACTTGTGTATTAGCCAGTCCCTGGGGTTCCCTGGGGTCAGGTTATCTTCCATTGCTTATAACCTGAATATTGATAACAGCTTCCTTGTTATTCATGTTAATGGAATTAGAATGGATATTATATGAAGATGGAAATATAGTAACAAACAACAATGCTGTTCCGAACTTCTAGAAGAATTTCACAGTTTCTTCTTTTGAAGACGGAAATTCCTAAAGTGTCACTCTTTTCATTTTAAATTGTCGATAAAAACATTTAAAAGAAATATCTAATAAAAAACAAATCAATAACGAAAAAAGAAATTAATAAAAAAATTAACTAAGTTAATAATTAAATTTAAATAGACAATAAAGAAAACTAAAAAGGCAAAAACAATACGAAATAACGCACACAGAAATAGCTCAAATGAGATATGTGATATCAAGAGGTTACAGGAAATGAGACATGATGATATGATTAGGAGGAATGTTTCATGTGGACCCGCTAATACTCTAATACCCACATCATTTTACTGCTGCAAAGCGGGACGGACCGTAATGGAGACAGCACACTTCTTGTTCCCAGAATTATTTTTTTACGAACACAAAATATTCTACTCATTCGCAACTCTTATCATTATATCAAAGGGATTCGGACCTAAAAATTTCTTGAATTACTTCAAGAGAGTTAAAACCATGTGACGGTACTAAAAACAACGAATCCAAGGAGGTTTTATTCAGTCACGATTGTACTGCATTCAATGAGCGGACACGCGATCTATCTCCGGGCAAGAACAGATGGTGCACTGTTCACTCCTGTACATCAGTTACTCCTGCTTCTGCAATGAATTCTGCTCCATACATAATATAATTGGATACATAAATTGTGGTATCCAATCTCTCTACTTTATAAAAATCACTTCAATCCGTGCATCTTCTATCAACATGAGAAGAAAGAATTACCAATCCTAAAACATTCTTGAGTGATTTATTGAGCTAATTTTATTCCGCCAGAAAAAAACTTACACTCTCCTTAATATATTACTAAATAATAAATGTAGATTAAATAAAACTCGTACCACTTCAACCCATGAAGGGTCCTTGGTTCAGTACATGGTAAAAACTATACTGTATCTATGAAAAAGGTTGTACAAGGAGGTGAATTGTAGAGTTTGCCAGAGCCGCAAGAGGTCTGAAGGTCCACACAGTGTCCATCCGGGGCTGTTTACGTAGTAAATGATTTACAATAATTTAATATAATACTTAATTTAATTTAATATAACCCATTACAGGAACCCAGAGTTATCTCCACGCTAAGCTCCCAAACTCCTATTACAAATAATACGAAAAAAAACTATCTGCATACTCTCGTTAGTAGAATGAATGTAGCTTTTTCCAGACACCTGGATGGGGTAAATATTTTTTTTTTAAATTTACTTATTGATATTTACAACTGCATTAAAATAATACATCAAGTAAATGGGCTAAGCGATACATAATGACATGTGAAAATGACAAGTAGAGAAACTACCCACTGGTAGCACTCAAATCACAAGTTCAACTAAAATATCACGGGGCCATCTTCTTTTCAGACGCCTCGGAGGATTATCGGGAATTGAAGAGGAAGCTAGGTTTGAAACTAGAGGGTTTGAGTGGAAATGAAGTTTGTTATGAAAGGATAGATAGCGGGTTCGGGCCAAATCAGCAACAAATGGGACATTAAGGTCGTTATGGATGATGGGGTAAATATTTAATTTTTAAATAATGAAAGTTAGTAAGTGTTATTTTGTTTTTAAATACATTTTTGGGTTCTTTTTCTTCATAACAACTCCTACAATTTTTTCGTTTCTACGGTTGTTCTAAAAGGAATTCTTGAAGAAAACACACTTTATTATAATAGTTCCCATCAACACTTAATAATATATTATATAAATAGAATATCATAATAGATCGACTGAAAACCACCAATTATTTCCTCATTTAGCTAAGAGGTATTCACAATTTATTTAAATGAAGTGTTGATTGCCTCAAGGTGTGCTCATCTCACATTCTGGGATAATTAATATATTTAACTCCAACATATCAACAAAAAATGTGATGACAAGACATGCGTGCTGATCACTGAATAATTATATACAAAAATCTTTAATCATGCATGACAAACCTTGTTTGTCAAAGATTGACGAAACTGGATACAAAACTAAGACTTCCTGTGCCACAAGGCTCTTCAATAATATTCCAATAATCTCCTTTAAAGCGAACCGCTAAGTATTACTAAATCTGGATATAAGCCTGACCTCATAAAGACTGAATCGGCAAGAAACTGCTCGACATTTCCAATTACTTCAAATCAGACAAACTCTCTAAGCTTCAATAAACTCTCTTTTATTGATAGCTACCCTTGTGTTCTTTCTTAAAATGTGTTCGAACCACAACTCATAGAAATACGAGTCTCAAAAACCTAATACGAGAATTTTTGCGTTATATTTTAAACGATGTTTGATGACAAATTTCATCAAACATCATTTTAAAGTACCACATACATCATAATATATTAATCAAAAAGGACATTGTTAATTAGGTTTTACACTAATACCAAATCTGATTTCAGTCAGATTACCTCCCTGCACAACCGATGGTTTGCAGTACAGTCCCTACCATGTGCGCTGAGCCCAAGACCCTTCATGGGACGGGAGTTGTACTGGTAACGAGTTAGGTAAGTTTTTTTTAATTTTTTGTTTAAATATATAAGAATGCAAAAGGAAAAATTCCAAAAAACAAAGCCTTAAGTCTCTTAAAACTGGAAAACTCTAACTAGCCAACCTTTCGTCAATTCAGACATCTTGATGACATATATAAAAAGGAAAACCACATCAAAGAAAACAAAGAGCGAAAATCTCACATCAAAAGCCAAACAGACTCATCAAGTAGATACGGCAACCTTGTCCATGACGTTCAGCTGTTAATGATAAATTGATAAATCAGCAAAATCGATAAATGGATAGTTGCCTGGAATAAGAGCGTATGTTACATTTTTCAGTTTTCGTTGTTTTGTTTTTTGTGGAACAAGCCTCAGCCCAGGGATAGTACAATCGTTGTCCATATCAGAGTATGATCGGTCTCTCAAGAGACAAAGTTCCAGTGGAAGAAAGGCACATGTAAAGATATCCTAACCTTACTAGTGTTACTTACAAGGGCGTAAGTGCAAAATCTATAAAATGGAAGAAGGGCGTATGTGACAGTCACCTAATTTAATGGGCCGTTCTCTTATTTTGGCTCTCCCGTAAACTTTGAAAAATGTAACTGTAAGGCTTAAAAAATATACTAAAAATGATATTATTGTTCCAATATAAATTTTTTAATAAAAAATCACTTTGTTGAAAACCTAAATATTAGCAATTGTATCATTTAAGTCTACGTAAAAAAATTCCCCAAAAATCAGTGTGTGGAGCGAAAAAGTGACAGAGCACTGAGTTGCCGTGCCGAAGGTCTCCGATTCAAATCCGGCTGTGGAAAATGTTGTTATCAGCCGTGGATGTATTCTTTGGAACCTGGAACCTGGAACCCTCCTGAGACTCTCTCAGTCTGTATAAATTGGGTACTGGTGGTTGTGTATGATCTCGGATAAATCATCTCTCTGCCTACCCGTTATTCTTGAAATAGTACGGTCTCTACCACGTACAGAAATCAAGATCCTTCTTGTGTTGCAGTGGTATAGGCTTTTTCATCATCAACTTCTTCTGCACATATGTACACTTCCATATATAAACCTTAGATCGTATTCAATCCTTATAACATTTATAAAACTCCAACTTCCTTTTACTTCATCACAAATTTAATCATCCTCAATGGTCTTGCTATTACATATAATATGTAAAAGACTTGGTAAAAACCAGTTTTAATAAAGTATGCCTCCATATTAATAAAGTATACCCACTTGCTTCAAACTCGCCTCTTCAATTGCCGATAATACCTCGAGGCGTCTAAAAAGAAGAGAAAGGCGACCTTCTGCTTCAGAATAATTATTTGAGTATTGAATCCAAAGGCATTTTATTTTAGAACAGTTCATATTCACTTGGGGGCGGAGTGGCTCAGTGGTAGAGCACTGAGTTGCCAAGTCGAAAATCCTTGTTCTTATCCCACTACAGGCAAGACTTTTAGCTATTCTGTTAGCAGCCGGAAATGGATCATATGGGGATCTAGGATATTTCTTTAAAACATTAATAGAAAAAATATCGTATAAAATACTAAATTATACTGGGTATTAACCATTTGTAAATACATATAATATAAAAATAATGCAAATCTAAAAATAAGTATACTTTTGTCATAAACAACAATAATTTTAGCATTAATATCTAAAACCTGTAGTTCTAGAAGTAAACTTCATTCTTCATTAGATGAGTATATTACCCCATCTACCTTATGAAATATTAGTTAATAAAGAATTTTACAGTCATCCAAAATATTGTTATAATACTGTAAATCATATAAAAATTAAGTACATGATTTAATTTGTTACACTATCCTACGAATGATTTATCGGTGGTTGCAAGCGAAAATAATTTTAAATTGCAAAAAAATTGAAAGGCGATTAAGAAATCCAAAATGGAGCCGATATTCTCAAAACTCGTTGAATTTTTCATAAACACATTTCTCAGAAAACAATCTGAAACAGAATTTGTCCTCGAACTCCACTTTCACTAACTCATCGTAAATACTTCCAGAAGTTTATTATTCCATATACTCGAGCAAAACAGGATTACAAATATTTTGTCTTTTTTTTCAATGAATCTTCTTTATACCATTAAATCATTGGTTATGAAATTCATATTGCATAGATTGAAGTTGGTAATTTAAACATTAATTATTTTAATGAATTTGCAGTTAAATAGGCCATTTGATGATTTTAATGACATGTAAAATCTAAATGGCGTATCCACTTATCCTAAAGTTATAAACCATAAAAAACCTGGATTCGGCAGATTAATTATTCAATCTGTTAACAGCAACGGATGGACCCTGTTGGATCTACAGACACTCCTTTTGGGGGAAAACCCTGGAGGTTAAGGGTGATCGTAGAAAAATCACCTCCCTGCACAACTGCTCTCCTAGAAAAAATATAGTCTCTACCCTGTATTGAATCCAAGACACTTCATGGGTTGTAGTGTTACAGTTTTTTTTACATTTGATATTTAAATTAATCTTACGTTTTATAACCTGACAAATTATATCAATATTTAATAAATCAAGACATTTTTACTAAGACTTATTTATGGAAGAGCTTAAACTTAAGGATAAGTAGCTATCCTCTATATTATGAATGGTTGAACCAGAGTTTCTTTCATCAAGCATTTAAGTACGGGTCATGGGTTATTTAATATATATTTATTAAAACCTATAAGTCTATTTCCAATAAATAAATAAAAAACAGAAATGTTCACAAAAAATAAAGGAATATTAGTTTAACCGGAAAACTACTAACACAAAGAAATTGTAGTAAAATTCGAAATTGGAGAAAATTTATTTGACAGAATCAATTATTTAATAAAAAACACGAACAAATTATTAATGTAGTTTTTTGGCAGGTTTCAATACTAAATAATTTTATTTTTATTGTCTCTGTATTTCTTATTAGGAAAATAGATTTCGTTTGTTGATTGTTGAATGAGAAAATTGTATAAACATATTATTATATACGGTCAAACTTATATATGGTTTTGTTAAAAAATATACATATTTTATTTAAAATTTAATATATTTTCTTGTACATATTCCTCTAAACATGTAATTTTAGTTTTATAAAGAGCTCTAGAGGAGAGCTTTGACATGCTACAGTAGGTTGAGGGAAATTCTATACAAAGGAACAGACACTGTTCATTGAGATAGGATATTAAGGGATATGAAGAATTTTCCATCCAACCAAAATATGAAACTTCACATTTCCTTAATGATGTTTTAAATATGGCCGAATAAACATTTTATGTGAGATTTAATAAACAGTATAAAAATAAATAAATATTTTTATGTAACTAGAGAGCAGAGTAGTACAGGCTTTCAGAGCGAAGTATTGCTGTTCTGAATTTCCAGGGTCAAATCCAGTAGTGTCAGATAATTTATTTAATTTATTGACAGCTATAGATAGACCCTATGGTGCCTACACTAGGGCTCATCTAGTCTCGATAAACAGACCCTTAATTGGGGTAAAACCTGGCGGTTAAGTGATCTCGTGTATATCAACGACCTGCAAAACCGTTGTCCTAGAAATAGCACTTTCTGTACCGCGTACTGAATCTGAGAGTCTTCATAGGTTGTAACGTTACAGGTTTTGTTCAGAAGGTTTCAGTTTTAAGTAGCCAAACTGAAAATGTGGACTAAGGTTCTCAAAACAGGACTGATAATTGTTTGTATTTTACACCAGATTTGAAATATAAGGCTCTGATTGTGGTTTTTTCCATTTGCATTCTAATAAATAAATAAAAAAATTTTTTTTGTTCCAACTACTTTATTTATTACATGTGAACATTAACATTCATATTGAATGTTGTTCAAAGTGATTTCCTTGAGCATTAAGACAGGCTTGGCATCTTTCTTCAACAGCAGCACGCAATCCAGACCTGACACCACTGGATTTTTTCTTTGGGGTGACATTAAACAAAATTTCTATGCAAGGCCGATCAATGATCTATGTTCTTTACGAAGAAGGATTATTGAATCTTGTGAAACCATAACACGTATCCAGTGTTATTGTGGCAGAGTTCTGCAACTGCCGCTGTTGAAGAAAGATGTCAATCCTGTCTCTATGCTCAAGGAAATCAATTTGAAAAAGATTTAATATGAATGTTTACATTTAATGAATAAATCATAATAATGAAAATCTTTAGGTGTGAATATCTTCTAAACAAAGCACTTATGAAGGATACCTCCAGAGGAAATTTTTATCGTGTTTTGAGGTCCTTAATTCAAATTTCCAGTTCAGTTACTTAGCCCTGAAACACACTGTAAATATATGAATATGTGAAAGTGTATTTTTCATATATTCATACCTCAAAAATTAAAGATAATTCGGCTGTGATAACACCATTTTTCCTCCAACTCACACGCATTCTTTATAATAACCTTAATAATAATTAATAATAAAAATCTTATATCTAATAATTAGTTCATGGAATACGTCTTCCTCTGAGGAGTTCCTTGTAGTCAGTTAGAATCAGAACAAAGACCCTCCCACTACGTCCAGCAAACAAAGCGACTATCACACATGGTTCCTGAATCGTTTCGGCAAAACGTCTTTCCATAAAATCGTCCACCTTTTCCTCATATGTAGCGTTGCTTAATACACTATATAGTTTTATACATATTTTGTTTAAACACGGAACGAAAAATGTATTTTAGAGGAAAAGTCGTGTACACAATGTATAGATTACGAATTAACATTTTTGGATCTTGTTCGTTGATAAGTTACTCTTTGTAACCATAGACATACCTGAAAAAGAGTGCTGCTCAGTATAATGTGAAATTTGAGTAATAAGTATCTTTAACGAAACTTTAAAAGTTTTTTTTTCTAATTATAGGATTCATACAGCATAATAGTGTAAAACGAAGATCAATAGATTATACTAATTTGATTTGGCTAATTAAAATTTGGTTAGCTATTTGTTAACTAATATCATATTAATTAATTATTATTAATGAGTGGTTGTTAAACTGACCCGTTTAGGAACGAAACCGGATAACTCCATAATTTAAGAAATTGACTTTAAAATTTTGTCCGCTTAGTCAACCGATGCTGTATGCTCCTGAAGCTTCAGGTTCAGTACCGGATTAAACAATAAGAAATAAGTCTCGTCAGAGGCAAAATTGGTAGCGAAAATGTTTATTTTTGAAATTGTATTTACCGCATCCCTAAACAGATTCACAGAAAACGACTATAAGCAATCAAAAATACTTGGGCTTACCACCAAAGCACCATGGTATGCCAGTCGCAAAACTTTCCATACGGACTAAAAATACCAACGGATCTATCACCATTGGAAGTTATATCAAACCACAAGAGAGGTAAGGGTATTGTTCTTCTTCATGACTCTCATGAAATTCCGTGTTAACTTACTGTCAACCAATCTGCTGATTGTCAATTGTTTGTATTCGACAGGTGTGGATACAAATATAAAGAGAAAAAAAATTGAAATTTTGGTGTTATCCGCTTTTGATCCTGAGTCCTTCATATGCAACTGTACAAAGATATACTGAATAACAACAAAGACTTAAACTGGAAGATATTTACATGGATGACTGAATTATCTTACTTTAACTGACTAACTATAAGTTTCATAGCAATTAATGTACAAGTAATTCTGACTTGTAATAAAACTCATAAGTACCTATTAGTTATAGCGTTTTTAATACAATATTTCTGATTTTGGTTAAGTAAAAATGTTGTTTTGTACCCGACTGTACCGTTTGGTACCCCCACTCGATGACGTCAGACGGCAGACTATATACTGGCCTTCGCGGCGAGAACGACCAGTCTTCTGAGATGCTCTTTCAGTGTGCCATCCTTCCAGTTCTTCTTTTCACCTCTTCAGCCTTCGGTAAGGCACATAGCTAACCCATGTATCTATGTATGTAAATATGTATAACTTAACATGAAAAACCCAAAGAGTAACACCATGTCAGCCTTATGATATGCAGCTTTGTAGGCTACTAAAAATAATTCACTCTTTTTAAGATGACTCTTTAAGATAACACTCTTTTTTAAGATATGCCTGTAAACAATATTTTCTATTTAATTTAAAAATATGAATCCTTATCAAACAGTTTTTTAATTTATATATATATACAACTAAAAGTTTAATGTCCTAAAAATCCTCAAAAAAATTTGTTGAAACAGAAAATTACCTTTTTATTTTACATCACTGTAAAGCATTAGAGTATAACATTTTCCTCGTTATTTTTCTTACTAACTTTCTTCAAAAGAACAAAGAGATAACTATAAAAAAAAAAAAATTTTAGGTAGAGGTAATTGATGGTTCCATGTCTTGTCAAAATTAAAGCAGACCAGTTAAAAATTTTTGGTATTGGTACAGCATTCCTATTGTAATGATGAGATTGAAATTATTTTATATACTATAATAAAAAAATTAATACGTTGACAATTTTTTTTAATATTATGTCATTATTAAAATTTCAAGTTCAAACATGTTTTTTGTGTGTTCGAGATAATATCATGATACAACGAAAAATATGACTACTAAAAAAAACAAAAGAGAAACATGTTGAAAACTGAATATCAGATATGTCGTTCCTGAATTAAAAATCTTCAACCAATACAATTACGGCTGAGGGCTTAACTTAAAAGTAAAAAAAAATATGAAACTATGATGTTTTAAAAACTACGGGTTCGTATAAAATTTGAAATAGAAAAAAAGAATGTGTTGTATTTCCATTTTTCCTAAGGTCTTAAACCAGACTATATTTTGATAAAGCTGTTGCTCCAAAGTTATGTTTAATACCAAGTACAAATATGAATAATAGTTTCCAGAAAATACCCTTTGTGATGGAGTTATAGAGAAAGAATCCAATGTAAAAAGGTAATTTGTGTAACAAAACAAAACTATTGGATGGCTTGGATGGAAAAAATGATTTTTTTTTTTTTTAAACAATTGAGAAATGTCTTAAGTTTCAATTATGTCATATTGCAGTGCCAATTCGTAATAAACATTATGTTATAATAGTTATAAAAAAAAAGATTTTATTATGGTTAAAAATATTTCAAAAGTATTTTTCTTCTTTGTTTTACTCTAACTACAAAGCATTGAGAATTCCAGATACTAAGTATAGTTAATTAAATACAATACGTGTGTTTAGTTATCGTTTTGAGTCATAAAATTTCTTAACTATTTTTGATCCATTTAATAGCAGGACTATGTAAAAAAAATCGTCTTTTTTTTTATGGTGTTCGTATGCGGGTTCTAGAACAGTTTACACTTTTCCTCAATAGTTATTGGATCAGGATTTAATACCATTGAAGAGACAGAATCCCGAACATCAAAATGGATCAGTAATGTTGTTAGGCTTAGTAACGAACGAATAACTAAAAAGTTGAGCTCTGAGACGGCTAATGAACCTCAGAAAGGTGGACCGAGCGTAGGTGGTAGGATTCCGTTAAGGGCGACTTGGGAGTTAAGGCGGTAATCCGTATTTTCGAGCCTTCGGGTTCACCAAGCCTTTTACTGTTAAAGTTTTTGAGTGAAAAGATAAATACATCTGCGGATGGCTTTAGTGCCAAATTTCAATAACCATAGTCAAGTTGTCTCCGAAAAATCCGAAAAAAATGCGAATGGCTGGCTGAATAAATAAAATAAATCAAATTAACTATGCATTATAATATTATAATTAACACATTATAATAGTAATATTATAATAGCGACTAATAAATTAATAATCTTTGCTGTAAGTTTGTGTGAACTACTGATTTGTCGTTAGACAGTAATTTTTGTTTACTTTGTACAAAATGCAAATAGATCTATTTTATTTCCTAACAAGAGCATCATCAACGGTCACGTATTTTCACGTGGAAAGACAGTAATAGATGCGTTGCAATTTCTTAGAAACTAGTCATTGTCTTCCAAAGAATAGTTGTTTACGAAGATGCTACTGCATCTCCTGCGACTATATTAACCGTCACGAATTCGCATTATTTATTTTCCATAACAATGATTTGCTCGTCAAAACGTGAGTGTATAATTGTTGGAATCATGTTTTCAATAATTTTTAGCAGTACGTAGATGATAATTATATGGTATTTAACTAGGACTATCTGGTAATTTTGAAAAATAAATGAATAAAATCTAAGGGATATTTCCTTTGCCACTGATACTAAAGTGAATTAAATGAAGAAATTACACGAAATATGATTAATTATTTTTTGTGATTTATTGACTGCACCCTCTGGCCCCTTTACACTCGTATAAATGAAGCCAGAAAGAGTTAAGTAACAAATTTAATGTTTCAAGAATTTATTAATTAATACTCTTAATTCGTAACAAAAACACAATATTCAAAAATTTGTTAACTTTGCATCGTCGTAGAATTATGCCTTCAAGCAATTAGGAGTTAATTATTTTTTATTAAAAAATATTTATTTCTTAATAAACAATTGTATTTAAAAATATATTTAAATTTTTTCTTGGCTATTCATTAATTTCTCTAATAAAAGAAGATTTCTCGTTCTAAATTATTCCTCACTTGACTCAAATCAAAACTAACTCTATTCAAGAAACATTGTAAAAAACTCGTATTTATTTTGACCATATTTAATGTTGACTTATAATTGAATTTTTAATGCGTTTCGAATTACGATTATTTAAATTTTACTCCACGACCTAACAATCTATTGCAGGTTATAGCAACAAAAGAAATTTCATTCTTGATTTCCTTGATTGATTACTTCCAGATTTGTGTTAATTATATTATTGACGTCCATTATCGATTCGAGAATAAAAACATATAGAAAAAAAATTGATATCATAATCACAATAATAATGATTCCACACGCCCTATTTAAAATATCGATTTGCGCAAGATTGCTGCATAATTTATCGATATTCTTTATTCTAAGATACGATTAGTTCTTTAATCACACAATTTTATGAAAGCTATTAATAATTCTAATAATGTTAAGATATGTAGACATCCCCCGCTATCTTTCCTTCTAATTAATTCATATAATTTTTTTTTTATATAAATTTATTTCTTGTATAATTTGCTACAATTCACAAAATTACAAGCTGTACCAAATAGACCAGTCTCAAAAGTTAATGTAATTAATATTATTAATAATAACTAGTTAATATCACCAACCTTCTAAGTAACCTTTAAGGCACTTCGCATTTTTTTATACACATTCTATCCCTACATGGTAGAAATTAATTTATAAAAAAATTTAAAAATTAAAAAAAACAGCATTGTAATATCTAAAAATGTCCAAAAATGCACGTGACGGATACAAAATACATTAATACAATCAAATATTATATATTGAAAAATATATATAATATTATTAATAACACAAACTACTCTCTCTCTCACTGTCTAGTTGGTATTTTTACTGATTAATAAGAGAGTGTTGTTATTCTATTACAGTCTCAATTACCGTAAGCTAACAATTGACATTTTTTCCTCCTGATAAAAAAATGTATGTTACCGGTTTGTCTAAAATTGTTAATAATAATAAGTTTTCAATCTTGAATTTTAATATCCTTCAGTATTTTATGAAAATACTAGGTTAGCTTCTTAGGAAAATTTTAATTTTAATAGCATGAACCATCTCGAAATGAATTGGTAAATTATTGAGTTTAATTTTTAATGATTTAAAAAAAAAATTAATAAATTAATAAAATCCATCTTATTCCATGAACTACTTTCCAAGAATGGCAAGGCAATAAATAACAATTATTGATTGGCTTATCAGTATAAAAAAATAAGGAAAGAAGACGTAGATTATTTTATAAAAACAAACCAGAATCCATTGAGGTATTAAAGTAAGTAAACATTTTATTTATTGAAAATTTTTTCGTTGATAGTTAATTTTCTTTATATATCTAATGAAGGGTGGTTAAGGTAGATTTTTAGGAAATTATCTGAAATTGTAACTAAAAAAGCAAGTTTTTCTGAAGTTGCTAAATAGACAAATTATCAAAATAATTTTTCTTAGTTACTTTACAGCAATTACTTGCTATGTCAAACTAAAATTCAATGTTGGTCAACTCTTTCGATGGCTATTATTCCGCTGGCTGTAGCTTCGAATTGAGTTACAAGTTTTAACTGTTTATTCGTTTCAATTTTAATATAATCCAAAAGTACACGTTATAGTGCACACTTAGAGCTTTAGTATGGAAATGAAAATGTAATTATGGGAAATGTGTATTTTCAGTAATCATTTCATCTAGAAATGAACGTTTCAACAAACATATATCATCGAAATGTTAGTTGATACTTAAATTTCTTGATGAAATGATTACCAAAATCTACTCATTACCAATAATAACATTCCTTTTTCCTATTAAAGATCATGATAACTTATATTTTTGGGAAATATTAAAAATGAAGCGAATAAACAGTTAAAACTTATTGTAGCTCAACTCGAAGCGACAGCCTGCGGAACAGATACCCTTTCGTTTTATTTTTCTTATAACTTCTTGAAAACATATTGTTAAATATTTATTTTTTTACTTCACTAGGCTTAATAATGGTTGTGATCAAAGAATAGGCTTAAACCAAAAATCTACCTCAAAGATAGATTAAAATTTAACGACAGGGTAGATCTCCCACCGATCGATCTTATGAATATTTATTTATTATAAAAATAAATAACGGACACAGGCCTATCAAGGAAGTCAATCGGCAGACCTTCGTAATTCCCATGACGTAAACTGGAACGGTTCGCTAGAGACTTGCAAATCAGGGCATTTACCTCTCAGGAGCAGGCTTCGTTTTAGAGGTCACTGCTAATATTAATTTTGACCCTCAATTATTTTTTTTGTCAGTCTTAATTACTTAACAACCTTTGCGTAACATAGGAAGTACTTATCTTCTTCGGGATTTCACGCAGATTTTTTTTTTTTTTTCATGGGCGATTTGATAAGAAAGCAAGTTATAATCGCCATGGTTTGATAATAAAGTCTTTATTTATTCTCTGACAAGTTCTTTTAGAATATTATAGATATTATAGATATGATAGATATTATTATTACAATTAAATTAATAAGTGAGTAAGAATTAAAATAGTAATGAAAAAATTGCGAGATTACTTCCAATCACGATATTAAAAATAGCAGATGAAAATAAAGAAAAAAATAGAAATAAGATAACAATAATTAAAGAGAGATAGACAATGGATTGTTGCTTATGTATCAAATTTAATGTTAAAGAAACGACAAAAAAATAATGAGAGAAAAATAATATTTCAGTGTTAATGTGTTGTGGCGTTGAATGAAATATCCATTTTTAAAGGAAAGGTTACGTAGTAAAACTACTTTATGAAATTAAAATTTTCAATCAAAATATTCACCCTCATTTTTTATACATTTTTATCAGCGTGTAATCAGAGTTTCCCATCCTCGAACTGAAAAAATCCGGACTGAAATATAGTCTGAAAATTTGTTTTTTTTAACTTTAGAATCATTTTCAAAAATTGTATCCTTAAGGAAGTTGTCTAAATTTCCGAAAAGATAGAATTGTGATGGATATAAGACTGGTGAAGAAGGTTGGTGTGGGAGAACTTCGTAACACAGATCGTTAAGTTTCTTCGAGGTCTGTTATGAAATATGAGGTCTGGCGTTGTCGTTTATGAGTATAGGTCCCTTCCGATTTACCAATTCAGGTTGTTTTTTTATTTATTTTTTTAAATTAATCTACCAACAGCTAAGAATACCTCAGACCAACAGCGAATGGCCAGAATTTAATCACGGAACATAACAATTACACGAAAATCGCGTGTTTCCTTGGTCCTGTTTGACGGTATACTAAACAAATGCCTGTTTACATCGCATACTAAACAATGTTCGTATGTAGTAATACTAAATATTATTAAACAATACAGAAGTAATTACAGCTCATTACTATCGGTAACATAAACATAGTAAAGAACAGAAATCTACTAATTCCACTTTGAATTTTAGAAATAAAAAATCGAACATTTCTTATTAACGTTTTGTTTTGTAGTTATGAATTGGGAACATACAAGTCCCCAGTTTTCCTAACCCCCCCTCCTGATCTGCTCATCCAACAGGAAACATAATGAATGTTCATTCTAAAGAATGAAAACTTTTCTTAGTATGTTTGCACTGTCCAAGTATGATTTATTAAGTCCTTGTTTGACTTAAATAACAAACGCATGCCAACGATTGGTGTGGATTCTGCTTGATTGATAACCACGACCTTTTGAAGGAAGTAATTCGTATACTTACAAGGTCTTCGATTCCAGCTTACCCTTAATTACAACTTCGCGATTAAACAAACGAGGTATTCCTGAAAGAGAGTAAAGAGTGAAACAGCACTTGCCTTCTTTCGATCCCAATAAGTTCCAACCTTGATGCTGAAGGACGCTCTGGCCACTTTGTATAGCGTGCACAACCCTACAGTCATCAACGTAGGCTGTCATATAACTCCTTAATGTTACAATACTTCTGGGCATATTAGATTCAACTTAAACTAACAATAAATTTGTTCATTTGTTAATTATTAAATGAATAAATTTAAAATCAGTATTAATAATTATTAAGACATTAGTGAAAAAATTCCAACCAAGAAGCCTTAAGTCTTTAAACTAAAACCAGAAACAAAAATACTTGTCAATATACTTAGACAGTATATAGAGACTTATGGCTTATGGATTGGATTCTTTCCATTAATGTCCTTAAAAGTTAAATTAAATGTCCTTATGGATTGGATTATTTCCATTAATGTCCTTAAAAGTATTTTAGGTCTCTTTTGAGCTTATGCTCTTATATTTATGCTATTCTAAATTTAGGTTAGTTTAGAGTTTTTCTAAGCTCTATTATGAAGTATTGACATTTCTACTCCCTAATCGGGGATATTGTTCTGATCTTCAAGCGCTTACAGCATTATTTTATGTCAATTTTAATTTTTTTTTAAACTACTTTCGTTACAACTAAAGTGATATATTGTCAGGATTTTTATTTATTATTAACATATGACCAGAGTTAGAAACATTTCCCTCAGACTTCTTTTTCAGGAGAGAAGCAAGTTTAAAATTGCCACAAAAAATATAGATAAATAAAACGAACAGGCGTGACAAATATTTTATCCACCGTTTTAACCTTATCTAATGAAATATAGTCAAGGAAATAATCTTATAAAAATACTAAAAATAAAAAATGTCAAGCAACATGATTTCAAATGGCTGGTTTTAAATGGATTTATGCATCCGAAATCAATCAATATACATTTATATATTGAGGAGCGAGTTAGCAGAGTGTGTAAAGTGAAGGTTTCGGGTTCAAATCCGGCAGTGGCAGAAACATTATTCAATGTGTTAACAGTCACGGATGCACCTCGCTGATTTATCATCAGCAATATGATGCCGATTTTATCAATGACAAATATTAAAATATCTAATTAGCCATGCTAGTCATAGCTAACTGTTATGTGTATATCTTGCTTCAAAAAGTTCAAAAATCTGCATTCGAATAAACATAACTAAATAGTAGATAACATTGGTAACTCTACAGATCCTCCTAGGGCTCACCCACGTACTGTAAAGAGGGAACCTTCGAGGGGGGAAAACGCTAGCGGTTAAGCGTGACCTCAGGCAAATAATTTCCCTGCACATTTGTTAATTTACAAACAGGACAATCTCCACCACATACTCAAAACCATTAACCTTTATGGACTGGGTGTTATGTTTTTTTAAAAAATATAACATCAGATAGTATTGATCTATAATTGGAAAAACTAAACAAATTTAACTATTGGAGAAAATCGTGCGAAAAATGTCGATAAATAATCTCCGGGAATGAATTACTTGTTACTGGGTGACATTCGAAGCAAGCTCTCAATAGTAAAAAACTCTTAAGAAAACAAGTTATTATAAAAATATTGAGCTCATAGGTCACCTCTATCGTGTCCTTTGCGTTCTTGCGACACCGTCTCTTCTTGCATTGGGATTCTGAGTCAGTACTCATTAAAGTTCTGTAGTCACTATGAATAATCTTTCTATTTCTTCCGTCAAAGAAAAAATATTTACACAAACCACAAATGATGATGTCTTTTGTAACCAATTTTACTTTTTCACATTTCATCTTAAGAAAAAAAGATTATCTGGGCTAGAAATGGCCAAAAATTCAAATAAAATTGTAAGAGATAATTGGGGTCAAATTTGATCTAGTAACGTTACATTTAATCAATGGATCAAACTGTGACTACTTATTTTTAAACCATAGGATAACATTTTCTAAAAGATCTTCTTTTTAAATTAACAACTACAGAACCCTAACGTTTAATTTAACATCGAATCCGGGCTCAAGGGTCTAAGTTAGGGAGAAATTATATGAATATTTATTTTTTAATAAGATCGTCCGTAAATGGACACATCTTATGTCAAACAAAAAAAAAAGATAGAAATCATAAAGATTCTCCTTAATACTAAGCCCGTGTTGACGCTAAGGAAAGTATTGCCGAGTGTTAAGTGGGATTGGAAAGATACTGTTTATCATGAGCTGCAGTAGCATGGCCTAGCCATCAATTCCACTCTCTACTGTCAACAACTAATGCGATTAAAGCAGGGGAATTTAAAACAAACAGCCGTAAGAGATCAATAGGAGAGGAGTTCTACCAACGCTAGACCACACCTATCTGAGATATGCTGGGAAGTTTTGATGCATCCACCGTATGACCATGTCCTATTTGACTATCGTTTGTTTCAATCTCTCCAGATCTTAATAGTGTAAAGTTAGCTTTAAAAGAGGCTTGTGTCATTCACTTAGTTCAGTTTTTCGCCGAAAAACCTCAGAAGTTCTACAGTGATAAAAATTTTGGTTTTATCAACAAAAATGGAAAATTGTTATCAATCAAAAAGGCCCTTGTATCATTGATTTGTGTTTGAAATTTGAAGTTAAGCATTTACTTAACATCTATAGTCTACCTATTCGAGTTCTTTAATTGAGTCGCTTTCAATTGTTATCTCATAAACTAGTCGAATCACTAACATTCTTACCCAAATTTTCTACCCATTTTTCTGAGTTCCTTCTTGAATCATTTTATCATGGAGTCCTCACATTAAGATAAAACGCTAATCACCAAATCATAAACTCAATTTAATGTATTCGCTATTCTGGAAAAACGCCGAATTAGGTTTATAACAGAAACTTAACACCTACACTTTCTTACTAAAATCAGTTTGGACATATGAATTACAAATTTATAAATCGCTAAACGGACTCACAGAAAACGACTGCTAAATTTTCAATCAATAGTGTTAAGACTTAACAACAAAGCACCGTGTTATGTAAATAACAAATCCTTGCATACGGACTTTTAAAAAAACGGTTGACGAGCATCCTACTGCTTTCAAGAAAAACTACACAGACACCCAAACCCATGGATGGAACAAATGACTACTACTTTAATACCAGAGAACATAAGGAGGAGACTAAAAAGAACGAGGATGAGGGATCTATTACCATTGGAAATTAAATCATGGGAAAAGGTAGTGTTCTGTAGTGCTGGCTGGGTAGTGTTCTTCTTCATTCCTTTCATGTCATTCTTTATTTTTAATCTGCTGATTGTCAATTATTTGTATTCGACAGGTGTGGATAAAAATATAAAGAGAAAGAAAAAAAAAAAATCAGTGTTAATGTCATTGAAATGGGCAAGGCGGTAAGTTGGGTATACGAATGTTAGAGTAAAACAATAATAAATACCATTCGAGTTGTGGTATTAATATCTCAATTTTTTTTTTTTATTCAGTTCACATGACCTTAATACTCTTTGGCATAAATAGACGATTTCCTCTGGCATCGTACCAAACTCATCAAACCATTAGTCTTCTACCACCTTTTACAACGGAATATCGTAACCCTTGACAGAATGTTGCGTATGGTTAATTCGAGTTAAATATGGAATATATCAACAGCCCCAGTAAATAAGTGGTTAGGTAAAATTTTCTCCAAAATGAGTATCTTGTACTTAGGGGAGCGGAATCGTGTCATTTTTGTTGTATGTAAGGAGCTATGTTATGCATTGGCATGAAATGGAGTTATTGATTATATCACAACTATTGCCGGCTAAATTCTACGAAAACAACACGACACTGCTTCCCCAAACAGTAAAACAATTAACTCATTCTGGACAAAGTACTTAACCACTTATTAACCGGGGCTGTAGATGTGATGATGTTTCAAAAAAATAATGGATGATAATTTTAATGACCAATAACGGATCTGCATTCTTAACTAGGCAATATTTTACTAGCGTAACAACAGTAATTCGCTAATGCTTTAAAAACATTAGAACTACTGAATATTGTCAAAGGCACTGATATAACTAATTAGACAACATGATTATTAATTATTATTAACTTCGTGTGCTTGTACAACACAACTGCCTATTTATTAATATTCTTAGATAGATGATATTTTAATTAGTAAAGAATTAAAGAAGAGTTTATGAAGAAATACGAAGACGCATTTGGTCTTGCGGTGACAAACTAACTGAAATCATTTTCTATTTGTTTCAAAAATTCATCTATCTCTACAGATTGCAATGGAAAATTCCTTCAACCTGAAGATCCTTCCTAGATCTAGGCTAAGCTGTTTCTAACGGTCACTTCACTCAAATCTGGAATTCTGAGGTCGTCCGATGATTTCAAAACAGACCTTGTTGCTAAGCCCATGGAGCATCCGCGACCTTAAGCGTTGGACAAAAATCAATGGTTTCGAAAACATATAAGTTGCCTTTTATTGCGATATTCGAGAAATTACTACCAAGTTTGTTTTGTTTTTTGTTTTGTATATCTGCAGCACAGGTGTTACTCATGTTCAGCTATTAAAATATTGCCTAGTTGAGAATATAGAATTATGAATGGTGTCTAAACTAAACAACTCTTCTATTTTTAGAATATTTATCAAAGCTGCAGCCCCTGTAATTAGTGGTTAAGTCAAATTTTGTCCAGAGAGACTTAATTGTTATGGGGAAAGTGGAATCGTGTCATTCTCGTAGATTTTGTACTGAAACGTAGTACATTGCAATATAACCAATGACTGCATTTTAAGCCAAGGCCTGACTTATCCCCTCAAGGACTTCGAGAACAACATTCACCAGTTTCCATAAGTACAAGAAACTTACTTCGGACCAAATTCGACTTAGCCACTTATTTACCAGGTCTGCAGATGAGATGTCTAAGATAAATAAATGCCTATTTGTTAAAATTAAGTAATCCATGTAAAACTTTGTAAATTCTTGCAAATAAAAATATATATGTATTTACTTATACTCATTCGTTCTATGGATTATACATCTTTCATTTTACGATTAGTTATCTTGTCAAACTGAGTGCAGATGAAGTACTATTTAAACCGGTAAATACAAAAGCAGTTTTATACCTCTACTGTTCGCGTCTCATTCAAACTTACGATTATTAGACTATAGGATAAGATAAGGATAATACAATGAACTTTGCATAATAAAAATGCTTCAAGAATAACTCTTAAAAACAATAATCAAACTCCTTAACCACAACAACATACAATTTATTACTGCTAATTTTTTTTGTGATAATCACCTAAAGGAGCTGAAAAAGATTGTCTCGCACTATTCTTACCATTAGAGAGGTATATAAGTTATGCATATGATATTTAATTTTTCTTGTTGTAATACGATTGTATACTTCTTCAAATATTTTTTACAAAATATGTAATAAAGTAGAAATAACATAAAAAGATTTTTTCACCGTGATATCAACATGAAGTGTAATAATGAAATACCCCTGAATGAAATTGATGAATGAATAATTTGATAAATATTATTTCATTATAAGTAATGCCTAGACGTCCCTTTGGCGTTGAGCTGCGCCCAATCAATGATAGGACTGAACAGAGTAGGGGCGGAGTTTTACGCCTTTTTTTATTTGTTTTCTTATTTAATTATAAATCGAAGAAATTTTTTTAAGTCAAACCGTTTCAAAACAAAGTTGAATTCTGGGGATTTAGTACCTCGGGTTAGCAACGTCATTACCGGGCATGCGCAAAATTGTAATCAATTTGATCCGTTAAGGTGACCTCAGAATTTGTCAATGTGGCTTTGTAAACAGGGCAATGTACCATAAGTGATATCTCATTGTATACGCTATAATTTTTAATTTAAATAGTTTAAAAGCCCTTTGTTTTTTAATTAAATTTTAAAAACTGTTGTGTAAGCACAATATGATCGGACAAGCAATAAACAGTTTTAATACGTCATCAGCTACATAGTTACAGTCTAAGCTTTTTTGATAAATTTCTGCTTGTTTTATTACCTTTAACAATAATTGATTAGGGTATTTATTAAATAGTGAGAAATTGGTGTTAGAGTTGACTGGACGATTCTAATGAAGGATAGAATTGTTCAGGGGGTGCAGTCAATGATAATACAAGAAATAAGCATAACTTATTTTTTAATTGTGCCAACGTTTCGGCCTACGGTGTAGACCATCTTCAGGGCAAATAGAAGAAGAAACTTGTGTTTCTTGTGAGGAAGAAACACACCCCCTGACCAATTATATCCTTAAATAATAAATTGAATATATATAATGGTGGATCGAATGGAATAATCATTTTATCAATACTAATCGGTAATCTATCATCACAAACATTGTAAAGCTTTTAAAATGTGTTTTAAAATACACAAACAAGTAAAAAATTGTTATTTTATGAATAAATATCATCCTCTACAATGATTTGCTTGGCTGCTTCTTGCTCTATAATTTTATAAACGTTTCCAGGAATTTTCCCGTTACCTGGACATCTCATGTTGAAAACTTTGTCATTATTCCTTGTCTATTCATTTACCTATTGTATTCATTTACAATATGTTATTCATGTTTTGTCAGTATATACATATGCTGAGAAATAAAGGAAGACAGAGAGAGATATTAAAATACATGATTTTATTTTTGAGTTGAAAATAGTCAATGATAACAAAAAATAAGCAGAGCTTATCTTTTAATTGTGCCAACGTTTCGGACTACGGTGCAAGCCCTCTTCAGGGCAAATAGCGGGTTCCTCGGCTGTATTTACTTGTCAAACAAGCAGTTGACAAGTGTTCTGAGAAGTCACCACTTTCAGATGGCTTACACCGAGGGCCGAAACATTGGCACAATTAAAAAATAAGTTTTTCTTATTATGTGTTATCATTGACTGCACCCCTGACCAATTCAATCCATCAAATAGGATATTAATAATTCGGTTACTACGCACACAGAATAATACATCATTTATCATCAGACAATTTTTTTTGTCATCCATAATAATTATGCTATATTATATCTAACAGTTTTATTATATTTATTTGTACATTTTTCTAATTTATTTTTAATTTATTATGTTAATTTCTAATGTTCTTCATTTAATTTACATTATATTTCTTTCATTGATATCCTTTTCTTTCACTAAATAAAGTATGTTTCTAAATTCAAATGCATTCATAATCAACGCACTATGACTTATTTTATTGATAAATATAACAATAATAAATAAATAAAAAATCTGGAGATGTATTCATCATATAATGTAGATAATACTAGAAACATTTAAAAAAGCTTAAAGCTACCTTACATACGGTAAATAAATGGTGCTAGAATATATATCTATATAAAATTTAGATTTCCTTTTTTAAATTTTACTTAAACTGTTTTCAGTTTAATCGTTTTATTTTAATGTCACCATATATTTATAAATAAAAATTCTTAAATAATATTTGTTGACTTTATATATGTGAGGAAGAAAATGCTCCGGGTTAATGCCTAATAATTAATTCCTTAAATAGTGATAAACCATTTAATAGAAACAGACGTTTGGATCTACATTGTAGATCTTCTTCATGGAATAGAATTATTATTATTATAGGATGTTAATAGTTGGGGGTGCAGTCAAGAAAACACGCAAAAATAGGTGAAACTATTTTATTTTAAGTGCCGACGTTTCGACCTACTATGTAGGTCATCTTCAGGGCCAAAGGAGTGGCTGCTCGGACAGCAAGTAACTGACTAATTATTATTATTATTATTAAATTAAATTAAATTAATTAAATTAAATTAAATTATTATTATTATTTATCTCTGATCCAATTATTTAATTTTTAAATATTTTTGCATCTAGTCTATCCCTTTTTAACTATAAAATATTTTATCATTATTTAAGGAATTAATTCTTTGACCTCCATCCTGACCGTTCTTAATGGTTTTCCATTAATTACCATTCTTAATTCTTCCTCAAAAATAATAAACGTTCGATCCTAACAAGAACGACCGGTTTTAGAAACAGATACAACAACATAATAACGCGGAACTTCTGGCGATCCACCCTGCAACAGATGTTACGAAGTCATTGATTAGAATGGGCTTCCGAACTTAGTAGAGTAGGGGTGAATGGAGCAAATCGTTACGGGGTGTTAAGTGCCGCAGTGTCATGCCGAAGTATCAGTGGGAGGATTACAACAAACTTAGTAACATTCCTTTATAAGAGAAGTTAAATGAAATATTTCATTCAATTATTTTGGAAAAATATTGAGTACAACATTTGATGATATATGACATTTTATAACTGTTTCAGGAACACAGGTCTTTTTCCTGCACAATCAATTTATTTTGTTTATTCAGCTACAAGTATAGTTATTATTAAATATGAGGCGGTCTAGATCTAAAACGAATTTTCACTGGTTTAGCCAAAAACATTCATACTCCTGAAGCTTTAGGATCAGACCTAGAGTAAAACCAAATGAGGCGAAGAAGTTTTTTCTTGTCGTGTTAGACAAGAAAACATTTCGGAGTTATCCCCTTTTGATCCTGAACGCCTCATACATCTATTGTTATTAAATCTATTATATCTTTTTTCTTCTTTAATAATAATAGTTGAACTCATATATATGAGGAAGATAATAGTCCGGGTGGACATCCAAGTTAATGTCAACCCCGTAAATATTGAGTCCATGGTCAGAGCCAGACCACACCTTCAGTAGACAAAGGAATCCTCTAAAGGGCAGACGGTAGCATTAAGACACAACTATTGTTATTGCTATATAGCTCATGGTCTGCCTACTTAGGAGAGAAATCGGAGGTTTCATTACTGGAAGGTCAATTAACCAAATGAGTCAACAGAAATACTCTAGTTTGTCTATTTTCTAATTTATTTTTATCTCAATATCCTCGATACAAATGCTAAGTATCGAAAGTGGAAAACATCAATTTTACAGGAGAGTGAAGAACTGTTTCAGGGTTGATTCGAAATCAGTGCGAACATATTATAAACGCATTATAACTCTGTCATTGGACGTGATTTTGTTTCTAATATTTGTAGATGACTATATATGAATTTCGACTGGGAAGCGTCGGAGGGGATAGAGCGAAGCGTAGGTGGGAGGATTGCGTTAAGAATGATCTGGCGGATTTTGGTTTGGGTAGTTGTCCGAATCTAGGCTTCAGGGTTGCTAAGCCTAATTATTATTATTATTCATATGAGTTTAATATCAATTATAAACCCAACAGTAATCGCTGTAAATCGGAAACGAAAAAATGTATTCTTTTCTAATTCGATGCTTTGCACATGTATCGACTTTATGTTTATTGTGCAGAAAAATACACTTTTTTATAATTTATCTGAAGATCTTGTAAAACTACTTTTATTACTTACATGCTACATGAATAAATCGTAATACATTTATCATACGATATTAGGGAATTTTATTAATCGAATCGTTAAAAAAGATTATTAAGTATGGGAACTAGATTAAAATAAACTTATCAAATATAAAATAAATTAAATATTTAAAAGTGTGTAAGGTCAACAAATACTTTTCAACATATAAAGTTAAATGTTTCATTATTGATGGAAATTGACAGCAATTTTCATCAATTATGAGCTTTCTCATCAATCTAATTAAGTAATTAGATATAACATTTTAAATGTAAATTATAATTTCGTAATTATACCTAAAAAGGTATAATTTAGTGCAATAGAGCTTTCAGAACCTTCCTCCAAATTGTAGAATTGGAGATAATTGCAGGTCTCCCTCAGATCCGGCAGTTGAAACATCTGTCTTGTTGAGGAAAGAAAAATGAAAAATGAAATAAAAAAATTAAAAGAGCGAACGGTACCCTCGAAGATAAATCTGCACCAAGGACGATTATGATTCAGAAACTGGTCTTGATAATCGAAGTTGAGATTTTCCTCGGAACATCCTGGACCCGGATGTACTCGATGTACCAGGCCATTCCGGGAACCCAGTTTATTTTCCTTTTGTGGAAATGTTTTTAAAATGTCCGATAATAGTAAATGCTATCGGCGATAAAATGGTTCTATAACTGTACATTTTTTAAAATGTCAAATACAAATTGGCCCTGTCTTGCATGAGTATGTGTGTCTTTATTTCCATGTCTTAACTAAATGTCATCATCTTAGCTGTTGTAAAACTGACGCACAGACAACGAAAAAAAGAGAGAAACTCGATAGAAACAGCACGCCAATTTCATAATACGTTTCCGTTAAGCAATGGGAATTCCCTAGAAACATTGTCGAATAGCAATTTAAAATATATATATCTAGAATTTCGCCTTAGGTTACTTATTTTGAAGGTTGGGGTAGTTAAAGTCCCATCAAGTGACGTCACTTTACGTAATTTCTACGTCACTATCTTATCAGATTTCTTTTAGTAAGCTATAACCAATTTCATAATTGGATATGCGGATTCTTTTCTTTAGGAAGGTTTTAAAACAGGATTGTTTCCTATCTCCTCTGAAGTTCAACTTAGAGGAGGAAGAAATTTGGAAAAAAAGGAAGACATACCGGGAATGTGTTTTATTTTTGTAATTAAATGACTTCAAATAAGTTAGGCGTTGAAGTAGAATAGATAGTAAGTAAAAAAAATCATTATTCTTTTTTATTCATAGAAAAGATAGAAATGATTATCGAAATAGCATAGAAAGAGGAGTAAGTAAAAATTTGGAGTACTTTATTTTATTCGACCATTGGTAGTTAATATTTTCCCATTCAAACTTTCATATTTAGTTTTTGCTTCTATTGTAAAGTTACCTATTGATGAAGAAGCCTTCCTCAACCCTATGAAAGCAAGAGGATTATCATGGCGATTTAAAGGTTGACAGAGGCATGATAACCAAAAACCTTCCGCAGAAACTTTTGGTATCGCAGAAAGGTGTAAAGAATGATCAGAGGAGGATCAGGAGTGAAAGGTTGCAAGAAGAAGACTAAGATTAGTAAAGGTGGCGAAATGTATTTAAGTCTGACAATTTAGTAAGCGACCAGCTCAGAATCCACGTGCTTTCTCCCACTACCTAACTCGCATCACTCGCTCTTTATCTTCATCGTGGCTAGTTTGATCTTACTGTTGCATTCTATTGGAGTTATTATGGTTGTTTTTCGTTCGACCCGGCTACCCTTGGATTTCATTTTGGATTTTTTATTGTTATTGTGTTTTAGACTCGGCTTTCTTTGAAACTCGCTCCCCCCCACCACACCTCCCCAGCCCTACCTCCGGTCCGACCCAAGTCATTTACTAAATAAATAGGAATCAATTTTTAAAAAAATTTGGTCAGAAGGATTAATAATTAAAAATGAATTCTTCAATAATTACGTAATAATTATAACATAATATAGAATATATAAAAAATATATAAAGTGAAATTATTCCTTAATAATTTATTGAATATCTTCAACCTAACAGTCAACTTATTATTTTGATCGAAAAAAATAACTGCAGTATCCATCCATGATCAAAGGCCACAATGCAAATCCCGATTGCTGTTACTCGATACGGTTCGGAATGGAGTGTTTCGATTTGCATGAAATCCAAACCGTTTATTCTCGCAGTGCTCATTCTATTGTCGTGTTCGCTTCCATCAGTAATCATGCTAATGTTGATTCTTCGGCCATTTACAAATGACGAGAATCGATTCGAACCGGTTGCATTTCCTGAATTAACTTAATTCTCGGGATCCCAAGATATCGATAAGGTAATGATGGGATCAATGATGGGTAGGTTCCTTTATTGCTAAATTCTGAATTTGTTATTAATACTAAAAGGTGTGTTGTTAATTATTTATTCCATATTGTCACCCTTAGAATCTTTCCACCTACTCCACGAATCTAATCTTCGGAGGCCTTGATCGGAGAGGACAATTGATAAATTCATTTTTAATTGGGTTCATGCACTTGATTTGTATGATACCTGTAAATAATTAAGAACAAAATCTAAATTTTTATAATTATAAATTTATTCTGCTTATCGCGATTATATACTTCAACTAGGAAGAGAATCTCTGATTGATTTTCGTTAATAACTTTTCCACCTCTACTTCAAATCTCTCATCGTAGGGAAAAACCGATGAGAAATACAGGTATTAATATCATAGACTGCATTCAAACAAGAATTGTTAAATATTTTGTCGGAAACAACATGAGGCTTATCCAATCCTAGTATTTAAAAAAAAAAAAAAGGTTTAAAAAATAATTGTTCGTATCATTGAGTTACTTTATTTAATATAATTAGCCGAACCGACAGACGTCCTGTTCAAATATTTAAAATTATTAATAAAGTAATTTTATATTATTAATAAATTTGATAATCTTAATATAATATTATTAAGTTTGAATTATTGTAAATTTTATAAAAAATGTAATTATTCGGCTCATTTTAACGATATGAAAAAAATTTATTAGAATATCTGACGCCATCACGCCTACAGTTGGAGGATACAGTAATAACATACATGCGATATATATATATAAGCATAGCGATCCCGACAGACGGCTGTTTAAAGGCTTAGGTGGAAGATAAATTAATTTAAAAACATTATCCATAGGGTAAAATTGTGAATCTAAACCATTCAAGAACCCACCTTTTTTCACCTTCAAGAACACACACAATTTTTTTAATCAAATATTGTTCCAATCACTTGGGAGTTCTGTGACATACACACGAATAAAATAATTTTATATATATAGATAGACACAGTATTTACTATAATTTTATAGTGTACCGTTGAAAGGAAAATTATACATAAAATTATCGCTAAGATTGCAAAGGCTATCAGTTCCATTTGACTAGTTCATGGCGGCGTAATTCGAGATCTATCTACAGTTTCCTTCCTTGCAATAAGAACTATAATTATTATTTTTAATCAGTTGTAAACATCTTTGCGCAAGTGTGTGGCATAGAAATCTAATCAACTCTGCCGAATGTTTAGACAAGGTCAAATAACGTAAAATGCATTTCGCTGTTTATTAATTTCCTCCTTCGAATCGCTTCCAACAAACAGTTACATCCACGATGGAATGAAAAGAAACCTGTCATTTGTACTTCATCAGGTCTATTAAATGTTGTAATGAGCTCAAAGAAATTATTATTCCGGAGTAAATCATGAAAAGGGATGAATTTCGACGAATGGTGAAAAGCTACAAGGGTTTTAAGTTTAAGAACTCAAAAAACTAAAGAGACCACTGTCAGAAGTACAGAAGAAGGTAAGAAAGGGTCAAGAGACACTGGGAGGACATTAAATCTGGTAGGGGACAAGATACAGATACGGAAATTGGTATCGATAGTTATTCTACAGTATAGCAGCTCACTACGAAAACAAAATATTAGTTACTAATCCTAAGTTTAAATTTGGTAAATAGGATCATATTTGTAGAGGATTCTTTCCTTTGAACGAATATCTGAAGTGGATTAGTTAATCTTTGATATTTAATTATTAAGAAATTATTTTAAGTTTAACTAACATCTTGCTTTGTTATCCTAAATTATTTATTTAACCAATATCGTATTCATATAATTTTATCTTTTTTACCAATTACCCCTTTTCATGATATGAATACCCTAGCAAGACATACACAGAAATAGAGATGATCTCTCAAGAGATTCTAAGCAAGGATTTCCATCCCTCTCATCTTAAGGCCCACGCTAAGCTTCTTGACTTGTCTCCATAATTCAGCGACCACACACGCCTTCAGATCCGCGTAGGTTTCCATTGCTTATTATCCACTCCTTTTGGATAGTCGTCATCCTCTCCAGATTTAAACCCTTAATTAAATAAATTAAATGCTTAAGATTTAAGCATAATTAAATCAGTTGCGATCTCTTGATCAATCTTTTTTGTGTAGTTATAACAAAAATAAGTCAGGAATCATGGAATCGGTATTTATTGTACAGTATTGTATGATGTGAATTTAACTGAAACTAGATGAATGGTGATTGATTATAATTGGGTGTATGTCAAATGGATATGAAACACGTGTATAAAAACGGATATCAATTGTTTGTGTCGACAGGTAGCAATTTGTAGGATGCGCACAAGTAATACGTCTGAAGGATTAAGGGGCGGTTCAGAAGTGCAATAGGTTAGCGGACTGACTAGAAATGGGTTAGATCTTTTTTTTTATAGGAATTGCCACAAAATAATTAGTGTTACATCCAAAAAATGGTGCATATTTATATCTTTAATTGTTTATTTAAAAAATGCAAATTGTTGCAATGGTAATTAACAACCGACGAATGTTATTATAGTCAGGAGGCATAAGCCCGTTCATATGTTGCGTTTTTGTTTCGCGTAGGAGTTGCTAAGGCCTGTCAACGAAAAAAAAACATATTTTATAGCTGGGAATGTTTTTAGAACTATTTAAAAAATAGGAAGGAAGAATCCACTTCTGGATAAAAGAGCGATCAAAGAAGATTAAACTAATATTCATTAATGAGTATTTTAAGTTAAGAAAGGTCTTTATTGAAAGTTAGAATTAAAAAAATATAATCATCTGTTCTATGTGGGTCTGAAATGTTGCCTCTAACTATGGAGGATGAACAACGTCTTAATGTATTCGACAATAAATCATTGCGTAAATATTCGGTCCGGAAAAGAATACACTGAAGAATAAAAGAGGTTACACAAGGCGGAATCGCAGTGCATGCACCCGATCAATATAATAGAATCGCGAAGAATAAGATGGGCTTGTAATCTTGGTGGGCTAAGAATTGAACGAATTACTTTAAAGATAAGTAGCGCAGAACCGACTGGTGAACAGAATGGAAGTTTGTAAGAAGCGATCGCATCAACCCTTCCGGATCGTTACGCCTTTTATTACTATTATTATCGATATTAATAAAATTAGTAGAAAGTAAATTTCGACAGAAATAAATGCATGACGATAAACGGTAAACTGATATATGTCTGAGAGTAGGATCTGAGAATGGCAATCAGAAAAAAAAGTTAAGTTCTTCTTTGATATTTTAAAAGGGAATATTGACGTTCCCCAATCAGAGATGAAACTGATCGACCTTTGACCCTTTTTTATGCGTACTTATAGAAAAGCCCTTGAAGAAGTACACCACCTCAGTGTATATTAGTTGGATTGTTATGCGTTTAATGAGGGCATTAATGCCTGATCTTGAATTCTTGTTCCACTTCACTGATATAATATAATTGTATCATATATTATATAATACCTATATGAATGTGTAATAATAAAAACTGTTTGTTCACAGGGCAGGTGAAAGAGCCGGTGAGTGAGGTCTGCCTTGGCTGCATCTGCGAGGCCAGCTCCAACTGCGACCGAACCCTGGGATGCGATGCTGGAGTCTGCGGCCTCTTCAAGATCACCCAGGCCTACTGGGTCGACGCTGGGCAACCAACTCTCTCTCTGGATGACCCCAAATCAGAAGGAGGTTAGTTCTTGTCTAGTGTTATATCATGAAGGGAATCAACCACGAAGGGTCTTAGTAGGAAACATGCTGTTTCTAAGACAACTGTTCTGAAGGGAGCTGATTTGGTCGAAATCACATTCAACCGCCATGTTTTCCCCAGTTATGTGTACCCCTTTTATAGAGTATATAACGAGGGTCTCCAAATGCCACAGAGTCCATCAATGGCAGTTAACAGATCAAATGATTTATCTGTCATAGCTGAATTTAAACCGTGGTCCTCCTTGCAACTGCACACAGAGGTACCCCATTCCCCTGATAACCAGAAGGGATATACCTCTTAATTTAATATGCCTTGCCTTCTGATCCACAGCTAAATACAAATCCATACAATGGATCAATGCATAACCATTGGTTTATAACAGAATTATAGTTACTAAATAATGAATAACTGGCATGAACATTGACCGAATTGAGTTCAATTCACTCAAAAAGCAAAAAAAATAAAACAATTATGTTTACTTTACTTAAAAGAAAAAGATCAGCTGAAACCAGGCTTCCTCTAAATTCTCTGTTCCTGAATATCTCTGTTTCTTTTATCATTTATATTTTAAATTCAAGTTGCTCAGGAAATATGAAACACAAAAAAAATATATATTAGTAAATAAATCAGGCAATATTATTTAATATAAGATATTTTGTCAATACACTACCTTTTCTACCTGATGGTACAAGTAGGTGGGTTCTCTGTTTAAAATGTCCACCCGATACTGTTAATCCTGATTTGTAGATGATGATCTCCCTCGTGATGTAGAGCTGTGCGTAGAAAGGGTGACTCCTGTATTCGAGGCACCAGCCATTTTCGAAATTGGTCCGATGCGCATTTATAAGATGTGAGGAAATGTGTGATTGTGATTATACTGTGCCAAGAGAGATACGATGATATCTCAATAACAACCAAAATTGTAATGATAATTCTGCAGTTGGAAGTTAAAAGACCCTGTCTCAAAATTATTTTTCTTAATACGCTTGATAAATGTAATCAAATTTAAATTCGAATCCATTTTCATAGTATAAAAAAAACACGTAAATCCAATGATCATTCAGGGTTGATTTTTGTTGTTTAAAACTACTTAATTATTTATTTTTGTAGATAAATATGAAAACAAATTATATGTTTTAATCTCGAAATATTAATTTGTAGCTTATCAACGGTGTACTACTGATCCAGTATGTGCTGCTGAAGCCGTCAGGAGATACATGAACAGATTCGCTCAGGTAGGCTATACAAATTTTAAATATTTTTGCCTATGTTTCAAACTTATTAAAATTTCAAATGAGCTTAGTTAAGATATCTGTTTTTGAGATTAGAGTATTCTATGCAAGAGGATTGAAACAAATTGAGAATTGATGGGAGTCGAAATCTCCATATTAAATGCCTCACAAAAAAAAAGTTATCAATGCTGAATCCGGTACTTACTCAGCAGGTTGCCAGTGTTAGGGGTTGCTAAAGTCCTGTTAAGTGACTTCACGTTGCATCACTTCTACGCCACAATGTTATGGAAAATCCAGAAAATTGGAATGGTTAGAAATTAAACTTGCTAGAAAATATATCTTAATAAAACATAGTAACAGCATATTTGAGAGTGACTTACAAATTAATTTATTAGTAATTTCAATTTGCATAATTTCCTGTTATATGAGGAGCCTAATATAACCTTCATTATGTGAGCTGTTATTTTTGAAAGTGGTATGAGCCCATTTGGGTCTAAAATAAATCCGTTCATTCTTTTGAATGATAGTATAGTGAGAGTCAATTTTTATGATCTTACGAGTACATGACACTGCACAGGCTCGTGACTTCCATTTTACTTTCCTTCGGGTGGACCGCACAACCAAGAATATTTTACTCCCATTAAAACCTCCTTGATTGTGATCACAGAAGGTTGTTATGCTAACCGCTACGCCACAGATGTAGGATATAAATTTAATTGTTTTCTATGAGTGAGTATAACACCCAACCATGATTGGTCTTTGATGAACGATAAGTGCCAAATCCTTAGGCTCAGGATAAACTACAATAAATTAATAATTGAGTCTTTGAATAGCGTTTTGTATTTGATTTCAAAACCTTTCTTAAGGCCACCGTTCTCTCTTAGTTTTATTAAGAAACAAATATTATTTTAGAAAAAAACAAACAAACAGCCAATTAAGAGTGACAGTGTGACAAAAAGAAGTCCTCAGTCTTACAGAAATACCCCACGGAGGTGTGGAGCTGGTTCCAACCCAGGCGGGGTCTAGGTCGTCGAACTTGAACCGGTCCTAAGCTTGCATCTTGTCTAAGTGTAGGCGGGTTATAAATATTATTTTATATTAAGAACATTAAGTAAAAAGAAGAAGTAATAACGTGATCCTCTCATTCAGGTTTTGTGTTCATCTCAAAAACCGCAGGCTGCCTAGTCTGTCAATAGGGGTAGTTAAAGTCCTCCAAGTGACGTCAGGTGAGGACTTTTCCGCGTCACAATCGTATCTGTAATACAATAAATCTTATGTGTCTCACACCATTTGCTCCTAATAAATAAGTGAAAACAATAAATTTTAAAAAAAACTTCAACCCAGGATATTTAACCTATCCAATTTTTAAAATATTTAATATTTAAAATGGGCAAACGTTATATGTTTAACATTTAGCACTTAGCCAAGAGTGGAGTTTTTTACTCTAAACACCTTCTAAATTTTATTATGAAATAATAATCATCAACTATTCAAAAGAATGAACGGATTTATTTTAGACCCAAATGGGCTCATACCACTTTCAAAAATAACAGCTCACATAATGAAGGTTATACACTGTGATCACAATCAAGGAGGTTTTAATGGGAGTAATATATTCTTGGTTGTGCGGTCCACCCGAAGGAAAGTAAAATGGAAGTCTCGAGCCGGGGCAGTGTCATGTACTCGTAAGATCATAAAAATGGACTCTCACTATAGTATCGTCCGATTAGCCATAGCAACATAAAGTACCGTTAAATGAAAACAGCAACAAATTCGAGAAGATTAAGTTGAAAGAGTTAAATGCCTGGGTTTAAGTATTTTTTTTCGGCAATGCATATAAAATACGTGTAACTAATTATTTCTTTTTTAACACAATTATTTAATTTATTTTTAGTAATTTCTCAACATTCAAGGTGTATTCACTGAAGCCATAATAGAGCAAGAACCCGTGAAAAAAATAATCGACATCTTTCGAAGATAAAATTTAAAGCAGTTTTTCGACTCGTTATAACATAGAATTTAAAAAATGACCTGTTATCTTTGAAAGTGGTATAATTCCATTAGGATGTTTAAAAAATCGTTTATTATATAAATAATTTTAATCATTATTATTTCATAATAAAATAGAAAAGGTGTATAGTGTATAATTTAGTTTTGCCTGTTCTATAAATGTTATATATATGTGTATAATATTGTTTTGACTATACCTAATGGCTGAATCTCAAAAATCTAATACAAACAATGAAATTATTTTACACAATGATATTAATTGAATCCACACACAGAGGAGATAATCTTAATAAATCGCCAAGACCAGCAGGAAACTGTAGCCTTGCTTTGTGAAACATACGTGAGTAATTAAAACACCTAAAATGACCGGAAAAGTATTATTAAATAATTAATTAGAATATTAGCTCTTAGTTTAGATAAAAGAAAATTATTAAAGAATAGAAACGGAGGATGATGGAACAAGCAGCATCATATATCAATCAATTTTAAAAAAAAATTATAACCTCTAAATATTTATGTTTAATTCTGGGAAAAATATAATGTAACAAAATAAAAATTATACAAATTCATACTACAAAGGAAGCATTTTTTATTTTTGTTTTATTAGTCTACGCACAAACTGCACAAAGCAAAGTTATAGGTGCCACTCACTCTAAATCTTAATCGTTTTTCTATAAATATTGTCTTTACTGTAAATCGTCCCTGGCTGAGTCCTATTTTTTAATCTTCGAATCGCTTCCAAAATCGCGGGTTCGTAGCCTGGGAGGCGGCTCTGAGATTTTTTAAAGGGAGTAAATAATACATGGTATCGCCGTCCTTCGGAAGGGACGTTAAACGGGGGTACCGAGCCTGTACGTCAGGTTCTCGTTAAAAATCTCTATCCTAATTAAACCTAGATAGGCAAAACTTATAGCTCTCGCTGTAGCATCGTCCGATTTGTCATAGCACCATAAATTGACGTTAAATAAACAAACAAACTTTCAATCACAATAAAACATTAAATTTACATTTTGGTCGATCAAAGAGAAGGAAAAAGGTTTCACCACCATTGGTAAAATCACGCTAGATAAAAAATAAAAAATATTACCTTCTGGATAAATGTGGGAAATCCTCAATAGCATTGTTCTTCGGCCTCTAAGCACTTCCTGTACAGTCTTCAATGCGATACTAATGCATTCTACGATCCTTTTTATTATTTTTTTTTAGGAAAATCAACCTGTTCAGTACGTGGTAGACACTGTAATGTTTCTTGTACACCGAATGTGCAAGGAGGTGGTTTGTCCTGGGTCACGCTCAACCGTCAAATTCCCCCCATTTTTAGTACCCACTTTATAAAGATCTCTTGGATCCATCTTCGGCCGCTAAAAGATTATAAAATACTGCCAGCAGCGGGATTTGAACTCAGGGTCTTAAAAACTATATAAATAAGGAGTAATAAATGTAAATAAGAAACAGGATTAAGAAGGCAAATGAAGTTTTCTACCAGATATGTAACACTGTCATGGGGAAGAGAGAGGTAGACAAGGATGTCAAGCTCCACATCTTCAAGATAGTGTATCTACCCATACATTTGTATGGAGCGGAGAGTTGTATATTAGGACACCGCTGCCGAATTGAAATTTCTGCGGAGAACGATTGGGAAAACAAGAAGACACCGAGCTCGCAATAAAAGTATTCGTCAAGAGCTGGAGATAGCCCCATTGAAAACGCTCCTAGAAACTCACCAGCTGAAGCGGTTTGGCTATCTTATAAGGATGAACGACCACGAATATTCTCTAAAGACCATGGAAAATGTCCCAGATGGCAGAAGACCTAGAAAGGACCTCCGGCGTGCCAGGAACCTAGCTAGAAATAGGGAAGAATGGAATTCCTGGCTGAACGATCCTATACGCTGAGAAGGCACTAAAGAGGGAAGCTAAAGAAGAAGACATATAAATAAGAGAGAATGTTTATGTTTATTTTGGGCGAGGTCTCATAGAAACTTCACTTACGTGTTTGGATAGAACTGGTCGGAATGCGATTTTGATGGCTGATTTATTTCGTGACAATACCCCTTTTAATCGGTCAAACCCTTCCTGCAATAGCCCCAAAATAATTTCCTTTTGAACAACTATGCGGTGGGGCAGTTGGAATACAGTTTTCTGAATACTCAATATAATATTTTACAACTAATCATATAAGCAAAAGAATATTTAATATGTTTATAAGATTGGTATGTATATTTTATAAACTTCTAATCACCAGGCTATGAATTATTTTATTGGTAGATTTTATGTAATAATAATAAATGAAAAAAAAAACCTATGGCAGGTACAAAGGATATAACCGAACAGAATGATTAAAAGGGTATTCACTTATCTTACAAAAACTGAAAAGGACATTGAAGCGCTCCCGGACACTCCGGATGGCATTTAAGGACGTACTTAGAAAAGAACTTCAGAATTTTTCAGGTTTTCAAGAAAGATTAAAGGCACTTACAAAGGATAAAACCGAACAGAATGATTAAAAGGGTATTCACGTATCTTACAAAAACTGAAAAGGACATTGAAGCGCTCCCGGACACTCCGGATGGCATTTAAGGACGTACTTAGAAAAGAACTTCAGAATTTTTCAGGTTTTCAAGAAAGATTAAAGGCACTTACAAAGGATAAAACCGAACAGAATGATTAAAAGGGTATTCACGTATCTTACAAAAACTGAAAAGGACATTGAAGCGCTCCCGGACACTCCGGATGGCATTTAAGGACGTACTTAGAAAAGAACTTCAGAATTTTTCAGGTTTTCAAGAAAGATTAAAGGCACTTACAAAGGATAAAACCGAACAGAATGATTAAAAGGGTATTCACGTATCTTACAAAAACTGAAAAGGACATTGAAGAGCTCCTGGTAACACGGAGAATAAATAAAAGGAATATGCAAGAAATTAAAAGGACAGATGAAACAGACGTAGTCCACAATTCCTTCATTTTAAAAAGTAATCTGGAGTTTTATATATTATTCTAAAATTAGATAACAATAAAAACAGCAATGTAATGATAAAAACAATAATAATAAGGCTTAGCGAAACTGAAGGCTCGATGCCTATCTCCGCTTACAAACTTCCGTCCACGGACCACAACCCAACCCCACCAGATTATTTTTAACTCAATCCTCCCACCTACGCCTCGGTCTACCCCTCATATGCTTCCCAGTCTGAAATAGACTTATTAATTTTTTAGGAACAATAAAAACAAAGATAACTAAAATGTTTTAAAATACATACAAATACAAAAATACCAAGGGTTTTAATTTTATTTCTTTAACGTCAATTTATGCCGCTCTGACTAATCGGACAATTTTTGTTTATCCAAGTTTAATTAGATACGATTCTTTAACGAGTATCTGATCAGCTTATCAAATTGCTTTACTTTATCTGTATTTATTCTCTAATTCGCATTTTTGAAGTGAAAACTTCTTTTGGCGCACCGCACACATATTTTTTCGTAGGTAAGTAGTAAGTCGTAGTAAGTCACGATGTTTGTTCTGGCTAATCTCCGAAACTACTGGACAGATTTATATATATGTTACATTATCCAACTTATAATATAGGCCATGTTATTTAGATTAATGATCGCGATATTTTTTTTGCAAAATTATTTTTTTTTTAACCTCCTGTATTTTCGATGTCAATTAAGAATCAACCATTATATTCCTCATTCATTAAACTAATGTTTATATTTTATCAGTTAAAATGTTTGTATATTTTTTGTTTATTATATACTATAGTTAGATATGTGATGAATAAAATGAAAAATTTAAAATCAATTTTACGTTAATTCATAATTTTTTTTAAATTCAAATTGTTTGATGATACATATATTTTTTTAAATTATTATAAAAGCCACAGCAACGCGTAGCCGGGTCAGCTAGTAAATAAAATAAAAATGGTCCGCCAAAAGTCTTGGCTAAGGGCAAAACTCAAGATCATTAGACCAAATTGGCTAATTTTTTTTTCATATTTTTCTAAGCCGCAAAGAAGGTTCTTATAGAGAGAAAACCCGTAAAAATTTAGAGGGAATCCTTCGGTTCCCGAAAAACCTTGAAATTTTCGGAGTTATTTCAGTTTTAGGCCTGTATCTCCTAAATGGGGTGTTTTTGAAAAAAAAACATAGATTTTCATTTTTAAAGTAGATTAAATTTGTTACAATTTGAGCCCAGCTGCAGCTCTGTAGGTCTAATAGATTCCGAGTTCGGTCCCTATCATATTATAAATAACTGGAATCTTATCTATCTATCTATACATATAAAATGCTACGTCCTGAATGACTGACTGAGGTATCAACGCACAGCCTAAACCGCTCATTGTACTGTGAACATTAGTGGGTCAACATCTACTTTCGTTGACACATTGACCGCTTGAGAGGTATGTTGTAACAGTGATATATCTATACATATAAAATGCTTTGTCTTGAATAATTGACGGATCAACGAACAGCCTAAGCCGCTGATCGTAGAGACCTGAAACTTTGGGGTGTGTTCTTAGTATGACGTAGGCATCCGATAAGAAAGGATTTTCCGAAATCCTACCCCTATGGGGGTAAAAAAAAAAGGGGGGGGGGAAAGTTTGTATGCTTGCTCACGTGTTTCTTACTCGCAAAATCTACATATTTTCGCTGAACAAAAAAAATCAAGTAACATAGTTCACTTATCGCCTCTCCCTTTACGACTAAGTAATTCTTTAATAAATTCAATAATATTACACACTAATCTTTTACTAGCACGAACAACAGTAAACTTCTGTCCGTCCCGTTTGTTGATCAGTGTTATATAACACAGGCGAAGTTATATAAAATTGTAACCTGATTGACTTACACATCCAGCGCTCAACGCACAGCAGAAACAACTGAGCTTACCATCTTGAAATTCGCAGATAGATTCTTGGTATAGCTTAAATGAGCACTAAGAAAGGAATTTGGACAATTCCACCCCCAAGGAATCCCCTTAATGTAATAGGGGATTCAAAAATTGTATGAAATCCATCAGTTTTAAAGTATTAAGGGAGACATCTGAAATTTCGGATGTATGAGTAACTTATAGTTAAAAACATTTAAATATTTTATTTAAAATGATCTGTCATGAAACTGTATGTGGCAGACCAAATTCCACGCGAGCGAAGCCGTGGGCAAAGCTAGTATATATATAAATATAAATTTTATGGGATTACCTATGAAGTTTTCACTTCTGCCGTGCGGTATTAAGCTCACACTCTTTTTTTTAAATGTATGTTTTCTAAAATAACATAAAATATATTAGTTTAAGTGTAGTGTATTTTTATTATGAGGATATAATTTATAGTGTATTCAGATTACAGATTCAATATGTTGTTTATATATATTTTATTGATTATATGTATATATCTATATTTAAGCTTGATATTAAATTTGTGCTGTCCTCTTCTTCAGGGATATATCCAAATTTATAGACAGCTAAGGTTCGAATATTCCTTGCAGGCTTCTTTTATGTTATATAAAAAAAAAGTAATGATCAGTAAACTGTGACTTGCCCCAATCTGAAAGTGTTCAAAGACGAACGAAGATGGCTTAATATTAAATTTGAACTGACCACTTCTTTAGGGTTACGTCAAAATTTAATTTCTTACGGGCTGCTTTTACTCTTTTCTTTAATGTAGTTACTTAAAAAATTTGTTTAAATAAAATATAAATGTTTTGGAATTCAGAATCCCTTTCCACATAGCCCATAACAAAAGAAACTATTTGAATATAAGAAATTTTAAAATGGGGCATCTTTGAGAGGATAAATAGTATAATTTTTAGTTATATATTTTAAAATTTAATAAATATAATAAAATTTGTTTAAGATAAATTTTTCTGATTCATTTACATTATTTTGCTTAGCAACATAGATATATCATGTCAATTTAACTCTCTCAAACGTTTTTATGTTGAAGGGTTTAAATCGGATACTAAAAAGTGAAATAGTATCTTTTAGAAATCTAATCCTAAAATTGTATAAACCCGATGATAACTATCCTAACAAAATCATTAATACTTGATTTGGTTTATTCAGCGAAAAATGTAGATTTTGGGAGGAAATAGTATCTCTTAGAAAAATTTTACAAAAATTTTATAAACCTGATTAGGATATCCTTTCTTGGTATGTATTTCACAACCGTGAACATACACGTATAGGTAAGTCACTTCCTGTGTGTATGTGTATGTATATGTATATATATATACACACACATATGTAATATTACAAATTTACCTGACCTTTATTCTCTGTTACCTTTTAATTTCCCATTTTCAGAAATAAATTTGTTCGAGACACAAGTTCTTTTTCTGAGTAATAAAAATATGACGTACGAATCCTTAAATACTGTCTTTTTCAGATTCCAAAATCGACGATGGATCAAAACAACAAACACGATGTCAAATTAAAACGAACGAGGAAATTAGCTAATGCATGCTTACCAACAAATCAAAGTGTAAATAAAATAACTGAATTCATCCATGAAAAGATACTCATTTATACAGCAGCAGGGTCTGCTTTGCTTAATCGGAATTTAGATAAATTACCTATGATCTTGAGTGAATATTTCAATATCGATTTTTCACAAGAAACATCAAAGTAAAATTCAATCAAAAGTATTTATTTCTTATTTTAGTTAAAACAAACCCATCGAATCCTTTTTAGAATACGAAAAAAAAAAAACTTGATTTATACAGAATTAAATAAGTAATAACTTTAATTTCTGAATTATATTCTCTGTTAACTTTTAATTTCCCATTTTCAAAAATTAATATGTTCGAGACACAAGTTCTTTTTAGTAGTAATAATAATATAACGTACGAATTCTTAAATACTGTCTTTTTCCGATGACGTACGAATCCTTAAATACTGTCTTTTTCAGATTCCAAAATCGACGATGGATCAAAACAACAAACTCGATGTCAAATTAAAACGAACGAGGAAATTAGCTAATGCATGCTTACCAACAAATCAAAGTGTAAATAAAATAATTGAATTCATCCATGAAAAGTTACTCATTTATACAGCAGCAGGGTCTGCTTTGCTTAATCGGAATTTAGATAAATTACCTATGATCTTGAGTGGATATTTCAATATCGATTTTTCACAAGAAACATCAAAGTAAAATTCAATCAAAAGTATTTATTTCTTATTTTAGTTAAAACAAACCCATCGAATCCTTTGTAGAATACGAAAAAAAAAAAAACTTGATTCGAGACACAAGTTCTTTTTAGTAGTAATAATAATATAACGTACGAATTCTTAAATACTGTCTTTTTCAGATGACGTACGAATCCTTAAATATTGTCTTTTTCAGATTCCAAAATCGACGATGGATCAAAACAACAAACTCGATGTCAAATTAAAACGAACTAGGAAATTAGCTAATGCATGCTTACCAACAAATCAAAGTGTAAATAAAATAATTGAATTCATCCATGAAAAGTTACTCATTTATACAGCAGCAGGGTCTTTGCTTAATCGGAATTTAGATAAATTACCTATGATCTTGAGTGGAGATTTCAATATCGATTTTTCACAAGAAACATCAAAGTAAAATTCAATCAAAAGTATTTATTTCTTATTTTAGTTAAAACAAACCCATCGAATCCTTTGTAGAATACGAAAAAAAAAAAAAACTTGATTTATACAGAATTAAATAAGTAATAACTTTAATTTCTGAATTATATTCTCTGTTAACTTTTAATTTCCCATTTTCAAAAATAAATATGTTCGAGACACAAGTTCTTTTTAGTAGTAATAATAATATAACGTACGAATTCTTAAATACTGTCTTTTTCAGATTCCAAAATCGACGATGGATCAAAACGACCAACTCGATGACGAATTAAAACGAACGAGGAAATTAGCTAATGCATGCTTAACAAAACATCGTAAAAAAATGCGTGAAGAAGTTCAGTATTTACATCTTACCTAATCAAAGTGTAAATAAAATAATTGAATTCATCTATGAAAAGTTACTCATTTATACAGCAGCAGGGTCTGTTTTGCTTAATCGGAACTTAGATAAATTACCCATGATGTTGAGTGGAGATTTCAGTATCGATTTTTCACAAGAAACATCAAAGTAAAATTCGATCAAAAGTATTTATTTCTTATTTTAGTTAACACAAACCCATCGAATCCTTTGTAGAATACGAAAACAAAAAAATAAATAACTCGATTTATACAGAATTAAATAAATAATAACTTAACTGACGTACGAATTCTTAAATACTGTCTTTTTCAGATTCCAAAATCGACGATGGATCAAACCAACAAACTCGATGACGAATTAAAACGAACAAGGAAATTAGCTAATGCATGCTTAACAAAACATCGTAAAAAAATGTGTGAAGAAGCTCAGTATTTACATCTTACCTAATCAAAGTGTCAATAAAATAATTGAATTCATCAATGAAAAGTTACTCATTTATACAGCAGCAGGGTCTGTTTTGCTTAATCGGAACTTAGATACGAAAAAGAAAATAAATAAATTGATTTATATAGAACTAAATAAATAATAACTTTAATTTCTGACTTTTTTCTCATTTATTCTACTAATGCGATCTTTAATAATACTCCATATTGTATTGTGTGTATATATATATATATATATATATATATATATATATATATATATATATTATATACTACTTGTATTAGTTTTAGGTTAAGAGTTAAGCATATGATTATTTTTGTCTCTGAAAAAAGATTTTGATACGATAGATACGAGCTGTATAATCAATAAAAGGTTAGTTGATGTGATTATCTCAGTCTAATTTTAACTGGTGCCGAAACCAGGGAGTTTGTTTGTTCTCGTTTCGTTAAAAATTAAGAAGTTAAAAGTACTCGTATGATGGGTGAATCAAACCAGCTAATTAAGGGACGCGCCAAGTTCGAATTCCAGTTGGCGAAGGTAGCGGAAGAACATGCGGAATTGATGGCTCAGCTCACGGAGGCAAAAAAGACGGCGCAAATAGAGTTAGTAAAAGTACGTACGCAAAATTCTCCCTTTATACCCGCCGACCAGATTATGACTCTTATTGTATCACGATAGGAAAATGGGACCATATTCGAGTCAGAAGTGAAAATGCTAGAAGCGGCATTATTCGGCCGTATCTCACGGCGTATCCTGAACGCTATACAACGTGATATAACTCATTCATAGGGGAGTTTGTACGTTGTCTCCTGAAGGTACAGCAGAACCATTATATGGATCGACCAGGTTCTCTATCACGTGAGAGAGATTTTGTTGAATGTGCCCACGAGTTGGTAGACGCGCATGACAGGAACAAGGCACGGCGAGAGAAGTGCGAGGACGAATGGACCGAGGTGAGATCCACAAGAAGACATTATAAGACACACGCAATTACAAGACAGGCGCAGCACTCGGCCTTCCGAGAACTGACCCAGCAGAGGGTCTGAAGGGAGGAGGAAACGAGCGGAGCGGGGACAGGGGTTAGGTTCCTAGTTTACACTGGGAGTACAAATTCCCTAATTAGTATAAAAGCGGCCGAGAAACTAGTACTATGGGGAAGACACAAATGATGCCAGTGCTACCTCATGCTCTCTCTCTCTCTCCCTGCCGATGTGCTGCGTTCGGAACTGACGCTCTCCTCTGCTGACGACTCCTCACTGGAATAGCGGTCGCCGCCCCTCCGATGAGTCCGCTTCTCTCGCCACTCCTGGTTGTTGACTTCCACAGGTTCAGGCCTGGATTCCCTTCTGAGTGGTCTAGAAGTCCCGGGCACTCTCGTGCAAAATGTCCCTTCCCGCTGCATTCGTAGCACCGCGTCAGACTGAACTGCGCTGATACGTGACCCTCACGTGATAGAGAACCTGGTCGATCCATATAATGGTTCTGCTGTACCTTCAGGAGACAACGTACAAACTCCAATCGCCGGCCGCCTTCCTCTTGACCAACAGCTTTAACCATTTTCTCCACCACTCACTCTATTGTAGAGAACTAATACCTCCGACTGGCCTTGATTCCGCTTCACATTCACCAGATAAAACACGTCTGCTTCCGGAGTCCAGCGGCCTCCGCCGTACGGCTTCAGAACGTTGTATAGCGTTCAGGATACGCCGTGAGATACGGCCGAATAATGCCGCTTCTAGCATTTTCACTTCTGACTCGAATATGGTCCCATTTTCCTGTCGTGATACAATAAGAGTCATAATCTGGTCGGCGCCTTTTATGAAGTGATCCAGATCACCAATGTGAATAGCTTTAATTGGCCGATGACATTGGGTATAAAGGGAGAATTTTGCGTACGTACTTTTACTAACTCTATTTGCGCCGTCTTTTTTGCCTCCGTGAGCTGAGCCATCAATTCCGCATGTTCTTCCGCTACCTTCGCCAACTGGAATTCGAACTTGGCGCGTTCCTTAATTAGCTGGTTTGATTCACCCATCATACGAGTACTTTCAACTTCTTAATTTTTAACGAAACGAGAACGAACAAACTCCCTGGTTTCGGCACCAGTTAAAATTAGACTGAGATAATCACATCAACTAACCTTTTATTGATTATACAGCTCGTATCTATCGTATCAAAATCTTTTTTCAGAGAGAAAAATAATCATATGCTTAACTCTTAACCTAAAACTAATACAAGTAGTATATATATATATATATATATATATATATATACACACAATACAATATGGAGTATTATTAAAGATCGCATTAGTAGAATAAATGAGAAAAAAGTCAGAAATTAAAGTTATTATTTATTTAGTTCTATATAAATCAATTTATTTATTTTCTTTTTCGTATCTAAGTTCCGATTAAGCAAAACAGACCCTGCTGCTGTATAAATGAGTAACTTTTCATTGATGAATTCAATTATTTTATTGACACTTTGATTAGGTAAGATGTAAATACTGAGCTTCTTCACACATTTTTTTACGATGTTTTGTTAAGCATGCATTAGCTAATTTCCTTGTTCGTTTTAATTCGTCATCGAGTTTGTTGGTTTGATCCATCGTCGATTTTGGAATCTGAAAAAGACAGTATTTAAGAATTCGTACGTCAGTTAAGTTATTATTTATTTAATTCTGTATAAATCGAGTTATTTATTTTTTTGTTTTCGTATTCTACAAAGGATTCGATGGGTTTGTGTTAACTAAAATAAGAAATAAATACTTTTGATCGAATTTTACTTTGATGTTTCTTGTGAAAAATCGATACTGAAATCTCCACTCAACATCATGGGTAATTTATCTAAGTTCCGATTAAGCAAAATACAGCCCTGCATACTGTATAAATGAGTACAGCCATACTGTACATATGTGCATACTGTACATATACAGCCCTGCTGCTGTATAAATGAGTAACTTTTCATAGATGAATTCAATTATTTTATTTACACTTTGATTAGGTAAGATGTAAATACTGAACTTCTTCACGCATTTTTTTACGATGTTTTGTTAAGCATGCATTAGCTAATTTCCTCGTTCGTTTTAATTCGTCATCGAGTTGGTCGTTTTGATCCATCGTCGATTTTGGAATCTGAAAAAGACAGTATTTAAGAATTCGTACGTTATATTATTATTACTACTAAAAAGAACTTGTGTCTCGAACATATTTATTTTTGAAAATGGGAAATTAAAAGTTAACAGAGAATATAATTCAGAAATTAAAGTTATTACTTATTTAATTCTGTATAAATCAAGTTTTTTTTTTTTTTTCGTATTCTAAAAAGGATTCGATGGGTTTGTTTTAACTAAAATAAGAAGAAATAAATACTTTTGATTGAATTTTACTTTGATGTTTCTTGTGAAAAATCGATATTGAAATATTCACTCAAGATCATAGGTAATTTTTCTAAATTCCGATTAAGCAAAGCAGACCCTGCTGCTGTATAAATGAGTAACTTTTCATGGATGAATTCAGTTATTTTATTTACACTTTGATTTGTTGGTAAGCATGCATTAGCTAATTTCCTAGTTCGTTTTAATTTGACATCGTTTTGTTGTTTTGGTCCATCGTCGATTTTGGAATCTGAAAAAGACAGTATTTAAGGATTCGTACGTCATATTTTTATTACTCAGAAAAAGAACTTGTGTCTCGAACAAATTTATTTCTGAAAATGGGAAATTAAAAGGTAACAGAGAATAAAGGTCAGGTAAATTTGTAATATTACATATGTGTGTGTATATATATATACATATACATACACATACACACAGGAAGTGACTTACCTATACGTGTATGTTCACGGTTGTGAAATACATACCAAGAAAGGATATCCTAATCAGGTTTATAAAATTTTTGTAAAATTTTTCTAAGAGATACTATTTCCTCCCAAAATCTACATTTTTCGCTGAATAAACCAAATCAAGTATTAATGATTTTGTTAGGATAGTTATCATCGGGTTTATACAATTTTAGGATTAGATTTCTAAAAGATACTATTTCACTTTTTAGTATCCGATTTAAACCCTTCAACATAAAAACGTTTGAGAGAGTTAAATTGACATGATATATCTATGTTGCTAAGCAAAATAATGTAAGTGAATCAGAAAAATTTATCTTAAACAAATTTTATTATATTTATTAAATTTTAAAATATATAACTAAAAATTATACTATTTATCCTCTCAAAGATGCCCCATTTTAAAATTTCTTATATTCAAATAGTTTCTTTTGTTATGGGCTATGTGGAAAGGGATTCTGAATTCCAAAACATTTATATTTTATTTAAACAAATTTTTTAAGTACCTACATTAAAGAAAAGAGTAAAAGCAGCCCGTAAGAAATTAAATTTTGACGTAACCCTAAAGAAGTGGTCAGTTCAAATTTAATATTAAGCCATCTTCGTTCGTCTTTGAACACTTTCAGATTGGGGCAAGTCACAGTTTACTGATCATTACTTTTTTTTTATATAACATAAAAGAAGCCTGCAAGGAATATTCGAACCTTAGCTGTCTATAAATTTGGATATATCCCTGAAGAAGAGGACAGCACAAATTTAATATCAAGCTTAAATATAGATATATACATATAATCAATAAAATATATATAAACAACATATTGAATCTGTAATCTGAATACACTATAAATTATATCCTCATAATAAAAATACACTACACTTAAACTAATATATTTTATGTTATTTTAGAAAACATACATTTAAAAAAAAGAGTGTGAGCTTAATACCGCACGGCAGAAGTGAAAACTTCATAGGTAATCCCATAAAATTTATATTTATATATATACTAGCTTTGCCCACGGCTTCGCTCGCGTGGAATTTGGTCTGCCACATACAGTTTCATGACAGATCACTTTAAATAAAATATTTAAATGTTTTTAACTATAAGTTACTCATACATCCGAAATTTCAGATGTCTCCCTTAATACTTTAAAACTGATGGATTTCATACAATTTTTGAATCCCCTATTACATTAAGGGGATTCCTTGGGGGTGGAATTGTCCAAATTCCTTTCTTAGTGCTCATTTAAGCTATACCAAGAATCTATCTGCGAATTTCAAGATGGTAAGCTCAGTTGTTTCTGCTGTGCGTTGAGCGCTGGATGTGTAAGTCAATCAGGTTACAATTTTATATAACTTCGCCTGTGTTATATAACACTGATCAACAAACGGGACGGACAGAAGTTTACTGTTGTTCGTGCTAGTAAAAGATTAGTGTGTAATATTATTGAATTTATTGAAGAATTACTTAGGCTACACCTACATTGGATCCGATTCGGTGCGACGTGATTCTATCACATACGATGCTGGGGTGTATACATTATACATATTTTACTATACATTATAGTAAAATATAAATGTATTAAAAATAATTAATAAATAATCTTAATTTTATAAATTTAAAGAACCAAATGTTGTAACTCTCGATATATTTCTGTCATTTGGTTTGCTAGCGACGTCTCATCGTATCACACCGGATCCAATGTAGGTGTAGCCTTAGTCGTAAAGGGAGAGGCGATAAGTGAACTATGTTACTTGATTTTTTTTGTTCAGCGAAAATATGTAGATTTTGCGAGTAAGAAACACGTGAGCAAGCATACAAACTTCCCCCCCCCCTTTTTTTTTACCCCCATAGGGGTAGGATTTCGGAAAATCCTTTCTTATCGGATGCCTACGTCATACTAAGAACACACCCTCAAAGTTTCAGGTCTCTACGATCAGCGGCTTAGGCTGTTCGTTGATCCGTCAGTTATTCAAGACAAAGCATTTTATATGTATAGATATATCACTGTTACAACATACCTCTCAAGCGGTCAATGTGTCAACGAAAGTAGATGTTGACCCACTAATGTTCACAGTACAATGAGCGGTTTAGGCTGTGCGTTGATACCTCAGTCAGTCATTCAGGACGTAGCATTTTATATGTATAGATAGATAGATAAGATTCCAGTTATTTATAATATGATAGGGACCGAACTCGGAATCTATTAGACCTACAGAGCTGCAGCTGGGCTCAAATTGTAACAAATTTAATCTACTTTAAAAATGAAAATCTATGTTTTTTTTTCAAAAACGCCCCATTTAGGAGATACAGGCCTAAAACTGAAATAACTCCGAAAATTTCAAGGTTTTTCGGGAACCGAAGGATTCCCTCTAAATTTGTACGGGTTTTCACGGGTATCATTACATTGCTGTTTTTATTGTTATCTAATTTTAGAATAATATATAAAACTCCAGATTACTTTTTAAAATGAAGGAATTGTGGACTACGTCTGTTTCATCTGTCCTTTTAATTTCTTGCATATTCCTTTTATTTATTCTCCGTGTTACCAGGAGCTCTTCAATGTCCTTTTCAGTTTTTGTAAGATACGTGAATACCCTTTTAATCATTCTGTTCGGTTTTATCCTTTGTAAGTGCCTTTAATCTTTCTTGAAAACCTGAAAAATTCTGAAGTTCTTTTCTAAGTACGTCCTTAAATGCCATCCGGAGTGTCCGGGAGCGCTTCAATGTCCTTTTCAGTTTTTGTAAGATAAGTGAATACCCTTTTAATCATTCTGTTCGGTTATATCCTTTGTACGTGCCATAGGTTTTTTTTTTTCATTTATTATTATTACATAAAATCTACCAATAAAATAATTCATAGCCTGGTGATTAGAAGTTTATAAAATATACATACAAATCTTATAAACATATTAAATATTCTTTTGCTTATATGATTAAGTGTAAAACATTATATTGAGTATTCAGAAAACTGTATTCCAACTGCCCCACCGCATAGGTGTTCAAAAGGAAATTATTTTGGGGCTATTGCAGGAAGGGTTTGACCGATTAAAAGGGGTATTGTCACGAAATAAAATCAGCCATCAAAATCGCATTCCGACCAGCTCTATCCAAACACGTAAGTGAAGTTTCTATGAGACCTCGTCCAAAATAAACATTAACATTCTCCCTTATTTATATGTCTTATTCTTTAGCTTCCCTCTTTAGTGCCTTCTCAGCGTATAGGATTGTCCAGCCAGGAATTCCATTCTTCCCTATTTCTAGCTAGGTTCCTGGCATGTCGGAGGTCCTTCCCCCTCGCCCTACAGAGTCGATCAATGTAATCGAGATATGACATCCTAGGGCGCCCCCTAGGTCTTCTACCATGTGGGACATATTCCATGGTCTTTAGAGAATATTCGTGGTCGTCCATCCTTATAAGATAGCCAAACCGCTTCAGCTGGTGAGTTTCTAGGAGCGGTTTCAATGGGGCTATCTCCAGTTCCTGACGAATCCTTTCATTGCGAGCTCGGTGTCTTCTTGCTTTCCCAATCGTTCTCCGCAGAAATTTTAATTCGGCAGTGGTGTCCTAATATACAACTCTCCGCTCCATACAAATGTATGGGTAGATACACTATCTTGAAGATGTGGAGCTTGACATCCTTGTCTACCTCTCTCTTCCCTATGACAGTGTTACATATCTGGCAGAAAACTTCATTTCAACGTTACCCACAGGCGTTGAGGGATGTTATTAAGGAACAATTGGACGAATTCCTGCGCCAGGGAATTATCAGACCAAGTAATTCCCCGTTTAATAGTCCGTTGTGGGTAGTTGAGAAAAAGAAAGATGAGGACGCGCAAACGGGGATACAATATAGGGTTGTGGTCGATTATAGAAACCTGAATGATGCAACAGAAGACGAAAGATATCCGCTTCCCAGCGTGGAGGACATTCTGGACAGATTGGCAGGTGTGACAATTTTTAGTACCCTTCATTTAAAAAGCGGGTAACATCAAGTAAAAATGTCTGCCGAGGATATTGGGAAAACCGCGTTTTCTTGGGAGCGGTGCCATTATGAATTCGTAAGAATGGCGTTCGGGCTGAAGGGGACCCCACTGACTTTCCTAAGGTTAATGGACGAGTTCCAGAGAGGGTTAGGAGAGGACTTCGCCCAAGTTTATATGGACGATTTAATTGTCTTTAGTCGTTCCGAAGAGGATCACTTGAGGCATCTTGGAAGGGTGTTTGACAGAATCCACGAGTTCGGCCTTAAATTATCAAAGGAAAATTCAAAATTTGGATTACCAGAGATACGGTTTTTGTTACATGTGGTCTCGCGAAAGGGGGTACAGCGCGATCGAGAAAGGGTGAAAGCCATCCAAGAAGCACTATTACCTAACAATGTTCGGGGGATTCGCAGATTCTTAGGAATGGTGAACTATTATAGGCAGTTCATTCCAGGGATTGCCGAATTAACTAAACCTCTGACGGATAACCTAAAGAAGGGGAGACGGTTTTGTCTAGGGCCCTCCCAGGTCGATAGCATCCATAAGTGCCGGGAAATCTTGACGTCACAACCGCTGTTGGCATTTCCAGATTATCATCTCAAGTTTAGGATCACCACAGCCGCGAGTAAGGTTGCTACTGAGGCGGTCCTGTCGCAGAATTTCGCGGAAGGGGAAAAGCCGATCGCTTTCGCGAGCTGAAACTTAGTCCGGCTGATCAACGATATAGTTCTATCTAGCGTGAGCTCTTAGCGGTAGTGTGGGCGGTTGAGTACTTCCATCCATATGTATATGGCCGTCATTTCAAGTTATTGACGGACCACAAACACTTGTTTATTTGGTCACGCTTAAGGAATCGTCAGCGCGCGTCTCCCGTTGGAAGGAACGATTGGCACCCGATACGATCCAAGTTATTCATAAAAAAGGGGTAGAGAACGTGGTGGCGGATTTGCTGTCGCGCGATCTGGTCATTAATGCGGTAGAGGGAGAAAGCATGTCGGCCGAGCCATTTGCAGTGCGTTATTTGCGAATGGGGCGGAACACGGACCTGAGATTCCACTAATGGCTGTTTGGGGAGGAATCCTCCAATGGTGAGCGACCTATGGAGTACCCGAGGACGTCACTTCTGATTGTGGTCGTGAGTTTGATAATTCGTTGATTCGCGAAGAGTGTGCCCAGTTGGGGATCAAGTGGCGACTTAATACTCCACATCATGTTACAGGCAGGGGGGCAGTGGAAAGGTAACACAATACACTGGGAGAAAACCTTCCTTCGGCTATTGAAGTTGGGCAGAAATCTTGATTCCTATGACGCTATGCCGCGAGCAATAATTGCATACAATCATACGATCCATTCGGCAACGGGATTGTCCCCAATCGAAATTGTGTTCGGACATGCGCGGAGGGATAGGGGCGAACTCTCAGTCAATAATGAAGAATTACGTGTCATGCTCCATCAATCACGAGCCAATCGTAAATCTACGTGGCAAAAGGTACGCGAGAAACTAATCCGAGAAAAGACCACCAGGGTGCATAAAGCCAACGCTCGTGCCGGGGTTAATACCAAGGCTCCCCTACCATTGGGTTCGATTGTTTATAGACGGTTACGCACTAAGCGTACTCGGCGAGGGTCCGTACAAAATCGTAACTGTTCGCGAACACAACCTCTATACGATTCGGGATGTCCACTATCCATTTCGCGTTCGGACCGTCCATCTGGAGGAACTTCGAGTGCCTCATGCTCTGTCACCTGTCCCACCTGCGGCCGCTACACCTGAGTCAGGTTAACTTATGCATGTGAGAGACATTTTTTGTTTGTTTGTTGTTTTTTGTGTGTTTTATGATTTCTTCTTTTATTTTTGTATATTCCTTTGTTTCTTTTCATTTCTCGTTTTTTTTTGTGATAATTACTTCTGTGCAGGACCTGGAACGGGGGAGTTATGTGTGTGTAAATAGACTACTTGTATTAGTTTTAGGTTAAGAGTTAACCATGTGATTATTTTTCTCTCTGAAAAAAGATTTTGATACGATAGATACGAGCTGTATAATCAATAAAAGGTTAGTTGATGTGATTATCTCAGTCTAATTTTAACTGGTGCCGAAACCAGGGAGTTTGTTCGTTCTCGTTTCGTTAAAAATTAAGAAGTTAAAAGTACTCGTATGATGGGTGAATCAAACCAGCTAATTAAGGAACGCGCCAAGTTCGAATTCCAGTTGGCGAAGGTAGCGGAAGAACATGCGGAATTGATGGCTCAGCTCACGGAGGCAAAAAAGACGGCGCAAATAGAGTTAGTAAAAGTACGTACGCAAAATTCTCCCTTTATACCCAATGTCATCGGCCAATTAAAGCTATTCACATTGGTGATCTGGATCACTTCATAAAAGGCGCCGACCAGATTATGACTCTTATTGTATCACGACAGGAAAATGGGACCATATTCGAGTCAGAAGTGAAAATGCTAGAAGCGGCATTATTCGGCCGTATCTCACGGCGTATCCTGAACGCTATACAACGTGATACAACTCATTCATAGGGCACGTTGAAAGAACGACTGAAGAAGCCGTACGGCGGAGGCCGCTGGACTCCGGAAGCAGACGTGTTTTATCTGGTGAATGTGAAGCGGAATCAAGGCCAGTCGGAGGACGAATTTGCAGAAAAACTATTAGTTCTCTACAATAGAGTGGTGGAGAAAATGGTTAAAGCTGTTGGTCAAGAGGAAGGCGGCCGGCGATTGGAGTTTGTACGTTGTCTCCTGAAGGTACAGCAGAACCATTATATGGATCGACCAGGTTCTCTATCCCGTGAGAGAGATTTTGTTGAATGTCCCCACGAGTTGGTAGACGCGCATGACAGGAACAAGGCACGGCGAGAGAAGTGCGAGGACGAATGGACCGAGGTGAGATCCACAAGAAGACATTATAAGAGTCCGCCCAGGCGCAGCACTCGGCCTTCCGAGAACTGACCCAGCAGAGGGTCTGAAGGGAGGAGGATTTTAACTTAAACTCTAATATATATATATAAATATAAATTAATCGCCAAATGTCTTGCTAAGCACAAAATTCGAGAACAACTTGACCACATTGGCTAATTTTTTTTTTAATATGTTGCTAAGGCGCAAAGAAGGTTCTTATGGAGAAAAAAACCGTAAAAATTTCGAGGAAACCTTCGGTGCCCGAAAAACCTTGAAATTTTCGATATGGATAATCTCAAGATTGGGGAAAGACATAGGCTAATTTTTATTAACACACCACACAGGCGAAGTTTATATAAAACTGTAACCTGATTTCCTTACACATCCAGCGATCAACGCACAGCAGAAACCACTGAACTTACCATCTTGAAATTCGCAGATAGATTCTTTGTATAGCTTAAATGAGCACTAAGAGAGGAATTTGGACAATTCCACCCCCAAGGGTTCCCCCTTTATATAATAGGGGTTCAACGATTGTATTGAATCCATCAGTTTTGAAGTATTAATGGAGACATCTGAAATTTCGGATGTATTAGTAACTTATAGTTAAAAACATTTAAATATTTTATTTAAAATGAACTGTCACAAAACTTTATGTGGCAGACCAGATTCCACGGGAAAAGCCGTGGGGAAAAGCTGATATATGTAAATATAAATTGATTTCGATTACCTATGAAGTTTTCACTTCTGCATTAAGCACTCACTCTTTTTTTTCATGGTATTAAGATTTTTTTTAATAATTATTAATTTATTATTTATATTATTTAATATATAACCAGAGACCAAGTTCAAGATTACTCTAACTGGGCCATCAAACATATACCGCAGGTTTTATCAACCTATCCTGACCGTAGAGTGGGAGATAATTAATTTCACCACCAACATGTAGAAGTTCACTGCAACTTAGCGATTCGTTGCTGCTCGGACACCTTATGTATATTTTTAAAACACTTCTAATAATTAAATTTTAAAATTCGTCCGGTAAAATAATAATCTATAGAGGGTTTTATCACTAGAAACATCTTACACTTGATTCTAGCCTTTCCATCAAAGTTTTCTCAAAATCATGTTTTTGGCTTAGTGTATTTCGTTTGTTATCCCACAATATAGTATTCTTATAAATCTATATCTAATTCTATATTTAGTTAACCATAATGAAATTAAAAAAAATTGTTTTCTATAACATTCATAAAATATGTACAACTAAATAACTTGAGTATTAAACAAGACAAAGTGAAGCGCTGTTTACTCACTGACAGATATCTATTGATCTCCAGATCACGGCTCTGCTCTGGACCGACTTTGATTCACTATCAATTGCCCACAATTCTGTTGAAAGTCAATGTTATATATGGTTATTTGTATATCATGTTGGCCTCGGCTACCTTTTGTAACCTAGCTGTTGATAAAATAAAATGTCTGTGTTACTTCTGTTACCCCGTGTTTATTTGCAATATTATAACAAATCTTCACTACTGCGAAATTTCCGCCGATAACACAAAGTATAATAGTTGAAGAGAAAATAGAACGTTAATATTCGATAGAAACACTATAGCTTAATTTACTCAAGAGGTCTATCGAGAGCCCATATGATATAAAAAAAAAACGTGTTATGAGATTTTCCGAACCGCATTGATTTTAAAACCATGAGAATCTGCGAATCGGATCATGTTTTCTATAAAGATAACGGTCAAAACAAATTGAAACTTGATCGCTACAGTAGGACGTCGATTATCCGAACGTTCAATTAACCGAAATGGCTTCACAGAAAAGATTCAATTAAGAGTCGACCGACATTGGCATTCCTAGAACTATTATTTAACGCTTACAGTGGTAACAAACTTAAAAACCTAACTCACAACCTTGACAAATCTTCCTATGTAAATAGATATCTTTTATTCACGTTTATTTAATTGCGTACTACACAGTATAGTTACAGGCTTTCTTATTTACAAACGTGGTGATTGTTTTGTAAATTTTTAAAAAGTGAATTTCGATTATCAAAAATGGACCTATTAATATTAGTTCGTATAATCAACGCTCTACTTTATAATTGATTTTTCACGATTCCTAAACGGTGTTTTTTTTTTTGTGTTTTTTTTCTGGGTAGGGGAAAAATCTTTCATAAGATTCCTACTCACTAAAAAACCACCTCCCAAATCTCCTTTTACCATCCCAAGCAACAGCCGCCAAGAATTACTTCGGGGGGAGGGACAGAAGGGCTATGTGCCTATTTCTTCCTTTGACAACTTATGTCTGATTATCCAGAGCTTGGCCTCTCCTTTCACGCTCCTGTGTTCTGAGCATTCTTCCGAATTGCGCTGCATAATCTGCTGCGGCACTCCAATGCTCCTGCCTAGTCATCATCAAAGTGACAATATTTTCCGGCGATGATTTCTTTCCGAATTTTATGTCTATCTCTTCCTTTTCTCGAGAAGAATCTGGACAACAGAAGAACGAGTGTTCCACTGTTTCATCCACGGGATCACAAGTAGGACAAGATTTTCGGTCTTCTAATCCGAAGCGAGCCAAGTAGGCCCTAAAGCAACCATGCCCTGTGAGCAGTTGGGTGTGATAATTATCTACCTCTCCATCCTTCCGGGATATCCATTTTGATATATCGGGTATCAGACGGTGTGTCCATCATCCAGAGGGTGAGGCATTCCAGCGTCGCTGTCATCTTTCAAGGGTGTATGACTTCTTTCTTCTTTAGTCAATGTTACCCAGTGTGCATTCGGCTCTTCTCGTTTCCTTCGAAAAATCCGACTGCGTTCATCTGCCAAAAGATCTATCGGAGGCATACCTGCTATTACGCACACAGCATCATAGGACACAGTGCGAAAAGATCGAGCTACACGCAGGGCACTTCTTCGATGCACACTGACAACCTTACGAGCATAAGACTGCACTTGGCAGGCTTCCGTCCAGATCGGTGCTGCGTACAAAAGTATTGAATTGCCCACATTAGCTAGAAGCTTCCATCGATTTTCCCTTAGTCCACCGATATTCGGCACAATTCTGGCCAATTTGTTAATCACTTCCGTTGCTCAGGTGCAAACTTGGTGCAAGTGTTCATCAAAACGAAGTGTGGCATCAATCTGAACTCCGAGATATCTTCCAGACGGCTTTGATTTTAATATTTCATATTCCATTTATATAAATTTCAAACTCCCCGACGGTCAGACTGATTATCTCCCTCACTTTCCTACTGGTTACTAAAACTGCCAGAGTTTTATGATCAGCAAGCTGGAGGCCTAACGCTGAGAGCCATTCACGAATGGTGACGACTGCCTTGTTCCCATTGTAAATAATCTCCTCTAATAGTTTCCCTCGAACAATTATTGCCAGATCATCTGCAAACCCGAGGGTAGTAGATTCCTTTGGCAGGGGCAGTCTAGGCACGGTGACATATATGTTGTTCCACAGCAATGGCCCTAGAACTGAGCCCTGAGGAACACCACCCGTGACCTTGTAAGTTTTCAACCCATCTTCTGTATCATACATCAAGATTCAATCTGTGAAATAGCTCTCAATAATTTTCATAAGGTATTGTGGGACTTCCATCCTTCGCAATCCGTCCATGATACTATCCCACCGAGCTGAGTTCAAGGCATTCTTAACGTCCAATGTTATAATGGCGCAGTACTTCTTACCGCCTCTTCTCCACCTCTTTCCCGCTATGGCTTTCCTAGCAGCTCTGATTGCAAAATCGATGGCATTGATTGTCGATCTGCCCTTCCGAAAACCATACTGGTTATCGGACAATCCTCCGGGTCCTTCACTGAATTAATTTAACATGCCATAAACAATCCTCTCCAATGCCTTGCCAGCAGTGTCTAGAAGACATATTGGGCGATAAGATGAGGGATCTTCCGGATGTTCCCAAACGGTGTTATATATTGAAAAAGGGTATCTGTTCCACAGGTTGTCGCTTCGAGTTGAGTTACATGTTTTAACTCTTTATTTGTTTCATTTTTAATATTTTCCAAAAATATAACCTATCGTGAGAAAAAAATGTGTAATGAGTATATTTCGGTAATCATTTCATCAAGAAATAAAAGTTTCAACTAATATTTCGAAGTATAGATGATATGAGAAGCGAGGGGATGGTTGACTGGAAGATAGATGTAAGGAAGAACAGTTAGACCGCGTCTAGTGGTGCTCCAGCCTCCTTATAGCCCTGAAGATGACCCACAAAGTGGGTCGAAACGTCGGCACATAATTAAATAAGTAACCACTTATTTAGTGTTTTTATTTGACTGCACCCCCAACTATTTTCTTCCTTACTTATATAGATGATATGTGTTGAAACGTCCATTTCTAGATGAAATGATTGGCATTGACATTTCCCATAGTTATAATATATTTTCCTTATTTTGAACTTTAGCATGAAAACTTGTACATTCGGAAAATAATAAAAGGAAAACAGATGAAAAGTTAAAACTTGTGCCTCAACTTGCTGAATAATTACCCATATTTTTATTGATGTTTATTTAATTTCGTTCTACACGCAAAAATGAAGTTTATTTGGTATTTGCCTTTTAATAAGTGAATTTCGATTATCGGAACCAATTGTCGACGGGTGACATTTTAATCGGATAATGACGTTTACTGTACTATTTATTTTTCGCCAACGATTCCTAAACGGTGTCTAATATTGAAAAGGTTAAACCGTATTAAATTAAATTATGATTATCTAATGAGTACCACAGCGTACTAATTTAGTTAAAGGGAGAGATTGGAAATATAGGCCAAATATAAGGATGTCAAAACAGAAGCAGAGTTACAAATCTGCTTGGAAACTGAGTAGTGCAGTGAGTAAGAGAAAACAGTCATATAACTAGGCCTGTAGGCCCCACAGGATTCATCTGTGGCTGTAACTGGTTAAATATTTAATCTACCACACCCAGATTTGGACCCAGAACCTTCAGCATATCACCTCAGTACTCTGCGCACTGAGCTGTCCTGCTACCCAATAACCAATTTTGGAACACTAAATTTATTGCATGTTTGGTATGTAATATTTTGCATAATCTGGGATAAACACAAAAGAGACGATAAAAAAAGTTGGGCCTATTGATTTTGAAAATTTACAAATATGGATGCACGACTAATAACAAGACAGGAATTTTTGAGTTCCAGCAATGTCAATTGTCAAGCTTTTAAGCAAACTCCAGAGTCTTCCTTGTACAGTAATCTCATGTTCTCCTAGTGCTCATTCAAGTTTAAATTTTATTTTAAAATTTAATTTAAAAAAACTGTAACACCAAAGCTCATGTAGGGTATTGGATTCAGTAAATGATAGTTGTTTAAGGTGACATGGCCAAGAATAGATTCAACCCCTAGGTTATCCCTTAAAGAAGGTTACCCATTTTATTGAGGCTAGGTATTTCCCAGGAGGGTGTTATGATTTCACACAGCAATATCATGGGAGTTGACAGAATATGTAAATAAATTTATCTCCTAAAGCCGGACTCTTACTTAGAACCTAGAAATTAACAATCAAGCACCCAAGAACTTATCTACCCTGCACAGATTTCTCACAATCTGCCCCCTCAATTCAGTTTTACGGTTGAAACGCCAGTGTTTCCAGCTATTTTTTAACGCTTATCTATCCTTGTTTGTCACATTTTTTGTAGCAGGTGTGTGAAATATTCCACATTCAGTTGTTAATTTGAATGAATGAATGTCTAATCAGTTTAAACTTCCATTAACGGTCCACATGATGAAAAGTATAAAATGTTACTAAAAATCAATGACACTCTTGTTGATCTGTAATATACTCAGGAGTATGTTGCAGTGTCGATTCACATCAGACTAAAAAAAAACAAAGATGAGCAATATATTATCCTTGTGAGAAATAGGCAGTTACTTGTGCAGGCTCAAACAATAAATTAATGGTTCAATTACTTTAACAAGAATAAAAATAGTGTTTAATTTAATACCATATGTTCAATTGATACTATATGAATATACCCTGGTCATAATGATGTATGTATTGTTTTGCAGGACTGTAACAACGATGGTATAATAAACTGCTACGATTACGCTAAAATTCACCGCCTCGGCGGCTACGGTTGCCAGGGACAAATCGACTACAAGTTCAGCCAAGCATTCGGAAGTTGCCAAGCCCAGGTGCAGTCCCTCGCGCCAAGCATCGACGTCAGGCTTGGAAATACAAACACCTTCAAGAAGTAAACCATCATCAAATGAGTCTTCTTATTTATTGCCCATTTCAACTTCTCTAATGATTCAATAACAACCACATGTAAAGTGTGATCTAGAGCGATCATTATAATGTGATTTCGTTTAATATACAACATGAAATAACAATGATGTTACAGAATTGTACTTTTATAATAAATTGATAGAAAAAATATATATTTTCAATCATGTGCTTATTGAAGTAAATTATTGTTTAAATCCTTAATAGAACTATTTGAAAGTTCCATGTGACTTAAAGAAGAAAACTTGGGTATTGGTAAAACAAAGCATTTCTCTATTGTAATGATTGCGTTCAAATTACTTTATTAAACTTTAGAAAATTTTTAAACGCTTGAAACTTTTTTGATTTTAACTTATGTCTTTGTGCCCATCAAACTTCAAGTTCAAACATGAAAAAACTCAAATATGACTTTACTATAAAAAAAAAAAAAAAAGCATGTCGGAAATACATCACATATGCCATTCCATAATTAAAAAGCTTCAACCAATAAATTGCTACAGAAGGCTTAACTCAAAAATGCCAATTTTTTAGTTAAGTCGTTCTTTGGAAGGTGCAATATGGCATAAAAAATGCCCGACCTTTCATGTTCTTGTAATCTATTGGGGCTTGGACACAGTAAATAACAACAAAATAAAATAGAACACTATAATATTAGTCACAAAGCCTTGCGTTTCACTAATACAATTAAGTAACTAATGACATTCATACGCATTTGAGCATCATCAAGAAAGAAGAAAAATTAGAGCAGTTACATGTGGATCTTGAATGTTCAACACATAATGGTATGTAATAATAAGTACATACTTTTATCCATTCATGGATGAGTTACAGCTGCTGTTTCAGAACTACATATATTTTACCTTATAATTTTCTCTCTCGATAATGTCTGAATAAGCAAAAAGTTTAAACTCCTAGTCCGTACTATTAGTATGATTGATAAAAAACTATTTTTATATATTTTTGTTTTCAAACTTTACCACAATATTCACAGAATACTCATGACAACATATTATACTTAACGCTCAAATGAACAAAAAATTAAAGACAACAAAAAAAAAAGCTTTCTTTCAACAGCAGAAGATATTGTAATTTTATTTGACCCGGACTAAACATGATCCCTTTAGAGTTTCATTATCTCTTGAGCGAAAGGAAATCGACTTTCATTTCAATAATTTAAAAAAAAGCTTATTAGTGAAAATTAAATTAAATTTTCAAAATTACCTCAGACATAATGTAGCTAGAATTTTATATTATTTCTATGCTTCTTCAGGTCCCACCCCTAAAAATCTTGTTTTCATTCCTTTGCATGTAGGAGACTCATCAGATCTTCAAATTTATTGTGTAAAAGATGCTATAATAATGTATTCATTATTGTTTCATTTTACTGTATTATAAATGGAACAATATAATTATAAAAAGTACAGAAACAATTTAATGTTTCTGATAAAAAATAAAAGTTAACTACCTTTATGGAAATTAAAACATGACACTTCAGAAGAATTTCTGGTTACTCTTCCTCCAGAGAGAAACAAGCGCCTTTGACATAAGTGGTTAAGTACCGAGCCAGTCAAAGTTGAAGAGATCGGATATAGATTAATATTTAATATTATTATTAAATACTATTATTTAATATTTAATACTCGAGTCAAACAGTTAATGTACAGAAAAATAATTGATATGCTAGGTTAAAAAGTGAGTGTAGTTGATAAAACAACAAACAACTAACAATTAATTTTAATAAATAATAATTATAAACATTTTGTTTCAACTTTTTTAATTAGTTTATGTCTATAAGTAAATGCATTTGTTATTTAAGAAAATTTTATCATAATAACAATATTCTGTCTTATGAATGTTGCCTAATTAATGGCAAAATAATAAAATCAATAAATAATCATAATAAAAATCTTTCTTCTCAAAAGCACTTCATGAATGGTACATAAAATATACAATATAATACATAGTTATAAATGAAAAATGATCATTTTTGTTCAGAACCACGATCTTTAATAAATAAATTAAAATGTAAACAGGATTCTCTTTGTCATAATTAACAAACAATGACTATGTCATATAACATAAAACCGTGTTATTAAAATATATCCAGAGAATTTAATTTCCGATCATAATAAATATAAACAAAAATATATCACTCTAAACTAGGCAATCACTATAACCTCACGTCAATATGAGTGCAGTTAAATAAAACCTTAATTTCAGGATCGTAAAAGTAACTTTTTTCACTTTGAAGAGTATCCACACAATTATTGCTTTTTGTTCTTAAACCCTCTTCATAATACTGTTCATTTCGAAATATTGTATACTTGATGAATCGGAGATCAGTAATAATTAATACTCTCAAATAATTAAAGTGCGACTAGAGACGACACAGTGAAGGAGTAATACAATGACCTGATGAAAATTAAGGCTTGAATTCGAAGCCAGACTCGATACTCGATGCGTGTTCGAAGCTTTCATCTGTTGGAGGCCAATCGTACATCGTCGGCAGAGGGGTATCGTAATAATAATCGTACATCTGCGCCTTCACAAAAGCCATTTTGTCAATAGGTTCTGGGTAAGTCGAAGCAATACCTAAAATAATAATTATAGGTTATATCGTTTGAACAGCCATGCTAACCACATTAAAAAATATATACTAATGAGCTGTAAGATAATAAAGCTAAACTTTTTCACAGGTTTGTGAACACTCACACACAATATTAAAAAAAAAAATTAACAGTAAAACTCTGACTTCCAAGCTCTCAATATTTTTCTTTTGATTTAAAATTTAAATTAATGAAAAAATCAATTGGTTTTTTAGATCAATATTGCTCAATTTTTATTCTTTATGATGCCTAAAATGAATTTGAATATTTTTTACCTCTGTTGTAAGCATACTGCGAGATATGAACAGCGATGTCAACAGAACAATCCTTGATCTTACTCAATGGAGGATACAAACTACCTCTCTCCAAATCCGCATCAGTTACATGGTCAGCAACACGCTAAGAACATAAGTATTTTGTCATGAACAATAAACTTAAAAGATTTTTTTCCTATTTAGTTAACCATATACTGATAAAAAATATATGTAATTAAAACTATTACTTTGATGAAAAATAGGTTAGTTGAAAGGAATTTATATTTCCACAGAAACCATAATTTATTTTATTATGAAAGTTGAAGGTTATTTGAATAAAACAAGAATCAAGACATTTAAGGGATACTTATAGTGCCACGCCATTAATTTGGGTAATAAAAAACTAGAAAAAAGATATGCTAGTTAAAAATGGATTACAACTGAATCAGAAAATTAAAATTAAAATATAACAGCAGAATTATGAATCTAAAGTATTTCAAGGTCTTCCTTAACCTATTTAATTTTTTTACAGAGGTTGACTCAAATGATCTTACTTTTTTTTTTTTATAAATTATTTTATTGAATTGTACAACTGTAATATACACATCTAGTACAAATGCTGTATAAATAAATAAATACATGAAAGGACATGTAGAGGCACTACCCATTGGCAGCACTCTAATTACATTTCTATTATAGAAGGTCCTGAGGCCATCTTCTCTTCAGACGCCTAGGGGGATTGTCCGGGATGGAATTGGATGCAAGGATGGAAACTAGTGGGTTTGGATGGGCCTGGAGTTTATTACGGAATGATAGGTATCTGGAATGGGCTAAATCGGTAACATATGGAACGTTAAGGTCATTATGGATGGTTTTATTTGTGACAAAATAAGGAGCGTTCAGTATTTTGCGAAGGATTTTTGATTGCAAGGATAGAATACGAGAGGAATTTGATGGTTTGGTGGAGCCCCATAGATGATCTTACTATATCTATTTATTTGTATGCATCATATGTGTGGAGTTAATAAATAAGTTAATAATTTATAAACTTCATTAATAGATTATGTTAATCTAAAGTTATTACTTGCCTTATTAGGCTTGAGTTTATTTACTCAATATATTGATTACGTGCCAAGTGTACGAAGGAAGATGGATTTCAACAGCCAACATTTACAAGATTTTTATGTAGTTATATTGAAATTATAGTAACAATACTCACTGAACTAATAAAAATTAATTGGTTGGAAGGCCCAAGAAGATAAATAATGTTAATTCACCTGAGCAGCAATCAGAAATATATCATCTGAAATATGATGGATTCCAGTGACAATTACTCCAAGAGCAACACCTGGGAAAATGTAAGCGTTGTTTCCTTGTCCTGGAGTATAAGTTCTACCATTGTAAGTTACAGGTCCAAAAGGAGAGCCTGATGCGAAGATAACCCTACCCTGAAAAGATAATATAAATAACGAAAAAAATATATAAAGAAAAGATAAAAAATTAATTTGATATATTGTGAAAATAGGAAAAACAATATTTTAAAAAAGATAACCAAACAGAATATTTCAAGTCGGAATATATATTAATACATATAATATATTAAATTAAAATAATTAATAATTTTTAAAAAGTAATTATAATAATGTGCTAAACTAGAGTGGTGAAACCAAAAAGACTATACGCAAGTAGATATTTAAATATCTAGTTACTTAATATAGTTGAGATAAACTTGAAGTAGAAGAAAAAGAAACAAAGAAAACAATAATAAAATAAAAATGAAGAAATACTGAAGATAAATCAAATCAAAACCAGATCGAATAAAATACAATAAGTATCAGCATAAAGAGATTGATAATTTTAAGGCATACCTTTAGGATAGGCAATAACATAAGACAGATATTCCAACTTCTTTAGAAAAAAAAGTCAATAACAAGGTAGATTAAAGAGCTCAAAATAAGACATGGAAGGAAAAAGAATAACAGAAGAGAAAATGTGGAAAGATAGTAAAATAAAGTTTTAAGAATGGAAGATATCCAAAGATACTGAAAAGAACAAGAAGAAAGAAGAATGAAGTACACCAAATAGAAGTTATAAATAGGAAATTAGTTTTTTTCTTCATATGATCTAGTTTTGTTGAGCCTTCTGTATTAAATATTTATTTTAATTTAAAATTATTTTAATCCCATCTGTATTTTTATAAACACCAACTGAGTTTTCCTTAAATAGATATACTTACATTTATACTTTAATTCAATTTATATGACTGGAGTATATAAATATCATATGTTTATTTTTACTGTTTACAATGGTACCATCTTTATTATCTGATTTATACCTTAAATCGTTGACCAAAACTGTTCCCTCAATTTCTTGTATTCAATGTTCAATCAAGTTGTAGATTGATTCAATTTCAAATCAGAAGACTAAAATTTTATAAATATGTATCCCTCTATATGTACCTCAAAATAACATTCCATTACTTAATTGATCTTATCACTAATAAAGGATAAATACATTTTTAAAAATGCCAAAATATAAAAATAAATTTTAAAAAAGTTGAAAATAATTTAAAGGAATTGTACATTCCATTTTTCGCAGCTTGAAAACAATATCAACTCCTATATTTAAAAGTTGACAATGAGCGAAATAATTAGAATGGAATATTTTAAAACAATCCATCTACAAAAAATAGTTTAGTTATTTAGAACTGAAATCATGAGGCATTGAGTTTATATTGACATCAATCGACAAACCTATATTCTGAGTAAGGTAAATAATAAATCTAAGTACATAAAAATTAAGTAATATTTCCCAAAGACAGTTAGTAACTAAAGCATATAAAAAATAACCACAAAAAATTACATCAGTATTGACATATGCTTCCTCTGCTGTACATTCAGCTTTTGACGTTGGATTGCTCAGAGCGAAGATTACGGGCCTTTCATTAATAGCAGCCATTTCTTTCAAAATCTCTGGAGTGAAAGCTTTGCTGGCAGCAGATGCACCTAATTATAAAAACCACTTTAAATACATATATTCTTATTAAGACTTAACATATTGACGTCAATATGAAAAATCATATTTAGAGGGTTTTTTCTAAACTTTTGAATACTTCTTTATTAAACAATTGAACATTCATAGTATCTTTTTGTAAAAGTATTTTCAGATAAATAACTTTTAATTATTAATCTTAGAAGTTAAAATATTTCTTATCCATAAAAAAGACAATCCAAATTTAAAATAGTGGATGAAAATGGTCCGGGAAGAGGTCAATAAGTTTTTCTGAATATCAAGAATATTTATTCAGTAGCCAACGTTTCGACCCACTCTGTAGGTCTTCTTCAGGGCTCTGCCCCCACTACAGCCCTGAAGAAGACCTACAGAGTGGGTCGAAACGTTGGCTACTGAATAAATATTCTTGATATTCAGAAAAACTTATTGACCTCTTCCCGGACCATTTTCATCCACAATTATCATCAAGGTCAACCATTTTCTTTCAAAAAAAAAAAAAAAAAAAAAAAATTAAAATAGATTGCTGGCTCCCCTTATCTGGCAATACTAAGCAATCAGTTTAAAAACTTTCTAGATATATTATGACTTTTCTAGTTTTAATCAACACATAATATTTCTATAAGCTGTTATAGTTATAGAATCTATAACACATATTAAGACCTACGGCACAATGGTTTCACTGTAAGTAAGATAGTAAATTTCTAAATATGGTACATCAATACAAAAACAAATCAGTTAACTGTTATTTCCAGGTCATTGTTTGTTTTATTCCTGCTACTGATACTTGCACAGCAAGATTAATTTAAAATTAAAATAATTTATTATTATAAAAAAAAGTTTTCTTTGTGGTATTATATGAAAACAACTTAGTGTTAAGAGATGTGAATTAATTTTGCTGTTTGGATCTGTTATCATGATTTTATTACTTTAGTGAAAAGTAATAACTTATTAATTAGACACTTCATGTCAATACATTATGGATTCCCAAAATTTGTATGTTGAAGGTCAACTGTTAAATATCAATCATAAATAAAATAAAATTTTATTATTTTAAAGGATTTTATCCAAGTTTCAAAAATAATATACAATATTTTCATATAAATGTATAAACAGATAAATGTCAGATGTTTTATAAACAAAAGAGCCCAACTATCAAGTGATAACCAATCAAAAATAAACATATATAGGACAGTTAAAACTATATTAGTTGGGTTGAACTGCACATTAAAAAGAATGGTTGAATAATTCTTTGAATTAAGATACTTATATATATATTATCTCAGAGCTGTATATATATACCCAGCTCAACACATGGATTAAATCTGAACATTCATAGTATATTTTTGTAAAAGTATTTTCAGATAAATAACTTTTAAATTTTAATCTTAGCAGTTAAAATATTACTTTTCCATTATAAAGATAATACAAATTAAAAATAGATTGCTATATGTATATATATATGTATAAATACACAAGACTAAAAAATTTATATATATATATATATAAATACACAAGACTAAAAAATGGATTTTATGGATATTGTAAAAAAATATATATATCTAAGCTATAATTGAAATGTGTAAACACACATGTAAACATTTTACAAAAGAACAATATTTTAAACAAATGTTTCAGTTAATATTTATGTAGAATTTAATTATGATTATGTAAAGTAATTTAGAGAAAAATATGTAATTAGAATAAAAAGGATATTTCTAACAATTTTTCACTAGTGTTTTCTATATTGAGAAAACAATAAAAAAAAAATTGTTACATCACAATGACATGAGTATCAGATGATAACCTTGAATCAGATACATAACATACTATTAGCAGTTGTAAGCTGGTAATCTTCCTTCAAAAATAAAATTAATCTCAATTCATTGTGAGTGTTTTTTTTTATCAAGTTCTAATAATAACTTAAAAAATATTTAAATATATCATCTTGATTCATTTTCCATCTGAAGGTACTAAATATGGGAATCTGTGATACTCTTAATTGTCACACGAAACTAAACAGAGGTAAGATATAAATATAAAATAAACTTACCTATCAATATCGATGGTTTTACTTCTTTAATGATTTCATGAAGATTCTTCATTACTTCGTGTTCCTTAGCATAAAGTGCTTTGTGGCCTATGAAAAGATGAAATAATTTGATTAAAAAATGAAAGTGAAATTATTTCAAAACAATTTAAAATTTTCTAGGAATGATATTACTGAGACAATCTTCTGTGAGAATCTCAAGGTTTAAAAAAAGTTTATAAGGATATTAGTACACAACTATTGGTTTATAATTTTAGCGATTGATTCAATTTGATTCTTGTCTCAATATGGTTCAGCCTATCTAAAAAAATTATACTTTGCCAAACACAAATATTTAAAATGAAGAAAATTTTTTAAAGACGTCTTTAGTCTCTTTTACAATTCTGTATTGAAAACCTAATTTTCTGAACAACTCCTATAAGTATCTTTTTAATCATACAAATGGTTAGGGATATCATGCAATCGTGCTGAATTAACAGTAAAGAATGTTGTAATCGTGAAAATTTTTAAATCTCGAAAAATGCATCCATTAGACCATTCCTGAATTCACTTCGTTTATTTCATTTTTTTAGTATAAGTAACTATTATTTTTAAATTTAATAATAATTATATATTTTTTTATAATTATTAGCAATAATTTAAAAATACTTGATAGTAAAAACAAGTAGATTTCAATTTGATATAGGATCACTTTCTTGCTCAACTAATTAATAGTTAAATAGGTTTTTAAGTAAATCAGATATTCTTCTTTTTTTAATCATGTAGATAACAATGCAGTTACAATATACTTATTTTTTAATTTTAATGGTATACTTTATTTTCTCCTTAATGGCAGTATAATAGGAATGGTATCATTCATACTAATATAGAAACAATACAGTCTTAGCCAAGTAGGTAAGGAAGCCAATACTTCACATAGATTGTAATAGTACTGTTTTATTTTTTATTTTTGTCCATAGTGAAGTTTAATAAGGTTTCACTCAATAACTAAATTTAAAAGGGCTTTGAACAAGCATTAAGAAGCAGGGTGCTCATTTACTAAGCTCTGGGTTCTGAGTACAAGACTGGCTGAAGTAGATAAATTAAATTAAATTAAAATCACTGGTTTTGCAGTAATGCATTCTTATAATATTTCAAACTATTCCAAGGGGGAGGATCTTTATTGACATTCATAAGAATAAAAATGTCTACCTTCTAATCTTCCTTCCGGTCGGCCTTTAACTAACAAGCCATCGATATCCATCATCCAAATTTTATTTCTTGCTTCGAGAAGTGGAGTGCCTTCTGACTGCATTGCTTTGACACACAAGTTTGCAATTCCAATAGCAGCCTACAACAACAACAAAACAAACAAAATAATACTAACAAGTTTAAAAGCAAGTTTTCTCTAGCTCCTATGTTGAATTATTGAAACAACAAACACAGAATATGTAAAATTTCCAATATTATAACTACAGGAGGAATATAATTTATGAATGAATATAAATTTCTTAAATAATAATAGCGAAATGAATTTATAATACACTATATGAAAGCTAAGGATTTTCGAAAAAAATATTTTTAAAAAAACATGAACTTAAGTGATTGATCTAGATTTCCTATTGTTATATTATTTGATGGGAACCAAATATAATTTTAGAAATTTATTTCAAATATGGTGATAAGTTAAAGTTTTACGATAAATAAGTAATTCATTTATTATTTTACCAAAAATTAATATGTGTAAAATTTTGATTATACCAATTGGTTTAACTCTTATTTTTATTATTATTATTACTGCATTAAAACCTCTCGTGGTTATTGCAAAATTAGTAAAATCTGAATGGAAAAGATAAGTTTGCAAAGTAGAATTTTCCATATTCATTTTAAAAGCTTGATATAAAAATAACCTGTGGAATAGAAATTTCATTGTTAGAGCTAACAGATTAAATTGATGGTATTTTTCTTCCTCATAAAATTCCTAATTTAAATTTCTGAAGAAATTTTCTTCCCAGTTTAATTTGTTTTACTCATTTTAGTTTTTATATGTAAAAATGATTCAAATACAATATTAATAGTGCTTTGAATAGAAGTTGTTTCTCTAGTACGGATAAGAACGAAATTAAAGCATTTTCAAAAATTATTCTCGGCTCCTTATAATTTTTCAGTGACATACAGTTCTGAGAATTATTAATTTGTAATCTCAATTGTAAATGAAAAATACTAATTTTACTAAATAATTAACATTTATAATAATACTTTGTCTTCATAAACAGAAAGTGGACTAAGTAATACCTCTCCTGCACCAAGGAACATAAATTTGTTATCAGATATTTTTTTCTTTGTGATCCGGCGAGCCGCTAGCAGTCCTGCTACAGCTACTGAAGCTGTTCCTTGAATATCATCATTAAAAGTGCAGTACTTTTCTCGGTACTTGTCGAGGAACCGGAAAGCGTTGTGATTTCCAAAGTCCTCAAACTGTAAAAATAAAATAAATAAATGCATATAAAACATTTATGATGTTAAGATTTTTTAATATTACATATAACAAAACCAGAGCATAAAGTTTCAGAATTGTAGAAGAAGCACAGGAAGTTAATATTAAGAACCCCTTGAATTCTTATATCTTATATTATTTTATTAGATTTAAAAACCACTCACTTGAATAAGCACATTTGATCCATATCGTTTGACAGCTGCTTGCATGAACTCGTCGATTAGTTCATCATATGTAGGTCCGAAAAGCCTCTTCTGCCTCAGCCCAATGTACAAAGGATCGTGAAGGAATTTCTAATAAAAGATTGTAACAATGTTTCAAAAATTTAAATAAAAAATTAACTAATTATTGTTAAAAATACCTCATTGTTAGTTCCCACATCAATAGTAATAGGAAGGCACTGATGAGGTTTGACACCAGCCAGAGCGGTATAAAGTGACAACTTGCCGACAGGAATACCCATTCCGCAGGCTCCCAAGTCACCAAGGCCTAATATCCGTTCTCCGTCAGTAACGACAATTGCTCGGACATCAGGTTCAGGCCTAGTGAAAAAATAAATGAACCATGATTATTAAACTGACCTTTGTTTATTTATTACTTCCAGTTAATACAATTGAAAAATTAAGTGAATTAAACGCTTCTATATGAGACACACAACAAATTTACGGTCTCTAGAAAGTTAATAAAATTAACAACAAAAACATAAATGAGTAAATTTTTTAAAAGATAAGATAAACAGATAGAAATACAGTGATTCTATTAAAATTAACACTACATTGTTTCAATAAACTTAAATACTAATAACAACCAGAAATTTAAAAGAAATATTTCAGTTAAATATTAAACAGTTAAGCTAACTGATTGCCAAAGTGTTGCATGAAAACTATAGGTGATAAATGCTAAGGGCTGCCAAGCTCTCAGAAAGAAAATTTTTTCAATGCAATAAACATGCCTGTCCACCTACAAGAACTTGCAGGTTATTACTTATTAACTTTTTATGACTAAATAATAATAAAACATTTTGTTACATATTCTTTTGGCAATAATTCACCTTAAGTTTATTGCAGAAGCCATAAAAAAAATTGTGGAAGAAAATGGTCCGGGTAGAGGTCAATAAATTTCTCTGTATATCTAGAAATATTTATTCCGAATATCTAGAAATATTTCGAATATCTAGAAATATTTATTTAATTATGTGCCTACTGCGGCGTAAAGGGATAGAGAAGTTCTGTAAATGGCCCCGTTGTTTTATTTGGTGTTTAGAAATCACCCCTGACCACTTATTTAGTATTTTTATTTGACTGAACCCCCAACTATTTTCTTCCTTACGTCTATCTTTCAGTCAACCATCCCCTCGCTTTTTAGAAATATTTATTATTATTATTTATTTATTTCTAGATATTCAGAGAAATTTATTGACCTGTACCCGGACCATTTTCTTCCACATATTTCATCAAGGTCAACTATGTTCATTCAAAAAAAAAAACATTAAAAAAATTGTATGTAAAGAAAAGTACTGTAATCCAGAATTTTTCTATTGCTCTCCTCTGTAGACCCGTTCCCTCCATAAAAAACCCAAATAGAAAGACAATGAAAGATTGTTTTCTTGCCTAATAGTAAAAATTACCTAATAAACAAAAATTAAGTAGCCAAAGAATATTTAGCCTAATGAGAATTCACATAGCTCCATAAAATAATGGTGTTACATACAATTAGTAATAAACGCAAAGAAATTTAATTAATAACATCAAAGTGATTATTCAATCATTATGTTATTAACTCAATTATAAATAAAGTTGTTGGAGAATATAAAAAATGAATAAATGAAAAGGAATCATCACTAAACAGAAGGGTTATTATTAAAAGGGTCAATTGACAAGACTAAATCAATCAACTGGGTGGTAAAGCAATTGGTTTGAATTAGTGATGACATATAGTGGGCATCTGGGCAGATCCTTGATTGTATCAGTATCATACTATACTTATAGTAATAAATGTACTTGAAATAAATATGAATTCGCATTTTCATGAATCAAATGTATATCAATATGAACCAGGCACTCTACAGTCCTTGATCTGACAAGCTCCTCCATTGTGACCTCGTTAAAGTTGTGTTTAGTAACATTAATAAAATGTAAAGGAGGTATTCTGTTTAACTTGTCTTATTATTCAAAAACTAATAAAAAATTAGTTGTTCTTCTAATATTGATCACTTATCTGTTTTTCAATTAAAAAAACAAAAAACTATTAAAAAATGTTTTCTCAGGTTTCTTCAAGAGTCTAAAAAGTCACAACCACATTAACTCAAACATAAATAATCGTTAGTATTTCATTTACCTATGTTATAAAATATTTAGTTAGCTATGCAGTTATTCAAGTAATTAAAGTAAAGTCCAACTTTAGGATAAAACTATAAAACCTTATTATTTGAAACTAATTAGCATATTGAATACTTATGATTCTTACCAATTCTTTAAAATCTCGTATATATGACCTCTGTCGTGAATTGTGATGAAAAGGCCTCTAGGACGCCTGTAAATTAAGCCGAACTTTTGACACGCAAGACCCACAGTTGGGGTATAAACGACCGGCATCAAAGTCTCTACATTCTCAGACAGTAAACGATAAAACAATCTTTCATTACGGTCCTGAAATAAATTTCAAAACAAACATATAATCTTTTGAATAATGCAATAATAAATAAGAAGACAAAATAAGTTTTAAAAAGCCATTAATAATACAAAACTAATTCTAGCAAAAAATTCCATAATATTAGCAGTAATCTTTTATTACTGGCTCAAGGTAATTCTTTGAAATAACAAAATGTACCTAACGTATAATGAAAACATCTTGAACTTTAGTTACAATGTACAGGACTATCTTTCAAAAGTAAGATTGATATATCTGCAATAAATAAGATAAATAGGACTTTCATTTCACATAACATTGATGTAATAGGATATTGAAATTGTTCAGGATACATTGAAACCTAAATTTAGTTATCTTTCAGACTGAAAATTTATCATTATATCGCTGGAAATTTTATAAGGGGATATTATGGAAATATCTGAAATTTTATTAGTGCATTTGTATTGATAAAAATAGAATAGAAAATTCTTTCAATGCAATAAACATGCCTGTCCACCTACAAGAACTTGCAGGTTATTACTTAATAACTTTTTATGACTAAATAATAATAAAACATTTTGTTACATATTCTTTTGGCAATAATTCACCTTAAGTTTATTGCAGAAGCCATAAAAAAAATTGTGGAAGAAAATGGTCCGGGTAGAGGTCAATAAATTTCTCTGTAAATCTAGAAATATTTATTCCGAATATCTAGAAATATTTATTATTATTATTTATTTATTTCTAGATATTCAGAGACATTTATTGACCTCTACCCGGACCATTTTCTTCCACATTTTTCCCACTGTAAAGTTCACTACCTTCAGAATCCTCAGAAGTGGTACAATAGCATGTCACCATGTTAGGATATTTTGCCAGTACTCTGTCTTTTTGCCATAAAGCTAGTCAGACCCTTTTATGGTAACATTTTACCACTTTCCTTCTTTGCCACTTTACCTTCCCATCAAAGAATCCCGAACTTGATGACTGACCATATTAATGTCCTCAAACAGCCAAGTATGTTCACTATTGTTTCTTCTTCTCCAGAGGTTTCCCTCTCGAATCAAACCAAAAATTCGTTTTTATTATAACATTTAAATTTTTCTTTCAAATATAATAGACCTAGCCTTATCAGATCTAAAGAGAGGCCCTGCTTTCTGACCCATATGGAAGAACTGGACACACTAAGGACTCATTAAGATTGATCTTGGTCCTGTTAGAGAGACACCAGTTCCTTCACTGCTTAGCAGGACCGAAGTAGGTTTGCTGCATCCATCCTCAGAGATTTCTGCTGGGAGGGATAAGTTTCTCAAAACAGAAATTTGTTAGCACCTTGTAGGCAGTTGAGAGAAATGCCACATGAAAATCGTCACACTCCCTCAGGATCTCTCTTTTATAGTGGAAAAACACCAATTTGTTGAAAAATTTCAGAAGTCCATTCGGTTTCTTACTCCTGAATGTGGTGGAAGTTATAGTTTATCATCTTATGTCGTACCTGGCTCTACTTTTTTTAAATAATTTTAACTAGAAGTCTCTATAACAATTGTATTACTAATAGAAAAACATTGAAAATTAAAATTGAAAATAATTTTAAATGTTTTAATATAAATGAAAAATAAATAATAAACAAATCAAATATTGTTCGACAAAATTATAAATACACCTACATGGAGTTCTGCTAAGTACATGTATTTGTTTATATCTTCTTGATATTTATTAACAGAGTACAAACAAACAGCGATCTGTTGTTCTTGAGTTTTAAAACGTGGAGGCATAAGACCATGGATGCCCAAAGCTTGTCGTTCTTTCAGTGTAAAAGCCAATCCCTAAAATAAATAAAAATATCTTAATTAAAAAAAAGGTACTTCATCAGAATGCAAAACAATTGAATTATACATAGCTAGAAGCATGATTAACATAAAACCATTTATAGTCAGGGCTTATTCATGAAAAACTTTGGTTACATAATGTTTTATTACAATTTTTTTTTTATTTACTGAGATTTACAACATTTAACTGCTAACAGGCTCCACACACTCAGAAGAGGTAATATAAAGCTACCAATGTGGCTGCAGTAAAAAAAGAAGCACTCTTGATCAAATATTTCTATTGAGACAAATTAAATAAAAATTCTATAAGAATCATCTTAGTACGCAAATTTGATTATTTATTTATAATTAACTAGAAGTTTGAAAGAAATTCACAACCTTTCCTTAAGGTTTGGCAGAAATTAGTTATACCAAGAAATTAAAATATTGTTCAACCATGCCCAAGCCAAGTTCACAACATATGAAACAAGTCAAGCAATGGCAGAAAGATGTATAGTATCCCCACCATCCTGGAATTAGCTAAGCCAGAAAAGGATTTGGAAGAAGGCTTCATCACAAAAATTCAACAAAGTTGCAGGCTTTGACTGATGATATAGCAAATAACACAAAGCAAAGCGCAATTTAAAAGCTAATTTTGAGAGTTGGATAATGCATGTAACAGCATCGGGGTAAGACCAATGCAAGTAGATTATATACCTTTGAAGGGGTACCAAATTTACCATAAGGAGGGAAAGAGCTGATCATTCCGTTGGTCAATATGGAAAAATAAAAAAGTTTCAATTACCTTTGAGCTGATACCAATAGTGAAAACAAGAGATAACATGAAATATTTTAATATTCCACATTCTTAGCATTTCGCATATAATTTATAAAAGAAAAGTTATCATTATTATTTTTTTTAAATTAATTTAATGATAGTTTTTACTCACCAAATTTATATTAAGAAATAATTATAGGAAATTAAAACTTTCTTATACTTATAAAATCTCTTATATATGTCCTACTGATGAGTGATGATAAAACGTCTTCAAATTTAATCTGTGGGACCATCCCTTACATCGCTGTATATTCACAAAACAAGAAAGAGTATTCAACTTTTATAATTTAAATTTAGCTTTTAAAAAATGACAATTTTTTGCTGGTAAATAGAACAAAATTATTATGCCCTACTTAAAAAATTCTATTGTGATTATCTTCTTCCAGTTTAGTACCTCTTGTTTCATTTCCTTTCAAGTCGAGCATTTTTTTCAGTAGATGTAAGTATACAGGAAAATAAGGGAGAAAAGTTTGTAGAAGTGCCAAGTCGGGGCATATACTCCAACTAAATAAGTTCAAATGAACTTTGGTGGTGTTGGCCATATGTGGTGGAGTGGTAATGCAACAAGCTTACTCCTTTAATCGACATTTCCTTTCGTCTGTTTTGAATTTCTGTTTTTAAATTTAGACCTGTATTTTTGTTTTTTTCACAAACAAGAAATAAAGTGATAAAACAAACTAACATATTGGAATATTTTTGTTAAATGAAAAATAAGATTTTATTGCTCTGTGTACGTTTTTAAGATAAAAATATATCTTTTAATAAAATTTTTGGTGCATGTACACTTCATTTGTTCTGATAAACATAAATTATTATTGTTGCCGATTATAATTTTCCCTAAGGAGCTATCATATCAATTTTGTTTATACATTTATAGTTTATACTAAAGTTCAAAAACAGACAAGAACTAGAAAATGAAATAACAAATTTAGCTGTCAACTTCTTATACAATAACACCTAATATATCTTGTTTTCATTAAGAATCTTTCTTAAAATTGTGAAGACAAATAATAGAACAGAATTTAATTTATAATTTTTATATAATTATATTAAAAGAGATAATTTATTATTTTAAACATTGCAATAAATATATCAAAATAGGAATAGAAATACATGGTTGAGCTAGTTTGAGTGAGATATCCAGAAAGCACTGTGAGTTCAATACCCTCAGTTGACAGTTATTGTTTATTTTCTGGCCATCCCAAAAAATCAATCCTCACAATCCCACTCTGCTGGTTTCAGGCCCAGTAAGATTGAGCTGTTATCATTTCATCACGATTAGTGGTTTACATAATAGATTTTTATCAACAACAGTATAATATGATTATGGCCATTATACTAAAAAGAATATTCCGAACATGCAACTCATTTATGAAAAACTATTGAACATTAATAAGAACTGATCACCTTATTTAACCTGGGGTTTCTGATATGGTCCATTCCCTGCATGAGACCAGGCGAGATGACATCTCCTGTAGCTTCATGATAATGTCGCTGGGAATCAACTTCGTTTTTATTGAAAAAAGTCAGTACCCGTCCTAACGTCCTGAGCCCAACATTCGTCCTAAAATTAATTATAATAAATAGACCTTAATATATTAGACAATCTAAAACTTATTTCATGTTGCACCTACCTTTGAAAAGAGCACATGTCAAAATTATAACTTCTTATCTTTAGAAGTAAGTAATGATAAAAAAGTACTAAATGGGAAAGCGGAAAATAAGCACTTCAGATAACCCATTGGTTATTAAAATAACTCTTACCAATAAAACCAACAGTACCTATTGCAATGAAAATTACATTCACATGCTAAACTAAAAAGAAAAACTGCATGGATAGTTTGGGAATATTACATTTAACATTTTTATGTGACTATGAGGAACTCTTGAATAGAAGTTCAGTTTAAATAAAAGACCAATAACAATTACTGGATGGTACTGTCCTATAAAAATAAAAATTTACACAAAGGGGAAAAGACGAAAGCTTGTAATTGAATATACTGAGAAAGCAACCAGTAACAAATATAATAACAATTAATTTAAATTGACAAGTATTGAGCTCTCAAAGATAAAAATAATCAATTTACTTTTTGAAAAATTAACTGACAAGCCAGACACCTTTGTTGCCATCAATATCATGGTATGTATTCTTAAATATTTCACTCTTTTTTTTTTAATTTATAAATTTTATAAATCTTAAAACGGGTATAAAGGATTTATATAAACTAGTACAAAAATAAACCAAATGACATAATACTTGTTTTATTAAAAAAAAAAAAAAAGTCACAAACTGAAAATGTTAATACATTTAGGAGGTGTCTATTTCTTCAGGAGTATTCACAGGACAACATTGCTTACTACTTAAGTAAACAGTTATTTAAATATAGACTAAATGAAACTGCCTTTACTACAAAACAATCCATTTCACCTTTAAGAGTAATTATAAATACTGAATTTAAGAAAAAATACTTCGATCATTAAAAATAAACATCGTCACCTTAATTAATCAGTGCACTAAGTATGCAGAACTATTTATATTCACACCATACATTGTATAATTGAGTATGACTTAATCATTAGTAATTAACAAATCCAAATTCCAGTTAATAAAATTGTTATATTAAATCGAATATTTACAAAGCGTGCTTGTCAAAAGCATTAAAAGTGAAAATTTAACAGACAATTTAATCTCAGCCAACTGTTAATACATAATCACAGGATTCAGTATAATGATACATTGTGGGGAATGCAAACAAAAAAATTTTTTTATAAAAAATCACAGATGAGAAACTGGGTAAGCATTATTAATTTGTAACATATGGCTGATAACTATGACAAATGAAGTTGCAACTACACTTGTTTTCTTTTAAATTAATACTCACTGAAGGGACTTCGGTACTATCGTAATCATATTAAAGATTAATGGGCAACTATCCCAGTTGCTTACAGAAATATGCGGGATCAGATGAACTCACTGCTAACTTGGAAAATTGACTTAGTGTGGAGGAAGGTTTTGTAGGATCAGCTGTCACCTCTATCGATCCCGCCCATTTCCCCCGCTACTTACGAACTTAAACCAAGATAATGTTTGTTAAGCTATTTTGACCAAGTTTCGATCATATAAATTCTTCAATAGGTGTCTATTCCGCAGACTGTCGCTTCTAGTTGAGTCACGAGTTTCAACTCCCCATTCGTTTCCTTTTCAATATTCTCGAAAATAAAGATAATCATGAGCTTCAGCGTGAAAAAATGAGTGTAACTATAGTAAAAATGCATGATTCGGTAATCATTTCATCGAGAAATAATAGTTTCGAGAAAACATTTCAAGGTGTATATGATGAAATAACCTTAATAGTAAGTGTAAGCCGTTTTTTAAAATCTACATTAAATCAAAGTAATTATTCCGCAGGTAATTGTTTCTTGTTTTCATTCGTTTCCCTTCTAATATTCTCCAAAAATACAAGTTATCATGAGCTTAAGTATGGGAAATGTGTACACTTCGGAAAGCATTGCTCCTAATTACATTATCATTTCCATACTAAAGCTAACGATGAATTGTAATTTTGGAAAAGATTGAAAATAAACAGTCTTGTAACTCATCTCGAAGCGAGAATATGCGGAACCGAGAACAATGCCAAATAATAGTCACTAAGTACAGTCGGTAATAAAATCACTTTTATTTTCGAGAATATTAAAAAAAAAACGAATGGAAAGTTAAAGCTTGTGACTTAACTCGAAGTGGCAACCCGCGGTATTGATACAATTAAATTTGTTTGGTTCCTCGAAAATGGGACTTGCATCTTAGATATTTCTAAAACAGGCTCGTCCGAAAACAACTTAATTTTTATCATTTGATCCAAAAAACAAAGAGAACACTGGAATTGCTATTGCTAATATTTTGAAAGAATGGAATCACTGTTTATAGAGACCCATATTAGCAGATAGTGTAGAATGGTACTGCTCAATTTCACCTTTACAGTTCGTTGGTTCTCCATTTCATGAATCTCCATGGAATTTCTTATTAGCAAGAAAGATCTTGCAATGCTTAAAAAGGGATGAACCAAGGTCATATTCTTTCGGTTGAAAGTTTATACATGAATACTAGGAGTAAAGTATGATTTGCCACTTGCACTTCTCAAGAAATTGAGATCCACGTCGGAACCCGGCAAGGCTGTTATTTGAGCCTATTGTTAATTTCGGTCATGGATTCAGCTCTTCAGAAGGCTAAGACGAAAATGAGGAAACTCCATCCAGGATATGCCAATCTAAGGTCAATGAGCCTCTCACTGTTGGCATTGCGGATTGTTTTTTTCTAGGAGAATGATGGAAACCTTCAGCAGGTTAAAAGAAGAATTCCTGGTGATCAATATGATCATAAACCCTACTAAAACCAAAGTGATGAGAGTAGGAAAGAAGCCAAGGAGAATAATGCGTGTTAGAGTTGAAGACTAGTAGTCGAGCGAATCAGGGTTTCTAAACAGAAGAGAAATAGAAAAATAAAGAAAATTTTCTATGTTCAAGTCAACATTCTTCCTTATCCTCGCGTGTACGCGGGTCCAAGTCCAAGGCCAAATATTCGATCAAGTGTACTTCAGAATCGTGGATTCTGCCAAAGAAGCAGCAATCCAGAATACAAGCAGCAGAAATGAGATTTCCTTAGTGAGATATCCTGAAAATATTACATTCTATACTTATTTTCGCCGCATGCCCTTATAGATCTAAATTGAACAAAAAAACATAAAAGGGGAAAAGCTCACAAGATAAATAAAATGCATGTTAAGACATGGATAGAAAAAAACAAAACAAAAAGGCTTAAGTCTGTAAATAAAACCATGAAACTAAAATACCTGTCGATACATCGCCAGTTCAGTCATCAACAAAGCAGAAAGAGAATAACAGCAATATAAAAAAAGATATATCCCAAGCTCAAAATGCATGGAGAACCCAAAAAGAAGAGTTCTCTTTCTGTCTTGATAATGGCTAAATTACCGAAATAGGAACAGGTATTTTAGTTTCCAGGTTTTATTCTAGAAACTTAAGCCTTTTTGTTTTGAACGAAAAAAACAACTTTAAATTAATTTATATTAAATTTAAAGAATAAGAAAACTAGGTCGAGTTTTCAAAAATATTTTTCTAAAAGAATACTAAATATAATTAGAACTATCCAAAGAGATCGAATTCAATGTCTATGGACCAGGTTAGTAGAAAAAATATCTAGTGATAGTACTCAATCAACAAATTCAACTTAGTCACGAGACCATCTTCTTTTCAGAGGCCTTTGAGGATTATCGAGAATTGAAAACATAGCTAGGTTTGAGACTAGAGGGGATAAAATTCGTCATAAAAGGACTGGTATCGTGTTCGGGCCATGCCTAGAACAAATTGGACATTGAGATCATTATGGATGACTTTCTTCGTAACAAAGTAAGGAGCATTAAGGATTTTACGTAGGATTTTGGATTCTAAGAATTGGATACTAGAAGAGGAATTCGATGGCTTAGTGGAGCCCCAAAGCTTTACCCCGTAAGTCCAAATATGTCTTGTAATAGTCTTGTATATGAGTCCTTTGTAATTAATTGGGGGCTTAGAGCGTTTGTGTAGTAAGTGTTGCAGTAGCCTGAAATGGCGAGCAGTTTCTTGTCTTTTCTGTCTAGTACGAGTATTCCAAGTTAGACGTTTGTCAAGATAAAACACTAAGTATCGGAATTTAGAGAGATAGCAATTCAAATCGAAAACTCTGCCTACAGCGATAGATGACGGTTTTGTTCTTGGTGTCGCGAAAATATCTTTGAGTATATTATTTTACTAGGATAAAGATCTTAAGGTCAAAACACATTTCACACGGAAATGACTGTTACATAATGGTTAAAAGGTACTCGAATATTCTATTCAGAGTTCAGTCAACTATTGGGCTAATTTTACAACTAATTAAACTTTAGTCAGGCTGATAAAAATTAAACGAATTTTATTACATTTCGTGGCACAATAAGGAATCAAATTCCATGCGAGACAGTATAAATGGAAAAATAATTTAAATATTTTGATATTATTTAAGTTGAAAGACAATGAGTTATAATAATAATTCGGCACATATCATTGGCATAGCAGCAGAAAACAGATTACAGTAGATAATCAATAAATCAATTTTCAATTTGAGATTAAAAAAAACCGAGATTGATTTATCGCCTATTCCCAATCTGACTCACTTTATATCTTTAAAATATGTTATTGTAGGTTTAACGCTTTTTTACAACAATTAAAAAACTCGGTTCACAATAAGTATGAAGAAATTAATAGCCAAAATGTATCTGACTATAAGCTCAATATCTTACGCTAATTTTATAATTTAGATAAAGTTGTATCTTTGAGTCATTCTAAAACAAACAGTCATTTATGGGTCCTGAAAAATAAATCGCGGTATTGGATCCTCAGGTTGTCGCTTCGAGTTGAGGCACAACTAGTTCTAACTTTTCATTAGTTTTCTTTTTAGTATTCTCCAAAAATACAAAAAATGGTGAGATTTAGTATGGAACAAAATTATGGAAAATATATATATATTTGTAATTATTTCTTGATGAGGTGGTTACCGAAACGTATTCACTCTTTTTTCATAGTTAAACTCACGATTATTTATATTTTCGAGAATATTAAAAAGGAAAGGAATGAACGGTTAAAACTTGTAACTCAATTCGAAGCGACATCTGGCGGAATTGATACCTAAAACGCAATCATGTATAGTTTTCCCTGTATGTGCATGTGAGTATTATATCAGAGTCATAATAAAGAAATTAAAAAAAGGAAACATTTATAGAAATCTCAAGGCGACCCAAGGGATTGTATATTTGAGAATTCTTTTTATATTCAACTTCCGGGATGGACCGTGTCTTGTTGATGTTATGAACCAAGCTTTCGCTCATCGTGCTGTGAGCTTCTTCAGGGTTAGTCAGTTAATGAAGAGCGGATTGTTGGAGTCGGGGCATTTATATCTGGGGGGCGTGGTCTGGATCGAAGTCGGCCTTCCCATTGGTTCGCTTGTGTCGGTCGTGTTGTGTTCGGGTGTGTTCGTGTGTGTTCGGTAGGGTGGGGTTCATCTGTATGTGGACGGTGAGGTAGTGTATGGGTCTTGCGTTGGATGGCCGGATACCAGTTTTTGCTGAGCTTATAGCCATCTTCCCTATTGAAATTGTTGGGTTGTTTGACAATTTCGATAGCTTCTCTTATGTTACGGAGATGGTAATTAGAATCTTTTGTAAGGATGGTAGTGTTTTCAAAGGGTATGTGGTGGTTGGTGTTGTAAAAGTGTTCTGCTACAGCCGATTTTTCTTTCTTGAAATTTTTGACGCAAGATATATGCTCTTTTATTCTTTTTTGGATGGTCCTTCCTGTCTGTCCTATGTAGACCTTGCCGCAGGAACAGGGTATACTGTAAATGCCTGGGGTACGTAGCCCCAACTTGTCTTTGGGATTCTGTAGGATGTGGGCTATTGTTTTGTCTGTAGAGAATGCGGTTTTGATGTGGTGGTTCTTTAGGATTCTGGCAATTTTTTCCGAAGTACCTTTAATGTAGGGGATGGTCGTCTGAGTTACAGGTTCATTGTCTGTTTGGTGTTTGTCTTGTTTTTTGTGCTTTCGTTTGTTTTCTACCCTGTTAATGGTTTCTCGGTCGTATCCGTTCTTTAGGAGGGCTGTTCTTAAGTGCCTCTTCTCCTTCGGAAGCTGAGACGATTCAGCTATCGTTTCGGCTCTGTTGAGTAGAGTGTTGATAATTCCTTCCTTCTGAGCGGGATGGTGATGTGAAGTGGCATGGAGGTATCTGTCTGTATGGGTCGGTTTACGGTATACACTATGTCCTAAGTACTTGCCTTTCTTTTCAACCAGGACATCCAGGAAGGGGAGTTTGCCATCTTTCTCCAACTCCATGGTGAATTGAATGTTAGGGTGGATTCCTGGATGTCCTGGTTGAAAAGAAAGGCAAGTACTTAGGACATAGTGTATACCGTAAACCGACCCATACAGACAGATACCTCCATGCCACTTCACATCACCATCCCGCTCAGAAGGAAGGAATTATCAACACTCTACTCAACAGAGCCGAAACGATAGCTGAATCGTCTCAGCTTCCAAAGGAGAAGAGGCACTTGAGAACAGCCCTCCTAAAGAACGGATACGACCGAGAAACCATTAACAGGGTAGAAAACAAACGAAAGCACAAAAAACAAGACAAACACCAAACAGACAATGAACTTGTAACTCAGACGACCATCCCCTACATTAAAGGTACTTCGGAAAAAATTGCCAGAATCCTAAAGAACCACCACATCAAAACCGCATTCTCTACAGACAAAACAATAGCCCACATCCTACAGAATCCCAAAGACAAGTTGGGGCTACGTACCCCAGGCATTTACAGTATACCCTGTTCCTGCGGCAAGGTCTACATAGGACAAACAGGAAGGACCATCCAAAAAAGAATAAAAGAGCATATATCTTGCGTCAAAAATTTCAAGAAAGAAAAATCGGCTGTAGCAGAACACTTTTACAACACCAACCACCACATACCCTTTGAAAACACTACCATCCTTACAAAAGATTCTAATTACCATCTCCGTAACATAAGAGAAGCTATCGAAATTGTCAAACAACCCAACAATTTCAATAGGGAAGATGGCTATAAGCTCAGCAAAAACTGGTATCCGGCCATCCAACGCAAGACCCATACACTACCTCACCGTCCACATACAGATGAACCCCACCCTACCGAACACACACGAACACACCCGAACACAACACGACCGACACAAGCGAACCAATGGGAAGGCCGACTTCGATCCAGACCACGCCCCCCAGATATAAATGCCCCGACTCCAACCATCCGCTCTTCATTAACTGACTAACCCTGAAGAAGCTCACAGCACGATGAGAGAAAGCTTGGTTCATAACATCAACAAGACACGGTCCATCCCGGAAGTTGAATATAAAAAGAATAATAATGACCGTGGAAGCCTACGTGAACAATATTTGAGAATGACCACTCATTGTACTGTGAACATTAGTGGGTCAATATCTACTTTCGTTGACACATTGACCGCTTGAGAGGTATGTTGTAACAGTGATATATCTATACGTATAAAATGCTTTGTCCTGAATGACTGACGGATCAACGAACAGCCTAAGCCGCTGATCGTAGAGACCTGAAACTAGGGTGTTTCTTTGTATAACGTAGGCATCCGATAAGAAAGGATTTTCCGAAATTCTACCCCTTAGGGGGGAAAAGGGGGACAAAGTTTTTATGCATGCTCACGTCTCCGGACGAGAAGTGATGTAGACGCATACGTAGAGTTCTTCACAGAAACAATCAGAAGAGCCGCAGATGAAGCAATTCCGAAATTCAGACCACTTCCACCACCTCTACGCCCTATGCCAGACCACATTCTGAACCTTATCGCCACCCGCCATAAGTGGAAGAATAAATGGTATAGAAATAGAGATTATGAGACGAAATCGGTGGTAAATTCCCTTACCACGCAGATTAGAAATCTCATAAAACAATGGAGGACTGCACAGTGGCATGAAAAACTGAGGTCCACGCACGGCGACTACAGAAAGTTCTGGAAGCTATTGAAAACCTGCACACAGAAGAGAAGCTCTACACTACTTCACGACGGGGACAAACTGTTGACAGTAGAAGAACAGGTTACCAAGTTTTCACATCACTATGGTGGAATCATCTCAAGAAGAACAGATCCTGCACACAATGATTTACCAACCGAAGAGGCAGGAACCAACTATATGTTTGTATCACCGAAGCAGCTAAAGGCGATTCTTCGTCGTATGAAGGGGAATAAAGCACCAGGTCACGACGGGATACAAACGATATTGCTGAAACAACTGCCAAAAAGAGGAATAGCTCACTTGACCAATTTATATAATACCTGCCTCAGGTTAAGGTATTTTCCAGACAATTGGAAGATAGCTATTCTTTTTCCTCTACTCAAGCCGTTGAAGTCAGGATCACAGCCAGCGGACTACAGGCCCATCAGCTTGCTTCCGCATCTGGGGAAAGTCTTTGAGAAAATTGTCCTCAATTATCTCAAGGCGTATTGCTCAGAGACAGCACTCATCCCACCGGAGCAAACCGCCTACCAGGCCGGCCTCTGTCCGGATCATCACCTGGCGAAGATCCATGCGGAAGTGAGCCAGTGCACCGCCAAGAACGAAGCGACCGCTATGATCTCCATAGACTGCACGGAAGCGTTCGACTCAGTCTCTCATAACCTATTATGCAAGACACTACAGGACAACGAATTTCCGGAGCAGCTCTACTCGATCCTACGGTCGTTTCTTCAACAGCGAACGATAGCAGTTCGTATCGGTGAAACATCATCGGAAGCCATCGCATTCACCTGCGGAGTTCCTCAGGGGTCTGTGCTATCTCCAGTACTTTTCTCAATATACACAGCTGAAACTGTTGGAGCCAACTACAAAAAAGCTACTGTAGCTGCCTATGCCGACGACATAGCGATCTACAGCACCTCGATCAGCGCAGAGAGAGCTCTACGGCAGGCGGAGGAGGTCTGTGCGAGCATCACACAGAAGCTAGAAGGACTCAACATCACAGTGAATCCTAAAAAGACGGACTGCATAATTTTTTCCTTTCAGGGGAAAAAGCGCCGCCCTCTCCCTAAGGTCTATAGGGTAGCGGGACGTGAAAACAGACCAGCGAGCAGCATAGTCTACTTAGGTGTCACCCTTGACCGGCACCTTAAACTAGCCTACCACTGTAGGAAGAAACTTAGATCGGTTAGGACCAAGTCTTACAGACTTAACCACCTGCTTACATCTCCTAACTTATCCCTCCGCCTCAAGTTGACCATCTACAAGAGCATCCTAAGACCGGCACTCCTTTACGGAGCACCACTATTAGGTAACATCACGCCGGCAACAGCGAAAAAGCTCCAACAGTTTCAGAATGGCGTACTGCAACGCATAGTGAGACACACAACATTAAACAAAACAAAAACGGACCTTCTACACACTACTCTCGACATACCGACAGTTACAGACTTCATTAAACGTAGACACATTAAATTTTTCGACAGCCTGAAATACTGTACTAACCCTCTTTTTCGGACACTCACCCCAGCAGGACGGCCACAAACGTGGCAAGATCACGTACAAAGTCTCAGCCTGAACTGAGAAATTAATAAAATCAACAAACAAAAGGAAAAGGACACGGTGAGCCCCATCACCGGAAAAATCTAAAGTTAAAAATAGAAATGAATAAATTAGAACCTTCCACCTTCTCATCCTCCTCTTAAAATGTACATCGTACAGCACAAGAGATACCTCTCCGTCATATCTTCCATTCTACATAGAAATCTTCAAACCCAAAGGGGCTAAGAAAAAAAAAAAAAAAAAAAAAAAAAAAAAAAAAAAAAAAAAAAGTTCACTTTTCTACTGTACTAACCCTCTTTATCGGACCCTCACCCCAGCAGGACGGCCACAAACGTGGCAAGATTACGTACAAAGTCTCAGCCTGAACTGAGCAATAAATAAAATAAACAAATAAAAGGAAAAGGACACGGTGAGCCCCATCACCGGAAAAATCTAAAGCTAATAAATATAAATAAAATACATTTGAACCTTCCACCTTCTCATCCTCCTCTTAAAATGTACATCGTACAGTACAAGAGATACCTCTCCATCCTGTCTTCAATTCTACTTAGAAACCTTCAAACCCAAAGGGGCTAAGAAAAGAAAAAAAAAAAAAAGTTCACTTTTCGCTGCTACTGTACAAGTGAAACCGTTATACTAAGAAATCCTTTTCGATAAATTCAATAACATTAAATACTAATCCTTTACTGACACGAACAACAGTAAACTTCTGTCCGTCCCGTTTGTTAATCAGTGTCAAGGTATGTTTCACGGCTGTGCTGATCTGTCTGTGATGAAATTTGATATGGATAATCTCAAGCCTGGGGAAGGACATAGGCTACTTTTTATCAACACACCACATAGGCGAGGTTTATATAAAACTGTAACCTGATTGACTAACCACTGAACTTAGCATCTTGAAATTCGCAGATAGGTTCTTTGTATAGCTTAAATGAGCACTAAGAAAGGAATTTGGACAATTCCACCCCCAAGGGTATCCCCCTTAATATATTGGGGGTTCAAAGATTGTTTTGAAGTTAGAGATATGAAATTTCTTATGTACGAGCAACTTATAGTTTAAAAAAATTAATTATTTATTTAAAACGATCTGTCACGAAATTTTATGTGGCAGACCAAATTCAACGCGAGGGAAGCCGTGCGCAAAATCTAGTCATTATAAACAATATCATCATTATAATGACAAAATTCGATCATCAGGGCACTAGGTAGATTTTATTAAACTATTTTTTTTTAAATTAATTCCTCAAAAAAACAGATATAAATAAAACCTTTGGGCTTTATTTTAAGTTTATTGTGGAAATTTCCCTTTTGTTTCTCTCAAATTCCTTTTTTATTTCAAGGAGCTGGTCTTTTTGAAATTTCTTTTGGTTTGTCTGATTAGTTCTGTTGCCTCTTTCCTGTATGCCTATAAGATGATCCCAAAGGAAGAGAGAAAGGAAGCCAGACGCAAAATAATGAATGAGGTATAGGCTCTTAAAAATCAAGTACATTGCGTAGTGATAATGGGCTCATTCAGAGCGTCCACTATCCGGACGTCAGTCATCCGAACTTAATACTTACAAGAACTATATTTAAAAGAATTAGTGTTGGCTATCAAATACATACAATACAAAAACAAGTCAAATACGAGATGTACATCATGTAAAGAAACTATTACATGCTAGCTGATGCATTTTTAACAGTTGTTATTCTTGTATTTATTCTCTTTAATTGCTTATTATCTGTCAGGATTCGTACTTTTTATTTTTTTTTTGTTTTCTTTTTAAATACTTTATGAATTGTATTACCTATCCTACCGGCCAGATATATATTATGTTTCTTTTTATGTTCATGCTTGTTATTCTAAACGGACTTAGTCCCAGAATAAAATTATTTTTTTATTCTATTTTAAATACGTGGCAAGATTGAACCAAACTAATATTACAAATTTCTTTGTGTCACATCCTTGCACTATTTTATTGGCGTTTATTTGTTTGTCATCCTACACAATAAAATAAATATATTTCTTATACAAACATGGTGACTATTTGGCATTTCCATTTTTTTAACCGAACTTCGTTTATCAAAACCACACCTGAATAACTTCGGATAATAATGGTGTATTTATAAATAATAGAGCTCGTTTAGAAAACTAGGAATGGTTGCTATAAATTGACCGTTGTCCCCATTCTATAACGGGGCGTCACAAATAGCATTGAGACGGGCGATCCTGCCTTACTAGTAGCTAAATTTTATTGTTTGCAACGAAAACAATGCGTACTTAGCATACAAAATCTATTACTAATTTCTAGTTCAATGAAAGGTGGTACTCATTAGTACGAAATCATAAAATAGGCAGAATTAAAAACGTTAATAAACCCAAACCATTCTCCGCTACGGTTGTTGATATAAAGATAAGGTTTTAAATATCATGACGTCATTTGGCGTGGGAACGAACATGTGGAATATTACTGATACCATTTTAAACACGTACCAATAGCAGCCAAATCTGGTTTGATTGTAAACAAACTGATGACAAACAAACTCTTCTACAACGGTAAACAAAGTTCGATTTCAATTAATACTATTATTAAACCTGATTGTTAAATTTACAGCGAAATGCTTTTATTAAGTATTAGGTACTTTGAGGATCTCTCGGGTTGCCGGAAAACGGAAAAGATAAGAAGTTGCCTAGGGATTTTTTAAAGATCCTTAGATATGCCGACCTTCGGGAGGTCCATAAAATGGGGATTCTTAGCCTGTAAGGTGCCAGGAACTCGTTGAAGATCCCGATCCTAATTATACCTGGAAAGGCAAAATTCAGGGCTCCCACTGTAGAGTCGTCGCTCAGCATACTGGCCATTGCAGCATAAAGTGACGTTAAATAAATAAACATTATGTGTCTTACCTTTGCCACATTTCGCCTTCATTCCACGAGGGTTGACTGAAATCCGAGTTCTCCAAGGTTCCTATTCTGGTAGAATGTGCTAAACTGTTACCTAGCTCGTCTTATAATCACGATGAATGAAATTTTATTCTTAGCTTTCCTATAATTGACTGTACGATGAAGAATGCTTCACATGTGTTTTAGACACCAATAGAACAGGTGAGAAAAATATGTTTTCTAATTCTTGTATCTAATAAGTCGGATAGTAAGTTCATCAACAGCTGGATCTTACATATCACTTCCTATTAAAAGAATGCTATTGTGAACGCACAGTGATCAGAAAAATACCAATTTATGCCCAGAAATAAAAATCCTTTATATTTACCTACTTGCTGATAGCGTGTGAGTGTTATGCCCTAAATCGATTAAAATCTAAAACTCTGAAGGGTTTAAACATTGTACACGTGTTGGCCCATCAAAAAAACTATGGGTTATTCCAATGGCGCATATGGCCGGGGAAGGGGTAAAAATATATATATATTTTTTTTAACTGTTTACAATTGCATACCTGAAATGAGATTTTATTGCAATAATAAATAAATTAAAATTAATTAATGTGATTTATTATATTTAATAATTTAAAGTTCCTAAGAGACGTAGGGGGTTTGGAGAGTAGGAATTAGCACACAGTTAGGCTCTGTCAGCTTCTGACTTATTTTTAATTCCTAAGAAGAACATATAAATACAATAACCAAACATATAAATATATAATTAAAAATTATTTGATCATATCAGCTAATTTTTATTCTAGAACAATACAAAATTAAAACTGAGAGGTATTAAATACAATTATAGTATATTTTAACTATAAACAAAGTTTCGTTGATTACACGCCGCCCTTTAGTTGGCCTGAAGATTGAAAGTACCACTAGGCTTTTCGAAAGGTCTCATGACGACATTTCCTGAAAAATAAATGGTAATAAAAGCAGAAGTTTTATTTATAAAAAAATAGGTTCTTATTCCGCAGGTTGACAACTTTGTGGTGAAGTTAAAACCCAGTAAATTACACCACGTTACGTCACGATCTTGTCTGTATCGGCTAACATTTCTTACCGATAAATAATTAAAAAAACAATTACTTAGGATCTTTAACTTAGCCAGCATGTAACTTATTTAGGTATCAGAATCTGTCATAATGTTCTATTAATTTAATGATATTGAAGGTTACATTAGTTTTCTCGTTAAACAGGAAATTATGCTAGTAGTAATAGCTCATCTCGAATTACACATCACAAGCCAAGTTAGTCATTCTCAAATAAGCTTTGTTATATTGAGGTATATTTTACAGCCATTTTTTTTTTTTTTTAACCAATTAATAGATCGTGACGTAGAAATTACGTAACTTTTGGGGACAATAACTACTTCTACCACAAAGCTAGAGCAACTTCCAAAAATATAATATTTTTGGTAACATTTTTTTTAATAATTATTTTATTGAATTGTACAACTGTAATGTATACATCTAATACAAGGGCTATATGACTAACTAGATACACGAAAGGACATGAAGAGCCACTACCCATTGGCAGCACTCTAATAACATTTCTATAATAGAAGGTCCCGAGGCCATCTTCTCTTCAGACGCCTAGGAGAAATTGGATGCAGGGATGGAAACTAGTGGGTTTGGATGAGGCTGGAGTTTATTATGGAATGATAGGTATCTGGAATGGGCTAAATCGGTAACATATGGAACGTTAAGGTCTTTATGGATGGTTTTATTTGTGACAAAATAAGGAGAGTTAAGATTTTGCGAAGGATTTTGGATTGCAAGGATTGAATACGAGAGGAATTTGATGGTTTGGTGGAGCCCCATAGATGATCTTACTATATCTATTTATTTGTATGCATCATATGTGTGGAGTTAATAAATAAGTTAATAATTTATAAACTTCATTAATAGATTATGTTAATCTAAAGTTATTACTTGCCTTATTATAGTGGTAACATAAAAAAAAAAAAAAAAACCTGTACCACTACAACCCATGAAGGGTCTGCGGTTCAATACATGGTAGTGACTGTACTGTTTCTTGGACAACGGTTCTGCAAGGAGGTGACGTCCTAGGTCACGCTCAAGCGCCAGATTTTTCCCCCTTATTTTGGGTACCATAGTTTTATAATATTTTATAGAGGCTGGGTGGGCCCCAGGAGGGTCCTAGATCCTATATGATCCATCTCCCGCTGCAAACAGACTAAATAAAAATCATGGCCTGCAGCGGGATTTGAACCAGGATTTCCGGCATGGCAACTCAGTACTCTACCACTGAGCCATCCCGCTCCCTGTGGTAACATAATAATTACCAAAAAATGACTAAGGTATAGCAATTATTTGTAAAATACTTTGGTTAATGGATAATAGATGAGTTCGTACTTTAAGTGGTTCTTGTAATCAATTTCGTTGCTCTTATTCCAGGCTTACTACTACCAACTGATACCTAACATCGTTTATAGCAACTGAAGAATTCACTTGAAATGGACGACACTGATCTCCCTATTATTTGATTTGACAAACAAAAAGAAGCTCTGGGATTAAAGGTATAAAACGTTAAGCAGCAAATAAATTTAAAAAAAAATTTTTTTTTCTTCCCCTCCTTGCTGACAACACGTATTTCGATAAATATATTCGTTAATTAGACCGTTAATATGTTAATTCTAACTCCGATACAACATATTTCTGAACAATCCAATTATTGCACTTATTCCTCTTCCGCCCCAAGACGGAAGACAACCCTCAGTATCTCTACCTCCTGCGTCGATGAGTTCGCGCATCCTTCTACAGATGTCTCAGCTGCTACTTATGACCTGGTTACAGTGTAAAAATCGACTTGTTCGTTTGAAAACATAACCTTCCCTTCTATACTCGTTGATACCAGTATCCACTACTATTATGGTAATATAAGGAGCGTCTCGTAGTGCATTCCACTATTAAATGTACCACCGTATGGGATGCACCCTATATATAATAAACTGAAGTTGGCATGGTGGAAAAGGGGGCGTCAATATACCTGAACTTTTTGGACATCCGCCAATGTTCCCGCTCGAAATGTTTTCATTGTTGTTTACGGGTTTATCACCTTCTATTCGTACTTATTCATTTTTTAGTAAATAATATTTAAAACTGATTCAACACCCCTGAGCAGAAAAGAGAAATGAATTATTTATGAATAAATTAGTTATGTACGAATTAGTCTTGGCCACCAGCAGAAAATTTCACAAACCGACAGAGACGGCCCGTTCGTTACAACACCCTTCCCCGAACGCAGTATTAATGTTTCTTGTAACTTGTGCTACCGTTTCCAAGTTTAAACTCATGAAAAATACACGAAAATCGATTATTCCCAAGGTCATATATGATGTAACGCTAAGCAATGTTCGGTCAATTGTAGTGTTAGTAAGTAAACTCCAAAACGAGAGGATTTATTACCTCGTTACAATCTAGAAACATGACATAGTAAACAAAAGAAGTCCATTAATTCCAATTTGAATTTTACGAATAATTAAAATGGGCTTTTTATAAGAAACAATCCAATAGTCACGAACTAACATAAATATACCTTGCAAAGGATCAGCCTATTTCTAAAAATAAAAATGGACCATGGTTTGGCAGCTACCATATACCATATTCATTCTTTTTTCTCACAAACCATCTTGTCACTAGTTTGAGGGACTGTTATTTGTTATATTGTCATAGAAACTAAATTTTCACTCACTAGAATAAACAGAGAAGGTCCAGGTCCCGTCCGTTGCGGGTATGAACCCCCATGTCTCCCCTCCGTAGAGTTTCATCTTCCATTGCTGTTCCCTGGATATTCTCTTAGGGTTCGAGGTGTAGGACAACATGAGCTTGTTGTCATTGTATTTCCAAGTTATGAGTCTGAATGTTTCGTCTCTTGAAGGGGTGTAGTCGACGCTACACTCAACTTCCTCTGTAAAAATAAAGAAATTAAAAATATAAAGTAATTATTAAAAGATATCAGTGCCGCAGGTTGTCGCATCGAGTTGTCACAACAAGTTTTAATTTTTCATTCGTTTCCTTTTTAATATTCTCAAAAATAAAAATAATCATGAGTTTAAGTATGAAAAAAAAATGTAATAATGGGAAATACATATATTTCAGTAATCGTTTTATCAAGAAATTGGTGTTTCAGGTAACATTTCGAAGTATAGATGATTATGTACGTTTGTTGAAACATTTATTACTTGATGAAATTATTACCGAAATATACACATTTTCTATAATTGTACCCTTTTTTCTTACTAAAGTTCACGATTATTTTTATTTTGGAAAATATTAAAAATGAAACGAATGAATAGTCCCAAAAGTGTTATAGGATTTTTATGAAAAATAGGAGCATAATAGAGTTCTGTGGTGGTTCGCTGTACCAATATCACTGTTCTACTAGCAAGTTAACCGAGTACTAATATTTAATCTTTTATTTTCATATTCAATTCGAAACATATTCGTTTTAACTATTAGATGAATTGAACTTTAACCACCCTAATCATATATGCAACTGTGTCCTTATAGGATAGTTTGGTTCAATACATCTCTGCGCAACATCTGTGCAAGAGGAACAGAAAACGAACAATTCTAAGCTAACCGTTTTCTGAGAAGAAAAAAAAAGTTTCAAATTTTTTTACATCAATTGTTGTACAAAAGTATTTTGAAAAGTCTTAGAAAAATATTTCGAATTTTTACCATTTTTAGACCATTATAGATAAGTCGAAGCGTTCAGGATCAAGAGCGGATAACTCCAAAATTGACTTCACATATTTCGTTAGATTCCTCAAGAAATTCTGTATAACATTGCACTTTACCGCCTTATTTTTCATCGTTTTAGCCTGGTTCTGAACCTGAAGTTTGAAATCCGAAAAATTTCTTTACTAAAATAGAGAAAAATGTGTAAAAATGTTTTATGAAATATTTGAGTTATCCGCTTTCGATCCTAAACGCCTCAGCTATTATAATTTCTTAATCGTATCGCCCTCAATTGTCGTTCCCTTATTCTATGAATCAATAGAAGATGCTATAATTGCATGGATTATTTTTCTGTGATTTCAAAAAACCTTTTGGTTCTTTTTCAGTTTAGTTGAGTTGGTATTGTTTATTGTCGATACATATATATTGGTAAACCATTGTTTCAGGTTTTGACTAAGTAATTTTCCACATACCGTCAGTTTCCATATTAAATATGCTGTTTTAATGTAACAAACAGAATTTTTAAAAATATGTTAAAAATAATTTTAATATAAACATTCATTGCATGTTTTTTTAATATGCATTTTTATTGTTTTGGTTTTTTTCACCGCTTTCACCGCTTCTGTCCAATTGTGCACTTGAGAAAGTAGTCAGAGAATGGAACACAAATATAAAGAGTGGTATAAGATTGGGCTCCAAAAAGAAGAACCTTAAAATAAATTGCATTGCTTTTGCAGATGATATGGCCCTGTTTGCTGAAAAAGTGGAAGAAGCACAGAACCAAATCATTGAACTAAAGAAACAAGCAGCTAAAATAGGTTTTCACATCTCCTTCGAAAAAACTAAAATTATGACAAACATCAAACACCCACGTAAATACTTCAAAGTCCAAGAACAAAAGATTGAAATAGTAAAAGAATTCAAATATCTCGGAGAATGGATTATTTGGAATGCTGGGGAAAGCAAAGCAATGGAATTCAGAAAAAATAAACTTGAACTGGCCTTCCAACTAAAAAAGATACATACAACAAAAAATATCTTTCCTGTGGACCCAAAATTGCACACTACAAGACAGTGATTAAGCCAGAAGCACTATATGTAGCAGAAACACTAAACATGAACTTCAAAGGTCAAATGAAGAAACTTGAGCTAAAGGAAAGGAAAATTTTAAGAAATCATAGGACCAAAATTTCAAGATAATAAGATAGTATACAACAAGAATGAAACTTTTTACAAGAAAATTGAAAAACTTTCAGATACTATGCGAAAAAGGAGAATACGTTTTTATGGTCATCTTCTCAGAATGAACCCTAACAGATTAACCAAACATATCTTTGACTTTTTCCGTAACCGCAAAACAAAACCCAACTGGTTTAAAGAAACTGAGATAGATCTAGCAGAATTAAAGATTTCAGAAAATTCACTAATTAATCGTACAGGTAAATTAATTACTAAAGATGAAAACTTCAGGTTCCAAGACAAATCTACACAAAAATCCAAACCCATCATTTCGGACGAAGAGAGGAAAAGAAGATCATAAAGAATGAAGAAATACTGGGTACTAAGAAAAGAACAACACACAAAGAAATGATCGATCCAACGTACCCCAAAGATGGTAAAACGGAAAAAATAAAAATGGAAGCAATTGCGATGAACCACTGTTCTACAAATGATTAAAAATACTGCCTTCATAAAAATAATAGCGTATTTTAGATAATAAATAGAATATGTAGATAAGCGAGAATGTTTCATTCTTATTCCATTCTTCATTCTTCTTTCCTTTTTTTCCGCGTAAGGTCAGCCCTAAGACATTAAAAAAAATTAAAATATGTTACAAAAGATCCGGAATTCTTTATTACCAACAGACACCTTCGTGTTAAGGTGTAGTACATAAACGAACAAAATTCGAAAAAATCAGTTTATTTTCAGTTGAGCCCTTAACATATCGCAATATGAATCACACTGACCGCTTGCTACTCTTTATGATCTGCAAAAACATACTATCTAAATATAATATATTTATATATATTTATCATATTATGACAGAGCACTTCTTGATTCCTAATCAGCCGGATGACTATCAAAGATCACCAAGTCCCGGTCATTTTATTATCTTCTCTGGATAGTAGGACATTGATAGTGAGATCTGTAAGTGTGGTGACTAATAAGTTAATTTTTTTTTTAACTTTTGATTAAATGATTATTTTAATTAGAATTATAATTATTTAATTAGCATTATATAATGGACACTGACAAATAAAAATGTATTGATAATAAAGAAATATGATCGGAAGTTATTTTTAAAAAAAGTTGTGTTTACATGTGTATTTACCTCATAAAAATATTTTCTGATGTCTAATATTACTATTTAAGTATATTACACTAAATATAAATATATTACTAATTCATAATAATATGTAAAAATGATGGAAATATACAAAAATTGAAACAATTAAACTACTGCATCTGCTGTTCTGGATAAATTAATGAATAATTTCTAATTACCGTACCAATAATTGCTTTAATGTAATTCATACTAATATGTATGAAATTTGGTATTGTTATTTTATTAATAAATTTAACTAATGTTATGGCCTTGATTTAATGATTTTAGTATTGTTTTAAAAACCTAATACTCTTTAGGCTCAATTCTTATTGCCTTTCGGTAGCCAAATCAACTTGGCTCAAATCCGTTACAAGGTTTGGCTTGTTCACATAATACCGATAATCGTTCAAGGTCTGAATTTATGTTTCCTTAAACTAAGAACATTCGCATTTTTTAGCGTTAGCGTCATTATTATATTTAAACTGAGAAACTTCATAAATATACTTCTTATATAATTTTCCGGATCCTTTTTTAGTTTAGTATTAATAATAATAATAATAATAATAATTTTGTTATTTAATCTGGGACAATAATTATATTTAAAACCATAAAACATAATATTTAAAATCATAAAACATAAACTTTATCATTTTAAAGTAGAACACGATTACAAAGTAATTAATAAAGGGAAAACAGTAATTGGCAATAAATTTGGAGTTAGCTCCCAATTAAAAATTAAAAGAAAGATAATGTAAAGAAGATAACAGTAATTATAAAGGAAGAAAAAAATTATTATACTTATTACATAATAAAAAAAACGACAACAAAAGAATAGTGAAAGAAGAAGGAAAAAACTCTAAATGATCGGTGTTAAAGCGATGCAAACAGCCATATTAGAAAAAACAAATATTAATCCTAAAACTGAGAAACTATTTCCGATTTTTTGGGGATTTGTAAGGAGAAAGGGTTGTTAAATACGCAGGATTTAAAGGTTTACGTGGTAATGGTATATAATAAGTCAATCATATTAATGGTATTATTATATTAATTACCATTTCATATTATTTGTTATAATAATATAAATTATTATAATAGTATATATAGTATAATAATACTATATAATATTTATGACCAGTATTAAATAGTGATAATCCACGAAATACAACAATTATATTATTTAATGTTTAAGTATATAAGCGATAACGGTATTTTTTTTAATTTATTTATTACTTGATATTTACTACTGTATTACAATAATACATCAAGTAAATAGGCTAAGCGATACATAATGACATGTGAAAATGACAAGTAGAGAAACTACCCACTGGTAGTACTCAAATCACAAGTTTAACTAAGAAGGTCACGGGGTCATCTTCTTTAGACGCCTCGGAGGATTATCGGGAATTGAAGAGGAAGCTAGTGAAATTAGAGGGTTTGAGTGGAAATGAAGTTTGTTATGAAAGAATAGATAGCGGGTTCGGCCCAAATCAGCAACAAATGGGACATTAAGGTCATTGTGGATGACTTTATTCTTTAAAAAATAAGGAGCATTTACGAAGGATTTTGGATTGTAGGGATTGGATACGAGAGGAATTCGATGGCTTAGTGGAGCCCCAAAGCTCTACTCCGCAGGTCCAAATAGGTCATATGATGGTTATGTAGATGAGTCTTTTGTAATTAATTGGGAGCTTAGAGCGTTTGTCCAGTAAGTGTTGAAGTACCTTGAAACGTCGAGCGGTTTCTTGTCTTTTCAGTCTCGTATGAGGATTCCAGGTTAATCGTTTGTCAAGATGCAACCCTAAGTATCGGATTTGTTCTAATATTATCGGATCTAGCATAAGTGGTACATTATTAAAGGATACTGAAGGGCAGGAAGTCATTGGTTTACGACGTATGGTAAAAGTGATTTGATGCGATTTTTGAGAGTTTATTTTAATTCTCCAGTTTTGACATCATGCTTCAATATCAGTGATATGGGATTGGAGGCTTTGGGATACAATAACTGATAACTGCATTTAAAACCAACATTTATGCACAACGAAAATACCACGATTCCGCATCCCTCAATAAAATTTACTCTCTTTGGACAAAATTTTACTTAACCACTTATTCAGTACAGCTGTAAATTTTTCTCTATTCGATGTTACCTTGATTCCACTTATAGATTACTTTCCACCTTCCTCCAGAGGATTGCCAGGTCCATTCCATAGGCGACGTCAGAACTTCCGAGTTGACGGTAACTGGACACTGTTTTGCAGATTTCCGTTCCAACCACCAGCAAGTTCCCTACAAGTTAAGTTAAAGAATAAGATATTTTAAGTTATTAATAATATTCATAAAATATAATCAAACAATAATAGACCGTAGACAAGCTAAGGATTATTTGTCTCTAGCACATTAACTGTAAGAACTCGTGACGAGCGGTTTTTTCTAAGTGATCTGTAATTTAGAAAAACATATTGGTAACGGGAATGGCTTAAACACCTTACTGACCACAATGCTTTTTTTTCTTTCAACTATGCTGCTTAGCTATATGGGAAAGTTAATTTATATAGAGTATATAGTAGTAATCAATCTGCAGCCCCGTTAAAGTCGGATTTTGTCAAGAGAGACTTAACTGTGTTGAAGTAAGCAGAATCGCTTCAATCTCGTAGGTTTTGGTATTTATTTGAATTATTCAAAATATAACAATTATTATTATATGAGTAATAACTCTTTTTCAAGTCAATGGCAGAATAAGCCTCTTGTTTACAACGGAAATAACACGATTATGCCAAGTACAATAAACTCATTTTGGAGAAAATTCGACCGGGTATAGTGATATAATATAAGGTATTAAGGTATCATGGAGTGATTTAGCTATCCTTATTCGATTATGTTGTAATAGACTGTTGATGTGAAATGTGCGTTCTCATGTCCATCTTCTTATCATTTTCTACCAAACTGGTTAAATATTAACGTATGTACAATACATATATTATAACGGTAACGGGTTACTTCTTTACAAGTATTTGAAGGAATAAGACTTGCTTTTGGAATAATTCCCAATAATATCCTAATTAAAAAGACACGCACATACAAAAGAAGCACTTATGAAAGAAATTGATTATTTATCCGTTTTAATAAAAAATATCTAATGTTGTTTTCAAAGGCCGTCAGAGATTGGATTGTGCCAAACAGTTGTCTGACCTATGATGTCATGGGAAATTTGGCTAAAGTTCAACAACCTTTGTAACATTAACTGACAAAAACAATGTTTATTAATGACTATTAATCAATTCTGATAGATTTCAGGCTGATAAAGAAACTCTGACAATTTTCAAACACAATGAAGGATGACGTTATGAGAAGTAATACGCTGTGTTACTGATACAGTACCTAGGAGTGTGTTGCCTGAATTTAATTAATATTATTTATTTTTCAATACTATTATTTGTTTTAAATAATGGATTCTCTCAGAATAGCATTCCTTACTTACAGGGAGTGATTTTATTCTGTAGACGTTTTAAAAATGTCTTATTTTAAACTATTAGAATACATGTGGTTATTATTGAATGTGAATAATACATAAATATATTACAATATAATATATAAATATAATGTAATAATATATAAATATATTATTACAATTCACAATATTTTAGAGAGCTCTTAGAGACCACAAGTAAGATGTCACAACACTTCAAAAATGGTATTACAAAATAACCACTTTTCTTTTTCTTTTTTAAGTCATGACAAAAAAAACTAAATGGCTTAATGGGTTTGTAATATCTATTTAACGATGTCTGAACAATAAAAAAATATATAATTGCGCCAGTCAAGTGTGAAAATTTATTTCCAACTCTTTTCAAGGTCTCAGACAATAACTAATAATAAGACAAGATAATTAATTAAGATTTCGTCATTAACTCATACATGACTTGCGAAACTAACTTCATAAATAAATATACGTATTTATTTATGGAATTAAAAAAAATTAAAATCCAATATACACAGCAAACCCGCTCGCCCCCAACACAAATAAACACCAAAATCCTCTCGTTCTCCTTCGTTCAAAATCCTCTTCCCTACTCTCTGTTACCTGGACTTCCTATCAGAAGATTAAAAGAACAATAACCTTGAGACCTGCTCAGAAAACTCTAATCAGTTCAGAAATTTCGAATTACTGCAAATCGAAGAGAAAAAATAAGCATTGAGATCTAATTTACAGCGCAAGGAGCAAATGCAATATAAAAGGATAATAAATTAAAATATTATATTTCCTTTATTTATTTATTTATTTTTTTTTTTTTAAATAGTTAAATAAATATTTGAAATTCATTTGGCAATTTTGGGTCAAACGTCGAAATATTACTAATTAACAATATATTTTATACTAATTAACAATTTACTAATAATCAATATATATTATATAATTATAATATATATTCTATTTTAAAATATAAGGAGCGGCGTGGTTCAGTGATAGAGGGCTGAGATGGCGTGCCGAAGGTCCTTGATTCAAATCCCACTGTTTGACAGACTTTTATATTTGTAATTTATTTGTAATATATCTGTAAGCAGCCGGAGATGGGTCCTGTGGGGTCTAGAACCCTTCAGGAGCTCATCCATACTCTATAAAGTGCGTACCCGAAATAGGAGGATAACCTGGTAATGATAACCTAGGACAAATAAGCTCCCTGGACAACCTTACAGTCTTTACCACGAATTGAACCCCTGATCATGCATTTGTTTTAGTGGTACAGTTTTTTTTACTTTTTAAAATATACCTGGAATGAGAATTTTCCTGAGTCATCTTTTACCATCTTAGACTTTACGCTTCGAATGCCTTTGATTAAGGATGGTGCCAGACCGTGCTCAATATCTGGAGTAGGTCCAAAAAGCCGCAGTAGTCTTGGTCAAACTAGGAGAGAAAATGGCAACATGGGGAGTTTTGTTGTAATTTTGTAACTGTGTTTATCAAGTTATACAACGGTAATCTTCTTTCCTGGTTAAGAAGATCAGGTTTGTAAACGGAAAAAATCTTTTTGCCCACCATCAAGTTTTTATGGTTTTAAAAAAGGTATTATTTTATCATTTCATTGATTGCCGTATATCTCAGAAACTTAAATGTTTTTCACTGTAGGAAATAACAGCTGTTGTGTTACAACAGCAACGTCTATTTTCCACAAAGTCTGCATAAAACGGGTATAAATAAAAAGGAAATTTAAAATCAAATGATACATTTACAATCCAAAATTCTCAATGTTCCTTATTTCGTTACGAAATTACAACTTTATCTCATGGCATTATGTAAAATTCATTTTACTTGCTTGATGTATTATTATTATTCTTATCTATTTTTTTTTCTCGCATTCGCGGGTTCAAAACAGAGATGGGGGACAAGTCCAACCATCTGCAGTTATTATTTTTTTATTTTTATATTTTTCATCCCTAAACATTCAGAAATTTTCTGACGACCCTGGCTGTGTCTAATAGAACTGCCTGTTGGGCCTCCTTTAAAACCTCGGCCGGAATTCCCAGTTTCTCAATGCCCTCCAACGTGGACTTAGGAACCAATCCATTCGTGGAGATTATAATAGGTGTTACCACCACGCTTTCCATATGGTATAGCTCCTTAAGCTCAGCCGCAAGTTCTTGATACTTTCGAAGTTTCTCACAACAGTTGAGTTTATATTGTTGTCGTTAGGGATTGCAATATCAATTATACTTGCTCTCCTCTCACTCGACTTTATAAGGAGGATATCTGGTCTATTATGATGCACAATGTGGTCTGTTATAATGGACTCATCCCAATATAGCTTAAGAAGACCTTTTTGTAGAAGTTTATTGGGATGAAGTTTATTATTATTGTTATTATTTTTATTTAAGGTTATAAATTTCAATAAATACATTAAAAACAAATTGAGTAATGAGTTGAAAAGTTCACACTGACTAAACATATATTCAAGCCATAATAACAGCTCATCCTAGTGAGCACCAATATAATGTTAGGTCAGGTGTGTTTGATCGATCCCTAGCAAGCGCATGAAAGAACCCACTGAGAATATGGAGTAACATGAGAGACTTCTTTAGGAAAAGCCTTAAGGTTTATTAAAAAATACTTGGTTTATATATTTTTCTCGATATTCCTCATAAAAATTCAGTTATTTCAGAAATAAAAGATTCAAAGAAAAAAATGTTAGTATAAATATTATTTTCAAAAGTTTAGTAATTGATATTTGGCTTGAAAATTCTATCGATTATTTAAATATTTTATTGATACCTGAGTTCGTTCGTTTGCTGCATCTTTGCAGTCCTTCGTACCATCTTCTTCGTAATTGTTACAAGCCCTGCAGCAGTTATTACTGAATCCACAACTCGTTGCCCAGGGATCATAGTGGAGGTGTCCTTAAGTATAACATTATGTTTAAAAATTGATTACTTTAATAGAATATAATAATTAAAAAATAATATAATTAGTTTTCATGAAAGACAACTAACTAACTAAATTCAAGTCATAAACACGTTTTCATGTTTACTCGTATGGTTATCGTTGATATTCACGATTAAAAATATTATAGAAAAATTGTGTAGTTTTATTCTGTTCACCGTTTGTTATTAGCTATTCTAGTACGTTTTACAGTTTAAGCCTCAGCCGATTTTGGCTCACCGGTCATTTGCGTTTACAGTTCAATATTGAACATTCATTGATCGAATTAAGCATCATTTCATGTCACAATGGTTTGAGTTAGAAATACTTAACATCTACATGAGTAGGGTTATTAATACTGTGCAGGAACTGGGTTTTATATCAGCTGTGGCAGATAAATTATTAGTTATCAGCTATGGATCGACCTTGTGGGATATGAAGATCCTTCCGGAACTCGCCCAATGTAAATAAATTAGGTACCTTTAATTGGGGGAAAACCTAGACGTATAGCGTGATACGTTACAGTCCATATACTGAACCCAAAGCTTTATTACTCCCAAAATGGATCAGTTTTTATTTTATTTTTTTAACGTTTTCTTAATTAGTTTATAATAGAAATCACTATAATCATAAATTTTACTTACTTGAATAAATATGGAACACATATCGCCCGTTGGAACCGGGCTGAAATCCGAAAATGTCGCAGTTGTAAGACATGTTCCAAGGAGATGCCGTGATTTTTCTCTGGTCGCTTTGCCACGATCGGGAGGAGTCGTAGGACACACACGACGACTGGCTTTCTTCTCGACCCGTGTGGCAGGCTCCGATGGCGAAGCGATCCGCTAGAAAACAGAAATCGTACGCCAGCAATAAGTAACAATATGATTATTAGAGCCTTAAGGATTGAAAACGGCTGGAAAATAAGATGTATTTGAAACTCCAGTTAATGCTACAGCTAAGTAGCATAACAGACTAAAAACAAAAAATAATAAACCAAGCATTACAAAAATCGGTCAAAACTAAACATATTCCTTTACTGCAGGTTCATACTGCAGGTCTCTAACAAAATATATTTATTCTCTAGCAACCAAAGTGGTGAAAAGCAATGTATTAAAACATATATTTTATTTCTGGATCCACAGATACATTAATTAACTGCCGAACGATTAGTTATAATGGATTTCCAAAGTAATCCTTAAGATTGGATCTGTTATCTTAGGAAATTAAATCAAGCCAGGGGAGAGCTACCGCTGGGTCCTGTTCTTCTTGTCATTGTACTTTATTATACTGTCACCCAATCTGCTGAGTGTTAATTTTTTTGTATTTGTCAAGTGTGGATACAAATATGAAGAGAAAAAAAATCCTCAAGATCATTTGGGTTGGCAATCCTTGGTACAGAAAGACAAAACAGGAATCAAAATGATGCAAATATAGGCTAGAATCTTTCATTTGTTTAAGCTTTTGTATTTAAAAAAAATATAGTAACCAATATGTTATTATTTAAGAGTTCATTATTATTTAACATCACTATTTTATAATTTTATATTCTATCTCCATCCTCAAATCATATTTTTACTTATATTTCTATACGTTTCTTGTATATTTACATCATATTTTATATTTATACCACTTCATTCTATTTGTATACATTTTAAAACTTCCCTTACTTATATTTTCTACTTTCTATGTTCATTTTACTTTTCTACCTGTTATACTCTACATTTCTATCTTTACCTTCTACTTTTCTTTTTCCGGTATTTACTCTTTGACATAATTTTTGTTACATTTTCTTTCATTTTACTTCTGTAAACTCTCTAGGAGTGTATTATCATACATTTTATATTTTATCTATATTCTACTAGCTTTTCCATAATTTTACATCCCACCTCTGATGTTTATACTTTATTCTATTTGTAAACTTTTTGTTTACTTCCTTCTTTTATCTTTGTAAGTTTTACATCACCACCTTTCTGTACATTTACTCTGTAATATTTGTATTCATATATATCCCTCACTTTTTTGTTCTAATTTTCTATTGCTCTACATATATTTTTATATTATCATATTCTTGGTACTGTAATGTATTTTTATAGTTTTGTTGTTTTTTCTGTTTTCTTTCTCAGCACTGAAGATGACCCACAAAGTGGGTCGAAATGTCGGCACAAAATAAAATAAGTATCCATTTATTTAGTGTTTAATTTGACTGCAACCCCAACTATTTCCTTCCTTACTAAAAAAAAATAGTGTAATTTCGGGAAAAAGTTTATCATTTAATTTAATAATTATTTTATTGTAAGCAAGAAAGCTTCTGAACGAGTGTTCAATATTATTTAAAATCTTCAGCTATAATATTTTTTTTAAATAATAAATAATAAAACATGAAATAATAAAATAAGCAGAATGAAAGATACGCAATGGCATTAAATACAGCCAAGTAGAAAAACTATCCACTGGTAGTAGTTAAATAATCAATTCACCTTAGAAGGCCATCTTCTTTTTAGTAGCCTCGGAGGATTATCGGTAATTGAAGAGCTATCTATGAAACTAGCCGAGATGGGATGAAGTTAGCATGAAATGATTGTTATCAGGTTCGGGCCAAATCAGAAACAAATGGAACATTAAGCCATTACGGATGACTTTATTCGTAACGTAGTGATAGTCATGTATATCAGTCATTTGTAGTTAACTGGGAGTTTAGAGCGTGTGTCCAGTAATTTGTGAAATGTCCAGTAGTTGTCTGAAATGGCAATATAATAAATTAATGAACAATAAATGAGAGTCATTTTATATTATTTGATTGTCCTTTTTAATATGGTTGTCTAAAGTTTCCTAAAATCGGTATAATTAAAAAAAAAACTGATGCACTATCCTGTATGTGAGTTTGGATCTAGAAAATTTGCCTTTTAGTGGAAAAACTCATTAGCTAAAAGATGAAAGGTGTCATATTCTTTGGCCACTGAGTATCAATTTTTTTAATTCGGTTAAGTATACCTCCTGACTCCAACTTGACTCAGTAGAGAAATACAAAAAGTTAATATGTATCTCAATATTGCATTAGTTTTGGTATATTTTATGAGAAAATCCCGCTATCTATTAAATGCCCCAAGGTTTGATAATAAATCTTCCAAAAATATACGACTTAAAGAAGCTTAGAAACACCGTAAAAATTCCTTGTGACAAGAATGCGACCGGACGATTTGTTTAAATTAATATTTATCATTATTTTTACTAACAAATACATTAATTTTACATGTTAAGCATTTTAAGAAAAACTCAATTCTATTTCTTTATTTTGTAATTATTAAATTTTGCATTATGAGCCATCCCATTTGAAATTAAAATAATTTTATCCGATGAAATTAGATTTTTTTTTTTAAATATTTCACTTTCTTTATTTATTTTGACATTCTTTCCTACCATAAGCCATTTCCACATCGGTATAAAAATGTCTACACTTTAATTTAAAAAGTTCTTTAAATCTTAGATAATATACAAGAACTTTTAATAAAATGTCGTAATAATATAGCTTAGCGAACCTGAAGGCACGATGCCGATACTACGAACCTTTGCATACAAACTTCCGTCCAATACCGAAACCCGAATCCGCCAAATCACTCTTAACGCAACCCACCCACCAACACCTGGGTCTACCCCTCAGATGCTTCCCAGTCGGTACAGAGCTTAACTTTAAATTAACTTTTTAGGAATTCGTTACTAATTCCAACAACTTTACAAGCTCATCTTAATCTTCGAGTCGCAATGACTTCAATAATTATTGAATGTTCACGAAAATCCTCCTTCAAACCAAAACATGCTTTCTTACTGTTATCAGATGTGGTGAACACGAATTTGAAGTCAGATTTTGTCTATCACGCACAGTTTCCTGAGAAATTCTAGTTTTTTATCCAAAAAGGTGAGTTTTTTGTGGATTTGACGAATTTTTTTTCGGCATCAAAACATAGTGAAAAAAATTCAAAAGCCCGATGATTTTGAGCGCAATGAAGTATATTTGAACGGAAAAAATTTGATGGGAATATTACAAGTGGTTAAAGAAATATGGCTAAAAGTGTTTTTTCAGTTTTTCAAGGATCTCACTTTTGAAGCAAAGTTAAATACTACTGAGAAAAAGGCTTGGATTGCTTTTCGAGAGGTATGTGCTAAGTTTTTGGGAAACAAAAAATCTAGAGACTACCGAAAAATAGTCCAAGAACTGCTTACTTCATATAAAACATTGGGATGCAAATGTCCTTAAAAATACATTTCCTGCATAGTCACCTAGACTTTTTCGCCCCAAATTTGGGTGCAGTTTTGGACAAACATGGAGAACGATTCCACCAAGACATATCCAGAATGGAAAAAAGATATTCTGACAAATGGAATGAGAAGATGCTGGCGGATTACTGCTGGACACTGCAGCGGGAGACAGAGGAGGAAGAGTACAAAAGAAAAAAAACTACTCATTGACGATGTGTGTATATTTTTTGAGTTGTGTCATATCTAGTATTATACCTGATAGCATGCAGGATTCAATTAATTATATTTTATTGTTGAAAAAGAAAAAAAATCTGTTCTAATAAAGACAATAATTTTCAAATACAATTTTTCATTTTTTCCAAGTTTCACCTCTTTTCTCTCAAAATCAGAGGGTGATAGAATTTTTCTGAGTTCGGATTCGGACTCAGCACACCTGAAAACATGAGAAACAGGCAAAATTGTTCAAGGGAGGGGAGAAAAGTTTTTGTTTGCAGAACAGTGTAATTACTAACCGGGTGCATGCTTCGCAATGCCGTGTTTTTTAATCTCCTAAATTTTTCAATAGTCTCATCCTTTTTTGGACTGAATATTCTACGCAACTCCTTTTTTTCGAATATCTTAAGACCTTTTTCATCCTTCAGCGTTAGCGGCCACGTTTCACATACGCAAAGAAGAGTTGGAAGGATGTCGGTTTTATGAATTATTTTAATAAAATATACATAACAGAATATTTTAAGTTCTGTTAAGTTATATAAAGTTCTTTTAGTATTTAATACTTAAAATTCAATTATTCGAAGTTGAATAATTCATTAAGTTTCTGAACTTCTTTAAATCATAAGACGACTAATGGTGATGGATCGTCAACACCACAGTAACATCCATTAACAATCAATACCTTCCAGATAACATGAAGTGAGGCAACATTATGAGTGCATTAAAAATAATTTCTCTCTTATCTTATCAGTGTGTGTTTGCATTCTCATAGGAATCGTTAACGAGCTTTTGTATCCGAAACTTTTAATTATATCACAATCAGTTGTTTTCTAGGACGAACCGAGGTGTTAGTTAAATATTTAAATGATACTAAAGCGTCACGAAATCCATGTAAGAATGTATAACTAGATAGCAACATGACTATTTTTCTCAAAACCTCTCCATTATATAAACAAGTTTTTAGAGATATTTTATTTTAGTTTAATAAAAAAAGTGAATTTTAATAAGTCTATTTTAATTGATAAACATATTTTATTATATTAGGCGTTCAGGGTCAAAATCAGAGAACCCCAAATTTCAAAAAATTACTTTTTCGCATTTTCGGTAGTTTAGTCAAACAATGGTTCACACTCCCGAAACTTCATGTTCAGAATCGGACTAAAACCATGAGAGCAATGGTCAATTTTTTAAATTTTGGAGTTCTCTGATTTTGATCCCGAACGCCTCATATATCCTATAATATCAATCGAAACGAGTCACTGAATTGAAGTACAAATTAGTATGTTAGGATAAAGAGTTGAATTTTTTTTTCCTGGTTACAATATTGAAAAAAAAAACATAATCTGAATTACAGAATACATGTAAATTACAGTTATACAATATGAACTACGAACATTTCAACTAAATTGACAGTTGAACCTCACTATTAATAAGAAAAAAAATTCTATCAATGTCTTAAGAAAATTGACTCATTTAGAAACAAAACCCATTATGTCCACTTTTTACGAAAAATCTTATGTTGACATTACATCTCTTTCTTGTACACCTATTGATCCGAAAAGGGGATAAAAAAATAAAATTAGTGTGTGTGACTTTATGTATTGTATGATTAAGAATTATTACATATCACAGGCAAATCTACGAAAAATAATGGTTACGATTATTAAAGTTATAACTTCGAAAGGTGGTTATTACTATCATTATTAAAGCACAGATAATAAGTTATTATTATATAAAGCCTGCTTACGACATATACTAACATATACAAGCCTAATATTTGGTTATGTGTCTAAAACTAATTATAAAAAACTACACATATTCCAAACAAATGCCTTAGAATTGCTGGAAATTATGCATATTACACTTAAGTTAATAACGTATACCTTATATTCATAAGAATTCTTTTTTAAGTGTAAACACAATAAAAACCCACTTATACAAATTTTTGGGAACTTTACAAAAAATAGTACAAAGCGGTGAGAGCTGGGCCCTATTAAGGAAGGCGAGCAATTCAGAATGAGAAGTAATGCAGAACTGATGGAGTTGCTAGCGGAGCCAGACTTAGTCACGGTCATTAGAAAGAGAATGCTTTGCTGGTTAGGTCATATTGAACGCATGGATCCGAAGAGACTTCCTCGAAAAATGGTGTATGATAATCCGGGAGGAAGGAGAAACCGCGGGAGACCCCGATTGAGATGGATGGAAGATATGGAAGAGGATCTGCGTAGGATGGGAGTGCGGAGATGGAGGAGGTTAGCTTCAGATAGAGCGGAGTGGAGCAAGTTGTTGGAGGAGGCCCAGGCCCTACAAGGACTGTAGCGCCAGACTGTGAGTGAGTGAGTACAAAGCGGTATGTACATAAAAGAACAAAGCATTTATTATTGTACGATACAAATTTTATTTCATTTTATTATTATTGTTTATATACATAAATGTGTATATATATATATATATATATATATATATATATATATATATATATATATATATATATATATGTGTGTGTGTGTGTGTGTGTATAAGTTATTAAGGATGAACAGTAACAATTTTTGTTTATTTTATTATTATTAATTTTTTTTCTCTCCGTTGAGTTTTTATGTATATGTTTTTTCTTTCATTGTGTATTATGATTCTGTACAGATACATTTAAATTTGTCCAATGGTAATTGTTTTTAAATATTTTTATTTGAAAAGAAAAGATATGTCCATGACCGGGACTCGAACCCGGGTCGCCCAGACCACTAGTCTGGAGCTCTACCAATTGAGCTATCCTGGCTCGCCCCCCCGGCCATAGACATATCCTTTATTTTCACTGATCCCATGTCCCCGCGTACTCGCAATTTGCGATGTATACGAGGGGAAGAATGTTCTTTGAAGGGGAAGACTGGTCTATTTGGTACAGCATATAATTTTGTTTTTGTGAATTGTTGCAAATTATATAAGAAATAAATATTTTTTAAAAAATGTATTATTATTATTACTATTATGTGGCGAGAGGTTATAGTTTATATTGCCTAGTAATTTATTTACTTCCTAGTGTAGTTTCTATTGAGGTGTCAACTAAATCTAAAGTTCAAGGTGCTATTTCCAACGCTATAAATCTATTCAAGAGTGATTTCAGTAGTAATTGTATATTTAAAAAAATATTTTTATAGCTTCAAGTAAAATTATCGGTTTACTACCAGTCACCAAAATATAATATTTTATTCCCATTTATATAATTTATAAAAGTAATGTTGTATATAATTTTAAATATCAAAATTAAAAAGAATTAAATTACATTTATAAACAGTTTTATTTGTTTTATAAACTCTGTTCAAGTGGTACTTTCAATTTGTCAATATTTAACGAACTCTATTATCTTATTTATATTAATATAGGAACCTTATTTACCAACTTTTAAAAGTTTCACGATATGATATAATGTAATTTTCTGGACGAAAATATATTTTAACCTTCAAGTGAAGCACCTCTTCCGGTTTCAATAGTCAGTTGAAAAAAGTAAATACTGAATTGTTTTGTGCAAGTCTATTTTTACTTCTACGTTTTCACATCATTTTTTTTGTTTTTTATTATTCATCGAAATTAACAACTGTATAATAACAATACATATAGTAAGTAGAATGAATGTTATATATTAAGTATGAGATAGAGGCAAATAGAGAAACTACCCACTGGTAAGACTCGAATAACAAATACAACTTGAAAAGTCACGAGACCATCTTCTTTTCATATGCCTCTGAGGATTATCAAGAGCTGAAGAGGTTGCTAAGTTGAAAACTAGTGGGTTTAAGGGGGAAAAAAGTTTTTCATGAAAGGATTCACATCGGGTTCGGGCCAAATCAGTAGCAAATGTAGCGTTGTGGTCGCTCGCTGTTTCAGGCTACTTCAACAGGACTTACGGAGTAGAGCTTTGTGACTCCACTAAGCCATCAAATTCCTCTCGTATTCAATCCTTACAATCCAAAATCCTTCTTAAAATCCTCAACGCTCCCTACTTTGTTACGAACAAAGTAACCCATAATGACCTTAATGTCCCATTTGTTGCTGATTTAGCCCGAATCCGATATCAATCTTTTCATTAAAACTTCATTTCCACTCAAACCCACTAGTTTCAAACCTGGTAACCTCTTCAATTCCTGATAATCCTCGAGGCGTCTGAAAAGAAGATGCCCTCGTGGCCTTCTAAGTTGAATTTCTTATTCGAATAATACCACTGGGTAGTTTCACTACTTGCCTTTATGTCGGGAAATTATTTATCTTTCATTGTATTTACTTGATGTATTCAAAGATACAGTTGTAAATTTCAATAATTACTTTTTTTTTAAAACATTATGGTCATTATGGATGACTTTGTATGGGTGACTATTCGTAATAAAGTAAGGAACAGCGAGGATTTTATGACGGGTTTCGGATTGAAAGGGTTGGAGAGGAATTCGTTGGCTTAGTGGATCCCCAAAGCTTTTATCCGTAAGTCCAGATGGGTCTTATAATAGTCATGTATAAGAGTGTTGAGTAATTGTGAGCTATATCTGAAATTCATTCCAAGCTAACAGTCATATTAGGATATTGGTTGTCATCACAAATTATTATATAACGTAATTTGTATCCGATTATTAGTGGTTTCAATTACAACAATCATGTTGCACTGGTAATTATGAAGTGACGTAAGTTTGCGTTGTGTCACTTAAGAATTATTAGAGCTATATATATTTATATGAATTGGACTAAAATAAAATTAGGCATGTTTATTATTATATTAAGTTTTAAAATACAACTTGATTCTTTGGATTTTAATTTTTTCTCTTAATCACACAATCGTAAAATGAAGTAAGAACAAGTATCGAAGTAAGAACCAGTTTCTTATTACAAGGGCTCTCCAAGGTGATACCCTCTATGTTTTTTTTCCTGTATGTTTTATTAATTCAATTATAAGTTACAAAAATAGTAAAACCGAGGAAAAAATAGGAGCGATTCATTTTAACATAGCAATAAACTAATTTGTTACTTCTCGTAATATAATTCGTTTTACGTAAAAAACATTAATATTTGAGTTACTACATACTTGGAAAAGAATGCTGATAAACGACATTCCACTTTCCAGTACTTGTGTCCCAAGCCCAAGTGTTACTCCGCTTGGACGTATCTGTCACTACAACCTGAGTAGCCTCATTAGGATCTCTTTTCAAACAGTACCAATAACATGCCTAAAACAAACATAAATCAGTATGAATAATATAAATATCATATAATATTTCGTAGAGCTTCAATATCTATGTTTGTGTAGTGGAGTAGCCCAGTGCGTTGATTACTAATCTCCTGAGACGAAATTCGAGACAGGCTAATTTCTGTAAACAGGTGTGAATCTATCCTGTAAGATCTGGAGACTTAAAGGTCTCCAGGCTCTATAGAATTGGGTACCCTTAACTATCAATAAAACCTGGCGGTTGTGGAAGATCTCGGCCAAAACTCCTCCCAACGTAACAGTTGGAAACAAAGTCGCGAACGATATACACTTCACGAGTAGTGGTACACACTTTTCAATATCTAAATCATTAGTCTTCATAGAGGATAACCTTCCAGATGTTGATGAACCCGATCTTGTCAAGTTCATAAAAGTTGTCTACACGTCTGTGTCCCGGTACAATTAACGATTCCATAAAAGAAGCATCTGATTGGGATGTATGACAATATTGCCGGAGAAGGAGGGTTCTTATAGGAAATGGATAGTAGATCATAGCTGACTATGTATAGTATCATAGTTGAGTGTAGTAGAATCAAATTAAAAATAATGACACAATGAAAGAATAATTCCAACAAGGGTTGTTATCTATCTTCTAGGCAAGTTCTAGTCGTCAGGTTTTAAAAAATGTTGGATGTGACGATCTCAGGAATTGTTTCAAAAAAGGTAGGATTATCAATCAGCTAGAATCTTTCCCATATCGGGAGCCAACTGGTCTGCACTTCCCTCAGTTTAGTCAACTCATTCTTTACAAAATTGGATTTAACCACTTTTTCATAGAGGCAGTATATATATATATATAAATAAAGAGAGAGAATTTTTGACATTGATTTTTGAGAGAGAGAGAGAGAGAGAGAGAGAGAGAGAGAGAGAGAGAGAGAGAGAGAGAATGAGTGTGAGGGAGTATTTTAGTTGGATTTCCTTAAATAGATCCTCGGATGGAAACCTCGTTTACCGTATGAATTCTTGGCAACACTATAGGGTGCAATTGAACTTGCGAGAGACGACGAGAAAAAGCTATTTCCATCAGTAATCACATAATAAGTGATCCCGGTGAATAAGTGGCTGAGTCAAATTTCGTCCAAAATGAGCTAATTGCACTAAAGGAAGTGGAATCGTGTCATTCTCGTATTTTTTGCTTAATATATAGTTATAATATTAGAAATTACTCTTTTTCAAGCCAATTCCCGACTTAGCACCTTATTCCCCACGAGAATAACACGATTCCGCTTATCTAAGTACAAGAAACTCAATTTGGAGAAAATTAAACTTAACCACTTATTCACCAGGGCTGCGGATATATTCAATAAATTATACCTAGTATTATCAAATAAATAATACCGATCTATCATCTTTCTATTAATAACTGTCATCATTCTTTTGAAATTGTTGTAGGCTTGAATTACTTCATCAATCAGACTATTTCTTTCGTAACTTCGACAGAAATCGACATCATTTAGAGGTTTTAAAAATAGACCAATTTATCTGATCATAGTTTACGAGTTGAAAACAGTAGGGAACAATTTTACATCTAAATTGAATACTTCCTTTGGCCAAAAACCAAGGCCGGGTCGTGCAACTCACCGCCATAGCGAGGATATCGTCTATCCTACGTTTACTGCCAAATTTATAAATACCATGATATTAAATGTTTTCTTCTACTCTTCATATGTTTTCGGAACGATTTACATTGTTATTTCTGTAATCGTAGGTATAATACACCGTGCCCCATTTTTGTGACTTTTGTATTTGTTTAGGAGAAGCAATTTCCCATAACTTTGAACTATTAAAATTTGTTCTTCGTTATATTATAAGGACAACTTAAAGAAAATTGTTCACACTGTTATTGACAATGATAAGTGGTTGGAAATATTGATCATAGTATTTATTTAGAACAATTTACCTAAAATATTGCCTATTTCATGGACACGGTGTCCTCTATCACCGCGTCACAGATTTGTAGAATAGAATAGAAAACAAACTTTATTCTGGGACCAAGTCCCTTTAGAATAACAATAATGAACAAGTAAAATAAACATAATATTCATCTGGCCAGGAGGCTACATAATGATACAAATCATGAAGTAATCATGAGTGACAAAACATAATAGAAATAGAAAAAATAAATAAATGATTAAAAAGTACGAGACTTTACAGGATTTTAACTAATTGTCGAAAAAAAATAATAATAAAAATAAAATATATATATAAAGAGAAGCGAGGGATCGTTGACTGGATGATGTAAGGAAGAAAATAGTTGGGGGTGCAGTCAATTAAAACACTAAATAAGTGGATACTTATTTATTTCTATACGTTCCTTGTAAATTTATATCATATATTTATACCACTTCATACTATAGGTATGGATTTTTTAAAAACTGTTATACTCTATATTCATATCTTGACTTTCTACTGTTATTTTTCCTTTATTTACTCTTTAATTTCATTTTGGTTATATCTTCTTTCATTTTACTTACGTAAACTCCCTAGGAGTCTATTATCTTACCTTTTATAGTTTATATATATTCTACTACCTTTTCCATAATTTTACTTCTCACCTCTGATGTTTATACTTTTTCTTTCTTTTTTATATATCTTTCTGTTTACTTCCGTCTTTTATCTTAGTAAACAAATTTTTTGGGCATCACCACCGTTCTGTACATTTTCTCTGTGATTTTTTGTATTCATATATATCCCTCACTTTTGTTCTAAATTTCTACCTCTCTACATATATATTTTTTCTCATTTATCATATACTTAGTCCTCAATGTATTTTTATTGTATTCATTGTATGTTGTCTGTTTTTCTTTCTTAGCCCTGAAGATGACCCACTTTGTGGTCGAAACGTCGGCACTTAAATAAATAAGTATCCACTTATTTAGTGTTTTAATTGACTGCACCCCCAACTATTTTCTTCCTTATATATATAAAGGTTAGATATTAACAAAATAATAATAAATAACATTAATATAATAGTTATTAACGAAATTGCTAAATAAAGCAAATGAATGGCATAGCATGCGATAAAGTATTTACAAAGTCTGTATCTTCTTTGTTGTTGGAAAAATAAACAAAACACGTAGGTAACGAGATCGAGTATTCGATACAAATTAATTCAAGCGGAAGATTGGCCTGCCTGGAGAGCATCTATTTGGGATGCCAAGAGATGATGGAAAAGCAGGGATTTAAATGAGGCCAGTGAAGATGAATGGCGGATGAAAGGAGGGATTGAGTTCCACACAGTGGTGGAACGGGCGAGGAAGGAACGGTCGAATGCCTTAGTTCTGTGGGATGGAATGTAGAGATCGGAAAGGCGGGATCTTGTTTTATGGTGTTGGACAGAGGATTTGAATTGAAGGAGACTATAGATATATGAAGGGTGTTGCGAGTTAATGCATTAGTATAGAAAAACACTAAGGAAATAATGTCTACGAATGGGTGGGAAGAGCCACTTTAACTCATCATAATGATGTGACACCCGGGAACGCCTCGGAGTACCAAGGACAAATCTTAAAGCGCAGTTCATTATTCTTTTTAAGCTACCCTCCAGCAATTTCGAGAGGCCCCCGTATACCACACACCAGTAGTCAAAGTGGGGGAAGATAAGGGATGATACAAGAAGCTTCCGGGTAGATTGTGTAAGGAGATGCCGGGATCGATGGAATAATTTCAGGGAACTAATTGATCGTCGGGATATTTGGGCGATATGTAGTTTCCAGGAGAGGTTTTTGTCCATGGTAATGCCTAGGTTTTTAACGGAGGAGTTGAAACTGATAGGGTGGTCGTTTAGGATCAATGTTGGGAGGGTGGGGATAGTTGCAAGGAGGGAGTTGGAACCTAGAACAATGGCCTGGGTTTTCATTGCGTTCAATTCCAATTTGTTCAGCTTTGCCCAGGCACTGATCCTATCTAGGTCTTGCTGAATACTGGCGAACGCAAATGATAGCTCAGAAGGAGGAAAGGATAAATAGATTTGGAAGTCGTCAGCATATAGATGGTAGGAACAGTGGTGAACGGATTTAGGAAGATCGTTGATGTAACAGTTAAAAAGGATAGGAGAGATGCTTGAGCCCTGTGCCACGCCTGAGGGCAAGGAAAGAGGAAAGGGGTTGGTTGGGCATAGAAACCGCTTGGGACTTGCCAGAGAGGAAGGACTGGAACCATAGTATAGAGCTGTTGGAAAAGGACAATGACTTTAGTTTGGAAAAAAAGGATAGAATGGTCCAAGGAATCGAAAGCTTTGGAAAAGTCTAGTAGGATTAGCACGGTTAGTTGTTTGTTGTCCATGGCTTTATGTATGTCAGTAGTGATTTTGGTAAGGGCAGATTGAGTGGAAAACCCAGAACGAAAACCAGATTGCAGCGGATCCAGGAGTTTGGACTGTTTGAGAAAATTTGATATTTGCGACTGGACTATTCTTTCGAGAGGTTTTTTTAACGGAGGAGTTGAAACTGATAGGGTGGTCGTTTAGGATCAATGTTGGGAGGGTGGGGATAGTTGCAAGGAGGGAGTTGGAACCTAGAACAATGGCCTGGGTTTTCATTGCGTTCAATTCCAATTTGTTCAGCTTTGCCCAGGCACTGATCCTATCTAGGTCTTGCTGAATACTGGCGAACGCAAATGATAGCTCAGAAGGAGGAAAGGATAAATAGATTTGGAAGTCGTCAGCATATAGATGGTAGGAACAGTGGTGAACGGATTTAGGAAGATCGTTGATGTAACAGTTAAAAAGGATAGGAGAGATGCTTGAGCCCTGTGCCACGCCTGAGGGCAAGGAAAGAGGAAAGGGGTTGGTTGGGCATAGAAACCGCTTTGATTTTGATGTGTTAGTTGAGGTAGACCAAATATACGAGTTCATTTCATCTGGAGAAGCAGGAAAGGCTCTGGAATATGTTGAATTGCAGAGGGGGAGTTTTTGGAGGAGTTGCCATTTAGATTTAGGATCGGGAGCCGAGGAAAGGGCTTCGTGGAAATATTTGGATTTTGCTTGTCTGATTGTAGACTGTGTCAAATTGCGAAGAGCCCTGAACGCTTGGTAGTCATCAGTAAGCCTAGTGCGTCTAAAGCGTCTACGGCAGCATCACGTTTCCTTTGCAGGTATTTAATTTTTTTACACATCCAAGGAGCAGGATGGTGACGGAAGGTTAAAGTTTTGAGTGGGGCATGGGTATCCAGGTTGCTTTTGAGATTGGCAGTGAGTATGTCGACCATTGAATTGTAATATATTTCATGTGAAAGATAAGCGGGTAACTTTTTTTTTTTAATACAGACAATCTACACTATGTGTTTAACAAATTTTGAATATGTATTTCAGATAATAAATAACTTTAGTCTTCTTCAAAAAAAGTTTATCCCGTTACAAAATAATATAAATCAGTACACTTGATATTTTACAGACATTTAGGTACACTAATTTATTTTTTAATAAGAGCATTTTACATACAAAATACTGATAATTAGTTAGCTAATAAAATGTCTTTAAAAAAATATGGTTTGCTAAATCATAGAATATGTAATTATTTGGTGAAATGTGGAAATTTTAGACTCCAAATTCTACTTCTTATGTTGAAATTGAAACATGTTTTTCCTTGTATGTATGATTTTACGCTATCAGGGCATCACAAGAAGGAATTGGACGACAACATTCATCGAGTTGAGTTACAAGATTTAACTGTTTATTTGTTTTATTTTTAATATTTTCCAAAAATACAAGTTATCATGAGCTTTAGTATGGGACAGAGAATGTAATTAGGGGTAATGAATAGATTTCAGTAATCATTTCATAAAGAGATTCAAGTTCCAACTAACATTTCGAAATATATAGATGATATATGTTTGTTGAAATGTTCATCTCTTGATGAAATAATTAGCGAAGTATACGCATTCCACAAATACATTCTATTTTCCATACTAAAGCTCGTGATACCTTGTATTTTTGGAAACTATTAAAAGGGAAACGAATGAAAAGTTAAAACTTGTGACAACTCGAAGCGAGAACCTGCGGAACAATTGCCAGAAAAATTAATATCAAAGAGGACACTAGGTATTTTGCATAAAAATTACACTTAATTATTTTTTAAGAAATGCATTCTACTAACAAAATACTGATAATTATTTGGCTATTAAAATTTGTGTAAAAATATGGATTGATAAAGTAAGTATTCGGTGAAGGGTGCATATTTTTCACTTCAAATTGTACTTCTTACATTAAAATTTAAACATTATTTTCTTTGAAGGTATGATTTTACTCTATCAGAACATCATAATTCGGATACATATAACCTCTTTAAAACCTCCCTGTTGGTATTTAGTTATTTCCGTGTTTCTAAAACCGACAACTACTAGACTATTATTTTCTTTAAACTATTGCCTCCCATTGAGAAAAAAAGGTTTGCCTGAGTGATCTACCAATATTAAATTTTTAATTTTGTTTTGCACTACCTGTTGTTATCCCTTAAAATACCGAAAATTAACAAAAGGCTTTTAGTTTATATAGCAGCATTGCATCTATTTATTATATTTGTAATTTGTATATATTGGAAATAAATCCTGGAGGAATAAAAAAAATTGCACTACCTCTAATCTCAGCAGATTATTGTTACGTTATGTTAGTAAATTAATGTTGGCTTTAGGAACTCACTCTGAATTATAACAAATTGCTCTAATATTATTATTAATGTAGAAGAAATAAATAATAGTAATAGTTAACGATTTCTTATATATTTTTTTAATTTTGGCTAATATTTTTAAATATATTTACTTACAGGACACGACACTTCTTCCGCCATAATAAAGATGTGCAGTGCAAGAAGTGCATTGATGAAGCAGAGAAAAAAGCTGAATCTCATAACGTGAACTAGTGGAAACTATCAGTTATGGTAAGCAGTAATATTATATGTATAATGAAAAAACAGAATTCAGGACAAATACATATCTAGATCTGATAAGATCATATTTCCGGCCAATATTGTAACTAAGGTCGTTGTTAAGGTTGTGATCTATTATTATAACACTTAATTTATGACCTCAAGCATTTTTATCATTATTCAGCTCCAATTAAAACAATCTATAGTAATTATTTATTGTATACCAGTTCTGCCACGCGGTTTCAACCAAACTAATCTTGGATTAATCCCTACAGCACAAAATATCCACTTGGATAAAAAATCTATGGTTTGTTCACTCACGTGTGTTGCAGACATCGAGCAAAAGGGTTGAAACGATTATAAATGTTACAGAAGTTGCAATAAAGTCAATTTACCGTTCTCTCTTTTATTTCTTTTTTTTTTATCCTCCCATTTTATTCCAAAAATAACGATAAATATTTTAAATTTGTTAAAAAATTTAATTTAACAATAAGCTGAGAGGGAGGGAGGCAAGAGGGAAAGTCAATGAAGAAAGCATGGTAAGAAATTACAAGAACTGAAATTTGATTTAGTTTTAAATATTTTTGTTTTGAAGAGAAAAAATTTGCCCTGACCGGGATTCGAACCCGGGTCGTCTGCGTTGCAGTGCTCTAAACAACTATCTACCAGGGGTCGTTTACAAGTCAGACAAATCCGTTCTCTTCACTTATCCTATATCTCCGTGTTCTCGCAATTTTTACGATGTTATTTAGTTTTATTAAATGCCATCGTTTACGCTTAGCCTTTAGGAGCTTATCATAGCTGGGGGAAATAAACGAAAAGAAAAAACGATTACCCTTATTAAAATATTAAGATTTAATCATAAAAAACTTAATAAAATTTAAGTAAAAATATGATGTGATCACCACAAATAATGTTGTTCAGACCAAACCTCACGAACAAAGCCCTCTCTAAGTCTCTCTAACCTCTCTAACCCCTTTTCCCAGGTTACCCTGGGTCTTCCAATAAATTCTTTAAGCTATAAATAAGTAATCAAATTAAAATTAAAATCTGCCTTTACCGCATAATCGAGAAAGGAAACAATAAAAGCGGAGGTGGTGAAAATCGGCAATTATACATTCTCAATTACACATAATTCAAATACAAATCATAACAATAATAGGGCAGATGTGCATTCGAGAATTTCTGCGGGAAATAGATGTTATTATGCCGTTCGTAAAACCCTTAGGTCGAAGTCCATATCAAGGAAAGAAAAAATAACTGATCTGACCTACAGTGTCCTGTGGGAGTGAGACATGGGCAGTTACACAACAAGCAGGGAGCAAGAAATAGCAGATGGGAAAGAAAGATATTTGACCCAATACAAAAGAATGGACAATGGCGGATGAAGAATATAGGATTCCAGAACACGTGTTAGGAACCCGACATTGTCAGTATAATAAATGGTAAAAGCTATGTTGTCTTTGGTATGTGGAGAGGAGGGGTCCAAGCAGATACCCCAAGAAAATGATCTATGAAAGACCAGAAGAGAAGAGAAAATTAAAGATACCTGGTCTACGGTGTATTGATGACGTGGAGCAGAATCTGAAAAACAAGGGAGTGCGAAAGTGGAGAAACCGGCGGAAAGGTGTGGAGGAAGCTCGTCAGGGAGGCATAGGTCCTGCAAGGACTGTTGCGCCGAGCAGTTAGCTAGTTAATTGTTTGCCGCATTACGCATTATTATTACTTATTATATCGGTCATACAATTAAAAAAAAAACGTAAAATAAAAGAAAGAAAAAAAACGCCACGCTTAGAAACGAAAAAATATCAATCGACGATTGCTTACACGATTTTTAATCTCATTAATCATGTGGCGATTTCTAAGGTGAAGATGGCTGTTGCAAACACCCAGGTTATAAGAGGAAAGACAAACCACACCCAATCAAAAAGCAAGTACAAGATGAAAAGAAATACAGGTGAGATAGTCTCCTGCGATTTGAGGGTCAGGAGTGACTTCAATGTACGGCATCATTTGGATTACCTTGGGAACAGCGTGACTCTATCGTTGAACGGTCTTATTCGCGTGGGGATTTTTGGCCCTCTTATGCCCAGCAACTGTGACAATCTACAAGGATGTAATAATTAGTATCATGAGGTATGCTTGCGCTAAGCTGAAGTGATGACTAGGACTCATTGAGTTTTAATCAACGATAAAGTTCTTGAACAGTAGTAATTATGGTTTTTAGATCTTAAAGTTTCATGTTTCAAACCAAGTAAGATATTAATGTTACTACTGTTACAGTTTTTGTTGTTTATAGATTTCCACTTGTTGAGGTCAGAATGGCAGAACGGGTTAACATACTTGCAACAATGCCCCTACCTACAAACACAAAGGTTTTCAATTCGAATTCTGGTTTCGGATTTCCTCATGCATTCCTCCACATCTCAGGTGAGTCCAATGGGGTGAGGCCCATTAGGCTACAATAGGCAATCTATAACTGTAAGCGTGAGAGTGATGAACCCTGACCCGGGTATTTGTACCGTACCGTATTCGCGTCATTTGCAAGATGTCAAATAACTTCTTTAGAGGTTAGGTCCACAAACGGTGAGCTTCGGAAAGAGAAAGAAGTCATAGTGTGCCTGCCGACCCCGAATAGCGACGATCTTTGACCAATTAGTCTCTATCCTTTAATTCGAATGAACTTCGGTAGGAAGGACAGCGGTGAATCAACTCATAAAGGACAGGTTAACCTGCCGCTTCAATATGAAAACCATTTGTAGCAATATAAGGTTGACCACATCGCAGGTTGGGTGACCATATCGCTTCACAATAGCTATTTTGTTGACAACCGATGGCCTACCCAAAATGAATAACAATAGGTTAATTATTTTAAATTAAACCAGTAGTAACTATTTGGAACTAGCCCTCCCCACATATGTCTATCAGCTATTGTCTGTGTTTTGTAAGCATTAGTAAAATATGGTTTTGAACATAATTAACATATTTAAATCATTCATTAAATTTAATAAAAAATATGACATTTTTCCTTTAGGCCTTTCAAGAAAGATAATATAAAATAGTTGTGAATATTGTTATTGGTAACACTGCTTCATATTGTAAACAGAGCTCTACTGTCAAACCTCGCTGTCAAGTAGTTATGTGAAACATAAACACACTTGTGGTATTTTTCCTGCCTTATTTTACGAATAATAAATTGTGAGTTTTAGCCAAACTTTATTTTAAACTTGTTTAATTCATGTATTTAACATAGCTAGAACTAGGTAGCTCAAATTATAATATTATCCTCACTTAAGAATATTTTTCGATTTTGTTCAAGTCATTTTAAGAATGTTTTTATTTAAGTGAATTTGTTATTTTAATTTAGCACCTGAAATCCTTAAGTGAGAAAAGTCCTTATGTAATTCAATTATTTTTATAATTTGTAATATGATATCATTATTCTTTTTTACTATCTCCATCAGCATTTTAAGAAATCCAATTAATATTCCGAATAATTTGAAGTTTTTTTTAGTCCTTAAAGTTTTAAAAATCATTAATTGGTAATCAAATGTATATTATTAAACTTTTCTAAGCATAAAACATCATATTCACCACATTGTTGAAAGTTACTTGGATTTTTTTCAATTATTACAAAATTAAGAGGTAGCTATAATGGACTGGGATGTGTCTCGTATCTATTAGAATCAATATTTAGGACATTATGCATATGAAAATAGTCGATTCGTTTGAAAATTGGGGTCGTTCCTATGTAATTTGACTATAAATTATGAAGCGTCATGAAAATATTGTTTGTAATTTGTGACTAATTCATATTTTTTTCTATTTCATGTGTACCATTTGCTGGCAATTGTTGACATTATCTTTGGTGTGAAGATAAAATGGATGAAGAAGGTAATTAAAACATTTTATAAATCTTTCTTACTTTTTATATTATTTTTTATTGATCTTAATGACAAAATTATTTTGAAAATAATCCTAGAATGTATAAAAATGTTCACTTTTCTTTTTAAAATCCTATATTGCACTAAAATAATAGGATTCCTTTAGGTAGGTAGTAGTTCATATTAGGCCATGTTACCTTATAAACCCCCTAAAATGGTTAACTATTTTTTTCATATTTTCTATTTAATAGAATACAAATTTATTGTCATCAGTATCATATAAATAACTAACTTATGCTTCGAAAAATTACAATCTAACTGTTTTTAAGTGTGCTTTTACTGGTTGACCTTAACTGTATTGGATATCCGTTCCCATGTGTTAAAAAAAATAGATTTGTTTGGAAATTAAAACTACTGAAGCTAGGGGATTGTATGGAAATCACAGGTGTTGGATGTGAATCACAGAGTAGTGATGTGTCATGCTAGGGTAAAAACAAGCTTAAAAATTTTGCATGCTAGTGCTAGAGGTTTATTGTGCTAAGTTTTTCATTAAGTTATTTTTCTTGTAAATATAGACGATATAAATAAATAAATTTTGTGCTTGTTATTTCTTTTATAAAATTTCCTATGTTTCCTTCTGCATCATTAGTGATAAACCCGTTATTTTGTGCGTACAGTTTTTTTAACACACGTGTGACTAAATTTCCGTATTCATTCATCATATCTTTGGGGAAAAAACTCGGTAAACTGATATGTTAAGATGGTGGAAACCATGTAGATATTTTTTTAAACACTCATGGCTCTAAAGAGTAGAGGTTTTTTTTAAAAATAAGTTCTTCCATTTTCTCGTAAAGCAACCAGAAGTGCATAGCTGGTATTACAGTACATATTAGTTATTTTATTGTCATAATTATGCACAAAGAATAATATGTACCTTATATTAATGAATTTATCAATAAATTATGCAAAATGTTCTTTAATAAGTGTAAACACAATAAAAACTTATAAAAAATATAGGGAACTACACAAAAAATAGTACAAAGTGGTTTATACATAAAAGAACAAAGCATTTATTACTATAGGATATCAAATTATCTTATATTATTGTTATTGTTCATATAGATGTATATAAGTTACTAAGAATGTATAGATACAATTTTTGTTTATTTTGATTATAATTTTTTTTTCTTTCATTGTATATGTGATTCTTTATAGATACATTTAAATTTGTCTATTAAGTTTTTTAAGTTTGAGACTGGTCTGTTTGGTACAGCATATTACTTTGTGAGTTGTAGCAAATTACATTAGAAATAAATAAAATTAAAAAAAAAAATTAGTTATTTTATTTATAAGGTTATGTTAAATTACCAGGTTCGTTACTATTAGATATTTAGAGAAGCAGGAAGTTATTTTTATGGATTAAAAATGCATGGAAAGTAAAATATTTTCCTGATTATATACTTCTAGTGATTATCATTAATAATATAATTTTGTGTCATTGTTTAGAGAGATTAATGACTAGAATGATCCGTGTCCTTTTGGATAGTGCTGTGATCACTTTCGGAGCAGCAACAACGGGTGGTCTTCTGCTTGGGCCGGCAGGAATAGCCATAGGTATGAACTAAACATATTTTAAATGTAGTTTTTGTGTAAGTTAAATTAAAGTTTGGTACTATCCTGTATGAATCACTAACTGCAGAAAGGCAACTTGTCCAACTTTAAATATTTATTTTTTTCAATCTTTCAAATTTTATCAGAGACATAAGGCATCATTAACTACAGAAGGACTCTCACACAGACAACACCTTCATACTTTTTTTTACTGCTGAGAGGGAACAAGTCCAGAACAAGATCCCTTTTTTTGTCTCTTGTTAAATTTATTAAGATGAACTAGTTGCCTATCTGGATTTAGCGATTCAAATAGTTTTGCATGAAATATGAAATTCTATCAATGTAATTATATCTAAATTATCTCCATTCAAATTCTCACATCAAAAGATGTTCAGATAAGTTTTTTATTCGGCATTATTGTTCATGCAAGATCTTAGTCAGAAGATTTTTAGGAGCATATATTGCTTATTTTATCTGTGACAGCCTACTGTTATGAAGTTGACATGATCGAATGTCAGTATGTTAAGTCAATTATAGACTTCTTGATTTTTTCTGTGTCAGCATTCTCCATTTACAAATACTAAGCTGATGATTCCTTCTAGAATCATATACTCCAATCAAGTACCAAGAATACCACATTAGTTGTTTAATTCCCTGATCCATGAGTTAAAACCGGTCAGAAAACAATTTTGTACAGGGATGGGTTTAATAAGTCTAGTCTTAACAATAGATGGCAGCCAAAATCTTGCTTCTTCCTACATCCAATCAGTTAACATTGAATTATGATATGTAAATTCTGAGATCTATTTATGAGTCTGACATCATCTTTTCTTGAGAACTCCTGTTAACCTCATCCTGGTATCAGAATGCTTCAACTTTTCCACACCGATAATCAAACTTATTTATAACCCCTCTATACTTAACCTAATGAGTCTTATGAGCTTCATAAGGATATTTACTAAGCTTGATATGAATTCTTCATGGTCCATGTTCTATGTTCGTTTCTGTTGTAAACTTATTTTAAGCTTACAAAGTTATAATTTGGTCCTCTTTCCATAATAGTCCTCTAGCAGAAGATCTGATTTATTTTTCTTCCTTACCAAAATCCAGTAGTGAGTGGTAGGTCTTGATCTCCAAGCGATATGAAATTAAGACTTGATGGCATGTTTCTACCTGCTTTTTTATAGTAATTCTATCAAGAACTCTTGTTCATTTACTATTTTTTGTATTTTTGAAGCCTCTATTGTATTACTTTAATGCAAATCATTAAGAGAATAAATATCTCACCTGTATCACTTCAACCCATGAAGGTTCTTGAGATCAGTACACATGGTAGAGAATATTCTGTTTCAAGGACAATGGTTGTTCAGGGAAGTTATTTGTCCTAGATCCTGCTCAACCATCAGGTTTACCCCCAATTAAGGGTACCAACCTTATAAAGGCTGGGTGACCCCCAGAAGGGTCTCCTGTCAACAGAATAAATAAGTTATCTAGCATAACAGGTCTCGATCACTGGAACCAGAGATCGATAATCCAGTACCATATGTAGCGAGCTATCCGGTTACCTAAACATGAAAACAAATCCGGTATACCAACCTATAAAAGTACTACTGAAGGATATAACTCTTCTCCAGAGAACACTACAGCTTCGATCATGGACAAGAACTGAGGGGATGATATTAACGGATCAGCCTCAGTGGAGGACAACAACAAATGACTTATATTTGGCGAAATACTCTTCGAGGATTTTTTTCGAAACATTGCCTCCAGAAAGGCAGAGCCATCATCCCGGATGTACCCAGCTTACCTTCATCAGACCGCGTCCACTTACATAAGAGGCATTCTTGCCTTGTGCGGTGATCCAGTTCCAATGTTGCGAGCAATTTCTCGGAACATAGTATTGTTATACAAATCGTGACAGTCATTAGAGAGAAAAAACCTTGTACCACTACCCTGAGGGGCCACGGGCTTAGTTCATTGTAGAGATTGTTGTGTATCTTGGGCAACGTTTGTACTGGGAGGTGGTGGCCCTCAACTCCCAGGTTTTCCCCCCAATTGAGGTTACTCACTTTGCAAAGGCTTGATGAGCCTCATGTGGGTCCCCAGATCCTACAAGGCCCTTCCTCAGCAGTTAACAGATTGAATAAATTATCTGCCACATCCGGATTTGAACCAGGGACCTTTGGCACAACTTAGTGAGAATTCTTATCGCTTCCATATCTTACCTACCTGATGCAAATTCATTATATTTTGAAGTTTAAGTCATTTGTTTCTGATGAAATGTCTTTTTCTTTTTATTCTACTTCAATTTTTTTTTTTTGAATAATCTGGAAGAATATCAAAACATTTTTATCAACACGAGTGTAAAAAAGTGTTATTGAGAAGATAATTCAAAAAAAGTTGGTTTTTTGTTTATTAAAGACCTCTGAGTCATTGCTGTTCTGTGCCTATCTTCTCTTCTTATCTTGGCCCCTACTTCGAATATCTCAATCTTAAGCAAATTAATTGTTGACTGTTGTATTATTAATGTAGGAAAGAAATTCGTTGACTGGTAGATACTATAATAGGATGTAATTAGTTGGGGGTGCAGTCAAGAAAAGACAGAAAATAAGTGAAACTTATAATTTCACTTAAGTGAAATTATAATTATTTTAAGTGAAACTTATAATTTTAAAATAAGTTTCACTTATTTTCTGTGTTTTCTTGACTGCACCCCCAACTAATTACATCCTATTATTGTTGTATTATTAAGTATGATCAGATTAATTAGACACATTTTTTTAAGAAAAATAAATTTATTTATTGATATTTACAACTGTATTACAATAATACATCAAGTAAATAGGCTATGTGATACATAATTACATGAGTTAATGGCAAGTAGAGAAACTACCCACTGGTAGTACTCAAATCACTAGTTCAACTAAGAAGGTCACGTGGCCATCTTCTTTTCAGACGCCTCAGAGGATTATCGGGAATTGAAGAGGAAGCTAGGTTTGAATGGGAATGAAGTTTGTTATATAAGGATAGATACCGCGTTCGGACCAAATCAGCAACAAATGGGACATTAAGGTCGTTATGGATTACTTTATTCTTAACAAAATAAGGAGCGTTGAGGATTTTACGAAGGATTTTGGATTGTAGGGATTCGATACGAGAGGAATTTGATGGCTTAGTGGAGCCCCAAAGCTCTACTCCGTAAGTCCAAATAGGTCGTATGATGGTCATGTAGTTGAGTCTTTTGTAGTTAATTGGGAGGTTAGAGCGTTTGTCTAGTAAGTGTTGAAGTTGCCTGAAACGTCGAGCGGTTTCTTGTCTTTTCAGTCTAGTATGAGGATTCCAGGTTAATCGTTTGTCGAGATGCAACCCTAAGTATCGGATTTGTTCTACAGGCACCAGTGGGATATTATTAAAGGATACTGAAGGACAGGAAGTCATTGGTTTACGACGTAAGGTAAAAGTGATTTGATGCGATTTTTGAGAATTTATTTTAATTCTCCAGTTTTGACACCATTCTTCAGGATCAGTCAGTGATATGGGATGCAGGGAGAGGCTTTGGGATGCAATAACTGGATTGGTGTTGACTGATAATACACATTTATCATCAGCATACGTGGTAAGGATAGTATTAGGATGAGTTGGGATGTCAGCTGTATAAACTGTATAAAGGATTTTGCCAAGGATACTACCTTGAGGAAGGAAAAGAAATTAACAAACATTTTTAAATTAATTAAAACGTGTAGAATATTTTTGGATGTTAGCAATTATACTCAATAAGTTTTTAATAATAAATCAAGCTTTTGAAAAATTAAAAAATGTAGGTTGATTTCTGACAGTTAATATTGACAAATGACAGGAATGAAAGGTAGTTACTGAATGAAACATTATCTAATACATATATTTACTGAAATTATCACGGTTAACGGTAAGTGTACATTAGAAAGTATTTTGTTAATAATCCAAAAATGTTTTTAATTTTTATATTTATTTTTTTCATATTCAATAAAATATGAATTTTTCAATCATTTTCATAAATTTAATTGAAATCATTCAGAAATAAGTTTAATTATGTAATATTACACAATTGGTTAAACAACAGGGATAAACGCTCTGTATTACTTTGTTATTGTTGTTTTTAGTCATGATATCTTAATCTTAGAAATAAAGTGTTCGTTTTTTAATGCTCTTTGAGAGAGTTCAGATTTTTAATTGACTGTACTTTTTGTAGTGTGTGACCACTACCTCTTCATAAATTTTATGGAAGTCTTGAGCAAGACCAGCAATATCTTTTTTGTCTCTGTAGACCATTAGAAATTACTATTCATAAGCAGTTAAATAATCATGCAATTACTATACACTCTTCAAATAAAATCTTGAAAGGAAACATGGCTTTGATACATTTTTAATGTAAAAGTAAATAATTCATGTAAGATTCCATTTAATAAATACTGGAAATTTAGTATGATTTATGTTCGAGTAAATCATTGAATTGAAGTCTTTATTCTCCACCAAGAATGGTGATTAACTAGGACAATGAATGTAATTTTAATACTAGCCAAACTTATTAACTATCGTCCCTAACCAAAACCAAACATAAAATTAATGTATCAAGCCAAAAAAGACTTGAATAATACAAATCAAAGATTGGTAGATAATAAAAATTATGTATCTGAGAAACATTATCAAACATTTAAAAAATACTTTCTTACAACCCATGAATGATACTGGGTTTAGTACTTAATTAGGAAATAAAAGGATTATAGTGGCTGGATGAGGCCTAATAGTCATTCTGTTAAGAATATATTTAGGCAATCTAATAAATTAGGAAATAGACTGGACCTCAAAATATTTGCATGTACTGGTACCCTAAAATTATCAAGAGAATTCCTGATTGGTTATTTATCATCATCAGTGGCGCAACAACCCAATTATTAAGTCAGGGCCTCCTCAAATGGTTATTTTATTTTTTATTAAAGGATCACATTGCTTCCAAGGCTGTCCCAAAAGCCATGCTATCTGTTGATATCTAGATATACAACCATTGCACATTTAGCAGCACTACTGTTAGAGATATACAACAGGGGTAAATCATACCTGTAATTTAGTTAGCATTACTTTTGTTTCTTTCCTTACCTCACCCTGAACCATCTTCTTGATTACTTGATACACTATCCCCCTCATTAAAGATTAATACTTTACAATTTTTCTTATACCGCTATTCTTATTTTCAGGTGGAACTGCAGCCGGTGCTTTACATATGCTTTCAAATGAAGGTATAACAACTTGGGACCGGTTACGAACTGCACGTGGATGGAAGAGTTTAGTAGTCTTAGCTATTCAAGTTGCTGCTCAACTTGCTATTGAAAATGCTTCTCTCTTATATGAAATAGCGGTAAAATTAGCAAGATTCCTGGAGAAACTTTTCACTTCCCATCGTAATCCTTCAATATCACAATAATATTTTTTACGTTACCCCAAATTGAATTGTATCCCAATGAAATTTTTATATTTGTTAAGTATCAGTAAACAAAATCCTGTTTTAATAGTGTATTTTTTTTTTTGCATTGGTCTACTAAGGACCAAGTCATTTCAAGTGTCCTTTGATAGTGTATATTTGTTATATGTTAAGTAATAAAGGTTTTAAATTTTATTTATTTATTGTAATTATTGTCCCCACCAGGTACACAGGCTACTATTAAGGGATTAATAAAGGACTTGACATTTTTCAAGTTTCCCATTGTTATAATATTTTTATCTTTGCACTTTATTGATACTTAGAAGGCATTATTTTGTAAATATGCTCCTGGTAAATTAATAAAACTAAGCCATTCGATAAATGGAATTTTTTACATTTAGTCTTTAATTTTGGCTATACTATTACGGCAATAGAATGTTATTGATAAAAAATAATAACTTAATATTCAAACTTCAAATTGTTTAATATGTGTTTGAAAAGAGTTGTAAGTAACCTGCTTTAAAATTATTTATATTTTTGTCTGGTTATTTTGTTAGTAAACATCTTTCATGAAATGAAGCCTTTAGCCTGGTTTTCACAGGCCCAGTGGCTGGGGGTCGGTGAAGGACAGTTACTGTCTGGCAGCTACTGGGCCTGTGAAAACAAAGTTGAGCCAGTACTGACCCGTCAGTTGCTGACGGACAGCTACTTCAAATTTTTTTGTTTTTACTGACCACTGACCTTCCCCCACTCCCACAAGGACAGCTACTGGGTCGTCACTTGCTCCATAGGAACGCAATTAGACAGTGGCCGGTCAGTGTTGAAGGATAGCGGACGCCTGGACAGTCAGTTTTTTATAAATCTTTTAGTATTGTAAAAAAGAGTTTCTACTTACTTTAAGATATTCCTGTAGACTTTCCAAAACGACATCACATACTTCTACTATTAAGTTTGATATAGCTGTCTTGGACACCCTGAAAAATACTTATAACATTTCATAACTTATTCCTGAGGCAAGGTAAACCAATGTTATCTCTAGTATTACTCTTGGTGGTATAGCTTCTCGCATAAAGGTTTCAATGCGTTGAATTTTTGATGCAAAAGAACATCAAATTGGCAGGGTGTCATTCTCAGTATTTTTTAAATTCATGTTCATCCTGAGTGCGCAGTTATTTCATGATCATAGAAGTTGCTCCAATATTTTTCCTCTGTAACCAATACCTTGTCCATATTTTTTTTTTTTTGGTTTTTGAGAATTTCCATCAAATGTTCACCAAGGAGTAATGCCAATAGTCCAATATTTGTTTGAGTTATATCGCACTGATCAGCCATTTTCCTTTCTCCCAATGTAGACCCAGTAGTGAGAACACGTTAGGAACTGTATAGAGAGCAGAATCTACAGTTGCTGTCTAGTGGGTGGTCAGTACCTGGGCCTGTGAAAACCAGGCTTTAATTTATTAGTAGCAGTAGAACAAGAAAGCTACAGACTATATCAATGTTATCCCTGGATTTACATCTTTTGGACGACCTGTGGTCTACTGGTTTTCCTAACAACCTACTAAGCCTGAATCCTACTGGGTTTGTCGCCCGAGGGTTTTTTAAATGGAGTAAAAAGTCCTTGGTCATGCCTTCCTTCGGAAGGAACATTAAACAGGGGTCCCCATCCTGTACGTTGTCAGGTACTCATTAAAAAATCCCCATCTTAATTAAACTTGAATAGGCAAAATTTAGAGCTCCCAATGTAGCATCGTCCGATTACCCATAGCAGCATAAAGTGACATTAAATAAACAGACAAGCAACATCATTTTGCAATATTTGATTGTTTTCTTGTATGAAAATGAACAAAAGAAGTGCGTGGTTCAAGATTTTGTTTTTTTAAAGAAACTCATAATCTTACCAAAATCAAATTAGTTAACAAAACATTTCCCCAAAAGTTCAACATTTTTTGAGGATTGATCACAATTATGTATTCTTGTATTATTCATCCTTTTTATTTATAAAGAAGATTTATTAATGGAGCACCCTTCTTCCCAATAAAATAATACAATGTTGAGATTCTAGACTTCTTATTTGAAAGATCTAAGACAACCTAAAGTTTTGTACAGTAATTTTCATTACGTACATTATACTAGTAACATGTTAACAAGGCTATTTAGTTTTTCATATTTAAAATTATATGGAGAGTTGAATTCAATAATTATAGAAGTCTAAAGGTTTTAATTTATTGTTATTATTGGATGAAATACTTTACAAAAAATACTGATTTTTTTGTTTATTAATGTAACATCATTTTATGCTACAGTGGAAGTCCTAAATTTTACCTATCCAGGTATAATCATGGTAGAGATTTATTGACCTGACATTGTATAGCTCGGACATATATGTCCCTTCCAAAGGGCAGCATAACCAAGGATTTTTTAATCCCTTACGAAAAATCCTGGAGCCATCTGCCAAGTAGCATACCCGCAATCTTGGGCATTGTAAGTTGTTATACTAGCCACCGCACCATTATTTAAACTTAAATATGAGTTTATAATTGTGAGGATTGGCATGAAAGCTGAATGAATGAAGCATGAAGATAGATGAAACTAAGTCATTGTTTTGGCCTACAGAATCTTAATGGTAATTTATGTGAAATTTGATTGTTTGGGTATCTATTGTTCATGAGCTTACTGGTTTTCATTTATTGGAGGGCTGGCATTGGAAGAGTGACTTGCTTGAAATTCCTGTTATTTTTCTATTGAAAATAATTCAAATTTGTGTTGGATTTTTGGCCTTCCTTGTCTACAATCCCATCAAGAAAACAAAAAACACATGTTTGCTTGTTTCTAAAAGCTTGAACTATTAAGGCAAAAATCCCTCTCATTTATTGAGGGCAAATGTAGGACTTAATTGATGATTGTTTTCAGTTTCTCTAATTTATAGGAAATTGTTGACCATATGTTCTTAATATATGTTGGTAATAGTCCCATGACTAATACTGATTATTACTTTTACCTCATGGTACGAGGTGTTATCATTGAATTTTACTCACACAAGTAAAACTTATTTTAAACATTTTTATTTTGAAGAGAAACTTATTTTATTTTGTGACAATGTTTCAGCCATTTTTTTACACAAATAACTAAAAGTTATTTTATTCTGTGCCAACAATTTTAGGCATTCATCAGGACTGAGGAAAAACTAAAGAGAAACCAAGAACCTTATTTCAATTATTCTATTATTATTTGTTTTGTTTTGTTTTTTTTGTTTTTTTGTTTTTCATTCCATTCCAGACTTCTCTTTGCGAAGCTTTCCTTAATGCCATCTTCCCAGGTACGTCGGGGTCTTCCTCTGGACCTTCTTCCTTCATCCTTACCCTCGTATGTCATCTTGGCCAGCCTGTTATTTTCCATTCTTAAAACATGTCCAAACCATCTTAGACTGTTTTCTTCAATGGCTTTTTCTGCAGGGTCCACTCCGAGGCTTGATCTAATGATCGAGTTGCGAATTCGGTCTCGTCTTGTTTTTCCCTCTATCTTCCTTAGGAATCTCGTTTCTGAAGCCTGGATCCTACTTTTATGTTTGGTGGTCAACGCCCAAGATTCCGAGGAGTATGTTAATATGGGGAGAAAAGTAGATTTATATACCCTCAACTTTGGCTCCTTGGATACTTCTCTTTTATTCAGGAACCTTTTATTTAGTGCATGGAACAATTTACCAGCTGAGTTGACCCTCTCCCGGATTTCATTGTCCATGACTCCATTCTCATCAAGGTGTGCTCCCAGATATTTAAAGGTTCTCACCTGTTCGATGGGCTTGTCCTTAATTCTTATGACTCTCATTTTTCAGTCTGGAATGGAATAGAAGGAGAGAAATGGTAGAAGACCGTACGGTGTGGTCCGGGCTATACAGAAAGAAACCTCACACTGCAGAGCGGTAGAGAGGAACGACTATGATGATGATGATTATTTGTACTGCTGTTATCCCCACTCTTCCAACAGTAGCTTCAATAATAATTAATTAAAACCTTTGGACTTCTATAATTGTTGAATTCAACTCTCCTTCATATAATTTTTAAGTATGACTTTTTAAACAGCCTCATAGGTTTCTAGGACAATAAATTTCATTGACTGTACCTTTCGACCATTTCCAAAGTTCCTATACTGGCAGTTTCCTCCTCATCATTATGTTCAGTTTTTGTTTAATGACGATTGATGGTGGTCTGTCATCTTATTGAAGGAGTATTGTTCAGAGTATAGTTATAAATCTATCGAGCTTACATTTGCTTAAGAATATTAATCTTAGGCACTCTGACTATTCTATCATTTTCATTAAGTTTTTCTTGAATAATATTAGTTGACCTTATACATATGTGAGGAAGAAAGTGGCCAGGGTGGAGGTCGAAAGAGTAGTAGTCAACTGTCAACCCCTAAGAAGACCTGTAAGCCCTGAAGAAGACCTGCAATCTGTTTCGAAACCTTGACTTTGAAAAATAAATAGTTCTCCTTATTCACGACAATTTTTTCTGACCTCCCAGATTATTTTCTTCCTCTAACATTAAGTTTTCTTTATAATACTATTTCAGATGATAGTTGTGTTCTTTTTTAGTTATGCTTCCTTCCTAAAACAGTATTAATAATCACATGAGGATTGTATTGTTTTCAATACAGGTAAAAAAAACTGTCTGATGTTAAGAAGGCTGATGACAAAGTTACATCCTGAGTTATTTGGATAGGTTTTAGTTCCTCTTACTTCCTATCTAACCTTACCTAAAATGATAACTTTTTTTATTATTATATTTATCGTTTATTATTAAATTAAGGATATCGGCAACGGTAGGTACAGATAAGAATGTATCTGCATTTATAGGATCAATGGCATTTGATTTTCTTCGTAAATAGTAAAAAATAAGGTGTATGTTCCTAAGGTTGTCACTTGGAGCTGTGTTACAAACAGTTTTAGATGTTTATTCTTTTTATTTTTAATATTTTCCAAAAAAACGGGTTATCAAGAGTTTTAGTATGAAAAAGAGAACGTGTAATTATGGGTGATGAGTAGATTTCGGTAAAATTTCATCAAGAAATGAAAGTTTCAACTAACATTTCGAAGTATACATGATACATTTTTTTTTAAACGTTCACTTCTAGATAAAATGATTACCGGTTAATACACATTTCCCATAATTACATCCTCTTTTCCATTCTAAAGCTCATGATAACTTCTATTTTTGGAAAATATTAAAAGGGTTACGAATGAATAGTTAATGCTTGTGACTTAATTCGAAGCGTTTTATTACTAGAAATAATTCATTCGACGGCCACTGGCGGTCATTCCAAATGGAACAAATGAAGTACTTGGAATGAAGATTCCAAGGACACCGCTGACAATTCCTCCATTCCATTGCTTATTTTTTTCTGAGAGGTGGGGATGGACTGTTCCAAGAAAACAGAATGAGTCGTTCCATTAGTGGGGTCGATCAAGAACTCCATTTTCTGTTTCCAATGGCTTTTAAGTTTGGGGGCCTATAGTTTCCTTTTTTTTCCTTCAAATTTATGGACATTTGTAAATCTGTAGGTATCAGTTCCGCAGGTTGTCGCTTCGAGTTAAGTCACAACAAGTTATAACTTTTTATTCGTTTATTGATTAATAATGTTCTCAAAAATAAAAATAATTGTATTAGTGACTGTATATAGATTAAAGAACCGAATTACACATACTATTTAGGTTATATCATCATCTGTACTTCGAAATGTTTGTTGAAAGATTTATTTCTTGGTGAAATGATTACGTCTTTTAATTCTGAAGAATATTTTGCTAAAATTTATAATTACCAAAAAAATACAGGAAAAATAATCTTCATGCGGCAGCCGATATTCTATCGACTACTAATCCCACAATGAAATATAGAACTCTGATCAATAATACAACAATTTATTAAAACTGTTAGCTGCGCATTTGACTTTTCTTATTTTCCTCATGATTTTAAAACCTAGCACTCTAATTTACAGTCCTGAATACGTATTAAAAACTTAAAATAAATATAATTATTTCAATTAAAACGATTACTACAAATTTAATTTTTTTTTAAAACGAAATGTAACAAAATCAGCTGAATTATATATTTTTTTAACCTATTTTAGTCATGTATGCTGCTCTTCAAGTTATTAAATGTTAAAAAAAAATTAATTTTTTTAAATATAGAATTAAAATTGCCTATGGTTAAATTATAATAATATTAAATTATAACTATTATTTGGTTTCATACGATTGAAAGAGTCCTAAAAACCTATATTAATAATAAAATTATTATACAATTATATTTTCAACGTATTAATTTGTTATAATCAATTTTGTACAGTTAAATCAATTTAAAATTATGAGATAGTTAAACTAACTTCTAGGTTCCCTAAAAGATCCTCTAATGTTAATAACACAGCGTGCGGCTAAAGTCACTATATGATGTAAAAAAATTGTAACTTCTTTGCTTGTGAATATTTCATTTTTTTTTTCTATTTCAGGAATTAAACTTGGGATAATATATAAAAATGGAACGCTATACAATTGCGCAAAGAACTAAGTTCGATAATTAATTCTCAACGTGCACACAGAAGATTTTATGGTGTAAGAACTGCTCCAACGGGTCCAACCATTCGTTCGTTGGTGGATAATTTTGCTGAATTTGGGACTGTCGGAGATTTATGAGTACGGGCAGACCTCGAACTGGCAGATCGGCCGAAAATTTAAAGCCGAAAATGCTGCTAGACAGAGCACATTTTTGCGTTAGAGAAAACGGTTCTCATTTAACTCACATTATTTTTCATAATTAATGTAAAAAAATAACATAAAATAAACTTTATTGTTATCATTAATTTCTTTTTTTAATTCCATTAAATATTTATTTAAAAAACAAATCAGATAGTTACTTTAGCCGCACCCTGTACTAAATATCGGGAACGGTAAACGAAATGTTTGTATTCGTAGCAAGAATGGGATTAAGAAATGTACAGATTTGTGCTTACGTTAACAACTACCAACAGGGCTATAAAAGTGGGTCTGCATGAGCAAAAACATTTAATAATTTTAACTGTATCCTTTTCACAAAAATCATATAAACTATCATACATTTTATGTATGATAAAACTTATAACTCTACTATAAATGTATGCCCGTTTTAGTTAATGTTTATATGTACTTTTTAAACTTAATTGACAATAGAAAATAACCAAAATTATAAGTTGTTCATATGAATATTGTCTTATTCAAATCAATATTGTAAATTTTTTTGATATTGAAAATATTGTCAATATCGTAAAATTTTAACAATCATGTATTTACTGTGTGCTGTTTTTCTTATTATTATAGCACGTAAAAAAAAACTGGAATTCGTTGTTCTATTCCACCAACTTTCCGGTGGGAAATGGAAAATTATTTCACCAAATGCGGCGTTAACATAAAAAAATTAAATAAATGGTAAAGTCCAAAGGTTGGCGCTTCCAGTTAAGTCACAAGTTTTAACTTTGCATTCGTTTCCTTTTTAATATTCTCAAAAATTAAAATTAAATTGGAGTACTGAAGGGAGGAAACGGCGAGGTAGACCACGAAAAAGATGGATAGGAGGAATTGAGGAAAGTATGCAAGTCCGTCGTCTGAGGGAGGAAGATGTACAAGATAGAACAAAATGGAATCAATAATTAAAGGAAATCTCAATCTGAGGAAGCGCTAAGAAATAAAATATAAAAATTGTATTGAGTTTTAGTATGGAAAAAAATAGACTAATTATGGAAAATGTGTGTATTTCGATAATCATTTCATCAATAAATTAACGTTTGAAAAACAGTTATCATTATCTATATTTTAAACGTTTATTTATTGATGAAATATAAACATTTCCTAAAATTACACTCTTCTTTTTCAAACTAAAACTAACGATTATTTTTATTTTCGAGAATATTAAAAAAGAAATGAAGGAAGCGACAACCTGTGGTACTTATACCAGATCAAAAAAAACAATTAAAAGTGTTTTTATTGAATCAAGCCAAGGGAGACGTGCCGCTGGGTATTGTTCTTCTTCATGCCTCTCATGTCATTATATATTATTTTACATTATATATTACTTTACTACCAGTCAATCTGCTGATTGCCATTGTTTTCATATGACAGGTGTGGATAAATATAGAAAGAGAAAAAAAGGAAGAAAAAAAAGGTGTTTTTAATACTTGCTTTCAGCAGGAGCTATTAGATTTCAATATATTACTATCGTATCATCTTTCGAAATGCACCTATAGAATTACATATCCCGCTTGAAGGTTATTTCTTCTACTAAACTATCTTGAGAATTATACCTTTTATCAAAATGTATTTTATAGAGAACGAAAGTAAACAAAATTTCCTATAAGATAGATGCGATTTTTTTTTTCTCATCGAGAGAAGCAGTGCATACTCTGAGGGTAGAATAAAGATGATCCCATCCTCGGCAAGTTTATGAAAATAATATTGTTCTTTTTTGTTTATTTACTTTACGTCACTTTATGCTAATTTGGCTAATCATACAATCATATAATGGGTCCAAAATTTTGCCTCCAAGGTATAATGAGGACGGAGATTTTAAACGAGTATCTAACACCGCACAGGCTCGGGTATTTTACGTCCCATCCTTAGGACGGCATAACCAAGGATGTTATACTCCCTTTAGAAAATCCTTAGGCCACCTGCCAGGCTGCGAATCCGCGACCTTGGACATGAAGTGTTAAAAATTACACAACAGGCGACTTAAAATAGTATATAAAGCGTAAGAATTATATTTTAAGTCATATTTTTGCAATAAAATAATCAGTAACAAAAACATAGATAAATTGAACAGAAATAAGAAGGAATTAAAACGTGTTTGGTAATTATAGACACTTCTGATCCTAGGCGATAGCTTGTTATGTTATAAGACCTCTTTCGAAAAAAACCTCCATCCAGCTCTTCTCCTCTCCTCACCAATTCTCTGTCAGCGAAGACGTTTAGTTTACCGAATAAAACATTACAAATAACAGTTGTATCAAATTCCAGAACCATTAACTTTTTAAAGGAAAATAATGTTCCTGGGTGCCATTTTGTGACTAGTTGCAGTTCTCGTAGCTTATTGACTTCTGTTCTTTAATAGATGGTTCGTCTACGGAATCCTCCTAGTATCCCCAGTTTCTAATGCAGTCACAGCACATATACCTGGGTCCCCTATGAGACCTTCTTAATTATTACCCATCCTCCTAAAATACCCAAACTGAACAAGATTAAATGGATGCTAGTAAATAAAATCCAGCAACCGTTCCGAAAGTTAATAGTAAAAAATCAGATATTTGTGTAAATGAGACAAACGGAATTAAAATGAAACTAATATTCCCTACCAACAGCTGAAAAGTTCGAAAGACTGAATGCCAAATATTCATCATCAGTAACTATTTTAACAGTTATATTTGTGTGCAGAGCAGAACAAGAGGCTGAACCTTGGTTTAATTTAACTGAAGTTCTGAGCTTAGGAAAAACTGTTACGTAATAAAAATTCTACTTCTTTCAAAAATTCACACCATTCCAATCTTTTAGCCCAGACAATTCAAAGTGTTCTACTCAATATTGGGAACTCAATGTACAGCATAACTACATATTATGATTAAATATGTCATTATTTAATCCATTATCAATGGAATAGATCCATTATCTTTGTATAGGTTATCAAAATCTGTCAAATCCTCATGATTATGAACGTATATTTACTCTATTTAGGAAACTAAATCATAAATGTATATATTATCGTTTGAGTTTCATTGCAATTGGTAACACGGTATTTATAATCTGTATCCATAGCTTTCGTTTTATTTAATTTCCTTGTTAAAAATCGTCGATGTTTTTCTCTTTTTAGGCTAAATTCGATTAATATAAGATTATGCTTTTCCATCATATGAAGATAAACTTTACAAGTGTAAAACTGTCAATGATAGAAGTTATTAGTGTATATGAATACAACAGTTAAAATTGAGTTCCTAGTAGTTAAAGTTAGTTAAGTTTGAATAGTTAAAGTTAGTAGGTAAGCTTTCTCGATATGAATTGAAGCTCAAGTGATAATATGTATCAATTATGTGTTGACTATATGTTTAATAATACGTTTTAATATCCTTAAATAGAGTAAATATTGACAAAGGGATTTTTATTTGCAGAGATATTATCAACACTGGCTTGTGGCCTGATGCGCAAAAGGGTGGGGGTTCTTCTGCCTGACTCAGTTTTGGTTTGAGTCACTTTGATTGTTCTTGTCATTTCTTGTTTAACGGTTGCGGTAGGAATTTTGCTTTGTGTCGTACCAGTGCTTCTTTGTTCTAATTTTACTCCCGTTGATTTAACATTCGGGAAGAAGATATTCTTTCTGCAGTAAAGAATCATGATCAGTATAAAAATGGGTAATTATTTTGATTATTTAATTTTAAATCTACTCAATCCTACAAACCATTGCATGTTAACACCTAATCAGTTAACTATGTTTTGTTATCAATAGTATCAAGCCTTTTTACCAAAATGTTATTATTACTTTTTAAACATTCTTCTTACAATTGATTGTTTTTTGCAGATTTTTTGATGTTATTGCTTATGATAATGCCATTCGTCAGTTGTGAAAATGAGGAATTTGAAACGGTTTTCGTAATGAACAGGCCTGTTTATGATAAGCCTGAACAGTGTACCAAAGGACAGATTTATTGGTGCAGAAACATCACGTAAGTTTGATGTTATTTTCAAGAGTATTTTCTTCTAATAATAGTTGTCTCGTTTAAACATCTATAAATAATTTCAATGTGCCCTTTCACAACAATTTATTATCTTTTGATACTGACAAGTCATATTGCTGTAATATTATTTTTATTTTTCAATCATCATATATCTTAAGAAAGTGATTGAACTAACTCTATTGAATTTCATATAATTATTGACAAAATTACGTAACAACTGTTGTTATTTATTGTCATTACTTTTTTTAAATTTTGTTTAGTAGGAATGTTGAATTGGAACAGATCTATTTTTTTTTTTTACTAGTTTTTCTTTTTTTTCTCTAATCTTTTATCTTTTAGATTAGATTTTTTATTTATTTTCATATTTATCATCAGTAATATGATCAGCCAGGGTCTCCGTAAAATCTATGAAATTTATCTATTGATAGAACAACATATATTTCTAAATAATTTATAAGTTTCAATAAATTTTGTGATTATTAGAAATTTCATCTCAAAGTTAAATAACAAAACATGTCTGTACAAATATACTAAGATTTACCATGAAACATAAAAATATAATAGAGAGTGATTGTGTAACATTAGTTGTTTTTGTTTCTGATTATGGAGATTACGGATGTTATAGTGGGGATACTTTTTTAACATATGTAGAATGTTGGTATTTTCATACTTACAAATTTCAGAAATTTATTCCTAATATTTAATGTATTATAGATAGTGAGTAAATGTATAAACTTCCAGGTTCAAAGTACAATTTACCAATAGAAAGTTTAAAATGAGTTTAAAAATTTAAACATTAAAATTTTCAATGTTTAATAAATTTTCATGGCAAAAAATAAGTAATGAATTTATCAATGTTTATGAAATTTTTAAAAATCCAAAAAATATAAATAAATACTTACGGACATAATTAGTAGTTAGACAAAAATAAAATGTTGATTTAAACTGGAAACTTTTTTAAAATTCTTCTGTAGATGTTTCCTTTTTAGGTAGGACACTAACTAGTGTTAGGACATTAATTCTAAACAGGAATTATTTGAACTGTACTTGGAAATCTGTAAATTCTAAATGAGTTAAAAGAATTTTTAAAAAATTTTTGCGTATATTTTTAAATTTATGATAAGAATATATTAGCACTCAAACATTATACATTTATTTATTAGACCTAATTTCTGAAGAGATAAACATTTCAAACATATTCCTATAAACAAAATCAAATGGACTAACTTCCAATCTTGAAGTTCTATTTTTATATTTTAATGTGATAAAATGAAATTGCTCCAATTTTATCATTAGTAACTCCAACTTCTAGTATAGCGCTGCAGCCCGCTGTGGACCTTATCTTCTTCAACAAATTTGTTCCATGTTTCTCGGTTTCTGGCCTTCCATTCATTGATGCCCACATACTTTAAGTTTCTCTTCAACATTGTGTATCCTCTGCTTATGTGTATAACTCTTCTTTTGCCAATTTTAGCACTCTGTAGGAGTTTGCTCGGTATTCTTTATCAGCCTTTCTTATTATATGGTCTAACCATTCTGTCAGACATGCCTTGACGAATTGAACCTCATAGGCATCCTTTTACAATGAATACATCTTGACATCTGTCCAAATTCTCCATACACATCTTATATTATCAAACTCCGAAACATAAATTTTCCTTAAAACCTTTAAAAGTGAGAGTTGGCTTTATCTATACTTTAAATTTATCTGTACTTTTTACATATATATTAAGATACAAATTAACCATCAAGTTAAAAAATGATAGTATGAAAATAGATTCATTAAATTGAAATGAGGAATAAATTACCAAAATACATCCTTTCTAATTGAAGTAAAACCAAAAATCAGTTTAATCAAAGTTATTCTAAAAACTATAAAAATTTAAACTTTATTTTTATTAATTGTTATTTTGATAGTGATTAAAAAAAAATATTTTTCTTTACGAAGAGAAAAGACTTGCCTAACTAATAGAGAAAAGACTTGTTTGGGTCCCGGCAGGGCAAGTCTTTTCTCTTAAAAAAATAAAATGAATAAAAGTTTTAATTTTATTAATATCCTTTATGTTGCAAAATGATCCTGACTTTAGCCAAGTTTACATTGAAAAAATTGATTTGATAACTTAATAAATTACTTTTAAAAGATAAGCTAGTGTTTGGGTTTCGTTTAACGCCACTATATGCTGCTAATCTGACGATGCCACTGTCCTAAATTTTGTGTATTCAGGATATTCCTTAAATTGTAGTTATTTTTTTATTGATAAATTCAATTTATTATTCCCATTAAATTTGGCTTTTGATTATTAGGGTTTTCCTATAGCTGTCATAAAGAAAATGAGAGTTTCTAAAATTTTTAAAGTAACTGTTAATTGTTTAAATTTTATTTTAGTACTGCAGTGGAGTGTCGGGCATTGAAACATTGTATACAGGCGGTATGGGAAAAAGAGGTACCGATCGAAAAAGATACAAACACAGTTTGTCAGACCTGTATAGAAATGGTTAAGGAAGCTAGAGATCAACTTATGAGTAATGAGACAGAGGTATGTTGTATTAATTGTATTGTACATATTGTATTTATTCTGTTATTAATAACATCTTTTTAAGATATCTGAATTTTTATTTCTAAAAGCAATTATAAGAATGTTCAGTTTTTTAAAACAAGTATTAAAAAATTATAATAACTGAGATGATAGCCACTTATCGCTGTAATATTTCTACTTAAGCGTCATAGTTCTATTGTTGTCGATAACTGATTTGTCATTTATGTGGTACATTCATCTTTAAAAAAGATTCCTAATTTTAGGGAGTTCTAAAGTTTAATTTAAAACTTTTGTTTCATTGAATATTTTTTATTTTATTACAGTCTGAAATTAAGGAGGTGCTGGAAGGTAGTTGTAAAGTTATTCCAGTGAAAGCTCTTAGAAATGATTGTGACAAATTGATGGATGATTTCGGCTCTTATCTGGTTGACACCTTGGCATCGGAAATGAATCCCCAAGTTGTCTGTTCTGTGGCTGGCCTGTGCAACAATCCTGCATTTAAAGAACAGGTTTGTTTTTAAACAGAATAATTTATTGTGAATAAATTTAAATCGCTTTAAAATCTTGGTAGTTGCTGCATGCTGGAAAAGTTACGAGTGATTGATTAATATTTTTCAAATAATTAAAGAATGTGAATATATTTTAGTTTAATTTTGAGAAGTTTCTCCGATCATCAATTATTAATTTTATGTATAAATGTTCACTTGATAGACATTTTTTCTATTTATAAGATATTGTTTTAGAGTTTTGTAAATAAAGTTTCTAAAACTCATTTTTGAATATTAATTACAGGCCAAAAATAGCAGAGAGTTAACTTGTGATTCTTGTCACAGTTTCATGAGGCAGATTGAAGAAAGGGTTGAAACTGCTTCACAAGAAGATTTCCGTTTGCTACTTATCGGGGTATGTTCAGTTTTGTCGAATTTTTAGTATTTCTTTAAATCTATGTTTTATTGATGTTTAATGATTAATAAACTTATTTCTTATAGCTCTGTCGCAACTTAGGGACCTACTCTGACGCTTGTGCATCGTTAGTATTGTCAAATCTACCACAAATTGCAAATCTTTTAAATAACAATGTCAAAGCTGCACCTGTTTGTTCTTTGGCCGGAGTTTGTACTGAGAAATTCCATTCACATGCATCCGTGAGTTTTAAAATAAATAATTTTCCGTGTAAAAATGAATTATCATCGTCTTATCATATTTATATTTCACTTAACAGCTCGTTAGAGTCGATATAGAAACTTCTGCAGAAGCCGATGTCGAAGTTATTGTTGATAGTGATGACCTTCCATGTGATCTTTGTGAACAGCTTGTCACCCATTTGAGGGATGTTCTTGTCGCCAATACTACTGAAGAGGAGTTTAAATTGGTTCTTCTTGGACTATGCAAGCAGATGCCTAGCTACAAAGAAGAGGTGAGCTGCATCCCTTCTTTACTGCATTTACTTATTCATAGAAACTACAAATACAATCTTTATATTTTATATTATATAAAAAATATATTTTTAAATTATCAGGTGTTAAATGCTGTTTTGACATTTAATTTTTGTTAGTTTTGTTTATGTCGATATTTTCAGGTCTATATTTCGCAATCATTATTACTGAGTTCAAAATTATTTCTAATTTTTAAAATTGTTATTTTTATTATAAAAATAATTGTTAATGGGAGCAAATGCCTGCCCTTCTAATGTGCCACTGTTACATGTCTTATGGCTACAATGAATAATTACTTAACAATTCAAGGAATAGACAAATTTTTAAATTTATTATTTTTAAACTTTTCACAAATTTAATATCACACTATAATCAATAATGAACAAGGGAGCGGAGTGGCTCTGTGGTAGAGCACTGAGTTGCTGTGCCGGAAATCATAGTTCAAATCCCGCTGTCTGTTTGCGGGGGGAGATGGATCATATGGGATCTAGGACCCTCCTGGGGCTCACCCAGCCTCTATAAAATATTATAAAAATAGTATACCCAAAATAAGGGGGGGGGGGAAATCTGGTGGTTGAACGTGACCTTGTAGAACCGTTCTCCATGAAACAGTACAGTCTCTACTATCTACTGAACCCCAGACCCATTCACGGGTTGTAGTGGTACAGGTAAAGTAATAATCAATAATGTATACAATATAATTTTATAATAATGTATAATTTATATTTAAAAAAATTAAATATGTTCGGTTCATCTGGAGATAAATGATTCTTTGATGTTAAGCAAAGATTGACATATGCTACTGATTGCGATATCTACTGCCCTGGTGAATAAGTGGTTAAGTCGGGTTTTTTTCAGAGAGAGAATTAACTGGTTTCAGATAACCGGAATCGCATCATTCTCGTAGTTTTTGGCTTGAAATGGAGTTGTAATATAAATTATAACTCCTTTTCAAGCTAACGTCTTACTTAGCCCCTTATTCACTACCAAAATAACTCGATTCCGCTTATTTAAGTACATGAAACTCGTTTTGGAGAAAATTAGACTTGACCACTTATTCTCCTGGGCTGTAGATATATTCTTTGATGTCACTTCACTTCTTAGGTATTGTAAAGTTTTCTATTAAGGTTACTATTAAGTCTTCCTACTTTTGACTGTTTCTTACTAAACCTTTGTTTCTTTTAATTTTGCTTTCATCAATTTTCATTCCCGAAACTCAATTTATATTGTTGCTTAAGTTTCATTCAATTTCTTTGTGCTGAGGCAAATAATTAGGATACTCTACATTTGTTTCCCTTTTTTCAACTTAGTTATTCTTTTAATTTCAATAATTTTTACAATGTTAACGTTGTATGAAGCTAAATTTTTAATGCAATTTTTAAGCCTTGTAAGACCTCATAATTCATTATGAAAGCACCTTGATTTTCTTTCTTTTTTTGAAATCAATGAGTGGTGATTAGGATTTATTTTACATTTTAATTACCATAGCTATAAACCTTTAAATGCTCAAAAGATTTCAAGAACTTCATTCCATTGATCTCTACACTCCCCTATTCCATGTTTTGCAGACAAGACATGTAAATGGACTTATAATTAGGGGCTCTGCAAAAAAAAAAAAAATAATAAATTCAGAAATAATCAATTTTTATCCTTATCCCTTATTTAAAAAAATTGAACATTGTGAATTAGAAATCCTAAATTCACTAAAATGTGTGTTTTATTTTAATTATTATTTATAATACATATTTTCGAGCATTGCTATTAGTACAAAAATTTACAAATTATTTCATCATTTTGAATTAACATAATCAAATTCTGGGCCCATAGAATTCAAGTCATTACTCTGAAAATTCCACAAAAGATTTCACACTCCTAATTGTTTAATGTCGATCCTTTAGGTAATGAAGCATTGTTGATTTGAATTTCTAATTGTCTATTATTATTTATATTTTTTGAGGGGGGATTAGGATTATATTATTTTTATTTTTTTCCATTGTTTAACCACTGTACATAGACTCATTAATTCTGTGTGAGTCAAGAGATTAGAGAGGAAGTGAGTGATTTAGATTGCCATGTTTCTTGAAAACAATTCTGGTAATAGCTTCATAAGAGGTTAAAGTCTAGTTCTTCTATCAGTTTGATGATTTTAGACCAATACTGAATTCCTATCATGAAAATGTACACCATCAAAAATATTTTTATTTAAAAGTAAAACTTAACTGTGGAAATATAAACATGTTTGTTTATATGGAAGGATGTATAAATTATACTGATTTTATGAGTTTTATTTTATTAAACATAAAAAAGTTTTATACTATTAAAAAAGGGTTAGCTCCATTAAAAAAAATGTTTAAATTCCAAATTGTGAAAGGCTGTATATTAAATAAATTTCAAAAAAATAAACTTGAACTTGCCTTCCAACTATCAAAAGATACTTACAACAAAAAATCTATTTTCTGGGGATCCAAAATTACACACTACAAGACAGTGATTAAGCCAGAAGCACTATAGGCAGCAGAAACACTAAACATGAATTTCAAAGGTCAAATGGAGAAACTTGAGCTAAAGGAAAGGAAAATCATAAAACCAAAATTTCAAGATAATAAGATAGTATACATCAAGAATGAAACTTTGTACAAGAAAATTGAAAACTTTCAGATCCTATGACAAAAAGGAGAATGAATTTGTATGGTGATCTCAGAATGAACCTTAACAGATAAACCAAACAAATCTTTGACTTTTTCCGTCAGCGCAAAAGAAAACCCAACTGGTTTAAAGAAACTGAGAAAAACCTAGCAGAATTAAAGATTTCAGAAAATTCAGTAATTAATCGAACAGCTAAATTAATTACTAAAGATGAAAACATAAAGTTCCAAGACAAATCTACACAAAAATCCAAACCCATCATTTCGGAAGATCGGAAAGAATGAAGAAATACTGGGTACTAAAAAATGAACAACACACAAAGAAATGATCCAACGTGCACCAGAGAAGGTGAAACGAAAAAAAAAATAGATTTCAAAATATTATAATTTGTTTTTGTAAGTTAGACACCTCATAAGTCTCCTGGTTGGGTGTAAAAGTGAGGAACTGAAATTTAAGCGAAGATGTTAATAACTATTACTTAATTATTGCTAATTTCAAGCTTTTGTCGAAAATGAGGCTAAACTTGGTCTAAAAATTTTTTTTTTTTTTTAAATGATTTTATTGAATTGTACAACTGTAATATTATACATCTAGTACAAAGGCTGTATGAATAAACAAATGCATGAAAGGACGTGTAGAGGCACTACCCATTGGCAGCACTCTAAGGTCTAAAAATAAAACTGAATAAAAAAATACTTTAACAAAAAAATAAGCACTTGATCAGTTTTATTTCCAAACCAACAATATAATATTTTAACTTTAATTTTATAAAAATGATTTTGAATGTTGAGTATGAAGATGCATTAATAGGTTAAGTAACTTTAAGATTTTAAAATAAACTTTTATCTAACTAGCCCTTCTTTCTTATATAATGTAATAATCAAGTACAATTATATTTTCCATTTTTATCATTTTCTTATTATTTTTTCACAGTGCCAGGATCTTGTGAAAGCTTACTATGAAATAATCTACAGTTATTTGGTTAATGAGCTGAACGGTAAAATCCTTTGTCAACAGATTGGAATATGTCCTAAAGCTTTAGAAGAGGTAATTGCTGTTTAAGTATGATTATTATTGCAATAAAGTTTATTCAATTACTTTATTTGTGATAAATAGTACATGATCACTGAGAAATTAATTTGTTTTTCTTAATTTAATCAAATATATATAAAAATGCTTTTAATATATATTTATTGTTATAATAATAACACATAAGACATAGGTTCTTTGGTTTCTTTGTTTTTTCATCTTTTTGGTAAGGTCAGCCATGTTTATTAAAATAGAACAACAAACAATTTTGCTTGCCAAGATTTTAATTTTATCTTTATACTTTCTTTTTATAGATTGTTTACATTTCCTTTTTTTTTTTTCATTTATATCTGTATTTATAAATAGCATACCTTTATTTGCAAATCAAAAGGAAAGAATTCATTTTAGTAAATATATGAAAATGGTATTAGTTTATTTATTAATAAATGGTTTAAATACAATTTTATTTCTTATATTCTACTAGCAATCCACCCCAGCTTTGCTCAGGTAATAAGGCATATTATGCCTACAAAATTTGTCTGTATAATGTTTTGTTTTTTTTATCACATACCGGCCACTAAGGACTACGTGAATATCATTGGTTAGACTTCTTTGGGAGTCTTGATTTTCTTTCTTCCCATCTCAGCTAATGTACTTTATTATATAGAAATTATAAAAATAAAAACAAAACCAAATATTTCTTTATATACAAATTAATTATCTTGCACGTTAGATAATTGCATGGGATTAGGCAAGCAGCGTCTTCGATGAAACCCATCGATATTCCAACCCATTTACACTAAACCTCGACAAATTATATACCTAAACCTTCCTGGTGAATCACTCTATCTATTGGTGAAAACTGCATGAAAATCCGTACAGTAGTTATTGAGTTTACCGCGAACAAACGCGGCTGAGGACTTTGTTTTATAATATGTATAGATATAGTAATGGTAATACCTATTATAAAATGGTTAATTTTGCAAATTTGGAAAAATTAAGAGTTATTCTACTCATAGATTGAAATTACTCACCTGTTCAACTTGACAAAAATTGTATATTTTTATCCTCTAATAATCCAATAACTTTGTTCTTTTAGTTTTTGTTATTGATTCATGAATACATATTAGCATATAATGTGTGTTTATTTATTATGTGGGTATGTAAATATACATATAAACTGTTTTATCATCATAGCTAAAATAACAGGCTCAATAAGACTCAGTAATTTCTTAGGAAGATGGACTCAGTGATATCATAGATTAGAAGGCCCAATAAAAAATTATGCATGGTGGTTCACATTTATAAGAATTATCAATCAAAGAATTGCTGATGACTTCTGAATCTAATATATATAAATTATGGGTTCATTTTTGTTATTTAAAAATATGTAAACTTAAGTTGTTTAACTAAATTAAATTTATTTGTTATTTATTTATTCATTTATTTTATTCATATTAATCTGCTAAACTTTTTTCCAGGTGTTGAGGCCAATGATAATTGTTGACAAATCTCCTGTTGAAGTTGTCATAAGTGCGTATACTATTTTTTTAAACTCATGATGATATTTTATTTTTAACAAAAAGCTTACAGGTCTTTTTTAGTTTATGGCTCAAAAAATACTAAGAATATTTTTAAAACTTTTGCACTCATAATACAAAAGTTTTGTATGAAATTTGAGGTGATCTAGTGATTATTTGAGCTAAATGAACAACCAATTTTTAAGCCTGATAGCTTAGTCTGAACTTTCATGAACATTTGGAAACAGTATGAGCTCAAACTATCAAAAAAATATATTTCAACTTATTTTTCTATTTTCCGTTAATGTTTCTTATTGGTTTATCTTTTTATTAGATACTAAATTATTCGTAGGTTCATTATCACATGTCAATAAAATATAAATTTTCTCTACGTGAAGAAACTAAAAACTTTAAAACAAAATTTAATTGATAAAAAATTTAAATCCTGTCTATGAAAAAAAGTTCTATATCTTGCTACCCTATTTGTCTAAAGGTAAAGGATGTAATTACATCCGTATAATTTCAATGGTGGATTCTTTTTGAAGATGACACACCCACACGAATATTGAACCTTGGTGTAGTAAGCTGGTGCTTTCCATTACATATTTCAGCTCCTTGCCAATACGTTCCACCCAATACAGAAAAAGTGTCTTGGCTTTTAGTTGGTTGTGGGATAGACTTGACTACGTCAATGACTTTTGTTATTCATGACCTTCAATGTATTAAGAACCCACAGATCTGTTTATGCTGATGCATGTACATCTTTTACCTCAGGATATATAGCATTTTAAGAATTAAGTTCTTATCCCTGTATCGGCTGTATATTCTTATCGGCTTTACTGTTTATTAATTAATTTGTTTTTATTATAAACTATGGAATCAGCATTAAAAAATAATTTTCCTTGAATTCATCCCATTGTATGTTATTCTTTTATAACATATTAAATTAATTATCCTATTATATCATAAAATCCTATAATGAACTTTAGATTTAAAAAATATATATTGCACATTTGATATTATTGGTAGTGGAGTGGCTTAGTGTCTCTACCATGTACTGAATCCCATACCCTTTCAAGGATTGTAGTGGTGCAGGTTTTTTTAATTTTATTTTTTTATATTACTAATGATGTTATACATTTCTTAATGCGATAATCCTACTATTAAAGAATGAATTTTTCTATAACTTCATACAATTATAAACAATTTTATGAAACAATACATTTCCAAACAAACTGTACTCTCAAATCTCAAAATGTTGGCCTATCCTTTTTTTTTTTTCCATAAGTCACCAGCATGACACTCGTATTCTGCTTTTAATGAATTGATTTTAATTTGTACGGTGTAATGCAAAATTTTATTATTAAAATTCCAAATGGGTGATTATAAATATCTTTTTGTGGTTGGTTTCAGATAGCCAACTTCCTATTGAAAGATTGACTCCGTTCACGCTCCTGCCTAAACATCTTGTAGACGGTAAACCACAGGATCAAGCGCTCTGCTCTTTCTGCGAATATCTTCTTCATTTTGTCCAGCAAGTAAGGAGTTGATTTATTACAGAGTAATGCATATAGTATTATTTTTTTTAATTTATCTTCTTGTATGTCACGTAATATGTTATTTAATTTAAAAAGTCAAATTAATGTTTTATTTATTTTTAATCATTATATTTTTTTTAAAAAAGGTGTTTAAGTTCCAAGGAAATTTTAAAAATGAAAGAAAAACCTTTTTCTTCTTTTTTTATTTTATTTTTTTATTAATATTATTTCATTTGGGTGAAATGGCTTAGAAAGGGCTAACTTAATCTGAAATGTAAAAAAAAAATTGTTTATTAATTAGAAGTTAAAAGTTTTTGTTTTTTTTTAAGAACAGCTTTTTTGGAATGGAAAAAAAATATTGAATTTTATTACAAAAAATAACCAAACTTTTTCCTTACACAGAATATGTAAATATGTCTGTTTTATCATTGGGAATATTATTCTGAACATTTTTTTGAACCGTAATTTGTTTCAGGAAATAACTCTTCCAAGCACTGAAAAGAAAATCAAGAAAGTCGTAGAACAAGCATGTGTCCGTTTGCCTTTGACCGTGAGAGATGAATGCAATGCTTTTGTCGAAACCTACATGGATGCTTTTATCGCACTCTTGGCTAATAGAATTGATCCTTCACAGGTACTGACTTTCTCGAATTGTTTTGATTATGAATAAAGTTATTAAATAGCTATTAAATTTTAATTCACCTTAAGATATTTCATTGGTTAAAAATTTCTAGGTAATTTATTTTAAAATTACTTAGTTATTAACATGTCAAAGATGGTTCATTTTCAAAACAAACAAAAATAAATATAACAAAAAAAGCCTTAAGTTGAACTATAAAATTTTTAAAAAAGTCTCTTTTGTGCTGGATTAAATGTTTTATCTATATATTCAATGAATATTTATCTATTATATATTAAATTAAGATGGAAACAATTTATTAAGAATTACTCGTTGAGATGTAACTGTTAAAATTAATTTTTTTTTCTAGGTGTGCCCAGGAATTGGCGTCTGTCCATCTCAATTAGTTGCGGTTGAGTTCAAAGATAAGCCTACTTGCCCACTTTGCCTCTTTGCTGTTGAAGAAGTTCTCCATAAAATATCAAACAGAACTCAGGTAACAAAGTTATCTTATATTATTAATACTTGATTTTATTTGAATAATTATTAGTATGTATGTAGTTAATACTAAGCTTATACATAATAGTTTTCACACACATATATCGAATCATTTAGTTTTATGAGATTCGTTATAAGTTGTTATTTTTTTTACTTAGTAGAAAAGAATTACTACAAGCCAGCTGTTATTTTCAGCTAGCTGTTAGAGTGAAAACTCATCGACTAACGGTGTGGAGTAGCTCACTGTATAGAGTTCTGAGCTACTGTGCTGTAGGTAGTTGAAACAGGGGAAAATTATTTATACTATAAATAGCGCCTATGGGATATGAATCCTGCCTGAACCCAGCCTTTATTAAGTGAGTACTCCTAATCGGGGGAAATTCCCGTTGGCTGACCATGATCTCAACCAAATCACTTACCTGCACAATTGTCAGCTTAGAAACTGCAAATTTTCAACTATGTACTGAACTCTTTAAAGTGCTCATACTATTATTAAGATCTTTTTTTAAAATTTAGTTTAATGATATTTACAACTATAATGCTGTATATATGTATAATGTATAATGCTATTATAACAAGTAAATGTACTAATATGTACAATATGACATGAAAAACACTTGTGGAGAAACTACCCATCGGTAGCACTCCAATAAAGTTCTATAGTAGGTGATCTCGAGGCCATCTTCTTTTCAGACGCCTCGGAGGGTTATCAGGAATAGTATGGGAAGCAAGTTGAGAGACTAGCGGATTCAAGTGTGTATGTTGCTTGTCATGGAAGGATAGGTATCTAGTTTGGACCAAATCAGTAACATATGGGATATTAAGATCATGATGGATGAGTTTGTTTGTGACATAATAAGGAGCATTGAGGATTTTACGAAGGATTTTGGATTGTAAGGATTGGATACGAGATGAATTGGATGGTTTAGTAGAGCCCCAAAGCTCAACTCCGTATGTCCAAATAGGTCTGATAACTGTCATGTAAATGAGTCTTTTGTAATTATTTGGGAGCTTAGAGCATTTGTCCAGTAAATGTTGAAGTAGGCGAAAACGTCGAGCAGTTTCTTGTCTTTTCAGTCTTGTATGAGGATTCCAAGTGAGACGTTTATCCAGATGGAGTCCTAGGTAACGTGGCTGTTCGACAGGGTTCAGTGGAATATTATTAAAGGATACAGTAGGGCAGGAATTCGTAGGTTTACGACGAAGGGTGAAGGTAATTTGATGGTATTTGTTATTATTTTGACACCATTCTTGAAGGTTTGAGGTATGGAATTGAAGAGATTGGGATGCAACAAATGGATCCTTATTTACTTATAACACACATGTCATCAGCGTACGTAGTGAGGACAGTGCTTGGATGGGTTGGGATGTCATTATTAAGATTGAACTTAATATCTGGCGTGAAACTATAAATGGACTTATAAGTTTGTTGATTTCTCTATCATCTTGACTAACTGCTAACTTAGTGGCCCTTGTTTTTTTGCTACCTTTGAGTTTATTGAGTACACTAGGATGAATACACTATAAACTCAAAAGTGTAGATGAACACTGTACTCTAGTAGTCTTACCAATCTATGGGCTGTCAGCATTACCAAGCCTGGCTGCTATACTCGTAGGTTTATTTTGGTTACGTTGTTAAATCAATAATGACCAATTGTATAATACAATATAACTGTTATGTACAATATACTAAAGATTTTTACTGTAATTAGTGTTATCATCTTATATGAGCTAATTAGGTTTTTGCTTTTCTGTCTAATTAGAAGAGTCAGTAGGACTTAGTATGGATGTGCTAAAAATTTTAGAAAGTCCTGGTGTCGAGTGGCTTAGGAAATTGGTCATATCTTGATGAGTGTGTTTTTTTAAGTTAAATTATTGATGCTTTGCCTCTCAATTAATTTTAACTTTTTCATTTGAAGTTCTGAATTTGGCATCAGATCTTAAACTTTAATATTTTTTATTGTATCAGTAGTATATATATACAGTTGATATAAATTTTACTGATTCCTATATATTATTATTTTATTTTTTAACATGATTCAATCATTGTAACAGCATAAGATTGACGTAATTAATGTTTGCATTTGTAGGAAGACATTAATGATGCTTTGGATGATCTCTGCTTAGTAGATGTATTCCCCAATACTTTAACAACTGAATGTGCTCAATTTATAACAAGCTACAGGGAGATGCTCATCGATATGATCACTGCTGATTTCACTTCTGAAGAAGCATGTATCTATTCGCAGCTCTGTAAAATCCCTACTATTCCAGAACGAGGTCCATCAGCTGGATCCATCCGTATGTTTTATTTATTTTTTTAGTTTTTAGTTTTAACTTGATTCCTAAACAGATGTCTAATTCTTCACGCTTTAATAGAAACCAATGAAATATATGATGATGAGGAATCTGTGCACCATGAGAAGACTGCTAACCAATGCATACTGTGTGAATTTGTCATGTCAAAACTAGAAAAAGTGTTGAAAGACAAGAAAACAGAAGTAATTATTTTTATTTTTTCTATTGTTTATATCTCGATGATTCCATTCTAACAGGGGTTTTTAATATCCTGTATTTTTGCTCTCTCTAGTACCTTTTTATAAAAATTTTTGTATCAATATGATCCTCATGAACATATTTCATCACTTCTTTCTTATAATATGACTTGCAGTCCTAAGATAACTTACAGTTAATCACTTATATGTCACTACCATGTCGTCCTCATTTCTAGAATTTACCAATGAACTCATTATTTTCGTAATAAATGATAGAAACTGATTAATCCATAAATCTTAATGTTCAATTCATAAATTAATTTATTAAATTTTTCTGAAGAATGCTTATAAATTTATTTTATGTGGCATGGAAAATTTGAAATTTATCAATAAAGTAACAGTTAAAACAGAACCTCCCATCTATCTATATTTCTTTTTGAATCCTCCTTAACCTAATTTGTACAGCAACCTTGTTATTTCACTGGAAAAAAAAGCTCTTTAATAGCTATAACTTACTAACATAAGTTCTATCCTTACCTCCCCACACAGTAAATTGCTTCTTAATTTAATTTTAGCAATGGAATATTAATCTTAAAATAAAGGCGTAAATATTTGAATTGCTAAATTGACTTATATCTCAAGAATGACTTGACTCAAAATTCTGGCTCTCATTTTTTTCCAAATTTAATATCTTCATGTCTTGTAAATTTCTAGGAAGAAATTAAGGAAGCAGTTTACAAAGTGTGCAGTTACCTGCCTAAAACCATTTCACCTCAGTGCAAACGCTTTGTGGAAGAGTATGCCGATCTTGTAATTGAACTTTTGGCAGACGATGTTACCCCGGAAGCGATCTGTACTGCTCTCAACCTCTGCACTAAAGCTAATGTGTTCGTCATGAGTAAGTTTACTACAAATTAATGAAATTACAAATGTTTAATCTGCCGTTCAATCATATGATGTTGATTTTAACTTGATGGTTTTTATTATTACTACTTTTTATTTTTATTGAAATATTTAATTTTTTTAGGTATTGAATCAGTCATTTTTTATGAGTTATCTTTTCATAGTTAAAAGCTTCAATTTTTTTTTTTTTTTTTTACTAGAGATATCTAATGTTTAAAGAATTGTCATGTTTAAGAGGATAATGTAAAAAAAAAAATTATATATATATATTTATTATATATATAATAGATACATATACAATTTTTAATTAGATTTATATATATATATATATATTACAAAATCTTTAGTTATTTTTGTAGGAAAGAAATTCGTTGACTGGTAGATACTATAATAGGATGTAAATAGTTGGGGGTGCAGTCAAGAAAACACAGCAAATAAGTGAAACTTATTTTATTTTATATGTGCCTACGTTTCGACCTACTGTGTAGGTCATCTTCAGGGCTATGAGAAAACAGAATAGACTGTAAAAATACATAAGATAGAGATACAGAAAACATAACAAAATATAGAGATATAAAAAATTGAGCGAAAAAAGTGAAGGATATATAATGAAAGGATATATGAATAAAGATGATTACATAGTAGATGTATAGAAAGGTGATAATGCAAAACAAAATACAAAGAGAGAAATGAAGTTAAACAAAAAAAATAAAATGAAAAAGATATAAATATAATGAGTATGGAAAACTTAGTATAATAAAGATAGAATAGTTTTGCAGAGAAAATAAAAATAGTATGAAAATAGACTCCTGGGGAGTACCAAAGTAAAATGAAAGAACATGAATTAAAAATTACGATACCTAAGAATAAATAGAGAGAGAGAGAGAGAGAGAGAGAGATAGAGAGAGAGAGAGAGAGTGAGAGAGAGAGAGAGAGATAGAGAGAGAGTGAGAGAGAGAGAGAGAGAGAGAGAGAGAGAGAGATTCTATCTTTATTATACTAAGTTTTCCATACTCATTGTATTTATATCTTCTTCATTTTATATTTTCTGTTTAACTTCATTTTTTTCTTTGTATTTTGTTTTGCATTATCACCTTTCTATACATCTACTATGTAATCATCTTTATTCATATATCCTTTCATTATATATCCTTCACTTTTTTCGCTCAATTTTTCTATATCTCTATATTTTGTTATGTTTTCTGTTTCTCTATCTTATGTATTTTTACAGTCTATTATGTTTTTGTCTGTTTTCTCATAGCCCTGAAGATGACCTACACAGTAGATCGAAACGTCGGCACATATAAAATAAAATAAGTTTCACTTATTTGCTGTGTTTTCTTGACTGCACCCCCAACTATTTACATCCTACTTTAGTTATTTTGTTTAAAAGCTTCAATTTGTCTTTCTAACTGATTCAAGGAATCAATTAAAGTTGCGATAAATTTATGAAAAACAGAAAGCCTTTCTTATCAAACATTTTAAAAGTAGTACACATCTCCCGGCCATTGAGTTATCATCAATTTATTAATGAATGCTAATGAATTTATTAATTGTCGGTCTGAGAAATCATACAGTACAATTTACTAATGTTCTAAGAATGCTTTTATTAATGACATATAAACCATATAGATAAAAACTGAAACATTTAAGCCATTATTAAGCTTATAATACACTTGGAATATTGAGCAGCATTGCTCTTGAAAAATATTCTATGCACATTAACTATCCATAACCACATTTTTCTATTCATGAAAAAGAAATTACTAGTACCATTTGTTTCTTTACCTTATAAACGTTATTGAAATTGAAAATATATATGTATATGTTTTCCCTGATAATTGGTTTTATTTATTAAAAGGGGGGGTCCTTTTCCCGTGTTTCTTCTAGTGATAATTATGTTTTTACCAGGAAAAATAAATATAAATAAAATAATAATTTAATTTTTTTCCTGCTCTAGAACCTGAAAGAAGGTGTTTAACGTGTGAAGTTCTTATGGAATCTCTTCGGGCTGTATTAACTGATGCTGATGTTGATGAAGAATTTAATGATAGTCTTCTTAAAGCCTGCCAGCGCCTGCCTCGTAAACATGCTAAGCTTGTAAGTGAATTTTTATCTGAAATGAATTTCCAGTGTTGGGAGATGATTAATATTATTTTAACACATTTTCATCCGGATGACAAAAATTTGTCATTTGTATATAGTGTTTAAAAAAATGCTGACTTTTTTGAATGGTAGTGTGAAAAATTACTGGATGAATATGTGTTACATATGGCAGAATTTAGAGGGTGATGATTTTCACTTGAAAATTTCAGCTATAAAAAAAACGTTTCTGTTTTTTAAGAGTTCTAACTTTAACTCAATAAGGGGTTACCTGTGGTCTAATGGTTAGAATAACAACCAACCCTGTCCTAGATAGCAGTTTCACTGTCCTGTTGGTGGCCTCAGGATTGTTTAAAGTTGTAAAAATTCCTTAGTTAAGCCGTCCTTCGGTTGGGATGTAAAAGGTTGGAGGTCCCAAGCCTGGTGCGATCTCAGTTACTTGTTAAAGATCCCTATCCTATTTATGCCAGGATAGGCATAAATATGATACTCCCTCTCATCGCATCCTCCGATTAGGGATTGCAGCATAAAGTGACGTCAAACTAAATAAACCTTAACTTTAATTGGTAAAATCAGTAAATGTTATTGGAAGATGATATTTATTCCGATGTATATGAACTAAAATAATGTTACCTAAATCAGAAGTCATTTGTTGGCTGGAGATTAGGGGTGAAAGAAAGTGAAGAAAAAAAAAGTTCCAGGTTTACAAAAACATGTGTAATTAATTCCATAGGATGCCCTAACTGCTTATGGATTTAGTTGTAATGTATCATTTATTTAAATTTTTAGTAATTCATAATTTAAAATATTTTTCAGTGCATTAGCCTCATAGCTCAAATTGCTCCTCAAATAGAAACTGCATTGAGAACTTTCCCTGTTGGACCAATTATTTGTCGTAAAGTCGGTGCATGCGGATCTGAAGAATGTGACCTTGGTCCAGAATATTGGTGTAAGAAAAAGGAACATGCTATAATGTGCCAGGTAATAAATATATTTGCCAGAAAAAGTATTTTAAACTAATCCTTAATATCAATTAAACCATAATCCTAATGGTCAATCATGGTTCAATGGTCATGCCACCAGTCAATCACATGGCTTGTGAAAACCTATAGTTCTAGAGAAAAACGATTTAAGACCTGTAAATGTTATTATACTAACATCGCATGAAGATATTTTCTCAAAAAACATAAATACAGGTTTTGTTGTATGTGGATATCCAGAAATTAAAGGTCTCATATTTTAAAATTTTTATTAATACGAGAAGAGAAAGTGCCTAAATTTTATTTGTAATCCAACGTGAGATAACCAAGCTGTAATACTTGTCGTTGTTAGCCTGTGATAATGCCATAGTTAAAAAAAAATTATGAATGTTATCTAAATCCGCATTATTTTTACGATTGAAATAAATTTTTGTATTTACCCTATATCAATTAGCCATGAAATTAAGCAGTAATCTTTTTTTTCTTTTAAGCAGTAATATAATTCTAAATTACTGATAAATATTTTTATTTTACAAATTTGATTACTCTATTATTTATATTTTTTAGGAGAGAGAGTATTGCGAACAAAATGTCTGGTATGGAAAAAAAGTAGAAGAAAGACATTCTCACCTGAAAGGAATTGATGTTGTTTAAATGTTATTTATTTTATATTGATTAAATTCAATACTCTTTTACATACTAATCTCATATATTTAAAAAAAATCAATGTAGATGAGTTATAGATATTGATTTCTGTTTCTTTTGAGACTGCTATCTGTTTCCTATTTAGGGATAATAATTTAGAAGAATAATGGTAGAAACGTTATTTCTATTTCATTTATACATTTTAGTGAATCTCTATTTTTTTAATTTGGAGAATAAATGGTAAAGACTATATTGATGGTTAATAATAAGTCTTTGTTTTATATTGAAGTGATATTTCTGTGAATATTTTATTAACTAATGTTAAGAAGTCGCTATGGGAAAATAACTTAATGTATAAAAGACGAGTATAGAAATTAATTTTAAGTTAAATTTCATGGGTCTTACAAAATTTATAGTTACCAGAAATGTGCTTTTCCCTTTTAAATATATAATTTTTTTAATGTTTCTTTTTTGTATGAGAAATTATTGAATTGAGAGATTTTTGTAGTTTTCTACTGTTAGTGTCTATATATTATTTAAATAATAAAATTTTAATGAATAAAAGGATACTATATGGTTTATTTTAAAATTTACTGAATTCCTTACTATTAATTTCCCATTGACTTTACACAGCAAATGCTAACTTTGAAAAATTTTCATATAAAAAAAAATATGAAGAAGAAAATGGTCTGGGTGGAGGTCAAGAAAATTCTCTTATGTAGGGAGAACTTTTTATTGGTAACCCAACATTTCGACCCCCATTGTCAGCAATAGCAGTTCTTCTGGGCTAGTTTGATTGGTGGGGGCTGACACTAGCTAGGGAGAACTTGTTTTTGGTAAGCTAATAAAAAGTTCTCCCTATATAAGAGAATTTTCTTGATCTCTACATTTCTTAATAAAAAAAAATAGGTTAGTAAAACACTAATTTCAATTTTGTTATTATTTGTCATTAGTTAAAGCATTGATTAATAATCTAATTTATTACTTCCAGTTAAACACACACTTACATTTCTTCTTCTTCTTTCGTGGCTCTACATATCAATAATCCTTGTCCTCCCTGAACATTGCAGCGGCCACAATCACATTTATCTCAGAGATATTTTTTATTTAAGGTTATAAATAGATTTTGTAAATGAATAATGCTTATTTTTTTTTTTAATAAAGAAATTTAAATTTAAATTCATTTTTTATCATTTGAAGGCAAAATGTACATATGGATTTTGATCGCTAGTTAAGCGATATACAGAGTGAGTTATTGAATATTCAATTATAATAAGTTGTAAAATGGGCCATATGTTTTAAAATGTTTAAGTTTAAAAGAAGGGTATACCTTATCCACAGGAAAATTTCAAGTTTTACTATTATTGCCAGGATAACCAATCATTAAACAAGTTTATAAAAACTGTAATTAATTTAATTATCAATGATAATACATAAGTGGAAAAATTCCAAATTAGGAATTATCATTATAATGCCTGAATAGGCGAAACATCGACTGATAATTGTTTGTATTTTACACCAGATTTGAAACATAAGGCTCTGCTTGTGGGTTTTTCCATTTGCATTCTAATTAATTATCAATTCATCAATAGTTGATGTTTGAGCAACCTCGAAATAGTTATTGGACCTTTCGATGAGAGCTCCGAAATGGATAAGGAAGATAAATTTCTGATTCAATTATACCAGATCGCATGTCATTTTGAATGTAACCTTTTATTAAACTAATAATATAAATAAATTTTCAGAAATTAAATAACTAATAATTTTGAGAATGAAAAACAATTAATTAAATTAAAGAACAATTTAAACGCTTTTATAATGAGAAATGAAGTTACTAATATTAACTAAATTATCAACAACTAATTAATAACAAAAAGAAAACAAATATTATTTAATCTTACGATAGTAAATTTAACTCTATTAAATTACAAATAAAATCTTTTACAAAATAATGAATGTTTATGCGGTTTTCTGATTGCAATGATATAATAATGAAAACTCTTATCTGTCTGTCGAAGTAGTTTCAGTAGATGGTAGATTCTCGGCAGGGCGAGCTGGATGTTGAGACGACAGAGGATTTTCGTCGGCAGGGCGAGCGAAGATGGTGAAACAATAGAGGTTGTGATGATCAACTGGGTCATCATCAATTCGAATTGGTCGAATCGATGACTTAGTTTAAACTAATTACACCTGCAGGTGGCCAGCAAATTAGTATCTTCTTCAAATTCACCCAAAATACAACTTTGGGCTCCTCTAGAGCATACGATGTGCACGGCTAAGGGCTCGCGTCAACACTGTCTTCAAATTAACAAAACACAAGTTTGGGCTCCTATAGAGCATACGATGTGCACGGCTAAGGGCTCGCGTCAACACTGTCTTAAAATTCACAAAAACAACTTTGGGCTCCTAAAGAGCATACGACGTGCACGGCTAAAGGCTCGTGGCGACACTGTCTTAAAATTCACAAAACACAAGTTTGGGCTCCTAGAGAGCATACGATGTGCACGGCTAAGGGCTCGTGGCGACACTGTCTCAAATTCACAAAACACAACTTTGGACTCCTAAAGAGCATACGATGTGCACGGCTAAGGGCTCGCGTCAACACTGTGTTAAAATTCACAAAACAACTTTGGGCTCCTAGAGAGCATACGATGTGCACGGCTAAGGGCTCGCGTCAACACTGACTCGCTCGGTCTAGCCGGAGCGAACAAAAGCCGCTCGACTCTCTTTTGTTTTTCTCTCTTCACTTTTATAACATATGTTTTCAAACTTATTACAAATATTACACTTATATCTAAACCAAATAAAATAACCTTTTAAATTAAATTATTCTAACACAACTATTATATAAACGTTTAAATTATTATATTAAATAAAAAATTAGAAAAGACAATGTTGTTTCTTTTACGAAAAAATGATTTAATTTTTTATGATTAAAACTAATAATACTTTATAAGGTTACTACTTCATCTGGCCTTAACAGTTGAGAAGTCCCTACTTATGGTGGAAATACTAGAGTAAATAGTATCATGTAGTTTTTTCGTATTTGAAATAGGCTGGATTTTTTAAAGGTTAACTATCTAGAAGATAAAGAGTACTAAATAACTAAGCTGAATAAATAGGTTGAAAAATATTGTTTTAAAAAAAAATAAACTAATTCGTGATGTTTCAATCAATGTTTGAATTTTTTAAGTAGTTAATTTTATGATAAGAATAAAAAGTTTATAACTATGGGTCAGTTAAATTGGCTTACTAAAGCTGTTTCATTGTCCTTCCATTTGCATGATTAATATTTTCCATATTTTTCTCCTATAGTATTCATAGCTGTAACAAATTTTTGGAAAAAAAAGTGTTAAAACTTTTGCTCATTACACTTGGATTTTGCCTTAGTCCCCATAATGGTTAATGTAGAATCAACTAGAAGAATATTATAATATTGTCAAAGATAATGGGGGTGTTGTGATGAATAAAGCATTAAAAAGTCCGATTATTTTACTTTCTGTCTTATTTTACCATATTTAACTTAAGCCAAAACTTCTTAAGAAGTATTTTTATTAATTCAGATTATTAAAAACAAATAACACAGTATCCAACTGTAGTGGGGTGTATAAAAAAAAATTACCGTTTTATCAAATTCCAGAGTTCAAAAGTCTGTAAATATTTTAATGCTATTTATTATTTACCAACACTTAATAATCTCTTTAGAGCATTCTCTAAGCTTGTTTACTAACACTGGACTTCTTTAAAAACAGCCTCAGTTTAGTTATTTATGTCAAAGAAGAAACATGACAGTGTCCTACAAAATTCTTGTAGTTTTAAGCATTACTGGAAAAAAAAAATTCACAACCGCTGAAGCAACTCGTGAAATTATTAAATATGAAGGGGAAGGTGTCCTTAGCCAGCGCACTGCGCGGCGTTGTTTTGAAAAATTTAGCAGTGGAGATACAATGGAAAGAAAGAAGGGCTCGGGGCGACCATTAATGGATATTGATGAGGTTTTGAAGGAAGCTGTTGAGCCAAATCCGTCCACAAGTACTCGCAAAATTGCCAGGGAGTGTGGTGTGTCGATTGATACTGTTAGTCGCCATCTCTCCATGGGGAAGGTGAAATGGTCATTTTTTTTATACACCCTATTACTTTAAAGAAAAAAAAACTTCAAAGTCACTAGCATGTAATCATAATCCTACATATTGTCTAAGGATTATATGTAGACAATTTTACATGTATACTGCAGTATTCACATGGTTGATTTCTTTATTGAACCCAGTTAGTATAATCATATTGTGAGCCTATTTCACAGTTCTAAAATTAGGCCAGTTTTGAACCAACACAGTTTTAATTATTAACATAGCTTTAATAAGGATTCAGTAATAAGTATTGTTTGTGCTAGTTTTTATGGAAAATATTTCCCATAGTGCTGTGTAGACATAGAAATGAAGAAAAATAATGAAATATTTTTAAGCTTAAGATTTCCCACTACATCTTTTTCTCCAGTAGAAGAGCCTAGATCTTTACTTGTTTTGGTAAAATGTTCAATGATCATTCCATTTCCTTAAACATGCATCAGGACCTATTGATTTTAATAATTATTTGCAATGGGAGAGATTTTACAACAGAGAGTGGATTCTTTATTTTAAAAAACCTATTCCAATTATTTTAAATTGTCTGATGAACTTTTCTTTATTAAAAAGTGTTGGGATATTTCTTTCATCCCTCTCAGTTGTCACAAATCGATGTTTTGAGACTCTTGAAAATTGCATAAAAAATAGCAACATTTATTGGTCATAAAGCATTTTATAACATCAAAGTTTATTAAATAATGGTGTTGTAACATCAAAGTTTATTAAATAATGGTGTTGAATTTTACTTTTATGCATTTGCGAAAAGAATTATTTTTGTATCTCGTCTTCTTAGTTATCAGCCCAAAGTGTCAATGCTTATTCCTGATGAATCTGTTATCCTTCACTAAGAGTAACCTCATCAAATTATGTTTATAAAGTTCAGTACGCAGTACCTTACCTAATAACCGTCCGATTAGGATGATTTATTTTGGGTTTTGAAGTAAATTTGATAAGCTTTTGAATATATAAGCAAATATAATAGCAGTACTTCTTTCGCCATGTAGAGGTAGGAAAGTAATACAAAAATGAAAATAATACAATTAATTAATAAATAATAATAAAAATGAGTTCTCAGTAAAGAACAGTATTAATAATATTAGATAGGTGCATCATAGGCAAAGAGACCTTGTCAAATGCCCCTTACTAAGGTGCATGACCTCAAAACTGGTTAATGATTTTATTTAATAGCGTACCCCTGAGATAAATGTCTACCTACGACATTTATTGACATGTAATGTAACCAGTCCTTGCTTAAGTTAGAATATGTAATGATAAAATATATGGAGCAGCATAAATACCATAATGATTAGTGAAATGAGTTATATGATGTATACTATGCTGATCCCAGAGTTGGGATTTATATCTAAAGCCCTGGTGAATAAGTGGATTATTCAGATTATCTTCAAAATGAATTTTTTGCACTTAAGTGAGTGGAAACATGTTATTTTCATAGTGAATAAATGGTTAATTCATGTATTGGCTCGAAAAGTAGTACTAGTATTGCTTATATTGCTAGCCAAAGATTACGAGGATGACACGATTCCGCTTCCCTCAATGCAGTTATCTCTCTCAGGACGAAATTCGACTTAACCACTTATTCACTGGGGCTACAGACATAACATAATGGATTACTGAAATTGCTTATATGATATCTACTATGCTGATGCCAGAGTTGGGATTTACATACAGGTAGCTAAGAATAGCTATTTCAGCAGGGCATTGAAATCACTATTAGTTTTATGATTTGATATTCCTCAAGGTAGTATCCTTGGCCCAATCCTTTATACAGCTGACATCCCAACTCATCCTAATACTATCCTTACCAGGTATGCTGATGATACATGTGTATTATGAGTCAACACCAATCCAGTTATTGTATCCCAAAGCCTCCAATCCCATATCACTGATCTTGAAGAACGGTGTCAGAACTGGAGAATTAAAATAAATTCTCAAAAATCCCATCAAATCACTTTTACCTTACGCCGTAAACCAATGACTTCCTGCCCTTCAGTATCCCACTTGTGCCTGATCCGATACTTAGGGTTGCATCTCGACAAACGATTAACCTGGAATCCTCATACAAGACTGAAAAGACAAGAAACCGCTCGACGTTTCAGACTACTTCAACACTTACTAGACAAACCCTCTAAGCTCCCAATTAATTACAAAAGACTCATCTACATGACCATCATACGACTTATTTGGACTTACGGAGTAGAGCTTTGGGGCTCCACTCAGCCATCGAATTCTTTTCGTATCCAATCCCTGCAATCCAAAATCCTTCGTAAAATCCTCAACGCCCCTTATTTTCTTAAGAATAAAGTCATCCATAACGACCTTAATGTCCCATTTGTTGCTGATTTGGCCCGAACCCGGTATATATCCTTTCATAACAAACTTCATTCCCACTTAAACCCTCTAGTTTCAAACCTAGCTTCCTCTTCAATTCCCGATAATCCTCCGAGGCGTCTGAGAAGAAGATGGCCAAGTGACCTTCTTAGTTGAACATGCGATTTGAGTACTACCTGTGGGTAGTTTCTCTACTAGTATTTATGCATCACTCAGACAATTTACTTGTTATATTACTGTAATATAGTTGTAAATATCAATAAATAAATAATTAAAAAAAATAATCATTTGATATAAGAATATGAAGCGTTTATCGCGGTTTTAAGACGTGGAATCGCTTTGGTATGACTCCAGAATAGAGTGGTGTTCAGAGCGCCGCGTAAGTCCTATCCAGCGGTATTTTCGGTATATATGGTAGCCAGTGACTAACTACTATACGTTATTGCTATTTTATGTTGCTGTCTACTTCCGCTAATCTGGGATAGATGCAATAAAAGTAATAGTTAAAATAACGACTAAGAAGCGGCCTCGACACAAAAGAACCTCTTAATAGTTTCTACACTGATACTCCGCTCCAGTACTCCATCCTAGTCGCCTACCCTTTGGACTTGCTTTCAGTAACTACTTATCCATTCAACTCACACATTCGTAACAAATGACCGAAACGATCAGCAGAATATTGTTTTCAAACTTCCTTGAATGGGTTTAGACATTGGTCTTCACTTATCCTGTCATTTCTCCAGCTTCACTTCTTGTGGTATCAAGGAATTTTCTGTGGTAAATCAAGGTATTTTGGTAATGTAATTGTGGAGGGCAGGCCAACTATCTACAAAACATAGACAAGCAGGTAAGAGCAATGTCCTAAATAAGGGGATTTTCATTTCCTTCTGTATCTTCCTATTTGCCAAATATCGTTGCAAAAATGCGGAACAATAAACTAGCGGTTTTTTTAATGACTATTTAAAACTTGTTGATCGAATCTTCCTTCACTACTGAAAATCAAACCAAATTATTGATAGTACCTACCTTCTCTAAAGGCTCCTATTATCTTTTAGTCGCATGTTATGGGATTTTCATAAAATGCAAGTAGGGTGAATTTCCACGTTTCGGCTGATAAGCATCACCTTTCTTTTTAATGGATTTATTCTCAAGCCGTTTCTATGAAACTCCTTGGACTATTGCTAGAAACCTGAAACCTTTCTTCTATGACAATTTTTTAAGATCAAAATCTCACAACCTCTGCTAGCGAAGTTGGTGCTGATCAGGTTTCGACAATATCCCTCTGTTCTCAGATTTTACATTCATTCATGCTATTAGAGCAGAAAAGGAAGGTTCTTTGGCAAAGTTGTGCAGCAGATAGTCAGTGCGATACCATGCCATATGATCAAAGAAGCCTATTAATGTGCGATGACCATCTTTTAAAAATGTAATGAATCAAATAAATGTAATCAATATCTTTTATTTTATGTTTCTTGATCGTTTCATCAAAAATACCTCTTTGTAACTGATATTTCCCGCCTCTACGTTCTGTGCAGCTTCATAACATCGCGTAAGAAATTAATTCTCGTGTAACACTTGTTGTACTTTCGTATTCAGAAATGGCTTACGAATTAACGAAAGGAGCCATACAGGTAAAGAAGAAATACTAGTTTAATTTTATTACGTTGTTATAATGAACATTAAACTCATAACTATGTTTGTTGCAGACTATTATGACTGGTGGGGAAGTAGTATGCCCTATATTACAAATCCTCGTAAGTTTTATTTTCTTATTGTTAACTTAATCTACACATTGATAGTGACATTTTATATGATTGTATTGAAATTTCAGGGCAGCAAAGAAATTTCGAGTAACAACCCTAGTAAGAGATACAGGATTCTTATTTCTGATGGGGTTCATTTAAATAGTTATGCTATGCTTGCTTCTCATCTAACACCTATGTTAACAAGCGGAGAGTTAGTGGAAAACAGTGTTGTAAAAATTACTAATCATGTTGCAAGTATTGTCAAAAATGCAGATAAAGGGGACAAGTAAGTTGTGTGTTCATGTCTCTGCGGCAATTACATTACATTTGGTAGTTTTGATTATTTTATTACTGATAACAGCATAAGTATAATTTCTTATCTAATGCCCTTGTAATTAAAAGTTTGAAATTCATTGAAGGTGGGATTAATCAGCATGAGGATTTTTATTTTAGAATAAGTTTTCCGTGACAGTTAATGTGTCACTTAATTAATTGTCAGTTATTGTGACAAGTTGCACAGATACATCATCAATCAATGTTCATGTTAGATTTATTTTACTTAAAAATCTTTAGTATCTACAAGATACTTATGAACATACCATTAGGATTAAGCTACAGATCCATCCCTATAGGTCACTGAAAATAATTTATGCTTCATTAAAGTGATCTATGTCTGTAAACTTAATAATGTCAAGAAATGATTTCTGTGGACATATTGTTATTTCATCATTTATTGGGTTTAAGACTTGTATTTAATAAAACCAGGTTAGCCTGGGAAGTTTGAGGACAGAAAGGCTTATGTTAGCAGCTTTAATGTGTACTTATATTATTTCTTCTTAACTTTAATATAACCTATAATGGAATATATAAACTAGATATTGATGGGGATTTCCAAGCATGGAGGATTTACTTTTTGAACTTCTCATCATCATCCTAACTATCAGTGTGATTTTGAACTTTTGTTTTCCTGCATTAACAATAATTAAATATCACTTAAGTCTTTCTCTCACTTCTCTCTGCAACTCATTAATTGTTGAACTTGCTGCTAAAGTTATGTATTATCTTGGCTTATAATTGCTCCATGATATGCGACATTAACCATTTCATAATTTTTATTGATCATTTTCCATCATTGAAATTATTATGATGTCCGCTTTGAACTGTTCTTGTTATTTTTAATAATCTTTTTTTTCTCTAGCTGTTACTTTCAGAACTTTTAGTTAATATAATTTGTATAGTACATACAAAATCTGTATCTCTGCAACTTCTGAATGATCCTTGGGTTTAGTACATAGTGAGAACTGTACTATTTCTTAGTCTTCGTTCATTCTGAATATTTCTTGTACTATGGTTCTTTATGGTAGCTATTTGGCCAAGATCAACCGTCAAGTTCTCTCTCAATTAAGGATGCTCTCTTTATGGAAGCTGGGTCCCGCCCAGGAGTGTTAGCAGATCGCACATGTTCAATACATGACTGACAATTAATAATTTATTTATAACTGATGATTTCGAACCCAGGCCCTGTAGATTAGTAGACAGTGCCCCCCCCCCCTCACTCAGCTAGCCTTTAGGTTATTTAATACAATTTCTATCCTTAAAGCTTAAGGTGGGAAAAAAAAATCCTCATTCTTTGTAGACTTGAAAAATTATTAAACTTGTAATGAAGTCTATTGTTACAATTTTTTGCCATTAAATTTCTACATTTTTCAAATATATTCATGCTCTGGTGTACCTTCTTATCAACTTTTTACTCTCATTATGGAGAGAAATTTTCCCAAAGAAATTCGCATATTGCATATTTTTAAGTAATTATATTTTATAAATTAGTACATTACTGAAAGTATTAATTTATTTTAAACAAATTAATTTCACTTCTAGAAATCTGGTTGCTGTTTGTTATAATAATATGGGATACAAGTAATTCAGTATTAAATTAATATATATTTTTTAGGAGAATAATGGTAATATTAGATCTTGAAGTTATTATGCATGGATCAAAAGTAGGCATGAAAATAGGCAATCCTGTTCAGTTTGACCCTAATCCATCACAACAAGCAGCACCAGCACCTCAGGCCGTTCAGGCGAAACCTCAACCTCAGCAAAGAATTAATGAACCTGTGACGCCCAAGTCTAAGCCAGGTAGATAGTATATTATTCATACTTCTCAGGTATTATTCATATTCAGGTAGATAGTATATTATATAGTATCACATGTTGATTACTGTATGTGGCTAGAGTAAGGGCCTATACTCCAAACAAATATTTAGAGATTAATATTTTAACTATCAAAAGTTTTCTAGTATTTCTTCCCATTCACCTTATTTATTAGTAATCAGAAAGGAAAAAAAATATGCACAACTTCAAATATACTAATTCAGTAATCAATATGTACATTTCAAAGAAAAAATAAACCAAGTATAGACCCTTGTATTTCATTCATTATTAGGAGATATTATTTAACAACCAATTTGTAAAGTAACTAAAATATGTGGTGAATGTGTACATTTCAACTCTAATTAATGAAGATTTAACCTAGAAACATTACAAAAGTGACGTATCATAATAAACGAAACAGCTAAATTAAATAGTTATTGTTAAGACTATTGGATAAAAAAAATATATAGTGTTTTTTTCTAGTTAATCAGCAATTTTATTAAATTTGGAACTTCAGGAAGAAATAAAGTGAAAATATTAAGGTTTTTTATTTCTAGAAAACATGGATGTTAGACTTCTGATGCTTTAAACATCAAATTATTAACTTTATTTATTATTTTACTGTAACTCATGACTTTCAAAATTCTGTGTTGATGCATTAAAGGGCGAGTTAGATTTGACTTCATGAGGGTTATTTTCATGAAGTCAAATCTAACTCGTCAAGAATGAAATTTATAACAAGTGGTTAAGTCTAATTTTTTCCAAGCGGAATCGAGTTATTTTCATAGTGAATAAGTGACTAAGTAAGGCATTGGCTCGAAAAGGAGTTATTGTTTATATTACTAATCCATTTCAAGCCAAAAACTATGGGAATGATACAATTCCGGTTATCTGAAAGGAGTTAACTCTCTCTGGATAAAATCCGGCTTAACCACTTATTCACTGGGGTGTAGATATATACTTTCATTAAAGCTGCGTTTGGTCATGATATTTGTTCATGGTCTCAGCTGAAAAATAACTAGTTAAATCAGATTTTTGAAAGTTTCAAATAATTGTCTTAAATTATAATTAACAATTATGCTGTTTTGTAATAAAATAATTTTTAAATTTTTATTTTTCCACAGGATTGAATGGGCATCTGTACAGCAATGAAACTATTTATAATTCACCGAAAACAACCAAAACACATCCTATTGCCAGTATATCCCCTTATCAAAACAATTGGACAATTAAAGTCCGTGTTACATCTAAATCACAGGTTAGGACTTGGTCTAATGCTAAAGGTGAAGGAAAATTGTTCAGTATGGATCTTGTTGATGAGTCTGGGGAAATAAGAGCTACTGCTTTTAAAGATCAAGTTGACAAATTTTATGACATGCTACAGGTACAATATTTTAATAATTTCTATTTTGTATTTTATTTTATTTTGGAAGGAAAAAAGCTTATGTTTCGATATTATGCAAAACATTCCTATCTGTGACATTTTTATTTTCCTGTATTATTCCTAAGTTATGTAATTATAAGTAGTATTATGGACAGAAAGGTTGTAGTTCAAAAATGTTTTGTCAGTATTCCCTTCACCTCCTGAGTTCATTATTTCAGCCCAATATTTAGTTTTCCTTGCATTTTTTAAATAATTTACTATTTTTCCAGTATAAGTTTTGCAGTCTCTTTGAGACTAGTTATACAAGTTTTTACTATTCATTCTTTTCCTTTGTAGTATTCTCCAAAAATACCAATCATCATGAGCTTTAGTATTGAAATAAATAATGTAATTATGGGAAGTATGTATATTTTGGTAAATTATTTCATCAAGAAATGAATGTTTCAACAAGGATAATCATCCACCTTCTCTTCAATTTGGCTCTTGAAAGTGCAGTGCGGAAATCTGGAATACAAATTGGGGGAACTATATTCAATAGATCTTCTATGATTTTGGCCTTCGCCGATGACATAGATATTGTGGCAAGAACCCCTACAGATTTAGAAAATGCTTTTAACAGTCTCCAGATAGCATCAGCTAGATTAGGTTTAGAGGTCAATGAATCAAAAACCAAATATATGCATGCAGGCCCACAAGTGAATGTGCATGAACCATCGCATTTTATGGCTGGAGGGTTTAAATTTGAAAGGGTGGAGGAATTTGTGTACCTTGGATCACAGGTGAACGCGGATAATGACATAAAAGCAGAAATCCATCGGAGAATTATGTCCTCAAATAAATGCTATTTCGGGTTACTGAAGCATTTTAGAAGCAGGGCTATTTCCCAAAACACGAAGGTGCATTTGTATAAGACCCTAATAAGACCAGTTCTCGCTTTTGCCTCCGAATGCTGGACATTACCCAGTTCTCAGGAAGCCCTTCTCCTAAGGTTCGAGAGAAAAATTTTGAGGAGAATTTATGGCCCAGTTTGCACCAATGGGATATGGAGGATAAGGACGAACGCTGAGCTAGCAAGACTCTACAAGAGCCCAGATATTTTAAGGATAATAAAAGTAGGCCGGCTTCGATGGGCAGGTCATATAATTAGAATGACCCAGGATGAGATTCCTAAAATGGTCCTAGACGAAAGGATTTATGGGACAAGAAGAGTGGGAAGACCTCGGCTCCGATGGATCGATGGAGTGGCGGCGGATGCCAGGTCCATCTTGGGAATTTGCAATTGGAGAGCAGCTGCAACCAATAGAGAAGACTGGCGAACCAAGCTGCAGGAGGCCTTGACTCTGCAGGAGTTGTAGCGCCACGAATGATGATGATGATGATAATCATCCATACTTCGAAATGAAGCGTTTATTTCATGATGGAATGATAACTGAAATCTACACAATTCCCATAATTACATTATTTTTTCCATGCTTTAAGATCATGATAACTTTTATTTTTGGAGGATATTAAAAACGAAATGAATTAATTAGACAGTTAAAACTTGTTACTCAATTTGAATCGACAGCCTGCGGAACTGACATCTTTTTCCTTTTATTAATAATGAATATCAACATTCTCTTTCAACAAAGTTATAATCATATATTACTTTAAATTATTTTAAATCTTGTGTCTCTTATTTTTTCTTAGTTTTTGAACAATATTATTTCTACAAAAAACTTCAGTTGTTTCTTCTGGTTTAGACGGTGTCGGTGAATTTTCTGCCACCGTTTTGGCAGACATGCTGCTGACTTCCTCAAGGCTTAATTGAATGGTTCAGTGTCAATTAAGCCTTGAGGAAGTCATGTCTGGCGAAACGTTGGCAGAAAATTCACCGACACAGTTTAAACCAGAAGAAACAACTGAAGTTTTTTTTATAAATAGTGGTCATGGAAACTTGAAAGAGTATTTAATATTATTTCTATTTGTTTAGGAGGATAAGCTCTACTATATAAGCAAGTGCCAAGTTAAAATGGCTAATAAGAAATTTTGTTCATTAAACAACAATTATGAATTGTCCTTTACTAATGAGACTCAGGTTATTCCTTGTATCGATGAAGACACTGCCATTCCGAAATTGCAGTTCAATTTTTCTTCTTTGAGTTCCATTCAAGATATCGAAGCAGGATCCATATTAGGTTAGTTTGTTTATGTTTATTTAAATGAAATGAGTTAATTATAGTACTATTTATTAAATAAAAAGAAAGATTATTTGTCAGTTTTTTTTAATTTTATAAGTCCATCATATATTTTTTATTTTTTTGTCCTGTATTGACCCGGATGGCACAGCGTCAATTGAAAAAAATTAAATTAAAAACAATAATTATCTATACTGAAAGACGCATTATCTAAAATTGTTTGCGTTCACCAATTATCACCAAGAAATTGTTAGCGGCCCAAAAATGTCAGCAGTAGCATCACACACTTGTGTAAGCGGACGCTAAGAGTAGTTCCGATTATCACACGCATGTTATGTGAGCAGCCATTAAAGTGTTAATTAAATTGAAGTGTTCTGCTACTCTGGAATTCATTTCTTCCATATACCCGATAAGCCCTGGTCTTAATAACATTTAAAATTTTCCACACGTACCAATCAAGCACTGGTTAAAGATAATAAGTACGCATTTTATTAAGTTTGTTTTGGTTTTCTAAATTACAAGAACTATCTTATTTATTTTATTTTCTGTTTTTCTTATTCTCTTAGTGTTTGTCCACTATGGAGCTCACAATTCATTTGATATAGACAAATATATATAACAAGTCAATATAATAGACAAGCTGTATAATATCTTTATTTTTTTATTTATCAGGTAGGTTCTGAATTCATTATTATAGTTTTAGATGTTGCATTATTATTTTTTTCCCTTAGTATAGACATAATGAGTTATGAGATGTACATCTATTAATGACTAAACTTTTGTTTATTTTTATTTTCTATAATTATTTTTTCTTTTTCTTTTATGTTTTTATATAATAATATTTACAGATTTCATCGGTGTATGCAAAAGTGCCGGTGATGTTGTTTCCTTAACTGCACGTACGACTAATCGTGAGCTGAAGAAACGAGACATAACTATTGTGGACCGATCTCTAACAGCTGTAAGTAGATATTTGAAACAATTATTCATGATTTAAATATTAGTTTTTATATTTTACCAGTGCATATATATATTGTAGGTTACACTTACATTATGGGGAAATCAAGCCGAAGAATTCAGAGGAGATACACATCCTGTTGTTGCTGTTAAAGGAGGAAAAGTGTCTGAATTTGGTGGCGGGAAATCAGTTTCGCTATTGTCTAGTTCTGTTCTTCAAGTGAACCCGGATATACCAGAGGCCCATAGGTTGAAAGGGTGGTTTGATGATCTTACTGATGATGCCAAATTTAACTCTGTCTCTTCTAGATCAGAATCAGGTATTGTTATTATAATTATTATCGAATTTGTGTATCACATTTAGTTAAATGATGATGTGAAATTTATGAAATTTTAGGCGGTGGCGGAAAATGGTTCTTGATTGGAGAAGCTGTTGCTTCCAAAGTTGGATGTGGAGAAAAAGCAGAATACTTCTCAACTTATGCTACTGTTATGCATGTAAGGCAAGAAAGATGTGTTTATAAAGCCTGTCCCACACCAGATTGCCAAAAGAAGGTAAGTTATACAGTTTAGTTGATTAGATTTTGTAACATTCTAACACTCTAAATATAGTGTTATAAAAATATCTTTTCAAAACTAATAAGAAGAGTAGGAAAAGTAATTGTATAGAGGTTATATAATTATCTGAATGTATTAATTCTCAATATTTGACATATTAGGGATCAAAGTGGCTCAGTGATAGAGTGCTGAGTTGCCATGCCGAAGATCCTGGATTCAAATCCAGCTGGTAGCAAGACTTTTATTTAATCTGTTAGTGGCTGGAGATGGACCCTATGGGATCTATGACCCTCCTGGGACTCACTCAGCCTCTATAAATTCGGTAACCAAAATAAGGGGGGAAAATCTGGTGGTTGGGTGTGATCCAAGACAAATCACCTCTACGCACAACCGTTGTCCAAGAAACAGTACAGACTCTACGATGTACTGAACCCCATGTGTAGACCCTTTACACATTGCAGCACCACAGATTTTTTTTTTTTTCAATATTCAACATATTAGTTGTTTTTTCTTACATTAAGTTAGTTAATGCCTTATTTTCTGCATTTATTTATAAATCTTATGATAATATTAAAAGATATCAAGGTTGTTATAATAATATTGAGGTTGAAAATAATTATATTTCTCTATACAATGCTTTCTCATCAATTCCATTTCAATGGAAACAATCGTGTTGGACTTTATGTATTTTTTTTTTATGCATGTTTTTAAGTATAGTTTTTTATTTGTATGTTAAGACATTTATGAGATTTTATCCAAGTTTTGGTTATATTGTTAAAAACTAATTTTTTGTTTTAGGTTATTGATCAGAATACAGGACAATATAAGTGTGAAAAATGCAACAGGGAGTTTGATTCTTTTAAATACCGCCTCATGCTGAGTGTTAGCATTGCTTTGTATTCTTAAGTTTTTTTTTATTTCCTATTTTATCCCCAATCAATTTTATTGTCAGTTACCAAATGTAATTTTATATTTAATAATCTTGAATTTTTTAAACATTGTTTGGATTTCAAAGTGAGCTTTTGTTGCTATAATCGATTCAACTGTAGCCTCATTTGTGTCTTGGAAGATCTTGAGCTATAAAGAGACTAAAATTAAAAAAGCTTATTGGTGAGAAGATTGTAATTGTATAGGAACCAAAATGTGATATATTTTTTAACTGATAATATATATCAATATGAAATATTCATTCATGTTTCAAAACTGAAATGTGTTAAACAATACCTAATAATTAAAATTCCAATTGTAGTTATTGTCGAGGGCAACTGAAAACAGAATTAAACATTTCTTTTTCCATTAAATGTCTTTTAGGTAGACATAGGTGACTTCAGTGGACACCAATGGATAACAATCTTTCAGGAGGCTGCGGAAGAGTTACTGGGTGTTTCAGCCGATACAGTTGGGAGATTGCAGGAAGAAAACAGCTCACAATTCGCAGAAGTGTTCAGAAACGTTACCCTACAACCTTACCAGTTTAAACTTCGAGCTAAAATGGAGACATACAATGTAATTTAATTTTTTTATTACATTAAAATAAAAAAAATTAAACAGAAAGCTATTTATTTTTAAAAGTTTGTTTTGGTTTATGTTATATGCCACTTATGGGGCAATGATTGCTATTGGTGGTTAAAAATAAGTATTTAGACTCATAACCTAGTCATGGGTAGATACTGGATTTTCCTGTGTCTGAATTCAAGTGATACGGATACTTTTCTGTATCTGATACTTTTACTTGATATTTTTGTAGTTGAATACAGTTATCCCGACTCTTACTCTTTTAATACGCTACACAGAAGCCTTTCTTGGGGCCTCAGTTTTTGTTATCATTTTTAAAGGAAAAAGAGCTATTCACGTTCCAAGACACGTAGAATTTGAATTGTAATACAAAATTTATCTGTCCGCTGCCACACGCTAAAAAAAAAAAACTAAATAAAAAATAATTAAACGATTTGTTTATTCATTCTATTTTTATTTATTTAAATTTTTTCAGTACATTAGTCTCCGTTAGCTGAGAAATTTATTATTGCTATATTCCAACAACAAGCATTTTGTTAGGTTCACTTTTGTTTATCTCATTTTAAAGCTAATTTTTTACCAATTTATATTTTAAAAGTAGATGTGAAAACATATTAAGTTTCTACAGTAATAGTGAGATAATAAAATTTTCAAGCTCAAAAATTATAAAACAATTTATTTATTTAAATATGTACAAATATATATATATATATATATATATATATATATATATATATATATATATATATATATATTTATAAAATGTTTAAGAACTATATCTATTAAATTGTTATTGCCAACATATTCCTAAAACCTTCATGATTTATAATTTCATACAATGTATTATTAATCATGCGTTAATGGAATTACAAATGGAAAGTTTGATCTACATAAAATAACAAAATGTTGTTATAATTGTCAAATAATTAACATTAATTTTATGTTTGTGTTTTGGAACTAAATTCTTTTTTTATCGAAATTTAGTCAGCATCTTTCTGTTATTAAAAGTATTATTAATCATAAAAAAAATTATTGTTTTGTTTTCAATTATTATAATATTTTTTAAAATGTTTTCAGGATGAAAGCCGTTTGAAAATCTCCGCATTTTCTGTTAAGAAACCAGATATTAATGATCGTTGCCGTAGGCTTTGTTCAGAAATCTGCGAGTTGACTGGTATTGAAGCTCGTTAAAATGTATATTGTGTTATATTCCTTATTTTTTTATGATTCAATCTTAAAAAATAAAATTGTTTAATATGAATCATTATTTTTAAATGGGTTGTGAAGAGATAATTGTATTAAAATAATTTTGAAATGTCCTATGTAAATATATTAGTGTTAGTTAAAATTGATGTTGAATTTGTTATGTTAGGCATTCATGTATAATAACATTTGTGTTTATAACTTAGTCAATAAATTTTTTTTAGTGCATTGTTATTTTATTTGCTCACTGATTAATTAGTTTACTTGACACACGGTTATTTATTTGTTTAAAATTTAGTGTGTAACTCATATCAGTTAAACACAAGTAATTGAAAATACACTGACAGACAAACAATTCCACCCACTTGTAAAAAAAAATTATTTGTAGATAATACTTATTATTTATGGAATTTTATATAGTTTTTTACCTTTAATAACATTTTTAACGTTTATTAAATGAGTCTTTATTTACAAAATTAAAATCAAAATGTGGTTGGCTTAGAAAAATGAAAAAAAAAATTGAACCATTTTTATTCTAAAAGAAATTAATGACAGCATCATTTAATAGCGCGTTTCCTCCTCTTGCCTTTATTACTTCTTGAAGACGCCTCGACATACTTTCTGGCAGTCGGGAAATTTCCCTTTGCTGGAGGATAGCCCATTCCTCCCGAAGAGCCCTTTCAAGGTCCTGCAAGGTATCAGGAAGAGCTGCACGAGGTTGTCCCATAAATGCTCAATAGGGTTCAAATCTGAAGAACATCCTGGCCGGCTAAAACCTCAATGTTGTTCTGATGAAGGGACATCTGTACTATGCGAGCGACGTGTGGGTGTGTATTAAAATAGCATGATCGCTGATTTATTTTAGGATAGGGAACCCATGAGGTTCCAAAATTTCATCTACGTAGCAAGAGGCCGTCAATGAAAAACAACAACCAATTTTGTGCGGGTCTCCATTTAAATCCCAGCCCACAACATTAAGGAGCCACATTGAAAAGGTTGGCTCTAGGTAAAATTACAGGCTGCATATCTTTTATTTCTTCTTCTCCAGACCATTTCACGCCTGTCTGGAGATCGAAGAGCAAATTTTGATTCATCTGTAAAAAGTACAGCACTCAATTCGTCCATAGTCCAATGGCTGTGTTCTCGAGCAAAAGCCAGCCGTGTAACTCTGTGAGTTGTGGTCAACTCTGGTCCTTTTACTGGGCGAAAAGCCATTAATCCATGCTCATTCAATCTTCTCCGAACAGTACATTCAGAAATTTGTACATCTCGAACTTCTTCGAGCTGATGAATTGCTTGAAAAACGGTAAGGTGCTGGTTTGATAAAATTCTTTAACTCAATAACCGGTCGTCCTGTGGTTTTATTATCCTAGCCGTTCAGAACCGGGCCTTCTATGGTAAGGCCCAGTTTCTCGAAAACACCTGATGGTGTCATTTTCCTTTTTTATCCCCAAAAAGTTTTTTCTAGTTCAATATTGATTTTTTTAAATGGTTTTCTCATAAGAGGAACGTGTCTTGTAATGTTGCTAATCTTCTATTGACTGTGGACTTATATAAGATGGAAATTTCGGAGCATCTATTAATGGAAAAATACATTGTGGAATGACAATAACATATGAAAACAGGGGAAGGGTAATATATATGAAAACTTATATTGGTACAATTCGGCTTAAAAATAGCTCTGTGTACCCAAACTTTAAAGTTCGGAGCATACAGCTCAGACTGTTGAACCTTAACTTTGCCATGAACATCTAGAGAATCATAGATTCAGTGAATATTCATTGTTCCTTCGAATCAAAATATTTTAGAATATGGGAATGAATGATAATTGAGCATACAGGAGGGAGAGAGAGAGAGAGAGAACGAACGAGTCAGACTTAACAGTTGTGGTCTTTTAACTAAATTAATTAATAAGGAAGAAAATAGTTGGGGGTGCAGTCAATTAAAACACTAAATAAGTGGATACTTATTTTAATTAAGTGCCGACGTTTCGACCCACTTTGTGGGTCATCTTCAGGGCTATAGGACGCTTGCAGTAGCCCGAGGGGACGCGGTCTAATTAAATTAATTAATAGACAGAACTATACAAATTTTATATGTTGCTACATACATTTATTAAAACATATGTCATGTTATATATAACCCATACCAATAGAATACAAACTCCAACAGATAATACCTAAGTACTACCAAACTTTGTTATTCAGAAATTTGTTATATAGAAACATTAATCATTTTTCTGTAATGTTCAGTTAAAATAGTGGACACAAGAAATGTACCATACTGCCTGTTGTTATTGTCATACAAGGAATGATGTATTACCATCTAATTTAAACCAAAACTATAATTTTTGTAAATTTAAAATATAATGAAAAGGGTATTTTTCATTGTACAGATACCAGTTACATTAGAATAATGGCATTATTTATTTTTACATTTCATCATATTCACTAAGTTAAATGAATTAAATATGTAACCATTATTATAATATAATGAATTATTATAAAACCATAAGAAGTAATTTCTTTCTTATCGCTTTGTTTGAACTATATGGATCTTATTACGATATATCTGTTGCTAAGGGACGAAATGGGGTAGAATCTGGAACCAGAACACTTAATGCAATGGTTTTTATGCTAATTTATATGTCGTTTGAAGTACAGGGATGACCCTTTTCAATTAATTATCAGATATTTTAGAAATCAGAAGGGGTTAATAAATAAATATCATTGTCTTCAACTCACATGTCATTTTTATTGTTGTTTTTTTAAAGTAACTTCTGGGTACAGAAGGAAATAGATTCTATTAAAAAAAAACCCATTAAGTTAGTTTATAATGTATAGTTAATATAAAGTAGTTGAGAAAGGAAGTACAGTAACTCACATTTTAAATGTCATTTTCTTTAAGCTATAATTAAAGAAAATTATAGTTTATTTTTTTATAAACTATAGATAATAGATGGAAGATAATGGACTACTCTAAATAACTGTGAAAAAGAAACTCATTATATCATTTACATTTCTTACAACCGCGTGTGTAGTTATCAGATATAACAGTTTTTGGAAATCAAAAGGGTGTATAATAAAAATAAATCGCCAAATGTGTTGCTAAGCGCAAAACTTGAGAATGGCTCGACCAATTCCGCTAACGTTTTTTTCATATTTTTGTTAAGGCGCAAAAAAGGTTCTTATGGAGAGAACAACCTTAAAAATGACGAGGGAAATAATAAAAACAATACTTTTATTTCCTTTTATTGCAAAATTATATTTTCTAACCACGATGCTGCATTTTTGATATGTTGTAAGGGCATGTGTGAGTAGAGTAACTCCAAGTTAGGAACCGAAAAAACGGATGGGGAAACCTTTGGTGGCCGAAATTTTTTTTATTTTCGGAGTTATTTCAGTTTTTAGCCTGTCTGCTAAAAGGTGCGTTTTGGGAAAAAAAACTTAGGTAACCATTTTTATAAAAATGAATCGCCAAATGTGTTGCTAAGCGCAAAACTCGAGAACGGCTCTACCAGTTCGGCTAAATTTTGTTTCCTTATTTTTTTTTAGGCCCAAAGAAGGTTCTTATGGAGTGAAAAACGTAAAAATAAGGAGGGAAATAATAAAAACAACGCTTTTCTTGATCCCTTAATAAACAACAACAGTTCAGTGAGGAGGTTTATTGTAGAACATTTACAAATTTTGTTTCATGAACACAATCAATTGAATACTTTGTGTAAAACTGCACTTGATCTGGTAATCATAAAGTTGTAATCAGAGCTGGTAAAACTTCTGTAGAAGAAAATGCACCAACAATCGATTAAGTTGCCATTGTAACGGCTGGAGAAAATTTGTAAGCCCTTTGGTTTAGGGAAATAGGGGAGAACAACGTCTGCCAGGGCAGCTAGTAAATAAATATAAATGTCTACAACTCATATTTTAATTTTATCAAAGTCGTTCTTTTTAAGTAACTTGTGGGTATAGAACGAAAAAGACCCAAATAAAAAAATTAATTTATAATGTTAAAAATTAGTTAAAAGCAATACAGTGACTAATTTTTTCAACCTTATTTTCTTTAATATTTTATAAACTATCGATAACAGATGCCTGATTACGTACACCCATATCCTTGCCATTGTAGTAATATCGGGAATGTAGACCCTACTGGTTCGATTACGAACTTGACTGGGCCATCGCACACTTGATGTGCCCAATCGTTGCCCGGAACTGACACTCAATTCCTTCCGCTCGGCTGCAAACAAGGCAATTATTTCTATTCCTATTCCATTATCACAGTTGACCACATCTCATAATTCTATCCAACGGGTGTCAGCGTGAGAAAGATCTCTCTTCTGCCAAGGCCTCTTCTTCTCCCTCTGAAGAAACAGAAGTAACTGAATTATAAAAATTCCTAGACATCGATCTTATTAATAACTCACACTAAATATACTTTAATAATAAAGGTTATATATAGTTATTATACTTTTCAGTGTAGCCATTACTAACTGTTATCATACACGTCACCTGTGGCATAGTGGCTAGTATCACAACCTACTGTGCCCAAGATCTCTGGTTCGCTGCCCGGCAGGTGGTCTTAGTATTTTTTAAAGGGAGTAAAAAATCATTTATTATACCGTTTTTCGGAAGGAACGTAAAATTGAGATTTCGAACCTGTACGATGTTAGTTACTCATTTAAGATCTCTACCTTAATTATACCTGGATAGCCAAAATTTAGGACTCCCACTGTAGCATCGTCCGATTAGCTATGGTAGCATAGAAGTGACTAGACAAAACGAATATACATAGAAGTTACTTCTTGTAGTGAAAAATTATATATGAAGAGTGGGACAGGTAGGAAATCGAGGATGCATAATTTGAGCATTTTTACGGGGATCTATTCAAAGCCTATGGAAATGGAGTGGTATTTGATGAAGGAGGAAATAAAGTCGGTAACAGAAATGTCCGAGAAATAAAAGCTGTCGGTGTTGAAAGACTGCATTAAGGAAAAGACGGAGAGGGTGATTTTGAAGTATTAATTGAAGCAGACAAAAAATACGAATTCATTTCATTGGCAGATGCAGTAAATGCTTGGGAGGAAGATGAATTACAGAGAGATAGCTTTCGAAGGAGTTGTCATATAGATTTAGGATCGGGAGCTGCAGAAAAAGCTTCGTGGAAGTATAAATAAGCTATATGTTAGAAGATGATATCAAAAACAAAAAAAAAATTACCCTTAGCCTTACAAAGAGATTTTCTAAACACGTTCCGATTTAGAGAGACATTTCATCTGATGGAACAGACTCAACATCATCGATGACTAACAGATGCAGATTCCTTGTACTAATACAATGAATTAAGCGCCGATGGAGATAGAAGGGTTCTGTTGGCAGGCCTGAAGATAAAGGAGCCGAGGATTGATGCCATTCCGCCCACTTGTATGAATATGTATATATATGTGGCGGGAGCATATGGAGGTGAGGCATATGGGCTCATGGGCCATTACTGGGGCCATCTGCGGCCGCGGAGCATAATCTGTGGCTGGTGGTCGTCCGGATCAGCCCAGTGTCTGGTGGATCATCCTCGACCATTAGTTGCTTCATGGGTATCATCTCCAAGAAATTAACAATCTCACTTTAGTTTCTTTATTTATTTAACTTCACCTTATGCTGCTACGGCTAATCGGAAGAAGGTTCAGTGGGAGTCCTAAATTTTGCTTATCCAGGTATAATTACGATCTTTTACGAGTACCTGACACCGTGGCTCGGGATCCCTATTTTACGTCCCTTTCGAAGGAAGGCATAACCAGGGATGTTTTATTCACTTTTAAAAATCCACCTACCGGGCTAACAGTCCACGATCTTAGGCATAGTGGGTTGCTGTACTAACCACTATATCACAGGTGGCACTAAAGAGGTCTGGTTTCAGGAGTGTGGATTCAACTTCCACCTACATATATTCGTATTAGAATCACTCGATTGTATGATATGTAAACAACGAAACGAGTTTTTTTACATTCTATACCACTAGTTCCTTTCAGTAAATACACAGTTATTAAGAAAGAAAATGATTCATGAATTCAAGATATTTATTAACCTATGATTTCCAAAGAAGATCCTTTACACTATATACTAGGGTGCCAGATAAATTCGCACCTATACGAGTCCAGTAGTGATCTTGTGGTGTCGGATTCTATTTCGTCTCTCTGCAACGGACCAAAGTGAATTGGTCCATGTTGTTGTTCGTTCATTTACTGTTACTTCATGCTGCTACGGCTAATCTGACGATGCGACAGTGGGAGCTCTAAATTTTGCCTATACAGGTTTAATTAGGATAGGGATTTTCAACGAGTACCTGACATTATGCAGGCTCGGGACCACCGTTTAACGTCCATTCTGAAGGACGGCATAACCAAGGATTAGTTACTCTCTTTAAAAAATCCTAGTGACACCTGTCGGCACGAACCGCGATCTTTGGCTTAGTAGGTTGTTATGCTAACCCCTAGACCACAGGGCTTGGTCTGCCCTTCGGACTTATCGGCACAGCCCTATTTAATTTATTGAATATTATGATCAAATATAAAATATAAATACTGTTATTTTAAATTAATGGTGATTAAAGAAAACTACTGGCGAGTATAAAACGAAAAAGGCCCGTTCCTTGTTAAAAACTTTTTAATAATCCGTGCAGGGAAGAAAGGTACACAGTCACCCAATTTCGGTACCCAAGAAGGAGAGTTCAAAAGTTGTTTGCACATCGGGACCAAGAAAGGCCGCAAAGCCTCCGGTAAACAGTCACCTTACTTCACTACCCCCACCTCTCCAGGTATTTTCTTTCTTTACTTAAGGCTGAGTAAACCTCTCGGAATTTTTTAATATAATTATATTTATATATTATTTTAATGGGTGTCATAATTAAGGGTGTAGTGAATTGGTATTTCAAAAAAATCTGGTTACTTGCAGATTTTAAAATCATTAATATGATATTTCCATTGTTACCTTCAGACTGCTCTTAGGCCTTATGGGCGCCTGAAAAAGGTGTGGTAGAAAAGAAGGGACAGTCAAGGGTAGCTAGGGGAAAGCTTGGGAAAGAAAAACCCCAAAACATCTTAAAAAAAAAAAAACCTTTGCACTCGAGGGCTCCGGAGCATGCAACAAATTAAAGATAATAATTACTATTTAAAACAAGATTCCCCATCAATAATAGTAATGATTAACAAAAAATAATAAAAACAATAACTATCAGATGTGTCTGAAAAGAAGATGCCCTATTGTCCTTCTTGTTAAATTTGTTATTTGAGTTCTACTTCTGGGTAGTTTCTCTATTTATCTTTATCCATGCCATTATGTATCATTCCTGCCATTTACTTGTTGTATTGTTACAGTCGTAAATTTCAATGAATAAAATAATTTTTAACTGGTCTCGCCTCTCTCCCCTCCTGACTTGTCTTCACGCCCCCATGTCGGATACCACATCCTTAGATAAACCACCCCCATGGCACAAGGCTCTTCTTAATTGGTGATCAGATAGTTCACCCTAAACAAGTAATCGCTATATGACATCATACATGAACGCCTTGTCAAGACATATAGCATTTTTTCTGTACACACACTGTTGAAGTGTTTACGATCTGCACACCGCTTACAAAGGGTCAACAAAGGCAGTTAAATATTTTCCACAGCCGAGGCAACGAAGGTGGAAGTGAGAGAGGGGTAGGGCGCACTATTGTGGCTCTGAATAAACTGCCCCCCGCCCTTTGCCGCCCCCAGCACTGCCCCCCTCCCGGTATTAGGGGCGCCGCGGTAATAACTGCCGCCCGGCTTAGCCCCGCTCTGATTAATTGTCTTTTGATGAATATGTATGAATCTGGGACAATGCCGCTCCGGGCCGGCTAATATATTGTTTACTATTCTACTCTTTGTTATTGTCTTTCGCCGTTCGGTCCATAGTGGATTTTGTTTTTTTGCCTTTCATTTGAAATTTTCTCCAAAATCATCATTAATACTGGGAACATGCGAAGTTCAAACCACCTCATCACTCGCACTAGCCCCGTATGTCTTTTTAAAATAGTCGGTATATAGTTGATTACATAAACTTAGCTGTTTACCATAAACAGATACATAGATACATAAGTTTTTACTAGTGATGGCCAAGACGAACTCAAAATAATTATACTTGGAAACATTCAATGCGAGACAGTCTTTGGTGCAGTGGAAGAGGATAATAATAATAAAAATATTTATTTCAGAAATTATACAAATGCCATTTGGCACATATTGTATTTTTAATGTTCTTTGGAAATAAGGCTAATAGGCCTGTAGGGCGTAACTTGGTCTAATGACTTGTTTGGCTTTGGGATCATTTTAAAAACGGAAAATTTACATACTAAAGGAATATAAGTAAGTCGAAGAATTTTGGATGTTTTTCCAATAAAGCCAGTGAGCCATAAATTCATCTTACAGACGTATTTCAAACACACGACGACCTACTTGATCTACAGCATTGCTCTGACGTCTAACAAATTCTGACTTCACCACTTCCTCCATTGGTGGGGGTGGTAACGGCAGAGGAAGTGGTGAAGTCAGAATTTGTTAGACGTCAGAGCAATGCTGTAGGTCAAGTAGGCCGTCGTGTGTTTGAAATACGTCTGTAAGATAAATTTCTGGCTCATTGGCTTTATTGGAAAAACATCCAAATTTCTTATTCCCTCCTAAAAGAGCTAAAAGTTTTGAAAGTTGTCGATTCCCTTTATCTTTATTGACAATGGTAAATAGATAACTGATGGTGCGACGCAACAGGAACATTAGGAACATTGTTTAGAGGAAGAATATTCATAGAATTAAGAGTAGTATGTTTGTTTGTTCATTTAACGTCACTTTATGCTGCTATGGCTAATCGGAGGATGCTACAGTGGGAGCTCTAAATTTTGCCTACCCAGGTTTAATTAGGATAGGGATTTTTAACGAGTACCTGACATCGTACAGGCTCGGGACCCCCGTTTAACGTCCCTTCCGAAGGACGGCGTAACTAATGATCTTTTTCTCCCTTAAAAAAATCCTAGGGTCACCTGCCGGGCTACGAACCCGCGATCTTGGGCTCAGTTGTCTGTTACGCTAACCACTAGACCACAGGTGACTAAGAGTAGTAGGTAGAGTTACTGGTTGTTGTATAGATTGAGATTGTCGACCGTCAGCTGTTATTTCAACATTTTTAGAATTAATATTATTATTTAAATTACCACGTGGTTTGGGTAGGTTAGGCTTTTAAAATGATGTTTTCACTTTTGAATCTTTAGAGTTCATCCTTTTTTTGTAATTTTACCGCCAGTTAAAGAAATATTGGAGTTGCTCCTTATCTTTCTCTTCAAAATAGTAGAAATAACGGCTTCATCGTATTTCCTACTTGTTCCGGCAATTTTACTGTCTTTAATCTGAAAAGTGTCCTTTTTCACTATATTATACTATAAGTCACTTTAAGAAACCATAATTCACTGTGATACTCATAAAAAATACATGTATTCAATTAATTCCAAAACTTAAGCAATTTCACAGTACGAGGGCTAACAGCTGATTATTTGAAATATAGTTGAAGAGGATGATTAAAAATTTATAAATTTGGATCGACCAAAGTCTGAGGTAAACAATTCAGTATTAATTAATCCATTATCCATTTTCGATCTTGTCTTCAAATTCTTTGCCAACGTTTCGCTACACATGCTGCTAGCTTCCTCAGGGCTTAATATGAGACTAGATTAAGCCCTGAGGAAGTAGTATGGACAGCGAAACGTTGGCAAAGAATTTAACGGGACGGTGGAAACCAGAAAGGATACTAAATGAATGGATTCAACATTTGGGCGTGGGAATTTACGAGAGAGTTCATTATTAAAATTGAGAAAGACCAAAAGCCTACATTCTTGAGAATAGCTTTCCTCAAGACAAACCAATACTAGGTGGGATTAGATCGACATAACATCGATGAGCATAGAACATGGTTTTAAGATACTTGAAGTGACGAAAATATAAACAGTAGCGAGTACCATTGTCTAATATATATATATATATATATATCATATGTCTATGGTCGGATAAACTTTCAACTGACGTTAAAAGTTTATATAACACCGATCATTATCGGACTCTTTAGGAGAGATTTCAAGTGATGCAAATATGTATACAACACTGAGTAAATGCAAACTGCACCTTTGCAAAAATACAGTATAATCATCCTTAAACTGATTATTCCCAGAAATTTAATTGTATTTGTTTAATGTATTTTGACAGTACAAATCGTGGAGTTGCAAGTGAAATACACTCATTCTAAACAGGGTTTCGATAAAAGACTAGACTACTAATGAAATGTTAAATGTTAGCAGCAATGTTTCCTCTAAGTCATGTCTTTATTTTTATTTTTCAATGTTTCGTAATGACACTAAGTACTGTTCCCTTTTCATCAGCATTTTCTAAGAATCATGTTTTAGTCCTAGTGTATTTCACTACTAACCACACAACATGTTATCTACATTTGTATATAATTAGTTAATTCATTTTACTGAAATACAAAACAATTATAACTTAAGTTCTCAGCTACTTTTGTGAAGAACGATATATTGTTACTTTAATTTATTGAAAAGAAAATTAGTTTTTTAAACTTGAAAAGGTAGAAGCTAAATCGTAAGATGTCTCAGAATGGATTTCGCCAGGCTTTGTTATGATTTCCTACACTGATTTCATTCAGAGTCGGGAGTTAAAACGAAGGGCAAACAATAATGCCTAACCGGTTATTCCCCAAAATTTAATTAATTATATTTGTTTAGTGTACTTGGAAAGTACATATAATGTATGTTAATTGTGTTGCACGGTAATTTGTGATAATTAAACCAGCAGGTCGTAGCGCTACAGAATACCTTCTGAAAGACAACATCTAATTTTTCTCCTCAACAACTTTTAAGTGAAGTTAAATGAGGCATAGTTACTACTTCATCCCCTAATAGAGTTGATTAACGACCAGAAATCCTATGACCATGTTCCTCTAAGAGGGTACCGTTATTCATGAAGGAGCCGGTTGCAATGTGGACTTTGGACCAGCGGCGAATGTAAACACAGGCTGAGTCAATCCGACGAGCGGAAAATTGCAACAAAAGAGGAGGGGGCCCATAAAAATGATAATTCGGCGACACCCTTCCCATTGTGATGCTAACCCTGGATCAGGGCCTATCTCCTCGGGGGCATTAACTTCGAATTACCCTCCACCCCAGTCTTAGCCCGCCATCGATACTCTGTCGATAGTTATCCCCTAGTATCGATAGTAATCATTGTTAGTTCGCAGATTAGTATGGTTTTGGATGTTTGTATCTTTATGTTGATAGTAAACTAACATCAATCACCATTGAATATAATTAGTTGATCATACTAATCTTTATCAAAAATATTTAAAGAAATACCGATTAGTATAATGATTTCTCGCCGAGTTAAAATTTCTCAATGCTGCAATAAAAAAAAGCTAAAAATGTTCGAGCGATAGGTTTTAAGGAAAATGTATGGTCTAGTTTTTAATATTGAAAGCTATCTATGCAGAATGAGGAATAATGCTGAGGTGTGTTCCTTGTATTTGGATGCTCATGTGGTCCAATTCCTCAAAGGACGCCGTATAGAATGGTTAGACCATCCAATAAGAATGTCTGATAGAAGAGTACCGAGCAAGATCCTGTAGAGTTCTATTAGGCGCCACTGAATGGAAACAGATGACCAGGAACAGAGATTAATGGATCGAAATTGTTGAGAAATCGAGGTGGTAATATTTCTATATGAAACACGTCAGTATTGGAGAATGGAATAGTGACTTTAGGATTATCAACAACAATAGAAACGAAATTGAACTCTTATAAGATGAAGAAGTACCAAAAATCTATTGGTTACAGAACAGCAAAAGTATGACTGAATAATCATAAATTCTATGAAGAACTCTTATTTGTTATCAGAACATATAATAAGCAGATACTATTTTATTTACAAGTTCATTGTGACGTTACATAATGTTTCATTTGTTCAAGACCAAATTCAAGATAGCTGTCCATTCGTGCAATGCTTGGTTATCTAATTTCACATACAATACCGTTATATTACAATATATTTTTAATATCAATGAAACGGGCTTTATTGATTAGAAAATTTTATGACAATAATGTTTAATTCTGATTTCGGGCATGTAACCGCCACTGCTGACGCGTACAAAGCACAATCTGGAACATCAATTTTCACAAACATTTCGCAGCATATGCGGCCGTATTTCGCCAATAATCCTTCGAATGTTGATTTCCAGGTGTTTATTTGTCTCTGGTTTATGGACGTAGACAAGTGACTTTACAAACCCCTAAGAAAATAATCCAATGGGGTTAAATCACACGACCTGGGTGGCCAATTAATTGGACCATTACGTGAAATTATTCTTTTATCAAAAATTTCTTTGAGTAAATCAATTGTAGCGTAAGTACTCGAATGGAATCTATGTTAGGGTTCAAAGTGGGAAATATACCAAACCTTTTATGAGATATAGTACTCGCTCTGGTGTTGTGGACTATATTAGGTGATATATTGATAATGAATATATAAGACATTAATGGATATAAATAAATAAATTCATAATGTAAACATATAATGATGATAAATTAATATAATAATGCTAATATTGATTGTTCTGACTTGAGACACCTTTGAATAGCATTGTTACTGTGGTTGGTTGCTGGCTTCCTGCTGAGGATTCTACTTCAAGGATGATATGATGATATCCTCGGCAATATATGACCACATGAGCTTAGCTCACTGCTGGTTCTCTAGTAGTAGGCCACTTGATACTTAGTTGCAAGTCTTGGCAGATATTAGATTGCACTGCCTCTGTTATAAAGAGATAGAACAGATAGAGTAAGGAGAATTTAGTACAGAAGAGTAGAATTTAGGCTCTGCCATTGTTTTCTCATATCCCTGCCATTATATGTTCAACTTTTGTATTTTAGTTCTCTCAGTTGTCGAAACACTGCTGCTCACACTTTGTTTTTACTTCTTAGATTTTTACTTTTTCCTTTCCTGGACAATAGTACTTGACCCGTACCCATTGAGAAGACGTTAGAGAACAGATCGACTATACGAGGACAGCGGCCATTACAATCTGCATATTTCATCAGCTCTCTGATTGTGGTTGGCTACGTGACTGGCATCCGGTCAGCGCCGCTTCGATTAATTCACTGTTGTCTTCCAGGGCGGATACAGGGCTACCAACCTCCCTGTGGTAAGCCTACCAACCTCCCATATTTTCGGTTAACGTTAATTCTAACGATGGAGAGATCAAGGATTATATCCGTCCAAAACGTTTATGTTTTTTATGAACATAACATTTATATTTTTTGATACGTTTGCGATAAAACAAAAAGTTACGAAAAATCAATTGAATAGAAATAACGAGTAACAAAACGTATTTGGCGATTATATCTGCAACTCCGTTAAATGAGTGGCTAAGTCGAATTTGGTCCAGAGCTACATTTTTGAGGGAAGTGAAATCGCGCCATTCTCGCTATTCATGTTAGGTTGTTCTTTACTGATTGAACTTCTGCCTTCAAAGTGAGATGTAGGATTCTTTTTCTCCAGAGATTTCTTTTATAATTAAAAAAAAAGTCATTTTACCCTCAATTTTTAAGGTTGGGAGTAGTTTATTGTTATTTTTGGGGAGAGTTATCATTGTAATGTAATCATCAACCCCATAACAAGTTAATATCTGACTTAGTCACTACGAGAATTATAATTCAGTTTTCCTAAGTACAGGCAACTCATTTTGGATAAAATTCGACTATCTATCTATACCTTGCAGGACCTTGGCCTCCTCAGTGATTCTCCCACCCAATGTCCGAAGATCCTCCTCCATACCCTGCAGTCAAATAAGTCTAGGCCTCCCTCTGCTCCTCCTTCCCCCAGGGTGTCCCTCCATCATCATTTTTGGTAGTCTACTTCTTTCCATTCTTTATACGTGCCCCAGCCATCTTATCCTGGCACTCTTAATCGTAGCAAAAATATCTGGTGTGCACTTTTACATTTCCTATTGTACGATTTCTAAGTTCCTCGTTTGTCTTCATCCGTCAGCGATCTCCTTCTTTTGTAGAGCCAAAGATCTTTCCGAGGATTTTTCTTTCCCACATCTTTAACAGCCTTTCATCGAAGGACACTAAGATACACTCTTATTTTGAAAGCTCTGGATATATTGCGAATTCATTAAGGACCAGTAGCATCGTGATAAGCCTGATAAGGTTCAAGGGACATCCTAGATATTTTAGCTTTTCGTACATCCCACTTCTGTTTATGCTGTTATGCTTGTTTTTAATCTATAGACAAATGGTGCTGTTCGACGTTCCATTCCCAGCATTTTTCTAGCATTATCCTCATGCAAAAAATGTGGTCCATTGTAGATCTTCATGGGCGCAATCCGCACTTGTAATCGCCCAACACCTGTTCTGCTCTCTTGACAACTCGCTTCATTAGCTAAGTTGACAGAACCTCATAGACTATGCATAGTAATACATTTCCTCTATCATTGCTACAATCCAATTTGTCTCCTTTTTTTATGGATTGGCAACATTACATCCACTTTCCACTCACTAGGCGTTTCCTCTTTCGTCCATATCATTAGCACCAATTCATACATTTCTCTAAGGAGAAAATTCGACTATATATACACATATATATATATGCGTACCAATACATATTGGTACAATACAATTATATGTATATAATATATTTCATTAGGACCAAAAGAAGTGTGGAATATGTGAACGAATTTCTGTTTTTCGGGTTTCCCAATCTCTTCAAAAATAAATTGTGAAGTATTACCTATGCAGAAAAATTCGGCCGTCGATGGAATCATTTGCTAATTTTTTGTATTTATTTTGTATCAATACATTTTATTTACTTTTTTTCAAAATAGTGATTTGATAATAGTAACACGGTGCGAGATATTATTCCATAATCTAGATCCTCCGGCGTGCCGCTGCCTGTTGCACAAAGAGGCTGATGAGAGTATAATCGGATCTATAGTAGGCGGGGAGGTTAGGTTCACACCGGAATAGGACCAGTTAAACAATTTGTCATCGGGAGGGTACCATACCACGTGGCGCACACCCTCACTATCACATGGCCGCCCGCTCTTATCTAACTCCCCTTCAGTGGCCCATTACCCGGCTCACTAACCCCGGGATTAGCAGGCGGCTATCTCTTATCCTCTGTCAACGAACCCTTCAATTTAGTTCCTTTTTTAGGAGGGAATCTTGGTCGCCGGTGATCCCTGGGGGGAAGATTCATGCTTCGGAAGCGATTCCCAAAAGTTCGATTTGCTTCTTTATCCCCCCTAAACATAAAAACAAAGTCTTTCTGTATAAAATAACTAGAAAAAAACGGTACCGCTACAACCCATAATTATGGATTTGGGGTTCAGTACATGGTAGAAACTCTACTGTTCTAAGACAATGGATGTGTGCGGAGGTCATTTTAATTTGTGACGCTTAACACCTGTTTTCCACAAAATAAGGATACCCGCTTTGTAAGGCTGGTTGAGCCTCAGAACGTTCTGTAGATCCCTGAGTAACGACTACAGGGCAATTTAAATGACTGGACAGAAGAGTTGGCAAGAAGAGATATGGTCATTAGCACTTTCAAGACCAAATGCATGGTGGTATCCATAACGAGGATTTCATTTAGAACAGATAACAATGATTCATTCGTATGGAAGCATTCACAATATTTTTTTGAGACTACACATATCCTCGATACAAATGCAAATTACTGAATGTGAAAAACACTTTTCAAGAGAGTGAAAAAACTTGACCTTGATAATATATGTGGAAGAAAATGGTCCGGGTAGAGGTCAATAATTTTCTCCATATCTAAGAGAAATTTATTGACCTCTACCCGGACCATTTTCTTCCACGAGTGTAAAAACTGTTTCCAGGTTCATTCAAATTCAGTGTCTATCTTCAAAAATAGTTTGCCTGTGTAATTATGCGTTATTTTGTGCTTAATAGATAACTCCATATGAAAATCAATTATCAATTCAGAGCAAAAAATAAAAAACGAAAAATTTGCTTTTTTCCTATTCGATACTTTGCATTCGATTACTCGGATCTTAGTAGAAGAGAAACGTCCCCCGACGAATGATGGTGTACGGGGAGACGACAGGGACCAATCGATGGCCACTGACAGGAAGTGGGGAGGATGATGCTTCCAATTACACCGTGAGAAATGGAAGCTTAAAAAACATTCGCTACAAAGAAAATAATACCAAGGAGAGCCGCCGATCGGGGATTGTTTTTGCATTAGACTGTTTTTCTTGTCTGTGTCAATAGAGCGCGCTGGTATAATTGGAAGGACCGGGGGATTACGCCCGTCTTGGAGCCCCTGTTTTCATTCGCCCTCACCCCCCCCCCCACCCCCCTCGCCCACTGCTAATATTCAAACCGAAGCAGGCGGTTGGTTATGACGCACGGCATATGGTCCGCGTGTCCCTTGGGGTAGCTCCTCTTGTTTGGCCTGTGAGGGTGTCACATCTGATTTTCATAACACTGGGGCCACTTCCCTTATCCGAAGGACATTATTCAAATCAATATTAAAGTAGCGATGTAGTACCAGAAGGGAGGTTAACACTGATATTTTTTCATTAGTTATCATATTTTTATAACCAGGAGGTAATATGTTTAAATATGATCGCTGAAAATGAAATGAAAAAGCGTAAACATGATAGTTATCTGCTTTGCTGTGAATATATGTTCCGTGTCTTACTCAACAGGTTACCTCAGTCACGTTTTACTGATAAAATACATCATTAAAAAAATTAAGAAAACTGTTCCACTACAACCAACGGAGGTTCTCGGGTTCATTACATGGAAAATACTGTTTATAAGACAACGTTTATGCAGGAAGGTGATTTGTCCAAGATCACACTCAAATGTAAAATTGTGTCCCTTATTGTTATTCATTTATGTTTGCAATTGCATCTACGCAGTTTCGCTTCAATAAAATTTAATCTTAATGTTTTTTTTTTCTTTTCTATTTGAAGGGATTCAAAATGTTTGAACTGCCCTAATGGTTTCTGAAAAGGTTTCTAGACCATTGTCTTTTCAATCTTCTCATGAGATGTTAGAGTAATTGAGAGTACGCAAGAGGAAGTGGTTATTGGTGGTGTGTTGACGTGTGGACCGTTGTATATTTAGGATCCAGGCTATGACGACCTTGCAGTGGAGTTCCTCAAGTCTGAGGGAATTGAATTAATTAAGATATCAGTACATTCTAATATCTATTTGGGAAAGGAAACGATGCCGCCGATTTCGTACAGGACAACAGTTTCCCTATATAGAATAACTTTGAACAGCTAGGGCGTTATAAATAAATAATCAATAAATCAAATATCAACATTGCAGGATATTATTGCTATCAGTATCATGTTATATAAGAAATAAGATCCTTTATCTTATGTCCTTTTATTGTATTTATCCTTTGGCTAAATAACATATGAGACAATAAGAGGGGCGTTTCTTAAGGATATGTAAGCTTTAGATCAGGTCTTCGCTCTCCAAGAAGTGCAGAGGATTCAATATCCGTAAGACCTTTTCATTGAATTTCCATTAACAAGGAAAATTCAAATGGAAAATTATTTAACCGAACATAGTATGCTGCCGATATTGATATTTCAAACGTTTTCAAACGCATTCAATGCCCTTGCCGAGGCCCCAAGGAGAATGACTATGAGAACATGTGAAACAAAAAATAAAACACATGGTATATGCTGGTAAATAGAGAACAAACAAAAACTACAAAGAAGTCCGTATTAGAATGCAAGAAAATACTTCTTGCGGATCAGGAAAACAAATCTCCAGTCAAATTAGATTTCATACAGGCAAGTTGAGTTAATTTGTTTTTATCCAACAGAATTATTTATGGCTGGGGAAATGGAAATGATGAATTTTATATCAAAGGAGAATGAATGAAATCAATGAATGAAATGTTGGTACCTTTAGATTAAATGATCTATGTAATCTAATTTAGATTTTTCACAATAATCATTAACCAAAACAATCTTTGATAGGGATCGAACTGGCTCAGTGGTAGAGCGCTGAACTGCAGTTCAGAAGGTCCTGAGTTCTAATTCCACTGCTTGGCAGACTTTTATTTAATCTGTTATCAGCCGGGGATGGATCCTATAGGATCAAGGACCCACCTGCGTTTCACCCAGTCTCTGTAAAGCAAGTACCCCATATAGGGAAAACTCTGGCGGTTAAGCTTGCACTAGGACAAATAACCTTCCTGCACAACCGTAGTCCAAGAAACAGAACAGTCTCTACCTTTTTACTGAACACAAGACCCGTTATAGGTTGAGGTGCTACAGGATTTTAATTTTAATTTAATACAATCTTTGATGGATTAACAATTACATGCTCATAATACACCAATAATTTGATCAAAGAAACCCTAGCTTAACATAACTAATTTAAATAAATAGCATTTACGATTCTTGCAGAAACCTCTATTATGTATTAAATACTCACTAGCCATTAAAAATAGGAGCCGAGACATTGCCATTCGATTAATAGTTTCAATATTTGTTTTGTTTTATTTTTGATCACCATTCTCACCGTTTTTACGTAGTTGATAAACAAAGTTTCCATTTGATGCAAAGCGGTTGAATTTCCTCGGGCTTCAATCGTTTGAAAGCAATTCGTTCAATCGATTCGTTAAAACGGCCTCTTACTTGTTACTTATAAGATTTAAAATAATAAATAAATTCGCTCCCCCCAAGGCAATCGCCATCAGCAGTGGGATTAGCCAAGCCGCGGCTGGGGAAGAACCCAATCATCGGCCAATAACCAAGGGGTTAAAGAAATTTGCAATGCAATTAGAGGAGTTGGTGGCGGGAGGAGAATTATATTAACAGATTACTGATAAGGCTTAGGGAGGGATTAAGGAGGAGAAGTTGGTTAGGGGCGCTGTAATATCAGAGTTTGGCCGGAGCGGGGAGGTCATTTTAATTAGAAAGGCCTTCCCTAATCTCGTCCCTAACCTCGCCCTTATGTAGCTACAGTCAAACTGGGATTAGGCCTCGGCTCTCCTGGGCTCGGATTGAAGGATATCGCTCTCGCTGTCCAATTTGTGTTTAGTTTGCGTATTGTTAGTATTCATAGCAGTTTAGTGGGTGTCACGTAAGTATCTTCGGTCCCAAATTGTTCGCAGGACTCCTCAACATGGTAGAAACAACATGCCAAAGCACAAACATCAGATCCTTATAAAAGGACTAAAGAAACGTGTTCTTCATCAGGCATTGCCTCGCTGAAACTGTACTACTGATGAAGATTGCCAAAGGGGAGCAAATTTATTGATTATTTTAGATCTTATAGCGAAAAGTAAGAGGCCGTTTTGCGGAATCGATAAAACGAATGAAGTTGAAGCAAAATTAACGGATTGAGGTGTCACCAGCAGTGACACTATTAATCGCAGGAAAGGGAAAAGAGTTACAGGAGCCATCTGCAGGTAATACTACCTACCAACTTGCTCTGAAAAAGAAATTCTGCTAAAACCTCACGTTTCCAACACCTATTATTTGAAAATAGCAAAACTTCAGTCAATAGTCGGAATAAGACGGACCAGTTACGGTTTAGCTTCCACTTTTTCAAGTTTGGGAAAGTAATTTTATGTACCAAAATAAATAATATTTGGCTATTGAACAAAATGAAAGCGGAGGCCAATTATGGGATAGGGGTTGGTATGAAATGGGTAGTAATAAAGCCTGGGGATGAAGAACCTCTCGGAGCTCACTAAGCTTGTATAAAGTTATTATACTTAATTGTAGAAAAAGCTTGGAAATTTCCGAATTTCCAGTACCAATACCACCAATTTTTTTTGTTTTTCCAGTACTAATACCAAATGAGCTACTAACAAACTAAAGTTAATTATTGCTGAAGAATAACATAAATAAATAAAAAATTAGGATAGCCTAAATAGGCTATTTTAATATTTATAATTAATGTTTACATGAACATTCCGAGATTGGCAAAGTTCCGAAATTAGATATTGATAACCACCAACGAGACAAATCAACAACCTTGGGGATATGGGTATCATTCATTTTCATATCCATTATATTTCAAAGGAAAAATGAATACTCACCTAAGACAATGTATCTGAATGTTCATATATGAATGTACCTATGGTGTAGTGATTAGTGCAACAACCCTCTATGCCCAAGGTCGCGGATTCATAGCCTGGTATTTGGTTCCAAAGGGAGTCCATTAAATAATCCGTGATTACGCGGTCCTAAAATGGGAATAGGAGATGACCATTTCTATTAAATGAACTTCCATTTAGTTCTATCAAAAAGAAATACATGAAATACAAGTATATTTATTTCACAAAAAATATAAAAAATCCCTAGGCAACCGGGTAAACAGTCCAAGCGATTTTTAAATTTCCATCGTTTGTAGTTTCGTTAAATGAAACGTGAAATTTCCCGTTTTCAATTTAAAATTTTATTTATGAAGTAGATGACAGAGTGAGTAGTTGTGCGTTCCAAAAAGTTTTAAGATGTAAGTTTTTTCGTAGATTGAATCCGCTACCATTTTGCAAACCACTAACAGGAACGCAAGACCGCGCCAAGCAGAGCTATCCAGTATCAAGCAGAGCTTCAATATTTAATACTCCTTTGGCCCTCTGTATTCCTGCAGCCCTTAGATAGGGAATGTCATCTCCTCCTCGGAATTGGGACGTGTATTTTATTTCAGCCTTGAGCTACGGATCCATATTGGAACAAAGTACACAACAGTAGTTATAGATTGGGACGTGGCCTTCGATTAGATTTATTAAAAATTATAGTAATTCAGTATAGATAGTTAAAATGACGGGATAGGCCAATACGAAAAAATAAGAAGCAAAATAATAATTATATGGTGTTTTTATTTATAATATTTGGATGATTATGGTAATCACTATCGATTCATACTTCTTTTTCTGTTTCAACGAAAGAAAAAGAAGTATGTATTTCCAATAAGCTATATGTTTTTTAGAATTTATTTTTACACTTATTTATATTTGGATTTATAATACACTTTTAAAACATAATAAAATGTCTATGATATTAATTATGCTTACAAGTTAAAGCCTCTTATGTACTACAAATATGTCTTACACTTTTATTTATTGTTCTATAAAGTATTTCTGTCGTCGGTGTTTACTGGCATTGGTTAGAAATTTAAATTAATAATTTTAAGCTGTACTTCTTTCATTCTGAATGTGCTGATAGTATAATATAGTCTCCTAATCGTAACTCTATAACGAAATATATCAAATAAATATTGTAACTTAAAGGACCAATCCCAGAAGCATCCGTAAATTTTTTTTATTCCATCCAAATTTACTGGACCCGAAGGTACCTCTGTGAGTTCTCTATCCAGTTCTCATACGTTGATGAAGAATTCTCTTTTTATGCATAAAAAAATATTATATCAATGTAGGTTGATGCCAGTCTTCGGTATAGCTTTCGTCAAAATTAAAAAGTATTCTGTTAACAATTTAATCATCAGTTGGCCTCTGACTTTGATAGAGTGCGGTTATACTGTGACGTGAAGAACTAAGTACATTTTACTAACTCTTCATAACTATATTTTGTTTATTTTATTTGTTTATTTTTCAATTATGTGTAATGGAACATAATTAATGATGAGGGACGATGAGGTAGGTGTTTCACCATCCTTTTCTGAGACCGATGCTCCTAAACCAGATGACGAGTTTATGGACGATTCTACCTCAAAGAAACGTAATTTCGAAGGCTCTCCACTAAATCTATCCCCAGCTAAAAAAATTGGTAAATATTATCTGGAAATGCCACCTACAACTGTAAGTAACAAATTTCAATTATTAAAAGAAATCAATCTTGAAGATCGAAATAATCCTACTTCAAACACCAACACGGTTACTGATACCCGTAACAATACAGTTAAGCCTGTTACAGCGATAATTCCGCCAATTTATTTACATAATGCAAATAACAATCAAGCATTGTTAAAGGACCTAAATGCACTATGTTTAAACCCTTTCACTACAAAATTAATCGTTAAAGACACTAAAATTATGCTTTCATCTATCGAAGATTTCCGGAGAGTAACTAAATATTATGATAGTGAAAAAATTGAATATCATACTTATTCAGTGGAAAAAAATAAAGCTCTTAATGTAGTTATTAGAAAAGTCCCATATTCTATAACAGAAGAAGAACTAAAAGCAGAATTAAAATCTAAACATTTAGATGTTCTACATGTTGCGCGAATTCTTAATAAGGAAAAAAAACCCACACCTCTCTGCTCCGTCTCGCTAGTTAATAATGAAAAGGCCAAAGATATTTTTAATATGACTAATATTTTTTCAGCTATAATATCTGTAGAACCAAAACATAAAAATCAAGATATACCCATGTGTACTAACTGTCAAAGATATGGTCACACAAAAAATTACTGTCATTTAGAACCTAGGTGTATTAAATGTAAGGAAAACCACCATTTTTCTAAATGCCCGTTAAAATTCACAGACAAACCTTACTGTGTTAATTGTAACCAAGGGCATGCTGCCAATTATAAAGGTTGCTCCTATTATCAAAATATTAAAAAAAAAATAATTAACTCACCTCCAGTCGAAAATATGAATAACACTGAAACTGTTGATAACCGCAAGCCAGCCAGGAGAACTACACCAAATTTGAAATATTCTTCCGTCCTAACGCCTGATCAAAAAAATTATCAAGAAACTAACATAGAAAGTAACAGCACTGAAAACATTTTATCAAAAATCATGAACATTATTATAGAGGCGATAAAACCTTACTTTTCACAAATAATTAGCCAGTTAAGTTCCCTTGTTACCACGTTATTTACAAATGGGCCGTAAAGTAAACAACAATCTATCTAATGTTACTAATTCCTACAAGACCAGCTATTATCATTATTTTTATTTGCATTTTTGTCATCGTTTATCAAGACTACGCTCTCTACGCATTTATGGCTACTGAATTAAGAAAATTAATAATTTTAAACTGGAATGCTTATGGTATTTCCTCTCAAAAAACTGAATTCAAAATATTTCTAGAAACAAACTCTGTCGATATAGCATGCATTTCCGAAACTCATCTTTGCCGAACTGACAAATTTAACATACCTGGCTACAAAACTCTTCGGAACGACCGAGACAGTGCAACCGCCTCCGGCGGTGTGGCTCTCATAGTAAAAAACAACATCAGATTTTCAGAAAATGTTATTTGTGATGTGTCTAATATTGAAGCCATTTCAATTTGTTTAGATACATCTCCTGGTACCATTGTCACAGCTGTTTACAAGCCACCTAACAAAAACATCAGAGAAGAAGAAATTCTCGAGTTATTTAAACCAAATATACAAACAATAGTAATTGGTGATATGAATAGCAAACATATTTACTGGGGGTGCCGGAAAACGAATTCGAGCGGAAACAAATTGCTAGACATCTGCTCCAGGCAAAATATCCATATTATCGCTCCGAGTGAACCAACATTTTACAGAAGAGGTTGTTCACCCGATATCCTAGACTTAGTGTTAACTAAAAATATCAACCTACCGATAACAGTTCAAACATTATCCGCTCTTAACTCTGACCATATCCCCGTCTTAATTCATTTCAGCACCGAAATTCAACAAACTCCTACTCGAAACTCTCTTATTAAAGGAGTAATCGACTGGGATACCTATAAACACCTGATTTACCATAATGTTTGTCCCAAAAATCATTTCGCAAGCCCACAAGAAATCGATGAAAGCATAAACAAACTGCAGCAAACCATAGCTGAATGCTTAAAGCAGTCAACCACAAGAACATTTCGTACAAAAAGGATAACTCTCACAAGCAGTGTGCCTAGTTCCATTCTTCTTAAAATAAAGGAAAAAAATAAAACAAGGAGGAGATGGATGCAAACCAGGAATCCTCAAGACAAAAGTAAATGGAACTTTCTAAAACGCGCCGTAAAAAAGGAGTTAGAGGAATTCACGATATCCAAGTACAAAAACTATGTTTCCAACCTGGACCAATCATTATGGAAAGCTACAAAACGCCTTTTAAATAAAAAAGTAAATATCCCTAGTCTAGTAATTAACGGAGGGTATATCACCAGCGACTTGGATAAAGCCGAAGCCTTTGCCGATTATTTCCAGCTAACATTTTCAAATTCACAATCCGATAGAGTGCGGTCAGACGTTGAAATCGAAGAGTTTTTACGGTCACCTCTACCAACAGTACAACTGCCGGTGGAATTCACCACTCCTAAAGAAATCCAGTCACTAATTAGGAAGCTCAAAATTAGGAAAAGTCCCGGACACGACTTGATACCAGCAATTGCAATAAAAAAGTTACCCAGGAAAGCAGTTGCTCTGATAACAGCAATTTTCAACAGCTGTTTAAGGATAGGATATTTTCCTGATACTTGGAAGAGAGCAGAAATGGTGGTTATAAACAAACCTGGCAAAAATGCCAAAGAATTAAGCAGCTACCGCCCCATTAGTCTACTGCCAATCGTAGGAAAACTGTTCGAATCAGTTATTAAAACGCGCCTCTCTACTTATCTTCAATCTATAGACATTATCCCAAACTTTCAGTTTGGTTTTCAACTCAACCATTCTACATCACACCAATTATCAAGATTATCAGAGTTCATAGTCAACGGATTTGAAATGAAAAAACACACGCTAGTTGCATTCCTAGACTTTAAACAAGCATTTGATAAAGTTTGGCACACCGGTCTCCTCTACAAACTCAAAAAATCAAATACTCCAAAATTCCTTTACGACATCATATGCTCGTTTCTGAACAATCGATCATATACAGTTAAAATTAACAACACTAACTCAACCATTAGACCGATCAGTGGCGGTACCCCACAGGGCTCAGTTCTCTCTCCGATCCTCTTCAACTTTTATGTTCATGACATCACACAGTCTCCACTTACCTCCATAGCTATGTTCGCTGACGACACAGCAGTATTCTCGCAGAGTGATGACATAATAATAGCCAGGAACACACTTCAAAGTCATCTAAATGAGTTGCAACAATACTTTTTAAAATGGAAATTTGACCTTAACGTTCAAAAATGCTGCGCAAAAATTTTCACCCTTAGACGCCCTTCAGACCCACCTGAGCTAGTGCTCAATGGCAGCAACCTCCCGTGGAATAAAGAAGCTATAAAATATCTCGGAATTTATTTAGATCGTCGCCTCACCTGGAACCAGCATATCAACACTAAATTAACACAGGCCTACGCAAGACTAGCTCTACTTTATCCCATAATTAATAGAAAATCCAGATTAAAACCAGAAACAGCCTTATTAATCTATAAAACCATAATTAGACCTCTACTAATGTACGGTTGTGAAGTGTGGGGTGCAGTGTCTACAACAAAGAAAAAAAAATTGCAAACTTTTCAAAATAAAATCCTACGGATCGCAGTAAACGCGCCTTGGTTTGTACGAAACAGTCAACTTCACCGAGAGCTAAACCTAGAGTCGATTGATGAATTTATTAAAAAACGTTACAGCAGATTTAAGAGCGGATTACCAGCAGTCCAAGGAGCTGTAGCATTCAACATAGGCGAACCTATTTCATCCCCAAGACTAAAACCAAGACTCTTGAAAGATATTCTCATGTGATCTCAATAGATAACGTTTCTCACCAATCGTTTTAACAAAATGTAATATAATCCTGGTTTCTTTCAGTTTTCCGTTTTATAGTACTATAGTTCTGTTTATTATTACATTAATGTTATTTTTGTTTACTTATTTACATGCTTTATATTCAAATTACTATTATTCTTTTATATGAAAAAACGCTATTATATATTTACATCTTCTCTGTAAATAATCTGATAATGTACAGTTAGGGGTGTCTCTTGCATGAGACGAAACCCACACTTTCACTAAGTGTTAAATCTTAAAATTTCATTATTAAAAAAACCATGTAAGGCTAGGAATAGCCGATCTGGAAATAAAGAGAATAAAAAAAAAAAAATTAATCAAATTTTTTCATAAAAATTTTATCTATTTTATGTTCCTCCTTTCCTCCTAAAAAACAGAATATGATTACTGGCGATAGCACTTCATACCCATGTTACACTTATCCAATTTTCATAAATAATTTTAGAAATAAAAATAACAACACTGGTCACTGTTTTATCAAGCATATATGCCCATGCACACATACTATATTTGTACTATGTTTTTGCCTATACAGTATAAATGCCTTGGATCAACAAGGTGATAGGGTGTAAAAAACCCTAGGTTGTGCCGTCGTTTGGATGGGACGTAAACCGGGCCTTCTGAGTTGGTGCGGTGTCAGGTATACAGGTATGATTGGGATCTTACGGTTTCGTTGAGCTCCAAAGCTCATATCCATCCAGATCTAAATAGACACGATAACGGTAATGCGTCTGAATTATTGGTCGTAAATAAAGCTCATATCACTTACTACTCAATATTCTCATCGACTTTCAAATAATCTAGCTTTCCGATAAAAATGATTTGCAACATATACCTGAATTAGCTAGGTGTGCCTTTGTATGAGCAAGGGGGAATGGTTCGAATATAAAAATGTCAAACCAATCACTCCGTATCATTTCGAATGGAGGAATGTGAGGCCCTTAGAAAATTGATTAAAAAAATAAATAAATAAATTCATAAAGAGTCCGACAGGTGCCCGTTTAATTGTGGGACGGGTGTGAGGAAGAGATAGGGAATACTCCTGAGGATTAACATGTTGCACAAGATTGACGGAGGATAAGACCCCCTGTCACCCTTCTTCCCTCCGGGCTTTAGCACGACTAATTGGAAAAGGACATCTTAATTGGAATATGATTCCAACTTCTGGGTCGTCCGGGTTTCTCCAATGTGGAAGTCGGGGGTTTGACGAATTGACAGGATCAATGTCTGTATGGTTGATAATTCTAACTGGTCCGGAATGTTTCAAACTTTTATTCAATTCAAGTTTATCAATCACTAATCGTAGTTTGATACACTTATATTACAAATATAGTTTCTTAGAATCAATAATCTTGGAATTATATTACAGAAAAAAAAAATGAAATGAACTGTATATCTTTATGTGCGTATTTTGCTATGTAATAAAAAATATATATATTTACTTATTACAACTGAATTAATGTATTTTATAAATTAAAAAAATTACAACAGTAATGTGGCTTTCGAAAATCGAACTTAACCTCTTCGATCCTCTATTCTGAAAACATCATGTTGACTATTCTTATTGAATATTGTAAAGGTAAATATACATCTTTACACACACGCAAATGTTCAAATAACAAAACTATTACTACGAATTTTCTTTTTAAATAAAAATATTTAAATATTACTACGAATTAAATTTCACACGGGGAAAAAAAAGAAGAATTATACGAACATTTCCTTTTCTTTTTCGGTGTTAAGAAGAGAATTACAAGGCCTTCCAATATCTCTCATATAACCTAATTAAATCAGTTATTAATTGTTCTTTCCCTCATAAACCATTTTTAAAAATTTTGTTTGAAGTAAATCGTAATCATAGTGATAGTGCATAGAGTTTAGTGCTTAGTGCAAAAAGTATATAATTTTTTTTGTAATTGTATAACATGTCCAAGTGAGTTCGGAAGGAAATCATATTATTATAATTTGTTTTATTTTATTTTTTATTAATTGTTATAATTTTTAAATATTTTTATTTTGAAGAGAAAAGATATGTTCATTTCCGGGGTTCGAACCCGGGTCTCCCACGTTTCCGTCGTGGTGCTCTACCAATCTGAGTTATCCTGGTTCGTACCTCTGTTAGACAAATCCATTCTCTTCACTGATCCCATGACGTAAGTCAGCAAGATCCTAATCAAAGTAAGGTTCAATGAACATTCTTCCCCTTGTTTACATCGCAAATCGCAAGAACACAGGGATATGGGATCAGTGAAGAGAATGGATTTGACTGACCGAGGTACGATAGTAGAGCACCACGACGGGAACGTGGGAGACCCGGGTTCGAACCCCAGCTCTGGACATATCTTTTCACTTCAAAATAAAAATATTTAGAAATCATATTATATTTTAAATATCATATTTTCATATTTCTCATATTATATTTCAAGATCATATTTTCTGTTGAAGCCTGTAGAAGATAAATTTCTACTTACATAATTAACCCCTTAGAATGCCATTAAGATTAATGATTGTACACAAAGTAAATTATAATGCAGCATATCTGTAAAGCCATGTATAGAATATGGATAAGAGCGTGGGCATTAAACAAATGGCTACCGGTTATTCTTGATCGCTACCAGAACTATTTTGATTTAGTACATTACTTAATAGATTTTTCAGATTATAGATTTGGTACACAAGTAATAATATATATATTTTAAAATTTCTCTTTACGCTGTTTCAGGCTACATCAGGACTTACTAAACAAACCCTCCAAGCTTCCAATTGTTTACAAAAGATTCGTACATGATAATGATATATCGTACATGAATACAGGACTATTATAAGGCCTATTTGGACTTCCGGAGTAGAGCTTTGGGGCTCCACTAAGCCATCGAATTCCTCTCGTATACAACCCTTACAATCCAAAATGCTTGGTAAAATCCTGAAAACTCCTCATTTTGTTACGAATAAAGTCATCCATAAAGATCTCAATGTTCCATTCGTTGCTAATTTGGCCCGAACCCGATACCCTTTCATGACAAACTTTATTCCATCTCAAGCCCCCTAGTTTCAAACCAGCCATCTCTTCAATTCTAGATAAGGCGCCTGAAAAGAAGATTGTCCTTTAAGTTTATTTTGATATTTGAGTACTACCACTGAAGGGGTAGCTTCTCTACTTTTCCTCTAATTATCCATTCTTTACTACTTATCCATACCATTATTTATCATATATTATATTTACCTGTTGTATTGTTATAGTATAGATGAGAAAAATGAAAATTAATCATATACATCCTAACATCTTTGGAGCCTGGCGGCTTCGGAAATATTTACAGTTGGTATAGTGTACGGTTCGACATAAGGGTGACTGGAGAAAGGGTTGAAGGAGAACAATGAATGTCAAAGGAAGATTGATAGGGCCACATTACTGGCCCAGTCTGTCATCTCTAGCTCCCTCATTAATCCACATACTCTTAAGCTCGTGATTTAATATAATAAATAATTAAAATTAAATCCACATGAATTAATAATAATCGTCTTATATCTTTCGAATTCAAAGTCTACAAGTTTCAAGGATCGAAGTAGCTCCTTTGTAGAGCGCTAAGTTACTCTGCTGAAAATCCCGGGTTGAAATCAGACTGTAACAGATTATTTAATCTTTTAAAAGCCGGATTTGGGCCCTACGGGATCTGCAGTTCTTCCTGGTATTCACCAAGCTTCTGTAAAGTGGATACCCATAACGGGAAGAAAACGTGGTGGTTGAGCCAGATCTTCGACTAATAACCTCCCTGAACAACCGTTTTCCTGGAAACAGCACAGTCTTTACCATGTGCTGAGCCCAACCCTTCATGGATTGCAGTGGTGCAGGTAAAAAAAAAGTGTTATAACTTTTTCTTACATATTTAGATTCCTTTTAACTGCTATTTACTATTCTACAATGAAATCAATATAAACTGAATAAATAAATAAAAGTCTTAACGAACCCGAAGCCTCGATGCCGATACCACCAATCTATGTTTACAAACATCCGTCCACGGGGAACCACCCAAACCCAAACCCGCTAGATCATCCCTAACGAAATCCTCCCACCTACCCCTCGGTCTACCCCTCAGACGCTTCCCAGTCGGTACAGCGCCTATTAACATCTTGGGAAATCGTTCGTTACTAACCCCAGTATCTTTACATGCCCATCTTAATCTTCGCGACGCTATCACCTGAATAATATTTACTGGATCCATGCTTCGCAATTCCGCGTTATGTAATCTCCTATATTCCCCGGTGGTCTCATCCTTTTTTGGACCGAATATTCTACGTAACACCTTATTTCCGAATGCCTGAAGACATTGTTCATCCTTCAGCGTTAGTGGCCAAGTTTCACATCCATAGAGAAGAGATGGATGGATAATTGTTTTATAAATTCTGATTTTTAGATTTCGGGACAAAAGACGGGAGCTTAGTAATTTCGCGACCGAATAATAACAAGCATTTCCCGCCTTTAGTCGCGCCTTTATTTCCTCTTGAATTTCGTTTTTTCCAGTTACCATTGACCCTAAGTACTTAAACATCTCCACATGTTCTAACTTATTTCCTCCTACAACAATATCACCAAAATTTCGCCCTTTCCTACTATTGACTATATAGCTAGTCTTATCCGAATTTATTTCCAGCCCTATTTCCTTAGCAGCATTCATTAACGTTTGTGTATATAGCTTTATAGTTTCTTCGTCTTCACTCAACAGTGCCAAATCGTCCGCAAACCCAAGCGCGGATATTTTACTATTCATATTCAAATTCAAACCTTTTTCGTTGTGTATCACCTTTTTCATAACGTAGTCGAGTGATATAGCCTGAAATACTATTTAATTCATAGCTACTAGTCGGTGATATAAATTATAAACATGTATCATCTATGTGGAAGAAAATGGTCCGGGTGGAGGTCAATACATTTCTCTTAGATAGGGAGAAATGTTTATTAAATACCCAACGTTTCGACCAACTTTGCAGGTCCTCTTCAGGGCTGTCGAGAGACGGTTCGGAGTATCAGGTGTCACAAGTTCACATATTAATAATGTAAAATAATCACATGTTATATCACAATACAACTCAAGTTAGTCGGTAGATTTGTGATATATCATCTACATTTGAGTGGAAAATAGTTGACTGGATAATTCTAATGATGGATTGAATTATGTCTCACCTGTTTTACGCAATGTCCCTTACTCCTTGCTCTTTCTCAATAGTTATTTCATAATTTATCTTACTTATAGTTATCCTTACAGAATTCAATTATGATTTTATCTTATACACTACTATTAATTCTGTATATATATCCTGAAATTCCTCCTTGGTACTGCAATGATTTATATAGTCATTTTCTGTTTCCTTCTTAGCCCTGAAGATGGCCTACATCGTAGGCCGAAACGTTGGCTTAGTTAAAAATAAGTTTCACTTATTTTGTGTTATCTTTGACTGCACCTCCTGACTAATTCAATCCATCATTATATCATCTATACTTCGAAATGTCAGTTGAACCTTTTATTTCTTGATGTAAAAATTACCGAAATTTACTCTTTTCCATACTAAACCTCACGATAACTTTGGAAATTACTTTTGGAAAATATTTATAATTAAACGAATAAACACTTAAAACTTGCTTGTAACTTACTCGAAGCGACAACCTGCGGAACAGATCCGAATTTTGAATTATTTTGTTAGTATATTGTGTACGTGGATGTGTTTTGTAACTATAACTGATTAGCGTTTTATAACTGTTTATCAAATAATAAGTTGTTGAGAGATTTAGACTCCAGATAGACATTGTTTGTTTTTTTTATTTGATTATTTTCGGGTGTATTGTATTTCCTTCGAGGAACCACATGATGTCAGTATTTCTCCCTCTGATACAACCCGGACCAATGCCACCCTTTCCCTTGCTGCCAATCACCGAGGGATAGCCAACCCGACCTCCTCGCAGACCATCGATAACTCCTGGGAGGGAGCCTAAGACCCGAAGGTGTGTTTACGAGGAGGAGGCCCCATTACCCTGGCCCTATAAAGCCACAGACTCTTCTATTCCATTATCCTCCCTAAGGCTGGATATACCCGGGCCCCAACCCTTTGCCTCCTTCACTTCGCTTCTTTACCTCTACCTGGATCTGCTTTAATGTACAGGTCACGGCTGCTAATTTTATGGCATCTGCGCTCTTTTGCCCTACGTTCATTCGCGGATAACGGCCTGTGTGTAAATCGGATCAAATGGTTTCACTTTCTTTTATAAAATACAGTAATGTGCAATGTTTTCCCATACCCATTAGTATTCCATTAATACTCATATCAAATGTATTCGGGATGTGAACTCTAACCACTTTCTGTTCCTCACGAAGGCACTGATTACCCTATTAATATCCTATTATTCGACAGTGCAATGACTAAATATAATGTATACAAATAGTCTAGATATTTAATAAAGGATAAAGAAATGAGAAGTTGTTTTTCTTTGAAAATTTGTAAAAGAATTAGATTTACTACGATAAATGAAAATGATTGGGACGGGGGCATATTTCTCCTTCAAAAGAAAAACGACACAACTCAAAGCTTAGCATTTTTTAGTTAAGCTTTCAGTAGCAATGATATTGGCAGAAGCTTTTTAATTCAGGAACCACATATCTGTCAATCTATTTCCAACATTTTGGTTGTTTAATAAAGTAAAATGGTTGTGATGTATTATGTTTGAACTTGGAGTTTTATGGAAATAATGCATGTGTTTAAATGAAGCTTTCACAAATTTCTAGTGGTTAATAAAATAAATTCAATACCGCCATTGCATAGGAACGCTTTGCTTTACCAATACCCACATTTTAATTTTTTTAACTCAAATTACTGAATAGTGGAAGGTATGAATCTATTATTTAGAAAAAAACATTATTATTTGTTCAGTATTCCAATTTTTTTCAAATTATATAACAATACTATTTTGAGCATTACCAATTTTTATTTTTTTTTTTACTAAGAGCCTTCATGGATGAGAATGGAACCATAGACAATGAGATCAAAGAGAGAGTTAACTTAGCTGGGAAATTGTTCCATGCTGTTAATAGAAACTTCCAGAATTAAAGAGTTAAGTTTAGAATTAAGTCTCCAAGGACACAAACTTGAAGGTGTATAAGTCTACATTTCTCCCTACATTGATGTACTCTTCCGAATCTTGGCCACAGATCACCAGCCATAAAAAGTAAAACCCAAGCTTCATAGTACCAATTCCTTTGAAAGACAGAAAGGGAAACCAGACGAGACCCCATTCGTAGCTCGACCATCAGATCATACCTCGGAGCGGAACCAACAGAAAACGTTATTGAAGAAAACCGTTTAAAATGTTTTGGAGATGTCCTAAAAATGGAAAATAACAGACTGGACCACGATAAGATGCGAGGCTAAGGTTGATGGAAGAAGGTCCAGAGGAAGACCCCGACTTACATGGGGAGAAGGAGTTAAAGAATGCTGCGAAGAGAAATCTGGAATGGAACAGAAGAAGAGTAATGATAGAGGATGGTACGGTATGGTCCGGGCTGTACAAAAGGAAACCTCAAACTGTATGAGTGGTAGAGAGAATGGACTGTGATCATAATATTTTTATTTTAATATTTTATATTTTATGTTTATTTTGCATGTATCCCCCCCCCCCGAATTAGCCACTATGGACTACTTTTACTGCCTCTTTTCTGTCTCCTCAATCTTCCAAATATCCTTCATTGTTTCTGTACATTTTTTCCTTCCTTACTTTTGTCCAAGTGGCCTTCGTCTGCTTTTTATGTACCTCCTGAAGATCCGTAGATTTGTACAATTTTGTTTTTAGTTCTCTCTTGTTTATATCTTATTGTATTTTGTGGTATTCATTTTTTATTTTTTCCATTAATTTATTTTATTTAACATCTTTGTCTTCTATATCTATGCTCTGGTTTTAAAGATTGTCTTTATAGTTTACCTACACTTTGACTCACAAAATATAAGAAACCTTTGCAAAATTATGTAGTTAATACTTTCTTTTATTTAACTCCTTAGTTTCCTAAGTGGTCCAGGTTGACCCCCAGGGGTCCACGGGAGATTCGACGGGGGTCTACGTTGGCCTGACAAAAAAATGGGGATTCACAATTCGTAAGCGGGGGTCCACGAACATTTATCTGCTTTCTATAGTGAAGAACTAAAATGTTGGCTTGACTTCGCCCTATCAATGTTGGCAGATAATATTTTAAGAAGCTCAGCGACAGTTGCTTGTAAAAACTCGCATATTCCATACTCAGTACAACGTGTCGAGACTTGGAAAACGCCGTCCGCAACGCTTGTTCAGGCGTGCAAAGGGACGATATACGAACTGTGGTGTGTGTGCTTGCAATCTTGCATGGACTTGTTTGATTCTTCGCCAATGTAAATACGAATGCGAAGGATAAACGCTAGTCATTTGTTTCCGAAATTTCAAAAAGAAAAGTGAAGTTAAGTGAATCGATGTTAGTGTTTGCTAGTGTCGGAAAAAGTAAGTATTTACCTGCCTATTTGTTATATATAATTTTATTTTATGTTGTAATAAGTATATTTGTAATGTTTGCGTGTGGTAGGTACGTATTAAAAATTAAATACTGAACATAGTCATTATTAGATACTTCCATAAAAGAAGAGAAAGCCGAGAAAGGTTGGTCTCTTCGTCCCTACTTAAGTAGTAATTTCTTTTTTACCCAACTTGTTTTGGTTCACTAAAGAAGAGATATATTATGATTGTAAATATTTCAGGTTTCTAGTGCTGAATGACTTAATTAAATATATTTTCATAAATTGTACGCGTCTTTACCTACCCGTAGCAGAAATATATTTATGAAAAAATGTTTTACATTAAAATCGGTTCAGCCGTATTCATAAAACTCTATTATGGATCTTGGATAAGACCGCCTTATGATTACTAAAACAAAGTTTTTTTTATTTTCAGGTAGGTAACTGATACGAAACATGGCTGAATCTAAGAAGAAATGTCGAGAGTATAGTGTTGATTATTTGAAATTTGGTTTTCTTACATCAAAAGCAGACAAGCGATTGCCTTTTATGCAACAAAGTTTTGAGCATGACTCAATGACTCTATGAAACCATCGAAGCTCGAAGATCATCTAAGAAGGTGTCATCCTGATAAAATAGTTAAAGATTTGAAATATTTTCAAGCATTGAACTTAAAATAAGAAAAGGGACCCACCGTGCACAGTATGTTCGCTTTAACATCTGAAAGTAACGATGATGGCTTGCGGGCATCTTACAATATCTCATTACTTATAGTGAAATCTGGAAAATTGCACACCATTGGACAACACTTAATTTTACCCGCTGTTAAAGAGGTTTTAAAAACTGTTCTGCACAAATCTCCATTTGACATACTCAAAAGAATTCCTTTGAATAACAACACTTTACAAAGACGTATTGATGAAATGAGCTCTGATATTGAAAGTTTCTTGTGTAATTATCTGCAAACAACTCATTTTTCTATTCAACTGGACGAAACAACATATCCTGGTAATGAAGCATTATTATTTGCATATGTTCGATTTGTTATGGACGAAGAAATTCATGAAGAGCTACCATTTGCGAAAACTTTGGAGACTGACGCTAAAGGTGAATCAATATTTAATGTCCTGAGTAATATTTTTAAGGAAAAATCTATTCCATTCACAAACGTTATTTCGGTGGCAACAGATGGAGCTCCAGCCATTGCCGGGCGATATCGTGGGTTTATAAGCCATCTTAAAAGAATTATACTAGAGGTAACTGCAATTCATTGTGTCATCCACCGACAACAGCTAGTAGCGAAAAATTTAAGTGATAGATTGCACCAATCGCTTTAATTTGTAATTAATGCAGTTAAATACGTTGAATACGAGTTTATTTGCACAACTGTGCGATGAAAATGATGAAGACTTCCAAAGATTGCTCTTACATACTGTACGCTGGTTGTCGAAAGGTGCAGGATTAACAAGATTTTACTCACTTTTTGAATCAGTTTTAGAGTTTCTGGAAAGTAAAGATCTAGATTTAAAAGAAAACCTGTACAATCTGAATGCAGACATCGCCCATTTGACAGATTTGTTCAAAACATTTAATGACATTAACTTACAATTACAAGGGGACAGCCTCAATTTAATAAAAACAAAATGTAATTTCAGCTTTTCTTGGAAAATTGAAATTTATGAAGCAAACAATTAGTCGGCGCGAATTTTCCCAGTTTTCAATCTTGTCACAGGTAGAATGCCTTGATGAGGGTATTCAGACATAAGTTCAACATTTAATTGCCCTGCATGATGACTTCAAAATCAGAATTTAAGATATTCTGACGATGGAAATACAACCATGGATCATAAATCCATTTGATGGAACGGGAGTGGATAATGTGATATTATTATAAGAGGAACTACTCGAGCTTAGGACTAATGAGGAGCAGAAGGTGAAATATAAAAGAGGTATTAGACATTTTGGCTGCAGGCCGAAATATCCGAAAAATATTCTGGACTGTGGGGAATTGCGAGAAAGCTTTTGATAGCGTTTCCCTCGTCATATCTTGTCAAAAAAAGTTTTAGTGTCGTAACAAATCTTTTAACAAAAAAAAAGGAGCAGATTGAATTTCAAGGTACGGGGAGATTTGCGGTTAATCCTTAGAAAACTGAAGCCAATTATTGATAATTTGCTGTCAATCTATCAAGTACATCCCTTCCATTAAAATTATGAATAGGGGAGACCGGGGCAGGTTGTAACACGGGGTAAGTTGTAACACACCAAGTTTTTCCCGCATTTAAAACTTGGCAACCCTGCATCATACATACGCTTGCAAGGATCACTGTGACGATCAGTTGCACGCAGACAATCGAGCGGTAAGCGTTAGTGTACTAGTTATTCCCGGAAGTGAATATAATTCGAGCACGTAAGTAAATTTTAGACTATGAGTTTAATTTCAAATTACTAATATTACAAACGGTCGAAATGTATTTTCTTTGTCACTAATTAATTGCTACAGTTTAGATTGTTATTCGAACGAAAGGTTTTAGTGATTTGACGTTTACTTTTTTATTTATCTAGGAAAAATAGAAAAAATCAAGTTCGGGGCAAGTTGTAACAATTCCATCGGGGCAAAATGTAACATGTTACAACTTGCCCCACCACATTATTATGTACGTAGGTAATTACTTACCGTTTTAATAATTAAAATACCGAGTCAATTTTGAGGGTCAAAAATACCAAATCTAATAGATTTTAGATATTTATTATAAATAAACACTTTTACAACGTTTCGCCAGACTTCCCAAAGAACTTCTAAAGGCAAGATTACGTTCTCTCCAGAGTTTGTTCGCCCACTTCCTAAGGCTGAGCAACGAAACACAACCCTTAGGAATCGAAGAAAAAGGAAATCTGCGATACTTACTGATACGCCAGAAAAAGATGTGCTAGAAGAAGAACAAAATAGTCGAAAGTCCAAAAAATCCAAAGAAATTATAAAATCTAAAGTGAAGAAATTAAAGAAAAAAGTTTTCGTTTCATCAGATGATTCCTCAGAAGAAGAGTATTTTTGCTTAGTTTGCACTGAATCCTATGCGAATAGTAGACCCAAAGAAAAGTGGATTAGCTGCCGAGAATGCAAATTGTGGTCGCATGAGGATTGCACAGACGGAAGTTTTCCATATATCTGCCATAATTGCGATAGTGATTGTGAATAGTTGGTGAACACTAATACTAATACCATATTTTGTTTTAAAATTTCAAACACTTAATGAAATACTCTTCATTGATATATTTTTTTGGTTTATCTGTATGTTTATGTTTGTATTTAAATAAATAGAGCATTGAAAAATATGTGTTACAACTTACCCCGAATAGTGTTACTTTTTACCCCAAGGCGGGGCAAATTGTAACAAAGGTTCAGATTTATTTTAAAAAAATCTGGTCGTTTAGTGTACAAAGATTTTGTCATAAATATTTAATCAATTTGTTCACAACATATGGTAGTACACATTCATGCAAAAAATTTTGGTTAGTTAAAACACTTGAACGAAAAAAAAAATTCGAAATTTTTTTTGTTACAACCTGCCCCGGTCTCCCCTATTTTGTGACTGTCATTGTAGAAGTTGCGTTATGTTATTAATGTTTAATTTTAATTATATTACGACTGTTATCATATTAGAATGTAATATGATAAAAATAGTAATTAATGGTCTAATAATTACATATTTGAATAAATACAACGCAAACAAATATACAATTTTATTTTATTTTTACAACTCCGGATGGAGAGTTTTCTAAATGAAATAAGTGAGAATTTATTGGTTCCTTGTGCTGTGAGTAGATGTCAAAGAAGTAAAGATGGATGGAATCACTTTTTTGATTGGCCAACTTTATTTTTTGACATCCGCTCACATCACAATCAATTAATTATTTAACCAATCAATTCTCACTTTTTTTTCGAAAACTATTATTTCGTGGTTGGAACTCAGCCGTAACTCAAATTTCCTTAGTTAAATCTAATCTTCACATTTTGGGGATTTGGTAGAAATGTAGGGGGTACACCGGAACCAGCTAAATTTTGAAAGTGGTCTATGAAAAAAAAGTCTGGGAACCTCTGATTTAACTCAACAGATCCCCGAAAGTACAAAAAAAAATAATAGTTCAGAACTCGGCAAATACTGAAGCAACAAACACTGTTTACAAGGAGATCCTGTGGTCAGCATTTAAGGTTGACCGCCCGGATCATTTCCAGCCACAACTAAGGGTTCCCACATTACAGAGGCCGGGTGGGCCTTTAGAAAATCTTCTGAATCGATCTGGTTGATGTTGCAGTTCAAATAAGTAAGCTGCCTCCTAAACTCGGTCTTTGGTTCTGCTTCTGTACTGTGTACTGTGTACTGTACTGGCGCAGTTTCATATTCAACGAATTTGACCTCAATGATTTTTTTCTTCTCTATTTGCAGAAATTTGAAATCTTTGAAATTATTAATGGTTTCTGGGCTGATCTCTCGGCCATCTTCTTTCTAATCTTCTCATAGGAACCCCATGTAACAGAGAGTAGAAAAGAGAAAAACAAAAGGATTTTGGTTGTGTTGATGAGTGGACAGTTTATTTGCTGGGAAAATATGATTTTATGGTGAGAATGCTCATGTCGTTTTGTATGATACACAGGAATCCAAGAAGCATATACATTTAAAAAAAAATTGTTGGATTAAGTTCTTGTATCTTGTGTTATGGACGTGTTTTGCTGAGCCGTGAAAAAATGTCGTTTGTTTTGTGATTCAAGTGAAAAAATGTAGTCCAGAGATGTGATAGTGAAGATGTGCTAGTACCCTCAACTAAGTTTACCTGGCTGAGCCCCAGGAGGATCTGCAGATCTCACAGAATACATCCATGGGATTTATTAATATATTCCTTCTTTATTGCAGAATTGATAGGTGATTTGGCCCAACCGGACCGCGATTTAGGTTAAGCTATAACGAGGGTTCTTTTCAATATTCCATAAATTTCATACAACGTTCGCAGTTCGTAATCGTACTGTTTTTTGTAGCACTTGAACTTCGTTGTTAAGTTTATGGATGCTCCATTATTTTATTGTTTCTTCATGTATAAGTCCAGTGGTAGAAACTACAATTGGTAGTAAATTAATGTAGGAGAGAAATTCGTTGACTAGTATATAGTTAGGATGTAAATAGTTGGGGGTGCAGTCAAGTAAAACACAGCAAAATAAGTGAATCTTATTCTATTTTGTATGTGCCGACGTTTCGACCTACTGTGTAGGTCATCATCAGGGCTATGAGAAAACAGACAAAAACAGAATAGACCAATAGGAGTGGCTGCTCGGGCAGAAAGTAACTGACCAATGGTAGTAATTAACCATGGTAGTAAATTAACTTCTACCAGCCTATTTAGATGGTTCAATTCTTTCTGAAAATTCCGTATTTTTTTCTGCACATTACTATTGGCAGGAACTACTATATCAATTTTATACTATGTTATTAATACTATTCATTATCATAGATTTCCCTGTAAAATCTGTACCACTACAACCCGTTAACGGGTCTGAGGTTAGGAACATGGTAGAGACTACTGTTTCATGGACAACGGTTGCGAAGGCAGGTGATTTGTCCTAGATCACGCTTATGTTATGGATCACCGCCAGGTTTTCCTCTACTTTATTGAAGCTGGGTGAGCCCCGTGATGGTCTTCAGATGCCACAAGGTCCATCCCCGGCCGTTAACACATTAAATAAATTATCTACTACAGCCGAATTTTCAAACTGGGATATTGAGTTCAGCAACTCAGCACTCTACCACTGAGCTACCGCATCTTATGCAATTCTTAAAAAATGTCAAAGCTCCTTATTGACTCAGAAATAAAATTATCCATACATAATAATAATAAAAATATTTATTTCAGAAATTATACAAATGCCAGTTGGCACATATTGTATCCATAAAATAGCACAATATATCCGTGTTAGAGAGTAAATATTAAATTATAATTATTTTTATCTAAACCCACAGCAATGCTCAACCTTCTTCTTCCACCAACTCACTACAATGTCACGCCTCTCAGGCCCCTTCTTATTCTTCAAATTCTTCTCTCTTTCACCCCCAATTTTCCCTTTTTATCTTGGGTACCTACTTTATAGAGGATGGGTGAGCCCCAGGAGGGTCCTAGATAGTAGACATTCACACCAATTACCAACACTGCGGAAATCTATTCCCTGGTACTTCCCCCTTTACAAAGATGCATATTAACGTTCTATACCACAAAACGAGAAGCGGGAAACAAATAAAAGAAAAAACAAAGGGATAAAAAATTGCCGTAATAAATATCGGATAATCTACTTATTGAATGGCCTTTTTCCATTTTAAATCAACTAACCACCTTGGACGTGGCAATACATTAGGTAGCGGGGCCCGTAAATCTAGCAGTTGGCTGGGACACTCAATATGCCATTATGTAAATGCAAAAAGGGCGGCCGATCTGTCACCGTTGGAAATATTCAATGTTTAAGTAATTAAAAGTTCTCTGCGACCACCGCTCTCTCTGGCGGAGTTTATTCCAAGCCATTTAGCGGGCCCTACCCCCTCCAATCCAAATGGCCTCCCCACCACCGTCCCATTAATGAAATTAATTGGCTGTAATTTGTAGAAGGGCCGGCGCTCGTTGGTGAAATTAATTAAAGACGGGATCAAGGCTCTCTAATTTGTGCCCCCCCTTCTATGAAATATGCAAATTAGGCCAAGGGGCCCCCGAGACGTTATTAATTTCAGATCAGGTGGCCCTCCCGAGCAATTTCCTTGGATATGCCACCGCGCCTTGGGCCCGTCTTGTTTTACCCCAACTCTTCCTGTCTTGGAAGATTTCTTCTAGGTTTTTTATAGTTTTATTCTGAGGCAGCCCGCTCTACTTTGCCGTATACGGTACAGATTGAAGGATTAAATATAAATAAATTTTGGAAACCTAGTATTAAAACTTACCGGTATAAACGTTAATGAGTGATACATTACCACATACAAGGAGACTGAAATGTCTCTGGAGTAGTGATCTACTACTACATCACCCAACCATCTCATTCTTGATATTCCCCTGCATCGTTCTCCTCCTATTTTCCCATCTGAGGCGGGCTTTTCTCACAGAAGATACCAGGTCTGGTTTCTCATACATGTGCTAATTTAGATAATATTTATAAAACATTTTATTTGAAAAATTTCTTCTTCAGAATAACATTCTCGAAAATCTTTAATGGAAAAGCTCGTGGTAGCATATTACACAGAATTCGAAGATCGAAAGCATATCTGTTGATTTATTTAGGATATCTTGGATCATACTACCTTCTGTCAGTATTAAAATGAATTTTTTTATTTATTATTTAATTTTCATTTGCCCCTGCGCAATTGCCCATCCAGCAAATTTGATCCAAGTGTTTTTCTCTTTGCTTTTCTACATGATCAACGAGTTTGGGAATAAAAATATCAATAGTTAAGTAGGTCTCTTGGCCAATGTCTTTTTAATCTTTTCTTATCAAGACCAGGTAACAGGGAGTAGGAAAGCGGGAGAACGAGTGGTTTTGGGTGATATTGTGTCGATTAGTGGACTGTTACGTATCTGCTATGAATGTATGATTTTATAGTGGGAATGTTCAAAATTAATTTTCAATATTTTTTTATTCATTATTATTATTGCCAAATTGGACTGCTTTAGACAATTTATTTTCGGTATTCTAAGGTTTCTCTTCTTTTCTCTTTCAGCATTCTTTCATTTTGCCTGATTTTAGTTTTCGCACTTCTTCAGAAAACACCGTTTTAGTTGTTTCTGTTCTATCAATCTTTGGTAAAAATCCAATGTTGCTACTTTACAAGTTATGTACTTGTCATGATCTGTTTTTGGAATCTTCCTGCACTATCGGCTATTGATATATTTATAATGAGTTGTTATCATAATCTCTTCGGCCTCGTGGTATCCGTTATAGATTCTCCTGATATATATTATTATAATTGGGTTGATACGCCATTTTACTGATGCTTAATGCTTTTTTATGTTGCACGTTTTTATTCTTCTTCTTTCTATTTTAAGTATTTAGTCAGTTTTGTTCTTTGGATTCAATTTAAATACTGTTTCAATTCAGTAATTTATTTAAGGTTGAACCATTGTTGTAGTGTTTTATTTTATATTTATTGACAAACATTTCTTGTTTTATGTGTTTCAAAAATTTGTATCTATCTATTATGTATAAAGTTTTTAGTGACTGTGTAATATTTTATTTTACACATGAGATTGATATACATACAATCAAATTTTAAAGTAATAATAATGTGAATAAATATAATAATAAAAACTTGAAATTTATTTTGTTTTTCTGCTAATACTAATAATGAAAAAAAAGAAGTCAGAACTACATTATGCATCCAAATTACAGTTATAAAAATTGAGCAAACCAATGGGGGTTAGTCCGCAGTCAGGTAATAAAAATGTGTAATCTTCGCTATTGGTGAAGGAATCAATAATTTTAAAATCACATTATTTGTGTACAAATTAAATATAATAACACATCAATAGATACTGATTTTTAGAAATGAATTAATCTAATTGTTTCGTTTAATTTAATATTGTTGTTGACGATTTACTCCTTGTTGATCTTTCGTCAACATCATAAATTTTAGCGTACGCCATTAACTAAAAACACCCATGATGTTCAGCTCCCGCCATATAAAAAGGAGCCATGAATTTTATAGCGAATTGGATTGTAGTATGATAAGACCTTATCACGAAGCCACGCCCATTGGGGCATCTCTGACCAATTAAATTTGTGTTTAAGGATAGTAAGAAGAGGCTTCCCCTTGAATTAAAAAACAAATAAATACAATGTAAAACTCACGTAATTCAAATCGGAAAAAAAATTTAAGAAGTAGCTAAATTGGTAATTAATTAATTAAATTAATAATTAATGTGTGAAATAATTTATTAAATTAATCTTTAGTTAATAATGAATTTGTTCGTATTATTAATTTTGGTTTGTTAATAAATATACCTTTTTATTCTTGAATAAGATTATTTTATTTTACGTGTTTCGAAATTCAAATTATTTGGGAAATCATTATCTTCGTCAATGCCCTGAGCTTATTGAGTTTTGGTCATTTGGCTGGTACTTAATAAAGTTTTTCAAAACTTGGATTTTTTTTTACATGAGCGCTCCTCAAATCATTACTCAATGTCATCTTCATTATGTATAACACTAACAATGTAATTAATGTTTTAACAACAACATTCCATATTTCCATGACATGAACATAAATGAGGCAAAATGTAACATAAAAGCGGATAACTCATAAAAGACAGATGAGATTCATGAATAAAATTAATGAATAATATAAAATAGATAATAATAGGAAATAAAAATTAAATAATAAAAATATTCTTGTCGCTTGTTCGCTTCTTCTTCTTAATTCCAATTCACGCCCTCCTTCTCTTATTGAATAATAAAACTAATCACTTAATGACTTCCTTGGTACTAATTTCTGGTTATACCATGCATTATTTGACATTCCTTACCAATATACAAATAATATATAAAAATCTCCAAAAACACTTCTGTTGGAAAAGTTGGATTTAGATAGCGTATATAATTGTGTTTGTGTAATATGAGTTATGCTTTTATAATAGGGAGCGGAGTGGCTCAGTGGTAGAGCACTGAGTTGCCATGCCGGAAATCCTAGTTCAGATCCCGCTGCAGGCCATGAGTTTTATTTAGTCTGTTTGCAGCGAGAAATGGATCATAGAGGATCTAGGACCCTCCTGGGGCTCACCCAGCCTCTATCAAATATTATAAAAATGGGGTACCCAAAAAAAGGGGGGAAAATCTAGCGGTTGAGCGTGACCTAGGACAAGTCACTTCCTTTCAGAAACCGTTGTCCATGAAGCAGTATAGTCTCTACCATGTAATGAGGCCCATACCTTTCATGGGTTGTAGTGGTACAGGTTTTTATATAATTGTGTCATACGATGTCACCAACGATGCTAAGTCTGCGAATGTTTTTAGAAGGTGAAAAAAATGATCACCTTATTCGAGAGGTACTTCAATAGTTTATTTTTTTATCTGTTAAGGTTATATTCATTTAAAAAAAAAATATATATATCGAAGATGATATTCATAAATGTAACGGTAATAAATCAGGCTGAAGTAGTATCAGATATTATTAGTCTAAAAAGAATAATTGGAATAATCAATAAACGAAAATGGTATAAACAATAATTCTAAAAAAAATACCAAACAATAATCAAGTATATAACTGAAAAGAATCAATTAAATTTAAAGAAACATATCCAGCTTAATGCATTGACATATCACAAATAAGCATCTAATGAAGTTTACACACTCATCAGTAGGGCGGTGGTCATGGCAACAAAGAATTGATATCAGGATCTGAAGTCACGGAACTTACATATATAAGATTTAGATTCTTTCATTGATCTCCAATAAAAAAAATATTTTATATTCTTAAGTTGCTTAAGTTGAGCATAGCAACGAAAAACAGTGTATTTTTAAATAATTTCGCCAAAACACGAAATTCAAAATGTTTTTGAAGGAGTAGCAAGCAGTATCCAAGTCTATTTGAAAAACCATGAAAAAAAATCAGAAGATTCTGTTGATATAATAATTATATACAATCAAACAGTTTGCTTTTTGGTTGCAGATTTATAAATCCCAGTTGTTATATTAACTTCTTGTTTTTATTCTTTCTTAATTATTATAATTTTTGTAATAATTAAGAAACTATTTTGTAAATAAATAAATTATGATTGTATTTAAAATATTCTATAAAAGTAACGCAATGGTTATTTTATATATGTTTATAATTTAAGAAATCCATTGAACTTGTATAACAGATATCCTGGAATGGAATTCGACAGCGATGGTCTGCTAAAGCATATTTTTGTTATTGCAAATTAATTAATTTCTTAATGACGGCGTTAACTGACTTAAGATGAAGTTGGCGTCAGCTTTAGTAAAGTCAATAGTTACTTTTAAGACTTTTCTGATAACTCCAGCATCTTGTTAGCGTAGGTAAAAAAAATCGAAAACACCCGGATAGATAATTTAAAACTAACAAAAACAGATAAGTATTGGTACAATATCTATATCTCCTATCTAATATATCTACTGTCTAGCATGTCTACTGTATCTTTATCTAGTATCTAACATATCTAAGTTCTAAAAATCGTACTATATTTTTACCTTCTATTTAATATCTATACCTATAGATATATCTATAAATACCTGTTATATCTATATTTACTAAATCTATCTCTACTATTTAACATATTTACAATATATCTATTATCGAACGAACAAAAACATAAAATTAACAATTTATTTTATATTGCTGATGATGTAGTCATCACAACCAAATCAGCATCGGCAGGAGCTGTTGAAGAATTCAAGAGAGCAGCACTAGACTGGAGGCTTAGAATAAATGTTGAAAAGACAAGGTATATGAAAACGTCCAGTCAGACCGGGAAGAGAAGAGATGTTGTTGGTTTGGGTGAAAACAAGTTCCCGTGTAGTACATTCAACTGTCTGGGAGGAGTAGTAAAGGGAAATAACATTTTAAAAATTGAAATTAAGGGTACAATGGTAGCAGAAACCAGATGTTACTATAATTCTCTTTATTGTATTAGCACTACGGTTCTGCAAGAGCTCGGGCCTCCTCCACCACAGCCAACCAATCTCTGCCATTCTGCGTCATTCTCGTTCACCCAGCAGGTTTAAGTCTTCCTCCACATCATCCAGCCGTTTGATCCGAGGATGTTCTCTAAGTCATTTGATGTCCGGTTTCAATACATTAGAATTTACAATACGGCCTTACAACCCAGTATGGGTCTTAGCCTCCTCAAGGAACCTTATCCAGTGCGGTCATCCTCCAGTCATGGACTTTAAGATACATCATGCATCCTGCTCCACTCCATCTGCCCGTCAAAACCTTGGTCTACCTCTTCCTCCTGCACGATTCCCTCCAGTAGCATCTGTGCGTCCGTCCGTTTTCCCTTAGTGCATTTGTTTTGGGTATGGTTTGGCATTTTTTCCGTATGTTCTATCCATGTTTCTATACCCTGCAAAAATCTGTCCATACAAATTCTTTTCCTGGAAAGCTAGGCTTCTGTTTGGCCAAAGAAAACAGAAAGAAAACAGCTGTCTGGTTTCCTGAGAAAGATCTTTGGTCATGTCAAAGAAGAGTACAGATGGAGGATCACAAGTATTGCCGAAAAATAGTACGTAGTAGAATGGGAAGCCTGATATTCTTTGTGCACCTGAAAAAAAAGGAAAAGAGTGGATGGATGACTTAGAAGATGATTTAAGAAATTGGAGGAGTCTCTCAGGAGACTGCGAGGAATGGAAAGAATGGTGGCAGAGGCCCAGGTCTTACAAGGATTGTAGCGCCAAACGGTGAAGTGAATTGTGAATCATTTATTCTACCATTATTTTAATTTTTATTTTTATTTCAAAACAGTAATTTAACACATACAGTAATGAAAAGTAGTAATATTATAATTTTTGTAATGTAAGAAAAAAGAATCCGAATGGTATAATAATTAATTAGAGTGACTTAAGAAGAATAGTCCTCCCCAATGGCTCCGGTAATCAAAGTGACGTTGAATAAACAATATTCTTTTAGATAGAGAGGAAAATGGTTGACTGAAAGATCGTAATGAAGCATACAATTTGTCTGCAGTCATTAATAACATAATTAGCAGTCATTTTCGATACTTGTATGTCTCACCTGTTTTACATTTGTAACTTTTTCTGTATTTTCCATTTTGTATCTTACATTTTAGTTTCTCAATTATCTTATTTTTTATATTTCTTTACTTTATCACCTTTCTGTTCACACATTCTTTCATTTTGTTATCCTTATATATCTTTTATAATCTATCCTATGTTATATTTCTCCACTTTTCTTTAATTCTTCACTCTATATGTAATTATGTAATGTAATTCTTTTCTCCACTCTACATGTAACTCTTAGTACTGAAATGTTCTTATAGTTATTTTTGTATTTTCCCTTCTCAGCCCTGAAGATGGCCAACACCGTAGGCCGAAACGTCGGCACTTATAATAAATAAGTTAACCTTATTATTAGTGTTATTAATGACTGCAGCCCCAGACAAATTGTATCCTTCAATATTCATTTAAATTATTACCTATTTTTTAAAACAATTTAACAAATGAATCGGGAAAATAAACCTCTAGTTAAATCCTGAATTATTATTACGCATATCCGAACTATTCCTATCGCTAGAGTATTTCATTCAGACTATAAACCTCGTGTATTTAGGTAATTAACGATTGGTGAAACAGCCAATCAGGAGTATCCTAGCAGAGATTAGTGAGGAAAACCCCAGCTAAAAAAATATATATTTAAAAAAAAAAAGGCAGTCCGTATCTGTTCAATAAAATAAACAGGGAGTCTAATAAACATGAAGAGGGATTACGCCGTTATCTCCGAGGTGGCAGATTTACAACAAGCCCTGTTGACAGAGCCACTGATAAGGGCGGTACAGCTCCGGCAGTCGATGCTAATAGGTATAAATATGTCTAGTCGATGATATGTTGTACATCTGTATCGATATAGTTATCGATTGTATGAGGAAAAAAGCGGAGCGATACTTGAAAATAATCCTCTATGGATATTACAAAAAGTGTAGTTGAGATATATAAGATAAGCTGGAAGAGCACTAAAATGGGATGACAATATAAAGAGCCTTGACTTGTTAAGTGTGGGAGTCTATTATTTATTTTCCAGTATATATTTTATAATCGATGTTGTGAATAAATGGTAATTTTAATAAAGTAAATCCTATTGTTATTATTCTTTTTCTCGGCGTCTACCGGAGAATGCCTGCCGGACATAACTGAAGGGTGAGGCTAGAAAATTGCATTATCATTTATCTTCACACAGATTTTTCTAACACCAAACTCAAATCCCGGAATTCAAAATTCAAGGGGAATGTAAAATATTTTACTGATTTAAGAATTTTCTCACAATTCTGCAGGTGTTCAACAGAACTGCCTTTTGTGCCAATTTCAATTTTCCCAAATGGAGGCCAAGGCCTTCTGTACCATCCCTTGTGCTTTTCAATATGAAAACATTCGAGGAAATGACTACTGGAATTCTTAGCACTTTTTTCCAAATGATAAAGTGATTTCAACTCTATTGCTAGTTCCTGATATTTACTAATTTTTCCATCTCTGGTGTTCCTTACGTATCACCTGTGACTGCTACTTCTATGATTCTGGCTATTTTCTTTGCTTTTTGTTATTTAGTTTGTGATAGAACCTCCCATACAAAGATTTGGTTTTATTTTCCGCCAACCGTTCTGTTGTTAGGCCATTGCAATAACCCGAAGCTATAACTGAGATTATTATTATTATATTGGTGCTACAACCGCCAAGCGAGTCCTGGCTTCCTCTAACACTAATCGTTATGCTGTTCTGTCGCTGGCTTTTGTTATCCAGCTGTTTACTCCTGCTTTTTTGGTATCATTTGCTATGCAATCCTAAAATATATGTAGCCATTATAAAATATTTGTTTGCTTAACGATATTCCAAGCTATGCATATACTGGAAGCATATAGGTTGTTAGGAAGCTAACGACATCTTAGAAATATAGGCCTGCTACGTAATACATCGTAATATATAGTTTAGTGCAGAGGTTCCCATAATTTAATATCACTCCGTGCAACTTTAATTTTTCAGATGCCGGCGACTGTAGCAAGGAGATAATATTTTCCTTCGCAGAAATGTTTATTTTTTATCTTATCTTTTTTGTAATTACATACTGTAATAATAAATAATTCATTTATAAACTATGAATATATTCTATAAACAGGGACACACCCCCGACGACAATCTTTAAAGATTTAAAGATAAGCTAATCTATGCAATCTAAATTAAACCTGAACCTCTACAACCCAAGGGTATTTGGTTCAGTTGATGGTTATGACTTGACTGTTACTAGGACTACGGTTTTTCAGGGTGATAATTTGTTTTAGATCACGCTCAACCACCACTTTTTCCCTCTAATTAAGGATACCTACTATACAGAGGGCCTGGGCCTCCTCCAACAACTTGCTCCACTCCGCTCTATCTGAAGCTAACCTCCTCCCTCTCCGCACTCACATCCTACGCAGATCCTCTCCCACATCTTCCATCCATCTCAATCGGGGTCTCCCGCGGTTTCTCCTTCCTCCCGGATTATCATACACTATTTTTCGAGGAAGTCTCTTCGGATCCATGCGTTCAATATGAAATAACCAGCCAAGCCTTCTCTTTCTAATGACCGTGACTAAGTCTGGCTCCGCTAGCAATTCCTTCAGTTCTGCATTACTTCTCATTCTGAATTGCTCACCTTTATTAATAGGGCCATATATTGTTCTTAATACTCTCCTTTCCCAAATTCTGAGGGAATCTTTGGCTGCTTTTGTTAGGACCCATTTCTCGCTGCAATATGTAACAACGGGGCGTATGATTGTCTTGTAGATTAAGATTTTATTTTTACGGGAGAGATTCCTAAATTTCTAGTTCTCCCGCAGAGCATAAAAACACTTGTTGCCCGCTGTAATTCTGTACTTCCATTGTCATGTCGTCAACATCCCTTCCATGTATCTGAATTACTCCCATCCTTTTAAATCTTTTAAATATATAGGTAAAATTATAAAAACTACAATCGCAATTATATCGGAGTGCCAGAGGAAGAATTAATGGAGTGGTGAGTTTTGATGGAAATAGGAGTCCAATCCAATATTCTACGACTGATCCACTAATTAGTAAAAACTAATGAGGATTTAATTTATTAAATCAGGACGTGTAATTGAAGGTTTTAGGTTAATTAGCTGGGTAAGGGATTTGAATCGGCCAGGACGATATCCTATCTGCGAGCACACTCCCGCCATATCCTTTATTACGGATCGCTGCGTGGCCGGTTATCATCATCTGTTTATTAATTCCTGATTTTGGATTCGTGACCCTTGTTTCCGCTTATTATCTTTATGAGGGAATAATTAATTATCACAGCTGCAAATTGAATAATAGTTTTACTCCAATCTTACTAGTTAACACTCTATGTACATCACGCTTTCTACTAAATATGGATATTAGGATTGGGTTGACGGCCTAGGGATATTCTGTATGCTTGCGAGCTCCTTACCCCTAAGTTATGAAATATCTTCCGTGTTGTCAGCAATGTAACGTCCTTGTGCTCCCCTCTTCTTTTACATGTTTGTATACGAGAGTTCTAAGCTGAGGATAGAAGAGAAGGTAGGAGGTAGGAGATTAGGGAGTAGAGATGCAGTGGATAGTTTATAGAATGTAAGAGAGTAGTCTCTGAGTTAGGTGTAGTCCATAGTCAATAAGTTATAAGTCAATAGCAATAAGTCACCTAGTTAGTTCATAAGATGTCTCTATCATATCTCTTGTATATCCTTATTATAATCTTCAATAACTCAATAGATCTATATATTTCTTACAATTATCCACTGTTTGTTAACTTACTGAAACTCTAGGAAGTGTATTATAACGGGAAAAACTAGAATGTGATTACCCTCCGAGGCGTCTGAAAAGAAGATGGCCTTGAGACCTTCTACTATAGAACTTTATTGGAGTGCTACCGATGAGTAGTTTCACCACAAGGGGTTTTCATGTAATTTTGTTCATATTAGCAGATTTACTTGTTGTAATATTATTATAGTTGTAAATATCAACAAATAAACCCCAAAAGATGCGGAGATAACTTCCCATTGATCAAAGAGCAGCAATGGCTGAATCGCTTTAAAGAATTATTATTCGTTTGGAATAAATCGAATGAAATAACGTCGAATAAGGAAGATATACCGCCAGTAACAGTTGTAGAACTGGACTCAGCTCTCAATAAAATGAAAAATAGGAAATCTCCCGGTCCCGGTTCTATTCCAAGAGAATTAATAAAAGCAGGCCCAGTCGAACTAGAAATGGCACTGACAGAGAGTATGATACTTCTGTTGACTGGTGGAGAGATCCCTGAAGAATGGAAGCAAGGATATATCACCCCAGTTTTCAAAAAAGGTCAAAAGAAGGATTGCTCAAACTACAGGTATTATGGTTGCCAGCCCGCTGAGTAGATTATACGGCCGAATAATTAAATACCGAATTGAAAATGAATTAAAGGAAGAAATCAGTGAGGAACAGGCGGGTTTTTGAGCTGGAAGATCATGCACTGATCACATCTTCAGCCTCTCACAGCTTATAGAAAAAAAGATGGCCCACGACGGTGAATTCCACATGATATTTGTAGATTTACACAAGGCCTACGATACCGTACCTCTAGGGAAACTGTGGAAGGCTTTCGAAGATACATCTCTTAAGAGATACCTCATCAGAGCAATTCAAGGGCTCTATAAAAACATAACAAGGGCAATAAAAATAGGAGATAGAATGTCTAGAAGCTTCCCAATTAAAAAAGGTTTGAAACAGGGCTGCTGCATTTCACCCCTGATCTTCAACATTTATATAGAAAAAGCCCTTAAAGACTGGAAAAGATCATGCGGTGGAATGGGTGCTCAAATTGGGGATGATGTCATCTACAATTTGCATTATGCCAATGATCAAGTAATAATCGCATCGGATCCGGATGACGTGAGCTATGTGATGAGAAAGTTGCTGGACACATACTCCAGATGGGGGCTGATTATCAGTAAGAATAAAACCGAATATAGGGTTTTCAACGCTCCAAATTTACCACTTGAAATCGATGACTGGACGCTCAATGCTTGCTCAATGGAGTAAGGAAATAAGATTGGAAACTAAAAAGAAGATCTACCATTCCTTCGTTGAAAGCGTAGTAACTTTCGGGTCAGAGGTTTGGACACTCACGAAAATAGGTTGCTTATATATAATAGGCGGAGAATAGGTTGCTTTCCATGGAAATGGATTTGTGGAGAAGAAGCTGTGGTATATCGAGAACCAAGCGGGTCACAAACACGTCAATCAGAGTCAAGGTCGGATGTCAAAAGAACATCCTTTACCAGATCGTAACTAAAAGGTTAAAGTGGTATGGCCACTTAATGCGGATGGACGAAAACCGCTGGCCAAAGAAAATTCATAACTGTATACTATCTGAAAGAAGAAAGCGTGGAAGACCAAAGAAAAAATGGATAGAGGAATGCATGGCAGCCAGAGGGCTCCGTGAGGGGGATTGAATGGGCAGAGAGCAGTGGCTTTTGGGTATTGGGGATGTGACTCCTTAAGCTGTAAAAAAAAACAGAAAAAAAATCAATAAATTATATATACATAAATGTGATTATCAATCAATAGGCAATTTTTAATACAACAAGGCATCTTGATTACAATAAATTATATTGTAATGTAACATCAATAACATACTTGTAACGAATAAGTCAATTAACCTTATCATGTATGTAACAAAGAAATAATATTCTTTTTTTTAAATTAAAATATATATTCACATTTCTTATATGTTAGGGAATTTACTTTTTCTATCCCATCAGTTTTGCAGATGATTTGGCCGATATAACACTCAACCACCAGGTGTTAAAATTATCCACTATATAGAGGTCAGATGAGCCCTAGGAAAGTCCGGGTTTTCTATTAGTAATTCATTAATTACGTATTTCATCTGGTTTCAACCGCGTCCTGAACAGCATAAGAAGGAAAGAAATGAATACTCCTGCGTTAAAATGGACATTTTTTGAACTCCATTGCTTAAATTGACTTGTTGTAAACCTAAAAATCCCAGATTAATGCTCAATGATTTTATCTTAGATTAAAAATTTATAGTTTTGGAAAATGGTGGATTTTCCATATTTGCTTTCCAAGTAACCTTGAATTCATTTTAAAACTACTCCAAGACATTTAACATAGCAGAATCCAAATATACTATGAGGTCTATTTGTATGTATATCTGTATTATTTTATTTGTGTTTACATAGTAGATACGCTAGTATTTATTCTAAATAAATATTCTTTTTTTAAATTGTGTTTATTTTAATTGAGCGATTTTTTTTAGTTTAAATTTTATAACACATTATTTTATCGTTAAACTTAATTTTAAAGTCAGTTTTCAAATTACTTCAGTTGATTCTACACAGCACAAACACAACAAGCTTTGTAAGTCCATACATACATAGGTATGACTTTATTCATCTATATGTGCTTAATATACATAAATAGACTACATAGTATAGTAAAATGAAATGCTGATATTTATATTTTATTTTATACTTTTTTTAGTCGAGTGATGTTTTTACTTTCTAAGTAACATTACACTGTACATTTTTTGATCATTAAACTTACTTTTTTTTTATTGCTAGATTCATTTAATCATGCATTTATATTCAAACACCTATACGACCAACTGCTCCATAATACATACACACTATAATCATCTAACACAAAGCGATCAATCTTCAACTAATCACTCGCAAGCAAACTTCTGTTCCTAAACTAATCTGTTAACAGAAACTCAAGACAAAGATAGATTGGAACTAAAACTGTCAATCTATCGGTTAATTACTGTTAGTTAAATTGTTAACTTACCTTTGCGATACTCTACCAGGATCTTTAATTAAAGTGAAAGGAAACTTGAAGGGAATTTCATTGTTTTTATTTTCCAGAGAGATGGTCGAGGTAGTTAAAGTGCAGGTTAAGTGGAATTTTTGCAGGAGGGAGGACTTGCGCCTTAGGGAGTGCCCTATCGATACGCAAGTTGCCATGGCGACGGTGACGCCCCTGGAGAGCATGCGCACTGGGCTCCCGCCCTCAGAGATCTCTAATCACTACAGTCAGGTAATGGAGCACTTGAGAGGACTTTTATTTACTTGAGTCTCTGATGGACTAAGTTCTAGCCCTTTTAAGGGCGGATTGTAGTCAATTAAAATTTATTTGGATATTAGAGAAATTCGATTAAACTGTTTCTCGCCATAACGTAGGTAACGATAGAAGTTCTATGTTCACATAAATAAATTTAAAATGAGGTAAAACTTATAAACCTTAATCATAATAAAAAATCTATACAACTATGAACCATGAAGAATCGTGGCTTCAGTACATGGTTGATACTGATATGTTTCTTGGGGACAACAGTTGTGCAGGGAGGTGATTTGTCAGAGATCACTCTCAACCAGTAGATTTCCCTAATTAAGGGGAATCGCTTTATAGAGACTGGGTGAGCCCCAGGAGGGAAGTCAGATGGTATTGGACCAACAACGGCTGTTAATAAGTTAAACAATTTATATGCCACCGTCAGATTTGAATCCGGAACCTTTGGCATAGCAACTCAACGCTCTAACTACTTAGCTACCCAGATTCTTGAACGTGATAACTACACACTTAAAATTTAAGGAAAAAAATCAATGATGTTTGGATTAGTAAGGTTTATTTAAACACAGTTTGTGTTCAATTCCAGCGCTTATGATCAGGCATATGAGAGTAATATAATTACTTTTCAAAGGAAAAAACGTAATATCGTTCCAAACCAAATTTAAATAGTAATACATTAAATAATTTGATGCTTTAATAGTAAAACCCGATAACAGTAAATTTTATGACGCCATTCATTACGGTGGTATTGCCGTTCGTTGCCCGCTCATCTTTCAGCTTATAGCTTCCACTACATTTATATTATGTTTATATATAGATTTTTACAGGTTTTTTATGTTTTATATGGAATTATTTTTTTGTCCGGTATATTTTTGTCTAAATTCGAAAATTAACTAAATATTAACAATGTTAATACTTACGATATCAAATAATGTGCTGTTTCATACAAAAGCTCTTCCTATCTCTGAACTATCGGGGGTCACCTGTGTTTTAGTGGCACACATATTATGCCATTGAACGCGGGTTCGGAGTCTGGCTGATGGCCATAGGATTTTTTAAAGTGAGTAAAAAATCTCTGGTTATGACGTCTATCAGAATGGACGTGAAATGGGGTCCCAGGCTTGTGCTGTACCAATTTATCTTGTGAAAGGTCTCTATCCTAAGTACAAATGGATAGACAAAATTTAAGAATATCACTTTAGCATCGTCCAGACAATACGCAGATGGTATTTCAAAAACATTGTTAGTAGGACCGTTTGATATGAAATTAATCGATTTTTTTTCTTTTCGATTATCGAAATCCCCTTTGACTGAAGGATGCTGTAAGAGCCGAGAAAGGAGTTAGGTGCCGCAGCGAGCAGTGTTATCTTGAGATAGCAGCTTAATTCTCTTCGAATCGTTGGTGAGTAAGCTTTGAAACTGCTTAATCTTCAAATTATTAAGTACTAATGCTTTCCGTTATTAGTATACTTAATTTCAATTATTTATGGTTGAGGACATTGATGGAATTCTTCTATAAATAATCCAAGCTTAATTTTTTTTTTTCAGATGTCTTCTCTAGAATATCATTTAAGCGTTTTTGTGGCACACATGAAGATACAATTATTTTCGATTGTAAAGATTGAATACGAGAGGAATTCGATGGCTTAGCGGAGACCCAAAGATCTAATCCGTAAGTCCAGATTGGTCTAATGATTGCCATGTATGACTCTTTTGTAATTAATTGGGAGCTTAGAGCGTAAAGTAGCCTGAAACAGCAGGCTGCTTATTGTCGTTTCAGTCTAGTATAGGATTCCAAGTTTAGCGTTTGTCAAGGTGTAGGCCTGTTCTACATGAATCAGTAGGATGTTATTAGACGATACAATTGGACAGGAAATCGTTGGTTTACGACGGAGGATAAAGGTGATTTGATGGGATTTGTGGGAATTTATTTTAATCATCCCGTTTTGACACACTTTTTCAAGGTCAGTGATATGGGATTGAAGAGTATGGAATGCTATATCTTGATCAGTGTTGACTGATAATAGACATGGGTCATCCGCATACGTATTAAGGATGGTATTAGGATGAGTTGGGATGTCAGCTGTATAAACTGTGTAGAAGATTGGGCCGAGGATAATGCATTGAGGAACACCCGCTGATTGAGGAAAGAGGGATGAGTAGACATTATTGTAATTTGCTGTGAATGACCTGTTGGATAGATAGGATTGAATAATGAGAAAGTATGTAGGAACTTACAAAGTTTGTAAAGCAAGCTTGGGGGGGGGGGCAGACTAGGTCGAAAGCCTGTTTAACATAAAGGAAGACCGCCGGATAATACAATCTTCCCTGCTCTAGATTGCAAGGTCCAAATAAACAAAATAAATATATATATATATATCTCACGAAGTTGCTACAATTACTAGCCTTTAATACTTTTATGTTTCTTATAACTCACTACCTCTCTTCTCCTTTTCAAGGATACTAGGTAGCTCCAACTTATAAGGGGCTTTCTTGTTTAGTAACAACATATATTAAGTTTATTGTAAAGGGCATCAACCTTCTGGCTGGCCTGTAGATCTTTCTCCAAGCCGTCAACACCGCACCCCTTTGCGCCCTCAACAGTGTGTCAACGTTACTCCTTGACGTTTTTATCCTTCGGCTGCGCAGTGAATTATTGATGACAGTCCGGTGACAAAGAGCTCTCAGAAGTACATCTTATCGAGGATCTAAGGACGGCTGTCGGCGATGTACCTTTGGATTTAAAGCTTTCCAATAATCTATTTTGATATATTGTTGACCTCTCATCTTGCCGAAGCATATACATATCATAAATCTTTGCCAATGCTTATTTTATCTGGAGGGAAAAGATTATCTTTATCTCCAAAATTTTCTCAACCTTTCAACACCAAAAAATAAATGTTAAAGTCTTTATCTCGTAGAGTTGAGTAGAACTTGTTTCAAATACAATTCTTTCCTTATTTAAATTTTAATAAAAATAACATTAAATCGTGAAGCAATGTTTTTAACCCGTCTTGAGTAGACCTTGACAAGATCTTTTTTTACTAAGCATTTAGACCTGTTACCAGAGGATATAAGCGTGTAGGATTAGATAACCACGGATTGTAAAATGATCTTCGACCTTGATTGTTAAAAAAACATATATACTTCCTTCAGATACGTTTTACAGAACTCCTTGACTGTGAAGCACCGAGTTATCCGCAAGCGACTCACTTTGAATCGATGCTTTGGTTGGCGTATGTTTACAACTGCGAGATCCAATATAAGAAGATTGGAATAATTATATAGAAACCATTCATATTACAAAAGATTGTCTATTGTTTCGAATAAGTATTTAAATTTGTTTTCAAGCATCTGGTTTACATCTGCCTCGAAAAGAATCTAAATAATAAAGCTCTTAAGTGCGTCGGAAATGTCTGTCTTTTATTCCTTTCTTCCTCAAAACCGTACAGTTTTGCGGGCAGTGTATATTATGCTCCTTGTCTATTCCTTAGTCATTTCAGCAAAAAAATTATAAACATCTAATTGTGAGTATAATAAATAACTGATGACATCTAATATAAGATGGAGATAATAATAAATAGAACTAACTAAATATTTAATTAATTTTCCTAGATTAAATAATTAGTATGTTTCTTATTGTTTCGTATTGGTTGGAACAGTCCTTAGTCAATGTATCTTCTCTTCCATGCGATGTTTAAACATAATAAATTGATTCTATTTCTATACATTAACTATTCAACTATTTAGCCTACTCAATTTAATAATAAATAATCGTTTATATATTTTTTAAATTTATATCTCTTATAAAAGTGCTCATAAATATTATTTTTAAAATATGGTATAAGGAATATTAACATTTTTAAAAAAGGAGTATTTATTATTACAATTTTTTATAAAATTTACAAGCCTTAAAATTATAACGATTCTCAAAATGGCATTGTATTATTTTCAAAAACTAAGGAACTGGTTTAGAAAATTTATAGGTTGAAATCTTTGGATTGAATATAGTTCTGCTTTCATATAGTAGAATTCATTTTTTTTTTTTTTTAATTTAAATATTGTGTTAGAGTGCTGCCAATGGGTAGTGCCTCTACACGTCCTTTCATGCATTTATTTATTCATACAGCCCTTGTACTAGATGTATATATTACAGTTGTACAATTCAATAAAATAATTTAAAAAAAAAAAAAATATTGTGTACTAAGTGTTGTATACAACACTATAAAATATTGTATACATTAATGAATTAATCATTAAGCTTGAAAATTATAAACCTTTGTGATGTTCCAAAACAAAAACTACCTTCAAAAGTTATCTTTGAAGTTATTATTAGATGTGATTCTTTTGTATAATGCTTGTGTGATTCTTTTGTATAATGCTTATGTAAATGATAAAATATGAAGAGAATAATTGTACAGTTTATGATTTGCAAATATGTCATTGTACAATGGATAGTAAAGAATTATTAGCTTTAAAAACCTAAATTATTATTTCCATAAAAAATTCTCCTTTTTCTCAAAAAAAAAATGTAATTAAAACAACTTTTTCAAAATGATAAGTCAAACATTTAAAAAATGTTATTATGTAATGGTAAATTATTGATACTCTCCTAGTTATTATCGGAGTCTATATTCATTAAACCCAAGACAAGTGTAACACGAATTTTACTTCATTATTTCTTTTTTAAATTACAGAGTCACTTATGTAGGTATATCATAGACCCATAGTCTTTGAATTTTATAGAATTCAAATAAACAGATAGTTAATAAATAAATAAATAAAATATAATAAATAAATAATGCATTGACTTTCTTTTAGTCCAAAAGGGCATTTTTGATTTAAAAAATATAAATAATGTTTTTATTATATCATATATTCATATATTACACCAAAAGAAATTTATTATTTTTAAATCTGTTAGGTTTAATTATTTTTCTTTAATTACATTTTTTGTATTTTGGTAATGCCGCTTTATGGAATATTTATTAATGTAAAATTCTAAAATTTAAAATTATCTGAACATTTTTTGGAATCGTACTAAACTAAAGCAAATTGGGTGGGGTTCAAATTCCGATAATAAATAATAAAATATTGCTCTTACTTTTTCCCTCTAAACATTTTAAATTCATGATATATCCATCTCAAAATTAAGATTTATTGATCTTTGTTTACATCATATAGATTATATGCCTTATTAAGAACCAGATTAAAAGAAAATTTATTGGTGATAAGATATCATGCCAAATAGGATAAGGATACTAGATTATTGGCACTTAAATATTTACTGATGGGAATCAAAATTATATTTTAATCGTATAAAAAAGTAGAGTGTGTTTAGATTTAATTCATCTGAAAATTTGAAATTATTTTTAAATGTGTTTGTTTTTAGTCACAGGATCCCCTCTTTCAAATTAAAATCCACTCAGTCAAACCCATCTGCTTTTGGTCGTTGTTACTACTTCTCTTTCACATCTTCGAATCCTGAAGTAGGATTGATAAAGATATTACATGTAGATATTATTCTTAAATTCCACGATTTTGTCTTTTATATATTTCCATGGAATGATCGAAATGTGATTCCATAGTGAAAGGAAATAAGCCTTTAATGGCTGCCCAAATTTGATAAATTCTTAAGCCAACTTATTAGATATCTTCATCGAAGTAGGGTTTTCTGATCCTGTTTATCAGTGTACTGTTTGTCCTATCCTGTATTCTGATCCTTAATAACATAAACTTACGATCAGGTATTCTTTATATAGAGTTTTTGAAAACTTATTATATTTTATGGTTAGCTACGTGGTATAGGTTTAGGTTTTATTGTTTATAGACGCACAACATCCATGGTCATCTTCCCTTTTTTGGTTCAAAATTTATTTCCACTTACTCCATATAATTATTATATGCTACTTAACATGTTGTTATGCTTAAGAAAAGTTAACAGTTTTTCTATATTCGTCGTGTTATCACCCAGGATAATGTGGGTTTTTCTATCAATTCCCAAGCCTTGAAAATATGTTTCATACAGGGGGCAGTCCTCCAAGATGTGGGTGATAGTTAATTGCACTCTGCAACTTACGCGCTTTTGTGGTGCATCTCTCTCAAATAGATATCCATACGTCAGACGCGTATGGCCGATTCTTAGTCTTGTGATGACTACTTCTTCTCTTCTGTTGTTGCGGCAAGAACTCCTCCATGGTTTGATTTCTTTTTTAATACTTTCCATATTATATTTACTTGGTATTTAACATTTAATATATTTTTAAAATTTTATTCTAGATCGTGTTTCAATTTAAATTTGCCAGAATAAGCAAATCCCGATTACAACTACCGAAAAATTATTAAAGCCTTAAACTCATTTAGAATTACATTTATTAAGTGCTGCTTGCCACAGAGAGGGGCCATTAGAGGAGAGCTGCCAGGGTGTCCAGGCTAGAAAGAAGGACTAATATTGAAATCAGAGGGAAATCCAACACTATGAAATATTGAGAAAAGAGCTTCATCTCAGAAAAATGAAGAAGGAAAGACTGCCCAATTTAAGTCTTACTTAGGTGGAATTGAGAAAAGCATGCACAGTCCTGGTCTGAGGTGGAATTATATAAGACTGAATGTAATGAAAAGATGAAATAAAATAAATTATTGGAAAGGAGTATGATCAATCTAAGAAAATGATATTAAAAAAACAACGTTTATAATTGTTTTTATTTAACGTTGCTTCGACTGCTGAGGTCATATAGCGACTGCACTTCTTAAATTAACTTGGAGTGTTTAAAATACACCAGCGTCTTCTCTATTTTATTTAAACGGCAGACACGTTTCAATATCCAAAATTATTCTTAATATTTGTAGCTTCTTACATTCATAGAGAAGCTTCAGTGCAGCTTTGTCAGGTTGGTTGATACAGTCCTAAAAGTAAATAGAGATGAGTCAGCTTTGTGATCCCGATTTTTAGCCTCTTATTATGTCGCATTCTTTTGACGTTGGGCCGTTTTGAACGATTGCTTTTGGATTTTATTTGACGGAGGTGCCTTTGCGGAAGGTTCTCCAACTCTTCTCCCAATTTTCTTTAAATATATTGAATATCACTTTTGACCAATCCGACAAAAATTTAGCCCCCGCATTAAATCGTTCGTTGCCACTTAGGCCTACATGCGAAGTAATCCAGAATATTGTATCATTTTAATGTTATTTAACATGTATATGTATAAAATATATGTTAAACGATATATAACTAGTATAACGTTTATTTAATGTTATAATTTCTCGCATATCTAATAATTAAAATTGGTCAATTTTATAAAAAATTAATTAATAAATTGATTAATGTGATTGCTAATTGTGGTTACTAAGAACAACTTATGAATCTAAGAGATCAATAATTGAAATTAAGAAAAAAAAAGTGTACGTATGAGAAAGGGTAAAAGGAATCCGGTCAAGATCTACGTTAAAACCTCCCTTTTAATGTGGATCGGATTGAAATTTATTTCCCGGGATGTCACAACTCTATCCGGAAAAGACCACCGAATGACTTGTCAAGGTGGCTAAGAGAGGGAGTAAAAAAATCAACAGGTGTATATAAACAGGGCATGTGGAGGGGGTATGAGAGCATTGGAGGGGACAGAGGACAGGAGTGGGGGTATAAGATGGCCAGGAGGCCACGCCCACTGTGGGCGGGGGTGGGGGGAATGGGCCGCCGGCAAATCCAGTCGGTCCCCAACCGCCGGAGACAGAAGACCGCTACGCAAGACCCGACGGGCCGGTAAGTAGGATTAGAGCCTAGGATTAGCCTCTAAGCCTCCTTGAGCCTTTTTTATCCCTCCTTCCCCTCCCCGGCATTAAAATCATCCCTAGCTTAAAGACAATCCCTGAGGACTCCTTCGCTCAGTCCATCCCGCTAGTTGCTCCTCGTCTCCGAGCTCGATCATTTCTCTCTCATCATGTTCCATCTTCACCTGTCGGAAAACTTCCCGATTATTAACAGGCTGTTGAACATGGTCTCCGAGTCCTCTACGGATGATGTTATACACCTTCTCCACAGAGGAGATTTGCCAGACCTTACCTGAATGTCTACACGATCTTATTCATGATGATATTCCAACATTATCAGTAGTGATTAATTACATAACAATGCAGAAACGATGGTGCGTATTTTTTTTGTAAATTATTATTGGATTTGTAATTTTTTGTGTATCAATTCCGCAGGTTGTTAGGTTCCGCAACTTCTAGTTAGTTCACAGCAAGTTTTAACTTTACATTACTTTTCTATTTAATAAAATTCTTGAAACTATAAATAATTATAAAATATTTCTTTACGAATATTAAATTATTAAAAAGTGTCTATCACATTTTTGGTTTTGAATTAAGGAATATTGCTCAGACAAATTGTTATTTGACATGGTTATTGAACTGTATAAAAAGATTATTATTAAATTATTAAAAACAGTTAATTTTTATACCAGTAAAATTAACTGGTGTAACTAAAGCAAAAAGTACTCAATAGCTCAGTTTATTGCTTACTATTAAAAAATTATAAACCAAGCTACTTCTCATTTTGGTATCAGTTCGGCAGGTTGTAGCATCCAGTTGTCACAATTTTTAAATTTGTTTTACCTTATATTTTAATATCCTTAATAAATATATTCGTTATGTTTGCTGTGTAAGAAAGAGTGTAATTATGGAAAACGTATAGTTCGACAATCATTCCATCAAGAAATGAACGTTTCAACAAACATTTCCAAGTATAGATGATGTTATAACCTAAACAGTATGTGTAAGTCGGGTCTTTAATCTATATACAGTCACTAATAGTTACTACATTAAGTCAGTAAAAAGAATATGTATGTTTTCGGGAATAATAAAAAGGAAACGGATGAAAAGTTAAAACTTGTGATGATTTAACTTGAAACGACATCCTGCGGAGTTGATACCAACATGAGAAGTAGCTTGGTTATAATTTTTTAATTGTAAAAATAACACTTTTGCTGGTTTAATAAGTAACTGTTTTAAATGTTTAATGATCATCTTTTTATACATATACAAAATCATATCTCAAAATGAATTTGTTGGAGGAATATTCCTTAATTCAAAACCAAACTATAATGTTAGTAGAAATTCTAAAGTTACATAGTTTTATTTTATATGATTTATGGATTTCATTATATTCTGAAATCTCGTGAAAAGGAAAAATAAATCTAAAATATTTATATAATATAATTATAAAATAACCAAATATAAATTTATTCTTTATTTTTTTCAAATAATGATATTGGTTCAAATATGTCTTAAATTCGCTTAATAGAATTTATAGTTTTTAATAACTTCTTACCATTCGTGAGATAACTGGATTTGAAGTCAATCCTTAGGCTTAGATTTTGTTTAGATTATGTTTAAAACAGATTAGATATCTTCTGACAATACCGACCTTAATACATACAATACTCTATTATAGTTTTTGGCTGAGAACTATAAAAAATATACACTATAAAGAATAAAATCATATCAAATTATTAAAATATACCATTGATTTCTTCTTTACGTATATTTTTCGTTTCTTATTAAATTTTCATTTAAAATTCATGAAAATTAAATTTAGTTATCATAGAAAAGTACATTGTTTCATATATATTTTATTTACTTTAACAATGTACATTTATTTTTCAATTACTGTGTTAATATGCAATATTATTTATATACTGTAATATTATTATAGTTTCTTTATGCAAAGGTATCAATTCCATACATTATAAAAGCACAAGTTTCTCAATATGCAAACTAATTCTCATAAAACTATTGATGCGACAATTGACAACGCATCAAGTTTTTGAGTTATACAACTCCTAATATGATTCGCAGGGCTTTTCAATTTATGGAATAAGGCTTGGTATGTTCAAGCGATCTGGATAAATGAGTAGCTGCTTCATTAGGAAAGTAATTTAATTTCTATAAAACCTAAAATACATAAAATTGTCTCTGATAACTTAACCTCATAACCTCATTCAATTTTGAAAATATATTCAACATTTAATTCCATTTTGATGGATTAAAAATGTATGAATGCTTCTAGTACTTTGTTTTTATCTCCAAGATTATATTTTTAAACAATTACAAGATAAAACGTTTTATGAACTCTATATGCAATTATGACATCGCATTATGTTACCCGATGGTATTTTAAGTTTTAAAGATGAATATTAAATTGAAATAAAATAGCCGATTATTTTATATTATATTTATATATTATTTATATATATATATATATATATATATATATATATATATATATATATATATATATGTAGATAATAATCTGATAATATATGTATATAAAATGATATAGATATATAGATAATAATCTGAAGATTTTACAAATACATTATTAAGGAACTTTCCATGAATTAATTAATTAATCTTTTTAATATTATAGTGGAATAGAAGTTTGGGGGAAAAAAATCAAATATATTTGAATTTAGATTTTTGAAAAAAGATTGGGAATTTGTGCTTAATATAGGTACAACTCTTAAATTTTATTTACAATAAAAATAAATATATATTTCAACGACCTATTTTGTTATTAACACGTTTGACTAAGCAGAAAACGTTGGATGATTTTTAAACATTAATAAACATGGAATAATATTTTTTGACAACCTAAAGCAAATGTTATTGACAAAGAATTGGAATACAAAAACTTCAATTATTAGGTAGATATCGCTTCGATAAGCTTAGTAAATTCAATCAAATTCTCCCTTTTAAATTATTAATGTTTTAATAAAAGAAAAATTAGACTACATTTTTAAAATACAAAATAATAATCTTGTTACGTGTGTAATTAGTTTGGTATTTTTCTCTACCGTTTTACATTGTTTTCAGTATCATTCTACCATTCTTTTATATTATTGAGACATATTTAAGTATGATGAATATATTTAAAAAAATGTATTTATTAACATTTTTTTAAATATATTCATAGTGTACATTGGTGAATTATATTTTACATTAATCGGTTAGTATAATTGGTAAATTACATATGACTGATTATTTGCTAATTCCATACTAATAGAAGATTCTAGCTTCATCACTTGATCTAATTTGAATAACTATACAATAAATTTTACATAGATAACTAAATAATACTAATTCGCGGTATAATACTAAAACAATCCTACACAACCAGGCTTAGTGTCGGCAAAAATACATTTCACGATCTAAATGTTCCTATACTATGGAAAAAAAAAAATTTAATAAGTAATTATTAATTATTCACGAAGTCTTGCATTTTCAGATACTCAGATTATTTATATAAAATTATTTCATTATGAGAAGATTATTGTAATGATTCCCTAAAGAAACAATATAAACAAAATAAAATAATAATAGAAAAACAAGAAGAAAATATTTCAATTGTATCACGATGCCAAAATAATAATCTTAGATAATTCTTTAATTGATTAAAACACGACATAATTGATCTCAATCATAGAAAACCAATAAAACAATAATTATAAGTCGATAGCTGGATTAGAAACTTGTTTAGAAAAAAATTTAAAAACTTGATTATTTTAAAAATATCTTATTAATCTTAATTTATGTTCAATTGGATAACATCAATTATCCTAAAATTGGATTGTTTGCTAGCAAATGTTCATTTTTAATAATTACTTTTATCGAATACTTTAATACTCGATGTCAATGATTCAATACAGTGCACTTGGATACATAATACATGGACCTAATTATCACAGCATTAAGTCCATTAATGAATATTTCCATTAATATAAATAAGTTTGCATTTTTGTAATTCTTTTAGAATTATTCATATTGGAATACTTATTTTATGTTATATGCAAGTACACACATTGTTATATTTTTCTAATCTAAACATTTGACCGACATGGGCATAAAAATCGGTATTTAATGGATTAAGACAATTATAAAAATGATTAATTAAAATGATTAAAATGAAACAGTAATTAATTATTTATGATTTTTCAAAATATCTTCATTGACTTACAACGTCGTTTATCGGGCCACATTTAGCCTAACGTTTCTCTGAAAAATTACTTTTTAGGAATGAAAATTAATTAACTTAACAAATATTTCTGACAGTAGTCAAACATCGTATTTATTCAAAATTCCATTAAAAATCGAATAATCTCTGTATTTTTTTCTATACTAAAAGTCAATATTTAATATAACCAATATTCAGTAATATTCTACAACAATACTAATCCATAATATGAGTTTACATGATCCACTAAGTATATGAATTAATACTTGATGCTTATTTCAAAAATATGAATTCTAACATAAATGTAATTCGTACATCTAACTGTAAGAACCATCCAAAAAGAATTATATTGATTACAAATCGCATACAAACATCATTCTGTCAAAAAGAAAAAAAAAATGGATTCTACGAATGCTTAGGTTTCTGCTCCGATATTATTGGGGTCCGTAAGACTTGAGCTATTTGTTGTCACTTATATGGCTATTAATAATACGAAAACTATAATTAGTAAACATATAATAGTAACAATTAAATGTGGTTTTTATGGGTCCATAAAACAAATACATAATATTTAACTTTAATATTCTAAAGCGGTTTTGATTACTCTTTATATCTACTGATAATTATTAAAGATAAATTACAATCACTCATCAATATTCGATCGCTTTAGTCTCGTTAAAATTATTCTTACTTAAATTCTTCTTGGGTTAAAATTCGTTTAACAATTTACTTTCTATTTTAATTTATATTATAAGAACTTTAGAATTTCAAGACAATCAGCTAAATATTGCGATAAATATTTTATTTATTATTATTTAACAAATAAATTCAGTCTATATCTGTATGCAATCACAATACTTGAAATGAATACACATATTTTATTGATAAATTGATAAATGATTATAGCTTGAGTAGTGACAACAAGTAATTCGAAAAGACGAGAGAGTATAATTAACAATCATTTACAATTTTTTAAATCAATTATTTATTATTATCATTATTATCAATCGTATTTAAACATTTCTCAAGCAATTCGTAATAAATCAAATTACAATAATTTTATCCAATATTAAATATTATTGTTTAAATTGCCTATTATTGTTTAAATATTAATTTAAATGTGTTTGAAATCATATGATGACGAGAATTCAAATATATATTTTTTATGATTACACATTTACAATATTAGTTAGTTTAATATCGATTTATAAAAAAAAATCTTCTCGACCTGTTTTTATTCCAGCTATCAACTTGAAACAATATTGCTTTTTTTGATTGCGATGGTGAATTTTTAGATTTTCATCTCTCAAAGGATTGCCTATAACATTTTTTTTTCATTTTTTCATTTTGTTTTTATAAAGAGCAGGAGTTGTGTTTTCTCATACTATATTTATATTATATAGTTATCTATATTTTAATTTAAAAACTATTTCATATATTTTGATCACTTTTTTTGTCCCTTTTGGTATTAAATCCCTCTGACTTATCGCCAACAAATTTTAATTATGGAAAGAAGCAACGGATACATAACTTGATTTTGGTTTTAATAGATAGCATGTTTAACCTCAATTACCTTTGCCTCCTTGGTTGTCCCATCTTTAAAAAAAAATTATTCTTATAAAACTTATGAATTACTCAGGTTCTATATATCTCACGTCTTACTCAGATTCTATGTGCCTCAGGGTGTTTCTCGGCTTCATACTAAGACTACATAGATTTTTTTTTAATATAAAAAAATTATGAATTTATTTTTAATTAATTAATACTTAGTGTCGAACGAAAAGGTGGATTATAAGTCTAATTTATTCTAATATACACCTTTAAATAAAACTGAATAGGCAATTGAATTATAAATGTGAATGCTACATTAAACATTCTAAAGTTCTAAAACCCATACAATTAAATAATTTTTACAATATAAAAATTTAGTGATAAAGCAAAAGAATTAGTAGCTGACTAATTCTTTTGCTTTTTTTGCTTTAAAATATCGGGAAAAAAATTGGATATTACTTGAAACTACTAAATGGGAATTCATTAAGGGATTATTTAAAATATTCATCACTGGATTCTCAATCTTACATAATGATATATTTATATTACAGTGTACACACCAAGTAAATGGTTTTCTTTGAAAACATTTTTGTTATAACTATTTATATGGCGTAAATGAATAAAATATAGGGTTAAATGTAATAGATATTTTTTTATTGAAACACTGACATTCGTGATTAAAATTCTTTAATATAAAATTTCGATCGTAGAGAAACTTCAATACCTTTTTTAAAGAATTCATGAAGGACGCTATTTTAAATAATTTTATAATAAATTCAGATCGAGTAATTTCAAGTTCGCAACTGGACTGACTATTTATCTACAACAAAATAAGTTGTAAAAAAATTACTAGTTGAACAAACTTTCTATGTTGTTTCTTTGAATTTTTTTTTTTTGGAAATTTAGTGTGTCCCATAGATTGATATTTTACCTTTAAACTATGAAGGAATATAGTCAGTTCTATAGTACTATAGTCTAGATATAGTCAGTTAGCAACTGCACTGACTATTTAACTACAACAAAATAAGTTGTAAAAAAATTACTAGTTGGACAAACTTTGAATTTTTTCTTTTGGAAATTTAGTGTCTCCCATAGATTGATATTTTACCTTTAAACATTTTAAATATATTACGTTCATAATAACAGCTTTGTTTTCTATAGATATGTTTTATAGTGTAATTAGATTGTGTATTTTAAATTATTATTATAAATCTTGGCTTTATAGGCTAGAAAATAAATTAAATTATTAGAACTGACAGATCTTATATTATATTAAACTGAAATTTATTATATTCTGATTTTGACGAGCTTTATGGAATGCATATTTTGAACCCAAAAATGTTACTAATGTAACTAACTAACATTGACAGTAAAAAATAAACTATTCAAAAAGGAATAATTTAAGATAAACTTTTATAATTGGGAAATGCCATGTTGATATTTTTATAGATTTTTTCACCGATTTTTGTAATCGCTTTCAAATTTAAATATAAGTTGAAGTGCCAAAAAATTTCATCACATTCTTGTATTTCTTAAGAAGATTACAATCAAAATAGTTTATTTACGGAATAATTAAAGCAATTATGATGAAAAATGGTACCAAAAATAGTGAATAAAATGTTTATTAATTATATTTTATTAAGAAAATATATATATATATTTTATATATAAATATATGTTTGGTCTATCATCATGTCCGGGTTTACTGTACAAACGTCTAAATGCCTATTGAATATCTATTTCTTTTTGGAAAAAGGTTTTTTAATTAAAAATTCTTTCAAAACTAGTTTGTATTTTATATAAATATAATAATGCTACCATATTAATGACCATAATGAAAAAAAATTTAGATATGTGCCATTAAAAACTTTTGGCGATGAGGTACAAAAGTATTTAGATTCTATTCCGGAAAGAAAAAACTTGAATATTTGTCATCTAATAAATTACATAAATTCACTTATTTTGCTGGGACATGGGCGGTATTTATTTTGGATTAACCCGCATAAACTCCAAATTTCAAATTTTTATTAAAAGAATCTAATGAAAGATGAACTAATACAACTGCTCGTTAATTGCTAAGTAATTCCATTTTCAAATTCTATATATCCACTCACACGCAATCGGACGCATTAAAGTGTTGCATGATATTTTACTTCTATTTAAAAAAATATATATTTCTTGTTAATAATTAATAATAATAAAAAAATACTGGTACATAAAGATAGGTTTTTTCTGCCTTATGAGCTTAATGCAACTCTCCTACATTCTTCATTGAACTGAAGATTATCATATTGATTTGTCCTTAGTAAAAATATTTGTTTCCGCTTTGTTTTTTATTTGTTTCTATAACAAATTCATATTTGTTATCATTCAATATTTGTTTTCGAATTCATTTTTTTAATTCAACATGCATTTTTACTATCTATGGCCTATGCTCTTGACAGAACAGTGAATTTTTAAGTAAATCGGCAAATAAATCATGTACAATTACAAATAAATTAACAAACATAAATCGAATAAATGTTTGTGAGGTTTTCATTCTAAACCTCGATTCATTTTGGTCACAAATGATGTAAACTCAAATAACGTTGCCAACATTGTCTGATGACATTAACATGTCAGATTTGGATTTACAAAAACCCAAATTTCCATAAAATAAGGGCTACATTGTTTTAAATATATAGTCAAGGCAATAAAATGATAGAAATGATCAAATATTAAAAAACTTAATTCGCAGTGGCTTAAAACTCAATTAATTAATTAAAGAATTAAAATTTCTTACTAGAACACATTAAATTCTATAACTTTATTTTAATATTTAATCCTTAACCTTTTGGTGTTAAATTATTATGATATTTATTTATTATTTACTGATTTTTTTTTTCATACCATTTTTTTTTTTACATTTTGTCCATATAAAATGTTAAAGCACAACACACTTCTTATAGCGCGGCTCCTTAAATTATCTTTTAATGATTTTATACTTTAATGTTGGCCTTTTTTATGTTTTTATTATATAATAGATAATTTTTATATGTTGAAAAGACATAAATCCAAATAAATTAATTTTCTTACTTTGATATTTCTTGCACAGTAGAAATGACCAACACACAAAGGAAAAACAAATCAAATCTTAATTAAAAATTTATTGTATATATTATTGGTATTAGACCGTTTTAAAAATAACATTGTCATAGAAAACTTGTTCTAATATTTTTTCAAATAATCCAAAATTAACATAATATATTACAAAAATTAAAGCAATTATTGCTATTTATTAATGTATATTTAATATGAGATTGCATATTTTAATATCACTTCACACTGCATTATCAGTCGGTAATCAGAGGTTCTACTTACCGTCGAGGACATTCAGGATTTTTTTTTATCTCAACTAGTAAGAAATTTACTTATTATTTACTTATATTAATAATATATGATTAACAATATCTCTTGGATATTTTAATATATGATTTATAGAATTTATTGAATGTTAATGGCAAAAAAGTGGATTTTCAGTTCTAAAAATAAATCCGATTCATTTATTTACATTCCCATATTGAAATATTGATACAACAATCTTTATGTAGTCGATGGGTTATTTAAAGGGGCACATTCTTATGAAATAGATAGTTTTTATAAAATTAATTAGCGATGTTTTTTCATGATATATTTCTCAATATATCTCTATTCTATATTATTAATGAAGCATTTGTAATATGGAGATTATCAGCCATTAATTTCAATATTTTAGCCAATTGCTTTTAAAGAAAGAACATTTTAAAATAATGCAATTAGAGGTGTTTTTCACGATACGTTTTTCAATTTATCTCTATCAATATTATTAATGATCTATTTGTGATTTGGTGATTATGAGCTAACAGATTCCACATTTTAGCAAATTGTTATATTAAAATGTCATCAACTCAATTTTTGAAATCATTACAAAACATTTCTTTGGAAATAATGTAAAATACTGCTCTTATAATTTATTATTAAACCTATTTCATCAAATTGAACATCCAAAAAAGACAATAACAGCTTTAGAAATAATCTTCTTAATATTTTGAAATTAAATGTAAAATGATTTAATTTAAATCAAAATTTACAAAAACAGCATCAAACATTCAATTCGAAATTTAACTAAACAACAGCCTAATTTAACTTAACCACTTCACAAATATATACACTACATAGTTTGTTTAACAATTATATTTCAATTGACATTTCATTTTCAATCCGTTATTTAACAAAAACATATTGTAATATGTTCTTCGTATACAGTTATTGGAATATTTCACTTGTCCCTCAATTAGGTTTATTACATTTAGAATTCAAATTAAAAGCTATATACAATACCATGTGATCTCCTTCAATACAATATATCAGTACAATTATTAACCACAAAGTACATACCCTATATACACTAATACACAAACACTCAAACAGAAATAATATAAACATCTCGCTCAGATATTTTTGAATTACAGTCAAATGATAGCAGCAAGAGAGAGTTTAAGCTTAGATCCATTTGTAACCAGTAGCTGAAGATATACTATCTGTTTATTGAGTGAGTAGGTAATCGATTGTCAAACTCCGAAATCGATCAATAAGCACCATCGATTATCGTAGATCGTTATTGGACATTCAACTACAATGTAATTTTCCATCAGAATACCACCAAGTTGTACTTACTAAACTTTATATTCATTAAACTTTAAAACTATAATATTTTGGAGAATAATTAAATGGGTGATTATGCGTAATGTAAATTAATTAGAGTTGTTTTAAAATTCGATTATTATAACAATATTTAGATAAATTGTATAAATCTTCTTATTTGTTTTCGTTAATCCAATGTTATCGTATTGTTATGTTCTTATTGTATTTTTTAAAATAATTGTATTTAAACAAGCTCTGAGTTGCCATGCCGAAGGTCCTGGGTTCAAATCCCTCTGCTGGCAAGACTTTCATTTAATCTGTTAGAACCCGAAGATGGATCACATGGGATATCACAGGAGGACCCTCCTGGGGCCCACCCAGCCTAGATAAAGTGGGTAGCCAAAATAAGGGGGAAAATCTGACGGTTTAGCGTGATCAAGTAGAAACCACCTCCTTGCACAATCGTTATCCAAGAAACAGTGCAGTCTCTACCATGTACTAAACCCCAGATCCTTAGCGGGCTGTAATGGTGTATGTTATTAGGTTATTTAAACAAGAAAGTGTATGGCATTATTATAACCTTCCAATATATCTTGGAACTTTATTCTAAAGGAAAATTAATGAGAGTTTAATAATTAATACATTTCAAATGGGAATGTATTAATTAACAGCAAATAAATAAATATAATTTCATTGAATATTCGATTTGATTTTTTTTGTTTAACATATCCATTATATTTAGCTAAGGCTAGCAAATAAAAAACAGCTGATCCCAAATCGATCTTTATTTAGAAATATTAATTTATCTACAGCAACAATCCCTTAGGGGAGGTTTTCAAAAGAAGATCGAAAATACAATATGTGCCGATTGGCATTTGTATAATTTCTGAAATAAATATTATTATTATTTACTATTATTATCTATAGGAACAACACTTGTTATTGTTAATATTCAATGCTAATTGAAATGCAATATATTTCTGGTTATGTAAAAACAAAAGAATAAAATTAGTAACCGAGTTAAAATGTTTAAACTTAGCAGTCTCGGTTAACGACTACTGTTTGTCAAATCTAAAGTCTGTTGTAATTGTAAATTAACGGTCAAACAAATTGCAATGAAAAATTGAATTTCCTAATAAGCGAAGTATCTACAAAATATATTCAAAATAAAGTTTTTAATATAATTGATTTATTTTGTTTGTATATGAAAATATTTTTATTGAAAAATACACAACAATTTAGTTATATAAAAAAATTACACTGTAACATTTAAGTTCTTATATCAGGAATTTAATACAGTACAGAATATACATTTTCCACGTAATTTCGTTGCATTTTAAGGAAGATTCAGCACATGAGGGTTATCAGCTGTACACTATCAGGACAAACACTACATTTAGAATGCACTTGTAGTCTGTTGTCTGACATCAATTCTAAAAAAAAAAATTATTATATTAAATACCATTGTATATCCAATATATTTTGCTGCGATTTTAATTTCCATTGCAAAAATGAACAAACCAGATAAAAAAGTAAAAAATTATAAAATAAAAGTATTATTTAAAATTTACTGTAAATACAAGATACAAAAGTATTTAAAAACTTCAAATAATTATTTCATTTCATTTTATATTGTAGATCATATCTACTTTAGAATCTGATTTTATCTAATCATTTCTTTTCTTATATATTATTTTATTTTTATTATAATGCCTTCCTCTATTCCAATTATTTCATTTTTAAATATTCGTTTAACATTTGTTAAATTATATTTAAGTTTTAATGTGACCTAAAGATTAATATTGTTAGTATCCAAAGGTTTACCAATTTTCCAAATTGTCATGCTTTCCAAATATTAGTATAATATAACATGATCACTCTACATTTCTTCAGCCTTGAAACTAATAGTGAATATACATAAAATCTGTCTAAATTACTTTTAATTTGATCTAAAGATCATTTGTTTTCCAATTAATTTAAAAGTATATTATACCACGTGGTCTACAAAGCCGAATTAAATGATAAAGTATAAGAAATTACATAATACTAGAAATCTATAGAAATGCAAATTGCACATAACTAGGCACATACTTTCTCAACATAAACTACAAAATAATATTTCAAAAATCTAATTTATCATAATAAATTAAGTTTCAATATTTCAAACAATAAAGAAAAATATATTGATTTTATAAAATTAAAAAAATTTCTTAATATGTTATTAAAACAATTAATTTTAACTTCAACACATTTATTTTTTTATTAATTCACGAGAAAGCTCTATTTTACATATTTAAACTAAATATTTTCACGGCCTGTAGATTACGTAATAGTAAAAATATGTTTGTTTAAGACTCTCTCTGCAACTAATCGTAGGTTCAACGCTCTCTATTATTTAAAGACTGACTACTAGAGTCTATTAACAATTTATTAACATAATTTATTAAGTGCTAACAGGTATTTATCTTTAATAGTTTCAATAATCGCAAGAGCAAATTTTTCGAATAACGGATGTAGTATTACAATGAAATTATATTAAAAAATTCACTGCAATGTTTATCATTTTTTCTTTACTCATTTTAAATTTATTAAGCTATGAAAGATGAGAAGATGAAAATAGTAATTTAAATAATCTGGAGCTTAATGTTTTATTAATATTTTAACTATTTATTTTATTCTGTTATACATTTACTTTTATTCTAGTTTGACTTTCTAAAAAGAAATTGTTTCACTTTGGGAAACACTGCTTTAATGATTTCAGATATATGCTAGCTTAGCAGCTCTTTTTTTGTTTATACTGTGATTTAAAAATATTATAATGTATCAATATCAATTCGTCCATATTTAAAAGGCAATATTAATATTTATAATACACTTTTATAAAGTAGTGAAAATCAACATAACATTTAACATCCAATGCTTTTAAATCGCAAAACAATTATTATTCTTTAATTTATTAGAATCATCAAAACATCGCCTGACCTCTAAAACACGATAAAAAATTTATTTGAGGAAATAAAAATTGCACTCCAATAAAGATAAGCTTTTCATAACTTAACATTTTGGTTTATCAGAACAAAATTGGGTATCGTTGAGAGATCATACTTTTAAATACTTGTAATTCATATCAATTATTTGTATATAAAAATTATTAATATAAAAATATTAATAAGCATTAGGGAGAATGATCTTTTTTATTTTTTCAATAATAGGTAGAGAATAAATAATATGCTGAACTAAATCTTTTAAATCTCATTAATAGGTGTTTCTATTTTCCACTCACATATACTATTTATGCTTTTATAACTATTTATGTCATTTTATTCTGTGCATTTGGTTTTAATACGCTATTTGTTCAAAGACATACAAATACCAATTTATTATTGTACTTTTGCAATTAATTTTTTTTAAATTTGACAGAAGAAAAAACCTGTGCCATTACAATCCATTAAGGGTGTTGGGTTCAGTACCTGGTAGAGACTACTGTTTCTTTGGCAACGGTTTTGCAAGGATTTGTCCTTGATCATTCGATCATTTTGTAGAGGTTGGGTGGGCCCCAGGAGGGTCACAGATCGTAATGGATCCATTTCTGTTAACAGATTAAATAAGACCGGCCATAGCCGGATTTTTTTTCAAATTGTAGTTAATAAATGTTATTAACACCATTAAACGTGAAATTTAAAATTTTTAAATTTGATGTAGAAAATAGTCAATTACATTATTCTTTAACTTATATCATTCTTATTTTATTTTCATTTATAATTAAATTTTAACAAATTATTTATGACATTAAAACATTTATATAATATTGCACATCATGTGAAATATTTTTCATGTAAATTAATGGTTTAAAAGGACAAGGTACACACTTTTGGTTCTTTGTATCGGTTACAAAAAAATTAAATAAATATAACTGTAGACTAAGAACTAAGGACAATCCTAAAAAATGTTCCGTTGTCATCCGCTAAACCTGACCATTCCATAACAACTCTGGACGAAAAATATTATTTACTTTATATTTAACGAAAAAACCGAGCACGGGCCCTCCTCAAAAAAGGAAGGTGTTATTTTACAATTGTACTAACTGGTGACAAATGCCGTAGACCATAAAGATAGCTTATCTGGCCCGGCCTGTTTGTCATACCGACAGAAAAAAAATAAAAAGAAAAAACGTTTCTGTTTACTCGAAACGGTCGGTCATGACACAACTTTTATTTTGTCTCTTATTCAACTCAGATTAACAGTTTCGTATTGGCCGTCTTATGTCAGTTCGTATTGTCACGTATGCCATTTAAAAATTTCGTCAATTTTTGAATTTTTATAATACAGGATTCCTTGGATGAGATAATGACAGAACAACAAAATGAGTTCTGTCGCATAACTTGTAAAATTTTCTACTGAAATAACAATGCGAGTTGATAAAGACATCTTAACACAGATCTATAGTATTTTTTTATTCATTTAACATCACTTTATGCTGCTATGACTTGTTCTAGGATGCTACAGTGGGAGTTCTAAATTTTACCTATCCCGGGATAACTAGGATAGGGATCTTTAACAAGTACCTGAGTTCGCACAAAATCGGATACTCCAATTTTTCGTCCCTTCCGAAGGACAGAATAACCAAGGATTTATATTCCCTTTTAAAAAATCCTAACGCCATTTGGCGGGCTGCGAACCCGCGATTTTGAGCATAGTAGGTTGTTACATGAACCACTGCACCACAGGTCACCTCCGAGAACTTAATTTTTATAAAGTTATTTTATTCCTGATACGTAGTGAGGTCCAAAAGTTTCCGGCCTGGGATAGAAGGAAAGGTGAAAAAAAAAAACTGGTCTTACTGTTTTTATATATTCTCCTCTAAGTTCAACCCACTTAATACAACGCTTTGGGAACATTTCAATACCATGAAAATAATAATTTTCTTCTTTGTTAAAAAAATGTTCTTTCACTGTTGCTGGGAGCTCTCCATCTTGCAATAACCTTGTTCATATGCAAATGTTCTTTGATGATCCTCAAAACACCTGTTTTTGAAAGGCCCAACCTCGCTGCTATTTCCTTAGTTTTCAGTCAGTCAGACAGCAATTGCAGATTCCACAAGTTGGATTGGTTCAGAAGTGACAGACAGCTTCCAATGGGCGACCGAGATGCGGGTCATCTTCTAGACGTACTCCCCCTAACTTAAATAATTTTGCCCATTCTTTCACTGTGGAATACGAGGGGAAGGATTGCCCGCATACACAATCCAAATGCTCTTTAATTTGCGCAGGAGTAAGACCCTCTTTACAAAATAATTTAATAACCGCACGGTACTCGAGTTTGAATTGTAACAATGGCGAGTTTCCTTCAAGGCTGGACACTGACTGACAGGACTGAGGAAGTGCGGGCGATTGGTATGGAGTGACCAGGCATGGACCTACCTAGGCGTGCAGGTCCCGGCGCGTTTGAAGGAGGGGAAGCAGGATAGGCCGGAAACTTATGGACCTTACTACGTATATCCAATCATTGATCTGCAAATTTAATTCATTTATCGTTTATTTTTTTTAAATAAATATTTTCAATTTTAACTATCACATAATATATAAAGTATGTTAACACTAGTATATATAAAATATTTCATGTTATATTGAATAATTAATATTGAATTGAATTACCGCTCATAGAAAAATACAGAAGAATAGTTTTAAATAATTGGGACTTAAATAACTTATTACAATTATGTTTTCTAGTTACTTGCCTTAATGAAGGCATATGATTTAGGCCTAAACGTCGGCACTCTATAATAATTTTAATACATATTATGGGTTTTTTTTCTATCCTGACCCAACTCAATTGCGATAAACAGTATATCAATCAAATAGTTATAGTTAATTTTGAATTATTATCTCATCCACCCCCATAATTGTCTTATTTCCAGCCCATTTTCCTCACCAAGTATACGAAATAAATTAATGTGATTTGTGAAAAGAGAGTAAAACGAAGAGTGAATTTATTCAAGGCTTACCAAACGTAGTATGTTTACAGACTTTCAACTGTTAATTTATACATGTTTTGTGTAATTATTCAATTTTAGATTTTTCAATTAGGTATATTGGTAGTTCTATGTTGAATATTAATATTAAAGCTAATCAGTGTTTTCATTCACTATTTATCACTTAAATAATTAGTTTAATATCAGCATGCCTGGATTTATGGATTTAATTTAAAGTGTCGTTTAAATTAAATGAGCTTATTATTGTGTAAAGTAGGGAATAATTAGTTAATTTCATCCTATCCAATCACTGTTTATAGAACTTTTTAACTTTTAATGAGAGGTTAAAGATTAAAATTTAACCCTCTGTATGGGTTCAACCCATTGTAGTTCTCAATTTCTCTGCAGCAATTTTAAACATATGGTACAAATAACCTACAACCAGTGGAGAGTCTTAGATTCAATTTCTTGACCAACTTTTTTTTTTTTTTTTTCTTTTTTCTTTCCCTCTAAGATTTATTTACAATTCACTACAAACTATAATTATTCTTATAACTATGAGTTTCTATACAAACTAAAGCCTTCTATTACCTTCCGGTATTTTAAGGCGATACAGTGGGCTGAGTCCGTTGATGGCGGTTTTTACTCAAACCAGCACGTGGCTGCTGGCTTTATACATTACAAACGGGGAGGGACCGTTTAGCTGGATGGGGAATAGAAAACAATTATACATCTTGACCAACAATTATACAAGCAAGTTTTATATTCATAAACATGGAAGATTCCATGTTCCATTTTAGCCTCGGTATACCCCAGAGAGCTCCTGGAAATTTCTAGAGTCGTTGGCAAACATAACAGAATGTATAAGACACCGACGGACTCGAATCCGCTTGAATTAAGAGTGTATTACCATACTTTATTAATACGTGATTTATGCCTCACATGTTAACTGGACTGTAGGTAATATGAGACATTTCCTCATCGCGGAACAGGTTTGGAAACGTTATTTGTGTCTAAGAATCTATAGTTGATGTAAACTAGTCAACCCTCTAATTACCTCTTTAGTATAAATTAATAAACTATTGATTCCGTATCCTGCCTGGATTCTGAATCTTTGACCTTGCCAAATTCGCCAGGAAGATCATATGCAAGACGCCGAAACAAACTATATGATCATGTATATCTGCAGTCACTGATGATTAATGGTCAAATATCATGTTTGAATCTGAGGTTTTATGGGAATAATAACATAATTTAAAATGAAAAAGTATCAAGGTTTTAAAAATTTTCTAAAGATTAATAAAAGAATTCCAATACCATCAATCCCATAGGAATGTTTTGCTTTACGAGTACCCAAATTTTTTATTTTTTTAATTCACATTCAAATACCTTTACTGAAAAATTAGGTTTTTTGAGTTATTGCTTGAAGAAGAGATTTATATTGTGATTACATGTGAACATATATAGATGGGAGCATACATTTTTTTAAACGGTTTAAGGCAAATTAAAGCTCGTGGAATTATGAAATATAGGGTACTTCTAAATGATATAAGTATTTTTTTTTAACGGAGATGTCACTACATGAACTCTCCAATTCTATTTGATCCCCTAAAAATAACCTAAAATAATCGGAAATGATTCCTCCTTAATAACGAAGAAGAAAATGGTCCGGTTGGAGGTCAGAAAAATGTTTCTTAACTAAGGAGAACTATTTATTTGAAAGTCACCGTTTCGGTCCACATTGCAGGTCTTCTTCAGGACTGGTAATGGGGTCAAATGTTGAAAGTGAAATATGATTCCTTCCTTATCCTTTTCAAAACCTATCACATAGGTCTACTTTTGCCTGTTATGTTGAACCCTATTAACTGTTGTTATTATTGTTGATCAGAATGACTGGTGATGGATTCGATGCCTGAGTCGAGCCTCTGCCTCCAGGACTTGGTGAACAGCTCCGGGGGTGGACAGGTCCCAGAGTCCAGCAGCAGCCTGGAGCAACCCTTGCTCCTGCACCACGAGCCCATCTCCCACCACGAGCCCTTGGAGAAGCTCAAGAGGGGTGAGTACTTAATCATACAGGTCCTCAAGGGCCATGAGTTCAATATAACTCGAATTCAAAGAGAAGGTTTGAAAATTTGAAGGACATATCGTCGATACAGATGCAAAGTACCGAAAGTAACTTTTCAGTACGGTGAAAAATGGCATCAGTTCCGCAGATTGCCTCTTCGAGTTAAATCACGACCAATTTTAACTTTCACTTTGTTTACTTTTAAATATTCTCGAAAATAAAATTAATTGTGAGTTTTAGTATGGAAAGAAGGGTGTACTAATAATTTCATCAAAAATTGAACGTTTAAACTATCATATAACATCAATAATTCGAAATCTTAGTTGAAACATTTAATTCTTGATGAAATTATTTCAGAAATACACAAATTTCTCATTATTACACTCTTTTATCATGTAAAAACTATCCTAAAACTCAGGATTCTTCGGGAACGACATATCTGATATTCCATTTCCAATTTTTTTTTTTTTAATAAAGTCATATTGAGTTTTATTATGTTTGCACTAGAAGTTTTGTGAGATCAATAACATAAATTAAAATTAAAAAAGGAGGGTAATTACGGGAAATGTGTATATTTCGGTAATCATTTCATCAAGAATTGAACGTTTCAACTAACATATCGCTCCTTCAAAAGAACAATGCCATAATTAAAAACAAACAAACTAATTTATCATTAGTGGTATTTGAATGTTCCACGCGAATTTAAAAAAAATAAACATTTAGGTATTGTTAAACCTCTTAAGCAAAGCATCCCTACTGTGATGATGGTATTGAAATTATTTTATTAACCGCTAGACAATTTTTAAATTCTTGAAACTTTTTTTATTTTAACTTAAGTCATTATTCCGACAAAAATTATAGTTCTAACATGGTACGACTCATTATGCCTTTATTAAAAAAATTTAGATAGAGTTGTGTCGTTATTCTTTTTAAGGAGCGATTTATCACACTCACTTCGAAGTGTTATTTAATTACTTTTCATTAATTTTCTTTTTATAATTCTCGAAAGTAAAATTAATTGATTTTTAGCATGAAAAAGAGTGTAATTATGGAAAATGTGTATATTTCGGTAACCTTTTCATGAGTAAATGATTACCGAAATATAAACATTTCCCATAATTCCACTCCTTTATTTATGCTAAAACTCAATATTCCTTCTTTTTTGGAGAATGTTAAAATGGAAAAGAATACTGCTATTACCTGGCCATCGGGCGAACTGTAGGTTGTAAGAGGTTTTATTACCTATTGGCGCACCCATTCGCATATCTTTAAGACCCGGTATTTTTTATCCTTTAGTCCGTTTTCTTGCCGATCCATTACCTGGAAGACGGAGAGTTCTATTCTTCTTTTCGGACAGGTAGCTGACTTCCCGGACTTACAGGTGTTCCTGAGATGACAGGTCGTCAAACACTTCCTCGTGCAAAGTGCGCCCCCCCTCGTAAAATAATTCTTTTATTCCTTCGAAAAAGACCGACGGGTTTGCAGATGGTAGATGTAGGTACGATTCCATCAGGGCTGAAAACGAAGTATTACTCGACAACCTTGCTCATTGTCTGTCGAAGATATGTTAAGCAACCTCCACAGTTGGGGCGCCAATTTTCAATATAAAAAATCAGTATCACAACGCGTAAAAGGGTATGGGGTTCAGAACATGGTAGAGTATTATAATACTCGGTCCTTAGGAATTGTGGTATCTCGTTAGAAATTAAAAAGAAAATATATCATCCATTTCTTCTGGGGAAAACCCTATATAGGGCCGAAACATGGACAGTTATAAGACAAGAAGCCCGTAAACTGCTCGCTCTTGAGATGGACTTTCTAAGGCTACACCTACATTGGATCCGATTCGGTGCGACGTGATTCTATCACATACGATGCTGGGGTGTATACATTATACATATTTTACTATACATTATTGTAAAATATAAATGTATTAAAAATAATTAATAAATAATCTTAATTTTATAAATTTAAAGAACCAAATGTTATAACTATCGATATATTTCAGTCATTTGGTTTGCTAGCGACGTCTCATCGTATCACACCGGATCCAATGTAGGTGTAGCCTAAGTCGTAGCTGCGGCATCTCACCACATACCCGATAGTGATTTAACAGAAACTATAGGGTAGGAGAAGAATATATTATATGAAACAGAGGCCAGGAGGCTTCAATGGTTTGGCGAGGAAGAAGAATGGGCTGATAGGAAGAATTGGCGGGAAAAGATTTTGGGTATCCGGTATTCTGAAAAAAACGGATAAATAAAAAAAATCTAGCTTCTACCCCTAACCCTCTATAAAAAAATTAAATAATCGTGATTAGAATACCTGTTTTTTTATTGAGTAATATGGTCATAAAAATAAATAAATAATTTTAAATAGTAAACTTTTTAATTATGTATTACATAAAACTTCAATCCCATCCATCTCTCAATCGTCAAGCGATCGACCAGAAGCTATTCAAAAATCCTCGGTGGTCCCACCGGCCGGAAGGGTGTGGTAACACTTGACCAAAGACAACACCAGCTTCTTGAAAAAGTGAGGGTTCTTTGTGTGGGCAAACATTTAACAAGTAAACAGGACCAAGGTTTCAGTTTGACATCGGAGTAACTTGTGTTTATTGTTCCGTCATGTTTAGTATTAAACACCTGTATATTATTAAATTAATAAATAATTAATATTTATTTCCGCTCTTTTAAGAGTCATAGTCAAGTAGTAGTAGAATTGTAGTAAAGTAATTCAACAAGAGTTTCTTTGTACTCTTCCTCTTCAATGTAAATATCTGCAGCCCCCGTGAATAAGTCGATTGTCGATGGAGAGCTGTATTGAGGGAAGCGGAACCGTGTCGTTTTCAAAGTTTTGTCTTGAAATGGAGTTGCAATACAAGCACTAACTCCTTTTCAAGCCAATGCCTGACTTAATTCATTAAGCACCACGATCCCGCTTTTCTTTGAGCAAGAAACTAATTTAGGAAAAAAATCGACTTAACCACTTATTCACATGGTGTAATGGTTAGCTTAATAACTTACTCGACCCAAAATCGCGAGTTCGTAACCCGGCATGTTGCCCTAGGATACTTTAAAGGGAGTAAAAAAATCCTTGGTTATGCCGTCCTTCGGAAGGGACGTCAAATGCGGGTCCCGAGCCTGTGGTATGGCAGGTACTCATTAAAGATCCCTATCTTAATTAAACTTGGGTAAGCATAATTTAGGACTCCCTCATTAGCATCGTCATAGCATCGTCATAATATATATATATATATATATATATATTATAATAGTCATAATATATTATAATAGTCATAATATATATATATATATATATATTATATTTCAACCTTTTAAAATATTTAATTTTGGACGGCCGTCAATGTGAATTGAGAACAGATTAAATTTAAAAAAAATTGAGAACATTAAAAATATAGTGATGTATATTTATTTCTTAATCGTATATTGATATACCTTTAATATCTTAGGGAAACACTGTTTGATTTAAAAATAATGCGTACTCAACCTTTAACTAATTACAAGTTTTGAAATATTGAGTATTGAATTGCTATTTTATTAAATGAATGTCTCCGAAAGACATTGGAGGGAGGAGAGATGCATCGGAACCGATGGTTGAGATAAATTGTCGGTTCTCAATCCCTGTTGATCTCTCGGGATCTTGTTTTTAATGCAGCTGTATCAAGGGATCTCGCTAGATAGTCCGTCTTACATCTCTATGCCTTGCTATAAACTTTAGTGGAGATCTTATGATTCATAGATTCATATTAAATCGATTTAACAGGAATATATCATTTTAAACCATTAGTAATTAAACAGATACTTATTTTAATGCCTGTTATTAATATCCACCTTAAGTGTTTGCAAGCTATGTTTTACGTTTGCTTTTGTATGATTTCGTAACAATTATATATGTATATATATATATATATATATATATATATATATATATATATATATATATATATTAAACAAGTAATTAATTTGTTTTCATGATGGTAAATCCGGGGTCAGTCTTTCTTAGCTAGAAATATATGTAATGGCTTGCGGACCGGACAGATATTCTGTTCCAACGTTTTATGCCCGAAAATTTAAAAAAAAAAATTTTTTAATTGTAATTATTTGGACCGTTTTGATGAAAATAACGTGCAACATGACCTTTCAAACACGTGTGAGTATATATCTATACTATACTAGCAACCCACCCCAGCTTTGCTCGAGTAATAAGGCATATATGCCTACATAATTTGTCTGTGTCATGAATTTTTTTTTTATCACGTACCGGCCACAAAGGACCACCCGAATATCATTGGTTAGGCTTCTTTGGGAGTTTTGATTTTCTTTCTTCCCATCTCAGCTAATGTACTTTATTATATAGAAATTATAAAAATTAAAACAAAATCAAATATTTCTTTATATACGAATTTATTATCTTGCACGTTAGATAATTGCACGGAATTAAGCAACCAGCACTTCGGTGAAACCCATCGATATTCCAATCCATTTACACAAAACCTCGACAAATTATATACCTAAACCTTCATGGTGAATCACTCTATCTATTGGTGAAAAACGCATGAAAATCCGTGCTGTAGTTATTGAGTTTACCGTGAACAAACGCGGCCGAGGACTTTGTTTTATAATATGTACAGAAGCTTAAATGCGTTAAATACAAACATAAATGAAACTGATTTATTTAAAATCAAATAACTCCATTTTCATGACAGGTATATTTCTTGTTTTAAAGAAAAATAAGTAATTAGTTCACAAAAATTAAATAAATTATCGAATCAAATTGTGAAGCTAAATCATTATTGAACCCATTTGAACACGTAAAAAATTTCATCAAGACCATTTCTACAGTTTGAAAGGACACACAAGAGCAGATAAATTACTTGTACAAAGATAACTAAAAATTAAAAACATTTATATTATCCTAACATAAAAAAATAAAATAAAAGGAAACACATCTTTGCTTCTTATAAAACTGTTCCCACTATCAATCACTTTATCGCCACCTACATCTAAAATGGAATTCAACGAATCAATTTTTTGTAAAAATGGTTACTTGAGTATTTTAAAAAACTGTTGTACACACAAATTCTCTGTTACTGAAAGTGGTTGTGACTTATTTAGTGGGAGGCACCACTATCAACAAGACTACACAAATCCTGGGGCTTTGCTGACGATTTGATATCATAGGTAGGTCATTTGTAGACATGAAGGAGGCTTTTATTGCCCTTAAAGAAGCCGCAGCAAAGATTGGTCTGGTTGAAAAGCAGGATAAAACAAAATACATGATGGCGGGGTGTTGAGGCGCAGCGAGAGGAGGAGCTGAGGTCCAAATTGGAGAACTTATATTTGAACGGGTAGATGAATTTGTCTACCTAGGGACGCTGGTAAATGCAAACAATGATTTGCAGCTGGAGATAGGCAGAAGATTAGTGGCTGCTAACAGGTGTTATTTTGGACTGCAGCGGCACATGAAGAGCAAATCTCTGTTTAGAAGGACTAAATTACAGCTTTACAAGACACTAATTAGGCCTGTCGTCACCTACGGTTCCGAATGCTGGACACTATCCAAGAATCAAGAGCTCTGGCTTTACTGAGGTTCGAGCGGCGCATCCTCCGAAGAATATTTGGTCCAATGTGTATAAATCAAGAATGGAGACTAAGGACCAATGCGGAACTACAAATGTTGTACCAAGAAGCCGACCTGGTCAAATTTATAAAATTGGGGAGATTACGTTGGGCTGGACATGTGGCGAGGATGACGGATGACCAAATTCCTAAGAAGCTCTTTAACGAACAGATCCATGGAACGTCCCAAATTGCGTTGGGCAGACGGCGTCGCTGCCAATGATTTCAACTTCATTTCAAGGTCTATCCTTGGGATAAGGAATTGGAAGGTGGCTGGTCTAAACAGGGATAGCATCTGTTGCAGGAGGCCTTGACCCACCGCGGGTTATAGGGCCATCAAAGAAGAAGAATATTGTAAATCTGCAGCACCTGTCAATAAGTGGTTAAGTCAAATTTTTTCCAAAATGAGTTCCTGTACTTAGGGAAGCGGAATAATGTCATCCTAATAATGCAGGCTAAGTCAGTCCTTGGCCTGATATGGAGTTATTGCTTATGCTATAACTTCATTTCAAGCCAAAAACTACGAGAATACCACGATTCCGATACACTCAATACAATTAACTCTCTCTTGACCACATTCGCTTTAACCTCTTATTCGCCAAAGCTACAGATATAATGTAAGAAGTTGAAATGGCATTCATTCTACTCGTTTTCGCCGACAGTTCGAAATTGTTAGTTTTGGTTTTTAATTCGTGAGCATTATTTTAGTGTTTATATATATTTTTTTAAATATCTCATCCAAACGGTAAGAGAAACGACGAAATTATGTTTATAATTTTACTTAATATATTATTATTTAGATTTTACAATGTTGAAATGAAAATGAAGATGAAGTCTTATAGTTCTTCTTCCTGTAAGCCATTTTATTTTAGTTTTGTTGCACATAGCGACGTTAAGAGCTCTCACTTGAACAGCAGGTCCCAAACTCGCCTAGAGAAAGAAATAACTTTATCCCTTTAAGATTCTTTAAAACACTAAAAAATAGTGAAATTTTATCAACCATCGGTAACTACTGATCTATCTGGCTTCCATAAATAACTACTGTTAGGCCTTTCCACCAGAATTTATCAGGGAGTAACTGTAGTATGTAATATTAGGAACGTAAGAGAGATTTGATCCCCATACCATGTCTATATTAGAACATATGTTCATAATGTATATAATATGTGATATAATTTAAATAAAATGCTGATACTTCATAGGGAAGAACAAATTACACTAAACGGCTGCAATCTAAGCTTATATTCTTGGATAGAAAATTCTTTAGGACTGGAAGGTTCTATGAATATTTGGTGTTTGACAACTATATGTTGTAAAAGACAAACACGGTGATGCGTTTTTACGATGATAAGTGTTGACGTATAGAATGATGATATCGAAGCAGGCGAAAGAGAATAAAAAGAGATAATATAAAAACGAAGGAATTTGATTGACACCGCAGTCCGACAGTTGTCGCAGTGCCTACGTGTCACCTCCACTAACCGATTTTTATATTTTTCTAACTTCGTCGCGGGAAAAGATGATATTTTTCATCATATATCAGTTCAAAACGGTTATATTAATATGACTTATATATTTTTGAACGTTTTTGATATTACAACCAGTTAACTGAGTATGACGAAATATTTCTTCTATATAGCTATTCATGTTTGTTGTAATAAAATATTTTGTCTAAATAAATAAAATAAATTTATTTTTATTACTTGAGGTGTTATTCGATTATTTATAATTATGAATAATAAAGTTTCCATTATGGAAAATTGTACTCCAAGGTTAACGTGTTAAACCATCTAGAATCAAATCATGCAATGATATATTATAAAGATTTTTTATCACGTCAGACGTTTTTATTTAATTTTTACTGTCAGACCTCAACCCCTCACTTCTATCCACTGCTTTCGAGGTCATCCTTTTCTTCACTTCTTGATGCAGTATTCAAGTATTCCAAGGGGCCGTCGCGTCTCATGCATTCTCATGACATACCCGTGCCTTGCACAATACATTTTTGCTTTTTTAAAGCACTTTTATTATTTTTTTTAGTAGGCATGTCTAGATCAATATTTTTTTCTATACTCATAACATTATCTGAGTACAATATTTCTATTCTAACTCGGGACGTAGTGATACATTTCTCGTACAACACAGCAGACAATTATGGATCTTTGTTTCAACCTTGAATATAAACTTTGTTTATACACTTTTTCTTCGACGGCGTTACAACTCTTGAAGAGTCAAGGTTCCTTTGGTCGAAGCCTCTAGTTTTCTCTGTTTTAGCTGTTGCTCTCGAATTCCTAAACCCCAGCAATCCCAATCCGGTAAATCTTATCTCTTGGATAGCAGGTATGTCCATGATGTATATGTCTAACTGGTTGAGGAGCTGCTGTAAAGTTCGGTATAATATCGATAAGTCGGTATAATATTATTATTTTTTTTTAAATAGTAGGTAGAAATTCTTTTAGTACTAAAAAGAACACCGGATATCACACAAATACATCCTCTTATTATGTTACTACGGAACGATGACGGTTCCAAACCGGCAATAAATACTGGTTAATCCTTACGATAACCTGCCTATAAAGTCGGGAAGTGGGAGAAGAAAAATATCCAACGGGAGAGGATGATAATAGCCCTAAGCCGTGGCTGACAGGAGCGGGTGTGCGGGATTACCTCCATCTTCCAGGAATAGTCTCCCGCACTAACTCAACGCTTTTCTAACCCCAATGTATAAAATTAGTTCTCAATAAAAACCGAAATAAAGATGGAATGGCAGAAAATAAAAGAAAAAAATAAATAAATATACGAAATGAGTTGACACGTGCTGTAATAACTCGGTGACAAATGAGAGTGGTGTCAACGCATAAAGGAATTGTTCAACATAAATTATCGCTTTATGAGAAGCTTCTGGAAAAATAATGAAGTGCTACGAAATGTAAACTTATTGGTGTCTGGGCAATAAAAAAATAATTCCAGTTTCCCAGATCTCTTACCGCGATATGTCAATAACAATATCAAAAATATTTGACATTTCTTCTTTTTTTTTTTAATGTATTCCTTGAAATTTACAACTGTGTATATAATAATACATCAATTAAATAGAACGAATGATTTATAGTGACATGGGGTAAAGCCAAGTAGAGAAACTACCGACTGGTATCAAATGTAGGATGGAAATAGTTGGGGGTGCAGTCAAAAATTACACAACAAATAAGTAAAAACCTATTAAATTTTATTTGTGCCGACGTTTCGACCTACTGTGTAGGTCATCTTCAGGGCTATGTGAAAAAACAGACAAAAAACAGAATCGACTGTAAAAAATACATAAGATAGAGATACGGAAAACAACAAAATATAGAGATATAGAAAAATTGAGCGAAAAAAGTGAAGGATATATTATGAAAGGATATATGAATAAATGGATAAATGAATACCGACTGGTATCTTTTTTTCAGACACCTACGAGGATTATCGAGAGTTATAGAGGTGATTTGAAACTAGTGTGTTTGAGTAGAAAGAAAGTTTGTCATGATTGATATCGAGTTCGGGCAAAATCAGTAACAAAATATTTAAAAAAATAAATCTCAAATCTTCTAATGACTTGTTTTACCTTTTCTTTTTTTATTGATTGGTTTATCAAAGATTTCTTATTCGTGACTAATATTTTTTATAAATCTTTATAATTATCCTCCAATAACTTTTATCAGTGTTGGTCAAATTTATTTATTTGTTTCTTACAAATTTCATTCATCAACAAATCACCAAAATCTTCTTGTTCTTTCTTTTTCCTCCCTACTCTTAATTGGGCTTTCTATGAGAAGATTAAAAACACAATGCTCAGAAACCATTAATCAGGTATCAAGAATTTAATATTCTTGCAACCCAAGGAGAAAAAAATCAATCAAATCATATTTGCTGGATGCGACACAGGACAGGTGCTAATATGATACACCTAAAACAATAAATATTTTTATTTTGAAGAGAAAAGATATGTCCAGGGCCGGGATTCGAACCCGGGTGTCCCACATTTCCGTCGTGGTGCTCTACCACCTGAGCTATCCTGGTTCGTACCTCGGTCAGACAAATCCATTCTCTTCACTGATCCCATATCTCCGTGTACTCGCAATTTGCGATGTATACAAGGGGAAGAATGTTCATTTAACGTTACTTTAATTAGGATATTGGTGATTTAAGTCATTATATATTATTATAATTAACTACAAAAATAAAGATTGAATTGTTTTAATATGCTGATACATGTCTTATAAAAACGGTGCTCCAAAAAAGATCTCTAGAGAAACCAGCGCTATCTGTTGTTCTATAAACTGCTATTACCGGATAAGAAGCAGAGTGGCTTAATGGTAGAGCGCTGAGTTGCCGTGCCGAAGATTCTGGGTTCAAATCCTCCGGTTATGGTATATTATATTTAATATCTTAACAGTCGGGGTGGATCCAACGGGGTGTAGGAACCTCCTGGGGCTCACCCTGCCTTTATACATTTGGTACCTTTAATTGAAGTTACCAACTGGGAATATCACCTCTCTGCCCCCCTGTCCAAGAAACAGTACTGTCTCTACCACGTTCTGAACACAAGACTTTTCATGAGTTGTAGTGGAAGAAATATTTTTTTTAATAACCGAGTTATCTTCTATTCTTCCCGTTACATTGACAGCTCGAAATATCGGACGGTATAAATTTCTGGGGATACCGACAAGAGGTACTTCGGGACATATGTCACTTGTGATATGTTCCACAATAGCATGAGTATGAATCTTTATTTTCATCTCCGTTTAAATTTCTTGGAACTGTCTTTGTGTGGCGTATCTAATATCACGTATGATATATTGCTTTGCAAAGCTTCGAAGTGAACGCAGTACGACTGACTCTGTACGAATAGCTTAGTGGATGTACTCTTACATCTGATCTACGCAATCTTTTGAAAGAGTCATTGACATACCATGCCGTATCGTTGTCATTCATCCATATCGATCAATGCATGAACATCAAATCAGGGAAGATATAATGTGTTTGGTGGTCATACTTAAACTCGAAGCAGGAACTACATCTAGAAGAACCCAGCCGCCTGAACAAACGGAGCGAAGGGGAAAGACCGAAGTGAGATAGGCCACGTGCCAGAAGAGTGGATTAGAGAGGCCGCCGGGGGCTGCCAGCGGATTACCGGGAGATTACCCATTACACATTACAACGCCATTATTGTCGTCCCAACTAGCAATATTTATATTTCTCGATTCAATCAGTCTTACGTCTTGGTTGAATAAAAAACTTGGTTCAGCGCACTTTCTATCCTCACTAATGTATATCCTGTAACATTACGACCCATGAAGGGTCTCGGGTTAAATACAAGATACACACTGCACAGTGTCTTGGAAAACGGTTGTGCAAGGAGGTGGTTGGTCCGAAATCACGTTTAACCCCTCGGTGTTTTATCTTAAATTAGGATATCCACTTAGGATAGCTCCAAGAGGGTCTCCAGATTCAACAGGATCCATCAGTAGTTTTTAGCAGAGTAAATAACTCATTTACCACATTTTGATTTGAACACACAACTTTCAGTAAAGCAATTCAGGGCTCTACTTACCTACTCCGCTCCCTAATATAATATATCTAGTCAAATAATCATTTCGATTGATGCTGGCTGGTTGATGTATTCTATATAGATGAATCTGCATCTTGTAAAACTCAGGATTAGTTTCGTAATTCCGAATTTAATGATCTTTTGATTAACATACAGTTATAGACATTGAATTCAGGAATACTGATGAACATATTACTAAGCTAATACACTATATTACTAAGCACGTGGTTGGATTATTGTTTTAACATTTAATATGCACCTTATAATGTTTCTTCTTTTTCAATAAATTATTAATAAAAAAGAATTTTTTATAGATTAGAAACTATGGCACACTGTTTATAAAATATTTTTTCCTGCAACCAAGTAATGTTATCCATTACTCAACTAAAACTGATGTGGAAAGTCCCACTTTCCACCACTAGTGGAGGAAAGTAACAGCCAGCATGATCGAATTTGACAATCAGCACTCTGTTATTTTAAATGTTAAATTGCGGTATTATAATATTATTCATTTTATATTCCTAAAATGTTAAAATAAATAATTTTAGAACTATTTCATATTTAATTCAAGATAGATTTTATTTATTTTGAAGCGATTTTATAGAAATATTTAATATAACCTTCACACATCATAAATTTGGAGAACTAGCATTAAAACAGTAATCAGACCGCAAACAAAATAAAAATGGAAAAAGACAGTGATGAATTCAAAGAATTTACTCCTCCATTCATAAAAGACCAGGCTGAACAGGCAATAAATCAACTTTTACCAAAAACATCTAAAGTCAGATATGAAGAGAAATATAAATATAAATCAAGATATAATAATATACGTTCATTTTATATTTGTATGTGTTATCAGAATATTATTTTCTAAATAATAATAAATAAATGTTTCAATGAGTAAACCGTCCTAGAGTTATAACAGATCTACTTTTAACAAATCTAAAGTTTCACCTTTAATTTCTTAATTTTTAAATGGTTGCAGGAAAAATGTAATATTTAACACGTGAGAAAAGTGCTTATAACACCTTCGTTTAATTACCACACTAGCCTTCGGCTCGTGTTGTAAAGTTCACTCGGGTGTAATAAAGTGGCACTTTCCTCACTTGTCAAATAAATAACTATTGTTTTATACATGACCTAATTAATGAATAGAAGTGATAACCTTAATTGCCATTATAATACTCAATATTTAATTGGTAGGATCAAAATTAATATCTTATTAATATATAGATTGGACTACCGTTTTTATCTTTTTACCGAAAAAGATAGATGAAAAGGCTGGACGAAATAAATGTAGACGATAACCTTTCTTCTGAAATAATTGCGTTATTTGACACGTGGGGGGGCCTCTTCGGCACGCAATTTAAAAACTATATTTCGGAGTAGATGTAGTGACGGAATCAACAACCTGCGGCCCAAAAAACACACCCCTATCGCCTCCTCTCCTCCCCACCCTATGTTATCCGCTGTTTACGACTACGTTAGTAATAATTACACGTCACACAAGAGAACGCCCCTGTAAAGTAATTCCGGAGAGGATTATCCCGCGGGACGTGGTGATCCCTAGTTATTGATACCATCATCCCCTCATCAGGATGCATGTAAAGGAGCCACCCTCGGGCACAATGCGCTAGTTAGTAGGAGCCATTCATCATCTTGTCTATTCGCGTGTAGCTCTTCCTCTAAGGCCTCTTTACCAGGAGATCAGCGGCTGGGGAATTGCTTGTGAAATGAACGGCTTAACTGCTCCATCCTCAATATATCATGGGATATATTTATATATCTAATAAAATATATAATAGGGTGTGGGGTAGCTCAGTGATATAGCGCTGAGTTGCCATACAGAAGGTCCCGGGTTCAAATCCCGCAGTGAGGGACAATTATTTATACTTTTAAAAGCCTGGGATGGACCCTGTTGGATCCGGAGACCCTCCTGTTGCTTTCCCAGCCTGTATAAAGCGGGTTTGCTTAATAAGTGAAAAAAAAATCGCGGTTGTGCATAATTTAGAACAAATCACCTCTGTGCACAACCGTTGTCCTTGGCACGGGGCTGTCATTTTTTTAAAAACTGTATATATCGTAACGGAAGTTGAATCATACAATCACCGAACAACATTTGATGGTCAAGCCGAAGAGTAAGTTATAAAACGGCTAATTTTGTTAAGTTAAAGTGTTGACTTTCAAGGTGTTCTGAATTTTTCCTACTGCCATTTGGATAGGTACTGCCCAAGTTCTCCATGACATAAAGGCTAAACATAATTTTCAACAATGAATTTATTAAGTGCTACTGAAGACTTTGCAATAGATAAAAATAGCAATTATTAATAATCATAAATATAATATAAGAAATATAAGATTCGTGCGTCCGCTGACCTCTAACAGAAACCAACACCAGTTTATATCAATAGTAAGGACACTGGTGAATCGGACACAAAGGACCGTTTATGGAGTTATGGGCAGCCTACCGATGCACTTGGAAAACAAGGTACATAGTACCGGAGTTGGGTGACCATCTCCAGACTGTCTGAACTCCCATAGGCATTCTGTTTCTGCAAGATGACCTCTTCGCTTGGCCAAAGATCTCTATAGTTTGTAGCGTCAAAAAAACAACAACAGTATAATAATTAAATTAAGCATTAATTCACTAGTACAAAGTCCTCAAGTGAAACTATTCTCCAAAAAGAATCAGTATATGAAGATATACGAGAAACTCTCAATACGAACATGGAGGTTCCCCAACGTCTAGGTGGTGTCTCTTAGAACCAATGAAGGCTGTGAAGCAACCTATAGGAATTATTTATTTATTTTTCGACAAAGGTGACGAAAAGATTCGTGTAAACCGCCGTTTCACAATAACTGAGCTTTCTTCATGTTTCCCACAAGTTTCACGGGATTGTTTAAAATTGTTTCACAGAACCTAGGCTACCACAAATGTTGTGCAAGATAGGTGCCAAAAATGTTTACAGATCACCATAAAGAACAACGAAGGGAGGGGGGGGGGCAGCTTTGACGTTTTTGGAGACCTACCACAGTAATGGTGATTACTGGATCGAATCGTAACAGGAGGCGAAACCTTGGTGAAACGTATGAATTGTGAGACAAAATTACAGTCCATGGAGTGGAGGCTCACAAGTTCCCCTAAAATACCAAAGAAATCTCTGTCTTTGTAGGCAAGGAAGATCATGGCAACAGTGTTCTGGGACAGGCAAGGTGTTCTTCGTATTGATTTTCTCGAGCGTGGTGCAACAATAAACTCTGAGCGGTACTGCCAAGGATTGCAAAACCTTAGGAGAGGTGTCCAAAACAAGTGCCGAGGAAATTTTGCTTCTGCATGACAATACCCCATCTCACACGGCAAACCTACGCAAGAACTCCTGAACTCGTTCAACTGGGAAGTTTTTCTTCTTCTCCCCTAAAGTCCTGATCTCGCTCCAAGTGGTTTTCACTTGATCCCGAAAATGAAGACATGGCTAGCAACACTGCGTTTTAACGACGATGAGGAGCTCCAGGTACGCGTCACTAAGTGACTGAGATCACAGGCGGCAAAATTCTGTGACACTGGAATTTCTAAGCTTGTCCATCGCTATGATAATTGCCTGAATTTGAATAGGGATTATGTAGAAAATTTGTATTTTAGTCTACTCTTTCACATATAATATATATATTATAATAAAATGTTTTTCTTGCTCTTCTTTTTTTTTTTAATTCCAAAATGTTCCTTACTTTCTGAAAAGCCCTCTTATATATATATATATATATATATATATATATATATATATATATATATATATATATATATATATATATATATATCTATATACAGGTATACATATATGTATATGTATGTAGAGGATTATTTTTTTTTATTTGAAAATAAAAGATATGTCCAGGACCGGGACTCGAACCCGGGTTTTTACAGATCGCTAGTCTGGGACTCTACCATTTGAGCTATCCTGGGCCCTAATCAAGCACGCTTCTCGGTCGTGGTCATATCCCTTCTTTTCACTGATCCTAAGTCCCTGCGTTCTCCCATTTCTGCGAAGTCCCGGTCCTGGACATAGACTTTTCTTTTCAAATAAAAATATTTAAAAATTAGTAACAAATAAAATAAAATAAATTATAGCATTAATTATTTATGAGTATTTTATAGGAATTAATGCCCTGAATTAAAGACTTAATTTAGACAGACTGCCGGTATCGCTCCGTCTATAACTCTATATTCTATATCTAACTCACATGAACTACTCGATGAGGGTGCGTGCTTATGTTATAAGTAGTTGGCCTGAGGGATATCCTCCCTCTATGGGATTAACAACTTACATTAAATCCTCTATCGATTTAATGTAAGTTGTTTATTTTTTCCTTCTCGTCGTTTATTACAATTAATCTTAAATCAGCTAACGTTTAAGATCCAATTACTTCGAGGGCTCACGCCTACCTGTAGTGAAAATATTAAAATATCAGCACTGTTTTTTACTCCTGATATATATGTATAGATGTCAAATTAACATTGATATTACACATACATATATTTTGTTCTAAACTTTCTATAAGTTCATTTAACGTCACTTTATGCTGCTATGGCTAATCGGATCTTTCTATAAGTTATTGTGTCATCGTGAAGATTGTAATGTAAAGAAATAAATTTATTTCATAGTTAACTTATGTCGAAAAGAGCCTAAAATAGTAAATAAACGGTTAACGCCTTCGAATACTGGAACTTATTGATCATAATTATCCCCCGTTTTCAGAAGGTTCTTGTCTAAAAATACGTAATAGCAAATAAAGGCGTGGACAACGTTCCGCAAGAGGTGAAATAACTGAACAACAATAAAAATAGCAGATAACTTATCTGGAAATCAGCTGTTAGCACATTCATATTTTCCAATTATAATAAAGGTATCTGGTACTTTGGCAGATTTGTTTATTTTATTCTTATACAGGAAATTAAATTTAATATTAGTGTTCCTCAAGGTACTATCCTTGGCCCAATCCTTTATACAGTTTATACAGCTGACATCCCAACTCATCCTAATACTATCCTTACCACGTATGCTGATGATACATGTGTATTATCAGTCAACACCAATCCAGTTATTGCATCCCAAAGCCTCCAATCCCATATCACTGATCTTGAAGAATGGTGTCAAAACTGGAGAATTAAAATAAATTCTCAAAATTCGCATCAAATCACTTTTACCTTACGTCGTAAACCAATGACTTCCTGCCCTTCAGTATCCTTTAATAATACCCCACTGGTGCCTGTAGAACAGATCCGATACTTAGTGTTGCACCTCGACAAACGATTAACCTGGAATCCTCATACTAGACAGAAAAGACAAGAACCGCTCGACGTTTCAGGCTACTTCAACACTTATTAGAGAAACGCTCTAAGCTCTCAATTAATTACAAAAGACTCATATACATGACCATCATGCGACCTATTTGGACTAAGGAGTAGAGCATTGGGGCTCCATTAAGCCATCGAATTCCTCTCGTATCCAATCCCTACAATCCAAAATCCTTCGTAAAATCCTCAACGCTCCTTATTTTGTTAAAAATACCGTCATCCATAACGACCTTAATGTCCCATTTGTTGCTGATTTGGCCCGAATCCGGTATCTATCCTTTCATAACAAACTTCATTCCCACTCAAATCCTCTAGTTTCAAACCTTGCTTCCTCTTCGATTCCCGATAATCCTCCGAGGCGTCTGAAAAGAAGATGGCCACGTGACCTTCTTAGTTGAACTAGTGATTTGAGTACTACCAGTGGGTAGTTTCTCAACTTGCCAAGCACTCATGTCATTTTGTATCACATAGCCTATTTACTTGATGTATTTTTTTTAATACAGTTGTAAATATCAATAAATAAATTAAAAAAAAAAATATTAGTGTAAAGTGTAAAGAGGTGTTGCCGGAAGAACAAGCCGGTTTTCGAAGAGGTAGATTCTGTATAGACCACATTTTACTTTTACACAGCTTCTTGAAAAGAAGAAAGCCTGCAATGGAGAAGCTGTATTAGTATTTGTCGACCTACAGAATGCATACGAAACGGTAACCCTAAGTAATCTTTGGGATGCTCTGGAAGAATTAGGTGAGCGGAATATTATCAGCGCAATAAAAGGGATCTATAAGGGTTCCAAAGACAGAGTAAAACTCAAGAATGGTTTATCAAAAGAATTTGAACTGAACAAAGGACTTAAACAGGCTAGCTCCTTATTCGCTACACTTCTCAATTTATATGTTGAAAGTGTAGTGTGTGAGTGGAAAAGGAAATGTCAGAAGATGGGAATCATGGTAGGAAATGAATGCCTTTAGAAATCTTCAGTTTGCAGATGACCAAGTGGTAATAGCCAATGATGAGCAGGATGCTTCCTATATGATAAGAAAACTTTTAGAAGCATATAAATTGGGAGGCCTTGAAATCAGCAAACAAAAAAAACAGAATATTTGGCTTTGAATATGGATTATGCTTCCCTCACACTAGAAAATTAGAGTCTTACCCAAAATGAAAATTTTAAATATCTCTTCTCTCCACTAGAACTGGCGGCGATCTTGACATAAGGGAAAAGGACACTAAAGGAAGAAAGACAATAAGAACTTTAAATTCTATATTATGGAGTAAGGAAGTTCAATTGTCTACAAAGAAAAGACTTTACCGCTCCTTTGTCAAAAGTGTGGCATGATATGGCTCAGAAACATGGCACATCACTACCAACTTAGAAAAAAAACTCCTAGCGATGGAGATAGACTTCTGGAGACGTGGAGAGTATATCGAAACTCCAGCACATCCCTAATCACGTAATCAGAGAAAAAGTACAAAAACCCCACAATATCTTGTACACTATAGAGACCTAAAAGCTGAACTGGTACGGCCATGTAATGAGTGTCAGAAATCGATGGCCCAAGAGAATAATAAATTATGTTCATAAGGAGAGGAGGAGAAGAGGACGTCCGGCAAAGAAATATTACAATGGGTTGCAGGAAGGAATGGCAGCCAGAGGGCTTACAGAGGAGGACTGCCAGGACCGGGAAAGGTGGAAGAAATCATTGTCAGCTCACGACATATGACAATTGTTATAATAAAGTCGTATTATTATATTATATATGTAAAGTGTTAGTTTTATTAGCGAACGAAATATGCATTCTAATATATTTACATATTAAATTATTAAGATAATTTAATAAAGAAAATTAAATCATTAAGATAAAGAAAATGGTAACAAAAAAACTGTACCACTGCAATCTATTAAGGGTCTGGCGTTCAGTAACTGGCATAGACCGTTTCCATGCCAACAGTTATGCAAAGAGGTCATTTGATCACTATTGGACCCCTTATGATGGTCCCCTGAAATTACAGTTGATAAGTTCGATCTACTGCAGAACTTAAAATACATTCACAGCGCCCATAATGCTGCGGCACAGTTCTCTCTACATAGATAAATAATAATAACTGAAATCATCTTTTGAGATTTGAAGTTTAATCTATTCCAACTTTCTCTATTGTGTATAATTAAGTTTTCTTTGACAATTTGCTTGGAATATCTCCTTTGAATCTGTAGATTATAGGATGCCTCCAAATTTATACAATAAATAAGTAAAATAAAATGCCGGATACTTAAACTCAGTATTGGGCGAAATGTTGCTCTATCATGAAAATGCTCTCACGAAATTATATATGAGAAAATTTATAATTAAAAAAATATTATAACATAAGTGGAAAGATTTTAAACAAAAAACCTGTCTATCTCCATTTTGAGGTTACCCGGTGCTTTTTTTTTCTGTCTGAATAGGCGAAATAACGAGTTGTAGTTTTGTCCTGTTTTTAGTTTAGAGACTCAAGGCTCTTTGGTTAGATTTTCTCCACTGTCTCCACAAGTATTTATGTCTCTTTCAAACTTTTTCTCTTACAGGTATCGCCTGTGGTCATGTGGTTGTCATTAAAACTGGATAGGTATAATTTATGGGTCTTGTAGCCTTGTTCAAATCGCCGTAGTCACATAAAGTGAATATTAAATGAATCATTTCCTTCTTCCATATTAATAAATTATTCATTTTTTAAGTCTTAAATATTCTCAGGTCATTGAAATTTGATATGATCTTCATTTAAATTAAATCTGAACCCTAGAAGAAGTGTAACATTGAATTATAAGTGCGTGTGTGTATGTATTATTAATGAATGATATTGCTATGTTATAGTTATACCTAATAGTGTTTCTGATCTTATAGCAGTGTTGTATGTTTTTTCCAAACCCGTTTTACGCTACGTTAAACGGATCTCCGCTAATCCGAAGAATGATGGTTTCATAAAAATGACAGCCAATCGGGCTACGGGGTGCTAACTCCTTTTTTGAAAAACCGCGGCTATAGTTCACGCTGTGTTAGCACCGCGTAATCTACCCCCAGGGCACATGCCCACCTCCCAGGGTGCGAATAAACACACGCGCTCCGCCGACCGGATCATTGCCTCCGTCCCCAGGCGGTTCTCTCTCCTCTCGCGATGATTTTATGTGCGCATGATGTGGCCCGCTGACAGCGTGATGTGTCTTCGTTAGGTCGAGGGAAAAGGGCCATCAGTGTCCCTCCACTGCTCTAGGGCGATGAAGGAATTAGCATCTTCCGCAGCATATTGTATAGTCATCGCTGATTTATGGGTCCCTGCGAAATAGGACAAGTGTTTGCTTTCTCAGGCTTGTAAATTAGATCGTTGGTCTGTAAGTAAAATATGATCGTAGCATTTTTTTTTTAGGTTAAATAAACTACATTTTCATGATCCCGAACGCAATAATCAAAATTTGGCAGCCTTTGAACTAAAAGTATATAGTTCACCTGTGATGTAGCGATTAGTATAACAACCTTCTATGCCCATGATCACGGATTTGCAGCCCGAAAGGTGGTCCAAGAATTTTTAAAGTGAATAAAAATCCTTGGTTATGCCGTCCTATGGAAGGGACGTAAAACGGGGGCCCGAGACTGCTATCTAAGGTATTCATTAAAGATATCTACGCTAATTATATCTAGTTAGGCAAAATTTAAGATTACCACAGCAGCATCTTCCGACCAGCCATAGCATAAAATTAATAAACAAATAAAAATAAAATTAAAAAAATCATTTAATCGATTTAAGATTTAGAAATATCTTCATAAAAAAATAAACAGTCAAAACGTATAGAATACCTAAGTAAACCAAACTCTACGAATTCTATACAGATTAGTGACAGTAAAAGAATACACTAACAATCTTTAGAGTTAGAAATAAAGAAATCATTTTTTTTTACTATCTCTTCATTATATAAAAAAGTCTCTTACATATAATAAAAATATAACATTCATATTTTAAATCTATTTTTTAATAATAATAAAGTCATAATCGCTTTTAATTTTTTTGTACTTTTAATAGACAGAAAAGTATACAGTATACTAACCATAAAACAGTGAGTTGTATGTATTATATACTCCAGCATTATATATCGTGGGGATACAAGTGAAATACATTAAGTCAAACGATGATTTTGACAAATCGCTGATAAAAAGCCCAGAGTACTTAGTTAGGTTTCTACTGACGAGACCCACTATCATATCTTTATACATTTTTTTTTCGTAATCACAGTAGCCTTTTCATCTGTGTTTCTCAAAATCGTGTTTTTTGCTTGATGTATTTCACTTGTAACCCCACGATGTACATAGTATGCAGTTATGAAGTAGGTGCTAATAACCATACCAGCCCACGAAGTATATTTGGTAAAGTGGTATAAACAATTTTGGGACTGAACTGATTATAATCCTTGACCACAAATCCTTGAGTGTACGTGAGAATTCCATTGAACTTAATAGATAGTGAGAGAGAGAGAGAGAGGGAGAGAGAGAGAGAGAAAGGGAGAGAGTGAGAGAGAGAGAGAGAGAATGAGAGAGAATGTAGACATGTCCAGGGGCTCAAATGTATTAAGCTATTTTTGCATCAGTGTGTCTTTTTATTTCAAATCGTTATTCTATAACAGGCCCAACTGCAAAAATGTCTAAATTAACGTTCCGCTTAAAGTTAATAGTTAACTAAAGTATTTCCAATTAGAAGAATACTAATAAAATTAAGATACATTTGAAACATACGAGACAGATGGACAGGAGGTCGTGGAACGAGGTAACATAAAAAACGATGAGGTGAAATGTAAACGAGTGGGACCTAATGCGTGTGCTCGGGTCTGCCAACTTTTTTCACTCGAGCTCTCACTAATTGTTTAGCGATGTTCCAATTCCCTTTCAATCGCTTCCATTAAGGCTTCGTCGTTCCGCTTTTTTTGTTTTGTTTTTTATTATTGTGTTATCTCACTGTGTCGCTGTTTACTCCCGGTCCATACAGATTATCGATTAATGACCAAAGTCAAAAAGAAGTAACCTCAAAACCGCCATTTCTCATAGAAACAAAGTATTTGCATAATGTATATGTATTTTTAAAATAGTAATAAAAACTAAAAATGTCTATTCAGATAGAATATTTAAAAATATTTTCTTGGTCTTAAACCTAACAAATGCGTAGATAGACTAAAACGCTAGCAAACAAATGCAACATATTCTAAACAACTTATTACAAAAATACTCAACATGTTATAAATATTCTAAGGATCTAGAAAAACCTATGATTTAATATAAACTGTCTATTTTCTGTTATATGTTTTTGTTTAAGTGACACTTTTAAATGATTTTTTGATGATGATTTGAGACATCTTTAAGCTAAAGGGTTTAAAATACTGTAGGTTCCAACTATTAAAAACTACGAAAAAAACACAACTGCCAATAAAGGGTTTTAAAGCCTACACTGATGCTAAGACAATGGCTCTTCAGGGAGGTGATTCGCGATTCTCAATACCTGAAATAATGGGAATTCTGCGTTGTGGTTAGCTCTATTGAACTTGATCTGGGTTTGAAGTTAAGGACTTATAGGACCGGTTTTTTGGGGGGGGGGGAGTGAAATTGCCTATCCTAATTAATTTTAATTTATCCATTTTGGATACATCTCATTTTGAGTGAAATGAACATGTGTTATATTCGAAGCATCTAACTACTCTAAATTAAAAAATATTCTGCAACAAATTAGGACATAATTGTTAAGTCCACATCTTAAAAATACGGTTTAGCGAGCATGAAAGCTTTAAGCCGATACCACCAATCTTCCTTCACAAAATTCCTTTCACCAACCACCATTCAAACCCAAATCCACTAGAGTACTAATAGCGCATTTCTGTCGAAGCTGTACGATACTAACCGATACTAATTCATGAACCCTACGACATCCTGCCCCTCGATACGATCTCACGTAAACACGTTACTACTCTGTGATCTAGGTCGTACCAACAAATGATCAATTTCGAGCTTCTGAATCTGTACACTGTAAGTATATGTCCACGTTTATAAAGGATATCGTTATGTTTAATCGTAGATCAAACGATAGTATATTGAATGATTTACGAGATAGTAAAGGTTATTAGTAGTAGCCAATTAACATTAAATTCGTGTCAACTTTATTTACCAATTGTTGGATTGGTAAATATCTACCCTTTACACCTTTGCGTTCGCATCCCGCATTTTTTTTGTTGTTATTTTTAATATTCGGGTTATCTTATAGTAATTAATTATTACAGATTATATATTACTTTATAGTATTTATATTATTTAAATATTACAGGTTAGTTTTTGAATAAACTAAGGAGCGGGATAGCAAAGTGGGTAGAGTGATGATATGCTTTGCTGAAGATCCCTAATTATAATTCGGCTGTGGCAGATAAATTACTTAATCTGTTTGAGATTAATGAACCACAGAAAGATCCTGTGATACAAGAACGTGACGTTTGGAGGAAGCGGTTGCAGGAGGCCTAGACCTGTAACCGGGTTGTAGCGCCGTTGTAATAGTAATAATAATGTGATAGTGTACAATTTCTACGAAAATGGTGATCACTATTTAAAGGATGGATGAGTCCAAGGAGGGTCTTCTGATCCACAGGACCCATCTCCGGCTGTTAGCAATTTAAATAACTTATCTGCCACAGCTGGATTTGAGCCTGGGACATTTGGCACGACAGCTCAGAGCTCTACCACTGAGCTATTCTGCTCCTTATTTTTATTTATAGCCTGTATTTAGGCCCTTCAGTTTGGGTGGTCTCATTCAAGAATGTTTTTTTTTCCTTACTAGTAATAATTTACAAGTGATTTGTAAAAATTAAGACTTAGGAAACAAAAAAAAAACGAAGGAGACGGGGCAAAAGGGCGCGCGACAGAAGAAGAGCCATAGATCACCGGAGGACGGATACGTTAATAGCCGATGTCTACAGGTTTTTTGTAACAAGCAACTGGAAGCTAAAGGGACCTCTGGGCCCACATCCGCGTTCACACACATGTCCACATTTGGTTGATATCTCTCCGGGTCCTACATCTCCAGTCTTCTCTTCTTGTCACCCGATCGCAGGAAGGGGGCATATCGGTATGAGAGGGAGCTTCCGCATCTACTGACAAACTAATAAAGGATGCATAACGATTTTATGTTTTACCCAAACGCCAATAATGGTATTTAATTAAAATAGCGTTTATATGAATCAGTGGATTAAAATATTATTTATTTAAAAACTATTGATAGAGACCATAAAGAAAAAACACACTTGTAGCAAGTGTGTGAGAAAAAATTATGTTTATTTTAAGGTGAAAATGAAAAGGTACGATCCCGTATATCAGATATATTTGAAAAGAATAAAAAACAATTGTTTTTTTTTAAATTTATTAACCTCTACGGCAGGCGGAGGAGGTCTGTACGAGCATCACACAGACACTAGAAGGACTCAACATCACAGTGAATCCTAAAAAGACGGACTGCATAATTTTCTCCTTCCAGGGGAAAAAGCGCCGCCCTCTCCCTAAGGTCTATAGGGTAGCGGGACGCATAGTCTACTTAAGTGTCGCCCTTGACCGGCACCTTAAATTAGCCTACCACTGCAGGAAGAAACTCAGGTCGGTTAGGACCAAGTCTTACAGACTTAACCACCTGCTTCCATCTCCTAACTTATCCCTCCGCCTCAAGTTGACCATCTACAAGAGCATCCTGACCTCTTTACGGAGCACCACTATTTGGTAACATCACGCCGGCTACAGCGAAAAAGCTCCAATAGTTTCAGAATGGCCTACTGCAACGCATAGTGAGACACACAACATTGAACAAAACAAAAACGGACCTCCTACACACTACTCTCGACTTACCTACAGTTACAGACTTCATTAAACGTAGACACATTAACTTTTTCGACAGCCTAAAATACTGTACTAACCCTCTTTTTCAGACACTCAACCCTGCAGGACGGCCACAAACGTGGCAAGATCACGTACAAAGTCTTAGCCTGAACTGAGAAATTAATAAAAAAAAACAAATAAAAGAAAAAGGACACGGTGAGCCCCATAACCGAAAAAATCTAATGTTAATAAATAGAAATAAATAAATTAGAACCTTCCACCTCTTAAAATGTACATCGTACAGTACAAGAGATACCTCTCCATCCTATCTTTAATTCTACTTAGAAACTTTCAAACCCAAAGGGGCTAAGGAAAAAAAAATTATTATTATTCTCCAATTAGAAAGAAATAGTGAGCCCCATCATAAGGCCCCTACTATTATTGAAATATAATAAATCTCAATAATACCTTATTCACGTTCCTCTCTTAAAATGCACCTGGTACAGTAAAACAGATTATTCCATTTATCCTTATTATGTTATTTTCAAGAAAAGTAATAAAAGCCAAAGGACTAGGAGAAAAAAAGTATTTATTGAAATTTAAAACCGTATTATACTCGAACAATAAGTAGAAAATATGGATTATGAAAAAAGAAGACTTCTGTTTTTTCTCAAAGCAAATTTATTCGTTTTAATTTCAAACACTAATCAATAATCTATTTGCCGCTTTGATCAATGTCTTTTATCCTATTTTCTGGTAAAACCATAATTCCGTCACTAATGAGCTTCTGTGGTTTATGGGTGAAAAACTGAACCCAGTAATTTTCACAAGCCTTTTTTGAAGCTAACTTTATACCATTAGGAGAGTCCATCAGAGACTGCATTTTAATCGTAGTCGCACGGGGCAAGATCCGGGCTATACGGTGATTGCATCAAAACTGCCCAGCCAAGCTCTCTCAATTTGTAGTTGTGTTGTTGTGATGGAAGACAACGCCTTTCCTATTTATCTTTTACGGCTGTTTGTTTTGAATCGCCTTCTTCATTCACCTAAGTTGTTGACGATAGAGGGTTGAATTAATGGTTTGGTCAGGTTTAGGGATGGGTAAGGTTGTATCAATCTGATACTTTGTATCTGATACTAAAAAGTAGTTGATACAAGTATCAGATACAGTCGAAATGTACCTGATACTTTTGTATCAATTGATACAAGTATCAGATACTGTCAGATTGATACAACCTTACCCATCCCTAACTATTAATCACGGTCCTTTTAATAATAACTAAATATTAAGCAATAGTGAAACACTGATTGAAGCTCCCCTGATTTGATTACCGGCAAATGACCAATTTCGCCGCATCTCCCCTTAATAAATACATAAGTAAAAATAATAGTGAACAAGTTTTCACTTATTATCAATATGATCTGTAATTAGTCACTTATCACATATATAGAAACGAAAATAAACTATGAAATTAGTTAACAGTAAAGGGTGGTTGAAATAACATTTTCCGAGATAGCCTCGTAATATATGATTTTTCACGAGCAACTTTCGCAAAAAAAACCTCGACCTATGTCCGGGCAAATATGGGTTCATTAATGAATATATCTATACCATAAAGTAAAGGCAATTGACATAAATGATTGAAATCGGGTGCAAAAAACAAAACAGCTATAGCATTTTAAAGAGTACAGCGTGCGGCGGCGGACAGACAAATTTTGTATTTCAACCCAAATTCTACGTGTCTTGGAACGTAAATAGCAAAAGTTTGATGTAGGGCTAAAATCTATTTTTTATTGTTCAATTCCATAGCTTTCAAAAAATAATTAACCAATAAAAAACACGATTTTAATCATTTGATGCCCTGTGCAGGTTACTATTTCGGCGAATAACTCTTTTTCCTTTAAAAATAATAACAAAAACTGATGCCCCAAGAAAGGCTTCTGTGTAACGTATTAGAAGAGTAAGAGTCGGGATATCTGTATTCAACTACAAAAGTATCAGATACAGAAAAGTATTAGTATTACTTGTATCAGATACAGGAAAACCCAGTATCTACCCATCCCTAGTCCGGTTCAAACAGCCATGATGAACAATTCCTTTCCAATCCCATCAAACACTTAGCATTAACTTCCTTGGCTTAATGCTGTATATGTTAATACGGGCTTTGCAACAGTTTGTGAAGCTTCAGTGGGCTTAATCCCGATCTTTTTAGCAAATAGTTGCCGTACATTCAAAAATGGCTCAATGTAGAGTCAATGGCTCAGTGATTCACTGTTGGAGACTCGGTCCATTAAATTTTTCATTGTTAATTCATTTGGAACACAAGTATCGAACTTCTTTTGGTTTCCAGTTTTATGTAAACGGTTTAAAACAGTTTTGTTATCGATGTTTAGTGCCTTAGCAAAGTCGCGGGATAAAATATGACTGTCTTCCATGATTTTTGTATGAATTTTCAACTTTTAGCCAGCCAGAAGGTTCATCTTTAACATCAAAATTTGCGGCACGAAAACAAGGAAACCAATTTTAATCCTGGCGTTCACTTAAGCACTTATTACCATTAAAACACACAGTTTTAAATGGGTCTGCGTTGCATTTTTTCCTTTTCGGGTTAAAATGACCTGGAATCTCCATTTTTAGAGTACCATAACTTTTGACTGTGTTAACTAATGAAGCTGCCTTTGTATCTAGAATATTCTACGAAGTGTTAATTTTTAATCTATACGAATACATCTATTAGTATTCAACCTGCATAATAAATGGTAATATATTTCAATATATGCTATATGGCTTAATTAAATAAATATTATTAAAGACATGTGACTTTGAAGCCATTAAAAGAAAACCCGAAAATATTTTTTTTTTTTATAATGGCATGACCTAAAGGCAAGTAGCGAAACTACCGACTTGTAATTTAAAGTGAGATTACATTTATATAAACCTGTGCGTACTTATTACCCTGACAAGCTATCCTAAATTTATTTTAACACTTCTTTAAGAGCCAGACCCTTCCGGATGAATTTCAGAAATCGTGGAATTGATAATATGACTAATAAAAGATATATCATTTTTCAAAATCGGTACTAATTCTGGGATTATTGGAGGACTAATTGGAGGATTACGATAAGAGTTTTAAGGTAATTAAAATATTTTATGTATTTTAAGGCAAACACTCTAGAAGGTAATTAATAATAGATTACAATCGGCTGTAAATTTGAAGAATGTAATAATTCCTTCTCACAATAAAAATCTTTCTCCAGTCAAATGACATTAAATATTATATCTAATTTTATCATATAAAACGTTTCGACAATTACATGTCATTGTCAATTAACCATACAACTTTCTGAATCATTTCCTCTTTATCATCAACTCGAAAAGAGATACAAGTCACAAATATATTTTTATTATTTATTGTCATTTTTTAAAAGTTTTACTTGGAGGATAATTGACCTCCAAGTAAAACTTTTAAAAAATGACAATAAATAATAAAAAGATATTTGTGACTTGTAACTCTTTTCGAGTTGATGATAAAGAGGAAATGGTGCAGAAAGTTATTTGGTTGATTGAAAATGACATGCAATTGTCGAAACGTTTTATATGATAAAATTATATATCATAAATGACTGGAGACAGGTTTTTATCGTGAGAAGGAATTATTAGATAAATTCAGTCCCGTTTAAATCATTTTAAAATAAATTTGAAGAATGTTAATGTTTTATATTAAAATAGTAATTTCAAAAAAGAAAAGTAGAATTTAGCACCTGAAAGCTATGAGGTTTTGCATATTGTGCTTATCGAAAATACCGAATTATTTTTGTGTTACGTGTTTGACTTTATATGAAATAATTTCGTGTCTCACTTAGTTCTCAACAATGCTTGAATTAATTTGTTTAAATTTATAATAGAAATCTGACTGGGCATCAACAAATATTATGAAGATATTAAGTATTTTCAATATAAATCTAATACTTGTTAGTTGTGATTTTTATTTTGTATTTTTTTTAATTGACCGGATCATACCTTTTAGTTCATATTTATTTTCAATTACTTATGTAAATTCCGTATGATTTTTATAATGTAGCCTCCTATAAGACCTGTTCCCAGAATACAATTATTTTTTTATTCTATTGTATTTTAAATCCATTCAACGCTAACCACATCATGCACAAGTACAGAGTTTCATCGATTTTTGGAAAAAATCCAAGTAATTATTTTTCTTTTCAAATTAGAGTATTATTTTCATATATTTAAATTATATCACAATGGTGCGCTCATTAAATTATTTTATTTATACATTTTTTTCTTTAGAAAAAAAATGTTGGATAAAAATATATCGGAGCATTAATCGCTGTTTTTAGGGCTTTCCATCGTTGTTTCTTTCCCAATTCTATATTTCCTTACATAACAGCATAACTATAAAAATAATTAAAAAAACCCTAAGGCTTCGAACCTACTATCTTGGGCATGTTAGCTTGTTATACTAACCACTACACCGCATTTATTTATTTATTAGTACAAAGGACATGTCAAGCGTATATTTTACTCTTCTTTTTTTTTAATTCAATATTAAATATTGCTGAGCTTGGTGAACCAACGGTATCATAATTTTACCATTAATCATTTATCATCTCCATCATATCATACCCCCAATAATCATATCAGTTAACATTTAGATTTTATTTACGCTAGGCTAGCAATTATTTAGGAGCGGAGTGGCTCAGTGTCAGAGCACTGAGTTGCCATGCCGAAAATCCTGGTTCTAATCCCGCTGTTGGCAAGACTTTTATTTAGCCTGTTAGCAGCCGGAGATGGATCTTATGGGAGCTAGGACCCTCCTGGGGCTCATCCAGCATCTTTAAATTGGGTACCCAAAATAAGGCTGGGAATCTGGCGGTTGAGCGTGATCTTGGACAAATCACCTCCCTGCACAACCGTTGTTCATTAAACAGTACTGTCTCTACCAGGTACTGAACCCCAGACCAGTTCACGGGTTGTAGTGGTACAGGTTTTTAATCAATTATCAAAAGGATGATCATTAATTTCCGAGTTCCAGAAACTTTCTCATTTCTCATCTAAAACTCGACTTCTACAAAATCGGAAGCTTTAAAAAATAATTCAACTAAGAAAGAACCGAGGAGGAACGTAAGGTTGAGGAGCTTAGTTAGAAATCCTTTGATTATGTAAGTGGTGGAAGGAGGGAGGTAATGTAATGAAGTAAGGGCGCTTGTAGGTCCTTGTCTCGCCGGGCTTAAGGGCTTTAGCAAGATTATCTTCTCTATTATCCTCCATTACTGATTTACAATTACCTTACGTATTCCTTCACTCGGCACGGACTGAGACTCAAATACGGAAATCGGTAATATTATTATTGATTTTAATCGAAAAGATGATAAACTGTAATGACTGTATAGAGTGTTCTTTATGAGTTATGTGTTTTAGTAAATTAAATTTTATTTTCTGCTTCATGTTTATAAAGATGCCCTATACCTCTCTTATGGTCAGCTCAATCCAGAAAAATGATTAACTTTTTTTTTTCAAACTAATTTATTGAAATTTACAACTGTATTATAATAATACAACAAGGGAATAGAATGAATGATACGTAGAATAGAAAGCATAGATAAAGGCAAGTAGATCTTCTTTTCAAACGGCTTGGAGAATTGTCAGGAATTGAAGAGGTTGCTAGGTTTGAAACTGTAGGAAAAAGGTTTCTCATGAAAGAATCTATTTCATCAATCTAAAGAATCTATCTATGCAAATGGTACGTTAAGGTCATTATGGGTGACTTTATTAATAAGTGAGGATTATTGAGGATTTTATGAATGATTGTGGATTGTCAGGATTGGATACGGGAGGTGTTCAATCCCTTAGTGGACCCCCAGAGCTCTCCGCAAGACCAATAAATCATTAGTACTTCGAAAATTATCCTTTCAAATTTTAATATTTTTTTTATTACCATTTCATTATATTCTTTTTGGTAAAGAAGGGTCTATATGCCGTAATAAATAAGTATTATTCGACTTAGATTATCATAACTGAAATGTCTGGACCGGGTGTCTATTACAGTTCTTCTCATGGAAGTATTTTACCACCACCCCTAATATATATAATATTTCTATTTCGTCAAGAGAACCGTAATTATTTTACGGAGGAATTTTTTTAATACTTGTCTGTATTCAACCTGCACATCATTATAGTTAAATATGTTATCTTATAGTTTTATATGATTATTTTATTATATTTAATAGCATGTTATAACATAATATTTTGTTGCAGTTTGGGCAGAAACTACCGACTACAGGGATAGCTCTCATATGGAGCAGACCCAACTCAGCTTCCAGCCTCCACGACCTAGGAATCGCGACAGGAAAGGTGAGGGTGAGCTCATTGTTTAATTATTATTTCTGAATTATTGTTGGTTATTATTAAAATAATTAAATGCAAAAAATAATGTAATATCAACTACAATATTCACCTTATGGATGATTACCTGGTTTGTAACATTAATTCAGAATTACCGTCTAATTTGTTATTCGTTATTACAAAGTTTCTACTGTTTATATTAAGTTGACATGTACCGTGTACCTGTGGTATACTTAAAGGCCTTATTATTTTGATTTGGTTTTTATTTCTATTAAACTGCGTTGGAGCCGAAACAACTGAAATTTAGTTATGTCAGAAATACACGGTAAAATATTCCAGTTTAAATTATTGAATGACATCCTAAAATATTGCATTGACTGAAAACAATATTCCCACCTTTAAAAACATTATATAATATTTAATGTATTAGTAATTTAAAAAAAAAATTGAAATATCAAACAATAGACACTTCATTTAAATAAATCACAAATCATTTCTATGTTGTTCTTATTCCGAAGAATCTAACTTAAATTTTGCCTATCCAGTTATAATTAAGATAATGATCTTTAAGGAGTATCTGATACCGCGCAGGCTCGATACCCCCATTTAAAGACCCTTCCGAAGGACAGCATAACGTAGGATATTTTTACTCCCTTAAAAATCATAGGACGGTGATCCTATTTCGTCTATGCTAAGCCATATCATCGACTAGAAATCATATTTCGTTATTATTATTAAGTTATCAGAAAAAAATAAGAATCGGAGAGATTTTCTGTCTTTGTTGGAAAAATGGGAAGCTAATCTCTTCCCCTCTTCCTCTTCGGTATCAGTAAACGGGCGAAGTCTGAGCTTGAATATATTGTGAGGAGCAGTTCGATGGGAAAACTTCGGAGCACTTCGCCTCAAAGTACACTTCCTAAGTCCGCCTAACAACTGGCATCCTCCAAACGTACAATATTTTTTCTTTATTAGGACTTTGTGAGTCCTTTCGAGGATTTGTGTGACTTTTGTTAAGAGAAGTAGTATTATTTAGCTGACATTCGAATTGTATCCTCTTAAATTGGTGTTGCTTTATTAAAAATAACGGTTTTCTTCTAAAAAATTTTTAGAAAAGGAATTATTCTCACATTATAATTTTATAATAACCTGTATTGGTCTTGGGTTCAGCACGTTGTAAAGACTTTACTGTTATTAGGACAATGGTTGTGTAGGGAGATGATCTGTCCTAGATCAAGCTCAACCGCCAGAATTTTCCTTTTATTTTGGAGGATCACTTTAAAGAGGATGGGTGAGCCCCAAGGAGGTCCTGGATTTGCTTGACATAACAATCATTGCCCTTACGGAATACAGACAACAAAACACAAAAAATAATAAATATAATCTATCAATCTGATAAAGAAGTTTAAATTTAAAACGAATAAACGGCAACCAACGCCTACTTTTCTATACACATTTGCACGGCATCCAGGAGAAAGGAGCCAATCTAAAAATATGTGGAAGAATGAGTTGGTGTTGATTTTGATTGGGATTAAAAAAAAAAAAACCTTTAGCACTATAACCTATAAAGGACCGCGGGATCAGTACATTCTGAAGACTGTTCAGTTTCTTGAACAACATTTTTGGAGTGAGGTGATTTATCCATGATCTCGATCACCCACCAGGTTTTGCCTAGTACCCAATTTATAGAGCTGGGTGAGCCCCAGAAGGGTCTGCAGATCTCACAGGGTCCATCTGTGGCTGTAGATTGAATAACTTCTCTGCCACAGCCGGATTTGAAACCATGGCCTTCTGCATAGTGCTCTACACACTCACATACCCGCCCCCCTCTTGATATTTTATTTTAAACAAATTGCAATGTTTTCATATTATAGAATTAAAGTCTCCGACAGAAAAGCAAACCAATAAACTTTAAAAAATATTAAGGTTTTAGTTGATAGCTTTGAATCGAGTCTATTCAAAACGTGTTAAATGAGGTTTTACTTGATGTTTAATGTTTACGTTAATGAGGATAATGTGTACGGCGTTTTGTAGAAAGGAACTGAACCTATTTGTTAAAGTTGTGTAAATTAGATTACTCTGCCTGTTTCCTTATAACTCATGTGAGAAATAAAATAAAATAAATAATATGAAATTTTATTTTATTTAAGCCTTTTTTCGAACGTACACAAGTTTAGTCTTATTTCCTATCTAATTTTATTTGATGTTTTTTTCTTTCAAAATTTGCTTAGTTCATTATAAATAATTGTAAATATGTACAAAAAGAAGTTAAATTATTTATTTTTACTGTCACAAATGTTATGTTTTCAATATTTTTTTTGAAAACATTTTGTTTTTTTCTATAGAGCAGGTGTTGGAGGGCATTTATTTTAACAGAGGGGGGGGGCGTGGTACAAACAAGGTTGGGAATCACTGATCTAGAGAGAGTTACTTGCATTGAGGAAATCGGAATCGTGTCATTCCCGTAGTTTTTGGTTCGAATGGAGATTTAATATAAGCAATAACTCCTTTTCAAGCATACATGTCTTAGCCCCTTATGCACTACGAGAATAAAGAAATGAAATGTCAGGTATGTCGTTTCTGAATTAAAAAGCTTCAACCAATACAATTGCTACAGAAAATCCCAATTTTGATAATGTGTCTCTTTTGAAGGAGCGATGGAACAGGATTTGAGGACAATGTATGTTTGCTTAAACGGGGTGGCTATGCCCTCCATTTCGTAGCCTCCCCGAAACATAGACAGGGAGATATCATGAAAGAATAGAGCGCAATGACTCCCGATGAGAGGGCCAATTACTTACTCGCCCACCCCAAGAAGAGCAGGGTGCGAGGTCTATTCCTGGCGGCCGTGGTTGTTTGTCAAGACGCTCCTTCATCATCGGGAGATTAGGACGAGAAGGGAGATATATTACCGCTCCCGGCCTCATCTGTAATCACTAAACCTCTGTCACCCTTTACCGCCTCGGTATGTTCTCCATTTTTTTTTTTTTATTATAACAGGAACCTAAACATTTTTCACTCGTGCGTACAATATGGAAGTGCTTTTATGAAAACATTAAATAAATTTTAAATGGAAATGGTTGACTAAATAATTCTAAGAGTGGTGTAAAATGCAGGGGATGCAGTCAATGAATACAAAAAATAAGAATGACTTACGTTTTGGGCTAAGATTTAGGCCATCTTCAGGGCAGAGAGATAATGAGTACAACTGCAACTCAATAAAGTTGGACTCTTCATTCAATTTTTTCTTAACGATTTGTATTTTTTTTTTTGTATCATTCATTTGTAGTTGGATTATATCCTTTTTGTTGTGGGGATGTTCTATATAAGAGAAGAGTTTTTAAACGAAACAATTTCAGAAATGTTCCATCAAAATCGTTACAGTGTATGGCTGGGATGACCAACCCAAATGATTATCCGTAAAAGACTCTGGAACTTCGGAAGTTCATCATAACTCCGCAGGCCGCATATAAAATTACATATTTCCATATTTGATTCCATACTTTTTTTTTTAAATTTAAACATATTGGGTATTGACCAGGGTAGCTAAATCCGTATATTTCTATATTCAATTGAGATTAATGAATGGGCAGAGGACTTGGAAACAACTATGAGGAAAAGACCATTAACTTTCTACAGGGAATTTGGATGGATCCTAGAAGGTAGAATAAGCAAATATTCATTAAGATAGACAACCTGAAAAGCCAGAGTGGTACTGGAAAGCAAATGGAAGAAGGACTGAAAAGACTTGGAATTACCGATGAGGAGTGCCTGGACAAAGAATGATTTAGGAGGAGAGTAAAAAAGATTAGTGTTCTTGTGGAAGAGCGAACGAAATGGAGGGAATGGGGGATGGAGAGAGAGAAAATGGCAACATCCAGAAAAGAGTATGAAGGATTATTGGAGGAGAGGAAGAACGAGATAAAAACAAATCAGCGTGGTCTTCTCCAGGCCGGTTCGCAAACAAGTAATAATAAAATGATTAATATGTTTACTATTACATTAATATATCAAAGATAATACGATCGTAACCTCGTAAAACGCGTAATGTAATCGTTGTAATGATTTTATCTAATAATACCGACAGTAGATTTCCGAATATATTATTAATGAATGCGTTTTCCACTACTTTGTTCATTATAATAGAAGTATTCTGTTAATTTGGGATGATCTCGGGATGCAAAATGTCCATGGTCCACGGGTTGGCTAAAACCCCTGATCTATATAGTCTCTACTTCAAATTAATACAAATGCGCATCCGCAATGATAAACTACTACGATAAAATTTGGATTCGGCGTTTCTACGAAATCTAATGAACCATTTTTAAAATAAAATATTTCTTGAAAGGAAAATGTGTTTTTAATAGCGTAATTAAAAATACAGGGTGGAGTTTTTCTAACAAAACAATAGAACCAAATCCCTGAAACTTTCCTCAAATTCAGATTAGCGGCAGAGGAATTGACTAAAAGGATACAGGGTATTGTTAGAGGGAATCTGGCAGACAATCTCAGCGAATTGATAGTAATTATGGAGGTTTCCATAGAAGGGTGGAATGGACAAAAGGTTGCGAATCTCGAAGGAGCCACACTAAGGTATCCCTTGTTCAGGGAGTTCATCTAGGGGGAGATTGTGATGAATTATGGACCCTTTGCATTTTAACCAAGGAATGACTTAAGCACTAGACATCAAAGAGTCATCATCCACGCAAGACAACCAACAAGTCTGGATGACTGGACTGTTGTGGATATGAGTAAACTTTAAAAATAAACCAACTTAAATTAAAAAAAAAACAGATCGTCAGCACTCGTATATATATCCCATTTATACGTATATCCTTGTGGGTTTGCTCCCAAAAATAGAAATGAATAAAAAAATTTCCCTGACGTCTATAACCTAAAACTCGAGTATAAACATTCAATTCTGAAGATTTTTTTTTTATTTTCTGCATGAACAAAATGCTTCTCTTCTCACCTTTAGTTGCTGGGCAAAAACAAGAAGTAGTGAAGTAATTTATGTAAATAATTCTTCATTATTATATTGTCGTTGAAAGGAAAGTTACAAGCGTCGAAAAAAAATTCCTCTATTCATTCAACATTACAACATTGTAAATATTAAATAATTGCCGTAGACATAGAAAAAAATTAAACAATTCCTGAATGTATCTACTTGATATATGACTCTGTTATTAATATTTTTGAAAACTGTTATACATGTTACATAGCTGTCCACTAATTTGCAAATCAGTTATCCTGAAACTATTTTTTTTAAAACAGTAACTGTTGTTTTAAGTGACGTAACATTTATATCAATTGTTATTTATGATTTTGGGCCAATTTTCAATTCAGTTTCAATTTTCTTAATTAGGACTAACAAACGATTTGGAACATTGAGCTCGGGTATTATCTATGTATTTATTTGCTATCGTGGTTATTAGTCTGTTATTTCTCAACTGTTGTGCAAGATCCGAATAGAATCCGGTTATTTGTTTATATTGTTATTTAATGATTTGTTGTTATTTCCCTAATTATGATTATCCATGGTGGATTACAGATTGTTACAATTGTACAGCATTATCAGCTACAGTTATAACCGCTAATTTTAGTACGTCTATTATTTTATCTGGTTTTAATTTTATACAATCTTGATAATTAAATTATTCGATTCCATGTACAAAGAACGTAAAACCCGCGTATGAACATTCATTACCTGCATGAATAAAATGCTTCCCTTCTTATCTTCAGTAGGTTGGGAGGTAAGAAGAGAGTATAATTTTCATGAGAGAGCATATAAATATTATTTTTTTAAAGATTTTGAGGTTCGATGAATAAATATAAACAATATTTTCGCAATTATTCAAGAATTTACTCCAATATCTATGCCTAAGAGTAAAAAAAACTTTAGTGTTGACGCTAAATAATAGTAGCCCACAGTATAACTCATAGATCTAACTACGCGTGAACTTTTAAAATACCCTGGTAAGTACGATTAGTAGGATAATAACTTTTCTTTGCAAAACTTGAAATATTTAAATTAGAAAAAATACTATAAAGAAAAAAAGTTGTAAAAAGATATGCTGGAATTCTATTCTTATCATCCAATAGAATTCCAGCTTACTCCCAATCTCACACTTCTCTTACGATGCTTCTAGCATCGTAAAAGAGATTCTCTCAATCCTATTTCTCCTCAATAATAATTTTTAAAAATAAATAAAATAACTGTACTACTAAAATTTATTAAGAGTCTCGGGTTCCGTACCTGGCGTTGTGTAGAGACTGTACTGTTTCTTAACATTGATAAACAGTTTATTAAATTATAAATTGGTATAATTTATGAATATAACAATACTCAGGTACAGGTTAGTAAAATATATTTATCAAGTTTTGATTGCCTTGATTAGCAGGCTCATAATCTTAAAATAGCAAATACTAAAACTTTTAAATAGATGCTAATGGTATGGCATTTCTGAATAAAAGTCAGCCTTGTCTGAAAGAGTTTTTATTCAAAATAGTACTACTGAAATCTATTTATTTGTACTTGCGGGAAGGGCTTGCGTTGAGGCTTACAGAATTTAGGAGAGATTCCACCATGTGTGTTATGTCAATAAAAATCCTGTACCATTAAAACTAATGTAGTATCGGGTTAAGTACGTGGTAGAGACTCAACCGTTTCTAAGACAATGGTTGTTAGTGCAGGGAGCTGATTTTCAGAGTGAGATCTCACAGGATCCATTCGTGGCTGATAGTATTTTCTGTAGTTAATCTACTACAACGAGATTTAAACCCGGGACCTTCGGTACGGCAACTCTCCTTCTCTCTACTTCTGACCCATTCCGCTCCCTATTATTGATATAAATATTTCAAAAATAACTAATGGGGTAAGAAAAAAAATTTATAAAAATTGTCAACATACTGCATTGTAAAAACAACATATATAGCGAAGAGATAAAACAGAGGAGCGAAGAGAGATAGATCAACATGAGAGAGCCGCTTTGTAGGGAACAAGCTCGACAGCTAACTGTCACACCCGGGGAAAAACGACATTCCCTAACTGCATTCTGATTGGTCAATAGCAATTAGTCATTCACCAATCACGTTTTGTAATCAGCGTCGGGTTGGAGACGGGAGGGGGAAGTTCGTTTTATTTCTGCCCCTCTGTGAATGGGGAATCGAATAAAATTTGTTAATGATGTTTTCATTGGATAATTGTAACTTTGCCATCAAATGGAATAAAGCGTAATAAGCCTTATTTCAACAGGCTAGTTAATCCTTCATTCGCTTTCCCGCCTCATTTGATTAATCTGATATGTGTCGAAGCGATTAATTAGTTTAATCACTAAACATCATGGATAATTAGATTTCAGGTTCAATAATGAATGTAAAACAATATTTTGTCATCGGTGCGAGAATTTATTATTCCCGTTCTGTATTTTGCAGTAAATAATACTTAGGGGTCACATAAAATGTAGTTGTTACCATAAAAACCTCCTTTGCCCAACGTCGCGGGTTCAAAGCCCGTCAATTGGCCTTAGGATTTTTTAAAGAGTGTAAAAAATACTTGATTATGGCGTTATTCGGAAAGGACGTAAAATCGAGCATTCGAGCCTGTGCAGTGTCAGGTACTCTTTAAAAATCCCTATCCTAATTATACTAATGAATTTTAATGAATAGGCAAAACTGATGACTCCCAATGTAGCACCGTCCGATTAGCCATACCAGCATAAAGTGACGCAAAATGAATAAACAGATACATAAGTAAATAATACGACGCAAAGTACAATTTATTTACCATATATTCAACATATAAAAATACATTACATGAATGCTTATCTAATACATTAAATCACTATTTCACCAACAAATATAATAAAAGTTAGTTTCAATTCCATCATAAATTCACTAATATTCAACAAGACTAAAACTGCAGGCCTTTTATTTTTTTTACCAATATTCGCATTCCAACATAATATTATTTTTTTAAACATCTGCTGTTTAGTTTTTGAATAAATCATGTAGCCTTCAGGGAGTGGGAGTGCAGTGTAAAGAGCGCTGAGATGCTGTGCCCAAGTCCCGGGTTCTCATCCAACTGTGGCAGAAAATTATTCGATCTGTCCACAGCTATGAATGGATCTTGTGGGATCTGGAGATCTTACCGGGACTCACCCAGTCTAAAAATTGAGTACTCATGATTAGGGGGAAGTCATAGGGGAAGAATCTATGACCGATCACCTCCCTGCAGAACCGTTGTCCTAGGAACTCTAGAGACTCTCTTCTGAACCCTGAAGTAAGATACGGATATCCCGAAAATTCCATTTAATATCCTGTTCCTAATTTAATTTGTAGAGTATATTGGATTACAATAACCCAATGAGAAAGCAACTATTATAAAACTAGAATCAAAAGAGAAAAGTTATTTCTAGTACAATTATGAAATAAACACAATGATTAGTTGTACCAATATATTATACCTAACTATGCTAATTGGCCAGAAACCATGGACCATAACTGATTTTTTTTCAAAATTCATAACATCTTACAAAAGATGTTTGAATGAGTGTCATTGAAAGCTGTTCTTTATCTATGTAGGTTACCAATAGCTTTGTGCCTCTGACGTTTTATGGTGTCAATATTATAAGATGTTTGCAGTTAGAATATTTCATCGATTTCGTAACAAATTTCCTTCTCCAAGGTCGGTTTCTGCAGTTTTTTTTGAAGAAGGTCAACCAAGGTAATGATTATGACATAACTTTTTAAGAGTGTTATTGGAATAATATCATCTTGTCAACTGTTAACAAAATATTATTTTTGCCTAAAAATTATTTGTTATTAACACTTTATTTATGTAATCAAACGTCGCCAGGGGCCGGCTGTAGTTTTGAAGGAGTAACTAGAAAACATTATGTAAATTTATGAAATAATTCAACGTGCACTATCTGCAAAAAATACTTTGAACAACACATTTACATATATGTTCCGGTATTTGTGTAATCCTACATAAAATATATGGATTTTCTAATTTTGTTCACATAGCAAACACGATAACCCCTTCGCATATCCATTTTTATTTCTGATATTTTATTCCTCCGGATAATCTTTTAATCTATTTGAAATGAATGACATTAGATGTTGCAGGGTTACTATCATTAGTTTTCGGATTTGCTAATTCATATTCATATTATATCGATATTCAGGTATTCATTTACACATAGTAGAAAAATCTTATTATAGTTTTCAGAAAATATTAATTAATAATTGTTTTCAATTTTACAATGTATTAAAGCCTCTTCCCTTAATTTCGATTTTTTCCACCGACTGTTAGACTTATGATAGCATTTTTTTAATAATTTATTTAATGTAATTTACAACTGTATTGTATTAATACATCCAGTAAATAGAATGAATGTATACAATGACATGAAATGGGAAGTACAGAAACTACCCAGTGGCAGTACTCAAATAGCAAGTTCAACTTACTAGACCACGAGGCCAACTTCTTTTCAGACGCCTCGGAGGATTAGCAGGAATTGAAGAGGTCGCTAGGTTTGAAACTAGTGGGATTGAGTGGGAATGAAGTTAGTCATGAAAAGATTGATATCGGATCAGCAACAAATGGGACATTAAAGTCGTGATGGATTCCTCTGTTCGTAACAAAATAAGGAGCATTGAGGGTTTTACGAAGGATTATGGATTCTAAGGATTGAATACCAAATGAATTTGATGGTTTAGTGTAGCCCCAAAGCTCTATTCCGTAAGTGCAGATGGGTCTAATGATTGTCATGTATATGAGTCTTTTGTAATTTGAGAGGTTAAAGGGTTTGTCTAGTAATGTTGAAGTAGCCTGAAACGGCGTGTTGTTATGATAACACTAAAATGTTAAATTAATTTCGATGATTTTTTAATACTTTATGTCATCATCTGGTTATTAAAATAAATTTACTTATTTGTCTTTATATTTATTTATTTATTGCAAGTTCCTAGTACATATAAACAGTTTTCATATTAACAAGTGAATGCATTATTAACTCTAAATAACAAGAAAATGGGTATAGAACCAAAACATTGTCATGAAGAGGAGTTAAAACACATAGGTTACACAAAAAAGGGTTACGATGAAAGCTGAATCGTAAAAAATATTGGGGGAGGAGGGAGTAAAAATGGAGTTTAGTCTTTTTCCAAGGAGTGGGTGGCGGTTTTGTGACAAATCAAATTTTTTAAAATGTATATTAAAACTAAAAATATAAAACTGTTGGGGCTTCTGACAAATATTAAGCTTGATTCTGCCTATTTTATCTATAACATCTTTTGGTTCTACTATCGCTTTTGCGGTTTGAAGTAACGTATGAAATAGAAAGTTTATAAAATGATTTAATGCACTGTTTCAACTATCAACGTGAAATGTTAATAGTACTGCTGTAAACGTTATTGTTGGAGTAAAAAAATTGTTGAGGATGACTTATAAAGTTAGCATTATCAGATTCTTATTATTTTTTGGTTCTTTTCCAAACAACTAGTCGATTCCTACTGTTATTCTTCGCCATTGTGATACAAAAGCGTGTCGACAATATTGAGATTTTTTATACCAAGAATTTCTAATATATCAAATTTTATTATCTTTTACTAAAATCAATACATTCCCTCCTTACTCTGCTGAAACCCGTTTCTGAATCCATCCCCTTTGGCTCTTCAAGAATATGTGAAAGCGGATTTTATTGCGATGGGGCTTCAGCAACCCTCGGATGGTAGTCCCTTCCCTACCTCCGCCATTTACGACCCTATTCTAACCAGATTGGCTTCTCGCGGATTCCCTTCGAGGATTTTCAAGGCATTTCTTTCATGGGTTCCGTGAAAATCTCGAGGTGAGGTACAAATCGAATTTGGATACGAGCGAATCCATCTATACATTAGGATGGTCCAAAAACATATCAATTTTACATAAAATTACTACAGTAATCCATGTAAATCATGATACAATTGTAAGTACAATATTTACTTTTCTTGTAAACTGATTTCTCATTTTAATCAAGCAGTTCTCTAATAACTATATTCGGTTCATTTGCAACAAATATATTTTATTTTTTTAATTAACACTTTTTGATATTATTTTATTATTGTTAATGGTTTTCTCAGATTGAGGTTTTCTTCAACCAAGCATATTAGTTAACCCAAAATTCCTGCGAAATCTTTTTTTATATATTCACTTAATTACTTTATATTCTCTTAAATGTATTATTATTAGCGATATATGATCCTTTCTAAATTGTGTTTTTTTAAAACCTCTTTGATATTTCCCCTTTTAAATAATCTCTGTGGATAAGTATTTTTGGCTACAGAAGCCCTACGAAACCATATTGTGTTAATGTTTATATGTTTTGTATCTTGACTGATTGTTTTTTCGATCAGGTCTGTATTACGTTCTTTTAAAACATCTTCCACATTTCCACTATTGTGATGTCTTTTAAATAATCTATTTGGATAGGAATTTCTGGTTGCAAAAGTCCTAGATACCTACAAACATAGTCTTATTTTTTGTATATTTTGTCAAATGTTGACTGAATTTTTTATTTTATTTCTTTTTTTCAATCCGGTCTATACTATTATGTTCTTTTGAATCCTCTTACATATTTTACCTTTCAATCCAAAATATGTGTTCTGTCAAAGAAATTAAGAAGATGGACAAACTTTTTAAAAAATTAATTTACAGTATACACCATGAAATCATAGATGTCATCTCCAGTAATGTTCTTTTAAAATCACTTTGACATTTCTATTATTATTATATTTTTAGAGGAATGTATTTAGATAAGATTTACAAAAGTCTTAGGTACGATCCCATGTGGTTTTAATTTTTACATATTTGGTAAAATATTGACTGATTTATCGATCCGGTTAGTATTATGATGTTTTAATAGCTCTTCCACATTTTAACTACAAATAGCCAAGCAAATTAACAACCAGATTTTTAAAATTTAATTAATTAACAGAATGCACCTCTAAAACATCTCTTGATTGGTTCCTATGATTCTTTTCATAATTCTTCCATCTCTGCCATTCAGGTATTTGGGGAGTCACAGGGATCAAAACCGAAGAGCAAGGCGCCGAGGAGGGCAAGGAGGGAGGATCGGGACTGGGAAAGGGCAAGCCGGGAAAGAGACAGCGAAGGCAGAGGACACACTTCACCTCCCAGCAGTTGCAAGAGCTCGAGGCCACCTTCTCGAGGAACAGGTACCCCGACATGTCCACCCGGGAGGAGATCGCCATGTGGACCAACCTCACCGAAGCGAGGGTCAGGGTGAGTAGTATCAAGTTTATTCTTATTTTTAAATAATAATTTATATTTTTGTTATTTTCATTCAGGATTTCTTTGAATAAAGTGAAAGAAAAAAGCGTCAATAAAAATGAGAAAAAAAAGCCTTAGGCTCTGCCAAAAAGATTTTTGAAACACGACTAGGCGCTAGCCGTATCTTGGACGGGCGTGAATATTTTGTTCTCTTTCACTTCTCCAATGATGCTTCTTAAAAACGATGTTTGCTAAAATTATAGTATTGGTCATTTATAAGTGAAAAAATCTATGAATAAAAAGGAAAATATTTACCCACTATAGCATTAACTCATATAATGACCATTTTTACTCCAAAATATTATTAAAGATCATCCAGTTGGACTCCTGACCTTCAAATTTTATAATATTTTTTATATCAACTACAATATCTGTTTTGAATGTTGTTGGCATATATGCCATGTAGAATTTTATTGAGGCGTTCAGAATCATAAGCGGAGAACTCGAAACTTAATCATTGATTATTTCACATTTCTCAAGTTCTGGGAGTTAAAGATTACTCAATTAAGCTATCGAAAAATGTGGAAGAATCTTTTAATTATTAAATTATCATATAACTTTTTTAAATTAGGGATTTAACCGCCTCTGATCCTCAACGTCTCATTAATGATCATATGTAGTTTAAATATGATTAAACATCAGTCAATTCGGCTCGGAAAATCTAGATTTTATAATATTTTTTATATCAACTAAAAAATCTGGTTTAGGTTTTTGATCTATAGGTCGTGTTAATTAAAAGTTGGGTTTTGTTCTACTATCTTTTTGGACACTACAGCACATCCTGAGCCTTGGCCTCCTTCAAGTGTGTCTTCCACCACTCCGTTTCCTGAGCCCTTTCCCTCCAATTAGGTACACCTATAAAAAATATAAAAACGCTGATCCGCTGTTCATCTTTCTTCCTCAGCCCCCAGTTTTCAGGACTGTAGGTCACGACAGGTCAAATAAGAGGCATCTAAGATCAACACCTAAGTACTTTTTTTCAATCAGGTGGGTTTAAAACATCTTTGTTAGCCATGAAAGCATCTGTTGGCAGCTACTACAAATATCTTGCTCCACATCGTTGCAATTGTGTCTTTCAAAGGTATAATTATCTATGATCAAGAAGGAGTAACTATCCATCCGTGCATGTATTGAAATTTGGCTTTTGTTCTAAGATTAATAAATTTTTATCCAAATCGTGTTTAAAATTTCTTCCTCATTCACCGTAATGAGGTGTTATCTTTATGGCGCCTTCACGAAAATGATCGATCATTACCATTGATGAGATGGATTATTGACACATTTATTCTGTCTTTTTTTTTTTTGTTTTGTTTTTTAATGTAAACACAAGACAACAAAAATATGGGATAAGAGAGTGACACCGCCTGACCAGGTCGCCCCGCACCGACCGAGATAGGAGCTGGTTATCGCTGTGTGCTCGCCTTATCAGTGGCTAGCTCCATCGCTGATAAGCCCGAGCCGGCAAACAGGCTTACCAACATGGACAAACATTGTCCAACATCCCAACGTTATTTATGTTGCCTTTCGGGATGCCGCGCCGGTTCTGAGCGTTCTCCTCACAACTCCTGTTTCTGGGTTAAGGTTTAGTAAACAGAGAGATGAGCTGCTTCGATATCAGTACCTCATGAAGCTGATACCTATCAAGTATCCTATTTATATTCTAATACTGCCTTCTATATCAGACCTTTAGGATCAAAGCTAATAACTCCGAAACTTATGCTCCCAAAATTTCAGGTTCAGAACCGGAAAACAATGCGAAAGTATCTTGTTGGACAAAATTCCTTGATTAAGCGAGCGAAATCAACTTTTAAAATTTTGGAATTTAAAATTTCCGATTTTGATCCTGAACTTCTTGAAATATTGACAAAAAATACTATCCGGACTCCTCGCCTCTTCTCAGTATCAATTAAATATAAAGGCACAAAGGAATGAAGTATATAATTATTATTAATTTGTGATAGTTCACCATCCTCGTATCTTTATCCAAAAGACCTTTATTTACATGGTCAGCAAAAGCAAATATTTGATAAGATGTCCAACAAGAAAAGCTAGATTGGTTGCTCTAAGGAGATGAGTGAAGCGCTAAAAATACTTGTAATTACTGTTGAGGACTGCCTGGACTGAGAGAGAGATAGCAGGCAACTGAAAAACATCAAGGTTCTAGTGGAGGAGAGAATGAACGATTATTGAAGGAGAAGAAAGAATGAGAGCATATAAAAACATGATGCCTACATATTCCTTCGTTGGTCGTTTAGACTGTATGCAGTAGAAACTGTACTGTTTCTCGAGCAACGGTTGTGCAGGGAGGTGATATGTCCCATATCATGCTCAATAGCCAGGTTTTCCCTTCAATTAAAAGTATTCACTTTATGGAGGGTGTGCAACACAGGAGTCAGCTCTGCCCACAGGGTACATCAGCTGTACAAATATAGTTGCTCCATAATCTGGATGGTAATATTTTACGCGAAGGGTTTCGTATTATATTACAAACTTCATTAATCTCCAGAACAGTAGGAGAAATAGATTGCGTTATAAATTAATGTACACCAGAGAGGGGGTAGTATAAATCTAATTACGAGGAGACATACTGGCCATTAACTATTCCAGCCACATACATAGCGACCCCCACTTCTTCCTCCCCGGGGGCTCCCCTGTCTCTGGAACTGGAGGGGGAAAGGGATGAGGGGAAATAGGGGTGGAAGGGTGGAAGGGATTAAGTATAATTAGGATTGTAGTAAATCTCCGATGTCGCAGTTACACGTTACGGAGCAAAAAAATAAATAGTCCTTTACTTAGAATAAAATTCTACAGTTGTAATTAAACTATAATTCAAAGAAATATATTTATTTAAGAGCCAACTTGTGCGTATTTATGTAATCACGTATCATATACATTCAATACACAACAATATTGTACTGTAGTCATTATGGTTGTTTAAAATGTTTACAGTTTAAAACCATTTACTGTCTAATTGTATTTAACTGTATTTAAAATTAAAAATTTCAGATGTTAAAAGGACCATATCAATGCTCAACTCGGTATTATGGAATAGAAACATTATCCTCCCCCCCCCCAAAAAAAAATATATATACAATTGTATATTACTAAGCATTATGACATGGATCAGAAACTTGGACGTTGAAAAGCAACTCATGAAAAAAAACTCCTAACCGCGGAAACGGACTACTGCAGACGAGCGGCGGGAATATCCAGACAAAGCAAGAATGGACAAAGTAAGAAATGCGAACATCAGAGAAAATATGGAGGCTGAAAGAACCATTCTGGAAGATATTGGAATAAAACTAAAAATAAGGTTGGAAAAAACGCCTGAAATGGTATGGACATTTGAAAAGAATTCCTGAAGGAAGGCTACTCAGAGTAATCCACCTATGGAAAATTAGGTGTACAAGAAGACGAGGAATCCATGATGGCTCATGGTCTACGGGAAGAATTAACCTTTGATAGGACATTATGGAAGGTAGGCATCCAATCATTAGGTTAAGGAAACCCACTATTATTGGGTAAACTCCTGTTAAAAAAAACTCTATTTTGCGACAAAAACAAACTTTTTCAATCAAGATCTGAAATTCGTAGCTCCAGTCCTTAACTCTCACTTTAATATTTTATTTTATTATTAAGGGTTTCCTTCAAACAGCCATCTTATAACCATGTAAATAATCATTTTATTTCCTATGGCCGTGCATACTTTCCTCAACTCCTTTTGTCCACCTTTTCCGTTGTCTTCCTCGCCATTTTCTCTCTTCAGCATTCCAATTGAAACTTAAATTGGACAACCTTTCCTCCTTTATTCACCTGAGATTACCGTTCCAACCGTTTACTATTCCAATCACTTTTTCCTCAATATTTCGTAGGAGTTTTGTTGGGCTTACACTAGCTCTCATATTTCAACATAAGTCAAAATATTAGAATATTTTCTTAATAAATAAATACGACTTTGGTATTCCGAAAATGCCTTTTTCCCCGCTCGCTACTTGAATGGAGTAGAGATAATGTTTATAATGCTACACTCTGTATCTGAAGTGTTAAATAAATAAAAAGGTTGTTGTGGTTATATATTTTTCATCGGATTGTTTTCCTTGAGGTAGACAGAACACCGCATATAGACTCGAAAAATTTAACTTGCATTATTACATCGTTTAAAACTTAATTGTATATCGAATTTATTGCCCTAATATTTACGAGCAGTCTAATAATATATTTTTATCTTTATATTTTTTATATTACCTCGAATTTTTTTATTGTTTTATAATAATCATAATAACGATATCTGTACCCCGGAGATAAAGTACATGATATCACATTATTGTATATTTCAGGAGGCCAATTTCCCACAATTTTGAACTACTAAAATGTGTTGTTTTTTTTCGTTACTTATGCTTCCAGCTTAAAGAAAATTGTATTGATAAGTAATTTGAAGTATTGATCATAGTATTTATTTATGAGAAATTACCTATAGCATTACATATTTTATAAACATCCTTTACTTCCCGGACACAGGTATATATCAATAGTTTAACCATCTCGGTTACATTGTCAAAAAAAAACGAATAAATAGGCCTATTAAATGCCAGAAAAATATTGTGCGCTGTCTCTCATTAATATTTTTAAATAGCATTATAATAAATTAAATTTTTGACCAAATCTCTTCCCTACACACTTCATATAATAATATAACGAGTTTCTGACGGTCCATTAATTTTACCATATATGATGATCTAACTGTTGTACATGTTGGAGGATGTCATTTCTCTTCATATTCCGCCGCCAGGCCTTGCCTGGGTTAAAATAGATTATCCGGGATTAAAATGTAATTGCAAACTACTTGCAGCTAATTAAATGGGGATGATGGGATAGGGGAATTTACCTGAATATCCTTCACAATAATTTCATCAGGGCTGCCGTCCAAATCCGTTGGGGTCGTTTTCGGCGAAATACACCCCCTGGGGGAAGGGCTCGGATGGGGGCTTACAGAATTTAGGGGAGGTTCCATCGTCGCCATGATCCTCCTACCGGATATCAATGAGGAACTTTAATCTCGTCCTGGATAACGCGTGACTACTAGAATATCATAGATATATGATATGCCTATATAATATAATAGAATATGATATGGATACGAATAACAGTTTGCTATACGGTTAACGTTTTGTTAAAAAGTATAAATATAGTTATGAATGTAGCGAAACTTACATATTCCTAGTGTAAGAAATATGGAATCGATTCCGCAGGTTGTCGCTTCGAGTTAAGTCACAAAAAGTTTTTACTTTTTTATTCGTTTCCTTTTTTTAAATTCTCGAAGATAAAAATAATCGTGAGTTTTAGTATGAAAAATGAGACTAACTATGGGAATTGTGTATAATTCGGTAATAATTTCTTCAACAAATGGCCGTTTCAACAAACATTTCGAAGTATAGATAATAATATAACCTAGACTGTATGTGTAAGTCGTTTCTTTAATCTGAAGTTAGTAATAGTTTTGCGGAACAGATACCAAAAATATTTCAGAAATTTTAATCATTTTGATTAGCAGGATCATAATCTAAAAATACTAAAACTTTTAAATCAAAATCATTGCTGTGGAATTGCTAAGGTAGTTTATTCTACAATTGTTTACATCAAAAGATTCTTAAAATCAATGGTTAAAATTTTCTTTTAATTTTAGTAATATTTCTCTTTTTTTCTAAACTTTATCATTTTTCAACGTTAGTTTATGACTATAATATCTTCTTAATTATAAAAATCTTCTGATATATTAATTATGAATTGGATTAGTAATGGTACTGAAAATTTTATAAAAACCGATAAACTTTTTAGAATTTTGTTAGGTTTCAATTATTCACATTTTTATTTTTTTGGGGCACATTCATTCGTCACTAAACTGTGGACCTTACTTAGTAATATTTTACAACTTTGGACTATTTGTCCATTTGTTGGTTGGAAAAAGACTGGAAAGACAACGGAGAAATTTTGACATTTATTGGACAGAGCATTTATTAATCTCAAGAATTATTTCTTTTCAATTATCATACCGTAGAGTTGTGTAATATACCAAGTATTTAAAAAATAAAATTAATATCAAAAGTAAACAGTCAGTTCCTGCTACATATTTCAAAGTCAGGTTTCGGTGAAATTCCTCCATTATTTTCACTTGTTTTACAGTTACACACAGTTATACATATGTAATTCGATTTTAAGTATTCTTCTTCTTCCCATGGCTCTACAGCCCTTGCAGGGCCCTGGCCTCCGCAACAACGCCTCTCCAGTCCTCCCTGTCAGCGGCTCGACCTCTCCACTGTCTGATCCCCATCCTCTGCAGATCGCTCTCTACATCATTCAGCCATCGCAGCCTGGGCCTTCCTCTTCTTCTTTTGCCTCCTGGTTTGCTATATAATAGCTTCTTTGGGTACCTATCTTCTCCCATTCTTTCTACGTGCCCAAGCCATCTTATACGTGTAGATTTGACATAGATGACTAGGTCTGGTTCATTGTATAGGTCCTGAAGCTCTCTATTATTTCTAGACCTCCATTGGCCTTCATTACATACTGGCCCAAATATCTGCCGAAGCACCTTCCTCTCCCAGATCTGCAGCATCTTTTCGCATTCCTGTGTCAGGACCCACGTTTCACAAGCGTATGTAACAATCGGTCTTAGGATTGTTTTATAAATCAATAATTTTGCCCTCCGTGACAAGTTTCGAAATCTTAATGCTTTTCGCACTGCAAAGAGACATCTGTTCCCTGCTGAAATTCTTGCTTTAATTTCTGCAGTGATGTCATTCTTTCTTGTCACTAAAGCCCCCAGATATTTGAAGCTGTCCACTTTCTTAAAAGTGTGGTGGAGCAGTTGCACATGACTCAGCTCTTTCTGCCCATCATTTTTTGTGGCAATCATATATTGGGTTTTTCACGTTTTTATTGGGTTTTTTAAGTATTATTCTAATATAATATTCTAAGAGTAACTGTTCTTACCATTAAGCATTTAATTACTTAACATTTTTAAACTTTTCTCTCTATCTTTTTCGATGTATCTATCTAATTATTTTACTCCTGAAAACGTTATAATCAGAATTTCATAATTTTATTATTTAGTTGAAATAATAAAATTATGATATCTTTACTCTGGAGGTACCACGTCAATTTTTTGTTTGTTTGTTCTGCAGATCCATTTTTCCTTGAACTATTTGTGTCTTCATTACTCTTTATATTGTATTTACTTGTTATACAATTGTTATTTGTTGTTAATACACACACACATATATATATATTGTGGACTCCCTGGAGAGGACCGGGGTCTAAGCCCTAAGCTGTATCGAGGGCTGTACTTGGAGTGGGGAAGGGATTCTACTAATTGATTAGGGAGGGGATAATTCCAAGATGGCGGCCCCCCTTCCCCTCCTCTTATCGATACCTTCCTTTTCCTTGGCCAGCTTTAACTGACTCCCTTCTCTCCCTAACCCTTCTATAAGCCACCATTTAGAAATTTAAGCCTCAAGAAATATATTTAAATTTAAAAAAATAAAATCCGCACTCTAATTTTTAAAACAAAATAAAGTTATTCTGAATTAAATACAAATATTTCATTCATAGTTAAAAAAAGATGGGTAATTAATATATTAAAGTTTCTAAATATATTTTTATCCTTTAACCACTGCTTAACTATAACTTAGTATATAAAGGAATGCCAATCTGTCTTCCCGTTAAATGTAGCAAAAAAATAAAAATTCCTATGATAATGGTAAATATGTTTTATTATTTCTTACCGGGTAGAGGCGAAAAACTGATCATAAACTATCTTAGAAATAATTGCTAAATAATGTTCTTTTAATTTTAGTAACGTTTCTCTATTTGTTTTATTAATGTGCGTCGCAAGCGTAGCAACTTCGATCCTACAATATGATCAAAAGTTTATGATAAAAAATATCTTTTTAAATAATCATCTTATCAAATAAAAATAATTCCATTCAACAGCTAATAACTTTTACAAATGTAGATATTCGCTAGTAGATATATCGAAAATATTTCATCTTAAATAATGAATAATAAGAGAAACGTTTGGCTCTTCAAAAATCAGTTCTCCCTAAATTTTTCGACCTCCACCCGAACCATTTTCTTCTTAGAAAATAGTTTATTTATTTAGATAGATATTATATGTTTATATTTATTTAGATAGATATTATATGTTTATATTTATTTAGATAGATATTATATGTTTATATTTATTTAGATAGATATTATATGTTTATATTTATTTTTTCTGAAATGCATATATCACATTTAGCGAAATCGGTAATTTGGGTCGTTTCATGCGATATGTCCGTTTTCAGTGGAGAGGTTATTTAGTAAAACGACTTAATGAAAATGCGTTTTTGACTTAATAATTTGATTGAATAATTTTCAGAATTATACCATTAAGGAAGTTGTCCAAATTTCTGACCAGATGGAAATCTGCAGGAGATAAGTCTGGCGAATAAGATGTGAGAGGACTTCGTAACCCAGCTCTTTTAGTTTCTTCGCTGTCGGGCGTTGTCATGTAAGAGTATAGTCCCCTTATGATTAACCAATGCAGGTTTTTTTGAATAAGTTTTTGTTGCATTACGATCAACATGCACTGCTGAAAATGTGTATATGATGATATAACTTTTGGGTAGAAAGGGGAAATGAATAATCTATGAGTTAATTATTGCTTTATGATTTAATCCGTACCGCGAACTGAAAATTTCTCAAATCAAAGGCGAATACTTCTTTCCCCGAACAAGATGGTGATGTTTCTTGCTAAAAAAATTACATGAAAATCGCGTGTTTCCATGGTCATATTTGATAGCGTATTAATAATTTTTAAATTGAAGCGATAATAAATACCCAAAAAGTGGCAATTAATAACATCTCATTTAAATCTTTTAACATAAACATAATAAATAACAATTTTACATTAATTCCAACTTAAATGTTAGAATGAGCTGTTAGTTTTGAAATTGGTATAATCTATTTGGATAAATAAAAATAGTTTGTTCTTTTAAATTATTTTAATGATTATCATTTAATAATAAAATTTAAAAGTTCTATGGGGTTTAAAACGTCATTCTTTGCTAAGTGATAAAACATTTGCCCGTATTTTCAAAGTAATTCAAATGGAAACCTTTAGATATCACGAATATGAAAAAATGGACCTAATACCACTTTAAAAAAAATAATAGCTTAAATAATAAAGACGTACATTTCATAGGAAACGACCCATTAAAATTAGTACCAATTTTCTTTTTCCTTTGAATTAAATTAACGAAACAGTTTTTCTTGGAGACATAAATAAAAAATAAATTCAAATCATTCCATTTTTTAAAGCGAATCCAACTATAAAGCATGCAGAAGTATTAGGGATACAGTAATACTGACTTGTGTTATTCCGTAACTAACTGCTTTATGAGGTCCATGGAACGAGGTGTTGTTAGCCCTGACTTTAATCCTGAACCGTAAGGTTCAATCAGTCGGTAATTGCTGCAGTGCCTATTTCCAAGCAGATATCTCCCCTAACCAATAGTTAGTTCAAAAATTATTAGTGCTCAATAATTGACACTTCATTGGCAAGTCAATTTAAAAAAAAAAATGCTAACAACTATTTACCATGCAGTTTCAAACTGATTACATATCAAACTAATATTTTTTCTTGAAGCGGAAATAGTTGACTGGATATATATCTTAGAAGAGTGTGAAATAGTCAGGGGATGTGTTCAAGGAATTATACACGAAATAAGTTTCACTTACTTTATTTCTGCCAAAGTTTCGGCCTATTTTTTAAGCCATCATCGGGTCTGAAAATAAAAGAAAAAAGAATGTATTAAAATGCAGTACAAGATAAAGTATAACAGGTTATATAAATAGAAATGATAGAATGACAAGAAAGAAATACAAAGAGCAAAAGACAAACAAGAAATAATTTATGAGAAACAGCAACAATGGAAAGTGATACATTTTTTCTTGTTTTGCAAAGGCAACAGGTTACCTGCTTATACGACAGGCTCTGAAAACCACAACTGTTAATTTTGTCATTTCAATTCATTATAACAATCGTTTCACTCAATTTTTATGTTGTATTAATCCAATAAATTCTTTAATATATTTTAGTAAAGTCTATACCTGAAACTAGGGTGGTATATACTGTTTATGGATCCATCAATGACGGATTTTGGTTGCCTATATCGCCGATAAAAATGCATCCATTCAACTTCACTGCGTATAGTCAAACATATTTTTTCGATGTTATCATACGTGGTTTTGTGCCTTATAGATGACTCTATTTGAATTTTGTATCAATTATTAATCCTAAAGGAAATCGCTGTACATAAAAAAAGAAGTAGGTATTTTTCATAATTTTATTGGCATTTATTATGTCATTATTATTATTAATTATTAAAGTGAGTTTGTAGGTATGACTACTAAGTATTCATCATAATTTTGAAATATACAAAATTGGTTCTTAGTTCGAATCCAAATTTGTAATGTATACAATAGGAAATTTTGGAAATTAAGAGACATTTTTATTATGCGAACATATGAAGGGGGAGAGGGGGCTAGGGTGCTGCAGTGTGTAGAGTGCTAAATTGCTATGCTCAAATCCGATACATTATTTATGATGTTAACAGCAACGAATGGACCCATTGGGACCTATAGACCTTCCTGGGGTTCTCTCATCCACTACAAAGTAGATACACTAAATTATGCGAAAAAACCTGGCGTTTGAGAGTGATCTCGGACAATAATTGTCCACCTTGCACAAACGTTGTCCTAGAAACTAAGAATAGATAGAAGAAGAACTAAGAAGAAAATTGGTTGCATTTTAAGAAATTTATAATTAATACAATTTTCTTTATCCTTTGTATATTATTAAACGTGTAATTAGAAGTTTGAATCATAAAAACATAATTAGGCATAGTTAAAAAAGTAAGCTAAATATTTGGCCATGGATAAACCTGCAATTTTCTGCAACGGAACGAGGGCATGATTGCATTGCCATTGAGGTATCGATTGGACTGTTGACTTTGAAGAGGCACATCAATCTTTCTTCAAGATGAGGTATCTTGGTCAGAATCAAACAATTCATAACACCGACATTTTTTTTAAATTTTATTCTACGCCATATATAGTGCAACGTAACAAGAACATAAGTAGTTAACAGCAAAAGACGTGAATTACTTCTGACATATACTTTTTCTCATTATAATTATGTATTATGATGATTAAATAACTATGTATAATTAATTAGTAAATTTACCGGTATCAAACTAAAATATATTAGGCCATAAAAGATAAAATGGCGTTCTGCTGGATGACGCACCGTAATGTACTACACCTTTTTTTTGTATCAATTTATTCATGGTATATGTTCAGGGTTCTTTTTTAGTTTTTGAGTTATCAGTTTTTTACTTTAAGCCCATCAAATAATGAATAACAAAGTCTACCGAAATAGTTCTGCTGAAATCAGAGGTGGTTGCGATGTGAATTTATATTCTTTTTAGGCTGGTGAATAGAGTTTTCTACGATGGTTAAGGTGGTAACGAAGCATTTATATTTTTAAATATTCGTCAAATATTAATAAAAAAAGCAAAAACAAATTGGAAGTACGAATGCACGGAAGAACTTTTCAGAAATATCTTCAATCTTATGAGGCGAAATCGATAAATTGCTTATTTTAAATGTCCATTTTCAAAGGAAATATTGAAGCTTTTGGGCTTATTTTGATTATTTGTCTACAGAAGTTACTAAACTGTTAATAAATAAAAAAGTGGTGTTATAAGGAATTCGAAACCGTAGGGTTGAAAACGTTGTGATAATGAAATGATTTTTTCAACTTTTTCAAAAACACTGTGATAAAATCTCAATTTCCCAACTTAGTAAAACCCGATACAATCGCGATTTTTCCATCTTAGCCAAAAATACTTTGATAAAGTGGACATTTTTCTAACTTAGTCAGAAACTCAGGCTGTATACTAAATATATATCTGTACCTTGAAATGAAGGAGTAAAAAAACTACTCAGTACATAAATGTTAAAGCGCATTAAACCTTGAGAACACTGAGAATCAAAATTTTAAAATCGGTCAAGTATACCTCTTGAAATTGGCAATCTCACGATACCCATGATTGACATATTAGCACAGTAGAGAGATAATATTGCACAGGAAAAGGTGGTCACTGAGGTAGTCTAAAATTTTTTCCACCATCTTGATAAGCTATGAAAATGCACTTTGAGTTATTTATAACTAACTCACAATGAGAAAATATTTTATTGCCAAAGAAAGTTAAATTTTCACCCTTGTTTATAAATAGTTTTTTGGGTTTTTTTCAAACAGCTCTAAAGTCCAGGATGGACCTTGGCCTCCTCTGCAATCCTCCAGTCCTGTCGATTCAAAGCTTTTGTTCTCCAGCCTCTTATGTTCTTTATTAGATCGTCTTCCACGTCTTGAACCCGGCGTTTACGAGGTCGCGTTTACGAGGTCGTCGTTTCCTTCTTTTGGCCTGAATAAATAGTTATTGGTCTAAATAAATATTTAGTCATCAAAAAAGCTGTCCGGCAGTTGAAGTTACTCCTCATATAGTAAAACCAAAAAAGGAAAGAAGACAGATGTGGTTCCGTCTCAGGAACTATTTTTTTAACTTGTAAAAGTTTGAACTTGATACAAGAACCATTCATAAAATACGAATACGTAAAGTTATACTGAATAATTTGTTACAAGATTTTTTTTCCATTTATAAATTTTGGTTCAATAGAATTTTTCAATAAATCAAAATGTTTTAAACATATTTCTGACCTCCATTGAATGTATTTTTAATGCGAAAAAGTATTATTATATCCTGAGTACTACAGGGTCTTCAATATGATTTATCTCGGGGAAATAAATTTTTCTTATGTCAATTTTCTCATATTAACTCATTTATATTTTATCAGACTAGCAGGATTGTTCGCAGAATTATATTTTTGGACGATTAGGATAAGAAGTCACGTTGTCATCAAGTCATAATCGCCAAATATTTTAATGCTTGATTATATCGATTTGATTAATTTGCTTTTCGCCGCTTGTTTTACTTGATTAGAAAACATAAATGACATATAATACTAACCTCAAAATGTTGAGCTGGAAATATTTATTTAATAAACTTCATTGGGTTCGAGTTGTTTATTGCAAGTACAGCATTCATCCAGAAACTCTGGTGAGCTGATCATTTCCTCTTTTAAATGTAATTAAAAATTGAAATTTACAAATATAAATAGAATAAACTAAATAATATAATAATCTAAATAGTTTAATCGGTTTTTGCGAATAATTAAATTATAAAAATGTTTATTTATCAATTAATACCAAGGCTCCAAGTGATTGTGGTTGATTTATTAGAAATCCATTGGAACTACATTTCTATGAAAAGGAACAGCATGAGGAATAACCTATTAATTATTTAAAAAAATAAAGAAATTATCATAAAATATCTGTGTTCCGAAAATAAATTCGATTTGTCTCACTTATAAAATTTTGTACCAGCCAGTATGTTCGTGCTTAAAATATAAACGAAGTAAACGAGTTTCTCTTTACTTTATTTCTGTTTCCTCCTATAAAATTTTATGAAAAGTTTTCCTAGGGAAATAGATGCAAGTAAAAGTGTTTGTTCAGGTGTTGCGCAGTATAAACCTTGCTCGATTGCAGGTGTACTGCGACATTTCCACTTAATATTGGGCAAATTTTAGTAAAAACTTATATTTTTTCTTTTTTTTTTCTATTCATTCTTCCATCAATCGTTTACTTCAAACAAATAATTGATTTATTAAACAATTGCGTAAAATATTTAATTTCTAAACTATTCTTAATTAGTTATTTGTTTGTTGTTGCTTAGAGGCGTAAAACCTTTAGGGTCATCAACTCCTGTAGATTATTCTTAATTAGTAAAATGTCGATCATTCAAAATAATGGTGTCATATCTCAAAAAACAAATTTTTCAGAGTATTTGAAAGCTCTATGTTAGTTTGAAAAAGTATAACTTTGTAAAATGAAATTCTTTTATAAACCACTACAAAATTTGGAGATACTTGAAACTTCTTTTTTAAATTTTAACGTTAATAACTCCCATTATTTCCTTAACACTTCAAATTAATATGATATAACTCAAAATATGACTTTACAAAAAAAAAACATCTTGGAAATGGAATATCAGATATGTCGTTCCCGTAGTAAAAAGCTTCATCCGATGCAGTTTAACGCAATACAACCCGGTTACAAGTCTTAGCCTCCGCCTACCACTTCCTCCAAACGTCACGGTATTGTGCCGACACCATCCAGTTCCTAACTCCCTTATAACCATTAGCTATAGTTACTCACCAATAAATCAAGTGGCTTTTTCTGGGCAATTTTCCTGCTTTCCTTCTACAGCCCATCTAGCAATAATTTAAAGCACTTTCGCTCCTGAATAATATGATAATGTCATTATAATACCCATCGCATAACCAGCGATTAGTGATTAGGGTAAGAAAATTATTTCTCCCTAATGCTTTATGAAGTATAAGGTTACTGGTATAGCTGACATCTTGTTTCACCAAGGTGCTGAACTTAATTTTGCAGTGCGAGAGGATACCTACCAAAACACAATTTCGTATAGTTAGTCAAAATCGTTCAAAAGCTTGGAATAGCTGAGATCTGTTATCAGCAAACAATAATTATTCTTAAATACTAATAGTTATTAAAATATAGTAATTCCTGTTTTGCCGCATTACGTTATATTTCTTACTAGAAATAAATAGTCCAATGCTTCCTCTTTTTCTTTCCCTTCCTCCGTCTACCCTTCAGTGCGGAGGTGCCACTATCCATCTGTGGCAGAACTGTAGGTCCCGCGCCAACATCATCTGCTCCAAAGCTTTACCTCTTTCCTATCCCGACTTGCGAACATATTCCCTATGCGTAGTTCGTGCTCTGTAAGTCTAGCTTCGAACAACTTCCCTGGGTCTCGATCCTGACTCATTCGGCAAATGTGTTCGAACTACCTCAGCTGCCGTTTCTTCAAGGAATCTTATTACGCTGGGATTCCCAATTCTACCCTTATTCTGATATTTCATTTCTACTACGGTAATTCGGCTTATATGTTTGTCCATTGCGACCCATCCGTACGTCAAGGTAGGGAAAAATACGGGTTTATAAATATGGAGTTTAACTTGTTTACTTACCTCTCGTTTGCCCACAATAGTGTTAAAAATTTGATAATAGACTTGGTTAGTTTTTACAGTCTGTCTAAAATTTATTGGTCTATCCTTCCCGATTTCCTAGGCAAGTATAGTCATTCATTAGTGCTATCTAATTTGTCTCCATTGCAGTAGAACTGTACGTCTCTTATTGTTCAATGCAATAAACTTAAAGAAGATTATAATAGGATTATCATATAAATTAAACTAACATATTTCCTTTTTTTGGTAGCTTTCAGAGTTTCCTCATTAAAAGGAAGTACTCAATATTTTTGTCAGCTTTATCTATATCTATATTTCTGGTTATATGTTGACCATCGTATACTATATATGTTGATCATCCTCAAATGACACACGATTGTATGGTGTATATATATATATATATCATAATTTATATATCATATTTGTATATACCACATATGTATGCATAAATTGTATCTCTTTTGTACCAGTATATTTGGTGGCTCAATATTTGAGAACACAGTCCGAAAACATGATAATTATAAACTTATAAAAATAAAATGTTTACAACTCTAAAAAGTTGGTTTAAAATGTTAGAACTCATTTTTTTAAAAATTATTGTTTGATGATACCTTTTAAATCCGAATAAAATTCATTATTCATCCTACTCTATTTTCTTTTGAAAATTTATGTAATGTGAGGAAACAATCATTATCTAATTAGGTCAACAGAATATAAGAAAAGGAGGTGATATACATATAATTTTTAATAGGTGTTAAATAAGCAATTATGTTTAGAAAAAGAAATATGGATACTAAGAAACTAGACGGGAAATCTATGGTGAAGAGCAATAAGCAACCATAAAGACAGAAATTTGTTGAAGATGGAAAAAACATCACCAAAAATTATGTTGAATGAATAAAAAATATTTAAAAATAATAACCATAAATATAAAAATTAATACTAATAAATTATAAATAAAAAATTGTGGTCGAAGGTTATAAATTTGTAAACAGTCTTTATACAAAGTTAATGGAATAATTGAAAATATCCTACTTTATTTTTCCTAAAATGTAAAAGTATATGCAATATTACACTTTATGAATTTATTACATTTTGCACATTATTATTACATATTGAACTTATTACAATATTATATAATTTATTTAGGGAATTGATATATATCTTTTCTACTATATAAGTGCTCATACATATTGCATTTTTGTTATCTTATCTTCACATTATCTTAAAAACACGTCAACAGAGAATAAAAAAGTTCCTGTTCTCTAAAAAATATTAATTACAAATAATATGAATTAAATTCTCAACAAAATCTGACTCTATATAAGAGTAAACATTGTACAATAAAGTGAAATATATATTATAAGTGTTATGAACAACGAGCTGACCAATAAAATACAACTATCAATACAAAAATACAATTATTAGTATAAAATATTTTTATGGAAAATAAATAAAAATGGCTGAAGTTATCAGATCAATAAATGACTAATTTAAAAAGTTGCTTGTTGCACTTAGAAGCTATGGAAAAAACCTAATTATTTTTAGTTATTAAAAACCAGATGATATTTAAAACATATACAGTTGTCAAATATCTAAATGTGGCATTTAACGAAAAAATAATTAGTTCGGGAAAAAAAAACTATTTTCGCCAAAAAATCGATTTTCTCAGTTACCAATACAGTTATGTTTCTTGGGAAAATTTCTAAAATAATTTCAAAATCATAAAAAATTAAAATAGTTAAATTTATATAAAAAGTCTATTGTTCTATCTGAGAACAATAACTAGCATATTAGATATTTTCAATTGGAGTTTCATTATTCGTTCAAGGTTTTTGAGTCAGAAAATTTATTTAAAAAGGAGTTTTCTAACATAAGGTTTTTTTTTCTTATCCAACTTTATTCTTTGTACTTCAACTGTATTCGCCCAGTACTCCCTCATTCGTCGTTGGTGCTGCTCCCTTCTTTCTTCCGTCCATTTCTTTCCCGTCTTCATCTTATTTTTTTCTTAAAAACCCATGTGAGCGTTCAGTTTCATCCTGAGACGGGTGCTTTCCAGAGCATCCTCGTTGCTAATCTCTTATAAATTTTTTCTACTCTTCGAACCAGGCAAGTTTGGTCTTCTTTCCTTTAAGATATAATCCGGCTCCTCAGTCTAATTCATTAGACAGGTTTCATTCTTAACAAGTGATCATAAAATGCAATTTTTTTTTCTCATAACATCAGGTATGAGAATATGGGAATACAGAACGCTGTTAGGCCGCCGTCTATATTCACCTTGATCGTTAATAGGACCAATAATGTTCCTTAAGATTTTTCTTTTTTTTTATTTACAATTTTTCTACCAGGCCTTTCTTATTCATAGTCAGGCATTCCGCAGCATACAGCACCTTCAGTCGTACAACAGTGCAATAATGCCTGTTCTGTATTCAAGGACATTGACCTTTTGTTGTAAATACCCTTGGTGAATTTTAAATTATTTAGGCAACCCGATTGTAAAATAAAAATTAAAAAAATAAAAAATGAAGGGCAACAGGTAGGGCCACCCTACTTAAGTAGGTTGTATTTTACGAGACTGTGCCGCTCTAGGTTAATACCGCCCCATAAAAGCGAAGCTATGTAATGACGTAGGCCTAATAAATAAAACAAAAGGCACGAGAGACATAGAGAGACAGAAGAAATAGAAAGATAGAGAGAGCGAGAGAAGCGGGGAGCATGTATCATGTAAGGAGTGGATAAGGACTAGAGCTACATAACTTAGCTCGGAGCCGGCAGAGTTCTTAAGATCAATAGTCCCGTTGCTAGGCGACCCAGCCACCGTCTCCGCCCTCTCTCTCCTCTTCTAAATCATCTCCCGTCCTTCGGGGGTCGTCGGGGTCTTCCGAAGAACGGTCTGTCGGCCGTCGAACATTGAGAGGATGGAATAAAACTGGTCCCAAAGCCGTATAATCCTCCATGCTGCTCCTATATGGGCGTTCTACTTATAACATCTTGCGATTGGTTTCTAACTTAGTGAAAACTCATTCTCCACTCAATATATACTTCCAAAGCTCTATTAATAAATATTTCGGCCATTAATGTACATTCATTTTACTTATAAAATGGATTTATAAGCTAGTAAATTATGGCTTTACTCCCTTGCAGTCAGCCCTGAAAACCTTCTATTACTTTATATATGCATATGTACTATATCTAGAATATTGTAAAAAGATGGAGAGATAGTATAGAACAGAATATATGATGGATAGACAATAGATATTGGATAAATGGATTATAGATAGTCGATAGGCTAAGTAGTTCGTAGAAGATCTCATTGTATAACCTTATAGATTTCTTCTACTCAACAATGAATTAGAAATTATAAACGAACCTGGAAGGATGGATTACTTTAAACTCGTACACATCATAACATACCCAGATCTTCCTACAAATCCCTTAAAACACCCACTAATATGAATATACCGTTTCAACATCGTAGTTATTTTCTCAACCCTTCGATTTTCATAACCTCCAATAATGATCGATTTCTATGTACACATGTGCACACTATACACGCATTGTGGAAACTAGTTGAGTAAAACTATCATCGAAAATAGGTGAATACTAGCCGAAACATTGCAATTAGATAACAATATTTTAAAAATATTCTAAAGACTCCATTAGTTCTGATTGATTGATGTTCAACAAGCATTTAGCTTATCAAGAAACCATAAATATAAAAAAAAGTTCTATTTTTTAAAATTACTATTTCCCTCAGAAAAATGTAAGATGCGAGTTTTTACACTACTAAAAAAATATAAAGAGTCGATAAAGTAAGGGAAAATATATTACTTAAATAATCCATTAAAGACAAAAAGAAACAACACACTTCTCCAATGATTCAACAACACAAACTGAGTATAATTCATATAAATTAATATATTAAATTACTTCTTCATCCCAGGATCACCTGTGGTTTAGCGGTTAGCATAACAATCAATTATTCCAAAGATCGCAGGGTCGCTGCCGGCATGTGATCTTAGGATTTTAGAAAGGGAGTAAAAATCGTTGATTATGCCTTCCTCCGGAGGGGACATTAAATGACCCGGACTTGTGCGGTGTCAGGTACTCATAAGATTCTTATCCTAATCATTGCTGGCGTTTTAAATTATAAAGTGACATTAAATGAATAAACAACAAACTTCTTCTTCGCTATATCAAAGTGTGCTTCTTGTAATTTGCAGACATTATTCGCCGCTCAGTCAGTCTAAATAGTCTAATGTAAAATGATATAATATTTACTATAATATTCGAGAAATAGGAATAAAATTGAGTCCCACATGAAGTGCATATAATAACAATGGAAGAAAGGGCTAAAGGTTGCCTACAGAGCGAGCTAACAGTTTTATCTGGCAGGGCGGCTTACAAGGTGATACATTGAGCCCTGTAATAATCTCACTATATCTCCTTTCTCGGTTAGAGGAGGCCCTTATGTGCTGCCTCGATTGCTATAAGCCGATACACGATTGCTACATTTTATTAGTCTTCTTCTTCAGGAGATCTTGACGGTGGCAATCTACGTATGTATTCAGGTCGCGAACCTATGCCGACTAAACGATTTGGCTTCTAAATATTATTAGTTACGCCTTTTATATGAAAAATAGTTGGACAATTAACAATGATTAGTTGTGCTGTTATTGTTGAAAGTCAAATTTTTGATGTATCAAAATCCTTCTAAGAATTATATTCTTTTAAATGATTTTTTTTATCCGAATAGACTTATACCAATTTCAAAAATAATACCATCTTGGGGGTAATACTTAATAAAATATTCATTATTATACTTCTATTGAAGTATCAATCAAAGAATACAGTCCAATTTCATGAGATACTTATATTATAAAGGGTCATATTTTTTTTAATACACATGACTTAGATAACCTAACCAAAAATGAAATTCATTTTATTCAGTCGAAAACCCATGACTTCCTGTCCTACTGTATCCTTTAATAGTACTCCACTTATTCCTGTTGAACAGATTCGCTACCTAGGACTCAACTTAGACAAACGTCTTACTTGGAACCCTCACACAAGACTGAAAAGACAAGAAACAGCTAGGCGCTTCCGACTACTTCAACACATACTAGACAAACGCTCAAAGCTTCAGATCAATCACAAAAGACTTATATGTGACTGTTATAAGACCTATATGGACTTACGGAATTGAACTATGGGGATCCACCAAACCATAACATTCCTTGCAATCCAAATTCCTTCGCAAGATCCAAAACACTACTTATTTTGTCACTAATAAAACCATCCATAATGACCTTAACGTTCCATATGTTACCGATTTAGCCCATTCCAGATACCTATAATATAATAAACTCCAGGCCCATCCAAATTCACTAGTTTCTATCCTTGCATCCAATTCCATCTCGGACAATCCTCCTAGGCGTCTGAAGAGAAGACGGCCTCGGGACCTTCTATTATAGAAATGTTATTTGAGTGCTGCCAGTTGGTAGTGCCTCAACATGTCCTTTCATATATTTATTTATTCATTTAGCCATTGTACTTGATGTATATATTACAGTTGTACAATTCAATAAAATAATTTTAAAAAAAAATTATTCAGTTGAAAAACTACAAAAAAAAAACAGAGCCCTTAAGTCTCTTAAAATATTGAAAAATGTTTAAATATTTTTTTATTTTATTGACTAGTTGATCCTGCTGTTTTCCTGTGTGTTTTTTCCTACTGACCAGCTGTTTTTATATAACCTATCGTTCGTATATTACATTCCTTTCCATTAGTATTTCATTAAATTTCTAGGAGTAAAGTAACTGTCTCTGATTGATGAGTCTGTTTGGATTGTTGGTGTGAGAGTGCTGCATATCATCTTGTTCTTCTTTTCCATAAGGTCTACTTGGGACATCTTGCCAACTTTTTCCGTTCGTTCTAATATTCTGTCATCCGTCCCCTGCTTATTTTTGTTGTCTTACCACATCGCCCCATGTTTCTTCTTAACTCTCCCATGGAATCCTCCATACTCAAGATCCTCTACCTAAAACGGTCTTCTTCCATTATATTAGTTCTTTCTAAATCTTTTTCTACTTTCAGAATCCAGCTGGTAGTTGATCTTTTCTCCCAGAGGTACATGGATATTCTTTTCGTTAATCTGGTGTTATCAATACTGAAAATATGTCCAAAAAATATTATTGCCGTTGTTTCCTACGTTACTGTAGCATTGGAATCCGTCCAGACTTGCGTTTATACGGAATTTCTTTGCGGGTGCTTAGAATGTAAATTCATTGCTGAAGTTTGATGGTAAACTTATCATGTTAATTGGTGCGAATAGCTTTTTGGGCATGACTTGAAAATTCCTGATTTTACAAATACATTGACTGGTTAATTTTTTTACAGTATTTTTGATACATGCGGCTTGGTTTTTGGAGTTTCCCAATTCCATAATAATTTTATTTTATAACCCTTTTTGATTTTTAGATCATTTTTATTGATTCATTTTATACAACGAAATTCCAAGCTCTAATTTGCAGTAAATTGTTATGACTAATCTTATGAAGCTGTAGTGGGAGTCCTAAATTTGGCCTATCTAGGTATAAATAGGACAGGAATCTTTAACGAGTACCTGACACTCAATTTACGTTTCTTCCTAAGGACGATATAACTAAGGATTCCTAACTCCCTTTAAAAAACCCCATGGCTACCTGCCGGTTTGTCATAGTAGGTTGTTATTCCAACAACTAGAACACAGGTGACCCTATTAAGTAATTTACATTATTTAAAGAAAATTTTAACTTTATTGGATTAAGTTCTTATGAACTGATTGATGGATCGTGAACAGGCTTGTATTGCAATCACACACGCCCCAATCCATGTCCGTGCAACAGTTCCATTCCATTCCCTTCCCTTTCCCCAACAAGAGAAGACAATCACTGTCCAATAGCACGGTCGGAACTAGCGAGACGGGTCCCTAATCCGTTACTATTTGACAGGCACTATTTCAGGGGCGATTCTAAATTAAGGAGGCCGTGGACTGTTGTGCAGGGCAGCCGACCAGATAACCGATTCCAACTTCCCCTCCCCATTGTCCCGGGCCAATATAGATTGACGTTTAAAGGCCAGTATTGCGGCCATAAACCCGAGGGTTCTTTGCCGGCCGACGCTCGCATAATTGACTTTATATTAAAACTATAACCAGTCGCCACATAACCGAAGCTGAGCTAATATTGACAGAGGCGTTTTTCCCTCCCCGCATCTGCCCGTGGGCGGGACAATGATTCTTTATAAATCGGCTCCCCCACGTCATGAGGCCCCATTCATTTCTCTTCCCAGGGACAGGGAGTGACACCACCCCGGTGTAATTAATAACTAAACTTTTCAATGCTAAACAATGGCTACGGTTGTGAACAAATGGGTTATATGCTAATATAAGTCGATCGTAAAAATCAGGTGCTCTTTTTCACTTCACTCCTGCCTTCAGACATTAATACCATTGGAACAATATTAGCACTCCTAAAATAAGTTTAACGATTTCATAACTTTTTACAACACTTCATGTTCGAACTAGATAAGTATTTTTTTATATAAAAACTTCTTTACCCACGGTTAGCGATTTTTGGTAGATAGTAAAGTTAAAGATCCGCGCCAGCAACATGCTCGAGACCGGCGAATCATAGTGACCTTTGCATTTTACAGTTTCTAATAATTGACTTTAGTTTAAAGATTAGAATTCCATGGGTATTTGGATAATTATATTTATCAAAAAAGTAGTTCAGCAATTAATACAAATAATAGTATAATTATTATAATAATTACTACTATTATAATAAACAAAATTAATAGTTATGCAATTGACACTAATAACAACTTAAAATACTAATAACTGGTTGAACTTTTGATTCCCCTGAAAGATTTTATTTGTAATAGTGAAATGTCTTGTATTTTGAAATGATTAAAAGTACAAACGATATAAGTATTGTTGAGCTTTACGATGATATATAGTATTTGGCGCTACGACCCTTGTAGTCGAGTCGTAGCCTGCTCCAGCATCGACCGCCAGTTTTCTGTATTAAGTGCTGCTACCCTCCAATTGCGGATATCCAATATGGTCCGGGCGTCCCAAGCTACGCAGTCCTCCCACCGAAGTCGTGGTCGGCCTGTTCTTCTCACACCATACATTCGCTCCCTGAGGACTTTGGCTGGGATTTCATCCCGCCCAATCCTAATCACGTGTCCGGCCCACCTCAGTCTTGCTAACTTTATAAACTGTACTTTACGATGATAATATGGCTAAAAGTGAAAATAAAATACAAATACAAGGTATAAAAAGTTATTATTATTGTTAGTGAATATGTAGCTTCACGAATAGGTATGTAAGTTAATGAATCTTATATCGCTATATTATAATACTTTATTAAGTATATTAATGAAAATACAGTTCGTTTTTTTTAACCTAGTCACCTATTCATTATTTCCTATTCAAATTATATAAGTCATCACACTCCAGTATCAATTGGTTCTGAATTACCTAGCTTTTCCTTCTTGTCCAAATTGAAACGGCATTAAGAAAATTACAAAATTGTTTATCACGCTACTATAAAGAACAGTACAAGTATGCCTTCTCATATCTTAGAAGTTTTAATTCTTCGATGTAATTTTTCTTTCGGTGTATGCCCCGATGATGCTTGTTGTTAGTGCATTTAACGTAATTCTGTGCCGCTATGGCTAATCGGACGATGTTAGTATTGGGATATATAAATTTTGCCTTAATAGGTTTAATTCGGATAGGGATTTTTAACGAGTAACTGACATATTACAGCCTCGGGGCCTCCGTTTAACGTCCCTTCCGAAGGACGGCATAACCATAATTATACACCCATCAAAAAATCCTAAGGCTACCTGCCGGGCTACGAACCCGCGATCATGGTTTTATTTGTTTATTATGCTAACCACTAGACCAAAGATCGCCCCTGATGATGCTTGAATTGGGGAAACTTTGATCAGGAAAATCTCTTTAAGGAAGTTTAAGGTTTTCACACTACTTTTTGTTGAAGTGTTAGATAGAATTTGCTAGAACGTATTATTCAAGAGTATTCTGGGGTGATTTAAATTTTTGATTTTGACCACATGCAGAATTCAGACATGTGATCTGTTGAACTCTTTCAAGTTCCAGGATTTGCTGAGCCTTCAGCCTCCCTCGGCCGAGGGTAGGAGCATCCCCTAATAAATATCAAAGAGGAACTACTGAGGGTTTAATCGAGCGCTTGCTGAATTAAAAGAGAAGCGAGATGGATGGGAACTAGATGGGAGGGGACGTCTCCTTTCACGATGCGGGATTATCTTCGCCTGATGAGATTAGCGACGCCTTTTCGATACTCGATTAGCTCCCTGCTTCGGCCCTTTCATTGTTTGTATATACAATTAGCTTATCTTGTTAGTCTTTGTTGGTATTATGTTCTCTTGTTCGGTCGGGAAGCAATTAGTGCATATTACTAATTTATCGATAGGATTTTTCTTTTGATACTGTTTTTCTTTACCACCAGACTGGTTTGGATCGATTATTCAAGGTTTCGGCACGTATCACTTTTTCTGTGCCAAAGTGGCACTTCTTTTCAATGGTTAATCGGGGCCGAAGGCTAATTAAGTTAGTAAAAGAAAACCTCTACATCCCATGAAGGGTCTTGGGTTAGGGGTAGATACAGTACTGGGTACTTGTGTGTTAACGCCACCGCAGTTATTGTTCCCTACTTGTTCGCATGCGCGAGCGGTTACATTTTGTAACCGTTATATTTCTAACACCTGATTTCTTCTATGTTCGTTCTTGTTTGCTGAGTTTTGTTTGTTACTGATTTATTGTTTGTTTGCTGATTTGTTCTAGACTCTGATTTGTTATTATTTTATTTATTTATTTTATTATCATTAGATTTGTTGTTATTATTTCGCCAATTTTAGTACTACGAAAATGAGCCTTTAGGATTTGACAAAAACCGAAGAAGAAGTAATTGTATTTTACCAATTTTCCACCGAAATCCGATTAACCACTTTCTTTTTTAATAAATTATTTTGATTTTTCATTATTTTCATATTTCATTATTTTGATTTTTCATTTTTTCATTATTTTGATTGTTCGTGATATATTCCATTACTTATTTCTATATTATCCATTATTTTAGTTGTTCATGATATATTCCAATTGTAAATAAATTATTTTGATTTGTAATTGTTGATGATTATTTAAAAAAATTAAAATTCTAACCCCAATAAATTGATTTAAAAACATGCAAGATAAATCTTTTAGAAATATGTATAACGGCTACAAAATGTAACCGCTCGCGTATGCGAACAAGTAGGGAAAAATAACTGCGGTGGCGTTAACACACAAGTACCCAGTACTGTTTCTGTGTTACCAATTTTTCAATCTGTATTTTAGTACTGAATAAGTTTCATTTAAATTTTATCGGTTCTTATTTCTCTTTGGCATGTATAGAGCTGTATAGTATATGAAAAGGGCAATCCTACTTCAAGGTTAAGCATGTAATTCCAAAGAAAACCATTTGTCCACAGATTTATCCTATTAGTTATTGATCCTGTGACAAAATTGATTTAGAGAAATAGGGGTAAAAGCGACTTGTAACTAAGCCTCTCCAAGTTAGTGCAACGTTCCAGCTTTATTATTATTTTCAATAGAAACGATGCTTGCAGTTTGGGTACTTGTGTATTCGATGCACCACCAGAAAAGGCCAATGCGCAACCAGTTACGTTTCATAACAGTTACATTTCTATCAGTTACCTTGGATAACCTTCTTAAATACTTTTATTGGGGTTAGAATTTGCATTACATAATATGCAATATAATAATCATGGAAATAAATAAATAGAACTAATAATAATATAATTGAATATATAACAACATAATGAAATATATAATATAAATAAATATAATAATAATGGAAATAAATAATGGAATATATCAACAACAATTTAAAATAAAAACCACCCCTAACCACTAAACAAACAACAAATCAGCAACAAACAAAAATTAGGATACAACTCTAGAACACAGGAAGAAACAAAGAAGAATGAATCTGTAAACAATGTAACTGTTACTGTTAGAAATGTAACTTATAAAATGTAACTGCTTGTGCATGCCTACAACATTGGCCTTTTCTGGTGGTGCATCTAATACACAAGTACCGCAGTTTGTTGCCATAAAAATTTTCATCATCCTTGGGGATAATCAAGTTGTCGTTTACATGGTGATTGACTGTTGTGAGTACTTTTATGGCTAACTTAAACAAATTGATAGGCGAATCACTTTTTTTTTTATTAAAAAAGAAATAACTAAAATGGCTATCACAGCCAATGGAAAATGACAATTTTTTTTATATGACGCACAATTGTTCATAGATACTGATTGATATTATAAAAAGTCGTTAGAAACTATACCAATCCCGCTTCTATCGGTTTCTAATTACAACCGAATGTCGCTGACAGCAGACACTGATACGACGAAGGGTAGGACCCAGCCGCCCTAGATCGGAACAGATACCAGGAGAGACAGGGCGACGAGATAGGGGTCAAGGGTTAGTAAATATTTAGTGGAGGACAGGGAAGAGCTAAGGGCTGGTCTCCCGAGTCAACAGCCCTTCGTCACCTTTCATCTTCCCTCTCTGTTTAGGTCCCGCACCTGCTCCTCTGAACTGTTCACGGTCCTTCTGTATCGCTGAAGGGTTCTGAATTGTAGGTCTCCTGTGCATTTTAATGATCTTTTAAATATGATGCAGTTTACAAATAAACTATTGCTAACAAGTAATTGAGCTGCTTCTGCATTTCTCGATAACAGATCAGTTGGAAGTTATCGAGGTGTATAAATTAAAGAGAAACTGACAGTCCGAATAATGGAACTATTACCTATTACTAATATGTATAATAGCTGGTAAACGATGTAAATTATTACTGTATTTAATAAATAATATATATTAATAAATAAATAATATCTCTGACAATGTTACTAAAAAAATTGTTTGTTCATGCTCCATGGTTTATTTCCTATTACACTATACACGACATGAATATTCCCGCTGTAGAATCATAAATCCAAATACTACACAATTCATTGACCTACACAACATCACCAAAATAATTTTGTTATTTCTCTTCCCTACTCTCAGTTATTTAGACTTCCTAAGAGAAAATCATTAAGCCAATGGTCTACACCTGCTCAGAAATTATTAATCAGTTCAAAAATTTCATATTACTACAGATTGATTGTAAAAAAATTAGATTTAATTTGGTTGATACGAAACTGCGCAGGTGCTAGTCCTTTTTTAAAATGGTAATTATTAAATAAGCGTGACCTTATGTCTGAACATATGTTGAGTGTACTGTTCTGTAGTGTGTGTAAATCGCGTATCCGACGGCTCGTTCATCACTACTATCCTGGTACTATCTATTTATCTAGTTGACGCTACAACCCAGGGGTGGGTTATGGCCTTCTCTAGGAGTTTCCGATATACCTCAATACCTTCCCGTTCAGTGTTCCGAGTAGTTTTCCCTATTCAGCCCACATACTGTCTATCCATCTTAACTTGGGGCTGCCTCTCCCCTTAGGATGGTCAATCCTCAAGGACTTTATTGATGTCAATCTCCTTTTTCCGAATTCTGATAGCCGTCTCAACATAACGACTGAATTTGATGACATTTAACCCCTTATTAAAAACGTATAGCTCCTGATTTCTTCGTCTCCTCCAGACTATTATAAGAGCCTGTATTCGTCGCAAATTTTTCCATTCGAAAATAAGGACTTAATTCTCATCAGCCTTTGTTATCGTCCATGTTTGTGAGGTACGGGTCAACACCAGCCCAATCATGTCGTTGACCAAGTTTTATATAACCTTGCCTAAGTTTTCAGGTGTGAGTAGCTTTTGATCTGCCTCCGTATGCCAAAAGGTACCGGTTGGCTGCCACCATCCTCTTCCCTATTTCCTTCGAAATGTCATTGGTCCATGTAACGAGGTATCTAAGCAGGGAATCTCCTGTAGTCTTTGAAATTTCCTGAGCTCTGTTAGCCTTTAGTTTTGGTCTCAATTATCTCAAAGTCCAATAACGAATCTGCCTGTAGGATGATTTGCCATAAAAGATCGGGATCACTACTTATTTAATAATATTAGTGCTATACTTCTTATATAACATATGATTTATGGGTAACAATATTAATGATAGTGTTGATGTTTCAGGTGTGGTTCAAGAACCGGCGCGCCAAGTGGAGGAAGCGGGAAAGAAATGCGATGAACGCGGCTGCGGCGGCTGCTGCTGACTTCAAGAGCGGGTTCGGACACGGCCTGATGCAGCCCTTCACGGACACCGAGTCCCTCTACAGCTCCTATACATCGTACAACAACTGGGCGAGCAAGGTGCCCTCGCCGTTGGGGTCCAAGCCTTTCACCTGGACCATGAACCCGCTCAGCTCTATTAACCACCAGTCGACCTGCTTCCAGGGCGGCCAGGGCATGCCCAGCCCGCCGGTCACCTCACCCTGCTACGGGGGTGGCAACTATATGTACCACCCCCGCCCCCCAGAGCCCTGCATGTCCTCCCCGCTGGCCACCCTCCGCCTCAAAACCAAGCCCAGTACACCCCAACCACTCTCGGCCTGCCAGTACGCGCCGCCGCTTTGACCGTACTCGGTGGAGCAGCTGATCCAGGAGCGAAGGCCCGAGGAGTTCTCTTAGTTTCGTACAAGGTGTATCAAGACTGAGGCTCATTGTACAGTAGCGACACATTCTTTTCTCTATTGTTAGCTATAGCCGCTGTATACCCTCTCCCTCTGTATATAGTCGCAAGGGGGTCGTTGTGGATTCTAGTTAGGGCAGAAGGTGCAGCAGGTTGCAATATTTATTTTCCTAATTAATTTATAAATTTGATCAACTGTAATTTACCATGGCATTATATAATGCAGCTGTAAATAATCGCCGACCTTTCCCCCGAGGACGGTTTTCCAACCTACCAAGCTGCGATTAGAGTATAATAAAATGTAAAAACCTAATAAAGGAATCATTAACGACAATATACCTAACACCTAATAATTTGCACAATACCTAATAATTACCCAACTTAAACTCACAAATTAGTAAGACGTATTTATTTGCAAACTAATAATTAAAATAAATTAAATATTAATGTAGTGGTCTTTAATACAGGAATCAAATTTATAGATTTATAAAAATAATTACTGAAAACAATATATATCAAAATAATAATTATCCGGGTAGTTAGGATGATACAATGTTTGAAACCTTACAATTTATAAATAAACACATTTAAATAATGGTGTGTCGATAGAAGTTCAGATATTCAAATCATTGTAAGTCTGTTAAAATTCTATTAGTTTTGGTTTTATTTCTAATTTATTATTCATAAACACACCTTAATTTAAAAAGTCCATTTTTTCATGTATTGGGACTTAAATATCTTTTATTTAAATATCGATTTGCATTTGAGTTCATTTTAAAATGTGTGAAAGCATTAATCTACTAGAGTGATGTTTTTAACAGTATACACATTTCAAATTTTTTTTTTATGAAATAATAATAATTAATTTTTTTTTTAATTCACCGTTTTAGCTCCAAATGTACTTATTTATAGCACTTTAAAAAATAACAGCTCATTTGTAACTTACTACTCCGAAGATATGGTGATAAAGTGGCTTTTTATGTGTAGAGTTTGAGGTTGATTATTGTGTTTACGCCAACTCATTTTATTAAATATTCATTTAAAAAAAACTTATTACGGGTGTAAAGATGTGGAAGAATAAATATATAAATGATACATTTCATTGCGTTTTAAATCACTTAGTTAAAGATTTTCCAGTTAATCTTACAAATCATTATTTTTTTTCAAAACATTAAAGTCGATATTAATATCGACTAATATTAATTCTAAATAGCTTTATATTTGATCATTGGGCACTTTATTTTATTACTGAACACATTACATAACAAAAATTAATTTCGATTTAGCATGACACGTTCTCATATTGTCAATGAACCATGAATCAAGTTAAACGATCTGCTTCACCTTCTTGCTGGTTACAATCCTATCACGTCGAACGTGCTGTTTTGAACGAGTGGGATTTCAATTTAATATTTAATTTATAGTTCGCATTTGATTTTGTTATTATTAAACAAAAATAAAATCGCGCTCGTTCAAAACGGAACAACGATACTTCGTAACCACCCAATAAAATTTAGAGAGTGATATAAAAATTGTTAAAATGAAAAAAAAGCAAATAGGTGTATTTTATTGAGTGTACAACGAGATTTTATAGGTTTAAAATGTATCATTTATTGTATACTAGGTCTAGATGTTGTCTTATTCGAGTGATATAAACCCGTTTGATGTAAATTTATATCTGAACACACAGTTTTAGGAGAAATTGTTTTCGGTTTTTCCACACGAGACATATCCTTAGGAAAAATAATCGCTGCAGTATACCCATGATTTGCGAAAATGTTCCGTGATGTGATAGATTTCAGAAAGTAGTCAACATTATTATTATTATTAGCTAATTACATTCACTGCATAAAATAAAACATTTTTTAATATTTAAATTAATAACTATAAACCAACATTTTTTTAATTTAGTCTTTGAAAAATATCTGAGAATAACAGCGCTACCACTATTTCAAATTTTTTATGTATGTATAGCATAACCAGTTTCCGGCAACAATGGCATAATCATTCAACATTTTTTTTTTCATGAACTTAAAATTACATGATGGAATAAAAATTACATTCAAACCTCAAAGTATATCTAGTCAATGTTTGTGCTCAGTGTCTGTTTGTTAAGAAATATCTCCAAGGTAAGACTATTTTATTTCAAAATAGTGACGGCATTATTATTATTATGAAGATAGAAGTTATCGTAAGATAAAAATGATAAAATTTAAAAAAAAATACGAAAGATCGTGTAAATAATTTAGCCTTCTCGACGATGTCAGAATAAAAAATAATTTTTTGTTTAGTTCATTTTAATTTTATTTAATGTTTTTTTTCTGACCGTGAGATAGCAAGGTATTTTGTTGGATGCGTGTCTGTCCAAACGGCTGGTGAGTCAGGGCAAAGAAATGTCGGTAGCAATAATGTCTTAAGATCATGTGCAATTTCAAAATGGCGTCCCATAACTGTATGATGGACAGTTCGGAGCCGATGTATATATATTTGTATGTATATTTAATATATAATTCGAGAGGTTCTAGTCTGGACTCCCAAAGAGTACCTCACTACATTAGTGTGGAAACAGCTCAATGGTTTCGCGTTACCATCATGCTCCTTTCGCATAATTGTATAAAAATAATTCGGTTATTTATGATTGGCTAATTAAAGATATTTCTTTAAAATCGATTATGGAGCAGATTGCGTAGCGCTTTAACGTCCGATTAAGACAGAACGGAATTTTAATGTCCTCTATCCGAACATATGTTGTCTCATTTACAACGTCTTCAATATTCTATATTTCAAATATGTCATTGTAAATTTATTATGTCTCATCTTTTTCAACTATACTTCATTCATTCTGTAATAGGTATATGCTATATGTTATAAACTACACATGCAATTTATAAGAAAATAATTGAAATGCTTCACGAAAATTTTGTATTAATAGAATATTTCACTTAAGTAATATAAATAGATACGATATTCTACATCATTATAAATAAAAGTGATAGGCAATTCACAGCTTAACGTTTTACTTCAGTATTCAACAATTGTATGGATATTAAAATAACCGTTCTGTTCCTTTTGTAAATTATATAGTATATATATAAAAGAATTATATGTTGAGTTGGTTAAGGAATTGTGTATACATATTTATGTATGTACATAAGTATATATAAGTATAATGTATCGAATTATATAAATATAACCAAAAACGTTTATTACAATAATAATAAAATGAATGCATATTATATCTGATTTCTTTTATTATTAAAACCCTTCCTTTTCAGAAGTTTTTCAATGTACTATATTAATTATTTAATAGTATATCTTTTTTTTTTTAAAATATATTTATTGAAATTTACAACTGTATACAGAATACATCCAGTAAATATTATGATTGAATAAATTGGCATGAAAAGACAAGCAGAGAAACTATCCAGTGGTAGTACTCAAATAAAAAGTTCAGCTTAGAAGGTCACGAGGCCATCTTCTTTTCAGACGCCTCGGAGGATTATCAGGAATTGAAGAGGTTGCGAGGTTTGAAACTGGTGGGTTTGGCTGGAAATGAAGTTTGTCATGAAAAGATTGATATCGGATTCAGGCCAAATCAGGAATAAACGGGACGTTTAGGTCATTATGGATTACTTTGTTCGTAACAAAGTAAGGAGCGTTGAGGATTTTCCGAAGGATTTTGGATTGTAAAGATTGGACGCGGGAGGAATTCAATGGCTTAGTGGAGCCCAAAGCTTTATTCCGTAAGTCCAGATGGGTCTAATGATTGTCGTGTATATGAGTCTCTTGTAATTAATTGGGAGCTTAGAGCGTTTATCCAGTAAATGTTGAAGTAGCCTGAAACGGCGAGCTGTTTCTTGTCGTTTCAGTCTAGTATGAGGATTCCAAGTTAAGTGTTTGTCAAGGTGTAGTCCTAAGTACCGGATCTGTTCTACAGGACTAAGAGGGATGTTATTAAACGATACAGGAGGGCAGGAAGTCGCTGGTTTACGACGGAGGGTAAAGGTGATTTGATGAGATTTGTTGGAATTTATTTTATTCCTCCAGTTTTGACACCAATTTTCTAGGGCAGTGATGTGGGATTGAAGAGTACGGGATGCTATAACTGGATCAGTATTGACAGATAATAGACATGTGTCATCCGCATACGTGGTAAGGATAGTATTAGGATGAGTTGGGATGTCAGCTGTATAAACTGTGTAGAGAATTGGGCCGAGGATACTGCCTTGAGGAACGCCGGCAGATTGAGGAAAGAGGGGTGAGTAGACATTATTATGATTTACTTTGAATGACCTGTAGGAGAGATAGGATTGGATAATAAGAAAGTATGTAGGAGGTAGGAATTTACGGAGTTTGTAAAGCAACCCGGGGTGAATAGTATATCTATATTTATAGATTATCATTTAGATCCTTATTTGTTTTCTCCTATCATTCGATTTTATTCCTAAAATATAAACCAGTAGCTGAGATGAGGTAGCAATCTCGTCATATAAACAAATATTTGTAAATCTAATACAAAAAAAAAAAAATTAGTAGAAGAAAAAATAATTTAAACATAATGTTGCAGGAGTTCACACTAGGTATGCCATCAAACTCGAATTGAAATTTACTACATTTCGCCGTTTCAGACTACTTCAACATTTACTAGACAAACGCTCTTAGCTCCCAATTAATTACACCAGAATCATATACATGGCAATCATTAGACCCATCTGGACTTACGGAGTAGAGCTTTGGGGCTCTACTAAGCTATCGAATTCCTCTCGTATTCAATAGCTATAATCCAAAATCCTTCGAAAAATCCTCAATGCTCCTTACTTGTTTACGAACAAAATAATCCATAATGACCTTAATGTTCAATTTCTTGCTGATTATGCCCGAATCTGATATCAATCTTTTCATGAAAAACTTTATTCCCACTCAAACTCACTAGTTTCAAACATGTGGCAACGTTTTCAATTCCTGATAATCCTCCGAGGTGTCTGAAAAGAAGATGGCCTCGTGACCTTTTAAGTTGAATTTCTTATTCGAGTATTACCACTGGGTAGTTTTCCTACTTCCCTTTATCTCGGGATATTATTTATCTTTCATTATATTTACTTGATGTATTCAAATATACAGTTGTAAATTTCAATAAATAATTTGTTTTTAAATTACTATATTTAAAAATTATTGACTGTTTGTATTAATGATACAAAGTGGACTTTTTTCGAAATATAATTCTATTCTATTTTTATTTCACGCAACACGTACCAATCCGTTCCTTCAGGAAAAAAAATAAAATCATTTCAATAGTCTGTTTAATTTATAGATAATATTAAATTAAATATTGTGTATTTTGTCAATTACAAAATCAACAACAGCCTTAAAATCCTTTGTCTACTATTATCACCTACACTTAATAACAGGTATTATAGTGTATAATAAATAACTAACCAGCAAACATTTCACCAATGCGTAACCAAGGTAACGCATCTCAAATCGGCAGTCTTAACAGAAATCCCAAGTCATTCCAAGACAAATGTTGGGCACGTACAAAGGGTTTAATTCCACACATATGTGGTATAATGGTTAAATAAAGCAATTAAACATAACCTCGTGACTCAACTTTTATTTATAACCTTTATACAAAAGGGGTAATTTCTCCATTATCACTAACACTAAGTCACATCGCACGTTACCACTTTAAGGTGCAGAAAAGTTCCTAAAGCCACCACAATACATAATAATTTAACACACTATCCTTTAATTATACTTGAAAACCGTAATTATAGATATTTGTATCTGTATAAAGAAAACACTGATAATGGTCAGTGACTTATAAACTTAAAACTACATGCAGACAATTCCCACATAGAAACATACAAAAGAGAACGAGTAGACAAACAGATGGGCATGTTTAAACCGAACCATCCTTATCAGAGACAGATACTATAAGAGCATTAGTTATGTCCAAGTATACAGCAAATGTTGATTCTGGTTATTTCCTGAGAATGCCCATGTCAACAATAGACCACAGCCTAAAAAAAATATATTTAATACTGTTAGGCTTGAGAAAAGTCTAGGATATATATGCAACAACTTGATTCACGGTTAAAATCCATCCGACATCAGGAACTTCTTCTAGAGTCTAAAACCTGAAAACATTTTTTTTAAGCCCTTACATGTAAGGATCAGCCAGAAGTTTCTCATAATAACGAGCCTACCAAGGGGAACGAAGCACATTTTTAATGGAGCTGTTGTGCCAAAATTATTTTGTAGATATAAAATGACAAATTCCTAGTGAATAATAGAATGTAGAAAGACGAACAAAGCCACAACCCCATAGCACCGAAGAAGGTGATGATGAACATGGACAAATTTAAAACTAAATAATAATTCAAAATATAATAAATAAACAAACTTATAAAGCATTATGGTAACAAACTTACCAATTATGAATGAGAAGATTATGGTAACTAGCTAGGAAAGTAATATTATATTCCCAATGAATGGTCTTGGGTTCAGCACGTGATAGAGACTCTACTGTTTCTAGGACAACATTAGTGCAGGGAGGTGATCATTGAAAGGAGGCGCAGCGGTTATGGTTGATCCTCAACCCTTAATTTCCCCCCAATTAAGAGAACCCATTTTGTAGAGGTTGGTTGAGCCCAAGGATGGTCTCCAGATCCTACAGGGTCTATCCTCGGCTCTTAACAGATTAGATAAATTCCCTACCGCAGCCGAATTTGAACCGTGGACCTTCGGCAGCTCCATCAATGAGCTATCTCGCTTCCAAAAATGATCACTTTTTTATGCCAAAACACTTTAAATCAGTCTGAAACACGATTGACCTTGCAAAGCCAAATAAGGCGTTATTCATCCTATCCAACTTATTACTTATATTACCCAACCTGAGAAGGCTAACTATTGAGGGATTGAAATGCATTGCTATGTTTTATATGCTTAAATATATTTTAAATATTCTAGTTGATTTTGGGATGACAGAGTAATCATTTCTGTTGTGTTTTTTCCAATTTACTAATTATTTAAACCATCAATATATTATTCTAAAATATAGTGCGTATCGGCTTGAAGCTTGAATTTAGTGCGGGGCTAAGTAAGGAATCACCAAAGGAATTTAAATGAATATAGTTTTATAGTGCGAATGTAAACAAGATTAATGATTTAATATACACATTGAAAAGTAGACTTAATGATTCAGATTTAATAGAGGCCATAAAATACATAACAGGACTTAAATTACACTCATCTGTGAAACAGGGGTAGATTAGGTCTATAGGTAGGACTTCGGCCTGCCCGCCTCAGGATCTTCTGCACCCAGCATCGTTCGCCGGCCTCCGCTTCTTCCGCGTCTTCGCTGCTTCCTGCTCCGGATGTTCTCCGCGAGTTTTCCTTCCTCCTCGGGATGTGTTCAAAGCTTATTTTCCGCAAGTCGAGTCCTCGTCCCCCTTTTTTGGGCAAACCTCTACTTGAGCGACCTACATCTTGCAAATGCCCATTTGCTCTTTGCAAAGACATATTAATTTTTATAATGCCGCCCGATACGATACACAGCAATATCTATAGATCGTTTGAAGAGGATCGATGGCTAAAAACAATATTTGACTATTGCCCTACAGAAAGGAGGAAAAAGGGATGGCCCCAAATGAGATGGTTGCAGGATATGGTGGAGAGCATGGCAGTGAGGTCTGAGAGAAGAGGACTGGCTGGGGTGAGAACTTTAAGAAACGAAAAACAACTAGATCTTAAAAAAATCAATCAGAAAATAAAGATCGTGATTATGTTTATTTATTTACTTTGAGTAATGTTATACTACTACGGCTAATCGGACGATGCAACAGTAGGAGCCCTAAATTTCGCCTATCCAGGTATAATAAGAACAGGGGTCTCTATCTCTGTTACTTGAGTATCAGGAACAGCAGAATGGATATAGAAATAAGCAAAAATATTTCAGCTGGCAAGTAACAGTTTTATGGATTAAGATAACATTTGAGGGGAGATTCGGGTTCAAGGATAGTAATGAATCGGTCTAGATCCAAGGACCTTGCCTCCTCGGGATCAACAAGCGCACGAAGACCTACAGTTCTTTCCAGGGAGCAGATCATCCTTGAACCTAACCTATGGACGACTATTTGACATCCTGGAAAATCAGGAACTCTGATTAACTTGAGTTGCTTCTCGTAGGCAATACGGTTGGCCTCACATAACCGAGGTGTAGAGGGGTACGTGAGGTCCACCGAATAAAAAACGTATCAGTGTGACCAATATAAAAATAACACATAAATTATACAGTGTAAAAATACACATTAAGTGCATAGATGCTGGTTTAGTTTAAATTAGTCGTAGTCAAATTTCGAAAAGTGATGTTAATTTTCCTTACAAATTATATATTTAAATTATTTATAGCTTTCTACATTACATGGATGGATTTCTAATTTTTTATTATTGTGTTTTATCAATATGTCATCTGTCAAGAATTGATTTGATATTAACATTAATTTACTGTCCTCATATGTGTAAAAAAAATTCTCTAATAATAATAGTGTTAATATTTAATTAAATATCAATTCAGTAATTGAGCACAATGAATGAATTGATGTTTTTACTTCCCTCATACATAAAATAATAAAGCTTCCCCCTACATAAGCTGACTTTTTAATATACAAACAAATAAATTTATAAAAGTTAAATTTGCCAACCAATAAAGGATGCAATATTTATTTATTGTTTCGAATTGATTCTTTTATCAATAATAATACCGCCCAGTCCTAATCAAATATGCAAATAGGATATAGGTAAATGTAAACAGGCGGTTTGTGTACAATTAATCCATTTGATAAGGCTTGTCTATATATACTCGTACTTGGACCCTATTACAATTAGGAGCATAGAAATGCAAACATGGCAGGTGTTAACACAAATACGTCACGTCGCAATATACTGTGATTTAGTTAAACATTATTAACAACTTAATTATTTCATAATTTCTATGTTTATAATAATAATACTAATAGCAACCCTAGTGAACAAGAAGCTTCGGTATTGATATCACCAATAACTGTAACAAACCTCCGCCCACCGACTACACCGTTCATCAGAGGATAACTACAATAAAAAAGTTAAATATTTCAGAACTCCATGTTTCAAATCCAGGCTAGCATTTTCAATGAACAAGTGAAAATCCATTAGGTTATCTTGTTTACTCCACTGAACAGAGTTTAGGCACCCAACAATTTGTCTCCATCTTATGATTTTTCCTGTTATTTCTTTTTAGGAGCTTTCATCATCAGTGAGCCATCTGCCAAGATATTTTAATTGATGGGTTTTTAATGCTTCTAAAGTTTCGAAGGGGCAGGCTTGTAGGCATTTATGTATTGTCATGTGTTCTGTTTTCGGTTCTCTCATTTCCAGATCCCAAGTAGCATATTTTTCCTGAAGTTTCCTTAACATGGCATCTTAACCTTCACTTCCAACCTATTACCTCTAAGCAAGTTGAAGGTTGTTAAAGAAAACTTGGAAATTAAAGAAAAAGGAGGAAGGAAGTTGTTGGCCTCGGAGATGAAATTCTGAAAGTGTCGTTGTTTCATTTCCAGAATTCCCTAACAGTACGATTAGAAAGCTGGTGGTACAGAAAAAATGTAATGGAATCAAGGAATATTATAGATTGTTTAACAGAATTTTTGTCGAATGATGAAAATGAATATAGTTAGTGATAAGAAAGCGTCGTAGTGAGTATTAATTCTATAGTAATCAAATGGGATTTTAAATTTTTTTTAAAATCATTCCATTACCTTCTACCGCCTGAGAAAAATTAGTTTCTTAGGTAATTTTTTATATAACAACTGAAAAATAACCAACCAACTTCATAGCAATGTATGGATTTTAAATTTGAACTCTTTTGGTACCATCAGATAATCTATGATTTATGTCTTCCTAAAATTTGTGAACATATAAAAAAAATACATTGCAAAAAAAAAAGGTCTGGAAAAACATACATTTCCAAAAAAAAAAGATACAGAGAAAAATCTGTATATGATTTTAATTATTTACATCGGTTAAAGTATTGTGGATTGTACTATCTCTAATGTAAAGCCAGATATGTATATAACAAGTAACAGTAGGCTACGAATTATCAATTCTTTAATTGAAACTAATTTGTGGTGATTGATTAGCATTCTGGCCTGCAGTTATTTAATGCTTTGTAAATCATGTGGAGAAAAACCACAATCCATTGTAACCTCTATGGATTCATTAGTAAACTTAGTTAACCTTCGATTTTAAAGGTTAAGGTATTACTATATAACTCTTCATCTTCATAATTAAATTGTAATTTTCATGTTTTCCGTCTTTGAAAGTGAAAGTTGGCAATGTTTTAATTGATGAAGAGAAGAAGAGAGCAAGACATCGCTACTCACAATGGCTCAGATCTTCTGCTTGCTTTGCTGCCCGCCATGGCCATCGAAGATAGCTGCGAAAATAGCTTTTAAGCCTCCCCCACCAACTTATTGCTTCGCGGTACGTGGAAGCAGGTGCGAGATCACCTTAACGAACAGCTCAACCTGGCTTACGGAATGGGCCGTTGAAAACGTCAAGTGCCTCTTCGCGACGACATCCAGGGGAAACAAGATAGCTTGTGCCTACATCAGCTGCTGCGCCACGGCAAGGTACACCCTGCTCCTCTCTCACGGGAACGCCTCAGACCTCGGAGAGATGATCCAGTACTACTCGACGTTAGGCAGCTTGATTGGGTGCAACATCTTCTGCTACGATTATTCCGGTTACGGGGCCAGCAGTGGGAAGCCTTCTGAGAAGAACCTCTACGCCGATATCGAGTGTGCGTGGAACACGATGCAGGTGAAATTTGGAGTACAACCTGACAGGATCATAGCGTACGGCACGAGTCTCGGGACAGTACCCACCGCTGACTTGGCTTCTCGTCGGAAGGTCGGTGCCGTCGTCCTTCACTCTCCATTGACGTCAGCTCTCCGGCTCCTCATCCCGAATACCCAACGCACCTGGTGCTGGGACGCCTTCGCGACCATTGACAAGGTAGAGAAGATATCTTCGCCAGTCTTAGTGATCCACGGAACAGCAGACGAAGTGATTCCTTTCTACCATGGCGTAGCGATATATGAGAAGTGTCGTAACAGGGTGAATCCCCTTTGGGTCGGAGGGGCCGGCCATAACGATATAGAAGCGTACAGCCAGTACTTGGAGAGGCTCAAGTCCTTCGTCGGGAATGAGCTTGATGAGTACAACACGAATCTCAATGGCGAAGGGAACAAATGTTCTGAAAACACAAAGGTCTCCTCGATGAATAAATTCGTTACTGCATAACACTTGTTAAAAGTTGGTTATTGTTATGAGTTGAGAATAAATATGAGAAAAACACCAACATACGTGGTGAAAAACATATATACTCGTAAATAACTCATTTATTTTTTCAGAAGCAGCTTCGAGGATAAGTATTGTATCTAAATATATGAGTTAAATATTAAAGTTTCCTTTAACTAGATACTATATATTAAGATGTATTCAAAATCATTTAAAAAAAAACATTCGTAATTATCAGCTTAGGTTATTCTTGAAATATATAAATTAAAAGATATAATTAATCATAAAAATGTTTATTTATGTTTATTTAGCATAATCATAACAATATTAATATAATAGAAATCCAGTAGGTAATATAAGTCCATCGTGTCTGAGGTCATAATGGGCATAAGGCCCAAGGCTTTTTAAGCACCAGCTCTGAAACATAGTTTTGATCGATCCTCAAAGTGTTATTTCATAATTATACTGGATCAGGGGACATCAATAATGGAAAGGAGGTAACTCTGAGTTGTACATAAATGAACATTTCATAAAATTTTGACTTTTATTAAGTTTATGGGTTGTACGCAATTTAGTGATTAGTTTACATGAACTATAGTTTTGACCGCATATATTTGACCGCAAACATTATTTTTATTTTTTTATTTTATATCTTCATGTATTCTATAAACAGTAGTAGTTTAGTAGACTCGTTGTCCACAACAGATACTCAGTACTCATCTGGTCAGTACTTTTTAGTAATGTTACGGGCTACTGGGTGTAAAATGAATTAAACTACTACTAAATTCAAGATACTAATATTTATTAACAAATTGACAAAAACAATACAATGGAATTACTAAACAAATAAATTATTAAACTAATATAAATTTACAATAACAATATTCTAAAGATTATAACCTAGGCCTAACTGTTATCTAATTACTAAAATATTATAAGATATTGCTAATACTAAATAACTTAACTATTTACATAAATCTGTACAAATACAATAAAAATAACCTAGAGTTTATAACTACAAATTAACACTTACAGTCCTCTAATTAAAGTCTACCGACCTTAAGATCCTCCAAATATGTCTAATAGTAGATACCGACTCACTTATTACTGCTTTACTTATCACTAACTTACTTATCACTTACTAGTTCATCACACTGTCCGACACTAACTGACACTGACTTAGTACTAACTGTCTAGGCTGAAGCGAACGGCATATAAAGGCCCTTCGAATGTTCTAGGGAGCAGTTCCCAGAACTGTCTCGCCTCGCCCAGGCCGTTCTATTCCGTCTTAATCCCTCCAGCTTGTCTTTCTCTCTCTGACTGTAACACTAATAAAGAAAGGCCAACAAGTTATATTGGGTTGTTTCTTATGAAATTTCTGATTTTATTCTTTCTAAAATTCAAAATAGAATTAGTGGACTTCTGATGTTTACAATGTTTATGTTTACTGAGTGTAATGAACAGTTATCAATCCTCTCTGTTTGGATCAAATTTACGATGACTACGATTGAACGAACATTGTATAGTTTGCCATCGAATATGACCTTGGAAAAAAAGATTTTCGTGTAATTATTTTTTATGAGTAAAACTTGAACGAACTACGTTTGGGGAATGTACCATTCGCCATTGGTTTGAGAAATTTTCAGCTGGTAACACAGATTAGTTCATGAAAAATTCATTTCTACCCTTTCTTTTTCTTATTATCCAGAGTTGAAAACATCATGTCCTACTGCAGTTATATCGACATGATAAATAAAAAAATCTTATAAATAAAAAACCTGCATTGGTTAATCGGAAGGAAACTATAATCATACACGACAACCCCACACCTAATGTTTCACAAAGGACAGTTAAGAAACTAAACGAGCTGGGTTATGAAATCTTCCCACACCCACCCTATTAGCCAGACTTATATCCGAAAGATTCCCAGGTGTTCATAAATTTAGACAACTCATTAATGGTAAAGTTTTTGAAACCGATTCTCGAGTCAAAAACCCATTTTCAAACATTACTTCATCTTAAAACTCTGATTTTTTCAGTTCTGATTGAAAGTTTGATAGCATGTTAGGAAGAATGTATAGAAAATGAGAGTACATTTTTTGAACTGATTTCATAATGTTGTTTTACTAAAATGTTTCAATTGTTTTACTAAATGACCTTTCCTTTGAAAACTGATCTCTCATATGAAACGACCCAATATACAGTATTTAAAATGTTTACACAAGAATGGCTTAAGGAAAAAATAAAAAAAGGGGGGGAATACCTTAAGGGGAAAAATACCTAAAGGGTTCCCAATTTTTGTTATATATCACCCGTATCCCTGGACTACTATATATATACATATATATATATATATATCGTTACTTTATTATATTTTTAAAAATTTATATGCATCTTTTATATTTAGCCCTGAAGAATACCTGCAATGTCGGCCGAAACGTTGGCTTTAAAATAAACATTTCTTGTTACTAAAGAAAACATTTTTCTGATCTCCACCCGGACCATTTTCTTCCGTCTATATATATGGTCAATTAATATTATTCTAGAAAAACATTTTTATCTTCCTGCATTTTCATGAACTCTTTTACATGAGAATCTTGTTTAGAAGCATCTAATCAGACAGAAAGGGAGAAATAATTTATTGAACATTAAATTAGTGAAAGTTTAGTATTGACCGTTAGCTGTCAATGAGGGATAACAGATTGATATTAGGAAGGTAAATCAGGGCCATGCCAGGTGAAATTGGTCCAGGTAATCCTCCATGACGTCACTAATGACATAAGCACTAATTGGGGATCTAACCTGCCCTTCCAACTCCACAGAAGTCTAATGCACAGGATTTGCACTTAGCTTTGCTTCCTCGCCATATCACAATATTGTTTATTTATCTGAATTATTTAATCGTAAGATAATTCTTGCAGGTATTCATAAAAGGCAAGTGTTTTGAAATACATTATTACAATTATTTCCTTATTATAATAAGATACTTATCCTGCAGGTTGTCAGCATGCTTATTCCTCTAATATCGCGTTATGCTGCTATAGCTAATCGGACGAAGCTACAGTGGGAGTCCTAAATTTTTCTTATCCAGGTATAATTAGTATAGCGATAAAGCAGGCTCCGGGCCCCCATTTACGTCACTTCTGAAGAACGCCATAACTAAGGATTTTTGACTCCCTTAATAAAATCCTAAGGCCACCAGCCGGGCTACGGACCAGCGATTTTTGACATGGGAGGTTGTTACGCCAACCACAAGGCCACAGGTGACCTCAAGGTCACCACCTTGCTGGTAGGGGTAGGTAATAAAATTAAGACAAAAGATCAAATAATAATTAACTTAAATTAGTACTAATTATAATATTACAATATAATAATATAAGACCTGAGCAGAATGACCAAAAGGGTATTCTAACACTGTATATAAATAAAATTGAATATGTCCAACATGTGAAGAGTTTCAATATTATATAGTCCAGCATCCATGGTCCATTTTTGCACTTGATTAGCATCAAGCTGAATCTTCGTGAATAGCTTCATTTCGATGAGACGTACAACACTTTCCTGTGCGAAAATTCTCGATTGTGGTAGCTAACAGAGATAGCAAGGATAAAATATGTCGGTTTGATGATTCTCAAAAATGTATTACTAACTGGTTTTTTTTTTTTGTTAAATCTCAAGATAATTATCTTAATTATTTGAAAAAATATTTGTCCTACAAAATGTATGTTTTGATCAAAGAGTCCCCTCCTTCCAACGTGTATCGATAACGAGGTCATCAAAAATGATTACTAACCTGCTTTGACTTCTTATTATTTTTTCAAATAATTTAGATAATTATCTTGAGATTTAACAACAAAAAAAACAGTTAGTAATAAATTTTTGAGAATCATCAAATCGACATATTTTATCCTTGCTACCTCTATTAGCTACCACAATCGAGAATTTTCGCACAGGAAAATGTTGGGCGTCTCATCGAAACGAAGTTATTCACGAAGATTCAGCTTGATATTAATCAAGTGAAAAAATGGACCATGGATCCTGGACTAATAGTTTTATTATCTTTTCGGAGAATACTGAACGTTCTTCACTTAGGCTGGGATTTAAGAATGCTCTCGGATTTCAAGGAAGGCCAAATAGAGAAATGGGCCTATTCCATTTAAATATATGGAAGAAAAGAGAAGAACAGTTGAAACAGACGTAGTCAATAGTGATTTGGTCGTTTCAAAAAATGTTTTTAAAATAATTAATGACAAGGCTTAGCGAGCCTGAAGGTTTAATACCGATACCACCAATCTCAGCTTTCAAACTTACGTTCACGGACCATTGCTCTAATCCCAATCGTCTCATCTTAACTATTTTGGTTCAGTCTGCTCATTGAAGTTTCCTTCGATATAGGTAATCCATTATAGTCATCGATACTTAAAATTGTTATGAGGCTGTTTTTTTATACAGATCGGGTTCTTATATATTAACTATAACTAGGGTGCTACCTTTCATTTATAAAGATACCTAATCAAAACATTAAACTTAATTTTCCTCTCATTTTATCTTGTATTATTATAATTCTTAATAATTTTCTAACAAGGTAGAAATCCGTAGCTGTAAACAGTGGCGTAGGTTTTAACTTAACAGAAAGGCTGAAGAGAGATAGAAAAGAGAAGAAGAAGAAGAGAGAGAGTGAGAGAGAGAGGGGGAGAGAGAGAGAGAGAGAGTTAGAGATAGCGGGAGACTATGAACAATAGGCAAACACGGGCACACTCGCACAGAGAAAGGAACCTGCCTTTGTTTGTGTACACACCGGCTGGCACAACCAGGGGATTACGGCTCTCGATGTGTTTAGTGTTCATCGGCAACCCTCCGCTAAAGACTGCCCTATCCAAACATTGTTCCCACCGGATTATTTTACAAAAGCGTCTTGAGGAGAGCATTAACCGTTTATACATTAAACAATAAATTAGAAGCAATAACATTCATTTTACAACCCGAGAACCGACTGTACCTGGAGTTTACCGGGTATCCTTAGTTAAAGCTGGAATAGACATCAGAATATCCTAACTAAACTTCGCAAAAATGGACAGCGTTATTGCCAATTTTATGGTATTTACACTACTCCGCAGATGAGAGACAAAGAATGGGATCTTGTCCTGGACTAGGTCCCTATCTGCAGTTAACAAAATATTGAATGCGTTGTACAATACTGTGCTATCTTACAAATGGCAAGTGTCATTTGTATTGTAAACGATATCTTCCGTTTCTGGAAAGATTAAAAAATTTTTAAACCAAAAACTAAAAAAGATTTATTATGATATTGACTGATAATATAGATATACAAAGAGAGTTTCTCATTTGAACTATAGAGTAACATTACAACTTATTAACTACCTTAGAACTAACTTAGTGACTACTCTCGTTACATACTACAGTCTAGTCATACCATCTTCTCTCTACTCTCTATTTTCTCTCTAATCTAGATGTTAGTGCTTGTATATATACATATAAAAGAAGGCGGATGGTCAAGGAAGTTTACATTGATGATAACTTGGAAGCATTAGTGAAACTTCCTTGGTAACAAAACCATTTTATTAAACAATTAACTTTAAGTCATTCACATCTAGCTTAAGGAAGATGGTCCAAAATCCAGCGCATGGCTACCTAAGAGTCTGAAAGTTCGGATGTCAAAACCTTCCGGATTCGCCTCCATAGTCAATCACTCATCGATACTTTACTTTTTGAAGTTGTTTGCATAAAAAATCTATAATATACTTTCAACGGGGTCTGTGCAACAGTCAGTGTGTTTTTTCCCCGACGCCAATAAACAACCGAAACCAGCGCGACCAAAAGCCACCCCAGTTATGACAGATACAACAAAGGGATGACTAGCCGAAGATAGGAAGAAAAACGAATCATTTATGTAAATGCTGCGGGGGGGGGGGGGGGGCAGGGGGTGATGGTGGTTGAGATGAGTTGTGGAGTTATTGTAATAACAATAGGTGACCCTCCCCAGGGTGAGGTTATTGGCAGAGCCGGATTTACTCGGATCGTATATTAAACTTGAATAAAACTGAATAAACCCGTCGATCTGCCAAAGTCGTCTTCTAACTCAAGTCTCTAATGCTCCTTTATTCTTTCTCCTGTCGTTCATGCTTTGGCTGCAAACATGTTATCACTATATTTGAAAGCCTTCTTATTATAATTACATATGTTCATTTTCTTCTTCATAAAATCGCATTTTTTATTTCCTTGTTTTCACGAAGTATTTAGTTATTTCTGGATTCTTAACGATATTATGGACAATATCTTTTATTTTCTCAGTTTATTTCTCTTTAATATACTTATATAAGTTATTATACAGGTGACCTCTTAGTAAACCACAGAGGTCATATGGGGTACAGCATAACAATTTTCTATGCCCATATGCTCAGGTCCGTATTCTGACTGGTGGCCTTTAAAAAGATGATTTTTTAAAGGGAGTATAAATTCCCGATCCTTTGTTGTGTCAGGTAATAGTTAAAGATCCTAAACGTAATTTTACTTTGATAGACAAAGTTTACGACTCCCACTGTATTATCGTTTTACTAGCCGTGACGTTAAGTAGATAAACAAATAATTATCCTTTCTACCCTGCTCCAATAACCTTTCCTTCATTTCGTTATTTTTTGTTATGAAATGCTTATGGTTTTATCTTCAATTATATTTAAAGTCTCCAAAATATTAGGGGCGAATAACAACACTATACTATGTGTGAAAATAATTTAAATCTTCGTTTTTTATGGATGGAGGCTGTTTTTAGGAAGGTACCATGCCACTAAGAAGGTATGAATTTTCGCAGCTCGAAATTTTGGCTTTTTATTATTGAAAAAGTATAATCTGTGCATCTTCAGACAATGAGTCAAATTGTAACGATTGTTGAGGCCAAACTTGAATGCTATTGTTAATTTTATTATGTAATTGTGAACTAGAAATTAATTTATGTAAAATGAACTAGATATTAAGAAAGCGCACTATGTTTATTTATGTACTAGCTGGTTATTCCATTATGAAACGAGTTACGTATATATAACGGCAACACACGCCGGCTGACGGGATTATCGGCAGTGCAGTCACCAGCCTACAGTTACAGTTTACAGTTCGTTGTGTGCACACACTGACTCAGTTTCGGGACCATGTACTCATTTCATTAAAACAACCAGAAGCATCTTTCCACGGTGGAACAGTCGATGCGATGTCGTTTGTTTTTTTGACTCACAACAGTGATAAGTTTTTTCTTTTTATTTTGTTATTTATAATTATTTTCCTTCAAATTAGAATTTACTTAGACCTCATTTTGCATTTTTTTGCATGAAATATTATTTCTTTTAGGTTTTAAGTAAGATTGTTTGTATCGCATTATAATTTATTTTAACTAATATTTTTTTTCGTATAAAATAACATCATTGTTTATTTTAGTTCTTTAAAGAAATTTTTAATTTTCATACATAATAAATATATAATGTCATTTTTTTTTTATAAAGTCTGAGTGTTTACAGTTTGTTTTTATGTTATTTAAAAATAGCCCTTTTGCACGATCCAACCATCACATATTTTGCGTTGGACAAAAGTAAAGGCTCTTTTTGAGCCCCTAAACCATGCAACAACGATCCATCGACTCCTACATCATATGACAGAATTTAACACTAAAATTATGAGTAACACAACACGGTTTGCTCTTTGTCAGAATACATGTTGAAAACTGAATGATTTTTTTCAAAAAACGCAACGATCAGCTTGATCAGGAAACTGGCATTTTCGCTCTCATCTCATCTTCACAAATGACTTTGGCAATATGATTCGTTTTCCTAATCTTATTAGATTTTATTTTTTGCAATTTCGTTCAAAATACAGTATCTCCTGATCCCAATCGTTTCAGTTAGGTACCTATAGGTTTTTGGAGACTAATTCGTAAGGGGGTACTCTTTAGTCTTTAGAGTCGTGCAAATCCTAATTCGTGATCTGATTAAGAATTATAACCAATATGGGATGAAATATCTGCATCATCAGTGAATAAGAGGAATTCGACTTAATCGAACACTTATTCCCTGGGGTAGCATTTGTGTATTAATACTTGATAAGTGAAATCCTCATGATCAAATCGGTTCCATAAAATTCGGTTATATAAAAATCCTAGCCTCTCCTAAATAAAATTCCTAACACAAAACTATTACAATCAGAAGATGACAACTGGACTGTGAAACGACTATAAACAGTAGAAAATAAGGAATGACACGGATCGACATTCAGCTCCATCGCGAACAAAAACGTAGGAATTGTGCAAAATGTATAAGAGCTTTAGTGTATTAGCGAATATAAAGTAGAACCGGAAGAGGTGGAGTGGAGTAGTTGGTATTCCGCTGGCTAATACCCGCTCCGCTTAGGCATAACGTATTCGGGTACATGCCTCTCCCCCTCCACCTCGCTCTGGCCAATCAGCAGCCGTCTTCGTCTCCCGTCCTACCCCTACTCCCTCTCTCCTCCTTCTATATGCATATAATTCCTGCTGGCAAGGAGATGAGCTCCCGTAATATAGTCCTCAAGAATATGCAAATACTTTCTTGTATGTAGTAGAAATAAAAAGTCAAACAAGGAATGGAAATCATGATTTAAAAAAAAGCCATTATTTATTTTTTAAACCCGTATGATATCACTTCTATTTACATTTAAATCCATATTTAGTAATTGAATTCCAATTTGTAGAGACAAATCGTATATTTTATCTGCAGCCCCGGTGAATAAGCGATTAAGGTGAATTTTGTCCAGAGAGAAACTTAACTGTATTGAGAGAATCGGAATCGTGTCATCTTCATAGTTTTTGGTTCGAAATAGAGTTGTAATATAAGCTATAATTTCTATTCAAGCCATTCGACTTAACCACTTATTCACCTGGGATGTAGATATAACATAGTGTTACACAAACATCTAACTGACCAAAACTTGTGTAATGACAAATTTAATATCCGCAATCCAAGTTATTTTGTAATAACTATAATTTATTGTTTGTAACTATTAAGAAAAAAACCTGTATCGAAGAATCTTGAGAAATCATGGGTTCAGTAAGTGGTAGTCTGAACTTTTAGTGGTAGTCTCGGTGAATAAGTGGTTGTCAAGATTTGTCTAGAGTTAACGGTATAGAGTAATCGTATCATTCTCATAATAGTTTGCTTCAAATGGAGTAGTAATATCAGCAATATCTCCTTTTCATGCCAATGCCTGACAGCCATTTATTTACTCCGAAAACAACACGATTCCGCTTCCCATTTTCAAGAAACTCATTTCGGAGAAAATTCGACTTAGCCTCTTATTCACCGAGGCTGCAGGTGTAAAGCCTAAATAACTGCTATGACAGCCCAGAGGAAAAGCTACTCATAATTATTGGATATTTAAAGATCATTCGTAGTAAAAATAATAATATCCTTAAAGATCAGCCAGTTGGAGTCAAAAGCTTTAAATTTTATAATTTTTTTAGATCAACTATTTTATCTCCCGTACAAGAAAACTCATTTTGGACAAAATTCGACTTAATTTATTCGACCACTTATTCACCGGGCCCTGAATAACTGCTATGATAACCCAGAGGAAAAGCTACTCATAAAGATCATACGCTGTAAAAAATATGCTTATGTTTAAAGATCAGTCATTATCAGTCGGAACCTTTAAATTTCATAATAATATTACATTAACTAAAAGATCTCCCCTTCAATAAAACGTAGGGGTATAGGGTATAGATCTAATCCTAAGCATTATTTGGTAATTGCGGTTGGAGTATTCCGGGTATAGCTGCTAATTGTAATTCTAATCAGCGGATCAATAAGGCTAATTGGTACAGATGTATTAGGTAATAATCTACCTTTAATTAGTAAGATTGTTGCTAGGTCCGACCGTCTTCAGGTAAAGAGAAAGCTTACTTCGATGGGGCTGTTTACTTCAGAGTAAAATCTTTAAAATAAAATAAAAAGGCAATAGCCCCGCAAGGAGGCCCCCGCAGATACAATCCTTCAAGACGAGGTAATGACCGCGGTCATTAACGAGCCTAATCCGGCTAAGGATTGCGGCGGAGGCGGAGTAATGAAGGCACTCCGGCTAATGGGGCAGACGGACAGGTCTCCTCCCAAATCCCGCGAATTTTCTTAAACGGGCGGGATGACTGGAGCGAACCCCAAAGCCCGGCTTTGCCCTAAGCCCCGCCCTGGCAACTAATTTATTTAAAATAAGTGCTCCGCCCGCAACCACTCCGCTAGGGTACCAGTCCTCTCATTTCATTATCCCTCCTAGTTCCTCCTTCCCCAGGGCGTTCCTTCCCATCTTTTAACTTTAATTCCCTTATCTCTTATTCAGAGTAATGGAGTCGTCATCCTTATTCTTATCCGCGCCATAACTCTTATTATTCCGATGCTGAATAGCCCTCCTCACATAAGGTACCAATAGCACTGATGGAGATTTTAAATTAACTAATACCTACCTACATATTAGTCCGAGTAATACTTATGTTACTTTATATAATTGAAATGCCGAAAGGTAGAAACGGCGAAGAAGAACATCGAAAAGAGAAGGAATTGAGGAATATATTACTTTCCTTGTACTGCCATGGTCAGAAGGGAGAAGATATACAAGATAGAAGAGAATGGAAAAACGAAATAAAAGAAATTTATGGTTGAAGGAAACCTCAACCTGAGGAAAGCTTAAAAAAAAAATTAAAACAAACCAACTATAGTTTCATAACTTCTGCCAGGGATGAAAATATTAAGGTTAGATACTTGTGCAGTGAGGACAATTCGAGAGACGAAAGAAGGTTCTTTGGCGAACTTTCGCCCTTGGCGCATTCAGTCCATTCGTAAGTTTTGTATGGAACTATTAACTTTGAAGGTTAGGTTTTTAAAAACTTAGTGCATTATAATTATTTTTCAAATTATAGACTTGGTATATTTCATTTGTAACCTTTTTTCAGCTACTGGGTATTTTAAGGTATATGATACTGCTATAATCCAGTATAAAGCCATCTTTTAGAGCAGGAAAAAACTATCCTCTAAACAATAGTGACAGAGGGATTGAAATCGTAAAATCACTTAAAGAGTATGCTGGATAAACGAAGACCTAAAACTGTCTTCGATTCTCACCGCACTGTTAGGCTACACCTACATTGGATCCGGTGTGATACGATTAGACGTCGCTAGCAAACCAAATGACTGAAATATATCTAGAGTTATAACATTTGGTTCTTTAAATTTATAAAATTTATAATATAATAATAAAATAAGATTATTTATTAATTATTTTTATTATTTATATTTTACTATAATGTATAGTAAAATATGTATAATGCATACACCCCAACATCGTATGTGATAGGATCACGTCGCACTGAATCGGATCCAATGTAGGTGTAGCCTAAGAAGGAAAAGGGGGTGACCCAGAAGAAATTGCAGGATATGAGCATGACAGCTGAGGGACTTCAAGAACGACAGGCTCGACCGAGTTGAATAGGCGACAACTTTTAGGAACGTATAATTACTGAAGTGATTATAATCGTTAAATAAAAAAAATAGAAGCTTCTTAGATATCAAAACAGAACTGAGATTATCTGTTTTGGCTAAACTATATATTTGGACTCAGCATCTCATATTCACAGTCACTGACCATTACCGGTCAAATATCTTTCAATTTCTTATTTTTGTTACTCTATAAAATATTATAATACCAAATAATAAAAAAATGTATTAAATGAACAAGAAAACTATTAAATTTTCAATCATTATTGTATGCCTTGAAAAGAATCCCATTACTGGAAATTGAATAATAGGTGCTACCTTGCGGCGGAGTGTTCCCCGGGATTTGGGTATTTCCCTCAATCCAGGATCCCGGTGATGACGTAACGGGCTCAAGCAGGATCATGGGATCAGGAGCCCTTCCACAATCCCTAGATCTCACTAACTCTATCTACCGCCTCTTTAATTATTGTTCAGCCCTTCTTGTACTGCAAAACCGCATGGTTTTTCACGATTAATCACTGTAACCATGCTCAACTGCTGATTGACGAGATGAAAAAGTGATTATCTAGTCAGTCCTTTTACCAACAGAGGCACGAGAGGCGGAAAAGTGATGTGTTTGGGAAGTCTATTGCTTCTTCAAAAGAACAACGACATAATTAAAAAATTGGCATTTTTGTGTCAAGCCTTAAGTAGCAATTGTATTGGTTGAAGCTTTTAACTTCAGGAACGACATATTTGATATTCCATTTCCATGATATGATATGATGATTTTTTTTTTAAGTCATATTTCGAGTTGTCTCATGCTTTAATCTGAAGTTTTATGGGAATAGTGGCAAAAGTTAAAATAAAAAAGTTTCAAGCTTTTAAAATTATACTAATGGTTAGTTAATGAATTCCAATAGGAATGTTCTGCTTCACCAATAACCAATGTTTTATTTGTTTAACCTATCTGGTTTAATTTTTACAAAACATCGAACTTTCAAATACCTCTTTTGATTTTGTTTTTTTTTTTAGTGATGACATTGTTCTTTTGAAGGTGCGATATGAAAGCGATTAAATATCAATATTTTATGACCATATGTGAATTTAAAAAAAAAATCGACACTTTCACATCTTCATTCCCCAACCATTCACCCAAGTTACCTTCATTTCGCTGTTAATAGTGCTTATTTCCAAACAACTAAATATGCTGAATAAACTACATATCGGAAGCATAAATATCATGTGCTCAGATTGCTCTAAGCTGATTGATAAGAAAAACTGCTTCGCGTCATAAATTTTGTCCCGTTAGTTACTGTCCCACAGCTTTCTGTTACTGTCCAACCCAGTAGTTACTTCCAATTTTTCAAACAGTTGTTCAGTGCTGAATATAACTATTTTAAATTTTACCGGTCATCATTTTTGGAATATATAGAGCTAAGTGGTATTTAAAAGAGGTAATTCAAGGTTAAAGATATAATTCCTAAAAAAAAATTGTCCAATTAGTTACATCACATTAGTTATTGATCTCATGACAATACTGATTCAGTGAAATGGCGGTGAAAATGCTTAAAAATATTGAGGGTAGAATGACCTTTTTTTTAATGACCGATCTGCTAATTGGGGAACGGGTTCCAAGGGCTAAATTGCTGTGCTCAAGGTCAAGGTCCTTCCTTCGAATCCGGCTGAGATAAAGAAACTATTTAATTTGTTAGCAGCCAAGTACTTTAAGGAATGTGGGTGATTGGTCACGGAGCCAACGAAGCGGTTGACCAAATACTTCCACAACCATTGGCTTAGAAAAAGCACAGATTATACTATGCCCCCATGATCCTTCATCATTTGGTAGAGCTCCACAGACTAAGTCTGAACTGGCTGATTTTCTTCGAGACTAGCCTTTTTTGGTGACAAATTTCTCTTATTCAACTTCCCCCCCAAAAAAGCAGAAATTTTGGGCCCAAGCCTCGAGGATGGAGGAGGGATCCTCCTTGGACTCACCCAGCATCTATAAAGTGGGGGAAGAAGATCCGACGGTTGATCATGATCTAGGACAAATCACATTCCTGTCCAAGAAACAGCAGTCTTTACAACACACTGAACACTAAACCCGTCATTGGTACAGGTGAAATAAGAAAAGCAAAAAAAAAAAAAGCTATTGGAATGAGTAGGTTGGAGATCCAGTTTGAGGGCACCTGTACTTGGCAGTTTATAGCGTTAGTTTAATTAACCTGTGTCGTGAGGTTTAAGCAAGAGACCTACAGCACACAGTGAAGATAGAGAAGGAAGACCGAGGCCAGATGAGATTAAGAGGGCCATTGAGCAGGAGATACAAACAGACTCTTGCGTGCGGGGACCTTTCCGGTCGGTTTGAGCAGTGAATTAGAACCGGGCCAACGATACCCCACCACTGCGCCCTCTAAGCCCGGTGTAATGAACCTCCTCCCTGGCAAAACCTAAATCCTCCTTAATAGGGAGGGCCTCCTTCCTCCCAAATCATCCTTTATATTGCATAATGGCCCGTCTGCCCCCTTCAAAACTAATGGCTAGGCAAACCCTCCCTGACCACCACCCTAAACAATTATTACAATGGGATTAGTTCTTCGGGTGGGGTGTCGTTCCCAACCGAGCATTTATTACATCAATCGATCTTGTTGCATAAATTTTACGAGTTAAATGAGGAATTATTAGTTATTAGGGGTGACCTGTAGTGTGGAGGTTAGCATAACAACCTTCGATGCACAAGGTCGCGGGTTCGCAGCTCCCATCCATTATTCTATGCAAGAAGAATTTCATGACGCTTTGAGACCTGCAACAGTGGGTAAATTATTTATCCTGAATAATCTGGAGAATAGATCATAAAGATGAGCGTAGTCTAGGCCACTTCGTCTTCTTGCATAACCGTTGACCAGATACAGTACATTACTTACCCAATTCTTCTATTCGTGAGCAAGTCACTAAACTCCTAAACGGTTTTTGATGAAAATTTTTGAAAATTGGGTTTGAGGTTTAGATTCACAATCCAATCCGATAGATAGTGATTTTTTAATTAATTTATCCTCCTCTTAAACGTTTCAAAAGGATGTTTGGCGGTCCGCTATCTTTACCTATATAATTCTTTTGTTTTTGTGAATGTAACAAAAGTCTTAGTAAACGATTGAAGCGATTTTTATTAGATATTTCTCGAGTGTTCAAGTGGGTTCGAGAATGGTTTATATTCACGATTTCATCCAATAAATAAAGTATGTAATAATGTTCCATTGAATGACAAGAAAGATAGGTCCAATTCTGTTATAGTGTTCCCGGAATCAATCCATACGTCAAAAAGACTAACAGCAAAATTTTGTTTTGTCAATGCTTTTATAATTGCTTCAGTTCCTCTGCCTGATCCTGATATTTCCTTTTTTATTCGGCTACCACGAATAGGTTATCATTTGCCGGTGCTCCTATTTCTATCATACTCACACATTTTTATTCTTTCTTGAGAGGCAAATTTTCAGGCTCGTTATGAGGAATTGTATGATATGTAATGACGGACTACGGGCCCCCAATGAAGCTTGACGTGCAGTTTATGAATTATAGATTGTGGGCTTTACCAAAAATAAGGGTAGACCTTGTCCACAATTTTAAATTTTATCACTAGTTCTGGGTGAACAATTTTAGCCGCATTATTGTGTCTCAACAAAAATTCCTTTTCAGCAAGAACTTGGCCCCCGGATGTGATATCCTGTTTATTATAATTATAATTTATTATTATAGTTTATTTATAAAACATAAGACTATTATTATTTTGCTAAATATAATTAATATTGTCCAGTTTCTTTTATTTTCTCACATACAGTGAAAAATGCCATATTCTGTTAGCATTTCCCTTGGATACAATTCCCCCGCTAGTTATGCCCCATGAATTCTCCTTGAGAAGAAGAGCTGAGGAAGAGAGGGAATGGGATTGGAAGGCGGCCCCCGGGGAGCGCCCCATCCTCCTGAAATATCGGTTATTATTCGCTTTAACTTGAGTTATCCTCCAATAGCCTCGGGAGTAGCACTTCCTATAAATATGAAAACCCTATAAGAGGACGTTCCCTATATCCCTAAAACAATCGTTTCCGGATTTCTGGACGCCGGCTTCTCAAATATAACTTCTTTCTTTACGGTAAGTGTAAATCTTTTTGTCAACTCGCTGGTATAACTGCGCCACTTTCTATATACCAGTTGTCGTTGAGCAATCCCTGAATTACATCCGATTTCATACTTATGAGTATAGGGAGTTTTGAAACATATGAGTATGGTAGCAATGTATTAGCATACCTTTATACCTTTAAAACATTGCTGAAAATTATTTTGTATCTTAACCGACTCAACATTATTTTTTCGTATTGCCCTATAATAAGGAACACGTAATTTCAACTGTCTTTTTTTCTTCTTGTTATTTCCCCAGTACTCCATCATTTGTCGCCGGTATGTTACCTTCTTTCTCAAGTCCATTTCTTTCTTTTTTCTCGAAAACCCACGGGAGTATCCTGTTTCATCCTGAGATGGTTGCTTTCCAGAACATTCTCGTAGGTAATCCCCATTCCCTGTAATCTACCTTGTTCGAGCCAGAAAGATTTGGACTTCTTTTCTTTCAGATACATACAAATTCGTTTCGTCTTGTGGGCTTGTGTCAGTATTGTGGGTTTCATTCTTGCCAAGTGACCATAAAATGCTAGTTAATGTACCTTTTTCTCATAACATCCGATATTTTAGGCACATGAGTGCACAGCTCGGTGTTATGCTGCCGTCTGTATTCACCTTGGCCTTTAAGTGGGCCAAGAATTTTCCTTAAGATCTATCTTTTATTGATCTCTAATTTTTCTACCAGGCCTTTCTTATTCATAGTTAGGCATTCAGCAGCATAAAGGACCTCAGGTCGTACGACAGTGCAATAATGCCTGAATTTTGCATTCAACGATATTGATTTTTTGTTGTGAATGTCCTTGGTGAGTTGGTACGTCATTGCCATTTTATTCAAGCGCGAATAAAAGGAAAACAGTGTTTTCCTCAATGAGATCTGGAGACCTGCTTCTGACTGTAACTGATAAATTTGTTCTACGGTCATATTAAAAAAAACCAAGAATCATAGAAAACTGCAAGATCGTCCACAAAAGTGAGGCAATCAACCGAGAGGTTCAATTTTTTTGTTTGCCAGTATTATTCCATTTTGGACACCATCGCCCATACCTGTGCGCTATTCACGAATGACTTTTTCAAGTATACAGTTGAAAAGCAAGGGGAGAGCCCATCTCCCTGATCTATAAGACTAACTCCTGTCTTAATTTCAAAAGGATCCGAAACCACTCCTCTGAACTTGACTTTAGATGTTTTTGCAGTTAAGGTATATTGATTGATTCCTCTCGTTTTATCATCCAATAAAAATTCCTTCAGAATTTGAATAAGAATCGATCTATCAATAGAGTCATAGGCCTTCTCAATGTCTATAAATGTCACCACAAATTTCTTGTTTCTTGAGCTCAGATACGAGAGGATAGATATTCACCCCATTGAGGATAAAGTTGTTGCTCTGCCCTTATCTGTTGACCTATTGATAAATTCAGTAAGATGTCCATAGGAGGGATATACCGCGGTAGTTATTGACGTCCGTTTTGTCACCTTTCTTGTGGAGGAGGTGAAGTGCAGGTATGTGTTAAAATAGTACAGTTAATAGTTATAGTTAATAAAATAGTTGCAAAAATGTGCAGAAGTGCAGAATTTCAATCACGGGAAGGGAGCAAAAAAACTTAAATTTATTATTATTTGTTTTTGGTTTCACCCAACTTTGGGGTTCTCTGGATCAATCATTAATGCATATTCCCTACGTCCTTTATTTTTTATCCTCTCTCATCTCCTATTCCTTTCTTCATCAGAGATTTTCATTGTCTGTTTAGTTCTCGCCTTAAACCACATCCTCTTGTCTCGAGTTATCCTCTTGGCAGTTCCATCCCTAAGCATATTCTCCGCAAACCCGAAAACTATCATTTTTATGTTGTTGTTTGATGATTTTATTTGTAACAAGTTATGGAGCATAGAGGATTTTGGGTTGTAAGGATTAGATACGACAGGAATTCGGTGGTATACCCTGAGACGGCGAGCAGTTTCTTGTAATTGTATTCCAGCGTGAGGGTACCATGCTTTGAGCCGCCATGCCGAAAATCCCGGTTTAAACCTGCTGCCGGCAAGAGTTTTATTTAATCTGTTAGCGACCGGAGATGGATGATACCCACCCTCCTGGTGCTCACCCAGCCTCTATAAAAGGGTAACCAAAATAAGGGTGAAAATACTGGAGGTTGAGCGTGATCTAGTGGAAATAACCTCCTTGCACAACCGTCGTCCGTGAAACAGTACTGTATCTACCATGTTCTGAACCCAAGATCCGTTGGATACCAAGCTAGACGTTTGTGAGCATGAGTCCTAAGTACCGGATCTATTCCACAGGAATCAGTAGGATCAGTTACTAAACTGATATAGGAGGACAGAAAGTCATTGGTTTACGAATTTGAATTCTAACCTATAAACTAAAGTTAATTTTTAAAAATTGTATAACCCATGCCCTGGTCAATGCGCGTTGTCATTCCCGCGGAATATGTCACGAGCATGTTGCTGACGCGAACCCATAAGTTTCCCTCTAACAAAAATTGCTCAATGTGACTTGAAGTTTTCAGTGCAAACATTTTTATTTTCGTTTGTTTTCCCAGCCTCTCCGATATTTTTCTATTTTTTTTTAATTATGATTTCCTAGGCGATGTAAATACGTTTTTATTGTGTTGGTCACATTATTGTGTTGTAAATAAGACCGGTTCCAAAATTGTCTCAATTTGTCGGTATATTAGAATTTAATTCTAGGGGTTGCCTTCGCTCTTTATGCAGGGCCGGTTTGTCCCGAGGCCTTCGGAGGAGAGCCAGCGTATAAGTTAACTTCTAATGGCCCGCCCGCTGTATATTTTAACTATAGGAGGGGAAGAGAGAAGACATAATCTTGTTCAGTTGTATAAGGCATACAGCCTCTCCCGGCCTCCGTCCATTTGTATGTAAAACCCCCCTTCACCCTCTAATACCCCATAATTCCTCGCAGAAATAACAGAACATCATTTCTCCCCCCTCTACCGTGGTGGGGGAGGGGGCCCCGGGAGTGGGGGTGAATTTATGGCCCGGCCCGGGAAGATGTTTTTGCTACTTGAACTTGGTAAAGCTCTTGGGTCCCAGATATAAATCACTCTTTTTGTTTGGGGCACCACCCTCCTGACCTTTGCTCCTCCCTCTTCTCTAGCCATCTTCCTCACACGTCTAAAATCTACTCGATAGTATCATCATAGTCTTTGGACCCTCAACTATTACATAATGGAACTAATAAGTCCAATATTACCTATCCACGCGTCATCCGGAATACTTTAGAGACAGTTTAATATATATATAGAATGTTTTAGGGTTAAGTAGCCAAAATGAAAATTTGAACCCCAAAACAAGAAAAAAATGTCCTATGAGGTATGTCTCCAAAAGCTTTGTTTAGAAGATATCCTCACCTAAAGATTTTCATTGATATGAATTATTTAGACATCATATATAAATAAAACTTATTTCGTTTGTTCGAACTACTTTGTCCATTACATTTAAATAAATTATGAGAAAGGTCCCAAAGCTAAAGGTAATTGTAATCAAAAATTATATAATAACATTATCCATTGCTATGAGTAAGATTTACAAGGCATATTAAACAAATGTAATAATAATAATGATATTTTTAAATATTTTCATTTTGAAAATAAAAGATTTGTCCTGGCCGGTATTCGAACCCGGGTCGTCTGCATCTCTAGGGCAGTGCTCTAAACCACTAAGCTACCAGGGGTCGTATCCAAGCCATACAAATCCATTCTCTTCACCGATCCTTTATCCCCGTGTTCTTTTAATTTTTGCCATGTATAATAATAATATTTATTTTAATTAATTGCTATTGTTTGTAAATATTTTTGTTTTGAAGAGAAAAGATTTGCCCTGGCCGGTATTCGAACCCGGGTTGTCCGCTTCACCGGAGCAGAAGTGCTCTACTGTGCTACTAGGGGTCTCATCCAAGTAAGGCATATGACCGGTGAAGAGAACGGATTTGCCTGACTTGGATGCGACCCCTGGTAGCTCAGTTGGTTAGAGCGCTGCTGCGGTGAAGCGGACAACCCGGGTTTCGAATCCCGGCCACGGCAAATGACTCTTCAAAACAAAAATATAATAATAATAGCAGACTCTTCTCCTAACATGCACTTCAAATTGTGCTCGAGTCCAGAAATTCCTATCATAGGTCTAGGCTTTTGAGATATTTTAGGTAATCTTTATATCTCAGTCTTGAAGTTCTCGTGTCCCTCAAGGCCAAGGTCAAATGTCCTCTTTCGAAACAGTGCATTACATTAAAGCAGCCAGGGAGCGTGCCAAGGAGTTTCCTCCTCCTCGTGCACCATCCGCACCGGGGTTCTTCTTCGAAGCCAAGACGGTGCATATGATTCCTGAGTTTGCAGTGCCCAGTAATAACCTCTACCAAACTCTTAAGGTCGGGTCTCGACATTTTTGGTGTGCCTTATCTTGGGTCTGTCCCAATGCGTTTTAACATTCCTCTTGGCTCGATTGTTGATTATATTCTAGGCTAGGGAAAGAGGGACACCACGCCATGGTTCTGGTCCTATTGGAGCAGTTCCCGCTCCTTTCTTTGCCCATTTGTCGGCCTTCTTCATTCCCTGGTATATTACAGTATCCAGGGATCCAAAATATATTAACTCTGTTGTGAGCAGGCTAATTCATCAAGTCTTATGCATTCCTCCACTAGTTTAGATTTTGTCGCTATGTTTTGTAGCGCATGACCTGCTGCCTGGCTGTTAGTAAGAAAACTAATGACCTTATTCTTGGGGCCCTTCTTAGTGAAGGCTCCTTCAACTATTGTCCATATTTCCGCTTGGAATACAGTGGGTGTCGTGCCCAGAGCTATATAATAGCCTGTGCTCTGGGATCCCTTATACCAGAATCCCGAGCCGACATCAAGCTTCCCTTTGGATCCATCCGTGTACACATTCAGACCACCAAGGAGCAGTCATTCTTGCTTTTACAAATCGCCTGTCTATTAACGCGGAATCTTTTGTCAAAGTTGTATTTATTCAGCATTAGGTCTGAATGGATTTTAATCTCTGCATTTCGTTCAATCGTATCAAAGACGCTATTGTGTCCCAAGTCATTCGGGTTTTTTTTTATCACATCCTATTTTCACTAGCCTGTAGGCTGTCTAAACAAAGGTAATTTATTTCTTTAATATCAATTGCTGGAAAAATTAATTTTGGTAAACAGTTAGATTTAAAATCCGGAAATTGAGATTAAGATTCGATTAAGAAACTAATAAGCTATAATATATTTTTTCAGTGAAATTAATAACTTTTCCAACCAATTTCATAATTTAGCCAACCAAATTCATAATTTTTTCAAACGAATTCATAATTTTTTCAACAAATTTCATATGCTTAATTTAATGAAATATCCGAATCAGGAAAAAAATGTATAATTTAAGGAGGATTAGATTGAGGAAGTTAGAGATTGATTATTTAAGTGGAAAATAGTTGACTGGATAATTCTAAGAATGGTTTTATTTATTTTTCTATGCAAAATATCACAGTCTCATGTATATCAGCGATGTGAAGATGTAGTTGCAGTGGCCATAGGAAGATGCAGATGAAGATTCACTATCGCTCACAATTAAACTGTTGAATCTAACGTCTTCATATGTTCACGGATTCCGGCGAAGATGAACTATCCACGATCATTATATGTTTAAAACCAGCACCACGTTTCAGGGTACCCACTTTATAGAGGCTGGGTGAGCCCCAGGAGAGTCCTAGATCCCATATGATGCATCTCCGGCTGCCAACAGTCTAAATAGAAGTCTTGCCAGCAGCCGTGATTTGAACCAGGAGTTTCGGCATGACAACTCAGTGCCCTACCACTGAGCCACCCCGCTTCATATATCAAATATATACGGCGAATAGCTGAAACTGTTGTGTTCTGTTCTGCATATTAAACTTCTAATTATCTCAATCTAATTCCCTTCGAATTACATATGAGCTCTTGATAATCATCAACTTCATTAAATTCAGTGTGCGAAATTTTGTGGGAAAAATTCGAAATGAATTAATTTGAAAAAGTTACGAAATCGGTTGAGAAAATTATGAATTCGGTTGAAAAAATTATCAATCTGGTCGGAAATTTATGAGATCAGTTGAAAAAATTATATATTTCATTGAAAAAAATGCTATAAAACCTTTTATTCTATTGTAATAATGGATAAACGATGTTGTTTAAAATATTGTATCCAACAGTATAAGTATAATCTATACTAAAATAAATAATAAAAAATAATGGCTCTGTTTATTTATTTCATAGTACCGTGAGATACTTTATTCATCTTCTTGAGAAGTAAGTTATACGACGCCGGAGCGAATGTTTGAGCCGTTTCCTCGGAAAGAAAGCTATGAAGGGATGCGGGGCAGATAGGATGCGAGCCTCTACATGAAGGAGGAGCTCTACAATAAGGTGTTATGATGAAGCCCCGGAGGAGGCCGGAAGACGAAGGCGTGGTCAAATCAATATATACCCCCCCCCTCGGAGGAGAGAGGCCCCGAAGCCGCTAAGTCCGAGGACTTAACCGACCTGGGGGGCTTCCCCTCAAATTTGTCCAGGTTAAGTAGCCTTTCACTTTATATCCCAACCCTTCTTAACCCTTAGCTCCCGCCGTTAAACCAACACCCTCCATTCACTCTTCTAACTCACTCCTTTTATTATTATTTTTATTTTATTTTATTTTATTTTTTGCTTCTTCCAGTACTGAATTTATTACTATAAAATATGTAGTACTTCATCTATTTCCAATAGTGCGAATCAGAAAAATAAAGGAAACATATCTACATTAATTCATGAATACTCACGATAGCACATTATAATTTTTCTTTGTTTTGAAGAGAAAAGATATGGCCAGGGCCGGGATTCGATTCCCGGGATCTCCCACATTTCCGTTGCGGTGCTCTACCAACTGAGTAATATCCATTCTCTTCACTGACCCATATCCCCGTGTTCTCGCAATTTGCGATGTATACAAGATATTAAAAGAGAATATTCATTGAGCATTACTTTTAATTAGGGTCTTGTTGACTTACGTCATTATTTGTCATTATAATTTGTTTTATTTTTTTATTAATTGTTATAATTTAAAAAAAAAAATCTGAAGAGAAAAGATATGCCCAGGGCCGGGATTCGAACTCGGGTCTCCCACACATACATACATCGCAAATGGCGAGAACACGGCGATATGGGTCAGTGAAGAGAATGGATATGCCTGACCGAGGTACGAACCAGGATAGCTCTGTTGGTAGAGCACCACAACAGAAATGTGGTAGACCCGGGTTCGAATCCCGGCCCTGGGCATTTCTTTTCACTTCAAAGTAAAAATATTTAATACTATAGCTCATATACACAACCAATAAAATGATAACAGAAACTTTGGATTAATCGGAATACCACTATGTTAAGTCATATAATTTGTAATTCTTTCTATTATATTAGTACAAGTTTCGTAGGCGTCACTTAGTTTTACTGTAAAAGAACGCCAAGAACGCATTTTTAGAAAAATAGAAAAATGTACAACAGAACGATTAAACAGTAATGGGAGTTCAAGTAATTTGAACAATTGGCTTTTTCAGGATCATAACCAAATAGCTTAAAAATTTCATTAATTGACTTTTTTGCATTTTCCATTAGTTTAATCAAGGAATTATGTGCTTTCGATACTTCAGGTTCAGAACCGAACTAAAACTATGAGAAATAAGGCATAAAAGTGTCGTATTAGACAACATTTCTCGTCAAAACTATCGAAAAATGCAGAAAAGTCGATTTTTTATATTAGCTGATCCTTATATTAGGATCAATTGAGGTATTTTTTTATTCCCTTCTATTATGTAAAAATTTAGAATAAGAATAAAACTATTATTATCTTTTAAACATTTTCCTTGTTTATGCATCCACAATTAATTTTATTTAGTCTGATGAGGACATTCATGACCTAACTTGCGAGGGCACAAGAACAGAAAAGGCTAAAGATGAAGGCGCTGAGTCCCTAAAGGTAGCTCACACATGGGCAATCCTTCCGAATCCCCAAGTGCCCAACAGGATTTGAACAAATCCGGGGATGCCTCCGCAGGATTTGGCCGAATCTCGATGGGATTCAATTAAGGGATCTCTCCCCTATCAAAGACCAATCACATCCCTGCATATTATATCTTCCGACAATTAAAAAATTATTTATCGGCTTTGAATTAACATCGGCAATCATGTTTCAAGGTCAAGAATATTCATATATTAGAATTAATAATCAATGATTTATAGAACACACTATATTAAAACAAAGTCATGACGTTAGCATATATTTTTTATAATACATTTGTAAAAGATTGATTCAGTATTCCGAATACTTTTTTGAACAAAAAAATATAGGGGATATGATCGAAAAATTCCTTAAGTTTTATTCATATTTTTGTTTATTTATTTTACACCGCTTTTTTTAGAATAGATAAAAGGAAAAAATGTATTTTTGCTTCGATACTAAGTCTTTACAATTTTGTGATTAATTGGCTAATAATTGAATGATAAAAAATAAAGTAAATTTACAGAATTTTCAAATATCCATAATGTCAGGTAATAGCACTTGATAGGATTATATTTTTATATAGATAATTAGTATTGTTCAAGACAAGTCAAGCTTAAATAGTTACTAGAATTTTAAAAAAATAAATAAATGATAATTGAGAAAGGATGGGTAGGTTTTAGAAAACGATTATCCTTAAATATATCGAAGACAAACATATAATTTTCTTTAGACTTGAATTCTCTATTGTGCTCATGAACCCATAATAATTTTTCGATACATTTTATTTTTTATACACTAAGCCAAAAAAGGGTAATTAAAGGTTGGTAATTTTGTAAGAAATAATAAATATACACAACTAACTTTTTGAAAAGTTATTCACAAAAATAAATGTATATTTTTACTTATTCTGGTATTTTTTGATAAACTACATTACATTATTTTAATAGGTAGTTTAAGATTTCCTTTTTTAATATTTCATGATCTTTCACACATTATAACACTCATTCCTTTTACGTTTTTTATTCAATGCAAACTTTCTTTTTTTTCTTTTACCAAACAAAAAATTGTTTATTTATTTTTTTAATAATATCTTATACATTTTTTAACAATATAATAAATCATTTTATTGAATACTCCATTAGTCTTTAATTATGTTAGAGAGGAAAATAGTTGACTGGATGATCTAATGGAGGATGGAAATAGTTGGGGGTGTAGTCAAAATAAACACCAAATAAGTGAGTACTTATTTATTAATTGTGCCTACGTTTCGACCTACATTGTAGGTCATAATCGGGGCTATGAGAAAAAAAAAACAGACAAAACAAAATTATCTATAAAAAACATTACAGTACCAAGAATATAATTAATTATATATAGAGTAATAGAAAAGTAGAACAAAAAGTGAAGGATATATGAATTAATTATGAAGGATATATGAATAAAAAAAATTACAGAATAAATGTACAGAAGAGTGATAATGTAGAATATATGACAAAATACAAAGAGAAAGAAAAATGAGAAGGTAAAGAGAAAGATACAAAATGAAAAGTATAAATATAAAAAGGTGATATATAAAAGTATAGAAAACCTAGTTTAATACGTACAGATAAAATATAAAATGTATGATAATAGACTCCTAGAGAGTTAGATAAGTGAAATTAAAGAAAATTGATACAAAATATATGCCTAAGAACAAATACAGAAGAAATATGTAGAAAGTAGAAGAATGAATAGGAATCTCGTGAATGACAGGTAGAGAAGTACAATATGAATATACAATAAATTGAAAATTGAAAATATAAGTATGGGATGTTATATAAATGTATACAATTAGAATGAAGTTATATTAATACAAAATATGATGTAAATATAGAAGAAACGTGTAGAAATAAAGATATAAAATTGTAGTTTGAGAAAGGAGATAAATTATAGAAATGATGATGATCGATAATTATGAACTCTTTGATTACAACATATGATGGATGAAAGAACACATGTGATTACAACATATGATGGAAGAAACGTACAGAGAAAAGACATATAATGTTTTGTTTGAGAAAGGAGATAAATTATAAAAATTATGATGCTCGATAAATGAGTCTTTAATTATCATAACGCTTAAAATAACCACTTTTGGATACTTGCACGCTTTGGATAAAATTTTAACTTTCCATGTCTACGCCTTCAATTTTCCACTATAAATATCCCCATATTTAAAAATAAATATTTTTAAATCAAACTGCAAACATTTTGTCCTAACGAAAAAACTAGTTTTCTTCAAGCAAAAAAAAAGTATATATATTCAATTTTTAGCGGCATCTATTGATATAATATCCATGAATCTTGAATACTTGTGCTAATTTGCCTGAAGTAAGCTGTTTGTCATTTCTAGATTCTACTCAGTATTTATAAAAAAAAGGTTACAAAAACCGTCTAATTTAAACGCCTACCTACATAAGTAATTTAGTAGTCATTATTTACTTTATTTTAAAATATATAAGGATATATACAAGAGAGCGATGACCAAGATAATGGTAATTATGGGACGTAAGACGTAATGGAGGAGGAGTGGGGTAACCATGACAACCGATCCGCCATTGGGTCAGGCAGACCTCCCCTTTATCTTACAACCCCTCTGTCCTTATGTATACACTTATCTAAATAATTCTCCACTATATAAATCTTATATACTCAACATTTACTAATTTTTACATAACTTAAATAAGTTTCAACAACATTATATATTTAAAATACTTTATAGACGAGACAATGGGGTGCTTGTAGATCAAAAATGAAAACTTTAATAGATAGCTACTATTTACTATACCTTATTATTTAAGATTTTGTTTTCGAAGTCCAAACAATCCAATTTCTCGTCCATAAAATATTTCCAGCATTCAATGTTATAGACATGGAACTATTTTCTCTACCATTATATTTATACGCCAATTAATACGTATTCAAGATGATTAAAACAGTCTGAGGTAATTATTCCGCAGGTTGTTGCTTCGAGTTGAGTCACAACAAGTTTTAACTTTTCTTTAGTTTTCCCTTTTAATATTTTCCAAACATGCCAGTTATCATGAGCTTAAAACTTGTTACTCAACTCGAAGCGATAACCTGCGGAGTAATACCGCATAATGTTTCTTTTTATATATATTCAAAAATATTCAATAAATTGGCCAATTTCATTTTCGAACTCCACCCAAACCATTTCCTTGTCCATAAAATATTTCGATTATTTAATCTTACAGAAATGGGACCATTTTCTCTAGCATTATTTTTATGCGGTCAATTAATATGTGTTCAAGATGATTAAAATAGTCTGACATAGTTAATTTCTATGTTTGTAATATGAAAAAACAGTAGATATGCATACAATACATAAAAAACAAAGAAATTCGTCACTTTATTGATACAAAGACGTATCAACAAAATTGCCAGTTTTCAGGAATGAATGCAACTGTAATTTATATGATCTTGTGACTCTGTAATAGAGCAAGAAAGTCTGCGTTATATACCGAACGTCAATTTTGTAGATACATGTTTGTGTCACTAAGGTCATGGGCGGATCCAGAATTTTTTTCTGGGGGGGGGGCACAACGGGCGGACGATAAAAAAAATCAACAATAACTTAGAAATTAACTTGTTGTATTTATAGAAAGGTTTCAAAAGTTTATTAAAATATCTAAAGAATAGTTTCACATGTTCTTTCTCTCATTTTATTCATATATTTTAACAACTATAATCATGTGGTTTGCCTATAAGTATGTACTGTAATGAATTCTCCACAGTACACAAAAACCCATCTGGGGTGGCACGTGCCCCCGTGCCCCCCCCCCCTAAATCCGCCCTTGACTAAGATGACAATTATATGTGTTTTTAAATTAGCATTATATGTATAATATTGAGGTGATAAGATAATTCTTTGTTGGGCCATTGCAATAAGATGTGCTCTATCATATTTGTATTGACTTGGTTTTATGGTTTACGGGTTTGTATATTATTTCTTCAACACTTACAGCTCAGGTTTTTTTTTTAATTATTATTTTTAATAAGCTTTATTCATTTAATTTTATTCGTGTTTTGTTAAAAAAACAATTTTTTTTTTTTAATTTAAGTTACTTGTGCCTGTAGAACAGATCCGATACTTAGGGTTGCATCTCGACAAACGATTAACCTGGAATCCTCATACAAGACTGAAAAGACAAGAAACCGCTCGACGTTTCAGGCTACTTCAACACTTACTAGACAAACGCTCTAAGCTCCCAATTAGTTACAAAAGACTCATCTACATGACCATCATACGACCTATTTGGACTTACGGAGTAGAGCTTTGGGGCTCCACTAAGCCATCGAATTCCTCTCGTATCCAATCCCTACAGTCCAAAATCCTTCGTAAAATCCTCAACGCTCCTTATTTTGTTAAGAATAAAGTCATCCATAACGACCTTAATGTCCCATTTGTTGCTGATTTGGCCCGAACCCGGTATCTATCCTTTCATAACAAACTTCATTTCCACTCAAACCCTCTAGTTTCAAACCTAGCTTCCTCTTCAATTCCCGATAATCCTCCGAGGCGTCTGAGAAGAAGATGGCCACGTGACCTTCTTAGTTGAACATGCGATTTGAGTATTACCAGTGGGTAGTTTCTCTACTTGTCATTATATCATGCCATTATGTATCACTCAGCCAATTAACTTGTTATATTACTGTAATATAGTTGTAAATATCAATAAATAAATAATAAAAAAAAAAAATTTAAGTTAAGAAAAACATTGCAATATCACTTAGCATCAACAAGAGAGAAAAAACATGAGGCGTTCAAGATCAAAGCGGATAACTCCGAAATCTCAAAAAGATATTTTTACCAGTCCGAATTTTTACCAGTTTGATCAAAGAATTTTATCTAATGACACTTTCTCGCCTTATTCCTCATTGTTTTACACCAGTCCTGGGCCTGAAATTTCGGGAGCACAAAGTATTGCTTGATTAAACTAGCGATTAAAATGTGAAAAAATCAATTTTTTTAAATATAGAATCATCCGCTTTTGATCCGGAAAGCCTCCGGATTATTATTATTATTTTATTTATTTTAATTTTTTTTTGTGTGTGTGTTACATACACATGGCACTCAAGGCCGGCTTTACCTTATGTGCAGGGTTTGTGGTGCACACGGCGCCGGGTCTCAAGGGGCGCCGCGAGGGGTCTCAGGGTCTCAAAAAATTTCATTTCATGTTGATCCCAAATCAAAATTAGTTTAGTTTCATGGGCTCATTCCCCTCCTTAGGAGATTTGCCGTTTTTTGTAACACCTTATATAACTGTAAGTGTTCAATTTTAATCACGTGCCTACTTGAGGGCGCCTTGCATGGTTGCATGATTGCACACGGCGCGACATGGGCTAGACCCGGCGCTGATGGACTACATGTGCCAGCAGAGATATCGGACCTGATCATAATCTAACAGGAAGGAAATAATGTTTGATGGGGAGGGAAGAATAATTTAGCCAAAATGTTTTCTAGCACCTTTCAATAAAAAATCAATTACAGAATTTTCAATAAAACATTTCTAAATAAATATCATCACCTCATAATTTTTAAAAAAATTACATAGTATGAGAATGCTGAAGAAAAGTAAAAAAACATAAACGATTATATGTTTGTAAAGAAAACACATGTTTTTCTTAAGTTTATATTTGCCGCCGCTGAGCATCTAACTACAGACACCAGATGTCAGGTCGGACAGCTGTGATAGCGAAGAAATTAAAGTAACGGTTAACCACATTGAAGGAGATAATCATTTGTTTAAAGATCGAAGTTTTTATTTTAGTTTAATTGTCAAAAAGAACCTGGAATACCGATATAAGGACTTTTAATGTCGTTTCTGTTGTATTTTCAGGTGAGATGAATGTTTTGTAAATTTGTTTAAAATTGTAAATACGAATTATAAATAAACTGTTGTATTTTCAGAACCGCATTTCAGTCTCTATTTCCACCAAGGGTGAAACCTCATTATAAAACGACATTATCTGTAACTAATTCAGGAGAGATGGAGAAATTGAGGTTTGATTTTGCTATAAAACCAACGGCAGATGGAAAATCAAATGTTATGTGCATTACGTCGATAGCTACGCCTGATGGACGGATTTTTGAAATACCACCCGATTTCCAACCTGCAAATCTACATCAAGAGATCACAAACACTCCAAACTATGCCAAGGTAAAAAAATCATTAACTAAAAGACACCAAACAAGAAAAATATGGATAACCTTAACGGGGAATTTATCAAAAATATACTTAGATAATGAAAATAATTTACAATTTAATGATATCTACCTAGAGGAAAATATCGAAAAATCAGATACTACAGAACATAAAACTAGTGGTCAAACGCTAGAAAAACTATTGCAGAAATTTCTTGATAAACAAACAAAATCTGAAACAAAAAATTTAGGTAAAATATCAAAAGATTTCATGATAGATAAATTTTCGGGTAGAAGCCAAAATGCAAACCAGTGGATTGGGGTTTTTAATACAGAATGTCAACGTTTCCAAATCGACGACGACAAAAAGAAGATTAAAATTTTAAAACATTTTCTGGAATACTCGGGTATGGAGTGGTACAGCTGCATGTTAATGAAACTTACAGTGGAATCTGAATGGGACACATGGGAAAAAAATTTTTGTGAGACTTTTGCAAACAAAGGGTGGTCACCCATTAGATATGCTCTCGCCTTTAAATATCAAGGGGGCTCATTGCTTGAATATGCCCTAAAAAAGGAAAAATTATTGCTTGAAGTAAGGAAATCAATTGATACTGGGACATGTATAGACCTTATAGCTTTCGGTTTACCTAATTATGTGGCTGATAAAATTGACAGAGAATCTTTAAAAGGAACGGAAGATCTGTATAAAGAAATAGGGAAATTAGAATATCTGGTTGAGAAGAATAAATATTAAAAAAAAAGTGTTATATATCCCGACTCAAAATTTAAACAAATTGAAGAAAAAAAGCCATGCCGAATCTGTGTTAAGAAAAAAGGGAAACTATTTTACCATCCTGAGGAAAATTGTTGGTTTAAAGAGAAAAATCAAAAAGTAGCTCTGAAATCTGTGAATAACTCTGAATTGGAAATTGAACTGAATGAAAAGAATCCAAAAAACTAGAGGTGCCACCATTGATCAAAGTCAAATTACTATTAAATGATACTTTGAAAGTTTCTGGAATTTATGATTCTGGTTCGAATGTGTCATTAATTAATGCGAAATTACTGAAAATAAAGCCAAACAAATATACAAGTAATGCACAAATAGTAAACTTGAAGACTATCAATGGTGAGAAGAAAACAAAAGGTATGATAACACTAAAAATAAAAATTTACAATATAGAGAGAGTTATGGATATATTTGTAGTCGATAATGAAAACTTTAACTACGATTTTCTAATTGGTTTGGATTGTATCAAACATTTCAAATTGATACAAAATGAAGAATTAAAAATCATACAATGTAACAACCCAGAAAGCAAGAAAATGGCCTCAAATGAAGAGGATATAAAAAACAATAACTACAAAAAAAATAGCAATTCGAATTTAACAGGTAATGATTACATTCCTGATAAACTAGGTGAACAAAATGAAGGTTTTGTTTTGGTAAATTCTGAAAAACAAGAAACTAGACACATGGACAAATGTGAAATCAATTTCAATGAACATATTAACACAGATGAATTTGAGATTATAGTAGACCATCTAGATTTATACCAAAAAATAGAAATTGGCAAGTTGATAGAAAAATATAAACCGGTCTTCGCCAAAGATAAATATGACGTTGGTACTGTAAAACATTATGAAGCTCATATTGACTTGATGGTGGACAAATACTGTTATAAACGTCCATACAGATGCACAGTGGAAGATAGAAGACAAATAGAAAACCAAATATCAAAACTATTAGAGAAGAATTTGATTGAGGAATCTTACAGCCCATTTGCTGCCCCAGTAACTCTGGCATATAAAAAAGAAGATGAACAAAAATCAAGGCTATGTATAGATTTCAGAGAATTAAACAAAATTGTCGTCCCTCAATCACAACCTTTTCCGTTGATTGAGGATTTGATGGTAAAAACTGTGAACTGTAGATATTTTTCTACTTTTGACATAAATTCAGCATTTTGGTCAATTCCTTTGAAAATTCAAGATAGATGAACTGCATTTGTTACACAACAAGGTCACTTTCAATGGACGTGTCTCCCATTTGGATTAAAGACTGCTCCGGCTATTTTCCAAAGAATATTGAGCAACATCATAAGAAAATACAAACTTTCTGATTTTGCAGTAAATTTTATAGACGATATATTAATTTTTTCAAAAACTTTTGAAGAGCATATACTACATCTATCCAGATTGCTGGAGGCAATTCTAACAGAAGGTTTTAGACTAAAATTTTCGAAGTGTACTTTTGCAAATAAGTATGCCAAATATTTAGGTCATATAATAGAAAACAATTCAATCAGGCCTCTGAAAGATTATTTAACCGCTGTCAAAAACTTTCCAGTTCCAGAAACGAAAAAAAATATACGTCAATTCCTAGGAAAAGTGAATTTTCATCATAAATTTGTACCACACAGTGCAATTATCCTGGAGCCATTACACAATTTGTTACGGAAAGATGTGAAATTCTTATGGTCCACAGAATGTCAGGAATCATTTGATCAAATAAAGGCATTGCTATGTTCAGAACCAATTCTACATATCTTTGACCCTGAACTACCTATAAATATTTACACGGATGCTAGTATTAGAGGAGTGGGAGCAGTGCTGAAACAAGAAGATAAAAATGGGGACAGTAAGCCGGTTGCTTACTTTTCAAAAAAGTTAACTGAAGCACAAAAGAAGAAAAAAGCAATATACCTTGAGTGTTTGGCAATAAAGGAAGCTGTGAAATATTGGCAGCACTGGCTTATGGGAAACGAATTTATAGTCTACTCGGATCATAAACCATTAGAAAATTTGAACATCAAAGCTAGAACTGATGAAGAACTAGGGGATTTGATGTATTATTTATCTCAATATAATTTTAAAATCAAGTATAACCCGGGAAAATCGAACCAAGAAGCAGACTGTTTAAGCCGAAACCCGGTTTTAGAACCCTATGAAAATACTGAAGATTTTTTGAAAGTAGTCAATTTAATAAACTTAGAAGATATAAAAAATGACCAAAACACAAATCTAGACTTACAAACTAGAAAACTTATATTGGAAAATGAAATTTACTACAAAAAGAATAAAAGAAGCAAAAAAATCGTACTATCAGAACAACTTAGCAAAGCTCTAATAAAGGATGTCCACAATACTTACTGCCACATTGGGAGAACCCAGGTAACAAATAAAATAACACCATTCTACACATCAAAAAATATTATCAAAAACATTAAACAAATTTGTAATGAATGTGAAATTTGTTTAAAAAACAAATCAAGGAGAAAACCAAAATATGGTTTAATGTCATACTTAGGTCCATCAACACGCCCCTTTGAAATTATATCTATTGATACCATTGGAGGCTTTGGAGGATCACGATCAACAAAAAAATACTTACATCTCCTAGTTGATCATTTCACAAGATACGCTTATATTACAACATCAAAAACACAAAGCTCCAGCGATTTTATAACACTAATGAAAAAAGTCACACAAGATAACACTGTTAGTGTGGTGTTAACAGACCAATACCCTGGCTTAAATTCCAAAGAGTTTAAACAATTTTTGAAGAACGAGAATATAAGAATGGTTTTCACTGCTGTGGATGCGCCATTTTCAAACGGACTTAACGAAAGGCTAAATCAAACTTTAGTCAATAGGATAAGATGCAAAATAAATGAAAGTGATAAGAAAACAGCGTGGACTACTATTGCACAGAAATGCGTAGAAAAATATAACGAAACAGAACACACAGTCACTAAGTTTGCACCAAAATATCTTTTGGAAGGCGAAAATGTGAATATTCTACCACTCGAATTGATATCACGAAGTTCAAAAGAAGACCTGGAAAGAGATAGGAAACTTGCTCTTGAAAACACAATAAAATCACATAATTATAATAAAAGAATATTCGACCGACATAGGAAAGAATACATAATGGAAGTAGGCGACAGAGTCTTCGTGGAAAATGGAAACCGATTAAATAGGAGAAAATTGGAAGAATTGAGGATTGGACCATATACTATTCTGAAGAAGATCTCCAATTCAATCTATGAAGTTGATACAGGACACAGGAAAGCAGAATCGAACCTCTACCATATTACGAAACTGTGTCCAGTGATTATTGATAAATGAACGGTTACGTACAGTGTCAATATTTTTTTTTTTATTTATTTATTTTTTTTCAAAAGGGGGGGGGGAGATGTAAAGAAAACACATGTTTTTCTTAAGTTTATATTTGCCGCCGCTGAGCATCTAACTACAGACACCAGATGTCAGGTCGGACAGCTGTGATAGCGAAGAAATTAAAGTAACGGTTAACCACATTGAAGGAGATAATCATTTGTTTAAAGATCGAAGTTTTTATTTTAGTTTAATTGTCAAAAAGAACCTGGAATACCGATATAAGGACTTTTAATGTCGTTTCTGTTGTATTTTCAGGTGAGATGAATGTTTTGTAAATTTGTTTAAAATTGTAAATACGAATTATAAATAAACTGTTGTATTTTCAGAACCGCATTTCAGTCTCTATTTCCACCAAGGGTGAAACCTCATTATTTAAAAGTAAATATTGTAAAGATAAGGCGAATATTATAGTTTCGGCCATGTGTGTAATAATCCATCAAAAAGGCGCCCAAACCAAGAGACGTATTATGGAAGAAGTGCGGAAACAAAATGAGGCTAGTATTATCTTCTTTTTTTTCGAAATATATGGTGGGATGAAAAGGAAATTTAAACAAAATGACAACCCGAATAATAGTTTTTATCAATATGCCATACTTCCAAAAATCAAAATTGCGCCGCTAGGGTGTATAGAATATAAAGTATTCCAGGGCGTCCAGTTTTGGGTTGCAAGTTGCAAAACAAAACCGAGTTGCAGTCGATTTAAACTAAATCATAAGAGATACAAGCCAAAGTAAAAATGTTTACAAGAACGACCCTCCGTAGAAAATTTATAATCTATACCACTACAACCCATGAAGGGTATTGAGTTCAGTACATGGTAGAGACTGTACTGTAACTTTTAATGTACCCTGAACAGTTGTGCAGGGAGGTGAGGAGGTGATCTGTCTGAGATTATCCTCAACCACTAGGCCCCCCTAATTGAGGGTACCTATTTTATAGGAGCTGGGTGAGCCTCAGGAGGGTCTCCAGATCCCATAAGGTACATCCATGTCTCTTAACAGAATAAATAATTTATCTGCCACAACCAGATTTGAATTCGTGAGAGATTGGATAAAACAGAAAATTATTACCGTAAAAAAAACATTATTTACATAAAGCTAAAGTAGCATTGTGAAAAAATGTTGCATTGCTAACAATTCAGAACATATATTTAGAGTTTGCTTCAATGTGAAACATTTTCCTACCAACAGTAAATTATCTAGTCAAAAAGTATGGCTTTTCATTAATGTGCCGATCATAAAAGAATAAAATGAAGCACAAACATATTGAGTTGAATTTAAAAATGAAATTGAATCGAAATTCATACTCTAACCAATTATCAGAAAACAAGTAAATGACAGTAAAAAATAAATAATAATAAAATTATCGAGGAAAAAAAAAACCAGCTCACCATCTTATCCCCTGATGAAAATCCTAACTATGTCAGATATAACACTAAATTATTATTATTTTTTCAAGGATAATTAATACAAGGTACCTATAAAGTTTAATGACAATATACTTCACCACACCATTGAAAAGGGGTCTTTTGGCCATAAAGATATAGTCAATAAAATCAATAATAGCAGTAGCGACATAGGAATAGGACATACTGACCAACAGAGCCTTCATCAAATTTAAGCAATTTATATCTATCAGTATGGAATCAGACAGTTAAGAGTTATCTAGGACAAATCACATCCCTACAAAACCGCTGTCCAACAAACAGTGCAGCCTACCATACACTACCATGTACTGAGCCCCAGACTCATCCATGGGTTGCAGTGGTACAGGTATATTTTTTTAGTATGGAATAAACCAAAGCCACCAAAGAAAATAAAAAAGTGGTTAAGAAATAGGTTAAAGTCATGACCATTTCAAAAATATTTATAATTGATTGTAAAGGATAGTTAAAAAAAAAAAAGATTACATAGAGAACATAAGATGTCTTTAAATGGAAAAATATAGGTGAACATTAAATATTTTTTAATTGAAGCAAATATTTAATAAAATAGTATTTGCTAAGGAATCAGAAAAACTAAGTGAATGGTGGAACTCATTTACAGTTTTAGCTCTGGATATCTATCAGGAATAACCTTACATGTAAATTTTTTTTTTTACAATACTTATGAAGACAATTTTTTCTTTTACACCAAGTATTGTGTAAATACTGTAGGGTAATAAGCTAGGTGTTTATGATAAAATTAAGTATAAGATGTTTTTATTCATAAAACATTATTTAAGATGCAATATAATAATTTTTATTTAATCAAATTTATTGTAGGTCAATACTAATTCAGAAGTGGCATTAATTACATTAGATACACAAGAGGAACTCTACTCACACAAACACTTTCATAAAATTAATATTTTTCAGGAATATTTATATTGTGTTTTAAATAGACGAATATGTTATAAAGAAATTATCAATAAAAATGTAAAACCTTGAAGTTAGCGAACCAAACTTCATCAATATAGTATCAGATACATTACACTAAAATGTGTGAAAATAAAATATTATTATTTGTATATAACTCTTATTTGTTACCATACACTTTGGCCTAAGGAGGCCCATTGTGCTCGAGTCATAAAAATCCCTAACTTAGGTCTAGACTTCTGAGAAATTTTAGATAGTCTCTAAATCTCAGTTCTTGAAGTTCCTTGTGCCCCCAGGGCCGAGGTCAAATGTACTCTTTCGACTTAGTGCTATACATTCAAAGAGAGCATGCCAGGGGGTTTCGTCCTCCTCTGAGCACCATCTGCACCGAGGTTGTTGTTCAATGCCCAAGTGATGCATATGTTTCCTGAGTTTACATTGCCCAGTGATAGTTTCAACCATACTTTTGAGGTCGGTTGTCAATTTTATCTTCCTCTTGGCTAGTTTGTTGATTGTATCCTTAGCCAGGGGGAAGGGAAACCCGCACCATGGTTCTGGTCCTATTGGAGCAGTTTCTGCTCCTTTCTTTGCCAATTTGTCGGCCCTTTCATTTCCTGGTATATTACTGTGTCCAGGGATCCAAAATATGTTAACTCTGTTAAGTACAGCTAGTTCATCAAGTCTTGTACAGCATTCCTCCACTAGTCTGGATTTTGTTACTGCATTTTGTAATGCTTGCATGCTGCCTGACTGTCAGTAAGAAAATTAATTACCTTATTCTTGTGGTCTTTCATAGCAAAGGCACCTGCAAGTATTGCTCATATTTCCACTTGGAATACAGTGGGTGTCGTGCCCAGTGCTAAGTAATGGCCTGTGCCCCGGCAACCCCTGAACTAGAACCCCGAGCCGGCACCATTCTCTTTCATCCTAGGGGGGGTGTGAGCTCCCTTAGTGCCCTTCTTTTGGTAAAAGGTACTATGACCGTTTTATTAGGATTGATGTTCAATCCTACTTTCATGCACCATTTCACCATCATAAACTAAATTATTTCCAATTTCCGTAATAGTTTTATAATACAATAGTGATAAAAATAAAATAATAATGAATTGCATTATATTTATTAAATTAGATGAGCTATATTCAATGAGACCACCCAACAAAATTGATGTAGAAATATTTGACTGGATATATCTTCAGATATGTTGAAAACGAGCATTCAATAAAATTTACACAAAATAAATATAACTTGTTTTCTTTGTGCCAATTTTTCAGCCTAATTTTTAGGCCATCATCAGGGGTGAGAATAAAACAAAATTTTATTACCCTGTTTCATTTTATTAATTTATAAAATTTTATTAACTTATAAAATAAATTAAGATTTACTTATTTTGTGTAAATTTTATTGACTGGACCCCTGGACCATTTTCAAAATTTCTAAAAAAACAATCCTAATTTGTACATGTGTGAAAAGAAGACCAGACGCACATTCTTCACTTCTGTTGGTATGTTTCATTTTAGAAATGCAAAATTTAAATAATTGTTTTATTTATTATTTTTGAAGAGTCTGGGATACAGCACTATCCTAGTCTGTTCAGTTACTGTATCTAACGTTACATGTACAAAAAAAAATCAATAAGCTAGAAGATGGTACAAATAATATTTTAGGTCTGCCTAGAATTATTATTATAACTAACCTAGAAGCAAGTAGGACTATCATACATTCACCCATGTATGTCCATCCATTTTTCATAATGGTACTTTTCATAAAATATTCATAAATAGCTCTTTAAATAATTTTGTTAAATCTTTAATTTTATTATAAATTGGAATATAGTCTTTCATAATATAAACAAAAATAACAAACATGTGGTAAAAATAAACAAAAAATTAAATGCTCCATTCATTCACATATATGGACATTATTTAAATGAAATAATAGGATTTTATTATTTACTTGTGAAGACACAAATTTCACATTTTTTTTTCTTAATGCCTTTTCATCTCTTAAATCATAAACATTTAATATTTCATATGCATATTTAATTTCACATGTCTATAAATATTTTCAAACAACAAAAGACTCCTAAAGAAGCCTAACCAATGATATTCGCATGGTCCTTAGTGGCAGGTACGAGATACAAATATATATATATATATGTATATATACAGACAAATTATGTAGGCATAATATGCCTTATTACAAAAAGTATGGCTTTTCAATAATGTGCTGATCATAAAAGAATAAAATGAAGCACAGACATATTGAGTTAAATTTAAAAATGAAATTGAATCGAAATTCATAATATAACCAATTATCAGAAAACAAGTAAATGACAGTAAAAAATAAATAATAATAAAATTATCGAGGAAAAAAAAATCAGCTCACCATCTTATCCCCTGATGAAAATCCTACTATGTCAGAGATAACACTAAATTATTATTCTTTTTTCAAGGATAATTAATACAAGGCACCTATAAAGTTTAATGACAATATACTTCACCACACCATCGAAAAGTGGTCTTTTGGCTATAAAGATATAGTCAATATAATCAATAATAGCAGTAGTCTATAAATATTTTCAAAAACAAAAGACTCCCAAAGAAGCCTAACCAATGATATTCGCATGGTCCTTCGTGGCAGGTACGAGATAAAATAAAATATATATATATTACACAGACAAATTATGTAGGCATAATATGCCTTATTACCCGAGCAAAGCTGGGGTGGGATGCTAGTTTTATATATTAATTTAAAAATATTGATTAAATACACCAATAGTGAGTAATGCAATGCAAATTATACAATTAATTATTGTACTGGCTAGTAGCAACTATTTTCAGAAATGTTTAGATATCTTTTGAGATCCTATAATGACTTCAGAAATTTGGCAGTATTTCCTATTGGGAACAGAGAGTAATGTGAGCAGAAGATAAAATATCATAAAATCAAATAAAATAAATAGTTTTCCTTTACCAAACAAAATTTACTCTTTCAAAAATTTCTGAAAATAATTTTTAAAATGTTAAAAAATCTCAGAGTTATTCATAAATGATTAGACTTTTATTAAATGATACCAAAGAACAATAAAATATAACTATCATAATAATGAGATAGTTGGAAATTTCAGTACTAAGTTATGTTAATGAAAATATTCATTTATACTTGTGTCTGTTGACTTTTTAAATAAAAAAGTATCTTAAAGTTATTTCTTTTTTGTATTAATAATAATAATTCATCCATAAGTGACCTTCAAATATATATCAACTGATTCTTCATTATTTATTTATTTAATAATATGAAAAAGGAAACATCCAATTCATAAAGAAAATATTCAATCTAAGACTTGCCAATATTTGACAATAAATGCCAAAAAAAGAGGATGTTTAGGTAAATTTTAATTATTACTAAAATGTTTTTAGATGATTTATGTTTCTAATTAAAAATCATTCTTGTATACAAAGAGCCATAATATTATAAGGAATCAAATATAAACAATTCTTTACTAAAATGTAATATATGCTGTAATAATAGTATAATAATGAGAATAGATCGATGCTGATATATTGATGACATATTTCTCAAAAGAATATGTCTCACTGAATAAGTAAGGTTATGGAATAATTAAAAATACAGAGATGAATCTCCAAGCTTATATTTTGAAATTTTCTACAAACAGCATTTAAAATAAATTAATAAATAATCTTCTTTGTTACAAAGTAATATGTAAAAAAAACTATCAAACAAAATAATAAATATATTTTAACAAATCTTGCAGCAATAAGTCATTTAATATAAATAACAATACATCAGTGCATCCAAGAACGATTAACACAGCTAAGCAATATCAGCATTTAATTATAATTAAAGCTTTTAATTAAAAGATAAACTAATACGTTATATATTTAGTTAAGATATATTTTTCAATTAAATAAAATATTTAGTTAAATCACAGTCCGCAGTCTATGTGCTTTCATCTATCACAAGTAGAATAATCATAAAGTATTACCTCAAATTATTCAACATTCCTAAAAAGTAGTGGAAATTGAATTTAACTTTAATTCCAAAGTTAAATTAATTTAATTAATCTATTAGAAGATTTATTATAATTCTATATACTCTAACAATGTATTATTAGTTCACTAAAATTAGGCAACTTTGTTAAATTATTCAACAAGGCCTAAATTGGTAACTAAAATTATTCAACTTCTTCTATTGTTGGCCCAGAATCATCTTCACCATAACTCCTGGATTCCCTTCCATGAAGCTTGGACATAGAGGGTGCACATTCCCTTTGAAGTTGATGATATTTATCCTGATATTCATCCTCATCAGCAAGCGAATTGTTTTCTAACCATTTTATCCCTTCTTGGCACTTCTTAAGGATTTTTTGTTTTTCAGAATCATTTAGCTTTCTTCCTGACTCCTCTGTTGCCTGTTTTACACTGTACAAGTAATTTTCAAATTTGTTTCTGGCAGCAATTCTTTCTCGCTGTAAATTATCTTCCTTCTTGTATTTTTCTGCATCTTGCACCATTCGGTCAATTTCAGACTTTGACAAGCGACCTTTATTATTTTCAATTTTAATATTTCTAGATCTTCCGGTGCTCTTGTCTTTAGCAGAAACATTAAGAATTCCGTTGGCATCAATGTCAAATGTGACCTCGATTTGAGGAACTCCTCTAGGAGCTGGAGGAATCCCTGATAAATCAAATGTTCCTAGGAGATTATTATCTTTGGTCAATACTCTTTCACCTTCGAAAACTTGAACAGTCACAGCAGGCTGATTATCCGAGTATGTAGTGAACATTTGAGTTTGTGTGCAAGGTATACGAGTATTTCTCTCAACAATTTTTGTCATGACACCTCCAGCTGTTTCGATTCCTAGAGAAAGAGGTGCCACATCGACTAACAGTATATCTTGTATTTTGGAACTACTGTCACCACTTAGTATAGCACCTTGAACAGCAGCACCATAGGCCACAGCTTCATCAGGATTAATAGACATGTTCAATGCTTTTCCATTGAAAAATTTTTGGAGAAGATGCTGTATTTTTGGAATACGAGTTGACCCACCCACTAACACTACATCATGAATCGAAGCTTTATCAAGTTTAGCATCTTCCAGTGCTTTTTCTACAGGATTGATTGTTGAACGGAATAAATCAGAACAAAGCTCTTCAAACCGTGCTCGACTTATTTTTGTATAAAAATCAACACCATCAAAGAGAGCATCAATTTCTATTGAAGCTTCTGTACTGGAAGAGAGGGTTCGCTTGGCACGTTCGGCTGCAGTTCTCAGTCTACGGAGGGACCGGGCATTATATTTTAAATCTTTTTTGTACTTCCTTTTAAATTCTTCAGCCAGGTGATTGACAAGCCTACTATCAAAATCTTCACCTCCTAAATGGGTATCACCAGCAGTTGCTTTAACTTCGAACAATGAACCTTCATCAATGGTCAGAATCGAAACATCAAACGTGCCACCACCAAGATCAAATATCAATACATTTCTTTCGCCTTTAAGATTCTTATCTAGCCCATAGGCCAAAGCAGCTGCAGTGGGTTCATTAATGATTCTCATAACGTTCAAGCCTGCTATGGCTCCAGCATCTTTAGTTGCCTGCCTTTGGGAATCGTTAAAATAGGCAGGCACAGTTATAACAGCATTTTTGATTTTCGAACCCAAATATGCCTCAGCGGTTTCTTTCATTTTTGTCAAAACCATAGAACTGATTTCTTCAGGTGTAAAAAGTTTAATTTCACCTTTATATTCGACTTGAATTTTAGGTTTAGAATTATCATTTACTACTTTAAAAGGCCAGTGTTTTAAATCACCTTGAATCTTAGGATCATCATACTTGCGACCTATCAACCTCTTGGCATCAAAAACAGTGTTCTGAGGGTTCATGGCAACTTGATTTTTTGCAGCATCTCCAATTAACCTTTCATTATCAGTGAATGCTACATAACTTGGTGTAGTTCTATTACCTTGATCGTTGGCAATTATTTCTACTTTTCCATGCTGCCAGACACCAACACAAGAATATGTTGTTCCCAGGTCAATTCCAACAGCTACCATTATTTATTCAAAGGCAAAGAGATCAGATATTAAGTAAGAAGTTGCAACGAGTGACGACTTCGATCAAACAAGGAGTGTAACTGCGCGCAACCAAGTGACCTTAAATTTAAATATACTCTCCCACGGCCTGGAAGTTTCTAGGCAATAATAGCCCACACCCATTGGACAGCTATTGTCGTAACTGCCCGTGGATAATTACGGCAATGACAACAACCTAGTTTAATCTTAACATTTGAATGTCCCCATTATGACATATTTTATAAACTTTTAGAAAATGTGTCTACTAAAATATTTAGACGCATTTATCCAAGCATCGAGTAAATAAAACAGAAAAACTTCAAATTAGGCTAGATATAAGTTATTTAATTTTATAATATGAAAAGCTATTAAGTATTTGTTGAGAATTGCAGTAAATTTCGTTAAATTCAGTTCTATCTATCAGAAAATGCATGAAATTGTCTCCATCTCTTCTGTCTAATATTCTAACACGTTATAACTAATTTCTTCAAATAATTAGTTCGTTTTTAAATTTGGAATATTTATAAAAATAATGAACTTTGTATTTTCGTAAGTATTCCATATATTTAAAATTCCGTAATGTAGAATCTTCCTTGTAATCGAATCTTTTTCTATACATAATTGCTCAAGGAGAACGAAAAATTCAACTCTTATTTCGCGCTATGAACTAAGCAGTCCATTTTCTAGATATCTAAGTAATACCTATATATTTTAAATACATATATGTATTTCAAATACATCAGTATGTTATTAAAGAAAATTATAGTAATCCGGTATCATTCATAAATAAAATGCTTTCATCCTTTATTCAAACTATATGCTTTAAATACATAAATACACATCTTTAAATAATATAATAACGAATTCAAATGTAGTTTTGAGTTTATTGATACTTTTAAAAATATATAAGCAAACAAACTAAAGCACTTCTAATATTACCGAAAAATATATAATATTTCCAACATCGATAACAATCGATTGTATCGTTTTGCAACAAACGTGGTGAGGTTTAGTTTACAGGAAGGTAATTTTGAAAACAGTGCCTTGTGTCATAATTTATTTTCCTAGGTTTACGATAATGATGTTAGTTTAAACGCCATCATGTCTATATTTAAGAAGACCAATGTGAAGATATTTGCTAAGCCTACTCAGAAGACAACACCAGACACTTTATACTGGAGAAAATTAGGGGTGAGCATGCAGTGTATTAGTAGTAGGAACAATAAACTTGAATTCCATTTATAATGTTTTATTGTTTATAGGCACCAGTTTTACTGAAAGAATTCGGTCCTATTGACTATATTGATTTTTCACCAATTGAACCACATTTTTTTGCTGTTTCGTCTTCAGCTAAAGTAAGTTTACAAACATGGATTATTTATGTTATGTTTATATTAAACGTTGTCACAATATAAAATAACTACCCACTTATTTAGTGTATAATTTGACTGCACCCCCAACTATTTCCTTCGTTACATAGATTATTTTTATGTTAAAATGCTAAGGTATTTAAAATTTCATTACTGTCTTCGTTTTCGCTTTAATTATTTATAAATTTCTGTGTTTTAGGTTCAAATTTATAACCCTGTCACTAAACTTGTTCATAAAACTTTGAGTAAATTTGTAGAAAATGCCTATGGTGGTTCGTATAGGTCTGATGGACAGTTATTGTGTGCTGGAAGTGAAGATGGCAATGTAAAAATATTTGACGTCAACACAAAATCATTGTTGAGAGTATTCAAGGGACATAAGAGGTAATATTTGTTCATTGATTTACTACAATTTGGTCAAGGATTGTTTGAGTTCTATCTTTACTATAATTTCATTACACAAGTATATTCATTTAATTATTCCATTTTCATATTTTGGGGATGTGCTAGGACTGTAAATTATGACTTTTTTACATGAATTGTTTTTATACTTTTAGTGGCGTTCATCGATGTTATTTTACTTCCGATAATAAATGTGTCGCAAGTTTCTCAGATGACAAAACAGTTAAAATTTGGGATGTAGCATCTGAATCTGAGACTATTGAATTTTCATCTCATGAGGTAATTTTTGTATTTTTAAATATTATTTATTACTAAACTAAGTCATTGAATTTTATTTTATTGAATTGAATGTTATTGTTATCTATAGGACTATGTAAGGGCAGGTGCCGTATCGCCAGTTTCACCTACCATTGTATTGTCTGGATCATATGACAGGAAAGTCAGACTTTTCGATTCTCGTACAAATGCAGAAGCTGTTTTTTCCTTAGATCATGGCTCTCCTGTTGAAAGTGTTCTTTTCCTTCCATCTGGAGGAATATTCCTATCTGCAGGTATTTATAACAATTTAATTAATAAGACTCTACATATCACTTCTATAACCAGTACATATGAGATAAAGAAGCACATTCAGTCAACCAAAAAATCCTTAAGTTTCCTTGAAGGCGACCAGTTTTTCAGTCCTGTATGATAAATCTTATTACAAATTTTAATAAACTGGCAAATATTTTAAGAGCATACATATTGATTACTTATCTCCCAAAGATTCTTACATATATAATATTTTAAAGTTTGAGTGTATAATAGTTGACTGGATAATTCTAAAAATGGATTGGATTGGTCAGGGGGTGCCGTCAATGTCAACACAAAATAACCGAAACTTATTTTAATTTGCCAATGTTTTGGCCTAAGATGTAGGCCATCTTCTTGGCAATCAGTAGTGGGTGATGCGTCAAACTATACTGGTTGCCCTGAAGACGGCCTTCTTATACCAAAACATTGGCACATTAAAATGTTTCGCTTATTTTGTGTTGTCATTGATTACACTCCCTGGCCAATTCAATCCATTATTTAAATATTTCAATGTCATTTTCACACTGATGTTCATTCTCTGGAATATTAATTCTGCTACTTGGCCCCTCTAAGAGATTAAATTCAGTGAAGTTTCTTTAGAATTTCCTTCTTATATATTGTCAGCATTGTAAAAGTTAGGTTATACTACTTTTAATGGGTAATACGATTTTTTGTGTAGTTTTAGAAATAAAAATCCTTTTGTTTTTAAACAAAAATCAATGTTTTTATTTTTATTTTCTTTTATTTATATAATAATTATTTAAATAGAAGCAGTTAGAGTTGAAATGGAATGCAGAGATTGTGTCATAATGAATAATTGAAATGACACATATCCCTATTAGATTCTTCGCAATGTTGATATATTACGGGTCCAGAGCCCGACGGGTACCCTAGGATTTCTTAAAGGTAGTAAAAAGGCCTTGATTGTGCTGTCCTTCAGAAGGTGTGTTCCCAGGCTATGTGTTGTCTGGTACTCATTAAAGATCTCTATCTTACCCATAACCTAGATAAAATTTAGGACTCATAATTTAAAAAAGGAAATTTTAGGAGCAATAGCAGCATAAAGTGATGGTAAATGAATAAACAAACAATAAACAATATTGGTATTTATATTTTACTTTTATTTCTTGTAAGATGTGCTTCTTATAATTATACTTTAAAAATAGAAAGTTTCTAAGTAGATAGTTGAGATTAGAGTATCATAGAGACACTAATGACACAGATAAGATCGGGACAGGACTTTAATTACCTTTACTACCAAGCTGGCAACCTGGGGAATAAGTACCATAAATTTTAAAGACCGTGATTGATAAGGTTTTATGGTTAATGAACTTTGGTAATAAATATGGACATAATGTATGCCAAACCCTACATACTACTACTACCTGTTATCGTAAACCACTTAAAAACAATAGTCACAAATCTGGAATAAAAAAAATAAACTATCTTCTTTTAAATCTAATTTCTCACTGATGAAAACTAATTTCAGGTGGAACAGAGATAAGAGTATGGGATGCTCTCGCAGGAGGAAGGCTCTTAGCCAGAGTGTCTCAGCATCACAAAACTATTACCTGCCTGGGCTTAGCCTCCAGTGGAAGTCGTCTAGTATCCGGTTCCTTGGACAGGCATGTGAAAATATATGATGTTTCCACCTACAAAGCAGTTTATAACTTGGATTATCCAAATTCTATCCTCAGCCTGGGTGTCAGTGTAAGTGTTTTTTGTGTTTTTAATATTCATTACTTTTGTTTGTTTTTTTTACAAATATTTAGTTAATTATAATTCTAAAACTATAACAAAATTCTACCCTCAAACTATTTCACTGCTTCCACCATCTTTTCAAATCTACATGTAGACTTATGTTACCATCTCTTATCCTCCCCCATGGGTACGTGTTTGTTCATTTTGAAGAACCTTGATGATGACCCTCAAAGAGGTAGAAATATCAGTAAAATTTAAAAAAACATTATTTCCGATCAAACTACCTCGAATAATAATTGTAAGTGTGTTGTATCTGTCAAAAATCATCCATTTTCATGGTTTTATTTTTAAAAAATAGTTTTATAGCTTCTAATTTAAATAATTTTGTTCAAAAGAAGAAAGAGACTTGAAAAAGCAAATAAATAATTAGTTAATTATAAAAGTATTTTTGTTCATTTCAATATATATTTATCCTTATGGTTTGAAGTTTATTACAGATATATCTACACCTCGGTGAAAGAGTGATTGAGTTGAATTTTTTCCAAAATGAGTATCTTGTACTTATGGAAGTGGAGTAATGTTATTTTTGTTGTGAATAAGAGGCTAAGTCAGGCATTGGCTTGAAAAGGAGATATTGCTTATATTACAATCCCATTTCAAGCCAAAAACTACGATAATGACTCGATCCTGTTTCACTAAATACATTTTACTCACTCTAGACATAATTCGACTTAACCACTTATTCACCTTGGCTGCAGATATAATCTCTTAAACTAGTAAAAAAAAATTACAAATTAGGATAAATTGTTTCCTGTACTGTCGAAACACACAGAATAACTATTGTATCTAAACTAGAAACCACTATATTAAGTTTTTCGCATTCAAGACTACAGATAAATATAGATATAGATTTAATTAAGTCATTTTACAAAAAAAAAAAATTGTAATTAGGCCATTCTATATTTTTTATCTATGTTTCCTGGGTTTTTTCAGCCTGATGACGAAACTCTTGCTGTTGGGACTGTTGACGGAATTGTTTCTGTTAATAGAAGAGAGATAGAAAACAATGAGAATGAAGAAGCCAAACCAAAGAAAAAGACTAAGGGTTCTTATCGATATTTCAGCGATAAATTCACGCCTGCACAGAATGTTGACGTTTTGATCAAACAAGAATCAAAGCAAATACAATCAAGATTTGACAAATGTTTAAGGAAATTCCAATATTCCAAATCGTTGGATTCAGTACTTGTGCCATATGTAACTAATAAAACCCCTCACGTTACAGTAACCTTATTACAAGAACTGATCAGGTAATTTCTCTATTTATTTTAGCGCCAAATTATATATATTGTGTTAATATAAAATTCACCACACATAGCCAAATGATAACTTTTTTTACTTATTCACCAATCTGTAAATAACTTTAAATCAATTGACCCGTTTCTTCTCTTAAGTCATTTATAACTTTTACCAAGATTCAATCGATTTAGTGCTTTGCCGAACTTAAATATATTAGTCTTAAAAGCTGCTAAAATTCAGGCGATTTTCATTCCCTCCAAACTTTTCTCTGATTCCAATACAACTTTTTTATCCTATGGCCAACCAAAAACTTTTTGCTCCTCTGTTATAAACTTCTAATTATTGACAACCTCTCTCCTGGATTCCCATATTGCCCACATTTCCCAAAATTCAGTTTCCACCCTCAAACTATTTCACTGCTTCCACCATCTTTTCAAATCTACATATAGACTTATGTTACCATCTCTTATCTTCCCCCATATTGACTATGGATACTTGTAATACGATGGCCTTGATCACAGTTGCCTGCCTATTAGGCTTGTTCATTTTGAATTCTCGCAAAGAGGTTGAAATGTCATTAAGAAACATTTAAATAAGCATTATTTCCAATCAAAATACCTCGAATATTAATAAGCATATAGTTTTAAGTGAATTTGATGTGTTAAAAATCATTAATTTTTATGGTTTTATTTTATAATTGTAATTTTATAGCTTCTAATTTAAATAATTTTGTTCAAAAGGAGAAAAGGACTTGAAAACGCACTTGTGTCTAGAGAAGACAAAAGTATTGCTGTTCTTATACGGTTTTTGCTGAGGCATATTGGTGATTACAGATTTTCGGCTACTCTTATAGACGTATCCAACATCTTATTAGGTATTGATTTTAATTAATTAATTATTATATGATTAAAATTCTAATTTATTATATCTTTACAATTCTAAGAAGTGGAAGTCAATACGATATAGTGAAATGTTGCTATAATATATATGTATATATATTTTCAATTTTAGATGTTTATGATAAACGACTGGATAGAGCCTCATTAGAAGTGCTAGAACTTCTAAAAAAATTAGCTAAAAGAATAAAAGAAGAAGAAGAACTTACGTTAGAGTTAGCCAGCCTCGGTGGTGCAATAAGAATGATACTCGCTGCTTCAACTGCTAGTGAAAAACCTGAAAAATCTTCATTACCCGCCTTGATGCCTTCTAAATCAGCTCAAAAAAATATTATTAAAAATGCCAGTTGAAATATATATCTTTTATCATTTGTTTATTTTTATTAAAAGCTTGTTTTATTTTGTAAAAATATCATTCAAGTTTATTTTAGCGTTATTGTCAAAATAAATGCATTATATTAATGCATGCTTATAGACAAATAGTCTTAATCGTTATTCTCATTGTTTACCAAACACATATCGTCACATTTAAACTTTATATAAAAGTATCTAGCCTATATTAATAATGAAAATTTGTAATATATTGAAAATCCTTTCTGCTGATCTTGGATCCTATCTATCCTAAGAGCATACTTTCCTTTACTCATTTTATATTACAATATGCTCAAAAGGGCTCTGTGCAAGGTTCTTGTTTGACAGCTCTATTTCAGATCAGAATAAAGGTGGCCTTCCACGCTCCCTGCAATTTACATTGATACTAATTCAATTATTATATGATGGAAGGGAAGGGCATGGCTAAATGTAATAAAGAGAACTTGTTCTTTGATGAAACAAACTCTCTTAAGGGCCAACTGGGGGTAGTCGTTGGCATAACAGCCTACTCAGCCAAAGATTGCGTGTTCGTAGCCCAATACTTGGCCCTAGGATTTTTTAAAAGGGAGTAAAAAATCCTTGGTTAAGCCAAGTATAAAAAAGGTCCTGAGTCTGTGCAATTTCAGGTACTTGTTAAAGATCCCTATCCTAATTAAACCTGGGTAGGCAAAATTTAGAGCTCCCTAAGTAGCATCGTCCGATTAGCCATAGAAGCATAAAGTGACATTAAATGAACAAACATCCAATTTCTCACTGCAGCATATTTATAAAGGTGATTGGAATCAGTTATTCCCAATTTTGTTCACCCCGTTTAGTTAGACCCTAATTGGATTCTAAAACTTTTAACATATATGAATTATCTTATATATTTTTAACATATTGGCAATTATGGAGTAAAAAAAACAAAGTGGGTATTTCCTAACATAAAAGTCTAATTCATTAAAGTGTATTAATTCCTTACTATCATAAGACTTGATTTAGTGGTTTTGTAATAGTATGGTATTTAGTCAAACAAATTTTCCTTTTCAATCAAATATATTTAGCTAATTAAATATTTACTAGCAAGTGAAATTAAATTTGAATGAAAATCTTAATTAGCAACTATAGCAGTTAATGGAATCAAGATAAATATATTTAAAACAGTTAACTGATTTATACATGCCATATTTAAATAATTTAACGTTTATTTCATGCAGTAAAATTGAAAAAATAATTTTGGTCAAAACTTAATTTCATCTTTTAGGACAAACATTAATTATTTATATCATAATTGGATGAAGGAATCTAAAAACATAAGAATTGAATCAAAATTGTTTATTTCTGCATTTAAAATTCTAATTCACAGTTTAGGAATTGAATTGGAATACAACCAGAGATTCTGTATTCTCTGTTGACTATTATTTTGGCAATTTTATGTAGTTAACCTCCTATATGATCATATTTTTCATGTATAATTCAGTACCCAGTAAGCTTTATTTATTATATCGTAATTGATTGGAGGAATTTAAAAACATTACACATAATGTAACTAAATCATTTATTTCCATTTTTTACTCCAATTTATGAAGTTTAATGCTCAGTTGTTGAACTGAATTGAAATAAAACTTGAGTTGTATGTTCTATGTTCAATTTTATATAATACTCCTAAATACTCATAATTTTCATTGATTTAGTCAGCATTTAATTAAATATAATATATTCGAAGAGTGCTTCATTTTAGATTTCTTCTCAAATAATCCTCTATTTTATTGGCCCATCAAATTCCTTTTAAAGGTAATTAAATCAAATTAGGACCTGTAGTTTTTGCACAAACAAATTTGCAAGAGATATTTTGATGTGAATCCTGAACTGACATTTTCATTTGATTTACATTATAAATACTAATCTCATTCTTGAAATCATCTCATTTACCTACATTTCGTAGAAATTTGTTTCATTAAAATAACATTTTAATTTTTGTTTTCCTTTTTTATCCTTATGTTAAGTATCAAAATATCCATAACATTGGTACCAGTATGTCCAATTGTAATCAAGTCTTCTCCACTATTAAATTCTTTGAAAAAGTTATAAGAATCATTATCTAAAAGAATTTTGGAGATATTAAAACTCTGATCTTTAGCTATATTAGATTGTCCCTGATACGAAATGGCACCGGCAGAATCAGTTGGGCCATCTATTCCATCAGTTCCACCACTCAGAAAAGTGATTTCGAAGTCTTTCAATTCATATTTTTCTATTAACTCTTGTATTTTTTCAGAATATCGCAATGCAAGCTCCATATTTCTTCCTCCTTTCCCTTTTCCAGTCACATTGACAGTTGTTTCGCCACCGAGTAGCAAAAAAATCTCATCATTTGATGATATAGCAGCAATTAGGCTTCCAACAGTTTCTTTTGACATCGTCAATCCATTTAAACTTTCTATTTCTTCAGAAAATTTGTTTTTGTCAATTTTATTTTGCCACAGCAAACAAACATTTTTTGTTAGTAAATACAAAGTATCAGCGACACTGCCTACAAGTCCTTGCACCTGGCTTGTCAAAATCAAGCTACACTTATTTTTTGAGTTTAAGAACTCTTTTGCTGAGGAAAGTGCCTTAATATTGTTTCCTATTATATATACATGCGAATTATGAAATATCTCTTTTTTATTTTCGTTTTTGAAATTATTTAGAGCAGATAGTACATTATCAGATACTTTATTAGACAAATAATATTTTTCAAGGATTCTCAACCCTGATCCTGGTTTATCATCATTTTGCACAGTTGGACCACTGGCGATTGTTCCTAGGTCGTCACCAATAACGTCAGAAAGAATTAGTGAAATAAGTTTGCAGGGGTATGTCGCTTCAGCTAATTTTCCACCTTTTACCAGAGAGAGTTGCTTCCTTACCGTATTCATTTCATTGATGGTTGCACCTGCACGAGAAAGTAATTTTGTTACAGTTATTTTCTCATCAAGAGTTACAGGAGGAACGGGATAGGTAAGTAAGGCAGATCCTCCACCTGATATCAAAACCAACATTATGTCGTCTGGTGTTAGACGATTTGCTAATTCCCAAATATCCTTGGCAGCATCATAACTGTTTTTATCTGGAATATTATTCTTAGCTCCTTGAAACATCTTGAAAACTTTATTATTTAAATGGTTACAGTTTTCATCAAGACTGCCTTCTGGTATGCTTAAAATCCCCTTTTGAATATGATTTCCCAAAATTGAATCAACTTCACAAGCCATGTCATAGACAGCTTTACCAAATCCGACGACATAGCAGTTTTTTGATAATTTATAAGAATTTGGGCCAATCTTAAGTTTATTATCTTCTAATTTTAGCTGTGATTGCAGTAATTTTCTGGGTTTCACTGAATCAACAATGTGTTTAAAAACTAACCTTAAAAACCGTTTTGCTTCCTCATTGACCATTTTTACCAAGAAATAAAAATATTAATAAATTTTAAAACTTTAAAATTAGTAGAATAAATGAACATAAAATGACTAATAGTAATTTTTTTTTTAGCTTTAACAAGAAAGAAATTTTTTTTATCACAACAATAAAACTTAATGAGATTATGTAATGTTGATTTCAAACTAAAGTTCAGTCAATGAAGATAAAATCATATCCCATATTTTTACTAAAATTTCTTAAAAGTAAAAATACTTTCCTTTCAAATAGTTTCCATGGCTGAATAGTGACTCAAGTCCAGAGTACTTTTAATTGGCTCTTTTTTTATTTATTACTTAAAATAATGAACCAATAGAGAAAATTATAATAAATTCCGATTAAAATCAAGCGTTTTAAACTTCACAAGTAGAAAATAAAAATCGAATTAATGAAAAATCCTGGCATTCCAGCTTTTATCTGAAACTTAGTAACTGACTTTTTATTTAATTAAGTTAACAGCTCTCTCTCTCATTAATCCTACCGATTCGATATTTACATAGACGCTTTCGTTATAGAGAAACAACAGTGGTTGACTTGAGATTTGTAGGGTCCATATCTCAGCCATTTGTAATTAGAACAAATGCAAATAAATTTATTTTGACTCGTTTCATTAAACTAAAGTTTATATCCGGTTAAGAATCAATGACCTTTTACCATAGAGAAATTAATTTCATTTATTAAAATTTAAAAGGTTGATTGCCTTATGTCTACTGGTTATATCCAAGAAAGGTTTTACGGAAAGCCCAAGGATTTCTTAAAAATTGTCGAGAAAACTCAAATAATATTTAATAACAATACTATAGTTATACTAAATCAAGCTTAGTCAATGGATAGCGCATCGGATCTTTTTTCCAGCATGAATTATTTTTTAGATGGGAATTGGCCATTGGTGAAATCAATCTATACTCTTTGGGTGCCCTGTGATGATAAGATGCTACTGTATGACGTCACACGAAAGAGTTTACGCACAAATTCAGATGCAAATTAATCAAAAAAAGGCCTAAATATACTCCGCCACTACTAGTAAGCGAATAATAGATTAAAAATATTAAAATTCGAAACTGATCTAATTCTTTGTACTAACAACTGTGGTCCAGAGCTCTTCGAATACCAATTACGAAACAACTCGTACAAGAAATCATTCCTGAGGACAAAAGACTGCTGCCTGGATAAACTTACGTGCACTATTTAATTTAATTGCGAGAATAAGTTTTCCCCAAGCCTTAAGAATGAAAATATAATGTGCTCGAGCTATTGGACATATTTGTCTTTATCTGCGAAAAATTGGTAAAATCTGTAGAAGTGTGACCATCTCCTTATTAGACATAAGCCCCAATCCTAAAATAATACTTCGCCGGAAAAATAGAAGAACAATAAGCCAGAAACTGCATTAGCGGACACGAAATGTCTTCTCTATAACATCTTCATCAGGCTTGTACAATAGAAGAGGTGGTATCCCATGAAAAGGCGATCCTCCTCTCTCAACGGAAGAATCATTTTTATTTGAAACATATCAGTCGAAGTTAGTGCCGCAATACATCAGGAAAACAAACTAAGCCACGTAAGGAGAATTATCAGCAATAAACAAAAAAATAATTTATTTTAAAGATCGTCAGTAGAGACTGGACAACATGTTCAATTTCTGGACCAATGAAGACGTGGTTGCAGAGAGCATTAAGAAGTTACTTGGGTAAAGTCGACTATGAAGCTATCCTGAACAGAATCCGGTTTGGACAAATTAAAATTGATTTCATGGCAGAGACATATCTATAATTTCGTTTTGAATAAAGTTAGTTGACAATATGCAAGATAACCTAAATTGGATAAGATTATAAAAAAAATCGGAAAAAATATTGAATGGATTTGTCTGGCTTGGATACGGCTCTTTGTAGCTCAGTGGTTAGAGCACCTTGGGGGTTTAAGACCGACCTCTATTTCTACGTGGTACTCCCAGAAAACGCTCTTTCAGTAGGCTAACAGAGGCGGCAAAGTCTCTCTGAAGCCTGATGGGTGTCAAAAAGGATCAGGAGCCATCCTCTCTGGAAAACCTAATGTAGAGCATGCAATAAAAACACCGTCTCAGGTAATTAACTGCTCTATGATCTAAGCAGCGAAGCAGAGAGAGAGAGCCGGCCTGACGAATCCAAGGAGGCAATCCTTCCATCAGGCTTTGGGGTAGCGGGCCCAAACCCCGTTATCTCGACATGAACAATGAAAAGAATAGATAGAAATAGAGCCGATCAGATATCATGGTACAGGAGATGGCGTGGAAAAAGGATTTGCAGATTAGGGACTTGGAACGTCAAAGGGCTTAAGGGTAAATAATTTGAATTGGCAGAAGAGATGAAGAAGGCGAAGGTGGACATATTGGGAATTACGGAGACCAAGATCAAAGGCATCGGAGAAACAGAAGTAGGGGAACACATAGTAGTGCCAAAAGACTGGGAAATCTCTGTCATAATACCAATATTTAAGAAAGGAGACAAAAGAGACTGCCACAACAATAGGGGAATTTCCCTTCTTAATATACCCAGTAAAATCTACTCCATAATACTAGAAAGACATCTTTGGAATGTAGTAGATTCAGAGGAAATAGAATCACCTCTTCACACTGAGACAAACATCTGAAAAGATCATAGAAAAGGAAGTCTTCATCTGTTTTGTCAACCTCACAAAGGCCTTCGACAGGAATAGAAAGGAAGATATTATAAAAGCTCTCAGGGAGAAAAAGGTCTGCAGTTGGATCTGAGCCGCAGACGCCTCGGAACTCCATCCTCTCTTCTTGAAAGCGGGGACAGAAGAAGAATAAGTGCTTTGCGCTCTCTTCCCCTCCTGGGCAGAATGTACATACACCTGTATCATCGAGCTTAAACCTATGCTGGTAGGCTCGAAAGCAACCATGCCCTGTGAGAAACTGAGTGATGTAATAGTCGACCTCCCCGTGGTTCTTATTAACTTAAGCCTCAATGTACGGCACAAACCTGTGTGTCCACCTTTCACTGAATGCCATATCCCAATGACATTATATATGTATGTGTGTGTGAGCATGAAAGTATTAAAATGAATCAATAAGTCTAAAAATTATTTAATTAAAGTAAACCCCTTCTTTTCTGTTAGAATTGTATGAAGATGAGAACAATAAAATCCTAAAATGTCTCCAAATTACAGTATATTTATTATCTGAACTTCTGAACTTTGAAAAAATCTAGGAAAAAGTTGCCAGAAGCTCGACACAGGAAGAACAACCAGTAAATCAGAAAATGACACACCAATAAGAAACTGATGATGGAGTATCAAATATTTTCCCTCACTCTAAGTTTTAAATCAACTAGAATGATAAACATCACAAACTGCCATGTCTCTAAGATTTTTCCAGTTCTGTTCATAATTATATTAGGTGGGAAATTGAGGCTAAAACCTCAAGGCCTGCAACCTATAGAAATCCCAGAAACACAAACTGGGAAGGCTTTAGGACAAACCTAAAAGATTCAACTAAAGAATGCCCCGTTCGGCTTCTAACACCTACCAGCTGGAGTTCTTAAACGAACTACTGACTACAGCACTTATCACTGCATTCAAGGATAACTGCAGAACAACCACTAAAGGGTCAAACCACAATGCACCCTGGTGGAATTCACAGTTAGAGAAGTCAAGATCAAGAACCAGAATACTTTTCAATAAACTTAAAAAGGACAGGTGAATGGATCGAATACAGACAGGCTCTAACTGAATATCATAACCTTATTAGGAAACTCAAACGGAACTCATGGAGACCGTTCTGTCGGGAAATTAATAATACGAACACATGTGCTCGCATGAATAAAATATTCTCTAAGAGCAATTATTGTAATACCGTGGGCTCCCTAACAAAGCCAAATGGGGATCCCATGAGCATTAAAGAATCTATAACTGCTATGCTGGAATCGGACTTCCTGGGGAGCAAGCTTGTAACCTCGAACACAAAGGTCTATCTCCCTGAGGATAGGTCCAAACCGGAAATCAGTTTGGGAAATCTTTAATACCAGCACCATAAAATGAGCAGTTAAAAACCTCAAGCAGTACAAAACACCAGGTTTTGACAGAATTTATCCTGCCATGTTAAAAGAGGGACTCAAAATCATCATAAGCAGGCTTTCCACTCTATTCCAGGGCTGTTTGGCCAAATTGAACTTGAATCCTAAAACCTTTTACCAACAAAAGGGGACTGAGAGAGCTCACCCCCCCTAGGATGAAAGGGACAAGCATTCAATTTAGCAAGAAGGTTAAATGCCTCGGTGTTATTATGGAAAGTAAATTAAACTGGAATGAACATATCGATTATGTTACCAAGAAAGCCACTAGAATTCTGTGGACTTGTAAGAGCCTTTGCGGCAACAGGTGGGGAATTAACACCAATATGGCTCATTGGATGTACACAGCAATAGTCAGACCCGTGCTAACGTATGGCTCAATAGCCTGGTGGCACAGAGCAAGTATCCAACATAATAGATCTAGGTTAGTGAAGGTGCAGCGGCTCGGGTGCATCATGATCACTGGGGCCATGAGAACCACCCCTACCGCTTCACTGGAGACTATGCTTGTTTTAAGACCACTCAACATTCTAATTGAAGCAGTGGCGTTGAAGACAACCTACAGACTAGTGAAAATAGTAAGGGTTAAGAAACCCACTAATGACTTTGGACACAGAAGTGTTGTTACAATTGAGCGAAAGCCAAAGTTAAAAAAGCATTCATACTTAATGCTGAACAAATACAACTTTGACAAAAGATTCTGCATTAATACACAGGCGATTTGCAAAAGCAAGAATGATTGCTTTAACACACCGTATGGTCTAACTGTGTATACGGATGGATCCAAAGGGGAGCATGGTGCCGGCTCAGGATTCTGGTTTAGGGGTTGCCATTACTTAGCTCTGGGCACGACACCCACTGTATTCCAAGCGGAAATATACCCAATACTTGCAGGTGCCTTCGCTATGAAGGACCACAAGAATAAGGTAATTAATATTATTACCGAAAGTCAGGCAGCATGCAATGCATTACAAAATGCAGTAACAAAATCCAGACTAGTGGAGAAATGCTGTATAAGACTTGATGAACTAGCTGTACATAACAGAGTTAACATATTTTGGATCCCTGGACACATTAATATACCAGGAAATGAAAGGGCCAACAAATTGGCAAAGAAAGGAGCAGAAATTATTCCTATAGGACCAGACCATGGTCCCTCTCCCTGGCTAAGGATACAATTAATAAACTAGCAAAGAAGAAGATAAAATCGCGTTGGGATAGACCCAAGATAAGGCATACTAAATTTTTTATAAAGGATCCCAATGACAAAAGTATCCCTCAAAAGTGTCTTTGAAACCATCAATGGGCACTGTAAACTCAGGAAACATATGCATTGCAAGGGCATTGAACAAGAACCTCGGTATAGATGGTGCACAGAGGAGGACGAAACCCCCTGGCACGTTCTCTTTGAATGCAAAGCACAAAGTCGAAAGAGAACATTTGACCTTGGTCCTGGAGGACACAAGGAACTTCTAGAACTGAGATTCAAAGACTATCTAAAATTTTTCAGAAGTCTAGACCTAGGTTAGGGATTTTTAGGACTTGAGCACAATGGGCCTTTTTAGGCCGAAGTGCATATAACTAATAAGAGTCATACACAAATAATAATAATCAAATATTTTTGGATGGAAGGTCAGATTGTCAGTTTTTTTACCGGCACTCTTTTTTCTCGGCATACTTCTTCACATAAGTGAGATAGTACCATAAAATTAATGTTGGAATAAATAAAAAACTTATTATGAAAAATTAATATCATTTATTAAATAATAATAAAAATAATGGTAGAAACTCTTCATATATATATATATACAGAGAAAGTAGTAGTAACTTAACTACAAATTTATAAACACACCACAAAATTTAGTCTTAATCTCTTCTAACCGATCAACATTCGTAATATATGTATTATAAACATAGAAAAAGATTCATGTTTAATATTATTTTCAACAAGGATTAAACCCAATGACAGGAGGCCTTGACTCTACAGGAGTTGTAGTGCCACGGATGATGATGATGAGGACTAAACCCAATGTAACAATAATTTTAAATATTGTGGTCTAATAATTTTGGTTATTTCATAATTGCTATTATTTTATTTACAATAAACTTTAATAAACAATATCGACCTACAAGCACTGAAAATGATGGGAATACAGTAGTGACAATGTTAAACATTAAAAAAAAATATTTTTTTGGTTCTCACTGTACAGTATAGTTTTAAGACCTAATAAAAGTTGATTCATAAGCAAAAATACATTACATATTTTTTAGGACATTATAAAATCAAGATATTTAAATTTAGTATTTAGATCTACTAAATAGGCCGAATAATATTTCAAAATTAAAATCTTAATGTAATAAATCACAATTACAACCAAATTTATACATAAAATTATAAAGCCTGTACAACTATGATACAATTATAGAACAACTATCAGGATTCAAACTTCATTAGAATCACCTATAATAAATATTACTTTCCTATATATACAATGAACCATCGGCTGGCCCCAGATATTGAATAGCTATCAAAATGAAGTCAATGATTGTCCAAACACCTAAACCACCAAAACTAAAAAGTTTTCCTATTCCTTCTTGCCAGTAACCGAGATAAAACCTAAAACATATAAACAATACTACTATAGTACATCACTATATGCATGTAATTTTAATAGAATATGGCATTAAATTCAAGAACAATGTTTAAAGCAGATCATGCAGTCTTAAAAGTTAGTCTAGAACTAATCAAATTATATCTTCATTATCTTCAATCTTTATACAGACGATAGAACAATTAATAATTAATGCAGATTTTTAAAAATAAAGCGTTTACCTGTCTGCTCCAAATCCTCCTAACGTGATACTGAGGAAAAGTGCTGTCGACCAACGATGCCCACCGGTCCAGTTGCAAGGAATATTACGAGCAAATGTTCTTCTTCCGAGACATAGGACATCATCATGGACTGTACAGTTTGTTCTAGAACAATAAATGTTTTAATTTTCAAATGTTTTTTAAAAATAATATTTCTAAAATTAGAACCATAAAATGATGTGACATTAGACATGATAGTGGTCACTTACAGGCAACATTAATTAAAAAAATCAAATAAAATTCTGTTCAAAAAAATACACATGATGCCATAATTTTTAGAGTACTAATTTGCACCAACTGAACTTCTAGGGAATAAAAAAAAAATTATAGTATTTTATTAGGTATCTGCTCCACAGATTGTAGCTTCGAGTTGACTTACAACAAATTTTAACCGTTTATTCGTTTTATTTTTAAAATTTTCCAAAATTTCATACCATTTCATCAAGAAATCTAAAACCTCGTGGTCTCTACCAGGAAAATCTACTCTTTGTGGTCTTAGGATATGAAAATATAGTTGATAAAGGAATATTAGAATTTCCAGATACATAAGATTAGATATTCAGGTATCTGTTCCGTGGGTTATTGCTTCGTGTTGAGTTGCAACAATTATTAACTGTTTATTAGACAGTTTCATTTTATATTCATTTTGAATATTTTACGAAAATACAAGTTATCATGAGCTTTAGTATGGCACAGAGAATGTAATTATGGACAATGAGTAGATTTCAGTATCCATTTCATCAAGAAATAAAAGTTTCAACAAACATTTCAAAGTATAGATGGTATATGTTTGTTGAAAAGTTCATTTCTAGATGAAATGGTGACCGAAGTATACTCATTTCCCATAATTACAGTGTCTTTTCCTCACCAAAGCACATGATAACTTGTATTTTTGGAAAATATTAATATTAATATTGAAAAATTAAAACTTGGTATGATTCAACTCGAAGAGACAACCTGCGGAATAATTATCTTTTATAATATAAGTGGTTTCAATCAAATATTTAAAAATTTTGCTGACAGGTTTTCATAGAAACTAAAGTCATTTTAGACACTACATATTTATAAAATCCTTCGTAAAATCCTCAATGCTCCCTATTATGTCACAAACAAACTCATCCATCATGATCTTAATATCCCATATGTTACTGATTTGGCCCAAACTAGATACCTATCCTTCCACGACAAGATCCATACACACTCGAATCCTCTAGTCTCTCAACTTGCTTCCCATACTATTCCTGATAACACTCCGAGGCGTCTGAAAAGAAGATGGCCTCGAGACCATCTACTATAGAACTTTATTGGAGTGCTGCCGATGGGTAGTTACTCCACATGTGTTTTTCATGTCATAATGTACATATCAGCAGATTTACTAGTTATAATCATATTATAGTTGTAAATATCAATAAATTAAATTTAAAAAAAATATATATATATTATATACTTCAAGATAGATCAACTTCTTGCCCTGATTGAACTTGTAGTATGTTGATAACACCTGACTATCCAGGTATAGATAAAACTGAGCTTAATTGGGTAATTCAAAGTTCTGTCATTTCTTTTGGACAGAATAATAGAAAAACTAGCTACCTGCCAGTTTCAGAGAATTTTATTGAACCTACTTTTCCAATGAGACATAGCAGGGTCCTTAATATAGGTTACATATGGGTAAATGATTATTAACCTATAATAAGCCCTTGGTGAAGCAACTGAGTCACAGCTTCCTTTCTCAACACATTTGTGTTCCCACCTCTCCGTTTGATAACAAAATCTGCATATATACTTCCTTTCAAATTTGGGTACACCCTAAAATAAATTTTGTCAATCAAAATAGTATTCAAATTTTCTCGATAAACCAAAGTTATACTTGATATGAAAATACCTTGCACTTCATCCGAGCATTGCACTTTGCAGTAGTTATGTTCCCATATACACATGTTTCATTGAAATGACATGTTATACAAGGGTACTTCAATTCTTCACAAGGTGTCATAGGTGGACAATCTTCTTCAGACTACAAATTTGAATCAATCTTAAAATCTAGCAGCTAAAGTTGTCAACTGAACAATTAAAAAATGATATGAAATTTACCAAACTTAGACCACCAGAAACGGCGCTTCCACCTTTAAGTTTTTCGCCCAATCGATCATTCATAAAATCTCCTTTTAAACATAAAGATCAACAATTGAGAAAATTATATCAAACTAAAACAAAGTTGGGAAAAACGTGAGGATACTCACCATTATGTGAACAATGGCTAAGAACTAGAAATATCGATAAAAAGATATACTTTAAAACCATATTTAAAACAAAACCTGTCAATCATATTTACATTTTCGTACTCTCAGTAACAAAACTGGAGGTTACATTTTGGCATCTTCGCTCACCTCATTCACTCAATCGCTCTCTCTCTCTCGTCACTAAGTCATATCGATAATATTTTGTTTATTTATTATTTATTAATCAATTTTATTTGAAACAAATAAAGAAATATCTACCAAGTTAACTAGGTAAATATACTTTCTTTGCTATGTCTAAAGGATATATAAAGAAACAGAAATGTACAGGGAAACAATTTTAAATGTTTTATTTACTTAGCTCGACATGTTTCAGAAAATTACTTCTAAAATGCGTAAAAAATAAGTAAATGATGGTTCAAAATGTTCATAAACGGTCAAACATTCGACTGAGTGGAGGGGGGGGGGGACTAAATAAGTTGGATCACAGGACTAGAGTTAAAGATATAGAAAATCTCTCCCATTTCAGGGGGAGAATTAAGGGTAATTATTCCGCAGGTTGTCGCTTAGAGTTGAGTCACAACAAGTTTTAACTTTTCATTCGTTTCCCTTTTAATATTTTCCAAAATACCAGTTATCACGAGCTTTAGTATGGAAAAGAGAATGCAATTATGGGAAATGTGTATACTTCGGTTATTATTTCATCTAGAAATGAACGTTTCAACAAACATATATCATCGATAATTCGAAATGTTAGTTGAAAATGAAGCAAAACATTTATGTCCTAGATGTTCTTATATCAGGGACCTCAAATGGTCCTTAGATCTGAATACGAAGATGAAGAACATTCTAAAAGCTCAATAGCAGTGTTCTTAAAATAAGTCAATACCCTGGGAGTGCGGAAGTCGACAGGGACACCGTGTTCAAGAAAAAGGTAAACCTCTTGACCCTTTCTGAAGCACCAAGGAAGAAGTACAGGCAGATGAAAAAGACTAAGATACTATAAATGAGGGTAACTAGTCAAGACGTACCGTTTTCACATCCATGTAACATTTCTCTGCACGGTTAGATACCAATTATTTTTTCGTCAATACCTCATTAATTTTAGAAGCATAAAGTAGTAATCTGCACAGATCATAATTAATTCAATTCTAATGAATTTTCAAATATTTTTATTTGAAAAGAATAGATATGTCCAGGACCGGGACTCGAACCCGGGTCGCCCAGGCCACTAGCCTGGAGCTCTGCCAATTGAGCTGTCCTGGTTCGCCTCTCGATCATAGACATATCCTTTCTTTTCACTGGTCCCATGAATGACTTTTCATTCGAGAATTTAATAATTGAATATATAACGAAAGTTTACCGTTTTACGAGCATAAAGTAAAATAGGCAAAGGCGACTAGAAATCTATCCACAAAATTTAGAAATATAAGTCAAGAAATCTAGAGCAATGATGCAGAGCAAACTAAAAACGGCGCATCCCACAGTGGTCTGAGATTTTTTGTTCATCTTAAAAAGCGATAACAGGCCTGCGGTTCTTAAATAGTGTGGTGTTCCAATCATTAGAACTGAAAAGTATTAACTTCTAATCCTAACTAGCGTATATCCTAATAAAATTACGTATATGTATAAATATCCTAGTTGGGGAGGGGCAGCTCAGCGCTAGAACGCTTACTTGCCATGCAGAAGGGCTCGGGTTCAAATCCGGCTATGACAGGTAACACTATTCATCTAAGTCTGCCAAAAAACTTTAAAAATATTGTTTTGATTTAGTTAATTGATCTTAATGTAGTTTTTTTCCGCTGGTTTCAAAAATGACATTGGTTTTTTCTATCACGTAAGGCTTGCCTACAATATAAAGTTGAAGTTTTTGGAAAAAGTACAAAAGACGGAAAATTTTGAATTTGTTTGTATTACTTTAACATGAAGTAAAAGCAAAAAAAAAACAACAACGATGCCAAGCTAAAATGAGCATGTGTTCTAAAGTCTTTGTAAAAACGTTTTCTTTTTCCATCAAAGCATCTTTTGGTACTTTTTCGGCTGTGTTCTAGTGAATTTTTCCTTTTTTAACATACAACAGTAGTCTGTCATCATGTTGACATTCCATCGACCTTGGTATCTGCGCTCCATTTCTTTTATATCTTGATGGAAACGTCCTCCTTGTTACTCACTTACAAACCCAAGATTTTCTGGAAAGTAGTCCAGATGTGAGTGAAGGAAATGAACTTTGACACTCATGTTGCAGCCCAACATTTCATATTTTTGTAGCGATTCAGCAACCAGAATTTTGTAGTTTGGGTCTTTTTTGTTTCCAAGAAACCCTGTTACAACAAGTTTAAATGAATTCCAGGCATTTTTTCTTCCATTTCCATTTTAGTGACAAATATTTTATCTTTTAAAAGTTTTCTGATGTCAGGCCCAACAAAGACTCCCTATTTCACCTAAGCATCGGATATACCAGGAAACTGTTCACAAAATACTTGAAACACTCTCCTCCTTTGGGTAATGCTTTCATAAACTGTTTCATTAGCCCCAATTTGATGTGAAGCGTTGTAAGATGTTTTTAGGATCAACTAAACTTTGCCTTTCAACATTTTTAACTCCAGGAATAAGAGCCTTTCTGATTAGCCACATCTGCTTGACATAGTGTTGTTTCCTGTCAAGGCTATCCCATTCACAGAGGAAACATGGAAACTTTGTGTAACCACTTTGTTGATCTAATAACATGGAAATATCTTTCAAATCCCCAAAATGGTCCATTTATGGTCAGAGTAGCGGAGTTTATTAAGATCAAACTCAAGATTTTCGTAGCATTCTTTCAAATGGACTAGGTGTCCAACAGGCACAGAAGCATATTGGTTACCATTGTGAAGAAGTACAGCTTTCAAACTCCTTTTTGATGAATCGATGAAAATCCTCCATTCCTCTGGTTCATATGTGATTTTGAACATTTCCATGATTCCAGGTACATTGTTGCAGAAAACTAGGTCACTCTCTTGTGTTAAAGAAGGGACAAATTCCTTTTCTCTAATTCGGTACCATGAAAATGTAACACTGGAGGCTAACATATGTCTTTCTTTAAGTCTAGACCCTAAAACGTCCGCTGAATCCTTTGGGAGGCCCAGATCTCGTACTAAATCGTTCAAATCTGATTGAGAGAAAAGTTTAGGGTACTGATTGGTACCTGGATCTAGCAGACAGTAGGGTTGGGGAGGGAGCAGACCCCTGAAAATAAGAAATTTTCAGGTGAAATTTGTGTCTCACCTAGGGGTGATGGAATTTATTCACTAATTTTTCCGTAATCAGCACAAATAATACTGTTAAACCCACTAGTTTATATATGCTACAATTTTTTCATCCCAGACCTGTGTAATTTATCAATCAGTTAACGGCCGGGGATGGATCTTTTGAAATCTGGAGAACATCCCGGGAATCGCCCATTCTCTATAGTGGGTGCCTAAAATGGGGGAAATTCCTGGCGGTTGAGCGTCATCACGGACTAATCACCTTCCTGCACAACCGTTGTCCTATAAGGAGTACAGTCTCTATCACTTACTTAGATATATATCTAAACCACGTACCACTAATTAGGATATGTCAATAATGACAGTCCTTCCTAAACGTGGCTTAAGTAAGCTAAAAGGTGCAGGTTATGAGGCAGAAGAAATAGTATATCATGTATAAGGAATTGTGATGTATGAATCTTATCGAATTCAAAATGAGAAGTGTTTATTTAACCAAATAAAAAAAATTAAAATTAAAAATGGTAGATCAAGAATTTGAATGAAAAAATGTTTTTTACGAATATTATTAGAGTTAAACTCTTAAGTTTGGTAAATTAATGCACATTTCAATTAAGACCATTTGTGACTATTTCCGCCATTTTGCAATATTATCCGGATAGATTATACGGACATACAATAATTCATTATATTATATAAAATGAAAAAAAAAAATCGAGTTATATTTTCATCAAGTACATACGTCTGACGTTTCACTAAAAGCTGCAATGAATGTGATCATTTCCGGATCTGATGCTATTGACATAATCGTTATTTTCTTTTTTACAAGAGAGGAAATGTCTTCTTTCTGTATTGAGTAAATGCTGATGATTATTTCCCAAACTAATAATCAGCCATCTGCCATATCGTTGTAAGAGACAAAGGAAATGTCTTGGGTAAACAAAGATATCTGTTTCTTAAACGAATACGAAAACTTCTTGCGATGTCTTGATAAACCTCTCTCATCGCGGTTTTGGTCGAACGAACAAGGTTCCTCCTCACAGTCGGATGAGGAATCCTTGGCACTGTTTTCATCTTCCGCCGAGAAGGCATTGATGTGTCTCGTGGTTAATTCTTCTTGCTCAACCATAATGTCCCCCTCAAGCCTCCAGTAGAAGGGGCTACTGAAGCTGGTGGGGCTACGAGGTGTAGAGTTGGGGTGTGTGTATTCCGCCTGAGTCGATCTTAGTTCACTTTCACTGTTCGGACCGCGTTCACTTTCGTCCGACTTCACTTCGTCTGGTCTTCAAGTAAGGAACATTTTTCTTCAACATTTATAAATCTCACGAATAGAAATTAGCCCCAAAAAAAAGTTTTAAATCGCACGTGTGTAAAGTAGTCTGTGATACGATTCAAAAGTAGATATGTTATTCATGACATTTGTTTAGTGTGTTATAATAGTGTTCAAAAATTCATATCCTCGAACAGAGAGATGAAATCAGGTAAACATATTTTTCATTAATCGTTTAACTACAATAGACTTAAAGAACCTAGTACCTGGTTTAAATGGCAAAATTTTAGTAATGTTGGCTGTGTTTTTATTTGGTTTTTAACATAAGTACATGGTTACTATCCCGTAATATTCCTATTGAAGTCGTTTCAAATGGAAATAATTTTAATCAAGATCCACTATGAGAATCTAAAGAAATTTAATATTAAGTATAAGTTGTCATAATATTCAAGTATATTCCTATTAGACTCATACATAAATATAAACACATTTGTATAAAGAAATCATTATACTTGTATAACAGCTAAATTTATTTTAGAATGTTTAAAATAATTATTATTGTTGTCGAAATCGTTCAAAGAACTTGGTACTGTTTGACTTTCCTGATTAGTGATGAAACTTCAAAAGTGGCCTAACAAGATCTGTTTTGAAGGGAATTTTATATATATCGGTTTTTTTTTCTTTCTTTTATCTCATTGCTTGAAGCATAATTGATTCTGTTTTGATGAAATTTTATCAACAATGAGCCAACATGTTCTCAACAAATCACATCCATAAAGTATCAATTAATAGTTTTAGATATAATCTTTAATTTTTTAATTCTCTCCCTCAGATGACATTTAAACTAGTTTGAATAATTGAAGTTGGCATATCTATTCCATGCATGAGAACGAAAAAAACTGCCTGCTAATTAATTTAAAAATCTTGGATAATATTAGTTGATCTTATGTAGTATATGTAGAGAAAAAATGGTGAGGTGGAGGTCAAAGAAATTCTGTGGCCTTCACCCGGACCATTTTTTTCTTCATACAAATAAAAAATGGTAAAAAGCAATGGAATCGTTGTCGAAGTTTTATTGAACCGTCATCATTAATTTTGGCAGTATTTATTTTGACTAGACAACTTAGTCATAAATCTCCAGGCTCATTTAAGCACCAGTTATTTGGCAAAATGAGTTTATCGAGACAAACTTGCATTTCACAAGACACACAAGCAAAAAAAGGCATTTTTAACGATAAAATAATAAATGAAAAACATGTAATTTTTAAAAAAGTTGTTTTGAACTTTGCAATCAATTCTCGATAACGTCTTAATTAGAGTAGGGAGAGAGTAATGTATTTTTATTAAATAATAGAGACAATTAGTCGGAATGAAATTACGTTAATCTGTTGCTATAATTTGTTTATTTAACGTCACTTTATGCTGTAGTGGTTATAATCAGAAAATTCAACCGTGGGGGTCCTACATTTTTACTATCCAGATGTAATTAGGATACGAATCTTTAACCAGTACCTGACACAGCACATGCTCAGAACAGCCATTTTACGTCCCTTCCGTAGTATGGCATAACTATTTCCTTCTAAAAAATCATAAGGCATGTGTCGAGATGCGATTCAGCGATGATATGCTAACCACACCATAGGTGACCCTCGTTATTGTTATTATTTTATAGTATATTAACATAATATATATATTAATACCAGGGTTAGTATCTGATCTCAAGGTCTATCGATATCGTCTATGACAGGGATACATTATTTATTCTGTTAACCGTCGTGAATCGATCCTATGTGATCTGCATACCCTTCTGGGGTATTATCATTCCTTTATAGTGGTTTATCTTAATTGGGAGAACACGTGGTAGTGAATTGTGAACTTAGTCAAATTAACTTCCTTCACAACAGTTTATAAATAGTAGTAAGCCTAATGGGTTATAATAGTACAGTTTTTAATTTTTTTTATTGACATTATACATCATACAGTAAAGGAAGACAACATATCACAACACCCCACGAGATTAGTATAATCACGTTTATTACAATAAGGAAGTAGAAAATGATAGAGAAGAAAAATGAAAATGCAATCGCTCCTTCCCAAGTGAAATCCTGTCATTTCCTCACAGAAGCCTAAACGCCTGACATTACACGCCCGCTACCTGTAATAAGCCATAAGCCACTCGTAAAAACTTAATTTCTTCTTCAAAGGTATAATTTGTCAATTATATCTCACGCTCAATTAGTTAATGCTTTGAATCATTTCCTAAAAGTTGAGTATATAAAATATAAATCATTTGTCTAAAAAGGTTTTTTTTCTTCCATTATAAGTATGTCTCCTCCTAGCATTGACATATCTCTTGTCATCTTATCCATAGTCCGTCTTAAGTTATAGTTAACCTTCTTAGCACATAATTCAAGGATGTCTATTCTATAAATTCTTTTGGTTTTAGAGTTAGTTTGTTTGTTTATCCGTTTAACCTAGCCTCATTCTGCTATGGCTAATCGGACGATGCTATAGTGGGGGTCATAAATTTTGTCTATCCAGTTATAATTAGGGATCTTTAACGAGTACCTGATACCCCACTGGCTCGGACACCCATTTTACGTTCTTTCCGAAGGATGGCATAAACAAATAATTTGTATACCCTTTAAAAACCTTAGAGCAACCTGCCGGGCTGCGAACTCACGATCTTGGGTGTTAGAGCTAGTTTCCATCATGTAAACTAACTTTCTTTGTTGTATACAGAGTAGATGTCGCAAATTTATTTTTCATCATCTCTTACTATGCTAGATCATGTCTTATACTTTGCCCTCACTATATTTAAGCGATTTCAGTTTGCTCAGATAATCACGCGGACTTAACCTACATGACTCTCCACCCTGTTCATCCAGTTCTACCAGTTTAAATTCATAAAGTTCATTCAGCCATAAAGTTTAAATAAATTGATAATTAGTAAAAAAATAATTCTTTTCAGACTCTGGTAAGCCTTTTAATAAATATAAATAAATACATTATTTCTTATATTAGAGCTTAGCCATAAAGTGCAAAAATATCACTTTAAAAAAATCAGTTAACTGTGCCGTAAGATAGCTCCCACCTAGACGGTCTACATTCTTTCCTTAGAAAGTGCTCTTGACTGCAATATTTCACCTATTTCATGTAGAATAACACAAAACATGTTACGTTAAATATATCGTTAAATCCTTTACAGTTCAGAGAGGATAAATGTCTTCTACTTTAATCAAAAGCAATAGTGTAAATATAAAATTGGAAGGGACACGTGTAGCGGTTAGCATTACAACCTTCTATGTCCAAGTTCACGGATTCGAACACCGGCAGGTGGCCTTAGGGTTTCCTAAAGAGAGTAAAAAACTTTAGTTATGGCTACGTATGGTTATATAAAACAAAAATTTAAAAATAAAAGGAACTATTTTCGTACCCTTCTACACTAGCTAACCGAGAAAGCAGTACATTATAATCAAAGCTAACTTACAAAAACTTCTCAACGACTAAAATCGACTGTTTTTATGATTTCATTTTCAATAATTTTATGGACTTTAATTAAGTCATAATGTATTTGGTTTTTATAATGTATCATTGTTAAAAAAGGTTTAACAAACTTTCCCATTAGACTTAATCATGCTATGACGGTAACAAATTGGGAACTAGCAAAGAGGGTGGAAAGGTGCTTGGTGAAACAAATCTATTAACGAACTATGAAATCAGGAAAGAAAAAGTTTTCAAGGAGTATTAACTTCTTTCGTGCCTTTCTCACCGTGTTCTCGTAATTTTATTCCGCCATTATAATCACATATCTAGTAATTTGCACATTAACGATGAACAGGAAGAATATCTATATTCGCTAAGGAAGGACATGTAGTAAACTTATTATATTACATCGCTAATCAATAAATGATGCTCATAAAATTGATTTTTAACCTACTAAGACAATACAGATGATATAGGCGAAATCGAAGAAAAAAAAGTCTTGAGAACGTTTTTTTTTTTATTGATTTTAGTTTCATTAAACCTGAGTTTATTAATCCGTAGTTAGATTCCTTGTTTTAGAATTCGAATACTAGATAAGCTAAGAAAATATTTTCTACCAAAAATTTTAATTACGGCCGAGAATACCTAAAAGAAAAATCAGCAACATTTTTTTATAAGTTTTTAAACCCTTCGATCGTATAGGAGTAAAAAAAAAATTAAATAATTAAATTCCCAAATAAAAATGTGTTCTCAGATTGTCCTAACCTCTACCCTTGAAAGGCTGCAGGTCTTACAAAAGTCAGCGTTACATTTTTTTTTTGTCACAAAACTATTGGGTTGTCTGAAAAATATTGCAGGATTCAATGTTCTCTATAAAATACCTCTCCAAATAGCAAAATGTTTGTCTTCTGAACTTTTGACTTTTAAAAACGTAAGCACTTAATATTCCTATTTCAAACATGAAAAGTTTTGCCAACTTTCAAACTCCTACACCATCCCAATCGCCTTCAGTTTGTAATCGACGGTTGTTTTGCTGATTTTTCTCGAGTTTCCCTGCCAGTTCTCGTACAGTTGTTCTGAGATTTTCTTCCAACAAAAATCGGCGAACATCGTCAACAAGGGAAGAACTTCATCGGCCTTCTTTGTCATCAAGGCTCAAGTCTCCCTCTCGAATTATCTATAAATAGCGAAAAATGTGATAAATCAATTTTTAATATTTTGGAGTTATCCGCGTTTAATCCTTATCGCCTAAATTGTACTTAAAAATACTCATAAATTTTATAAGACAAAACTTTAAGAAATGTCACACGCTATCGATTACCTAGTGAATTTATCGACATACAATTATTGAAAGATGAAACCTGATTAGTTTAGGGAAAGTTGTTTTCGTCAAAGCTACGACCTTGACTGACTCGCACATGAATGAAATGAAAGTAATATTTCTAGCTTGGTTGAACTTCCGGAGAAAACACGAGCTTACAGTGTAATCTCGGCGAGGTGTCGCGACTTTCCTCTAAAGACTGCGTTCTGAGTTAATTTGTACGTAATATTTTTACACGTAGTTTTTGTTTTTTATTTTTATTACTGATATTATCCCTGAAACCTCAGTGAGTTAGTGGTTAAGTCGAGTTTTGTCCAGAGAGACTTGTGTCTTAGTTATCTGTATTGAGAGAAGCTGACTCGTGTCATTCTCCTTGGCTTTAAATGGAGATTTAATATAAGCAATAACTCCATTTCAAGTCTTGACTTAGCTCCGTATTCACTACGTAAATTACACTTTCCGCTTCCCTCAATCCAATGGTTCTATTTTATACGAAATTTGACTTAACCACTTATTTACCGGGACAGCAGAAATAATAGCATCTTAATAAATATTTTTGAGCAATTACTAAAAGAAACTAAAAGAAATAGAGAAGGTTCGTGTCAGATGTTTTCCTAATTTACCACTTATCCTGCTAACTACATTATCTCCCCATCAATAATGATTATACACTCAATTTCCTGTTATTCGAAAAGTACAATAATGGCGTGAAATCTATAATAATCAAATTTATTCATTTATTACGGCGTTACGTCCCAGTTACAGGTCTTGGCTTCCTCCAACCACTTATTCCAAACGTCACGGTCTTGTGCGGCGCCATCCAGTTCTTGACTCAGAGCATCTGACCACCTCAGTTTAGGTGTCCCTCTTCTTCTTTTAGTCATATTAATTATGCAATATAAATAATGCAATGCGTTAAAAAACAGTTGTATAATGTTTATACGCGATATATTGTTACAAAGAGCTTTTGAATGACCATAAGGACATTGCTATGCATAGAGTTCAAGCATATTGTACATATTTATAGGTCCAATAAATGTTTTTGTTAAAAATAATTTCTTATCCTTAAATGCTTAGTACCTCATTTGAGCTTGTTGTTATAAATGATTATAACATATATTAACGAAAATAAGATGGTTCATTAATCGACCCATTTTCTCTTTTTTTCACTGTACCAAGTTTTTTTTTTTGTATTTATTCAGTGCTATTTTTTTTAATAAACTATTTTTTAAGCTACAGCGTTCGTTGAAATGCCGCCACATTTAAACAATAAAATGTTAATAAAAAAAAAACTGTAGCACTACAAACCATGAAGAATCTTAGGCTCCGTACATTGTAGGGACTGTACTGTTTCTAGTACAACGGTCGTGCAGGGAGATGATTTGTCCGAGATCACACGCAACCCACAGGTTTTTCCCCCAATTAAAGCACCCACTTCAGAGAGACTGTGGAGCCCCTGGGTGTGGCTCCAGATCCCATAGAGTCCAACCACAGATTAAATAATTATCTGCTACAGCCGGATTGGAACGTTATATATTCGGCGCAGTAACTCCGCACTCTACCTACTGAGCTAGCCCGTCCCCCTCATAAAATATTATGTACAATCTGTTTTATTTTGATTTACACCTCCTCCATTGATTTTCTACATAACACATTTTTAATAAGCAATACTTCCCTCTACAAAAATAAGTAAATAATAGAAGCCAACAAGATTAGTTTAATTTCAAAGTTATTATGTAATTTTGATAACAAATTATACTGTCAAAGACGTATTGCACTGAGAAAATATATACGTTTAATACTATTAGGAAACGGAAACCCGTTTTTTTTTTATTGCGGCCTCATTTCTACAGTTATTGATTACTTATTATTGGGTCAGGGAAGATTACGAAATTGTTTCTTGAGATCAAAGGATTTGATTTCTTCTCTTTCTTTCCACTTTAGCCCCTCGGAAACCGGTAAGAGTTTCAGTCCTTGAGTAAGTGGACAAGGCAGCCCAGGAGTGGACAGCCTGCATCTCGTAACACGATGGCGTGAGGCTATGATTAACCAAGAAAGTTTGGAAATCAAACAAGAATTAGGCAGTATATCCTACTGACCCAAATATAATATGGCGATGTTAATAGGATAAATTCTTTTAAAAAATTGTCCATTTAAAACAAGGTATATAAATTACCAAAATTACTAAATTGATAGGGGACTATTCCATAATCTGGTAGACCAGAGGGTTCAAATTTAGTAATTAAGTGTAATTTTGAACATTCAATTTTAAGTCGACTGATTGGCAGTTGCATTTGGGTCTCGGTGGTGGTTGGATGCTGTATCTGGAGTATTTTTGGACTCTGTACTTGGGATATTTGTTTTTTAATTCTATTTTTGTCCAGATGAGTCTGAATGGGTGAAATATTGGCAGGAATTTTTGTTTTAGTGACTCATGGCTTTTTGTTTGGATGTTCTCATTAATTTTCTCATCATTATAATTAATAATTACAATTATTAATTATTACATCAATGATTACAATTATTAATTATTACATTAATAATTACAATTATTAATTATTATATTTGCCAATGTAACTATATGTGCCAAAATCGAGCCATGTAACCTTCTCTCTACGCAAAGCTTCGTGTCCAGCAGTCAAAATTGACAACGACGAAGTACCTTCCAAAAATTATGTACGTTATCTCGGACTATACTTGGACAAAACACTTACATGGAACGTACTTACAAAATTAAAAAGACAAGAACTGACTAGACGGTACAAACAACTATCACATCTACTGGACTACAGATCTTCACATGACTTACGGAACAAACGATTATCTATAATAGTATGCTAAAACCTATTTGGACATATGGAGCAGAACTTTGGGGTTCAGCAAAAAAAGTTCACATACAAAAAAAGATACAAACAACACAGTCCAAAATTCTCAGAAAAATTGTTGATGCACCATGGTATGTTTCGAATCACACCATACATAACGACATGAACATTCCCACTATAAAATCATATATTCATAACAAATACATGACATTCCAGTCATCGACACAATATCACCCAAACCCACTCGTTCTTCCGCTTTCCTACTCCCTGTTACCTGGACTTGAAAGAAAAAGATTAAAAAGACATTGGCCAAGAGACCTACTGACCTATTGATTTTTACCCCATCATCATATAGTTTTATGATCATAGAAAATCATGTAGAAAAGCAAAGGGAAAAACATTAGGATCAAATTTGCTGAATGCGCAATTGCGCAGGTGCAAATGAAAATTAAATAATAAATAAATAAATACATTTTATGTCTGTTGGGAATTGGCGGCCACACCGGACAAGAGGAAGTAAAAGAATAAGAAAATATTAAAGTATATCTAGTTGGCTCTACAACCTAGGAGTGGGCTTGGCCTCCTCTAAGAGTTTCAGCCACCCAGTTCGATCCATTGGCGATGGTATTCAGTTCGGTGTTACTATATATAACTTTGTTTTCAAATTCATATAGAAGACCTTTAAGGTACTAGTTTAAATTATAAAATATTGAGTTTTCGTAGCCCTTAACCATTTTATTAAATGCTCCTTCTCGGGTGATTTGGATTTATCATACACATCGGGATAAAAATAAAATTATCTCACAATAATTTTACAATATATAAAGAAACGTCTACTTCTTAAGAACTTCTGCAAATTCTGTCGTTCCTTATGAACAATCTGGTTCTGAACCACACATCAATACAGAACATCTCATCAAACTAAAGTGTGCAGAGGCCTAAAGAGGAACGCAGAGAAAACTGATATCTATAGAATGTATGAATGCATTCGACCCCATACCTTTCACCATATTGTAACCCAAAGAATTCTCAGATCAGCTGTATAGTGCCCTTGTGTCACAGATGAACGCTTTCGTAACAAGCACCCTATACCACTAGTGTGTGGTGAACCACAAAGAGCTGTCCTGTCTCCAATTCTCTTCTGAATATACACGGTCACAACTTTAGAAAAGCAACTATCACCTCGAAGACAATATTGTCACCTATAGCAATAATTTGAACTTAAGCAGAGCACTGCCTCAACTGTATGCCGGAAAACGAAAAAGCTTTAGCTTCATCCAGGAAAACCAAACAAAAATCGATTATGCATTAGTCGCTTTTCAGAAGAAAAGGAAGAATGCTACAAAAGATCCGATTACAACCCATTGCTACAAGACCACTATGATCAGAAAGTGATCTTATCGTCTTCAATGTTTAGATCTCTTAATGGTCCTTTCATTAAGGCTAAAAAAAGAAAATTTACAAAACCTGCCCTTCTGTATGGAATTCAGCTAATAAAATATACATAAGATCTTTGAGACGATCTTCAGTGCCAGTGCGATGACATCAAGCAGTAATCGCCAAACATGAAGACATGAAAATGCAGTGCGATGGGCACGACCATTAGGTTACACAATAAGAGCATTACGGGGCACAAGATCCACAACAACGTAATCAATCTCTGGGAACTAGAACCTTTATAAACCCATTAAAATGTTATCACGCTAATGTGTAAGAAGGGATTTCAAGATTCCAATATGTAAAGAAGTTCTAATAAACAAAATATTTATAATATTCATTCATGGCAGACTTTTATTTAATCTGTTAGCAGCCGGAGAAGGGATCTAGGACCCTCCTGGGGCTCACTCAACCTATATAAAGTTGGTACCCAAATTAAGGGCCAAAACTGGCGGTCAAGCGTGATCTAGACCAAATCACCTCCCTGCACAACATTGTCCAAGAAACAGTTCAGTCTCTACCATATGTTGAACCCAAGACCCCCCATGGGTTAAAGTGGCACAGGTTTTTTTAGGACCGCTGAATTCGTGATTTGTTTTTTAAATTTACATATTATTAGGACATATTGATAGAAAAAGTATGGTCATACCCTAAAACTCCAAGTTAGAATAAAAGTTCTGGCTACTGAAGTTACGACACTATATGGGACCATTTAAGGAAAGTCCACTGCCCAAAGATAAACCTGATACGGAATCTTTTGAGAAAGCCTTCTTCAGTTGGCTAATACGCAATCCTGGTCTCTCAGCTCCGGCACAAAAGGAACATAATCCGCCAGTACTTCTCTGACGTAACGGCGGGAAAGAAGTAGATTGGTGGAACAGAAAAAGTCTTCCGTGCTGTAGATGGTCAAAACTGAAATCTTTTGAATAATATACAAGGGAGTAACCGCATTCAAAATGGAACCATTGAGTAAGTAAGACACAACTGACAAAGTCTTACTAACTGTTGTACAGAGAAATAGAACGGATTCATTGTCTACTATTGAGTATATAGAAAAAAAGAAATAAATAAAGAGGAGTTAGTTTACAACATAGAGAAAGTTATCCATTGCTTGTAAACTTGTTCTTTGGTAGAATCGGGATCTTCTGCATGGTACAGTAATAGAGAATGCGTATAATCTTAAACCCCACGTATAATCTTAAACCGTAATTTACTAGAAAATATAAAATATTCGCTAACAATATATGTGAGATTCATCATCTATATATATTTACAAATATTTTTATTTGAAAAGAAAAAATAAAAGAAATAAATTATGAATATTTTCATTTTACCAAAATATTTTAGCCAAAATCCTTGCTGTCATAACATCTCGAAATTACACAGGCTAAAAATACTCTGGAATACTTTCACCTAGGCCGTCCAGCTTAAAAGGTGAGCCACGAAAATTTTAATTTTCAGTTCTGGCTCAAAGGGAAAATATGAAGTGCGTTGTATTTTTTCCCGATCGAGTCCCTGATCGATATCCGATTTTATCATTGTTTCAATTGATTATAACGTCAAAATAAAATCAGTCAAATAGGCCATAAAACATACATTTAGTGAATACACAGCAATACATCTCCCAATTTATTATTATAGATAGCAGTGAGTAGGTAGGTTTGGTTGTAATTCTTGCAAAGAACAGAACTCGTTGAGTTCCCATTGTGAGGTCAGGTTTGACATGAGTTTCATGACTCAGGGGCACTTCGTACCTCCCCTGTAAAAAGTAGGTCTAAGCCGTACTCTCCGAGTAGATATGAACCGTACTGCAGTGAGTAGGTAGGTTTGGTTGCAATTCTTGGAAAGAACGGGAGGTACGAAAATTACGAAACTCAAAAACAGTCGTATACTCACTCATTAGACAATCTTTTGGCGGCGTTTCGAGACTAAATTCATAACCATATTATAGCAGTGAAAAAACACGCTTTTGGTGAATTATAAATCAAATAAATCTAAATATCAAATTGACACTTGTAAGTTGCTGAAATATTTATTGCTAATCTTTAACAATATTTACACGTACAGTAGTATTATACAGGCATTTTGATTGATGTAGAGGCGAGAATTTCATCAATTTGTAAGTACAATTTATGTATTAACATCGCACGTGTCAGTTTTATACTTATACTAGTGTACGATTTGATAAAAGCCTTTTTATGAGAACAATGATTATATTAGCATGATTACGAGAACATTACAGCCTCGAAACGTTAATAAAAGATAGTTTAAAGAGTATAACACTGAACTTCAGATCATAAAGGACCATTGAATGACACGTTAATGTTTAAAAGAAATCAACTTCAGGTCCATCATGTAATATACTATAATCCTCTCACTCTAATTGTAGTGAAGGGGAAAAATTTTCTCCAGGAAGTTGAAACATTATGTGGGAAGATTCCGACAAGTGTGGTACAGGAAATGAACAGGAAAATATAGAAATAATGTAAACGTTTATGTCTTTAATCACAATTTTTTTAAATTATGTGTTTCATTCAAAAGATTAAATCATTCTAGGAGGGTCCGTAAGGCAATCGTTTGTTCTTAAAAAAAAAATAAATTAAATGCTCGATACCGACACCACCATTCTCTGCTTACAAAACTCTGTCCACGTACCGCTATCCAGACCCAAATCCTTCAGATCATTCATAACGCAATCTTCCCACCTACGTCTCGGCCTACCCCTCAGACGCTTCCTAGTAATATCGATTATTAACTTTTTAGGAACTCGTTCATTACTAAACCCAACAACTTTACAAGCCCATCTTAAATCTAAAAAAAACCCATTTTAATAAAAAAATGTAATGTTTTTTAATATAAAACTATTTAATTGCTTTTTCTTCTTGGTCCCAACTTTTCAGCGAGAAAAGTACGACCGTTTCTGAACTAATTGCATGAAAATAGTGGGCAAAATATCATAAATAAGAAAATCTACTTCTTAAATCTTCTTAATACTGTCTTTTACCATCAATAACGCGATATTTGGCGAATTTATTGCATAAAAGTTGTCATAAATTTTAGAAAATGCAAATGATAGCCAACGAAGATATTTAGATTTTCCTATGTTTAAAATAGACCTTAGAAATTATTCTAATACTGTTAAAAAAAACTTCAAGGTCCAGATTTGCGAAAAAGCTCAGTGTGTAGAGCCCTGAGTTGCTATGCTGAATGTTCCTGATTCAAATCCGGCTGTGACAGATGAATTATTTAATCTATCGCCACGGCTGGCCCAGTGATAATAATCACTCCTGGGCGCTATAAAGCAACGCTCTCACCCTGCCTCTATATAGTGATTACCGATAATTATGGGATCAAGTAGTTTTTATGTTGTTTATTTGACGTCACTTTATACTGCTATGGCTAATCGGACGATGCTACAGTGAGAGCTCTAAATTTTGCCTATCCAGGTTTAATTAGGATATTGATTTTTAACGAGTATCTAACATCGTACAGGATCGAGACCCTCTTTTAACACCCCTTACGGAGACGGCATAACCCTGGATTTTTAACTCCCCATTTAAAAAATCCTAGGGCCACTTGCCGGGTTACAAACACAATCTCGGGCCTTGTAGATTGTTATGCTAAATACTAGACCACAGGTCACCTAGTAGTTCAGCGTGAAGCTAGGGATGGGTAAGGTTCTATCTATCTGATACTTTGTATCTGATACTAAAAAGTAGTTGATACAAGTATCAGATACAGTCGAAATGTATAACGAAATGTCGGCGAATAACTCTTTTTCCTTTAAAAATGATAACAAAAACTGATGCCCCAAGAAAGGCTTCTGTGTAGCGTATTAGAAGAGTAAGAGTCGGGATAATGGAAGAATTGGCTATTAGATCACAATAAATAGAATAAGAGAGCAGAAGAATAAGGGAAATGTTTCTATCTCCCACCTTCTACTTTCTATATTAACGCTTAGATTTACATGTAGAGAGCACTTGAGAAAATGCTCTAACAATGCGCGGAAGCTCTTACAAATTCGCTATCGTAGAGAATCACCTTTAGATCTACGCGTTATGTCTGGGAAGAAAAAAATATATTATCATCTTTCAACAGTGAAAGAACACTTTTGAAAAGACCTTTTACTTCTTTAGAAAATAACCGTATCATACAATAATTTCGTCAACTAAACTGATTGCTGACAATTTGTAAAATGATACATACATATGGAATTTTTTTCTCAACTCTTGTTGAATACTTACTTGTTTATTTATTGGACGATAAAAATTAATTTAATAAACTAGAATGTTGTAAGAGATTAAAATAAAGCTGGTGCTATGATCAAGCAATTTAATACTACAAACCTATTTTTAAAATATATTCAGAAGAAAACCAAATATTCAAACTCCTCTTAATCATATCGAAATAAAGTAACCACATCGCTTTACGCAGACGACGCCGCTTTGTACACAGCATCATACCGAATCGATACTATAGTAAACCGATTACAACAATCTTTCAAAAAAATCCATAAATTCTGTCAAAAGTGGAAACTAAAAATCAATCCAATAAAATCGGCCGCCATAATCTTCACAAAGCGCAGACCTAACATAGACCAGCACATCATCTTAAATTCCGAACACATCCCCTGGTCTAAATCCGTAACATACCTCGGTTTAATTGTAGATAAGTCCTTAACATTCACAGAGCACATCAACAGGAAAACCGAAAAAGCGAAAAAAATCATCTACAAAATGTTTCCCTATTTTAATAAAAAATCTAGGCTAAGCCCTAAAAACAAATTAATCCTTTACAAAACAGTAATCCGCCCATTGATAACCTATGCCTCTCCTGTCTGGAGTTCAACCTGCGCCACAAATTATCGAAAGTTTGAAAGGGTACAAAACCTATGCATGAGGATTATCAATAATTATCCCCGCTACACGAAAATATCGACTATGCTTAGAGATCTTGAACTCCCCACTATTAAACAATATGTTTCAGACCAAACAAAAACATACTTTGAAAAAACTCCAGCTTCCGAAAACCCATTAATCCGAGAAATCGGTAACTATGACAAACATACGCTACGACGCTACACGCACAAAAGAACAAAACATATACTTCTTTCTTAATAAAGCACCATTTGCAGATATTGTAATCAAGTTATCTGTATTTATTTTATAGTTCTTTTCAATTATTCATTTATTTTCTAAGTAATTATTATTATTATATATGTTTACTTTATTATTATCATTTTTATTTATTTATTATATTAGTATTATTATTATTATTATTTTTTTTTTCTTTTTTGTCTTAAGCTGGTTTTTTCTACATTTTTCCTGCTATTGTGAAACTTATTTATAAAAGGCAACTGTAATTAATTAAAATCACTGTCTTTAAACATGTAAAGGTAGTCCGGAACATGTATTCACAAATACTGCTTGTATATGTAAAATTGCAAATAAAGTTGTTTTGTTGTTGTTGAATCATATCGAAGAAGGTATAGTTGACGAGTGTAAACTCCATATTTTTTTTCTTTTTTGGCCATACTATTATTTTTTTTTAAATAATAATATTCTTAATTACATATCTCGAGACATCTGAACAGATTAAGTATCTGATTTCGTTTCATTAATGGATAATAAGCTATCAAACAAGACAGCTCAGTGGATCCAAATCTTGGCATTATTTGGTTAAGGCATTACTTGTTTTTTAAGATTACAGCTAAAGATAAAAATAAAGAACAGATTTGTCCTCGTTAGGGAGAGACCCCGATGGCTCAAATGATTAGAGCGTTGCCACGGTGAGGCGGAGATCCGGGTTCGAATCCCGGCTGGGGCAAATCTGTTCTCTTCAAAATAAAAATTAAAGCAATGATTAAAAAAATATGATAAATTATAAATAAATAATATAATGATGTATGTCAAAAAGATCCTAAAATTAAAGTAATGTTCAATGAACATTCTTCCTCTTGTATACATCGCAAAATTGCAAGAACACGGGGGATATGGGATCGGTAAAGAGAAGAGATTTGTCCTAGGTAGTGAGCGACCCCGGTGGCTCTAATGGTTAGAGCGTTGCCACGGTGAGGCGGAGATCCGGGTTCGAATCCCGGCTGGGGGCAAACCTTTTCTCTTCAAAATAAATATATTTTCGTTTTTGTATATTATTTCTAATAATGAGCCTTTCTAACGAACATAGAGAAAAAAATCCTACTTTTATTAATAATTATACAAAATAAAAATCATTTTGTATTTCTAAAATTTCACTCCGAACCTTTCAAAGCTCAAAAAATAATTATTACACAAGTCATCGCGTTTATAAAAACGTCTGGTTTCAATATACTCTAATCTAAAAATACTTTCCTAATGGGATATTGTAATATGGGAATTATAGAAATTATAGGTCAAGGAATTTCACAAAATAACGGGGAGGCCAAGGTGACTTAAGTAGTACCGTAATTATTACTAATTTATTTAGGATGCTATTTTATTTCAATTTAGGAATTTATGAATAGTCGTTTCTCACATTTATTTTAAACCTTTATTACCGATTTTCAATAAAAAATACAGCTACAGTATTCTATTGGATATCTGAAAATTTTAGAAATTTTAGCAATGACAGACAGAACTACTCTATCAAGCTCTCTTATCTGCAAAAAAAATGTAGTTTTTTAAAGAGTTTAAAACTAATTGGAGATTTAATTATTTGTTTAACTTCATAATAATACAATATACGCCCACACGTATAATTATTTTATTTCCTTTCTTACAGAATGGCCAGACTGAAAATATTTTTCTATTTTACTCTAGCTTCTCTTTTTTTCTCTTTCTCTGTACATACTCAACGACAGGTAATACCTTTATCTTCAGACTCCTTTTCTCAAAAAAATAAATTAAAAAGTAATTATTCATTAATAATTTATTTAAAACTGTAAAAACCTAAAATCGCAAAATCAGTGAGATCTAAAATATTTTTTGAACTCCTTTTCACTAGGAAGTCGAATGAGAACTATAGCTGTATTTACGGAAGACTTCCAGGAAGTGGAAAGTAAACTTAAAGGATGTGGAAGTAACTGACCTTTGAAGAAAGTCATGGCAGAAAGTGGTGAAGGTTCACTATTCAAAGTTCAATACTTCCTGTTTCTGTATCTGCATTGTATATAAAAAGGAAGGAGGATCTAAATGTATAAAATGGCAAATACATATACACTGTGTGTATATATAAATACAACTAAACTGTGAAATCTGACTTATATTCGACATATTCCCAGTTCGATATTATTGTTTATTATTAACATGAAGCTTTGGGTTCAGTATATTTGTTACTCTGTTAACTTAACTTACTGTTTCTGATATATTTTATAGAAGTCACGAGAACCGGTTTGGGAGTAGTGCAATGCCGATTCAGATTTTTAAAGAAACACACGAATAAAAGTTATTATATATAATAATTGATAATCATTATTTTGGAATATTAAAGTTTATCTAGCAAACGACTGGAAAAAATAATAATACACGAGTGAAAAACTACCCGTTTAAACCCAATTTCATTTGAATTTAATCTATAAATTGTGTCTATCCTATAAAATTTACAATTTATTTTACCTGACTATAAGAAATTTAGGATTAGCTGAAGCTGCATGCAGTGACGTTAAGAGGATAAATAAATAAATAAAAGGCTTAACGAACCCGAAGGTTCGATGCCGATATCACCAATCTATGTTTACAAACCTCCGTCCACGGAGCACCACCTAAACCCAAACCCGCTAGATCATTCCTAACGCAATCCTCCCTCCTACGCCTCGGTCTACCCCTCAGACGCTTTCCAGTCGATACAGCGCCTATTAACATTTTGGGAATTCGTTTGTTACTAAGCCCAGCCACTTTAAATGTCCATCTTAATCTTGGCGACGCTATCACCTGAATAATATTTACCGGATGCATGCTTCGCAATTCCGCGTTATGTAATCTCCTATATACCCCAGTGGTCTCATCATTTTTTGGACGGAATATTCTACGTAACAACTTATTTTTAAGAGAATAAACAAACAACAATTTATGAAGTAAATAAAATTAAAGAAATCTTTGAAATAATTTAAAACAACTCAAAAAAATGTATTTAATATTTCCTTAGCTTAAGGGGTTAGAAGGAGTGGATTAGAACTGACATTTAACTTGAGATAAAAGCATTTAACTTCCTTAACAGCTGATAGTATACAAATATTTACATAGTTTGAAAATATTTTTGTTACAGCTTTGTGTAATATATGAGTAAACGATATGTTAATATATGAGCTCATTTTTTTGAAAGTGGTATAAGTCCATTTTAAAATATTTAAGGGTTTGATTTTGAATTAATGGGCGAACTTAACACCTTTTAAAATTTATTATGAAATATTGATCATTATAATTACTTAAACGAATATTTTTTTTCTAGTAACAAATGGACTACCACTTTCAAAAATAACAGGTCATATGAACCGAAAACAAATCTACAAAACTGCTAATTTTCAGAAATGAATGAAATAGAGAAATGAATAAGATTACGAGCGTAAACAAAAAGCATTATCATGCAGGCAACACATACTTAAAATTTTGTGTACCTAAAATAGAATATAAAAAATAGTATTACATCTCACACGTATCTGGGTCATTTTAAAAAAAATTGTCACTTTCACTGTCCCTTACCTTCATTTCTCCGTTAATAGTGCTCACTTCCAAACAAACACAAGATTGCTCAAGACTGATTGGTAAAAACAGCTAATGTTATAAACGTGTCCCGTTAGTTACTGTTCCACAACTACACCGTTACTGTTCCTATTTTTCAAACAGTGGATCAGTGCTGAATAACTTTCTTTTAAGTTTTACTGGTCATCATTTATATTTTTTAATATACAGAGTTACTTATTATTTGAAAGCAATCTTATTTCAATGTTAAGGATATAATTCCCAACAATAATTTTTGCCCACGGAATTGTCAAGTTAGTTACCTCACATTATTGATCCCTTGGCAACACTGATTCAGTAAAATAGCGGGAAAAGTACTAGGCCTCACCAAATTAGGGTAACGTTCCATTATTATTTTGAAATGAACAGATGACTAGATTTGTTTCCTAAGACTATTCTTTAAAAAAATGGTATGTTTTTTATTCTCTGGCACATTGTTACCATAAACATGTTCATTATTCTTGAGGCTATTCAAGTCGTCGTTTGCTTAGTGATTAGCTTGTTTGTACTTAGCTCCCTCATTCCTAGCCTTAAAAACAATTGAGGGTAGGATGACATTTTTTTTTAAATTAAAAAATAAATCACTAAAAAAGAGAGTCATGAGAGTGACAGTAACAGGGGGAAATTGGCCCTTTTTTTAAAATGACCCATCTAAAAACGTCAATTTTGTAAATACGTTTTTGTGTCACTGAGGTCACGATATAACGACACTAAATTGGTAAAAATGGACTTAATTCCCCATACTTCTGCAGAATTACAAAATAAAATTTTAGAAAGCTGAACTATATAAATACCACCTTGAACATATTTCGAAAGAAACAGACATAGTTATCGCTAAGATGGTTGGTACTTAGAAATGTATTGCGGAATGCAATACGAGGTCGTTACAATTTTTATTTCAATCTTATATTATACTCCGTAATTTCGTGTATCCAGTGAATATCTGCTTCCAATTTAATTACCATTGAAAAATTTCTAATGTATGATAGGAACCTAAACTGCCCCTGCATGATTAATTATGTACCATACATGCATACATGAAGGATATGGGTTCACTACTCGGTAAGGACTGTACTGTTAGGCTGTATGAGCACCAATACATATACACTGTTGGGCTGGGTGAGCCCCAAGAGTGTCTTTCGGAGTTATTTCAGTTTTTGGCCTGTATCTCATAATCGGTGCGTTTTTGATAAAAATCATTAGTAACTATTTTTAAATCAGATTTAATTAGCTTTAATTTAAGCACAGACTAAGGCCTGTAGGTGCAACAGATTCTGAGTTACGCCTCTTTGAAAATCATAGTAGAATCACTCTAAGTAGAATCTAATAGAGCTACAGAGCTGCGGTAGGGCTCAAATTATAGGAAATTTAATCTACTTTAAAAATGGTTACTAATGTTTTTTATCACAAACGCGCCAATTAGGAGATACAGGCCAAAAACTGAAATAACTCCGAAAATTTCGAGGTTTTGCAGTCACCAAAAGTTTTCCCATCCGTTTTTTCGGGGGCAAACTTGAATTTCCACTAGTCAGACATGTCCTTACAACATATCAAAAATGCAGCTCTCTTAAATGTATTGCGACCTCCAAGTACCTGGACTGTGGCCTATAATAGCCCTGAAGAAGACCTACAATGTGGGTCGAAACGTTGGCTTACCAATAAAAAGTTCATCCTATATAAGAGAACTTTCTTGACCTCTACCCGGACCATTTTTTCCCTCTTATTATATATTATAATTTAATTAAATTAACAAATTTTCCTTTGCGAAAGTAGTACCGATCATTACTCAATATATTTTAAAGATGGAAATGCCCTTTCTACACAAACATTAGTTGCTAGGGAATAATGTTTGATTAACGCTAATTGTCACAATGCCGGATATTTAATTTTTTTTATTTTTCCAGTGTAATAGTAAGTTTGTATATAAGGGAATTTTTGCTTTTAATTGATTTGTCTTTCGATAGATTGCAAAGACATCATCTGAACTAGAATATTACTACCGTTTTATCTCGTAATATTTTTAATATTCAATAGATTAAATAATTATGGTCTTCTATCTATAAATGGGTAAAAGTAAAAAATGATAATTGTAATAGTCATATAGATATTAAAAACTTAAAACTTTTTTATGCTAGAACTTTTATAAATCAGTTGTTAAAGAACTTTTATGGCTAACCGTTTATTGATAAAATATATTTAAACAGTTAAAGTTGAATTCTTTTGTAAAAAAATAAATTACTGTTTCAATCCCTGAAATAATTAACTGTATTATCATTAGTAAATGCATATTTACAAGTAACAATCGAACCTTACACCGGAATCTTTGACAAGACACTGCATAAAGGACTTCCCCGCATCGATAAATCAGCTATGCACACGCACACACGTAGCGATGTCATTGACCAGCAAGGCAGTGGTCTCTTGCCAAAGTCTTACACAACACCCGATCTTCCAGTCTTTTATTTTTATTTATGGCTTTCCTCGCCCCTTACATCACGAAATGAAAAATAAAGATAAGGTGTTATCTTAAATTTACATATTTTCGAAAGATCCGTTCCTTTTTGATCAGTAACCTTGAAAGGGATGCGAAAAAGTCAAATCTCGTAGAAAGCATTTTATCACTAGTATGTATTATAAAACGATGAACATCCTGTAAAGACTTTGAAACTACCTCGAGTAATAAAAGACTGTATTTATTTAGTATATATATTTTTATATTGTATTATTCATAAATAATGTCTTGGAGAAAGAGAGACAACATTTTAAATGTTCATAACATAAAAAGATCTTTTTATTTGAGACGGGCGGAAGCTAAGTTAGCGAATCACGATCTAGTCAGCAGGCAGATCTCGTGGTCACTTTCTCTTGAGGAGGCGTATTGGGTGTGCATTGGGACTTGAAAAAAAATACATTTTTTTTATATCTCAGTTTTTGCTTGATTATATTGATTTATTGGGCGGGCGGTCTGGAAAATAGTCCAGGATTTTACTTTTTTTTTTAAATACCTCCTCAAATGGTAAACTGTTTTTGTTTGTTGGACTTTTATAAACGTAAACACTTATTGATCCTCTTTCAAAAGAAAATATTTGTTTACCTCTATAATATTTTGCTGGTTGGAATTAATGAAGATGTTTTTAGTAAGATGTCAAAGCAAGATTTTCGCAAAGGGGACAAAGTAGGCCGTGGAAGAAGTTCTGCCAACTGTCAAGATTTTTCTCCTACCCAATCATCTTAAAATGGTCATCTGCGGTTGATTTGTTGACTTCGAGTTTTTTAAACAGATTTCCTGGGATTTTCTTCCACCAAATATCGGAAAACATCGTCATCAAGGGTAGAACTTCCACGGCCTTGTAATTAATACAGTATTTTAAAGAAAACATAAAATCCTGTATCATTTTCCGGACAACCCAATATATATGAAGGTACTTGCGGTTGACTTTGTCCAAGGAAGTTTTGAAATATTTATTTCGTGTCTTAATATTTTAAAATTGCTTTTGAAATACTTTTAAAACCATACGAATCTCAAGAATGAAAGAACACCCCTTCTGGATTTAGATTCCCACAGAAACGCATGAATCAATTTGTCTTATCATGGAATCGTCTTTGCCATTAGATATAATGATTTTTATCTAACCAGATTTATATTAAAGGACAGTACTGAATAATACCAATAGTTAAATAAAGAAAACTGGTCAGGATATGCAGGTCGGTTTTTCTTTAAGATTTATGTAACTGGATTCGTCATTAGCTTATTTAAGTGGTATTTGAGGTCCCCTATGAGATCGTGGTTAGCTTAACAACTTATTATGCCCAAGATTGCAGGTTGCCACGCTACCCCGGCAGGTGGATTTGGGATTTTCTAAAGGGAGTGGAAAATACTTATATTGTGTCCTTCTGGAGGTACGTAATTTGTAACCACGAGCCTATTAGGTGCCTCGTACTCTTTAAAGAACCCTATTCTAATAAAACCTGGTCAGACTAAATTTAAGACTCCCGCTGTATCATCGTTCGTTAGCCTTAGCAGCATAGAGTGATGTTAAATAAATAAATAAACAACAGGAGCAAGTGGCATTTTGATCATCTCAATTCCTCTAACACTTAAGATTTAAATATTTTCGTTATGCTTCATAAAGGAGTGTAAAATAAATTTAAACATGAATAGATTTATGAATAGTTCTCGGTCAATCCACCCAATGAAATAAAAGAGATACTTGGAACAAAAGATAAAGTGTCAAGGTAACGAATTGGAACTAATTGAAACATAAGTATTCATCAATATTGCTTTCTTTATTAATTGAGATTGATCAATATTTTACATAACTCCCGGATGTCCGTTGAATCATACTCGGGGGAGAAAGCTACGAGCCATCTATTTTTAACTGTTGCATTACGTCTTCAATGCAGGCCTGGTAACTTTTGACCAACACTATATTCTGGCTCAGATCAGAGATTTTTTTCTATGAAGAATAGTTTTTCTCTCCCTTTTGGAAATATCAATATTTTTATAATTATATTTCTAAATAAGTATCATATAATAGCATCAACTCATTTACATTCACTAAATTAATTTTAATAATAACCTGTATCACTATAAACCGTGATCGGGTTCAGTACATAGAAAAGATTGTACTGTTTCATGTACAACGGTTGTGCAGGAAGGTGGTTTGTCCTAGATCACGCCCAACCGCTAGATTTTGCCGCCTTATTTTGGGTACACACATTATAGAGGCCGGGTGAGCCCCAGGAGGGTCCTAGATCCCATATGATACATCTCCGGCTGCAAACAGACTAAATAAAAGTCATGCTAGCAGCGGGATTTAAAATGTTAATAATATATTTATTTAGTTATTGTGAATCGAACCAGGAGAATCAGGTAAATCATTTTGGAGCGTTTTTTTTATATTTCCTTCAACTTTTCTCAATTTATTTATTTTTCTCTTCCTATTGTGACCCTAGTTCCTTTAATGTTTCTTTCTCTGGCATTATTATTCTCCTTTCCACCTTTTTTCCAATTTGTTTTCTGTCTATAACATCTCTTGGTTCTATTTTCACTTTTTGTAAGTCTATTTTGATTACGATAGGGAGACTTGAACCTTGAAGACAAAGAAAGCCGTTGAAGAAGTCCTGTAAAGTAAATTAACAGAACATGTAAAAATAAATCATCAGAGCAATAACGAAAAAGGAGGAAAGGAAGTTGTTGGCCAAGGAGATGGACTTCTGGAGACGCCATTTCCAGAATTCAACACTTCCCTAATAGCACAATAAGGGAATTGATAGATCAGGAAACAAGGATCCTCTACACGATAGAAACATGGAGATTAAAATGGCATGGCCACTTAAAAAGAATGGCAGAGGAATGATGACAAAAAACAATGTTTGACTATTAAGAACGGCCCCAAAAAAACATGGTTGCAGGATGTGGAAGTGAGCATGGAAGGTAGAGAGTGTTAGAGAAGGAGACTGGGTGAACCGAGATCTTCAGTGAGAACTTTTGGAAACGATAAACAACAAGTTGCAAAAAAAAAAATCGATAAATAAAATTTTGGCTAGTGCATGGTAAATTTTGACTTTTTGTATGTAAGGAAGAATTCTACTGGTGAGTTTTGCTGGACGATATCTAGTAATGTGTTCATAAAATTTCAATCTTTGTTTTCTTGATGTCTACTTTCAGGATTGAGACATTTTCTTTGGTTTTTGCTGATTGTAATCGGTATTCTTCTTTAGTTAATTTTGGTCCTTAAAATTTGTCTCATACCTTTGGTTATATATATATATATATATATATATATATATATATATATATATATATATATATATATATATATGTATATATATAAATTTATTTATTTATAAAGTTAAAATTTTGATGATGTTGATAAAATTAAAATTTAACGTTTTCTATCCTCTTTTCCAGCTATGTTCTGGTTATAGATTATGGAAACATTTCATTTATGCTTATATTGTGAGCCTTTGATAAGTAATTATAAAACATTGTTGTTGTCCATTATAGACATTATAAAAATATTAAAATCATTATAAAAATTATGAACATCAAATTGTTGTAAACAGACTTCTGCGCATCTTATCCAGTTCCATATTCGCACATTACTCCGAGCATCCTCAGACATATCATGAAACCAGCCAGATACAGTTCCTCGTTTCAAGGAGAACCCGTACAGCGTTTTCATGAGTAGATCTTTGGTAGTTCCTCCACTTTCATATTTGTCACGTCTTGTGCAATCAGGTATTCTGGACGACGTTTGGTTTGGAAATATGGAATCAAATTTCCGTAAGGGACATATCCAGTACTGGTTGCTTTTATTCTTCCATTTATTCTTTTCTTCCTCGCATATCTTCCCTTCTAATATCAGAGAATCACAATCATGATTTTAAGTGAGAATCCATATTTCGCAACTATAAAGGATAATTGGCCGTATCATGGTTTCGAAAAGCTAGTTCACCTTATGAAGAGGTAACTACTGATATTATTGGCTTTTCATCATGATTTCACATTCATTATTATATACTTTCAACCTTATAATAAATCATTGTTTAATCAGTAAAATCTGCTATGAGATCAAAAATCAGATATGTGATTTTGATTTAGAATTTGTCTTCTATTAGGACATGAAAATCACTCCTAGCATGATTTAAATGGTTCAAAACTGGTCGAATAATTTGCAATAGCAAATAGTCTGTAATAATTTTCAGTCGCAAACCACTTTTTAATTTCAAACGTATCTTTTTAATAGTAATTAATTTTCAATTGTTATTAATAATTGCAAACAGGTGAATACTGCCGCTTCCTAAAACATTTACCTATGGTCACACTTAACCTATGAGGATAAAAAAAAAATCTCTAGCTCAAAATATAAAAATGTCTAGGCATCTATGAGACATAACTATTTATCCACAAATCAATGAAAGAAAATTAATATATTTCTAAAAGTGATTTATAGCGATATGCCTACTCTAGCTTAAATATGCAGAGCTCTTAATAGTGCATCATTACATTACCAGACGTTTAAATAATTTACTTTTATGTATTTGGCTTAAGAATTATAGTGTAAATGTCTTTAAAGTGCCATCTTCGTTCCGAAGGTTCACAATCATCAAACCGACTAAAACTTTGGTAATTTGGCAAAGCCGATCAAAATTATTATCTAAATAGCTGATTTTTGGAACAATTTTAACAATCTCTCAGATTCTTAAAACAAGAAAAATTTGCTTTTCTTACTTGCACTTCTGTTTACTATGATTTTTTCCTCAATTATTTGCCTGAGTAGTACATAACGGTATATAAGTTTATTTAATATATGTATATAAAATGTAAACATTGACACGCACAATTATTATATCAATAATAATAATTATTGATTTTTTTTCAGATGTTAAATGAAGGACCAGGCCTCAAAGAATGTTCAGAGCTCTCCTAGTTTTCATCGCAATCCTTCTCAAAGGTAAGATTATTTTTAAATATTTTTATTTTGAAGAGAAAAGATTTCAAGATATTCGCCATCAAAAGAACAATATAAAAAAGTAAGTATATAGGGAATCTCCTATCTTTATAAACGTCGAGTTCTTTTATGTTTAATAAAAATTTACATTGAACATCAATAATTCGCCCTACATACGTTCACACATCTCTGACCATAGAAGAAACCTATTAGGGATTGCATGACACAAACCTTGACATAAGACACGAAAGATAAATTGTGAAATATTACTTAAGACATCTTCACTACTTCGCGGTCGGAGAAGGACGAATTGGTTTGGAGTGGCTTTTTGTACGTATTTGTCTAGTTAGAAGTTTTTTCTTCAACCTTCATAAAAGATGTTTTGCCATGGCGTCTGAGATATTATGCCATTTCGTTTGAGATATTATGCCATTTCGTCTGAGATATTATGCCATGTCGCCATAGATCTGTAGCGTTACAATAACCGCAGGGTCACTGAGTTGTTACCTTCCGCGTGATCAGATCAGTTTTCTTCTTATTCCAGTCTCTTTTATAATATGGATTACTGCATTGCAGTTGTTTCCAACTATTATGCAGTTCTCCAATGAATAAAACTGTTAGGTCCGATAGTTTAATACTAAAATGTAACTGTAATTTGTAACTGATTAGCTTGCACGTTTGTAATCTATATACCAGTTTTGCTGGACAAAAGATATATTGATAGATGATTTGAAAAGGAAATACATTTCCTTATATATAAAATAAAACTTATACGAGCATGAATGACTACGAGAATATCTGTATTAATTCTGTGATCGCAGCATTCTATTTTACTTCATGATTTCTGTTTTATTGTGGTCCTTCCATTTATTAGAAAATAGAAGTGTATTTAAGAAAACAAATCAATCTTTATTATAACCATATGCTTTGTATTAATGTGGTTGGAAAGGGGACAATGAATTATTCGCTTGATTCATCCTATGATTGTTAAGTTCTGAAATAAATTATTTAAGTCTTTTAACAATAATAAGGCTCAGCGAAGCCGAAGGCTCGATGCTGAAACACCAATTTATGCTCACACATTCCTGTACACGGATTACTACCCAACAACAAATCCGCCAGATCACTCCGCAATATTTCCACCTATGTTTCGGTCCATTCCTTGTACGCTTCCAGTCGGCGCTGCGCTTATTAACTTTTTTTAGAATTTCGTTAGTTACTAAACTTTACAAGCCCATTTTTATCTCCGTGACGCTATCACTTCAATTAACCGGGTATATGCTCTGCAATTTGAGTCTTACGATATCTTCATATTATTACGAAAAATAGGTCTCTTTTGATTTTATTGGACCCAGAAAAAAAAAATATATATACGACTTTGGTCACCATCACTTTCATAATTATTCAGTTTTTACAGGGTTGTTTCCTTAATGCTTTATTTCATCTTTCAAATATGAGATGAATCACTTTTAATTTATTTTTCATTACTTATATAACGTATTTTACCGATCCTACCCAAAACGAGACTTCGGATAAATAGATACTTAATTTAGAATAACTGGTCAATAACTATAGAATAATGCCTGTTAGACTGACACAGCCTGGTCTAACCTAGGTTTGTTGAAAAAACCTGAACCACTACAACCCATGAATGGTTTTATATAAATATAAATATTATATGGTTATATAATTTGTACTGTTTCTTAGAAACTGATGTGCAGGGAGGTGATTTTTCCAAGATCACGCTCAACGCTAGGAGTGTCCGAGATCGCTTAGGCTGTTAACTGATTAAATAAAATCTGCCGCAGCCGGAATCGAACCCGGAGGCTTCGGCACGGCAACTCAGGCCTCTACCACTCATCCGATCCGTTCCCTAAGTTGTTAAAACAAAACATTTTATTCAGAAAATTACGGCCTAAACATTCTTTAGATGCTTATAGATAGATAAAGAACATTACACCATTGTTGGTTGCCCTTGATGGTAAAATGACCTTCCATCTAAGACACTTTATAATCGATATATATTATTATAACATCGATCCTCTATCAACAAACCACAAGCCGAAATATCGAAGTTGAGGTTTATTTTCAGTGATTACAGTTCGAGATAGAAGTGTGTCATGGTCGTCGAAAGGATGTTAGGAACATTTTGCGAAGGAAAGTCGTCATGGGCGAGGTCATCATTATAGTCTCCATTAATCCCGTATGCGTTATTAAGCGATGTGGCATCATAAGCGACCTCGCTGGAGGAGTTAAGCGCAAACTACCGGTTCGCACTTGAATGTCTGATAGTTGAATCATGCAATTGAGCGCGCATAGGAATTCTCCTACGGCAACTCAGCGTTCTACCACTAAGCCGCATCACTCCCTTTATATATTATATACAGTCTAATTTATGGTTGTAATATCTAATATTTCCTTAAAAATGTCATTTTCTCGAAACATAAATTCACTTATATTTTCTCCTCTATGTGCTTCTCAGTTTTATTTCAGTGAGCTGTATTCTCCTTAAAGAATTTCCACCTTTTGAAAGCCTTTTTCAAGTTTAGTTCTTCTAAACAAAGTCGAACATACGCCAATTCCTTAAACCTAAAATAAATCAATCTTTATTAAGCATTAACAAATTATAACCTTGTCAAATCAAGCCAGGTCCAACTTTTAAACCGCACTTAGTCCTTGCAACTAATCGAATGAAACCTCCATGTCATTGGTTTTATTGTTGTTTTGAAAAATCATATTTTGGGTATTTAATTTTTACGGCAATTGTGGTCATATATTAAAGCCTGTCCTATATCACTTGTGCTGAATAATCTTGAGGTATAATTATTTTTAAACACGCGAACATAACTTGTTAAGGTATTTACACCTTATCTATTCTGAATGTATGAGTAATTAATTTCTGATACGATACTTGTATCCGGACTTTCTACCACACTTAAAAAATCATTGTATTATTCATCTTCAATAATTGCTTGAATTAGTAAATAATCTCACTAATGAGCTTTCCGCTGGATTAAAGGCTTTTTATAACGTGACACACTTTTCAATGGATGGTGATGTTTTAAATTGCCTGAATCGTGAAAGAAAAAAAAGAACTGTACCGCTACATCTTATAATATTCCCTGGGCTCAGTACTTGGTAAGCAAGAATTATTTTATTTAATCAAAACAAAGATATTGAGATTAACATCCCGTCATCCAATTTTTGGATGATGACTCTTTGGAATGGTGATGATTAGAGGCTGGAGGTAAACCCCAAAAATAAGTAAAACAAATATTGAAACTCACATCGTTGAGTTATTTTTTTATCCTAATATATATTTTCCAAACGTATTATCTCATATTAACTATAATATTGTGTAAATACAATGTATGCTCAGGTTTATTTATTTATTTTGTTGTCTTACAATGTAACACGCTCATATTATTGTCTTGTATTTCAGAAAAATTCGTAAGCTTTCATCCGCTAAATTCTTCATATCTATGTAATTTTTCTCACCTAAACAATCATTAATTAATTAACACACCTTCCGATGGTTAGGTTAAGTCATTTTTTTTATTTTATGTTTTAAAGTTTATTTTTATTATTTTTTTTTTATCTTCCCCAGTATGAATGAAAACTTAGATCTCTAACACTCATTGCCCTTAAGTGTGTCAGATTATATTTTTTTGCTATCCAATAAACATGTTCCAATTTCCTCCAGAGTAATATTGTTTTTACAAAAAAGAATATTAATTAAACACCAAGGCATATGAGGAAGTGATAAGCCAAGCCATTATAAAAAAAGTTGGTTGTTATTGCTAATAGTTTTAAATATAATCATTTATTTTCTTATTGATCTTATATAATGATATTAAATAATAGTGCAATTTTCCCTTTTATCTAGCCTTTAGGATCATTATGGATGCCTGCAGTACCGTGAAGTTACGCATCCTGCTAAGTAACACAACACACTACTGCTAGTAAAACGATTTAAATATCAGCTGTACAAAGAGCTCGCTCTTCTTAATTGTAACCATTGTATATAGTATAATTTTATATTGTAATTTTCTTGTTATAATGCGCTTGAAATAACTTCTTTTCCATTTGAGCTCGTATTCCCTCCCCCGACTCATGTGGTGTTTGCCACTCGTTATTTACTTCTTTGTTCCTTATAGGGACGATCGCTACAGCCTCGTGCTCTACATAATGTAGAAGAGTGTGCTCTTATTAGGCGATTTATCACAGCTCCGACTTGACTTGAAAGCCACTTTATTCTTACTCAATTCCCAATGATTCCTCTGATTTCGGGAGATTACGCCGAGGTCCCTCCAATGCCTACTTAATAGACAGATTTGAAGGATCTGCCTTGAGACGAAGAGGTTCGACCCTGAACCCCATGACTAGGTGAAGGTGAGATCCATGACCCAACTCTCTCCGACCAACCTTTCGCCGTAGATGCGACAATGGTTTTGACTAATGTTACTGGTCATTTGCCAATAATAATTTATTCCTGATATGGCAATGCATTAATCTTCCTATCTCTCGATACAACTTTGATATGTTAATGGTTCGTTTTCTACAGTTTCAGTTAAAGAAAGTTCCGGGCAGAGGGCTCACAACGAATCGCAGGTGAAGAATGTCCAAGACCTGTATAACACGACCTCCTGCGTCGACCCTCCCTTCGTCTGCCCGCACCCCAGGATACAGTTCTATCTTTACACAAGGTTAGTTGAGTCCTGATTGTTAACTTCTTCATTTCGAATTATTGTTCTCTAATATCTACTTTTCCACAGATACACACAGAAGAATCCGGACTTGCTGGACACGTTGAACCCCGAGTCGCTGTACAAGAGCCACTTCAACCCGAGGCACCAGACGAAGGTGATCATCCATGGCTTCCAGGGCGGAAGGCATCTATCCCCGAGTACAGACCTCAGGGATGGTATGGCTTCATTTGTTAAAATTTTAAAAAAATAATTTCACGCCGAAAACTTTGTCCTGATTACTACTTTATTAGTGTCCGGTAACGGATTCAATGAAAAGAATATCAGTTAGGAAATGTTTAAAATTCTAGACAATACTCACATCAACTCGACTTCGTTTGAAGGCTGTTGTTTCATACATTACCTGGGAAAAAAACAAATAAACTCTCGGAATTTAACGTTTTACTTAACGGGACAACATAATCATACAATTTTTATAAGATTTATTTAGTATGTCTAAAAAAAAAAAAATAAGAAAACAAAAGTCACATAATAGTGAAAATGCGGGTATCAGGTCCGCAGTTTGTCGCTTGGAGTTAAATCACCAGTTTTTACATTATTTCATTCGTTTAATTTTTAATATTCTCGAAAATAAAAAATAATAGTATTTAGTATGAAAAAAAGAGTAATTATCGGAAATGTGTATACTTCGGAAATAATTTCATCAATAAATGAACGTTTCAAATGACATTTTCAAGTATGCTCGAAGAAGTGATTAAACTGTTTAGGATGATCTATCCTAAAATAATGTGTAAGTTGGTTCTTTAATGTATATAGACTGTAATATATACTATTTACATTCTGCAATAAAAGTACTTTTATTTACAAGAATATTAAAAAGGAAATGAATGAAATGTTAAAAATTGTTGTGACTTAACTTGAAGCGATAACATGCGGAACTGATGCCGAAGTTAATGTTGGATAGCAAGAAATCGTTTTTATCTCTTTATCTGACGCAAAATATGCTAACATTGTACAGTCCGTGGACACAAGCTAAGACTCAACTTAAAAGAATTAAGAATTTTTGAATGTTTTTGGTTGAGGTTCTTAACTCAAAAATGAGCCTTGTTAGTGAAAACATGTTATATAATAAAATTCTGCGAGGATCAAACTTTCTAAAATCGGTCCAGAAATATGATCAAAATCAATAAAGAAACAAAGTCTAAGGACCGTTTTGGAACTTCTTTTATTTTTTATGTATAACCCTAAAATATTACATACCAAGCGATAACTTCATTATTTTAAGAATTAAAAAATAATTAATTTTATGCTGAATGAATACTTGACATTGAAAATTCGTTCCTGAATAATTGAAGAAGCAATTTCAATCCACTTTACCAAGATATCGAATAGAGAAGCTCCTAACGAATTTTCCATGAAAATGGTTATAAATTATAAAACTTACAAAAGTTATAAATAAAAGTTATATAGCATAAAATTATGTGTGGGAGCGAATGCCTTGCAATTTGCATTGATTTAAATATACCTATTTGTTGTATCGTTGAGTAAATCACAAGACATTTCAAATTTCGATATGTGTATAGGTCTGTGTCACATCTGGTTAACTAGGTACAAAAGGTTATGTCATATTTGACGAGATAATGGCCGTCAAAGGGGAAAACCAGGTGAAAGGAAGAACTGTTATTTCGAAACCCGTTTTACGGCCGAAAGTTTGAATACTTCGGCTTCGGCATTGCGTAACCCATGAGTATTTCTTCCTCGTGCGACATTTAAATTCAGAGCTATATGTGGTGCTATTGTTCAGTTTCATTTACAAAAATGTTACGTTCTTTAAGTAAAATACAGCAGGTAGTGTTAATTTTATATGTTTTACAAACGCTGGACAATCATATAAACCAACAACAATAACAATTTTTCGGATGCAAACTTGGAGTAATACTACTCAGACATGCCCTTACAACATATCAAAATTTCAGCATCATCAAGCGTAGCTGCTACGATCGACGCATAATCAATAATAATGGCCGACCCACATCACAGGGGTATGAAAAACAGTTTACGTCCGATTCTCAGACCTACTGAATACACACACAAAATTTCATAAGAATCGGTGGAGTCGTTTCGGAGGAGTTTTGTTACAAACACTGTGACACGACAATTTTATATATATATATATATATATGAGGAAAAAAATGGTCCGAGTGCCCAGAAAAAAACTCTTTTCTAAGAAGTGTTGTTTATTTTTAAAGTCAACGTTTCGACCCACATTGCAAATATTCTTCAGGGCTAAACTGTTACACAAGATAAATATAAATTAAAATAATATATGGTAAAGAATAACAGTATATTGATAGTACATTAATAAATGTAGTAAAAAATAACAAAATATATCGTCATCTAGGAATATGATTGATAACAAAAAATCCTTTTAGGTAAATATAACAGAAATGTGGGTCGAAACGTTGGCTTTAGAAATAAACAGTTCTTCTTACTGAAGAAAACTTTTTCTGGCCTCCACCTGGATCATTTTCTTCCTAATAAAAAATATAATTCCAAAGAAAACGCACAAAGGAGGAAATGTTAAATATTTATGAAGAAATGGACAGGATATTAACTCATCATCATTCTCAGCACAAAGCCTTGGGCCCGCGAAGCTAAGGATGTGTAGTAATTCGCTGATTTGTTCAGAAAATAATATATCCGTCATCATGATATTTTTGATTACAGGTATTTAATGATGATTGTAATACCAAAAATAATTGCATGACCAACAGATTCTGGCAATGGTACAGTAAGAACAGTTCCTGTTGAAGCAATGGTAAAATATTCACGACAGGAAACATTCACAAAGGAATCCACGTAGTTTACGTTATGTGTATTATTTGTATATTATGTGAATTTCATATTTTTGGATGAGATGTATTTTGCATACAATACTCATCTAATATTTAATAGGTAACAGTTCCGAAGGTTGTCCCTTTAGGTTTAAGTCACAATGAGTTTCAAGTTTTCAATCGTATCCTTTTTGTATTCTCCAAAAATACAAATAATCCTGAGCCTTAGTATGGATAAAACACTAATTATGGAAAATTTGTAGATTTAGGTATCGTTTCATCAAGAAATGAACTTTTCACGAACATCTATCATCAGCCGGAAGGCAGTCTTAGGATTTTACGCAGTACCTCGAATGGGACCCCTGAACTGTGTGATATCAGATACTCGTCAAATATCCTTATCACAGTTATACCTAAATAAATTTTAGGACTCCCACTGTAGCATCTTCCGATAGGCCATAGAAGATAAAGTGACGTTAAATGATACCCAATTCAGTAGTCCGAGAGATAATGTGTACTCACAATACTATTCTCGAAAAAATCACAATAAACCGATTAGAGTGGTCTGGACACCTACTGAGAATGGAAAGTAATAGAATCCCATAAATGTATCATCTATACTTCGAAATGCTAGTTGGTACGTTTATTTCTTGATGAAATGATAGCCGAGATATACACATTTCCCATATTTCATACTAAAACTCGCGATTATTTTATTTTCGAGAATATCAAAAAAGAAACGAATGAATAGTTAAAACTCGCGACTTAACTCGAAGCGATAACCTGCGGAACTAATACCGCAAAGAATATAATGTACAATACAATAATGCCAATTTAAAATAATGATCAGAGTTCGGCTCTGGAAAGCTTTCGAATAGTTTTTGTATGTAAGCTCCACAGTTTTAAATGCACAAATGGGTTATTGTTGAAAATTATGAGAGATCAAATATACTTTCTTTATTTACAGCATATTTCAAGAGAGGCGACTACAACATAATAATAGTAGATTACTCGACCTTGGTCAAGCTACCATGCTTGAGCCAGATGCAGTGGTCTCCGAGCTTCGCTGCACAATGCATCGCTCAGATGGTCTACTACCTGTCCCAGCATCCTCGAGGAGCACAACCGGAAACTCTGCATCTGATCGGATACAGCATAGGAGCTCACATTGCAGGTCTCACGGCCAATTATATCGATGGGGCCAAAATAGGGAGGATGACAGGTAAAGCATAATATAATTAGAATTTAGTAAATAAATTATACCATCTAAGATACCCCCCTACAATTAACCCTTGACCGGTAACATACATTTTATGCTTGTTGAAAGTAACATGCGTCTGAGCAACAAAAAACAACAAAAATTGATTTTAGAGGTAAAATATTCATTAAATCTGTGAATATGTTAATTAAATAAGTAATTATGTTTTATTTGATTGTTTACAAATCATTTATTCAAGATACAATACTTAGGATAATTAAAATACATAAAATTAAACGATTCAAATTAAAATACAATTAAAATTAACGGACATACAATTAAAAATTAAACTAAATGCAATTAAAATACGTATGATATAAACAAAAATTACATTTTTACACGAGGAGCACATGCATTGCAAACTTTTTTCGAGCATTCTAGGCAACACGGATTTTCACACTTAATACATTAGTAAGCAGTTTGCCTCCTCTTTTGATAAGGGCAATATCGACAAGTTTTCCTCTTTGGAAGCTTGGCAGAAATTTCTTGAGAGGCATTACCGGTTTCCTCAGGTTCCCAAGAATGTCTCCTGCTATTTTTTTCAGGTCAGCCGGAAGGTTTGGGATTGTCAAACGACGTAGCGCTTGTTTTTTTTTTTAGGTGAATAACATGCCGAACTAAAACACTCAAACATAAAAATAATAATTATTGGTTAGGTACGTACGTCATACGTAGAAGAAAACAACGTTTCAGGTAATAGACGTCTCTTAGACGCCGTATGTTTTAATTATGACCTTACTGAAACCATAAAACACATTTGATTGGATTGATGAATGGATTGGATGAAACGTCGTTTACAATATTCATAGGTAATATACACGGAAGGTTTCATTTGACAAGTGGCGCTAAAGTATCAAAAGAGGAAAATTAGTAAATCTTAGCGTCTCTCTGACGTATGTTACCAGTCAAGGGTTAAAAAGAAAAAGTGTATTACTGCAATACTAAGAAAGATCTTGAGTTCAGTACATAGTAGAGATTGTACAGTGTCAAAGCCAACGATTATGCAGTGTGATTTAGCTGAGATCACGCTCAACCATCAGGTTTTTCCCAAATTAAGGGTAGCCGCTTTGTAAAATCTCCAGATCCCACCTATTAAATAATTTAACAGCTTGAGCCGGATTTAAACCCGGGACCCTAATTACAGCAAAGCAGTGCTCTACGTAATGAACTACCCCACTCTCCCTAGCCCTCCCACTTTTAAAAGGTTCAAGAAATATTTTAAGTAATTAATAACTTAAGAAAACGAAAACGGTCCGGGTGGAGCTCAAAGAATTAATAGTGATACACTATTTCTTAAAAGCTGACGTTTCGAGCCACTCAAGATATAAAAATATTCAAAATGCAATAGCTGGAAAAGATAGAATATAATAAAAATAAAATAATGTATTACAGTAGAGCTATTGGCGTGGACCAGATACAGAAGTAAAAGTAATTTAAATTATAAAATACATATATTTTGTTTAAATTTTGAACTAAAACTGCGGGATATAAGTAATTGGCAATAATGAAGAAAAGCAAAATGCATGTATTAGTACTTTCATTACTTCTACTGGCCATTAGAAAGTTTATAGATTCAATTTCATTACGTTCACAATAGAAAAGGAATACATAAGCTATTTACTAAAACATCCATACCTGAGACAATAATTAATTTTAAAACACGCCTTGTAAAATCCTTGGGTTGTATAGTCCTTAAATTAAGTCCAGCAATAAGATGGACCTATACAGTGTTTACAATAATGTATTCTCAATTTATAACTAATTGATAATAGCAATTGAAATAGTAGAATCCACTTAAATATATGTTTTTATATTTATATTAATTATTATTAATACAAACTCCTGAATAAATCTTTCTTCTGTAGGAACACTCTTCATTACTTCGATTTATCAACTAATCGATTAAATAAGAAAGTAGAAAGTATTAAAGAATTTGTAACCTTCCTCATCGGCAAACAGGTTTTTATATCATCATAATAAATGTGTTGTTTTTGATAAACCATGTTTAAATGTTTCAATCGTTTTTAAAAAAACTTCCTGAATCTGCTTTTTTCGCTCGTAGTATGTCTAAGCAAAAGAAAGGTAAAGCTAACCCGGTACCTCCTGTCAGTATAGAACAGCCTGTAACAGTTGACAAATCTGGAAATTTGAGAATAAAAATTCATGCAAAACCTGGAGCGAAAATTAATTCAATCACGGATATTAATGAACAAGAAATAGGTGTTCAAATCAATGCACCACCTGTTGATGGAGAGGCCAATACTGAATTAGTCAAGTATTTAGCATCTTGTCTGGGAGTTAAGAAATCTTGTGTCTCTGTCGAAAAGGGGAATAAATCTAGACAGAAAACCATTTTGCTCACTGATAGCAGTTTATCGACTGAAACAGTAATTGCCAAGTTGAAAGAGAATATAGATAGTTAATACAGAAATTAGCAGGTTATACTTTTACTACCTATATTTATTTTTATTTACTTTGTTATTACTTTTTCTGATGATTTTTTTTAAACATTCCAGGATTAGATCCTACAATCATATTTTATATGGGAAGTAATCGGTCTCATGACTTGGATCCATCAGACGCCCATTTTGTGGATGTAATACATACCGGTGCTGGCATCCTTGGTCAGTGGGGCCCGAATGGTCATGCTGATTTTTATGTGAACGGAGGCACAAGCCAACCAGGTTGTCTTTCTGCAAACCTAATTAGTAAGTTTAGAACCACTTACCTTTGTACTATTATTAATTAAGATTTCTCAATTGAATAAACTGAGGTAACGTATCTATAGTTATCAGTTTTTATATATTTGTTTTGGTTACTTTTCAAACAACCAAAATAATGCAACTGTTCTAAGTTGAATGTGTAAATCTAATATTAATTATTGTTCATTATAGAAACTTTATCCTGTGATCATACCAAAGTTACTCCTTACTTCATTGAGTCAATAAACAGTAAAACTGGATTTTGGGCAGTACCGTGCCCAAACAGGATACAGTATAATTTAGGCCTTTGTGTTCCGGATTCGGACAAGGAATATGTATTAATGGGAGAGCATGTACGTCGCAAGTAAGTTGCCCTGATTTATTTATATATTTGTTCTTTATGAGACACTGTTAATTTTATTTAAAAGTACTTCTCAGTGTGAAAGAACCTTCTGTTTCAATAATTGTTTTTGTGTATTTTATTTCATATACATGCATTTGTAATAATTCAATAGTTTTTAAAAGTTTTCCATATTATTTATTTTTGTAAATATAGATTTTTTTTCTACTACAAATTTAAATTTTATCATACTGATACTTTCTTCAGGGTTACCAATTTTAGAGAAGGTTATTGGTATTTTATTTTTTGTTTTTATCACTAACAAGGTTTTTGTTTGTAAAAAGTAAATATTATGAATGATATAAGTTTGTTTTGGTGATACAAGCTTTTACCATTAATACTCATCAATTATTTTGAATTGCAATGAAGGTATAGTTGGTTTTAGACTTGTCCTAGACCCTCACGTCTAATTCTCTCTTGAGCCACCACACTATAGAGTGAGGGTAGGCTTAGGTCCAAAACTTGTCCTGTGTGGAGAAACTTAAATCTAATTGCCACTGTTTAGGTATCCGACAAAAAATGCATATACTTACTTATTTTTAGTTAAAATACAAATATGCAAAGTCAACATCAGTATAGGCTGGCTCTAATTTATTTAATTTCTTTGTTACAGCGCCCGTGGCATATTTTACCTCACTACCAATGCATACAAGCCTTATGCTAGAGGTTTTCCTGGAAGGAAGGCTCCATATGTTCCTTGAGTTGCAAATACAGTAGTTTCTGCAGGGCCCTACTAGACGTCATATTTATTTAAACATTAAAATCAAAAATTAACTTATTTGTAGATAATATAATTGAAAGTATTTGCTGTGCATTTATTTTCTTGTGTATAGTTCACATGTAAAATACTTAATTGTAATAAATATAACTTGCTCAACTGGTTCTTTGTAATGTATTTCATCATTTATCAATGAGATTTTCCTCCATTTATTTATGATATAATACATAAAACGGTAAAATGCTGACAGATAATTAAATATTATTTAAAATTACTAAATGATTTATTTTTATTAATAAACCCTTAATTTAACAAATAACTGTTTTTAGTTATTATTAAAGAATGTTTTTGGCCGGAAGCTCGAGGAAAACTAAAGAAAATCACAAGGTCTTCTAAAAAATTCTCAAAGAAATAAGAAAGAAACGACCGACTTCTCTGAAGGGAATTAAGGACAGAAATGGAGATATTATCTGGAGTGATTAACTCATCATGGAATGATGGAGGGAGTACTTCAGGGATCTACTAGAAGGAAAAGATGTAGAGCTCGGTGAGACCCAGAGGGATGGAGAGGAGGTTTGGGTCAAAGGAATAAATGTTCTTCAAGAGGATATGGACATGATAAACATGAGAGTTAACCCGGAAAAGACCAAATGTATTAGGATAGGGAAGAAACCCCTGAGAAAAATGAGGGTGATAAGAGTGAGCGGAGAAAGATTAGAGCAGGTTGATAATTTCAAATATCTAGGTGCTCATCTTAACGAAAACGGCTGCATTGATGAAGTTTCTCAGAGAATTGGTGCAGCTGGCAGAGTATTTAGTTTGCTTCGAAGGGGTTTCCTGGGTAAAAGGGAAGTGACGGGAAAAACTAAAATGATGATTTATAAATCAACGTTCATTCCTAGTCTTCCGATGATTATGATGATGATTAAAGAATATATTTCAATGAGGGACTCAAAGTATTAGTCATTACTTTTCACTATTATTTTAGAACGCTTCATGGTTGAAAAATATCAATCACCATCTCATTTATTAAAAGTACGAAGTCTTAAGTTATATAAACCATTCATTTCTTAACACTAATTAAGGACAGGAGCATTTTGGCTCAGTAGATCTGAGCTACTGATCTCTAGGCTATGAATTCAGTTACATTCCACTACAGCTAATAATTACTTCTGTTATCTGACATGGATAACACTGTGGGATCTAGTAACTTTCCTAGGGCTCACCTTAGCCTCAAGGAAGTGGGTACCCTTAATTGGAGTAGTGTGTAGTAGAATTAACCTAGTGTTAGAGCATTATCTCAGCCAAATAACCTTAAAGCTCAGCCCAGAGGGTAGGTATACCTATCAAGATTTTATTTTACCAAATCTATGGTGTGTGGATTAATTTTTGAGTAACTAAAATGACTATGAGAAATTTATATAAGCAATCTTCCAAAATAAAGAACCAACAGTAATTTTTTGAAATTGTATTATAAGCTATATCATTATTTATGCAATGAATAATGAACACAAATCACAACTGTATAGTGTATGAACAATATTCCCTTTTTTATTCGTTGCCAAATGATTTCTGAAGAAAATCATATCTGAGGTGTCAATTATGGAGATACGTAATGAAAGATATTTAGAATATCATCTGCTTTAAAATTACATCTTCATACTACAGTATGGAAATATATTGTAACCTTAATTAATAAATATATAATAATCATTATTCAAAACAGGAAATAAATGAAATTAAAGCAAAAGTAATTTTAACATTTTTTATTATAATATTAACTTTATACCACTAAAAAAAAACATTTATAATTAGCAAACTTTCTCTAAACTTGTAATACTGTTATTCTATTTCTCAAGTAACAATACATTCAATGGCATTTGTAAAAAAATATAAAAATAACAAAGTTATCAAAACATCAGATATATAATAATTCAGAAATCAGGTATCTCTGAAACGCTTGGAGGCCTAACAATGAACGTCTTTATCGACGACCGAACAGACAAGAAATGCCTTTTAAATTCCAGGCCATCACCCTTTGAAAGCCTGAAGTCTATGAGGGTAGTGCCGGGCTGTATAACAAAGACTGTTGCTTTGAATATTAACGGATTTTTTCTTCTATCGATGGAGGATACAGTAACCTAAAACAAAAAATTAAAAGTTTTAATTGTAATATAATAGAATTGCTTATAAAGTAATAAATTAAAATTTAATATCGACAATTAAGTAATAAATTAAATGAGAATTACCACTTTTTCAGATGTAACAGTCCATTCTAGCTTTAATTTTTCCAGCACCGAATTTAACTCATTCAAAGCATCTTCAGCCCCAAGAGATACATAAAATCTCGTCATCCTTCTTACCAACTTTTGCAAAGAATTCTGAAAGCAATGACATAATTAATAAATGAAGGTACACAACATATCGAGTCAAGACTGCTCATTAATAATTAAATTATAAGAAACCACCAGTTGAAGAAAAATAATACAATATTAATTAACAAAATTAGCCATAACAGGAAACAATAGTTAGTAGGAGGCAGAACTAGACTTGGGAGAGCCCTGAGCAATATAATATGGCATCGCTATGTTGCAATGATCAAGGCAATATTTTAACATTTTTATTTAAAACACTTTATTTACAACTTTTGATCTTTTATTTTCAAAAACAATAGTAAATAGAACAAATACTTTATTTATTTACACTTTGAAGCCTTACTAACAAAACGGATTATTTGATACATATTATATTATTACTGTAAATTGAATTCGGATTGGCTCAGTGGTAGACCACCAAATTCCCATGCCGGAAATTATGGTTCAAATCCCGCTTCGGGTAAGACTTTTATTTAGTCTGTTTGCAGCCGGAGGTGGATCATATAGAATCTAGGCTATGACTCTCCTGGTGCCCACCCAGCATCTATAAAATATTATAGAAATAGGGTACCCAAAATAAGGGGGAAAAATCTGGCGGTTGAGTGTGACCTAGAACAAGTCACTTCCTTGCAGAACCGTCGTCCATGAAACAGTACAGTCCCTACCATATACTGAGCCCCAGACCCGTTCACGGGTTGTACTGGTAGTTTTTTTTTTTAATGTGTATACAGGGATTCCTGGGGCTTTAAGCACGTAGGCCCACTTATTACTTATAACAAGATTTAAAACAGAATAAACTATAACTGTTTGTTTTATTGCATTAACGTTTTAAAGAAATAGTTATTAATTATTATAATAAAACCAAAGATCACATTTCATTTAGAATATCAATTATATAAACAAAAATAAAAAATGGCACTTGCATTGTCAAATTTGGGTTGGGAAATAAGAAATGTGTTTAACAATGTCAAATTTCCTTAATATGATCAAATAAATAAATACGAGAAAGAACTAACTAATAAATAAAACTAAAGAAAGAACCTGGACGGTAGTTTGCGTAGCCAATATTTGCTGCGAAGAAATCAATAGATCCTCGATAGAAGCTGTTGGCTGAGAGAAAGATATAGGAACCTCTGCATCAACAGCATAGTTACAAGTAACTGCTTGTTGTGACAGGGTTATTTTATTTTCTTTCAATCTCTTCTTCTCTAATTCTGTCAACACAAGAGATTTCAATTAAAACTAATCTGATAAAATTGAAAGAAATCATTAAATAAATAACAATTAATCCCAATAGGGGGAAAACAAATAAAACCTATTTTATTTTTATGTAATGTTCACTTCAGCTAGAAGTATAGAACATGGAGTTTGGGAAATAATTTACTTTTGTAAAAGGCCTAAAGAATATTTTAATCAATAGGCCATTCATTATCAGCTGGGTAATATAATTCTAAAGCCATTAAAGGAAACAGAAAAATATATATCATACACTCTCACAAACAAATACATACATATCTGCATATTATTTGTTTAATAAATAAAAAATAAAAACATTACTTTTCCCACCTAAATTAATCATTCAATATTACATATATTCTAATTAAGCCAGATAAAAATTAACATTAATATTATGAAACTTGAGAAACAACAAAAAATGAATTTATGAAATATGATATAAATTTATCAAATAAAAAATATAAGTAATTTTAATAAAACTAATAAAAATATGCTAAAAACGTAAAAAAAAAAAATTACCAAAAGATATAGCAATATGTAAATGTAATACAATATATTAAAATATGTAAGAAAAAAAGTGTGTGTATATTGAAACAATATTTATAATGCCATAAATTTCTCTGAATAACTCTTTATAATGTAGCAAGTAAGTGTTGGATACGTTACAAGTAAGTGTTGGGTACATTACAAGTAAGCCAATAGCTTCCTTAAAATAACAAATAATAAACATATATTTTATATCTGCTAAGACAAAATATCTCTTAATTAACACTAGTTTTGTATCTACAATGAATTCACCTTGAAAATTAAAACTAATTAGCAGATAAATGTTGCTTCATCGGGTATACATTAATATACAATTAATAACCTAGGGAAAATAAGAACAAAAAAAAAATTTATATAAGGTATTCTTACAATAGAATTTTTCTGGTTTTTGGCCTTAACATTCTCGATAACTTCAAGAAAATAATAAAATGTCGATAATGTAAAATCAATAACTTCTCAGTTAATAATAAAATGTTGATGTCCGCAAAGTTACAGCTAAAAAGTTTATTATATGACGTACAGCACAGCAATATTATGAATTAGATTAAAACCTCCCAATGAAGCAATATTCCTTTATAAATTGACTATAATCTTATTATTATAACCCATTAACAATAAAACATAAATCTACAAATAACATACAACAAAGCCGAAGACAGTAGTACATCCTGTTTTCCTGACTTCGGTAATCTAGCTTTATGAATACACCTGAATGGTCATACAGCTTAGATCACCAAAGAGAGGACAACAGTAGAAATGTTATACAGGAATCAGTTTCCGCCCTGAAGCGAAGGCTGACGAGACCACGCCAGTCAATGCTTTGGTAATCTAGCTTTATGGTAATACAAACCGCCATACAGCTGTCTTACCAAAGCACCGTCAAAGCGCTGAAGCAGTGTTGTCGTCTCTGATCCGAAGGCGTGAAAGAGACCCAGCACGAGGTACTCAGTGCCTACTGAGGCCAAATAATACTCAGAGTCACTTAGTACCTGGGCAAGACCTCCTTCGAAAATTTCCAAATCCTGTTTTCTAAACAGAACAAAAGCTTTTAAAAAGTTAAGATTGTAGCAGAAAAATGAAATGAAGAAACCAGGAGCTAAAAAATTAATTGCTGAAAAAAATAAATGAGAAGAATTCACCTTTTCTTATTTCTTTGTAATTACACAACTATTAAAAACAATTTTTAATGACAGATCAGAAGTCTGCATATGAGTTTAAAGGTTTGACCATTACTGTTTAACATCATTCTCAACCTTTCCAATATAGCTAAAAGAGGCTGTAGGATAGCAACAACAGGGAGAACCAAATAAAAGATTAAAAAAGTCAGTTCTGATAGTACATTTTAGTAATTTATGATCATTTTGGTTATAAATCTTGACAAATTAAGTCATTGGATAAGAGGAAAAGTTAAATACATAATTGTGGCCTATATTTCCATCAAAATATGAAAATTCCCACAAGAAACCTTTCAAAAATGCACCAAGAGGAAAGAACTTACGGAAGTCATAAACATAAGGTTGTATCAAGAATATGATTCTTGACTTATGGATCATCATCATGATATAATAAATCATTGTTTTTACTACTGAATATTAACGGGTTACTTAAACATAAAGATTAATAATAGCGCCGTAATGGTAATATGAGGGGGTGAAAGTTTAAAGTGATAATCTATACATTATGGCATCACATATTTTTTTAGTTGAGTTATATGACCATGTGGTTATATGGATACTCAATTTACAAAATCTGAGTATATGTTCTTATAGTTTTGAGTATCTAATATTCAAGCCAAGCTTAAGTCTCCTGAAAAGAACCTTATGAGAAATAAAATTTATTACCATTAATGGAAACAACTATAACACTGTAAAAGAAAGTCTAACCCTCTAAAATAAAATGAAAAAACTAGGTGAGAGAGAGGATATATTGAATTGGAAGAGCAGAACGAAATAGAAAAAGATAATCAATAAAAAATGTTTATAATCAAAAAGAGATGAGATTCACTCACATTAAATTATTGGAGGCCTAGGAAAGGACCTTTTCAATTACATAGCATGTTTACTTTAAGGATTGTGTTTTATATTCGTATGTTATATAATATTTATGATGTATTACAAACATATATGTTTATATTGTATTACATAGTGGAATACGTGAAAGTTAAGAGATTAGTCAACACTCTCTGCTTAAACCTTGAATAATAGGAGCAATAAAGCCACTACCTAACTCATAGGCAACATTAACTTTGTAAGTTCTGTTTCTAATATTTTATGTTGGTTAGTTGAAATCAAAGGACTCTTCAAGTAACTAGTGTATGACTTAAGTGGAACAATGAGAGCGGATTAATGATGTAGTAGTTTTATGCCATTCAAAACAAAAAGAAAATACTTTTAATTAAGCATTTTCTTTTTGTTTAGAATGACACAATGGCATATATACATTCAACAGTTGCCCATAATAAATAAACAATCATTATAAATAAAACATTTAAATTATTAATATAATTATACCATCTTCAAAATCCTTTTATGTCAGTGAAAACATGAATTTACAAAAAAGGAATAAAACAATTGATACAATGAAATATTAAACATTAAATAAATAAAATAAAAACACATTTCTAACATCTGAAACTTCATAATAATGGATAAACCAAGGAGTAATAACTCCTTATAAATAAAAAATGCAATTAATCAATATGCAAACCTGGAAGTTTAGGTGATGGTTTGAGGGGAGTTTTCAGCCAACGGTGCTCAGCTATCTGCTGTGGTGTAGGCCGGGCAGATGGTAGATGGTTCAAAATTATCTTTATAAGCGACAACGGGATGGTGTCTAACTTGGACCATGGTGGACGATTCATGTAATCTCCCTTTTTCCAAACGATATACTCTTCGCAATCAGCAGAAGGCTTATCCCAAGGTAACTCTAAAGAGAAATAAGAAGATGAGAAAAACAATTGCAAAACGAAAAAGAAATGAACATTCAACTAAACAAAATAAAGTATTAATTTAGTTAAAAACTAATAAAGTTTTTATATAAAATTAATCAATATCATATATTTTAAATAAAGAAAAAATCGTGCATTTAAAGAATAAAAGTTTAATCAACAAATTACTCAATATCAAATATTCTTAATTAATCAGTAGTTTATATTTATGTTAATCAGAAAGAATATCAGCAAACAGTATCTTTGGTAATTAAACAGTACACATCTTATCTTAATAATTACTTAAAATTAGGAAATAGATCTTGAGCATTTAATAGCTTTATTTTCAGGAATAGGAACTGAGAGCAGACCAAACATAAATAAAATAAAAAATACCCTATCCTAACTTAAACAAGAATGATAAATGGAAAATATTTCTAATAAAATAAATAGGAATAATATGACTGTCTAAAAATTTAAGAGATTAGTTCCAACTTACAAAAGCAAAACTTAACTTAATATATTCTAAATAAAACTGGTCATACTTATACATAATTAAACATTGAATTAGAATGTATTATCAAAAACAGCTATAATCAATAATACTTTATAAATAATTATAATCTATTTACATTAAACTTTAGGACTATAATACAACAACAAAAAATGATTGATAATATCAATGCCTACACAAAAAACTAAAAATAATTTTATTATTTAACCCTCATCTACAAATATCTTTTGAGAATTATAAATCTACTCGGAGATCGATAAACTATAGTACTTAACAATGTACATATTAGTAACTTTCTTCTATGTTTACAACTGGATTAAAAGGTCTGTCAAGTAGTGGACTAGTCATTCCAAGCGACCAAAGATAAGATATGGAAAAATTTGAGATAATGAAATCATTGGACAGTAGCAACAATCCCCCCCCCCCAAACACCTCATTTATAATCAATATTACTTATAGAATTTAAAAAATGTATAACTATATTTATACATATAGTAGGATTATAAATACGTTTTAGATTTTAACATTTGTAGAAGAAGGTTAATGGTACAGAAAAAAGCAAAACATTAAGAGTAAAAAATGGTGCAAATGCATACAAACAAAAGTGTTCTTATATCATTAAAAAACAGCAGTAAAATGTCTAAAACCAAATCTAAATTTCAACGTTGATCTCCTTTAATTAAAAAAAATTAACTATAATTACCATTATTATAACTATTATTTTTATTACAATTATTGTTAACATTGCTTTTTTAATATCATAATAATAGTTAAATATTAAAAATAAACTTTGAAGTTATTCTCACTAAGAAACCAACGCAAAGACTTAAGTCACCATTCCTTAATTATAACAATGGTATAACATAAGTTTTAAATAAAATAGGTTTAAAAAAATCAATACAAAGATAAAACAAATCAGAAAATACATTAACCTTTTGTTATTTAAATAAGAATCAACAAAAATATTAGTGCACGAGATTGAACTAATGTATGACAAACTAACTAATTTATATTCAAGATGGTATTGTTTGACACGGTAGCTTTCTGAAGGTATGGAAAAAAGCAGTTAAAGTAGAAAACTGCTTTTCATTTGGTGAAAAACTGTTCTTGTCCATCAATAACAATTATAATTAATTGTTAAAGACAAAATAAACTAATAATTGCAAAAAACTACTAAGAGATTAGTTAGTTTCTAAAAAGTTCAAATTTCCATTTATTTTACCAGGAAACTTTCTACTTAAAAATGACTGAATACTGTTGATATTCAATATTTTAAATTGAAGTTATGCAGCTGTGAAAACCAATGACAATATTTTGGACATAGTTAACCCTCAAACTTGGCAGAATTTTATTTTTTTAATATTAAAATAATGTTCATACCACTTAACTCTTTGCCCCAAGCATGTCTTGAAAAAAAACTTAAAAAAATCACATGTATCTTGTGGGATACATTGCCAAGAGCATTAATGAATACATTACGCAAAATTCTGATGTATCTCCACAGATATATTATCAAGAAAAGGGTTAAGTACAGACTAACAATTTAAGAAAGAACTTGGAGGTCAAAACATTACGATAAATGAGGGAGAGTTATTGTTATTCTACTCTCTTTACATAAATTTAGACATCTACGCTGACGAAAATTCCATTCTGAGTTTTAAAATCATTTCATTTCAGCAGCAAAATTTCTTCTTAAAAATAGAGATATACTGATGTTCTCGGGTTCGGTATTTAAGCAACTTACGCCTTTATTTTTCTTTAACAAAATACTAATTTAAATACACACATATTTAATTTTAAAATAAGAACTCTTGTATATACAAAAAATATTATATATAGACAAATCTATAATAAAAATTAGAAATTGCTAATAAAAATTAATTTAATAGAAACCAAGATTTTAAAAATTCAAAACAACTTTGAGTTTTTAGATGAAGGTTTTAGGCAATTTGACTGCTCTGTTACAATTAAAGTAAAACATTTCTTTACAATTAAAAATAATAATAAAAATAAAAGTGCTTTATTTATTTCTAATAGTGAACAAACTTAAGAAGGAAATGCATACTTGAAAAACATTTAGTTCTACCAAATGAAAGGTCAGTTTTAATAAAAATTATTTTTTTTTTCATTGATCAAAACAATTATTGAGAACTTACTTTTTTAAATGACAAAGCTTTAATCTATTTAAAATTCCTTTCAAAAAATGAACTCTAATACTAAGCTGTTAAAAGAATAAGAGCATGAAATACAACATAATAAAAGAATATTAACTGTAATCGACCTCGTTTAATTAATCTAAATAATGACAAAACTGACATTTTATTTGATGCATATGTAAATAAATAACATCTATTCAAACTAATAAATACAATTCATATTTCTAAGAAAAAAAGGTAATTTCAAAATCAGGAACAAGATGCAGAATACACGAAAATTGGTATAAACCGCCTTATATTTGGTACAATAGCTTTAGGATTAAAATCACCTACAGCTAGGATACCAAAGATAAGGAAGCAACCTTCAAAGTTTTATCAGGTTCGGTGACGGGATGCTCCTGTTACTTCAAAATAATCCAATGATACATCCATACAAAGGCTTGATAAGATAAGGGCTAATGATAAAACACTAATACTAAGTAGGCACATTAGCAACTTTTTTCATTGTCAACAATTTAAAAACCTTTGGAGCACTAAGAGAAGGCATTAAATTCATATCAATTAAAATATTAATATTTATGGAGCTAGTAATACACAACATTCTTTTTTAAACCAGCAACATTGGCATTTTAATGTTTCAAATTAATTTTTACAATAGCATCTTCTACAGTGAAATTAAATTAAATAAGAGGAAGAAATGGGAATGGAAGAAACAGATTACTTGTGTCCAAGGGTTAGTAAGAAATAACCTCTTCATAAAAAGTCCTAAATTATTTTTAACCTTAGGACATTATCTTAGAAGCAATAAATGCGGCAAAACTGTGAAATCTGAATGAAGTTAACAACTATAAAAATAATTTAAACTACCATTGATAAAAAACAACAGAAAAACAAAGAAAGCATTAACATAGATAAACTGATTTTTTTTTTAAATTTGCAAAATTACAATAGACAAGCCAAAACAAAGTTAAATAAGTAAGATGATCCTGGCTAATTAAATCATGCTTAAGATTCAAAAAACAAGAAAATCATAACTTAACACAAATTCTTAACTACACAAAGCGTTTTAAAATGCATGAGTGAAGGATAAGGGACTTACCACCGGCCAGCATTGCAACAAGTACAATCCCGCATGACCAAATGTCAGCAGGAGCTGCGGCGTATCTCCTTACCAAAACTTCAGGAGCGACATAGGGAAGAGTGCCGCATTTCTTTTCGAGAGTCCTTTCCTGTTTTAAAAATACTAATATAGATAAACATTTTATATAAGTTGTACAATAAAAATAAGTAGCAGCAACTTACCATTCCATTATATCTGAAGACTGTGGCCAGACCAAGATCAGAAATTTTCAGATTATCGTCTTTATCCAGCAAAAGATTTTCTGGTTTAATGTCTCGATGTGTAACACCACATCTATGAAGATACGACTGTAAAAGAAACTTGGCTGCATTATGTGCATAACTAAAAAAATTATAAAACAGGAGAGAAGATAAAATAGCTTATAACTTAATGGAAGCTGAAAATAAACATAATAGATCAGACATTATGTTTACATAACAGACATATATTAGCTTTAGTAATATAAATTATCTCACAAGTTTCACTCCCCTATGATACACTAAACTTCAAGACCCTGTGACCCTGTCTAATCCAGGACAGTTGTAATTGAGATCCATTAAAATATTACTTTCGAAGGCTTGGTTTTTACTAATAATTCCATGACCTCATCTAAGTCCTCATGCTTTAATTTGTAATAAATATTTAAAGCTCAAACTATTTTGCGGAATTTAATTGATTGTAGTTTTAAATACCATGTTTAATCAGTTAGAGATATAGCATACTTCTCATCCTAAAGTAAGAGCATTGTGCAACTATGACCTGTCAACCATAAGTTATGAACACCACCCAAAGCTGTGATGATTCTAAACTAGCTAACAATCAAAAGTATTAATTAAGAATAAATAAAGAAATATAGTGATTCTTTAACGCGAGCAAAGTGCCTCGGTGGTAGAGTTGCAATGCCGAATGCTGGCAGACTTTAATTTAAACTGTTAGCAGCCAGAGATGAATCCTATGGGATCTAGAACCCTACTGGGCTCACCCAGCTTCTATAAAGTGGGTGGTCGAAATAGGGGGAAAAACTAGTAGTCCAGTGTGATCTATAATTAACCTTTTCTCTGCACAGCCATTGTCCAAGAAACGGTACAGTCTCTACTACGTACTGACCCCAAGACCCCCCTCATGGGTTGGTACAGTTGTTTTTTTTTAGTGATCCTTTAACCCTCAAGAACATGCATCCCTAAGAGCCCCACCCCAAGCTCTAACATTGTGATTAAACGCGATTTGACAAAAAATCGCAAGTGTTAAACTCGTTTTTGAAAAAATATGACCGCATGCTTTCTCAAATAAATCAACTTTTATAATTGGTTAGATTAAAAAATTCAATTTACCGATAATGAGAAAAACTTCTATAATGTTAGATGAAATTTTAGGTTGGAACCGGCCACAAGAAAAAACAAAACGTGAAATTATTTTATTTATTTGAAAAAACAAAACGTGAAATTATTTTATTTATTTATTATTTAACTTTACACAATGAATTATTACTAATATCTTCTTTATATCATAAGTCATTAAAACAGTGTATAAAACTTACCACCCCTGCAATCAGCTGTTTCATAAATTTCTGAGCATCTGCAGGAGGCATACCAATATCAGGTTCTGGAAATGAATAAAAAGTCATTTATTTAAAAAAAAAAATAACTATATCAATTATTCGACAGAAATGTACTTTATACTCTAAATATACAGTTCATAATAGTCCTACACAGTATGTGTAATATTAGATGCTAAATTGCATTAGGCCATATAAAATTATGCCTACCACCTTATCGAGATTAATGTAAATATAAAAAATAAAGTTTTTTATAACAGCTTTAGTTTATAGTTAGAAAATAAAAATCGATTTATGCTCCAACTTTAGGTTTCATTTTTAATCCTAGTAGATATTATAGTTGTAGATCCCCTCCATTCCCATAACAGAGCCCTACCATATTTTATTTCCCTTTTTAATAATATTAAAAATTTCTATAACTCCTCAAATTCCAAACTACGAATTGCCTTAAAATCACACAACTAACTTTTTACTCTATAGACACATGTTTAAGATCCTATTTCCTCATATTCGCCTTTCCCAGTTTGAAGTAAACTTCAACTTTTTCTACGATGAATCGAAAAACCAAATTAATGAAGATATCACCACTCAACATACTGTCTCCTAAATTTTCTGAACATTCATAAAACTTTATCCTTAGACCACAGTATTAAACATCATCCTTTGACAATATATTAGTTCTTGGCATAGTCCTAAATCATGACAAATGTCTCCATCAAGAAAGCGCCTAAATACAATTATATTCTCTTCCCATAAATAAAAACACTGATATAAAAAGCCCACCCCCTAACCTACTCTTAAATATAAAACTTATTAAAATGATCCTAATCATTGTTATTAATTTAATTTAATCTAAAATATAATTGTAATGAGTATATAAATAAATAATTATGTTTGAGCAACTAGAAGTACCAACCTTGGCAATGCACAGCATATTTCTTAATGAAGCAAAAACAAAAAAATACTATTTCTCTAATACATTAAACAATTTTTACTATTCAAATAAAATGAGTATTTAACTATTATATTTACCTATTCTATCAAAAAGTTCTCCATGGCAAGCATATTCAAGGAATATATAAACAAAGTTTGATTGTTCCCTCGATCCATAACATCTGATCAAATGTTTATCCTTCAAGAGTTTATGAATTTTGACTTCTTTTTCAACACAAGCCCTCACTGAAGAACCTCCTTTCCCAAGATCGATTACTTTCATAGCAACACAATCTCCAGTATGTTTATTTACCACTAATTTCACCCTAAAATAAAATTAACAATAAATAATGCTTCAAGGAATATAAAATAAAACCTTAAACTAAATTTTACATTACTGATACAATAATAAAAATGGTTAGTCGAGAGATTGTGGTTATCGGTGAAATATGCTTTCAGTAGTAACTCAGCTTATTTGAAAATAGTTCTGAGATCAATTGGTAGTTGAAGAATAAAACAAACCAATCTACATTCCAAGAATAATAAAGGCTACAATACTTTATTCCCCGGACCCTTTTAAACTATTCAAGGACTGATTTCCTTATTTTTTGCTAGCTAAAAAGGCAAATAATTGGTTAACCCAGAAATAAATACTTAAATACATTCGTAAAGAAACGAAAATATTTCTTGGAGAAAGGATCTATTCCAAACAGGAAAGAAAAGCTCTGGAACCATGATCATTTTATAAACCTCCTTGCAGAACCGATGTCCATGAAACAATACAGTCTCTACCGTGTACTGAACCCTCAGACTCATTTGCGGGTCGTAGTGGTAAAGGTTTTTTTTTTTTTTAAATCAAAATTATTGTTTCATTTAACAATTTAAGAACTGGTTTGTCCTTTTAAGTTAAAACAGGTTTCATGAAATTTAGACTTAAGTACAATAGGGTGGTACTACTGTCACTCAATCCAATTAGCACTTAGCAATGTTATAGGTTTTTTCAAACCTTTTGTTTCAATAGAGTAGGACTTCAACTTGACATAACCATGAGCAGAATTTTTGTTAATAGTGTTACGATTGTCGACTTGATACAGTTAAGCAAGTCCATAAGAAGTGAATCATAACAGGACCTAATCTTAAGATGCAATCAGGACTAGATTACACATAAACTCATGCAATATCTCTGTTGTGTTGTTTCTGATAAGAAAACACATTATAAAAAAAGCATTATAGGAGGAAGAGAGGATTTATTTTGTCTGTAATATCAAGAATTGCTAATATGTTCACTATTGACGCTTATTACTTTCAAAACTGCCATTATCTGTACCTAAGTACCTCTGATGAGACCATTTTTTGTCTAAATATTAAATATATCTGCTGATAGTAAAATGTAGTTAGTGTAACAAATAGAAAACATGTTTCTTAAAAAAATTAAAACCTCATTATACATACTCTCCATAAGCGCCTTCTCCTAGGGTATGAGAAATCACCCAACCCTCTACAAATTCTGTCCCCATTGTGATGTTTTAGGGGAACTCCATCTGAAAATTTCACATTTATCATTACATTATAATTTAATAAAGCCGATTAATAATAGTTTTTTAAGGATAAAAATTTTAAACTTGTATTCTCACTCTCCAGAGGGATAGGAAAGTCTTAATACACATTTTCTAAAGTAATCTCAAAGCAGGTAGTTTAAATGAAAATGATGAGGGAAAAGGCTTTTTAGTCTTGGATACCTCATTCAAGAAAGCTACTGGCTCATTAGAAAAATAAACAGAATTACGGATCAAACTTCAACATAAACGATCATGTTGATGTATGAACTAACATCTTAACACATGAAATATCTCAGCAACACCTATGTGAAAAAAAAAATTGCACTACTTTCCAAATAACTTCACTAATCTAACAAAAACACTAATTCAATAAAATTAGAAAATACTTACTACTACAAAATCTTCAGCAAATGGAAATAAAATGAAATTAAGGCGAAGAAATCAAATAAGGTTTTCCTAATAAGAGCAAGGATAAGTAAAATGTAGTCAATAAATAAGCTAAATTAAAATTAATTTACTATAACAAATAAAATAATCGTTTAAAAGATGAATGTACACAATTTATTAGGATCTTTAAGTTTAATTACATTTTATTTTTAACAATAAGATCAGAGTAGCACAGAGTGTAGGGCACAGTGCTATTAATATATCAGGCCTGGGTTTGAGAGTGAATGTGGCAGAAGAATTATACTCTGATAATATTAATCTCAGCCATATCATCTCTCTGGAGAAGGATTGACCTAGAAACACTGCAATCCCTACCAAGGATTGAACACTTCATGTATTGTGGTACATACTACTCATATAACTACTGATATTTAAGGAGCAGAGGCAAAGAAAGGAAAGATATGTTACATTTGTTTGCTTTGACATTATCGATCCTACATAAATTATTTTACTCAGAGAATCAAAGACACGGCATTAAATTTCCTACAAGAATATTGTTTCTTTCACATTTGTTATTCTTGAAGAAATGATATTTTAAAAATAACAAAAAGTAGTGATAAGATCTATGCTTAAATATAGAATCCTCTTGTTGCCTGAACTTCTCGTCACTTTGAAAACAATATTTCTTAATACAAATTAAAATAAAGTAAAAGGAATATTCTTAAAGGAAATTTATTATCCTTTCTTAAGTTCTCTTACAAAAAATGTTTTAGGCTGGGAGAAACCATTTGCAAGATATTAAGAGAACAGCCTAAAAACATGACTTTTAACTGTTCACAGAAACAGACTAACAACAAACAATTTTTGAATATACATCTACTCAACTCAGTTAATGGATTACTAAGTGACAGATTAAGACCGTGCAGGGCTCTACCACTGAACATACTGAAGAAACATCCCCAGCAGAAAAAATAGCTCCGATGTGAGAGGAAGGGTCAGATGACATCTCCAGTATAACTTTGGGGCAAGAATGGAACCATTAGTAAATTTAATCTAAAAACTTAAATATTCAGGTATTAATTATAATATAAATCAATATAATCCACATTCAGAGAATTTATTTCGTTATTTATTATTTATTCCAGTTCTGCTTTGATGACAATACTTATCAAGCATAAATATATAAAACAGAATTCAGTCGTCAAGATAATCTAGTCATTTGACTGTTCCAGATATCCTAAAAAACAAGACTAACTGTACCAGCTATAACATTAACTAAAGAAATTATGATTTAGCTTCCATTTCTCTAAGATAACAGGAGATTATTATATTCTAACAGACTGTTGTCATTGACAGTAGAGCACCATTTTTAATCTGTCCTGTGTGAATGTCCTAGGCAAAAAGTGAATAGTGCCGAAGTCACAAAATGAAAATATTTCACGTAATTATTATAGTAATGTTTTTGTTTTTTTTAGACTACAATTCACAATGATTAATTTCAATTCCGCAGAGTTTTATAATAGGCTTTTAGATTATAAATTATCAGAATATACCTCAAGTAATCGGTAATTGTATATCAACAAATCCTGTACTGAACAAAGTAGCATTGGATTAGTGAGATCCAAATTGGTAGAAACCATGTTATAAAATATATTTTTCTTTTTTTTGCATAACCAAAATTCAAGTTAAGAAGAGTAAAGTTTTTACAATGTACTGATACTAAAAATTAGTATCAGTACATTGTAAAAACCAACTAAAAAAGTCTTTAAAATATTTGCTACCAGAAAAGAATAGGCATAAAAGACTATTATAAGACTAAGAAATAGCAAATATTACTGCGATAAATGATTGATACCTGAATAAAAACATTTAAAATTTATGATTTTTCTAAAATTAAATGATAGGAGGCCCAGAATTGAGTATTTCATTAGATGACATTTGATCACAATAAAAGAATACCTATAGGGAGGTATTGGTCTAATAATATAAGTAAAGTGATACAAACTTTTGAATCATCAGGCATTATTTAGGTTAAATGGAAAAGTAAGAAATGATTATAACTTTATGAATGAAACATAAAATTAAACATTAATTTATTCATGTATTTACTTTAGCAAATAAAAATATTTGTAAAAGTTGTATGTACATAATTAGAATCAATAAGTTACATTAAAATTCTATCAAGTTGATGGTCCAAATTCCATAAATATATATCAAACATATTTTTTTTTTAAATTATAAGAAACCATTAAAGCTATATTAATAAATAGTTACAGGAACCAACATTAGCAACTGAAAAACTGTTCAGATTAACCTAAAAAGTAAAACTTAATATGTATGGTGACTGGCCAAACAATAATAACAGAATGCAGACATTACAAGGTGAAATCATGGGAAGAAATAATAGCCAAGTATAAAAGCTAATCACAAAGACCTTAAATCAAATAAACTTTAGTTTTACTCTGATATCAGCAGAAGTAAAATTATTTTCAACAAAAAGTTTAATGTAAATTGCCTAAAACTAGAAAAATTGGATTCGGATTTTCGAAAAACAGCGATAAGCTAAACAAAATTTGAAGGACAACCAAATTCACTATTTTAATGAATATTTAGAGATTTAATTAAAAACAAAGATTTCGGTCATGTCAGCATTCATACAAAAAAAGAAAACCATTAGTTAATATCTAATTAATAACAAAGCCTAAGCTAATTTTGAAAAAAATATCAGATTTATAATAAACAAATTCTATTGAAAAAGAAATTATAACAAAATTCAACAGCCTCAGTGAACTTTAATCACAATACGACAATTTCTATTAGCTCAATGATCCAGAACAGAGCATAGAATGATAAAAAGTATTTATTTACTGTTAATTAAAAAAGTAATGATTAAAATGTCTTAAAACATACTTAATTATAATAATAGAAGCAATTATGTTCACCATTACAATATGACAAAAAAAATGATGATCAGCAACAATTGTCAGCAAAAAAAAAATATATATCAAAGGACTAACTAATTTTTTTAATGGATGGTCCACACTGAAAACAAAAACAAAAGAAGTCACCTAAACAAATAAACTGCCTTATGAATTTATAATTATCTACCATCATTATACACACATTAGTTAATTAAAAGAGGAGAAATGAATAATAACATTCCAAATGAGTAACAATTTAATAGTTTTATAATGATGAATATAATGGCAATTCACACTACTCTGATCTCCTAACATAATGGTATTACAACTGAAACAACAAACAAATTAAAAATCTCCTAACGGTCATTTGATAAAATTTGAAAACATTGACTAAACCTATTGGAAAAATAATTTTGGGATTTGACATAAATACATTAAAAAAAAGGGAACTGAAAGGAAGGTTATGGGTTGGTAAAGATGAAGTATCCAGTTCTAGACAACTTTAAGCATCCTAATAGAGAAATATTAGCCTGCCCAATGGAGTGGGTACTTAAAACATGACTTAAAGCCTTAATATTTTCTATCCACAGGTTAGTAACTGATATATAACATATGAACATCAATACCATTATGACCTTGGGTCAAAACAAAAAATTTTAAATATCAAAAACTCATAAATACAAGTCATAAGATAAAATGATACAAAAGAAATGTTACTACGACTATCATCTAACAAGAGTACCACATCCTTACTATGTGATAATACAAGTGACATATGCTAAAATATTATACTACTATAAAAAAATGAAAAAAGTTTTGGAATTCAAAATAAAAGACTAAAAACATTCTAAATGTCTATCAGTATCTAGTATATGACTAGTAAATATTTTTTTTAAAAAAAGATCTGAACTAATAGGTTTAAATTTATTTTAACAAATTAACAGAACTAATATTACACTAAAGATATGTCAGTAAATGGTTCAAAGTATTCAAATTTAAATACTCAAGTGCAAGGGACACAAGATACAAGTATAAGCTAACAACGTGATTCCTAAGAAAGGCAAGGCCCAGATCGTTCATTGGGTTCAGAAACTTAAAATCCTCTACAACTAAATTTAGACTCAACTTACCAACAATAAGAGCTGGTTTCGAATGTTCTTCCTCGTACTTAGTAAGAAACTTAAGGGAATCTTTAACACAGCACTGGTACCCGAAAAGCTCGCAAACACCCATGGCGAAAATCTCCAAGCTCAATCTAACTATCGTTTTCGCGCCTAGAAAAGAAAATGGCGATTCAGCATGGGCATTCTTATAATAAATCATTCAAAATAAACTAAATCACACAAGTACAAAGGAAATAACATAATAAAATTCTTATTATTAATAATATTTAAAGGTACTATTTACCTTCTTAACAAATAGCAGGTACAATAGGTTTAGGCCACGGAGTAATAACGAAAAGGCCTTTGCACGATGTCTTGCTGTGCGCAAGGTTAACAAGGCCCGGTCAATAAGAATCAGGAAGTCTAGATCGAGAACTACAAAATCCGAAATATTTTTAACTGAACCAAATATATGAATAAGTAACATATAATTTTAAAAAACAAGTTTTTTTTAAATTGCGTTTTCGATTAAATAAATCAAACTGTTTCAGTAAATCCAACTATAAATGATTCATTGACGTCTACAGTTAAGATTACCACGAAATTCCTATTAAAACAAATCTTAAATCATTAGAAACACGAATATTAATCAAACGGCGTGAATTTAACATTAAAACAAGGCGGTTTAAATGTATAAACTTGCAGTCAATTACTATAAGCTTCAGTAGAAATTATATTGTTAAATTCGCTATTTTTATGATTTGCGAAAAATGTTAATTAATTTCTCCTTTATGTTTGAATTTAATACAAACGTTAATTACTTTAAAAAGTTATTGATTGTAGTACAATAGAAACAGCTGATGAGCGGGTAGTTTTCTCTGCTCAACCTTCAAAGGTTAACCTCCGCGGAGGTTATTTTTTAGACGATTGTAATGTAGTTGATGTAAATGATTCATGAGATTTTAATCTGGAATACAATCCATTGCTTCACACATTTCCAAATTTTCCTGTGATTAATTCAGCAGTATCTCATTAAACCGGAGCCAGTGATGTTCCTTACCACTTAACCTGGCGACGTTATAGGAAAATGATAATATGTTGTTCTCCAATTCAATAATTTATAATACTACCTTCTCTGCTATTTCAACTTTCTTCTGGTATGCACTATACAGAAAATTTCGCCAGCTTTACAAATGGGAAGAAGAATTCTGTGCAAGAGTTGTCGCAGCTATTCATGCTGTAATAGTTGTCATCCTATCTTTCATTAGTATAAAATATGGACCAGACCCTCTTTATTTTCCCGGTAAGACTTATTTCTTTAATTTTTTTTTAATATAGACATAATTGTGATTTTAGTTAAGGTATTGTTATCGATCAAAGGCAAAGAAATGTTTAAATTTCTTACTGAATTTTTGGAAAAGTGTGAAATAGTTTGGGGGTTAGTTTAAGAAATTTCACACAAAATAAGTTTAACTTATTTTCATTATTTTGTACTTTAGTAATATATTGACTGCACCCCCTTGACCATTTTACACTTTTCTAAGATAGATCCAGTCAACTATTTCCGTACCAATCACTGAATTTTTATATGATTTTTTTAAGTACTTGAGAGTATTCTGCATATTTATATTCGTAAAGATTTTTTTTTCCTTGAGTAACACATTTTTAATCACTATCCGGAATAAATTAATTCACATTTGAATATATTAAAACATGAAATTATTCTTGTCTTTCTGCCTCTTCTTAATTTTAGCTTGTCATCATTTTAACCATAGAACACTATTTTGGTGTTTAATATTTATCCTAAAATAACCTAATATAGTTTTTGGTTATTTATCTCATCTAAAAATAACCTATCATTGTCTTAGATTATTTATCTTTCCCCAAAATAACCTGTACTGTTAATCTCACAAAGTAACATCTGCAATCCTGCTTAAAAGATTTAAAATGGATTGAATTTATATTTTGTTCTTTTTAATATACTTTGCCTTTGAGAAATAATAAATTAGCCACTGTAATATCGGACATAATCTTTTATTTATTACTATTTCTCTAAATATATACTGTTTTATCAAAGGTAAAGTACATTAAAAAGAAGAAAAAAACAGACCCATTGTCAACAAAATATCTTGTACCCATCCCTTTAACAAAAACCAGAGAATTTTTATGTTTGCTTTCTAAACTTAAAATGATTGTCGATTGTTTCAACTTCATGTAGTAATTGTTGCTAAATAAAGCAGGACCTCTTGTAATCCCCAAAATTATGTCATTTTTAAAATCATATATGTGCTAATATTTGTCAATTTTCGGACTTAATCTGGCCATTTTCAAACAAACATACTCAAACATTTTAAGGGAAGTACATTATAGAACCATGGACAGTTTTCATTGGTTTTGATTATGATTGTTTGCAATGAAAAATATTATATGTTAACGGTCTGAGTATTTTTGTTTATTAATGGCTTAAAAAATTAATTTCTAAGGCATTCAATACATCTCCCCTTGGTATTTGAGGTTGTAAGCCTACTGGACCTGTCAAATAAAGTATTACAATTCTCTGAATACTTAAATAGGTAATCAACTTATAAGCTTGTTTTGAAAGCTGTCAGTCATGAAGAGGTTTATTCCAGGGGTAGTCTGCTTTGAGGAAGGAAATATAGTCCCTTGTCTGCCTTCTGACCTTGAATCCTTTTGATCTGTTTGTAGATCTAGCCTAATATGTCACTACTTGAACCCTGTGGGGGCCCATAGGGAGGGTTTTGCCGTTGTGGCCACAAAACCAAAGAATTTACAAGCCATTTTGTTAACCGTTTTAATTATCATTTCTTCTTTGTGGCAAGATTTGCCAGCTTTGTTTCATTTGTTTGACATGAAATACAATTTTTAATAGAAAATATTGGTGTGAACTGATTTGTTTAATTATAAAAATGAAGCAAGCATTTGTATTTTTGTTGTTTCAGGTGAAGACAACACTGATCTTCAAATACTAACTATGTTAGTTAGCATTGGCTATTTTGTGTATGATTTTGGCTGGTGTTTAAAACATCAGCCAGAACCGAAAATCATGCTTTATCATCACATTGCCTCGATAGTCGCTATTTATTATATATTACTACATGGGAGTTCAGGTAATATACTGGCTCAATTGTCGATTAGTATATCTAAGTATCATTACCTTTTTTTTTATCTGTGTCGAAAATACTTAACTAAATTTGTGAAATTGCTAATTAAGGATAAAAAATATAACAAACATAATGAAGTTAACTATATTGCATAAGCTATTAACTTTTAGTTTATAAATAAATTCACTAATAAATAATAAAAAAATAATTCTATAACAATAATAAATTCAGTTAACTATGTCATTAGGGGAGCGGAGTGGCTCAGTGGTTGAGCACTGAGTTGCCATGCCGGAAATTCTGGTTCAAATCCCGCTGCATGCAGTTACTATTATTTAGTCTGTTTGCGGCGGGAGATGGATCACATAGGATCTAGGACCCTCCTGAGGCTCACCCAGCCTCTATAAAATATTATAAAAATAGAGTACCCAAAATAAGGGGGAAAAACCTGACGGTTGAGCGTGACCTAGGGCAAGTCACCTCCTTGCAGAAGCGTTGTCCATGAAACAGTACAGTCTCTACCATGTACTGAACCCCCAGACTCTTTCAGGGGCCGTAGTGGCACAGGTTTTTAACTAGGTCATTAGTATCTAAGTACTAATTTCTAGTTTGTTTACTTCAGAAAACATTATATGATTTACTGAATGGCGTCTATTTAGTTTTCTAATAGTATAGTTTACATTTATATTAATACTGTTATTTCCAGGAATTAATTATCAATCAGTGAAAATGTTTTTCCTTTAGTTAAATAGCAATTTTTTTCATTATTTAGATTTATCCATTTTTTATAATGATTAATAATGAGGTAAAGAATTAAAAAGGCTTTATTTGAAATTTTTGTTTTCAAAATTTCAAAACTGGTATTAATGAGCATTTGATTCTACATTGATATAACAAGATTAATCTGTACAAATTTTAAATAATTATTTGTAAGAAAGGATGCATTAGGTAGTAGATAAAAAAAACTTGCATGAATTTTGAACAAACCATTCAGAAATCATGATATTATCCCGAGCTAAGCTGCCTTATCAGCAGGTTATTGAAGCTGCCTTATCTACACACACACGTTCATACTTCTTAAAAAGTTGTCATGACATTTCAAACAATAATTCACTTTTAATTTTACATATTTTCCTTCAAACTATATCTTTTTCTCCTATAGACACACCACTTTTTAAAAAAAATCGAGATTATTTTCTTATTAGATGAAAATCTTACTTAAATAGTAATCATTCATTTTCTGAAAAGCCTAAAAACATTTTTACAAAAGTAAATAATTTTAATGTAATTTGAGCTCTTATTTATTTATTAATTTTTTTTATCATTCGATGGTTTTATGATAGTTTCTTTCCACAATTAGAATAATGTCCCTTCCTCCCCTGTTTTTTCTTTTAAAAGTTTTTATATTGCTTAACTAATTTTTATAAATTCATTTACAATGCCCGAAATGAAATTTAGCTTGTGGACAAACTATTCAAATGTAATTTTTTTAAAACCAAGTTTTTTATTCTTAGTGCTGTTAGAAGTAAATCATCATTTTTGTTTATATTTTTTTTTACTAATTTATAACGAAACATTGAAAAAATCTTAGGAAAATAAGGGTAAAATTCTGAATAAAAAATCAAAACCTTTTTGACATTAAGTGCAGCGAGTTAAAGTTGTTGTCACCAGTTTTATTTTGTTATGCAAGTTTAAAACTTGTATAATCATGTGAGAAAAGGCAAGAATAGTGGATTTAAAAAAATGCACAATGTGTTGAACTGACCATAATGCATAATTAGGGATGGGTAAGGTTGTATCAATCTGATACTTTGTATCTGATACTAAAAAGTAGTTGATACAAGTATCAGATACAGTCGAAATGTACCTGATACTTTTGTATCAATTGATACAAGTATCAGATACGGTCAGATTGATACAACCTTACCCATCCCTAGTTAGAAGCATCAGCTATTCTCTATTCATGAATATATTCACTACCTTATGCTATTTATTACTATAACATACAAATTAAAACTGGTATATTATTTTTTTGTATCTACTTTGTGAATCAAATTGTGGGATTTAATTTACCATAGAACATAGTTCTTAAATATATATTGCTATGTTTCTACTGTTAGATATATGTTGGACATTCTATTTTATTTTGGGATGCCAGAGTAATCATTTAGGATGATTACTCAAATTATATTTTCTATGCCCTAGTCTTAATTGGATTCTTTTCCAGAGGTCTGTTCTTGTGTTTACCAATTTACTATTCTATATATTACTCATAAATAAATAGTGCATCTGGGGTAAGTAAGCACCAAAAGAATTATAATGGTTACAGTTTATTAATTCAATACATATGTTTTTGAGGTATGTTATTATATGTTTAGAGCTATGTCCGGGGAAATATGGGTTCATTAATGGATATATCTATACCATAAAGTAAAGGCAATTGACATAAATGATCGAAATCGGGTGGAAAAAAAAAACAGCTATAGCGTTTTAAAGAGTATAGCGTGCGGCGGCGGACAGACAAATTTTGTATTACAACCCAAATTCTACGTGTCTTGGAACGTGAATAGCAAAAGTTTGAGGTAGGGTTAAAATCTATTTTTTGTTGTGCAATTCCATAGCTTTCAAAAAATAATTAACCGATAAAAAACACGATTTTAATCATTTGATGCCCTGTGCAGGTTACTATTTCGTCGAATAACTTTTTTTCCTTTAAAAATAATAACAAAAACTGATGCCCCAAGAAAGGCTTCTGTGTAGCGTATTAGAAGAGTAAGAGTCGGGATATCTGTATTCAACTACAAAAGTATCAAGTAAAAGTATCAGTATCACTTGTATTCAGATACAGAAAAATCCAGTATCTACCCATGACTAGTAAAAGTATCAATTGATACAAAAGTATCAGTATCACTTGTATCAGGAAATTCCAGTATCTACCCATCCCTAGCATGAATGCTGAAAACAAAATTGTGAAGATTGCATAAAAACGGATTTCATTGTTTTCACTTATGTCCCCATATCATCAATAATTTGTTTTTTAAAACTAATTTAAAAATGCATCTCGTTTTTACCATTTTCGATTAGATTTTGCTTACTATCTAAGTAGGAGGCATTAGTTAGTGGATAAAAAAAAAAACTTGCATTAAATGTGAACAAACCATTCAGAAATCATGACATAATCCCGAGCTAAGCTGCCTTATCAGCAGGTTATGGGGAATCTTATAAGTTGAATTAATCATTATTTAATTTTTTATTAATTTTACCTCTTTTTTTACACATATATTGACTTATTTATTGATGAAAATCCCATCCTTACTTTTAACCCTTTTTTTGATAATGTATCTGTGGAGATACATCAGAATTTTTTTAAAGTTTTTTATCTAGATATCTTTGGGCCATAAGGGTTAAGTGGTATGAATATTATTTTGATATTAAAAAAAATAAAATTCTGCCAAGTTAAGGATTAAGCAATTTTGAAAATTAATTTCTTTTGAATTAATGATTCTAGAGAATTCTGGTTATTATCTAAATGTTTATTGTTCATCCAGAATAATATAGACATAACAAGTAAAAACATGCATATTACCTATTGTAAGCTTGGGAGAAGTGTAAAATTAATAAAATAGTTTATGTAAGTAGACACATTATCATACTCCTGGTTTCAAAAACTTTCAGTCGTGCCTGATTTAAAGTATTTTTGAAGCAACAAGATTTATAATCCACAACTAATAATATATATTTTTTAAAATATATATACAACTAGAACTTATAACAGGTTTTTTGTTTAGTATTTGGAGAGGACCATGCTGTTCCTAAGCCGTCACAGATGATTTAGCCTAGATCACCCTCAACTGCTAGGTTTTCCTAAAATTAAAGGAGCCTACTTTAGATCTTAGAGGAAGGTCTCTGGACCTCAATGAGTTCATCTATGGCTGATAACAGAATAAATAATTATCTGTATAGTCGGTCTCGAACCCAGAACTAGGAGAATAGTAACACAGTGCCTAGTCAACTATACATCGCCTTTAACATTTACTTAACTTAGTATGAGTACAAACATTAAAATTATTTCTTATCTTTCTCAATTTTTATAATTGTGGCTGCTGTCTATTGAACTATATTACATGATGGCAGGAAATATTGACAGTATCATCCAATATGGATTGTCTTGTCTGTAAATTAGGATAATAATAGATTAATACAAATACGATCTATAAGTGCATTATTTGGTAAAAGTGTAAACAAAAGTTATAGAATTTTCAAATCTGTCACAAATTGCGTCTATTTTGCAGATTTTAAGTAACGTTTTACCTTACGCTTAATAGGCAAAGTATATTTCAATATGGTGAGTTGGCATGGTTTGTCAAATATTAAAAATAAGGAAACAAAGTTTAACCTTACTAGAAAGGAAAGAAATAACTATTCTATTCCTATTACCACCTGTTTCTTGTCTGAAAGACAATGTCAGTTAGGGTTTCTACACAACCCAGCTTTTCCCACAATCTATGATTTTTTTCGAGGGTGTGAAAAACCCCTTCTAAGAGTTAGTGCCCAGTATTTTACAAAATTAAAAGTCTGCTATAATTCAAATGATAATTATTTTAATAAAAACACTGTAAAGTGATCAGGGGGTGCAGTCAATGAATTACACAAAATAAGAATGACTTATTTCATCTTGGCTACATTTCGGCCTTATTTTTAGGCTATCTTCAAGCCAGAGAGATGAAGAGTGAGTTTTTACATATTAACGGTTTTTTGACCTTGGAACAGTTGAGTTGTCAGTTACCGTTGGACTCTTCATCTCTCTGCCCTGAAGATGGCCTAAATCTTAGGCTGAAGCGTAGGCACGATAAAATAAGTCATTCTTATTTTGTGTAATTCTTTGACTGTACCCCCTGACCATTTTGCACATTTAATATAATTGTTCAGTCAAACATTTCTATCAGGATAATTCTTTCAAGTTTTTTATTTGAAAAAATATCTGTTGATTTAAAATAGTTATTAATTTTCTTTCCTAATTATTGAAATGAACAACCCATTTTTAAACTCTAAAACCTAGGTAAAAGATATGTTTATTTTACAGGTAGCGAGGCAGTCGGGGGCTTAGGCTCGTTAGAATTAACTAATCCCTTACTACAGATAAGATGGCTTCTGCGGTCTCTTGGTTACATGGATACGATTGTTTATAAAGTTGTAGAAGTGGCATTCTTTATTCTTTTCCTGGTTATACGTTTAGGATATGGGTCTTGGTTGCTGATTGCAGTAAGTAAATTTCATTCCTCTGTTATTTAGTATTTAATTTATGTATATCTTTGATCAATAAGCAACTATCACTGGGTTAAGAAACCATACATACCTCTTGTGTTGTAATTTGCTGTCTCGTGCCTCTGGAGTATAAACAGCTTCATTAAATTTCTAGATTAGGTTACAGGGTTTCATCAAGTTTTTTTTTTTTTAAGAAAAAGAAGAAAATTCTAATAAGTTTTAAACCTCTGAGGTGCCTGTGTTCACTACTAGTACATTCATCTTATACTGAAAAAGCTGTTCTTCCATGAAAATATGTTTTTAGCTTCCTTTATAATTTAAAAATTAATGATAACTGTCGAAGTTTAAAATGGGCCTGTACACCTATTGATAATAATAGAGGTTGATTCAGTAACCATTGATAATTACAGAGGTTGATTCAGTAACCGTAGTGAAACCTGATGTTAGTGCTTATCACTGTACTTCCCCTAATGCCCTTACTTACCTAGATACTTCTTTATGATTAATTTTATTGTTTTCTACTCAAATGTAAATTTAACTTATGAGAAATTCTTTTACTTTCATTGAATGCAGTCTATGAATCTTCTACCTGGTTGTTGACTTGATTTATCTGCTGAGCTGCTAATTCAGTATTATATATTTATTTTTGATTACCATCATTTAGGCCTTTAATGATGTTTTAGTAGGCCTTGTAAAATTATTGCAATGATATTATTGTATAGATTGTTTCATTTAGCTTTTTTTTAATAGGTTGTCGGAAGTCAGAAGTCAGCGATGCCTGTCAAAATATGCACGATTATGTTATACTTGATTTCATTGGCCTTTATCTACTCTATCGGAAGATTTGTTGTGAAAAAACTTCTTAGGGGTCCTGCAAAACCTGGTGATGCAGAAGAAGATGATGATGATGTGAAACTGAGCTGAAGTATTTATTTTATAGTTTTCAGAGAATTCTAGATGCGCAATTCATAGCACAAAAAATTTCATTTTACGTACAAATCAAGGATTTGTAACATTTCCAGTTAAGATATTGACAGCAGCTGTATCTTGGAGTTATTTCGCTGGATTTACAAAATAATTTATTTTGCAATATCTAGATTTAAATCATGCATATTTTTCTGTAAACATATATTTTAATTACTTATCCTAAATTGCCAAATTTAAGCGTTACAACATCTACAATAAAAGTATAAATGTTCAAATTTTAGTTTTAAAAATTATGTATATATTTACATCATATCTTTAAGATAGACACTGTTATATAAAAATATGTAACAGTTAGGAATTCAGTTGAAGTTTATTTAATTCAAGCTCAACTAAAATCACTTTTTGGGACTTCTAATTTTCAATGATGGATTTTTTAAAAATATTCATCATTCATCAAAAAATTATAATTATATATTGCAGTATGTGAACATGACTGAATAAATTTTGAACCAAGCATAACACCTGAAGGAGCTCTATCCTATTTATTCTGCCAAATAAAGTTCAATTTATGTATTACTTACTAGATTTCCTTAGTAACGAATATTTCTATTAAATTCCACTAAATTAAATTATTGAAGCAAGACGCAAATTTACCTTTCAAGTTTTTTCCTTAATCAGGTATAATTTATTGATTATTAACTAAAAAATAATTAAAAAGAAGCGCAGTGCTAATATTGTTTATATTATTTCATAATTATCTGTTAATAATTTGTTTCTATAATCAGTTATCAATGATAACTTCACTTGAAATTATAGTTGGACTGAAAAAACTAAGCTTCTATTCTTGAAAAATTAAACTTCTGTTATTTAAAAATTTCATTTCATTTCTTATAAATTGTATATATCTATATTTTAAATTATAATCATAAAGTTCTAGTATAACCCCATGTTTCGGCTTTTGTTCAGAACATATCATCGTCAGTGGACAATAAAAAACTTTATCTTTTATTCCATTACATAACTTCATTTTAATTATTAAAAAATTATGGGTTCTTTTCTCTCTCAATATTTTAAGAAAATTAAAAAAGCCAGATTTAAACCTGAAATAATACATTACTACGTAAACATTGAATCGCTGTTAGCGGTAGTTGCTGAAACATAATAATATTTATTGTTAACAAGTGTTGAAAAAGTCTAAACAGTTTCAGTACAATTATTAGCACAAAATTTTAAAACTGTTTTTTTTTTGTATTCCAATTAAAAATTTTTTCAGAGTTTAAAAAATAAATCTGAGACTTCAGAACAGTTTTAGTTTTTATGGATCTGATTAAATGGAAGTATTTATGTTAGATGAGCAACTATTTCTGTCCCTAGAATTAACTATTTCAAAATCAAAATGATATACAGAAAATTTTTATAGCTCATAATATCAAGAAGGTACTTTGGTCTATAAGTGTAATTTTTTATACAGACAGAATTAAATTCTAAATAAATCCAGAATTAATTTTTTTGGAAATCTTATGTAATAAGGCTTAAAGTTTAAGTTTTATTCTTATAACAGAGCAATAATCAAAACATATAAATCCATGATCTTGAATTCATAAGATTTACATTTTTAGTTGTGATAATTTAGTTAATTAGTTTCATTGTTTTAGTTATTTTTTCTGGGTTCAAATAGTAATGGACAATGGTAACCATTTTTTTCCTTTATATATGAAATTAAAATTCAGTTAATTTGAATTATCAAAATTAACCGAACTAGGGGGGGGATAAAGATGGATTAATTATTTAGTCTTGGAGGTATAGTTTATTGTTTTTATGAATATTAATCCTGAGTATTTCCATTTGGTTGTGTTTGCTTGGTTTTATTATGGTTGTAGAAAATTTTATTTATATATATCATTATTTAACAGTTGTTAGTAGGTATTGTTAAGTGGTCCATGACAAATATTTAAAAAATGCCCTTGAAAAATCACTTTAGTCATTTAATTGTAAAGTGTTTATCTATGTTTGGGAGGAAATGCTAAGTTCCTTGATGCTTGAAACCTATTCTTTCAATTTTGCCAATGGTAATTTTGAATTAATTTTATTTTACAAAATTTATTTTTATACCTGTTAAAATAAATATTTGGTTCTATGTATTTTTAGGTTGGTATTAATGAGATATCAATGGTAGTATTATTATTGTATTAAAGAAATAAGTGATAAAATTAGATATAGTAACACATTTTAATAATTTTCAAAATAACTATTTTTGTAAGACTCAAACTCCCAATTTCTTTTAAATTTTTTTCTTTATGTTGATAAATAAATGATTGCATTATTTCTTGTTCGTGGGTGGTTGTCAAAACAATCTCCTTCTTGATGTTGCGTACAGTCAGCTATTACTGCACAAAAACCCTTATTTTTGTTAATGAGGAAATCCAAAAAATCTATTCTTATTTTTAGTTTCCTTTAGACTACAAAAAATCCCTTATATTTAAAGGAATTTGTTTAAATTTTTTTGGAGGGCCTTTGCTAAAAGTCATACAACATTGCGCACAATTACTAACTGATATAATTAACAGTATTATACTTAAAAATCGAGTCGGCTTCCTTGAAAAAATGCCGATGTGGTGCGGTAAAGTTCTTCAAAACTGAACAATGTTTCAAATCTTTGATTTCATTTTGTTTCAATACGAATTAATATCTCCTGTTTTCACTCAACTTCTAATTAGTTAACTATACTAGTTGAATCTAATAGTACATTTTGACATGCAAACCTAATCTCTTAAAGATAAGTGAAGTTATTTTTCAAGCCCTGACCATTCCAATTTGATGTTTTGTTAAAATGTTAATTGTGTATACATGTTGACTTTTTGGGCTGTCATATCTTAATTTAGAAAGGATGTATTTGTAATCCGTTTAATATTCCCGTCTGCCATCTGAAAACTGTTTATCAAGATCTTACATTACAGCATGTGTAAGTTAAATAACAAAGATAGTTGCTATTTTAATCTTGCGTAATAAGATTAAATATGGAAATTTTATTAAATGTTAAAGTATCGTTTAAGTGTACATAAATAGACAGAGCTATAGTAGGAGTAATCCTATTTTTAATTTTACATCACTATTTTAAGTTATGGGTTATAAAAAATCGTCAATTATTCTAATCACATAATTTTGTTCAATCTACTGCCACTAGCAAGAAAAGATTGAATGGAATATTTGTATTTACATGTTAAAATGTAATAACTTATATAATGCATAACTTATTCCGGTTCCGAGTTTTGGGGTCATCTCCTTGTTACTGGTAGGTTTAGTCGAGGTAATAAGTAAAGTTATGCTAAAGCAATTAAAAAATTTTCTGTAAGAAGTAATGTTGATACTCTTTTCAATCTTATAATTCTTCAAACAAAACTCATACTGCTTGAAAGCATTCAAGTATATAACTAACTTGTAAAGGCTTAAACGTAGTATATAGAATATAATAATCATGTAAATAGCTTCACAGCCTAGCTTATTTTATTTTCTAATAATTCTAATGAATAAAATCTATTCAGTTCAGCTCCATATTTAGAGAAGTATTGAGTTCACATTGTTTATTTCCTCAACTCAAATTTTGATTAGAACTTTATAGGGTTTATCTTATATATAATATTGAATTAGTAAAGTACGAATGCAGTCATAGTTAAGAACTATGTAATGTCATAATCCTTTTTGATACATGTAAATTTTAGTCAAATACACATAACCTCTTCTCGTCTCAAATGTTGATTTAGTATACAACTGTTGACTTGTAATTATGTTGAAGAAAATTATAATTGTTATGTATCAATGTTACCTGAATACTGTGATAACTAGGAAGACTAAATTGCTCCGATGGAGACCCCTTTTATCGTCTGAATAGTTTTAAATTTGTACATGATTAGCCATCATGGCTATATTACTCGGCCCAAGGAAAAAGAATCTAACATGCCAACTAGATTATAGAAGATTAATTAAGGCAAAAAGCTAGTCATTTTATGTGACTTTCATTTTTAATTAAAATCAAAGGACATAATATGTATATATTTTATGTAAAATTACAGAAATAAAAACTTACAGTTTGTTATATTATGTTTAACAATAAATATATTGATAATGGTATATTTAAATTTGTAAATTTTGGCTTATGGTTATTTATATGTTAATTTATATTTGCACATATAACTTTGAAATAAACGTTAAATAAACGCTTTATTTTTATTCCTGACATTGAATTCAATGATTATAGTCATAAAGAAGGATCCTGTTGGAAATTGTTCCAAGATTAATTTTGCAACCCCCATGAATACGTGAATATGAATTTTTTACAAAATGAGTTAGTTGTACTGATGATGCAGAATCCTGTCGTTCTAGTAGTCCACTAGCAGCTAAATCATTGAAATGAAGTTTTGTTTATATTACAACTCTATTTCATGACAATGACACAATTCCACTTCCTGCAGTACAATTAACTCATTTTTAGAAATATTTAGTAATCAATGAACATTCTTCCCCATGTATACCTCGCTAAAATTGCGAGAACACAAGGATATAGGATCAGTGAAGAGAATGGATTTGTCTGGTTTGGATGCGAGCCTTGGTAGCTCAGTGGTTAGAGCACCCCGCTAGAGACGCGGCCGCCTTGGTTTGAATCCCAGGCAAGACATAATCTTTTCTCTTCAAAATAAAAAATATTTAAATATATGTATATATGTGTATATATATATAAAATTATTTTATCTTTCTTACCCTTATCTACTGTATCAAATAAGCTGCTTAATGTTTTATTTTTTACTACTTTAACCTATTTGTAATACCAGTTACCAGAACTTTTAAGGAAAAATAAAAAAAGCATCATCGATACTAAAAAAACTTTAATTAGGAAAAATCTAATTTCTGAATCAAACAAAGTTTTATAATAATTAACAATACATTATATTTGTCTTTATATACATAACAATAATTATTTTTTGATATAACACAACTCCGATCAAGAGTATAAGCTCATTTGTCATGTAAAATTTATTTAAACAAAATGAATATATAGTAAACATTGAGCAATATTTATTATAAAGCATAAATTATACGCTTCCATAAAAGAAAGAAAAAAACTACTGCTTTTACAATGTTAATAGTTTTTATGATATCTTATACCCTCTTATTAATAATACATTCTGATATAAATACACTAAATATGTTTCTAGCAACAACAGCTGAAGGAATAGAAGAAATTTAACAACTACGAAAGCACTCTTAAGGACAATTTAATTGGTCCCTTTAAATAACTAAACCTAAATTCTGACTGTTTTGGCACTAAAATCCAGATGCAATGAGAGTGAGAATTCTGGTCTCAATATTTTTTTCCCCCCAAAAATAAGATCCTATTCTGATTTAAAAACTTAAAGTACTTTAAAATTTGGTGTTTATTTTTTATCTTTCTTGAAAATTGAGTTTGGGTTGGGTTTCTTTATTCTTGTTTTCATACATTTCAATTTAAAGTATGTCTTTTATAATTTATTTCAAATATATGCCAAACATAAAGAGACAAATAACCATAATACTTATTTGGCTCTAAAAAAATAATTGTTTATAATTATGTATATTTACTTGATGATTCGAAGTAATAGGCTCTAGTTGTATTAACTAAATCAGCTTTGTTCAAAGTAAAAAACTAATAATAACCTTTAAAAAATACGAGAAAAAATACCCCAAACACGAGAAAAAATTAACAGTTTGTATTAATTATCACTGAAGCAAGCATCTGAATTTCGGTTATTATTATTATTATATTAATTACATTTGAATTCTAAAAATTACATAGGAAAATGTTATTTTCTTATAATAATTAACTTTTTTTATTTATTATTCGATAACAAATTTAATAAATAAACAAAATAACACAAATATCTAAAAGCAACACTTTAAAATACAAAACAAAACAAATTTCTAAAGCAGAAAGATACAAAAGATTATAGTTTCAATAATAACAAATATTATAAATTTAAAAAAATGATCAAAATCAATCTTGTAAATTCCAGATAACTTACAGTCTACTGGAGGTATTCTATTTTTACTACAGAAAGCAAGCTACGTCAGAAGACCGCTCGATTTGTGCATAGCCTGTGATTTGATCAACATTTCTGTTTCTTTCCCAAAAGGTTTCTCAAATTCAAACAATCGGCTTACTTTATCCTTTGTTGATTGTATCTTTGCGGATATAATATCATTCGGTTCAACTATTTTAAGTTCAGCAGTTTCAGCCCGTCTAAGATTACTTGGACGATCAACAGAGGGTGGGTTTATAGTTTCGCACCTGCGCAATGGCGGAGGAATGCTCTTGAGACAAATGGTACCCTCGAAGCTTGTTGGTACTGAATCATTATCAAGAGGGTGGCTTCCTCTTCTCATTTCATAGGCACTTTGAGTGCTCTTCTGTTAAAAATAAATAAAAATAAATTAAAGACTTCAAGATTAGGATACTGTTAATTCTAAAACTAAAAGTTTGAATTATCTTCATAGTTTATTAGGTTATATATATCTTAATTCCTATCCTTTTTATAGGTTATATATCCTTAACTACCCAAATTATCAAGAACCAACCCACAGAAACCCATGTTTATAAAGCCGCCTATACTTATTCCTGGGATTGAGATCTATACTTGTTTCTTTAATATAGATCAGCTGATCTTAAATAGAAAGGGAAAGGAGGTTAATCAACACTTTAGGACTTTTCTGCTGATTTTTTATGAAACCTAGTTCAAACGTTACTTAAATTAAAAAAAAAAAAGAAAGCATAGAATTACCCCAATATTTTTGATAAATACTATGATATGCATATTACACGGGTGCTTTCCAAAGAATTAATTTAATTTTTATTTGTATAGATTACTGGCATAAATCAAGTTCACCAATCTAATGTTGGTATTACTTAATGTTTACACAATATATTCACCTAATCTTTATCAAATCTTTATATGGAAAAAGTAAAGGTAAAACAATCTATTTTTTTTTTTTTTTTGCGCTAGACCATGCGTATATTTGGCCAAGGATGTGTTTATGCAGACATTAGTGCTTACAGATGCTCAGAAATCTTAGAGGTCACCCAACCTCACATTGCTGGGAACCATGGTGCAGTGGTGGGCTACACAACCATAACCAGTCTCTTTGGGACCGCTGATGTAAACTCGGTTTCGAGGACAGTGTCAAATTGGTCTAGATCCCAGGATTATGGCTGTTTGGGTAAGCAGGCACACAAGGGCCTATATTTCTTTTCCCAAAGCAGACCTTCCACAGGAACAGACCTCCAGGCAGCTATTTAACATTCTGGAAAATCACAATACTATACTCTAATATCCTGGGACCTCCTATTGGGTCATTACTCCTATTCCCATATAAGGCAATTAATACAATTTAAATTAAATTATATAAATTAATGCAATTAGTGTTTAGGAAAAATTTATTTAGAACATAGACTGCTTGATACCTTTGTTCTCTCAAGCGCAATTAATCTTGATTCCACCAAAGCCTTTCTCTCTGACTCGCTCAACATTCGCCCTCCACGTGCATTATCAGCTTTTTCCAACTGCATTTCAGGGCAGCTGGATCGGGTTTTCAACTCCACCTGTGGATAATAGGGAACCTTTCCGTCTGATTATTGTCAAAAGCTATGTTTACAAAAATGCTTCTTTCATAACAAGCTTAAATGGTTGAAGAAAATTGATAATCGAACATTAAATCTTTAATTCAAGATGAAAAAAAAATGAAATTTTCGTTATGTTCATTATCATTACGTTGTTATTATTTTAAATCAATCATTATATATCTATAACAAGCTTTATTATTTAACCAATTGTGAATCATGATAAGAGTTCAACTGTAATACTTTGTCTAAGTATGAACTTAGACCCAACTAAGCCAACACAGAATTTCCAATATTGACAGGTCTGAGGAGTATTTACCAAAAGTCAGTACATCCACTTTTGAAAGAATATTAATCGAGGCATCTAGTAGAGATGAGGAAAATTTTTATAAATAAAGCTTAGATGTAGAATTTTAATTTGTCAAAAAATATTTTATGAAAAGTGGATATATTAACACTTTATACCTACATAATACCTATCGATTTTACTCTATTCCCTCCCATTCAACCTGCTGCCTTCACAGTATTTATTTATATATATGCACTTGTTTTCCCCTAATGAATTCAGTTAATAACTATTATTTTAACAACAAAAATTGTATTCCAGAAATATAGTTTAGTATTCTTTTTTTTTTAAATAATAAATTTAAGAATAAAAAAAAATTAAAAATGGAGAATTGGGTTGGGCACCTCTGTTATAAGCCTTAGACATGCAAGAATCAAAGTTTTAAAAATGTATTATTAATCTTTTAATTGAACTACTAAGAATAATAGTCGTTTTTTTTTTTAGAAATCCTTTTAAAGGTTGAAACCACATTCATTGTATATCACAACTTTAAAACATTATAATAAATAGAAGGAATAAATAATTAAAAAAAAAAAATCAGTATTCTCAAATCAAAAATTGTTAGGTATAAAAATCATTTTTTATTGAACATTAATTAATTCCGTTTTTTCTCTAAGAAAAAAATTGTCTTTGAGAGTAAAACTGCATAAAATATATACATACATATGTTCAGCTTAAATAAAAATACTTATTTAATTTTTTGACAATAAGGCCACTTAATAAACTTCTTAACTAAATACTAATGGTAATAAAAATAATACAAATTTGTCATGGAAAACAAATAAAGAATAATCACAGCTTCATTATTAGTATTAGGTCTCCAATTAAAACAAAATACAAAAAGTGTGCCTAATCTTAAACATTAAATTTTTAAAAACCTGAACAACAATAAAAATAGACTTTTTTTTACATATTTATAATTAAATACAGTCAGCAAATTTTAAATTATAAATATCTCAATCAACATTAAATAAAATCAAAATAAATAAATTCCACAATCAAATCAATTGACAACAAAATTTAAAATAGTTATATAAATGTAATTATTGGTAACAGTTAAGGGGATTTAGTTTTTTATAATGTCTCAAAGAAATTGCAATTAAAAAATAAATCAGTAAAATAAAGTTTCGATAGAATAGTGCTTTGTATTAAATTGAACTATGGCATCTTACAATGTTATTAGAAAATGTTGGACAATAATTTTTCATTTTATTAAACTATTACTCAATGAGAACGGTAAGAATTGTCAAACTATTTCACAGTCTGATATAAATATATTAATTTCTTTTAAAAGAAAAAAGTTTAGCTATGATAACTTTTTATAAAAGACAAAATAAATAAAATAATAATAATTGAATTATCCTATAATCACATATAATGTGATAACCTCTTTATGAATTAAAACAAAACACTATTCCATCTTTTATTAAAAACTGTCAAGAAATAACCACCACCTCTAACTTCACTATTATAAAAAATTAACCTTGTTTTTATCCATCAGCTTCACATTGTGTCTTTTCATAACTCGAAACACACTCGGAGGAAGTTGGTTAGAATCCAGTTTGTCTGCGATGAAAGTTGAAAGTCCTAAAACATCGTCCTTGAGTTCTTTGTTTTCCTCATCCAGCCTATGCAACTGCGATATGTGATCTGTCCTGGTGTGTTCTAAGCGTTTAATATCACTTGTAGACATCTATAAATATAAAATTTAAATTATTTCACATATAACTTTTCCTCTTGTAGTAAACTAAACAGAAAGATAAATGAAATTGTAATGTAGATTAAGAAATTATATTGTTAAGGCTCTGATCTCAGGTCAAGACGTGCTTACAAATCATTGCCCATGTCCAGCTCAGTTAAGAGACACATGAGACGAGTCAGGGATTTCTCAATTCTTTCCACGAGAGAGAAAGAAATTAGCAAACTCTATCCGCTAGGAGGGAGCACATCCCGGAGTGAAAATGTTTATGTTGGCACGAATGAGCCTTTTTAAGAGTGTTTGTTTTCTCCAATAAGTCAGAGTTGAGAACTGGTAATCCAAGTGAGCAGGGTCGCGGTAGGATTCATTATTTTTCTGCAGTCTGACTAGATTTGGGATGTAGCCAGATGGTAGTTCAGTTGTTGATAGAGCCAACCGAGTATGACAATTTTTAATATTTTATTTTCCTTCTCTCTTTGTAATGTTTCGATCACAAAACAGATGGGAGATCTTGTGTTAAATTGTAACTATAATTAGTGCCTTTGGGATTATGGTTATTGATGGCGAATCTCGTTTTTAAGTTGTAATTATTATTATTAGTTGTTGGGTGTAATTTTATTTTATTTTTGTTTTAATATAGTAGAGTTTTATTTATGATATAAGGATGTTTTGGGTTGATTTCTTTACCAAGTTTTCCCTACGTGTACTCGACTATACCTTGTCCCTGCTCAACCCTTTTCAAGTGTCCAAGAGATGAGCCACAGGTAACATTCTTATTAATTGAACTTAATATAACTACAGCCCTAGTGAATGAGTGGTTAAGTCGGATTTTGTCCAGAGAGAGTTAACGGCTTTCTGATAACCAGAATTGTATCATTCTTGTAGTTTTTGGTTTTAAATGGAGTTGTAATATAAACAATAACTCCTTTTTAAGCCAATGCCTTATTTAGCGCCTTGTTCACCACAAAAATAACTCGATTCCGCTTACTTAAGTACAAGAAACTCATTTCGGAGAAAATTAGACTTAACCACTTATTCACCGGGGCTGTAGATATATTACTAAACCAAATAAAAGCACTTGGAAGAAAACACGTTTTCTTGTTTTTTTAGTCAATAATTAAAGCAGAAAATATAATCAAGTTATTAATACAATTTGAATGTTTAAAGAAATTTTGATTTATTGGTAATTATTATATATTAGGACTATAAAAAAAAATATATATGATAAATAGAAAGAATATGGATTAATTACAACCTGGAGTTGCTTGTTTAGAAGATTAATTTGTTCCAAAAGCCCTTGGTTTATAGTTTCCAACTCTTTTATTCTTTTAGATTCTGGTCGAGGTGAAGACATTTCCTCTTCCAGAACGTGGTATTCAACACCGTAATCTTTTAATTCTCTAGTAACATCTGTTGTCAAAACCTGATAAGATTAAATTTTAAATTAGAAAATATATAATTATGTTTGTAATAAATGTATTATAGTTTATCTTATTTATCTATTCAGTACTAATTGTGACAACATGGAAGAATAAAAGCAACAAGTTCAAATTTAGGATTCATTAGTAGCTTGTTTTATTAACTTAATGGAAAATGTTACAACAGTCCATAAACTGTCAAGATTGTGATGCAAAATTTGGCAGAGCTGATATAGATAATAGTTCTGAAAGCAATTGCTGAGGTACCAATTAACATTAATAGTGTAAATCTAGTAGACTTAAAATTTAAAAAAAAAAAAACTAGCCTCATGTAAAATAATATCCATTATTTCATTAGTAACATGGGGCAGTTTAACTTTCAAATAATCCATAACATCTTCAAAAGTATCACAATTGAGAAGTTCTTGCTTGTGAAGCCCTAAAAGTGCAATGGCAACCTTGAAGAGGACTAGAGGTGAATCACAAAACATCAAATCTGAAATCAAACAGTAATATATTAGATGAAATCTGTTGCTAAACTTAAAAAAAAATTACAATAAATATCTTATGTACTAAAGCAAAAGCTAAAATGTCAGTTAAAATTTTATTTTTTATTTTCCTATTAATATCCTAACAAGTAAAAGAGAAAACTTACCAAATATCCTTGCAACAAAACCTAGGCCGAACTGAGACGAAAAAACTGTCAAAAGCCATGGGGCTGCATACAACGATGGAGCGATGTCCAAGGAATCAAAGTGAGCATACAAATCAGGGTGTAAATCATGAAGCAGGCGAGAAAGTTGGTATAAACACACCTGTCATAATAATAAAAATCAGTAATTTAAAATATAAAATAATTAAAATTAACTCAAAAAAATAATTATTAAGTTAAAATAAGAGGAGACAAATTCAATAATTTGTGAATATTTAAAAGAATATATAAACATTTTTAATTGATTAATTTAAATTAAAATATGTATAAAATAAACAATCATGTTTCTCCAACCTAAAATTTAAGAGAAAAAATGTGAATCCTCATGATAGACAGAATAATTACCTGAAGAGCTGACATATCAGGGAGATAGCGTTCACGTAATCCTCGACAAAACATAAGATGCCGTAAAAGATAAAACGCATCAGCCTCTGACATCTGAAATTTAAAAAATATAACAATTACTAATACTTTAAAGTAAATTCATCATTCATGCTATCACTTTTCAGAGTATGCCTGCTCTGATTTTTGTTTTAATTCCACAATCTAATTAATTAACCCTTACTAGTTATGTTGGTCATTATTGAAATAGAAGGGAGGTCATATCACTTTTGTCGAGTTTACCAGAATTATGTAAATTAAATTTGATCAATAGGAAATCACTTACATGGAGAAGCAACACACCGGCTGTAAAGCTAAGTCCTTGGCAATATCCGACAGCTGGATCAAGCAGGGAATAGGCTTTTAGAATATTAAAAAGAGAAAGCTGGCCAGGGCCTAAAGGTGAACTATAAAAGGGATGATTAGGAAATGTCCTTCCTAAAAAATAATAAATACAATTGTTACAATGCCTGTAAAAGAAACAACAAATATGTAAATAGCTAAAGCATAACTGATGACAAAATATTATAATATTATCAAAATTGTCTATTAATCTGATTGCTTGTTAACTGATAAATTTTCTAATCTAGTTAAAGAACAGTGATAATCTACAGTTAAAGAAGCATGTGCACGGATCAAGGAGATGCGTTTTCATAACCACGAGCAAGTAACGAGTAATGAAAAAATAAATCAATGGATGAATCTAGTTTTGAATGAATTTACTCACTATCTTGATTATCACAAAAATGGATAAATAAAAAATAAATGGATAAACTCCACACTTCAGCAGTATGTAATAATCACATATGATTTTAATATTTGACGGTGAAATAATGACCAGCAAATATCAGATGAAATTATAAGTACAAGGGAAAGAACAGTAACATAAATATACCTGTGACCAGAGATCAGGCCAAACAAAATGCAATCGGTCGAATAATATTTATATTTATTGAAATAGAATAAATGGTATGCCAGGTGTGTTTCATAAGCATCCTACCATTACTAAAGTGGAATGAGGTCAATAAATATAATATCACTACAATAAACTATTATAAATTACAAGTCAAAATAGCGGTGGTATTTCTTTTTAAAGTAATTAGGGTAGGAGTAAGTGTGCACTAGTTTGTTTAAAGTTATTTTTTGAAGGGTTTTTTTTTATGTTTAAATTTTTTATGCTTAGATGATTATTTAGAAATACTACATACAAGTCCATGTTTCAATTATATATATTTTTTATGAGACTAATAATTCTATTATGATTACTACATGTGTCAGTATGAGTATTTTACTATATCTTTTTTTACTAATACTGCTACTATACTTTACCTAAATCTATGAGGATGGCATGTTGGTGAGATGTCAGTTGCTTAAGAAGATCTTCATATGGCACATCATAATTTGGAAATTCTGTTTTATCAGGTGCATAATCAGAATCTAAAGAATATTTCTCAGCGAAGTATAACCATACTTCGCCACGCCGTTGTTTGGGGATACCTAAAACAAAATAAAAAAATCTAAATTGATTCCTACTTTTTTCATTTCATTCTAGCTCTCTAATACTGCAACTGAAAAATATATTTTTTTTGTAAAGTTTGCTAACTGTTTCTTTTAATATATCTTTATTATAAAACCTTCTAGCCCCACTTATTCAACATATCAATTATTAACCAATGTACTTTTATAGTTTAACTTTATTCTTCAAGAAGAAAATAATATAAAGAATTATAAATACAAAAAATATGAGGATAGAGGATTATAAAATGTCTTGGGTTATATGCTGAAATATACAGAGTATCATGCATGCCCTCCCTAGTCAGGGAACATAACAGATTTAAACTAAATAAAAAAATAGCTTAAGTAATTTAAGAAATTCCACTGACTATATCATTGATTACTAATATAAATTTAAAAAATATAGTTCACTTAATAATAAAATAAAATTGAAAATTAAGTACCATTTTTAAGTATACTGCACTTTTCAGCTTCTTCTAATGCTCTGTCATCTTCTAATATTTTATCCCAAACATCCAGAGGCTTCATGGAACCAATCTCATCATACTCTAATTTTATTCTCTTTAAAGTAGCTTCTTCTTGGCGAGCTGAAATAATACATATGACTTTGATATAATTTAGAAAAAATAAATTGAGGAACAGATTCAGACACAAAATGATGTGGTTGACAGTATTCCTCTTTCTCTCACTTTTTTCAACCAAATAGATATCACAATTTTCATACTTAATGATTTTATTTTAACACTAACCTTTAATTTTTTAATGGAAATTAATTTAATAGAATGATTAGCCAATGCAATATCTATATATTCTAAAAGCTGAATTTTCTGTTTAAACATGTGAGCCACCATTAGGGTAATGGGTTATGTTTCTAGAATATAAAAATATTACACTGAATCCATCATCCTGATTATTTATTCTTTCATGTAGATCACAGTCGATGATCATACATTAAAAATTAATTTAATTATTAAATAATTAAAATTCATTTTTTTTTTTACAATATCTATTAATGTAAATATAATAAATAAATTTTACAACACAATAGGAAAACTTTAAAAAGATATGACTAAATTTACACTGGTGAATTTTTGTAATTATTTAAAAATACATTTTCTAACAACTGTAACTTTCAACAATTTAAGTAAATACCTGTAAGTTGCGCATTTTCTTTTTCCATCCGAATCAATAGAACTTGCTGGTTGATAGCTTTTTTCCATAATTCTCTATAAAACTGTCGGTCTCTTCTCCTTTTTTTATTTTCTGACTCTGTAATAAAAATATATATCATATAAAACTTGCAAGTAATTCATTAAAAAAATTAAGCCTAAAATAATACAAACAATTATATATAATAAAACATTTCCAGCGATATAAAAATTTAAATTGATTGAAAATAATGAGAAAATTAACTAGATGGTATCCTTTCAATGATGAAAAGTTAATATTCATTTTTTATAAGCACCGTAGAGTTATCTCATTAGAATTATAATAATTTTTGTGGCAAATAAATTATTTCTTCAGTTATATGGATTCAGTCTGTTGACTATAATTTTACCTGCTTAAAAATGTTTGCGTTGAATCATTGTACCATATTAAATCAATTCTACTGAGTTATATTAATAAAATATATATTTTAGAATAGAAAGTTATTCAACAATATGATTGGTAACAAAATATATAAGGTAGTCAATCTGTACCCCAGAGGTATAGGACACCATGTTACAATTTTGTATTTGGTCAGGAGAACCAATTTTCCATAACTATTAAAATTTGTTTCTTGGTTACTTATAGAACCCAAATTGTTATAGAAAGAAAATTGTTCACATTGTCATTGTCGGTGATGAGTAATTGGAAGTATTGATCATAGTATTTATTTATGAGAATTTGCCTAAAATATTACCCATTTTGTATACATGGTGTCCTTTAACTCGGAGGCAAAGAAGTCTAAGCAAACAATTTTATTTTTAATGAATTTTAAAAATATATATAAGCTAAATAAAATACCTTTCTGTAAAGCTTTGTTGGGTGTAACAACATTATTAAAAATAGCTTGTCGCCACGATCTAGGCCTTAAATCATCATGGGGGGTCTTTGGTGTTGATTTTCCCAATTTCATAAAACTGCAGGAAATTAAAATCAATTCAAAATTTAATTTAGACAGTGCTTATTAATAAATAAACAAATCATTTAACAAGAGTAATGACAATTTAATTAGACTAAAATACTTGCATATTCTTCATGGAGCCAGGGGTTCCAGGTTCCTCAGAGCTGTCAATTTCAGAGATTGATTTTATTGGAGAATCTACTCCCAAATCCTACAATTTAAATATTAAAATAATTATATAGCTATATGCAATTAAGAGCTAAGGATATTTATCATACAAGATGATTTTTAAGAGTAACTGAAAGAATGATTATAAGGGAGATATTATTATGCCTTTTTCCTACTTTGTTATCTCTCATCTACATATCCCTCTTCCTTTTTTTATTGTTATCACTTCCCTATTTATTTGGAGGCTAATTTACATTTTGCATCATGCTTATATTATTTAAAATCTCACTTTGTTTTCTTTTTGCCAAAATAATTTTATTATTAATTCATTATATTTAATCTGATATTTTTTGTAAAGATTGTATATTATTTTTCTTAGTTCTGACTGAAAAGCAACTACTTCCTCTTTAAAACAGTTCAATGATACATACTAAACAAACATCAATCTCTCAGGCTAGTAGATAAACTTTCATAAAAATTATGTGATGCTAAATTCTTTGAAGTTGTTTATATGTTTGAATTAACTTCCCGAAAAACCATCAAAGAAACTACAATATGATATAACAATTAAAAATTACCAATTTTTTTCATTTGTCACATAATATAGTCTAATATTACAAACCCTTATTGTGGCATTAGGTGGGAGAGACATAGAATGGCTAAAATCATCTCTGCTGCCTTTCCTTTTCAACAGCTGATCGAAGCTACTCGTCAATGATCTTTTTGCTTTCATAAATATAGCATTCCCCCCCAAATAGTGACTTAAGAATTCATGCCTAGAACAAAGTATAAAAAAATCAATATTTTATAAATATGTATAACAATCATGGGTTATTTTTTTTGTTTTTAAACTTAGGTACACAGTGTGTTATTGTCTGAATAGCCATAGCAGGATAAAATTATGTTAAATGGAAAAACAAACAAATAACAAATTGACATACACACAGTGATATTTAAAAATGCTGTAACATAATAAGATATTTAAGAAATACTTATGGTGAAAGAACTCAAGAAAATGAAAACGATACAAAAAAGAAATAGGATTTGGGATCTTTTTGGTTACTTTTTATAGTTATTTATGATTTAAAAAACAAAACAAAATACAGTACATGTGACTCTCACTGTAACATTATCCATTAGTTAAAGCAGTTAAATAATAATAAAGTTAATAAATAATAATATATGAAATGAAAAATAATTATATATAAAATAAAAACAAATATTTTAACCTTGTTTCGATTGTATCGTGAACATGCCTCGCTTGCTTTGCTTCACAATGAGCTCTCAGAAGCATCATGGTAATTTCTAACGATTCAGCCGAGCCGACACCTCCCCCTTCCAGTTTTGTTCTCACGATAGCGGCCTCATCTTGCGGTAACGATTCAAGCCTTTTCATAACCACGTCTCTTCCGCTATTCGGGCCAGCCTGCTCAATATCAGTGCAAAGCCTATGATACCACACCATAGGGCATGTCTCACAAGAGATGACACTTGTCTTCCTTTCACTGACTGAAGCCTGGCTGATAGCTGTATTAATGAATAAAATAAGTTTCAAATTATGTTTATTTTGAATAATTTTTTTTTTAATAACCTAAAACAGAAGTAAAAAAATAATCAAATTTCTTTTTATTAAATTATAATTTTTAAACAAGGAAAAGTTTAAGTAATTTTTTTTCCATTTGTTTTAACTATTTTATATAGTTTTTGTAATTAACAAATTACCAAACATCTAAACTAAACTTTTTAAATCCAAAGCTCCAAAGGAGTTAGTGACTGACTACTTTAATTTTAAAATAATCAGTTAACAAAACATGAGATTATAAACTAATGAAATACCTGCAACAATATCCTCTGCAACAGCTGGTGACTGACATTTGAAAACATAACCCACATAATTTGGGTTGTTGTCGGTAGAAGGTTCTTTGGCAATAAATGCTAAATGTGAAGTATGCCTCACACCCTAAAAGTATGAAAGTTATATAACCAATATAAATTTAATATTATTGGGTCAGAAAACTAAAACTAAATTTATTATTATGAAATCTTTGTGCTCTATGGTGCTTCTTTGTTTCGTAGTCAACCAATACTTATTGTGTAAAAATTATGACAGGTGAAATTATGACCTGTTTCTTTCTTATCCCTTCTACTTCGGTTATTAACATTGTTTTGAAATTATTGACTGTGTTTCTTTATGATAAGTGCCCTCACTGCAATCCTTAACCACAACAAAAGACTATTCTCAGAAAGAACCTAAATACAATTAGAACCCACTCAATCAAAGAACAGATAGGCAAAACATATTCCTAGCCTACTATCAAATATTCAATTTATTTAAAAAAATCTTAATTCCCAACTTGTTATCATTGTTTTATTTTTTTAAATATATCTTAATGTTATATCCCTTAACTTCTGTGGTAAATATGCCCCATTTATAAAACAAATATATTTTTTGAACATCCACTTATCTATTGCTCCCTTAAACATATTATTTTTTTAAATATATAAACTTTAAATAAAAATATATATATAAAAAAAACAATTATTGAAGTGTGTGAAGGGCTGAAGAAATGAGGAGGGAGTGAATCTGAAAAGTGAAGAACAGTTCTTGACTCTAAACAAAAAACTATTGTTCCAAACTGAAAACAGCAAAAGCTTTTATTTTATTCTCCCACCTGTCACAAGTTAAATTTCCAGCAAAATCAAATACTCCAATTGAAACCAGCCATAGGACATTGATAGAAACTAAAGACTCAAGGGACAAATTATTTCAAGCCCCTGTAAAATTTTGAAAAACTGGTTGTTGAACTATTCGCATACATTTATTAAAAAAGAAGACATAGTTAATAATTATCTTTAGCCTAAATGATATACCACATTTTTTAAATATATTACGTATAATTTGAGAATTACCTGGAGCGAGCAACTAATATCTCGAAGATATTTGTGAAGAAGAACTTGCTTTCTGTCAGGAGAAATCAGTCGTAAATCACTTCTGCCAACATGGAAAACCATCGTCCTGTTGTGTTCATGGTTTACATTTTCTTTTGAACCCTAATCATTAAAATGCACATTAAAAAAAATGTTTTGATTTAAAAAAAAAAAAATTAAAATATACATGGGTGGTTGAATAGTTTCACTCACTGGCAACAAATATTCTTTCCCTTGAATAAATTATGATACAGTTGATAACTGTTATTAATTAATTATGTTATTAATTATTTTGAACTTAAATTTGACATACAAGTTGGTTATGTTTGACAATGTTCAAAATGATTAAGCAAATTCCTAGACAATATAACTTCAGGAAAAATCATTGTAAATCTAACTACATCAGAAATTATACTTGGTATAATGGTATAATTTATACTTAGGATAATCAAATTATTGACACATATTCAGATTTCTGTTATAGCCTACCTCTAAGTAGTTGGAAAATCATTTGAACCACAAAAATCTATTCACATTTGTTTTATAGATACAATAGTAAAAGCAGCTGTAAACTCTCTTACACAGGAGGGGTCAAGTGCAATCTCCAAAGCGAGAGCAACAGCGACATTATGAGACCACAGCTTCCACATTTACGAACTAGATGCTATGCTTTAATTAAATTCCTTAAAAATAGGAAACCATTATGAGTTAGAAACCAAATAGAAAATTACCAAAAATTCTTGTTTCTTTAACAAAGGAATAACAGTTCCCAATGAACCAGATCTGCGTCTTGCAAGGACATCTTTCCTAAAAAAAAAATCATATTAGGGACACTGAATATTTTAACTAGGTGATAGTATTTTATTGTGGTTCATGAATAAGTATTTATAAGTTAAGTCAAATTGACTTGACAGCTAATAAAAAATACAAGTACTATCAGGATCAGAAAAAAATTATACATCATCCGAAGGAAAGGTAAGAAGTTTTTGCAAATTTACAAATCACTGTATTTAATTTCAATTTACAATCAATGAAAAAATTAAATGTTAGAAATTGTTAGAGAGTGTGATCAATGAATTTTGTATAAAACAGTAAAACTTAATTACAATGTGCCAAAGTTTCGGCCTAATTTTTAGGCCAGCATCAGGGCTGGATAAAAATGAAAAGAATTTTTTCTCTGACCTGATGACAGCCTAAACTAAAGACCAAAATGTTAGCACAAAATAAATAAATGTTTTCTTATTTGTGTAAAATTCATTTTCTACACCTCCGACCATTGCCAACATTGCTCAAGATACGGTCAACCATTTCCTCATCAATATGAAAACATTAAATATGATTTAAACAACTAAAAATAAGATTGAAGAGAATATTTACTGGCTTATCATATCTGATTACACCATTCTTTAATGAATAGGAAAATTATGTCTTCTGAAGATTTTCATTTACCAAATATTGATTTAAATATTTTATTACCTTAAAAATAAAGTATTATTCTTATTGTAAATAGCTTAAGATTAATGAAAAATCAATAAATTAATAAAATTTCTATGAATAGTGCCTGGTTAAGTATTTTGATCTAATAGACAGTAATCCCTATAATTTAATATCACATGCCTAACCTATTAAAACTGAAACTATAACAAATTTATTAAATAAAATTACAATAAAAAATAATATGACTAATCCCTAAGTATAGGATTGAACATAACTACATACTCTACTTTATCAGGTGTTGAAGGTTCTTCTGATGGCAGAGTTTCAGTGGAAGAATAAGCAATTTTCTTATCAATACCATTCAATAGTTTTCCTTCATCCTAAAAATACAAAACTGTTCGTGTACATTTAATACCCAAACATACCATTGTAGCAATTGTGTTATATGCTAATTCTCAATAAGGATACATCTACAGTCTCTGTGAATAAGTGATGAGTGATTAAGATGAATATTCCCCATAATGAATTTCTTGTCCTCAGGAAAGCGGATTCCTGTTATTTTCAAAGTGAAAAGGGGTTTAAGTCAGGCATTGATTGAAAATGGAGTTATTGCTTATATTGCAACTTCATTTCAAGCCAAACAAAAAAAACACAACTAGATTCAGCTTCCCACAATACAATTAACTTACTGGACAAAAATCGACTTAACCACTTATTCAGAAAATAATTACTGTTACATAAAAATGATTCAACTAACTTTATTAAACTATAAACAATTATAAATAAATATAAATTTATAATTGCCTTTTATGGTTACAAAATTATACATAATATAATTTTATTACAAATGGTGAATATATTTACAGTAACTTCTTAAGATAGGCTATTAAAATTTAAGGAAAGTTAGAAATACTCAAAATTTCACCCAACTTATATCGGTGAAACTGATGAAATGAAAAATTATAAATAATTTGTATAAAAATTAAATAGACAGACAACAAAGAACCGCAAAAATAACAAAACAAAAATATCCTTTCAATGGTAAAATTGAGTATTATGAATAACATAATCAATTGAGGGATGAGTCATACAAAAAAAAATCTCAAAATGTTGAAAGATGATCAGGAATATGTTTAAGTAAGGAGAGGTTCATAAAATGTCGCACTCATAGAAAATTCGTTAACAGTAATTATAATTTTTAAAAATATATAAAAATTAATCTATTAATTTAAAAGAATAAATAAATAAGGTAAAAGAATAACTTAAAATGACACATCTAATTTTCATCAGATCGGGAAACCAATTGAGCTAATCACTTAAAATTCAAAACAGGTAGTAAAAAAAAAAGCAAATCAACTCCTCAACTGTTGGGAAATCATGAAAACATTAATTTACATGGAAACAATGATTTTTTAATTGTTACCTATTAATAGGAATCATCTAAGGAAATAATAAAATACAAATAGATATCTTAATTTAAAATTCAGATTACCTGTGCTAGTGTTTCTTTTTCCTTTCTATACTTTTCAAATATTTTAAACTTATCTAGTGCTTCATCAATAAAACTATCAGGTACTTTTTTATGGGAGACCTTAATTCTACCAATATACAAAACCTGAAAGAAAAAAACAAAAGAATAAATAAATCAAAACTTCATAGATATGTAAAGACACATTATATTTATTTTATGAATAATAGAGATTTGTATTATTTTGTTCATTAACTTGGTAATATGCAATTGGATATTGAATACATTTTTTTTTCTTTTTAGTAGAAACAGTCACTGTTTTATTTAATCAACTAATTTTAACTGAATACTGATTTTAAAACCTATTTAATATCAACTTACTTCAAAAAAGTGTGAAGAGGATGGAGAGATTTCAGGGCAAAGAGTCATTGGCGTTTTCACCCGATGTGATAATTCTTTCATGGATGTCATTAGATCCAATACCTAAAAAAAAGAAGCTTGTATGAGAAAAATAAAAATTATTTTGGTAAATGATAAATATGATGCACAAAAAACTTGTTTTTTTGAAATCCTTGAACCAAGTAAAAGATGTATATTGCACATAACTTATTGTATAGTATCAGGACTTCATAAATAATAATTAACAAGGGCTTATTATTCCTCGGGGACAATAAAATTGTATCAATTCCCTAATTTGTAATTTTAGAATAATTCATTTCATAATTATTCCATATAGCAATTATTTTTTTCACAACTCCTAGGACCCATGGACCAACTTCGATTGATTAACTAACTTAAAGGCACTGAAATTTGTCTTCCTTATGACCATAAGTATAATCTATGGCTAATGTGTCTTTTCAAGTGATTTGCAAAAGAAATATTCATTCTGTAATATTTTTTTCTTTCTTGTTCCCTGGAAAGAAGTGCATGTGTGGTTGGTAAAACGGCTTACAGGAGAACACTTGTATTTTTCATAAAAAAACGTTTAGAGCTGATATTAATTTGTTTGATTTTTATACATTTTTTCATTTGTTTCTACATAAGCAACCAGTCGCATCAATATATTCAAACATTCACTATATTTATAAAATCGCCAGTGATCTATTAGTCATTTACTTCTGAGAGGTCTCTCTTTTTGACTCCTCCTTAGATCCTCTACTTGAACATCAATACAGACATAAGTTTGTAAGCTTACACGAGAGTCTGCTTCTAAAGGCTATGGCTCCGAAAGTTTGACACTGACAAGAGCACAAAAATCCTATCTCCTTCAATTTGAATGAAGCATCATGAAAAGAACATTTAATCACTTACAAAAGAATGGTATATATAGAATCAGGACCAACTTAGAGCAAAGGGAGATATAAAAAAAACCCTAATGTTAGGATAATCAAAAGAAGGGTAGGGTTCGGAGGGCTATTACAATGATGACACCAAACCAGATACTTCGAATGATTATGGAGGAAAAATATATACCACCAGTGAATAGACCCAAGCTGCGATAGATAGATGGTATGGCAACCGATGCAAGATCCATCCATTTATTCCTAACTGGAGGGCAGCATCACCCAACAGAGGAGGCCTTGACACTCCAAGAGTTGAAGTTGAATGAAAGAAGATGTATGTGGAGATCTATGTACATCCTACAGACGTACCCAATGCCCATGGATTGGAAAAATGGCTATGTAGTATTTTGTTTTTGTTTTTTTTACTGATGTATGATTAGTGCTTTGGATACCATTAGATATCTTCATCCAGATTTGTTTATCACATTTTTCGTATTGACTAAAATGTTTTGAAATTTAAATTAAAGACAAGACACAATATAACACCTCAAGCGTTTCATTTAAAAGATTCGCAAATAGGACGCTAGTTTTGACTAAAGGTCTAAGTATGTGTTATAGGCATACTGTGTGTTTTTAAGTGGAGTATTCCTCACACATACACAATACAAATAATTACATGGATTATAATTTACCTTCAATAATTATTAGTTGTTATAAGCAGTATGGAAAAGAAAATGGTTCGGGTGGAAATTAAAAAAAAAAATCTTAGTAATAGTGATAAACTATTTTTCAGAAACCGATGTTTTGATCCATATAGCAGGTCTTCTTCAGGGTTTGTGACGTCACAAGTACAGGGGTGAAACTAAATAATAACACTGATTATTTAGTTTCACGATTAAAGCTTACCATAAACGCAAACAGATAAAAATAAAATGGCACAAATGAAATATTCTACAGATATCTATACATTAAAGTACGCCCTTTCTTAGAAGGGCGTGAGACAGGAATTATAATTCCTATTAATATGAAGATAATTATCTTCATATTTTAAGCGCAACAAGGGCTACTCCATTAATTGGAAACTCTTCATAGTTCAAAATATGAATTTTTGAAGTCGTACATTTATTCTACAACAGGTGCGATATGTATTATTTTGATACTTCGATTGTGGTTCTATGAACTCGGGGGCAAGTCAGATTCCCGATCAATAAATGAAAGACCTTCGATTCCAATTGAGATGTAAGTAGTAAGGGGATGAGACGCATTGCCTCCTTGTTTTTGGAAAGTAGTAAATATATTTGGGAGGCCTTTTCCCCACGCGGGATGTATATCCCAAGCCATATATGTATGTAGGTATACACTGAATATTATAAAAAAAAAGAAAGAATAATAGTTCAATTTTAGAATTTAACAAGGTATTACCTCTTTATGCAATGCACATTCGTGAAAAGTGCTTCATTCTGATAAATTCGTCATAACTTGGAAATAAAAAAATAAATAAACGATTGTTCATACACTCATTTCAAGATAAAAATATTTTCGAATTTTATTCTCCTTTATTATCAGTTAATAAAAATTGTAATTTGAATTTTGTTTAAGTCGTCAATATCATTACTTCAAACTATAAAATTGCTATAACGGTAATTTTAAAGATGTGGGAGTATCTTCCAAAACCTTTTGGTTTTCGTATCCAACAATAGTTGTGTCTAACAAGAATTTAATTAGAACAAATATTTTCTAATTTTATTCTTTTTTTATTATCAATTTAAAAAAAATTGTTATTCTAATTTTAATTAAATAAAGAATATCTTTACTTTCCCTTGCAATTGTCAGATTTTTCGATCTGCAGTTGCTTGTTTTTTAAAACAATTTTAGGGAGTGGAGTATCTCAGTGAGTAGAGAGCTGAGTCACTGTACTTAAGGTTTCGAAGTCAAATTAAATTATTCAATCTATCAACAGCTCCATTAATTCAATCTATAAAATCATCTCCCTGCAGAATTGTGATCCTAGAAACAGTGCAGTCTCTACCATGCTCTGAACCCAAGATCCTTTAAGGATGTAGTGGTACAGGTTTTTTTTTAATAACTTGTTTTTAAGATACTAAAATTTTTATGTAGTATTTTTTTGCTTGGATGTGGTATTTGAAGAATCGGAACGTAGTTATGTACAAATAAGACGCATTTCTACTTATGTTTATCTACCATGTATTAAGAAAAAAAAAGTGTTGATGCTTCAATAGACTCACGCGGTGACCAAGGCCGGATTCAGCTGCCAACTGGGACACATATACACACTTGGCTAAAGGTGACTGCCATTGCGAGTTCGAACGGTTCTCGGGATAGATCTTTTGTCTCTTCTTCACAGGGAGTCGTTTTGTATAACCTCGATAATCTGATTAGGCGGAACAAATCGAGCATTTGCAGAGGCAGAGCAATCTGATAATATTATAATCTATGTAAGGAAAGTCCGTTAAATCCGCCAACTTAATATTAATTGGAGGGAATAGGTCAAAGAATTAATTAAAATTACAACTAATTCAAGAGCTTTCAATAAAATGATAATACATCTGTAAGGATGCAATCGGAAACTTCACAAATCAAAGCTTAAGTTTCTAAAACCCTGAAAAAACTAACCAGTCGTTTTGTAAATTTCAGGCATCATCAGGAAATACTCCAAAAAAAAATCACACTAAAGAAGACAAAGTACAGCACATCTCACATCAACAGGCTTTTCACAAAGAGACAGCAACCTTGCTCCACGACGTTCCACAAACAACTGTGATCTAATTTTTATGAATATTCCGATGATACCTGAATTGGCGAAACGTTGACTAGTTTGTGTTTCCAGTATTTTCGAGATTTGAAGCATTGCTATTGGGGATTTTTCTGTTTCATTCTATATTATAATTTATTTATTATATACGACCATATGAAATTCGATGATTAAAATAATTCGACTTGGGGGTGAAATCAAAATAGCACTAAAAAAGATTTTCTACATTAGAAATTATTTTGTACTTTTTTGATTTGTTATTCATTTTAGGTGGTTATGATATCTTCGATACAGATGCAAAGTATGCAATGTGAAAAACACATTTTTCGTTTTTGATCTCTAGCGTTTGCTATAGGGTTGATAATAGATGTAAAATTCACATAGAGTCATCTGTAAGGCACAAAAACAACGTATAATGAATGACATGAGTAAAATACGCATGACAAATGAACCTTGCAACAGTTTTTTCACTCTCCTGAAAATTGGCGTTTTTCACTTTCGTAACTTAGCATTTGTATCGAAGATATGGATAACATGAATTTAAATTATTCAGTTTATTTTTTTAAATAAAAAAAAATATTCAGTCTCAAATTTTACAATGTCAAAGAGATATAACAAATCATCATTTTGATTAATAAATAATGAATTATCTGCATGAAATGGCATTATTTAAGAATAATTTTCCTAAACATTAATGCATTGGATTAGCCATAGCAGCATACAGTGGGGTTAAACGAATAAACAAAAATAATCTTTTTATTTTGAAGAGAAAAGATTCGCCCTGGCCGGGATTCGAACCCAGGTCGTCCGCCTCTCCGTGGCAGCGCCTTTACCAATTGAGCTACCAGGGGTTGACTCAAAGTCAGGACAAATCCGTTCTCTTCACCGATACCATATCCCCGTGTTCTCGCAATTTTGCGATCTATACACGAGGAGAATGTTCATTGAACATTAATTTAATTAGGATCTTGTTGACTTACGCCATTAGATTATTTATAATTTTTTATTAGTTGTTTTAATTTTTAAATATTTTTAAAAATAATCTTAATTAGTTCATATATCATTTTCTAGAATATGATATTAAAAAATCGAATGAAAAAAAATCCGTCTGTTTTCTATTGTAATCTTGCTTTGTCGTGAGAATGAGCTCGAATAGTGTTCAAATTAAACATTCTGATGAGCAGTCATTGCAGTTTAAGGACGAAATTATTCTTTCAATGGGAAATTTACAAAATTTAGTTAATAACAATTTCAATGCTTATGTTGATTTCAGTAGACAAGCAGACTAAATTCTCGCAAAATGAATAAGTGATGTAAGTCTTGAATAAGTGATCTGCTGTTCTTTCGTAGTTGTTGTGACTTATACGATTGTTCGATCTGCACGCATTTGATTTTTGTTTCGGTTAAACAACAGATAAAACACTGACTGGTTGGTTGTTTAGTGATACTCTACAGACCTAAGACATATTTTTGGAATCTTCCAAATCCAAAGCAGATGCGAAATCAACTTGTCTTTCTTTCACAAATAATTGATACTTGCTCATTAACGTGAACTGTTACTCATCATTTAGGAATAGTTTTGACCTACACCCGTTTTGCTTTTAAGATAAAATGATGTGGGTTGAGTTCGCACTTTATTTTACGAAGTACAATTTTACGTAATATAATACATATTTGAAGCTTAATAAAATATATTAAATTTTAAATAAGCAGATAATATATATTTTTGACGACACACCGCCCCTTGTTGAAGAAACGTTAATGTCCTTGAAGATCCCTTGAAGGACAACAAAAAAACCTACGGAAAATATATTTTCCTTCAAGATCACTTAATTCAGAGAAGTACTAAAATAAATTTTCTAAACCAGTGGTTGACCTTAGACCAGTAGAATATAAAAAAATACCGGAAATTCAAATTAGATCATTCCTTCGAATATTTGATGAAGCAATAATTTATAGGATACCAATAATAAGAGATCAACTTTATTAATTGTATTTAAATTATAATAAATTTTTTATATATTATTGGGAAGGACACCTACGTGAAATCACGCTGTTGTCCTTCGAGTTTAACCAAAGGTTCCCATTAATTATCACTAAGTACAATAAAGGATAGATAAAGTGATATGAGATAATAACATAAAAAATGTAGCTGAAATAAGCCTAATGGGGTCACATGTGGTCTAGTGCTTAGCATAACAACCTTCAATGCCCAAGATCGCGGGTTCGCAATCCGGTAGGTGGCCTAGGATTTTTTAAAGGGAGTAAAAAATCATTGGTTATGCCGTCCTTCGGGAGGGGCATTAAACGGAGGTCCCGAGCCTGTTCGATGTCATTTCTTTAAAAAGTTTTTGGTTATGCCGTCCTTCGAAAAGGACGTAAAATAGCGGCATGAGCCTGTGCAGTGTTAGCTAGAGCACCATAAAGTAACTTTATTTGTATATAAATATATAAACAAACAATAGGCCTAAAAGAAAATATAGTTATTATCAGTTGGAATATAGTGAGTATTAGCGTTATAAATCTGAATTACCAAAATCCAAAGACTTGGGTTCGGATACCAGATACAGTTTCTAAGCCAACGGATACGCTGTAAGGTGATTAGGCCAAGACTACGCTCAACCACCAGGTTAAGGAGAAATAATTTTATAGAGGTTGAATGAGCCCTAGAAGGGTCTGCAGATCTGGCTGTCAACAGAATATATATTTTTTCTGCCACAGCCTTCTTTCCACTCGGGAATTTCAGCGTTCTACACACTAAGCTATCCCATCTCCTTTTAAAAACTAAAAGCTACTAAGTTAAGAAAAAATAAAGACTAGTGTCAAGTGTGATCCTACTACAATAGCCCTGAAGAAGACCTGCAATGTGGGTCGAAACGTCGGCTTCCAAATAAACAGTTCTCCCTATATAAGAGAATTTGTTGACCTCTACACCGACCATTTTCTTCCTCAAAAAATAAATACTTTTACTGGAGACTTCTTTAAGATTTTTTGCAGACGTACATAAATAAATAAGGGATAAAAATAGAAATTGATAAGATAAGAAACGTGTATGCAGGTAACTGGGAAGGAGACGGCGAGGACTGGGCAGATCTGGGTCAATGCTAGCCCGCCCCTACTGCCTGCCACCAGGAACAACCTCGTCCGGCAGCAGTTGCCCAACTTAATGTCTACTTCGGCCACCAACTCGGCCAGGGCCTTGAGAGTATACTCAACCGAACTTTTAATTATAAAACACGAAATAGCTATTTGATTCTAGGATGGCTTCCGGTCATAAACACTAAGGACGGAACTACTTCCGGGTGAAGAACACGCAAGTACCTACCTCCATAAGGAGACGATAGGAAAGGTCGTGCTGATAATATACTCTTTGTTTGCATCCTTAGTTTTTTCAGCTTTCACTACTTCCTGAAAACACAAGCGCAGTACAAAGCAACTTCCGGAAAAGCTTCAGACATAGTATCATTGAATGTTGGTCTAGTGAAAGTTAGTAGAACAGTATAGCAATCATTAAGGGAAAATGGGATTTTATAGCATTTTTTTTTCTTACTGAACTATGTAAATTTCAAAAGCAGGATGAAAGTTCATGTTATTCTATTTTTATTTTAATGAACCTTGACAAACGATTGACTTGGAATCCTTATACTAGACTGAAACGACAAGAAACAGCTCGCCGTTTCAGGCAACTTAAACATTTACTAGACAAACTCTCTAAGCTCTCAATTAATTACAAAAGACTCATATGCATGACATTAGACCCGTCTGGACTTCAAATTCCTCTCGTATTCAATCCTTACAATCCAAAATCCTTCATAAAATCCTCAATGCTCCTTACTGTGTTATGAACAAAGTAATCCCTAATTACCTTAATGTTCCATTTGTTGCTGATTTGGGCCGAATCCGATATCAATGACAACTTTATTCCCACTCAAACCCACTTAGTTCAACCCTAGCAACCTCCACCCTTGTTTCAAACGCACTTGTTTCAAACCTAGCAGCCTCTTCAATTCCTGATAATTCTCCGAGGCGTCTGAAAAGAAGATGGCCTCGAGATCTTTGAAGTTGAACTTGTTATTTGAATACTACCACTGGGTAATTTCTCTAGTTGTCTTTATTCATGCAAATATGTGTCATTCCTGCCATCTACTTGTATTGTTATAATACAGTTGTAAATTTTAATGAATAAATTATTTTTTTTTTAAAGTTTTAATAAAACATCATTTTTTGTGAAGGAGCTCTCTGTGTTTTTATTGTTTTTTCTCCAGTTATATGTTGAATATAACTACGACAACTTTGGGACTACCTTGTAGGAGATAGTGTCCTAAAAAGTAGATTGGTACAGTATCGGAGGATATCAACTAATTTGATAAGCTTCTGTTTGATGAAGAGGAAGAGGGGTAATTCAATTTGTAGAACGCTGAGTTGTGCTGATGATCTTGGTTACATATCCTGCTGAGACAGATAAATTATTTAATCTGTAAACAGCCTGGGATGGATCGTATAGGATCAAGGAACCCTCCAGGAGCTCACCCAGCCTTAATTGGTACCCTTAATTGGGGGAGGATAACCGATGTCCTAGAAACACTACAGCCTCTACCACGAACTAAAGCTGAAACTCTTCATGGGTCATACTGGTACAGGTTTTTATTTTGTTTTAACATAAGAAACTTTTATTAACGGATCTGAATGAACATTTGTACTTTTTCTATCAATTCTCAGTTCCAAGAATTTCTGTTCTAAAGTTTCCGGGTTCAAATCCGGCTATGTCAGATAATTTATGTACTCTACTAATAGCCATAGATGGTCAAAGTGGTTTATACATACCTTCCTGGAGCTCATCCAGTCTTAATAAAATAGGAACCATTAATTGGGGGGAAATTTATTGGTCAAATTTAGAAAAATATTTCGGCCAAATCACATTCCTGCACAACCGTTTAGTTTCCTTTTTCTTCTTCTTATTTTTTTTTTTTTAGAAGACCATAATTAAGATCCTTTCATTCAATAAAATATATTTCTTGACTTAATATTGTATAAGTTTCCGGGAACCTTTTAAATAAAGAAATATTTTCCTGAGAATGTAAAAATTTCCCTCGAATGGGCAATGTGGAATACAATGATATGAAAATGGGGGATATTTAAATGTAAATAAAAAAATAATCTTAAATAACAAAAACTATTTATTTAAATCAATAGGTTTAAAGCCAGGATGAAGATCTGCAACGAGGTCCGAAATTATTGATATAAATAAATAAGTTGTCGAAACGTTGCATTTTAAAAATTAGTTTTCCTGATTGAAAACATTTTTATGACCTCCCGAACTAAATTATGCATAATAAAATGAAAGTAAACATAATAAATATTTGAGAAATTATACAAATGTTATTTGGCACATATTGTATTTGTGGTTATCTTTTTAAAACCTCCCCCAAGGGATACACGCGGAAGCGTGGATGGAAAAACATCCCAATCAAATAAAATTAACATGATGAATGAATGATTTGTGATAAAATATTTTTTTCCCGGAACGGCCTTAGAGACCACTCGAATATCTTTATTTTCACCTCTGTCATACCCCCTCTATCCTTCCTTCTTTCTTCCCACCTTTTCCTCATTCTTTCCTTCTTTCCTCGGTCCAAGTTTATCGCATCTATTTTTCCCATAAGGACCTTAATTTCTTTTAGCCCCTTCCCATAGTCATCAGTCTAGGTCTGTTATTTTCAGGTCTCTCAGTTTCTTCCTTCATCTGTTTGATGTAACCCCCAGCCCTCTTGTATCCTCTCATTTTATAGATTTCTCTATTTAATCTCTTTGGGTGCATCCTTATCATATGTCCGTAGAACCTTAATATTCTCATTGTTATGTCCGTTTCCAAATCATTCACTTCTTTGTATATTTCCTTATTAGGTCTCAACCTATAGCCTTTCCGTGTCTTCTTGGGGTCGTAAATTCTTCTTAGTATTCTTCTATCCCTAACATTTTCCTTAGGCTGGGGAGGGAAGCGGTCTTTTCGTGTGAAGCTCCTTTCATGATATTGTTATCATTATGGACTGTTTTTTTTTTTGTTTTCAGAACCTCCTTTATTTTATGAAATTACAATTACATTATAGTAACTATTTGTTTAGCTTAATAAGTTACCTTAACCGGTCGAGTAAAATTTAACTTCTGAGAAACTGTTGGAAAATATTTTTTCTGCTCATTCGAAAATAAACCAACAACAAGGCATCAATAAAAGTATTTTTACTACCTTCTTTGTGAAGAAATATAAAATGAGGTAAGAAAATATCATTATGTAGCAGCAGTCATCCGGAAGAACTTCCAAAGAAAATTATACATCATTGTATTCTTGTACAAAGATGTCTACTTTTCCTGCAGTCAACATCTGAAATAGAGAGGTAGGGAACGGATATACTAACTGTTGTGTGCGGGAACATTTCTATGAAACTAATTCAGGAACATTTAAAGCAAACAAAGCGAAGGGCGACAGCGAACACTTTTATTGACGTATGTTAACAAGCCTTATGATTATCTTCATTTATAAAGCTACCCACTCACGGTTCGACTTTGTAAGAATGCCGAGGGAGCAGGGTAAAGCTCGGTATGTAGAGTGCTGAGTTGGTGAAGATACCGGGTTCGAATCCGGCTGGAGCTGATAAATTATTTAATCCGTCGATAAGAAAATAATGACTAGTTAATAATAATAATAATTAGTTCCCATAGAATTTTTTTAAGAGGTAATAAAATATCCTTGATTACGCCGTCCTTCGGAAGGTGCGTAGAATGAAGGCTCGAGTCTATACGGTATCAGGGCTCGTTAGAGATCCCTCTCTAATAAAAAATCTGGATAGGAAAAATTAGAAACTTCCACTTTAATTTAACCTTAAAAAGGAAGGCTCAACAGGTCTATCGCATAATATTCGTACAAAAATAGCCGAGGACTCCAGAAAATGGAAAGGGATAATACAAGATACCATGGATGAGTGGGATCGGTGGTTGTTGACAACCACACAAGGTCCAACGTTGAGGAAGTACTTTCCCACAGTCCTGTCACGGCTAGCTGCAAAATGGATTCTCCCGGATTACTGGATTTCGCAATTCCTCACTGGGCATGAAGGCTTTCAGGCCAAACTTCATGACACTCTATGTCCTAGCTGCGGCGTTCCGGAGTCTGCTGAACATATTTTCACAAACTGCACCGCCTTTTAAGAGGTACAAAGATTTGCTAAGGGGGACCGGATTTTACGTCCTCTCAGAGAATGAATTCCCTCAGCTAATGGCCCGAGACGATTACCCTTACTTCAAAGAGTTTGTTTAAGAGTGTAAATCGGAAGTGGGAACAACACTCTTATGGAATAAGAACCCATGGAAATGACCAGTAGGAGACTTAGTGAAAAACATTGAAAGTTAGAGTGAGAAGATTATAGACAGTTATTATTGTGTGATAATTTATATTTTGTAATGTCGTAAGGCATGGAAGTTTAAATAAACAAAAAACTTCCACTTTTCCATCGTAAAGATAGCCATAGTAGCAGAAATAGACGTTTGACGAAAAAAAAAATTAATGATAACAGAAAAAGAATATTTTAATGGATAAATTAAAAATAGATTTCCTTAAATCTAATAATATAAACAAAAAGGGCCTCTGGTATTGGAAGGTCTGTTGGGTAAAATATAAATTAAAGATGGGATTTTATTGTTCCCTGTTTTTTTTATTTTCCCCTCTCAAAGATTTAAATATAAAAAAAACATCGAAGTTATGCTGGGAATACGCCATTCTCAGGATCATGATTAACATTTACGTCTTTAGTTTTATTACGAATGTGATTTTTATACATGTAAAATCTTCATGGAAATTATAATTTACAATTATAAATTATAATCTAGAATTGCAGATGTATGCTATTTAAAACCGTGAGAGAAAAATTAAATAAGAAATACAATATAAATCATGAATTTTATTGTTTTCGGTTTCTTTCAATATCACATTTTTATTAAGTAGCCATTGTTATTTACTCTTTATAAATAATTATGAGAATGCCAACTATTATATTTCCAGCTAAGGACTTTACTTTTTCAAGAGATCTTTGAAAATGTTTACTACACCACGAACTTCAAACAATTAAATAAATCTTGATTGCACAATGCAACCTATCATTAATTAGTTTATATATATTAGTATGTGTATATATAATAACCTTTGAATAAAGATTAAAAATTACTGAAGCAAAAATTAAAGTTTCATTATATAAAACTTCATTAACATTCTAATCTGGCTGTAAAATATAAGTTATTTAATCCGTTTAGGGTGGACTCTTTGGGATCTACAACCTCTCCTGGGCCTTACCCAGCATCTAAAGAATGGGTACCCTTAATAACTTGGTGAAACGAAAGAAGAACTTGGCGGTTGAGCGTGTTCTCGGATACATCACCATTCTGCACAACTATTGTCCAAGAAAAATAACTTGATAATTTAGTATATTAAAATAACAATCAAGATTAGGCTATGGTCCCTTGCTACTCCAGAAACTATTTAAATTATTCTTACAAAAGAAATCTGGGCCCTCTCAATCTGCCTAGTTTAAGTGACAAGATTGGCAACAAGTAGATAAACACAGTTCGTATTCCTTCCCCATTAGTACGTCAGGCTCAAAACAAACAAATCGTAAATTATTAGTAAATGTGAGACACAAAACAATAACAAGACCCTGGACGAAAACTGCAAAACATTTCAATTGAGGCCTGTTATGGCAAATAGATTATATCCATTCTTTTTTTTTTGCGATTAAATCTCTGAGATTCCCTCTATATATGGCTAAAATGATTTGTTTCATTAACGGGTTAAAAAGCCCAAACAATTTCCCTGTTATGCTAAACCCGGCAAGTCCTTAGTTTGACAGTTCCGAACAAACATACACACCAAAAGTCACTTTGAGTCGAAAGTGAAGTTTCACTTTGCTCGACAAAAAGCAATGTTAAAAAAATGCATTAAAAATATATTATTCGAATGCATCACTTATGCCGTTCTTCCAGGAGATTCGAGGTCTTTTTTTCGGTTTCCTTCCCTGCAGTTATTTGTTCTTATGGATTAGATGAAGATAGTTAAACGATCCTCCAGTTTCCTTTTTTTAATAACATTCTGCAAACATATATAAGAACGTGCCAATTCTCCGTAGTTCATCACACTATACACCATAGTTTCACCTCTCTTAGGAAGCCACACAGTCAGAGTGCTCTATGGAATCACCCCTTTCACGTGACTTGGGATCAGTAGGGTAATAACCCATTTCCTCTTAAATTATTCACATCGCGAATAATAGATGAAGTAACCATATTTTGCAAAGAAAGTAGAAACAAACAAACGAAAAAATCAATGAAGCAAATATCATAAACTGATTTAGAGAAGAAAAGGTATTCAGGAAATGAATGAGAAATATTTATCAACCTACTGAATATTACTAAAAATAGTCTGTAAATAAACCTTAAGTCTCTCAAACACCGGTAAATAATTCAAATTGAGTTGCATTGTAATAGAAAAATGGAAGACCACTAACATGCAATGATGCAACCCCAGAAGATCTGTCAGTCGATAGTGAGTGACTCCAAGGCAATTAAAAAAATATCTTGACAATAAATTCTATCTATTTTCTCATTTTTTTATTGTACATTCTGTCCTGGCAACTACTATGGATTTTATTTCAAGACAAAGTCGTATGTTGCCTAGAATTAATTTCCCACCGACCTCGTCACGTTTGTTCTAGCTACTAACTAACAGTTTTACGTCTTTGAACCATATTGAGGCATCGAATACTGATATCGCTGGAAGATTCCAGATCTTCAACAACATGATATAAACTCTTTTCATTCTCTAATTTTAAGGTTAGCAATGAGTGCAAGAGCATTGACAACAGCGCCATTTTAATAGGATGATGACCGGAACTGAAAGAATCAACTTCCTCAATCATTGGGTAATCATCTAAAAGTGGTTCAATAGCAGTTGTCTTCCGCTTGCTCGGATTCAGGTTCTAGAAACTCATTAAACACCAATTTAAGCGACGATAAAACTTAACCTTCTCTGGGCCAATTTAACAGAAAAATTGACCATTTAAAGCAAGTTCAAACCGCCACAACTTGCTTTACACGGTCCATTTTTCTTTGATCATAACCGGCGTGAAATATTGAAAAAAGGTTCAAAACTGTTTTCTTGCTATCTCTGACCCAAAACTTTTTCTGCTGAGGGATACGCAGATCCGATACGAAAAATCCGATTCTGGGATGAAAAACGAACGCAAAATCAATAGTAGATGTTCTAAGCTGATTGAAATATTAATCCGACCACTTCTTGAATACAACTCATTCTTTTTTAAGAGGAAGAAAATGGTCCGGGTGGAGGTCAGAAAAAATCTCTTTAGTAAAGAGAAATTTTTATTTTAAAGGCAACATTTTGACCCACATTGCAGGTCTTCTTCAGGGCTAAATTTGTAAGATGAATATGAATTAAAATAATACATAGTGAAGAATAAAAGTATATATAGTCATATATGGATATGGGTGATAAATATATATATATACATAATTTCTGATCTCCACCGGACCATTTTCTTCCTCATATATATATAAGGTCAACTAATAACTCCTTCTGTTTTAGTTTAAACTTATAAACATTTTATCTATCCATTTATTTGCAACAGCCATGTTTCTGGATACCGACTACAAATCATGGCAATGAAAATTCCAACAGATCACCGTCGTAGTTACATGAATTTGCACTATCTTTAAGCAGTTTTTAGATGATGGGCGTTTTGCCAGCATTGTATTATGTGTTAGTTTTAAAGTGTAATAAGAGGTCGTTCTTCTAATTTGTTTAAATTTATTATTTTTTATGTTAGAGAGGAATTATTCCTATATCTCCAATTATTCTTTGGCATCATATTTTTTATCAATTTTCTTTTATTTTACTTATGTAACTCCCTAGGAGTCTATTATCATACATTTTTTATTTTATCTTTATTAAACTAAGTTTTCCATACTTATATGTCTCACTCTATATATTTATATCTTTTTCATTTCGTAACTTTCTGTTTAACTTGATTCCTCTCTTTGTATTTTGTTTGCATTATCACCTTTCTATACATCTATTCTGTAATCACCTTTATTCAAATATCCTTCACTTTTTTCGCTCAATTTTTCTATATCTCTATATTATTATTATAATTTTATTTTATTTTATTATATTCTTGGTACTGTTATGTATTTTTATAGTCATTTTTGTTTTTGTCTGTTTTTTTCTCATAGCCCTGAAGATGACCTACAAAGTAGGTCGAAACGTTGACACAAATAAAAAATAAGTTCCCACTTATTTATTGTGTAAATTTTTGACTGCACCCCCAACTATTTCTATCCTCCATTATAACTTTTTTTAAATCATCCCCGGTCTAAATTGTTTTAAATCCAATACTATAATATTAAAAAGAGAGAGTTGAAATGCTTATAAAAATAAAATTCAGAGAATAATAAAGAAAAAAATAAAATTGAGGCACGTAAAATTCAGAAGGGACGTAAAATAGTGATCCCGAGCACTTGTGGTGAGAAGTACTCGTTATATATCACAATCCTAATTATACCAGGATACGCAAAACTAAGGACTCCCACTGTAGCATCGCCTGATTAGCCATTGTAGCATATAGTAACGATAAATAAATAAACAATAAACAAAGACTTCGAGGAACCGGTATGATCAGCCTTTTATTATTTATCTCAGAACTTTATTTATAGGACTGGCAACAAACAATGGAAAAAAAAAATCTGTTGCGGTGTCGCATCACACAACTTTCACTCAGGCTACTTATAGTGAATTTTCTATTTAATTTCCATAAGAAATCCATTTATTTTTCATAGATAAATTTATTTTTAATTTAAAAATATACACTTAACCAGCTTCTACAAAGTGAGTAACATGAAATTGGTAAAAAATCAGGCAGTTGAGAGTGATCTCGACCAAATCATCTCCCTCCACAATCGTTGGCTAAGAACTGTACAGTCTCTTCAATGTACTGAGTATAAGTTATTATTTTGTTTAGTAAACTTATCTTATTGATATTATTACCTACAATAACTTCGACATATCTGTTTTTGTCGTTAGTTCCCATGCATTTATTAACTTCGACGGTTTTATAAACTAAAGATAATATTTTCTTTTTTCGATTTATTGTACTCGTTCACATGTAACCCATACACGTTTTCAATATGGGGAAATATTTTTCCTTTTTTCTTGATTAACTATCGAATTCGTTCACAGTTAAAGTTTATTCAAGAATGAGGGAGAGTAGATGTTTTTAAATAAGCAATATTAAGATATTTTAGAAGACATTTAAAAAAAATTGGTATTCCAGTCCCGTCATACCACCTTAATAAGGATAAAATCTGACCGATTTTGGACATCATTTAATATTTTATCAACGTATTGAGCCTGAGGATATTTAGATTAGTTGATTTGAGGAAAAAATTCATGAAGAATTATAGACTTTAGAGTTTCCTCTTGAAAACTAGCATTCAATTTTTTTACGTTTGCTACTACATACAATTTTACCTATAATTACGTAATAAAAACATGCGTAATTAAATGTGAAAAACTGTTAAAAATCCCAATAGATGTTAATTCTATTTCGATTGGTAAAAGACAACCTTCAACAAATGTCTCTATTGAAAAATCGGTAAAAAGTTCATGCCAGCAAAATAAATCAAATCAAACATTAGGTCGAGTACAAATACATTTGTGAATATTAGATATGAATTTCGGTAATTATCCCGCAGGCTGTCGCTTCGAGATGAGTCACAATAAGTGTTAACAGTTAATTTTTTTTATTTTTAGTATTTTCCAAAATTACAAGTTGTCCGTGAACTTTAGTTTCAACAAACATATATCATCTATAAATGTTTGTTAAAACTTTTATTTCTTGATGAAATAAATACTGAAATCTACTCTTTACCCATAATTACATTCTTTTTTCCATACTAAAGCTCATGATAACTTGTATTTTTATAAAATATTAAAAATGAAACAAATAAACAGTTAACAATTGTTGTAACTCAACACGACGTGACAACCTACGGAACAGATACCTGAACCTCTAATATTAAGTATCTGAAAGTTTCAATATTCCTTAATCAAATATATTGTCACCTCCTAAGGCCACAGAGAGTTGAGTTCCTGGTAGAGAGCACGAGGTTGGGAAGAATATCCTTCAGGCCTAACAATGACCCCAAGCTCTTGGAATCGCTAATGAACCCTGCCCTCCACAACAGGGGACACCGAACCATCTCCTTTGAGCATATATTACTTTACATTACCTTTAATCGACTGTAATCCTTAAATACAGGTAACCGAAAAGAAGTACGAGGGTGGTCTGAAAAGTTTCTGCCGAACATCGCCAAATTTCACCAAATGGCCCTAGACGACCGCCGAATTAAAGTGAGAGAGACAGCAGAGGTAATGGACATGTCAAAGGAAGAGCGTGTATGTTACATATAAAATCAACATTTAGATATGAGAAAGCTGTCCGCACGTTGGGTGCCGCATGAACATTTCCAACGCTCTGTTGGCGCATTTTAGGCGCAATAAATCCGAGTTTTGGCGCCGATTAATTACTATAGATGAAACTTGGATAAACCATCATACGTCCGAAAGAAAAATAGAGTCCAAACAGTGGAAAAAGGGGGAACCGGCTCCAGAAAAAGCAAAAACTGTTTTCTCGGCTGGAAAAGTGATGGCGACTGTTTTTTGGAATAGTCATGGAGTTATTTTAATCGATTATCTTCAAAAAGGAAAAACCATTACAGGGGCATACTACGCGTCATTACTTGACAAGCTGAAGGCAGAACTTGCGGAAAAACGGCCGCATTTGCAGAAAAAGAAAATCCTGTTTCACCAAGACGACGCACCGTCTCACACTTCAGCGGTTGCCATGACGAAAATCCACGAACTAAGGTTTGTACTGCTTGACCATCCGCCTTAGGCTACACCTACATTGGATCCGGTGTGATACGATGAGACGTCGCTAGCAAACCAAATGACTGAAATACATCGACAGTTATAACATTTGGTTCTTTAAATTTATAAAATTAAGATTATTCATTAATTATTTTTAATACATTTATATTTTACTATAATGTATAGTAAAATATGTATAATGTATACACCCCAGCATCGTATGTGATAGGATCACGACGCACCGATTCGGATCCAATGTAGGTGTAGCCTAACTCACCAGATCTAGCCCCAAGCGACTTCTTTTAGTTCCCTCATCTAAAAATTGCGCTCGGGGACAGAGATTTTCGTCAAATGAACAGGCAATCACCTATGGGAGAGTATTTTCCATATCAGTTCCCAGTTTAGGAAGAGCTTCATTAATCAGACTTCTTGATTGACTACGCACAGTATTAATAACTTGCACTGGAGTTTAGGAAAGATACTTTTGTGTAACAGATTAATTCTTAATATCAACTACTTCTGACTAACTCGGCGGCTTCCGAATTGTATAAATACAATAAACCCAAAGTTATAAGAACGAAGAGGAGGTGGGGCAGAATTGCGATTATACAAATGTCACTATGCTTTTTATTTTTCAAAGACACAATAATTCTGTTGACATATTCGAAAACGTAACCTCATGATGCTGCTAAGCGTCCCTGAACATTCCATTAAGCGCCTAGACGTCAGAGACCAATTTGTGATTGGTAGGGAGGGGGGGGGGGGGGGGGTCGAAGGCAAACTGAAATGTATTGCCGACCCCTTGACAGTTTTACAACGTTGTAGGATTTACAACCCGAACACCTTCATAAATAGATACACCTAGATGAAAGAATAATATGCAAGATATATTAATAATCATTAATAAAAAAACGAAAAAGGAAAAAGGTTAAACTTCAGGTTAACGCGACCTTCGTTCAGATTCCCAGAAATTAACCGTGTGATAAACAAAAACGAAATATCAATATTATCCGCACGTAAAACGTAAATAATTCATTTATATAACTTTATATTCCAGTCCCAACAAATTAAAAGAGCAAGCTGTTTTAGAAAATAGTTAGAACGTGCAATGTTTCCTTGAAATCCTAAAAGGTTATTTTAATAATAAAATACGAAGTCAATCAATGAAAAAAAAAATTCAAATTAGGTAATCGTGATCCGTGTAGATGGCTTGAATGAAAAAATAATACATAGATAAATAAAAAACGAACCTTCCATATTCCAGATAAAGAAATAAAACAACTTTTAAACCTGAAACTGAAGGGAAGAAAAATTTTCGGCTGGAGGTCAAAGATTTATTTCCTTAAATATAAAAAAAAACTGACCTTTCAAACCACACTGCAGATCTTTTTTAGAGTTGGATACACAAGATACAAAAATATTTAAATATCAAATTATTCGAATAAAGGAAAATATATTAAAAATAAAATGATATATAAAAATGAAACTACTGGATTTATCCAGTAGGACTAAAATAGAATTAATTTAAATTATAAAATCAAACAAAAAGTATTTGTTTTAAATTATGAACTAAAACAGATCTTTCGTTTTATTTCGTAATTTAAATTATTTCTAATTTTGTATCTTGTATATCCAGCCCTGAAGAAAGCCAGCAATTTGGTCGAAACGTCGGATTCTACTAAATAGTTTATCACTACTTTAGGAATTAATTATTTGACATCAAAGAGGAACATTTTCTTTATCATATGAATAAAGTCAACTAATATTATTCAAGTTAACACTTTTAAGTTAGGATTAATGATGCCCCGGGGACGATACATACAATCGCCTGACTTTTAATACACGCCTGACGATTTCAAAACCATTATCCAAATTTAAGTTTACACGAAATCATGCTACATACCGTTACTTAATTAGTAATTAGTAGACTTAATTAGCTACCCTTTTTAGCTTATGCAAAAAATATTAAGAAACAAGAATGGAAAGACTATTTATTCCAAAATATTTATAATTATTACACATGCTTGTAGAAAATAAAACCCTTCTTATGATTTTTATTATATATTTTTTACAACTATGTTTTCGTATGTTCTGTATTCAGTGAAAAAATTATATTTTTGAAATTAGTTTCGCATCCCAAAAGAAAGTCCTCTATAGTGTCATTCGCTGTACATCCATCTGACTAATAATAGGCCATCTTACTTCAATGAACAAAATTTGAACTATGCGATAAAAATAATATCTGAAAAAATAAATTGGAACTATTCCTATACGATTTATTCCATAGAGGAGAATGATATTACATATTATTCCATTTATTTATTTGAATAACAATAATTTAATGAAAATTTTTATATTGTTTAGAAGAAGCATTAAGTATTTTATTAGAATTATCTGGACACCATTTCTGCAATCTTCGTACTAATCTCTAGAAAATGAACATAAATAAAAATAAAAATAAATCATTTAAGATGCTAAAAAAAAAAAAAATTAAAATATATAAATAAACGTTTAGTCATCTCTAATGTGCATTGTAACAGTTAAATGTATAATAATCTAGTAAAACACAAGGATAATAGAAGAAATTATTTCACCAAAACTACCTTAAAAATAAATTAAATATAATAATAACAATTAAATAAAATAAGCGAACTTGTTTCCGGGTTTTAGCCTGAAAAAATATGTGCTATAATAAACGGTTTTTTATTCAATTGGGAACAATGCTTCATATGTTTATGGTCATAGGTACTTTATCGTATTACATATCTTTAAATGTTAAAAGAAGATTACCACAGTTAAAAAATCATGTAAAAAAGGTATTGTGCAATAATTAATATGGTCCAAAGCCTTGTTAAATAAATAATTTTAAAAATATGTACTAAAAGACCAAACATGATTTTCTCTTTAAGAAAACTCAAAATATTTAACTTTAATAAAAAACCTATACTTAATTCAATAAATCTCGTAATATTTGATGTGAAATGCGCAGTATAACCTTTAAAAAATGCAATATAAAAAACACAAGAACAAAAAAAAACACAATAATGAGTAAGCTGAATATATTTCATGAATATCAGATTGATTTTGTTTTCTTGCCTCTTCTGTAAAATTAATGAATTCGCAGTTACAACTGTTTAAAATTATTGACAGATCTTTGCAATAATTGCAAGACCTTTGGTGTGTGGCCCTCTTAATAATTTGTCATAGGTTCGTGTGTGACCAAAAATAACGTTAGTGTAGAATCAAGATCGTTAAAAAATGCTTTTCCCTATTCACTACTTTTTTGTTAATATAAAAAAAAGAGTAATAATATCAATATTCAGTTGTGATTTATAGATTGCCCATCTTGTTAAAATAATTTTGAACCAGTGCATTCGTCGCCATGTTAAGACATCAATAAGAAAATAATTTTCTGTTTAACCCAAACTAAATTCCTTCAATCCAATTAACATTAAAAATTGTAAATAGCAATTTTAAAAAACACCATAATGTCTGCAATTAAAAATCAGAATAACTAAAGAAATAACCCAACATTCAAGAAATGCAATCCTGACGAGCAAATTAAAAACCGTTGATATGCCAGCAGTTAAGTAAGCAATTAATGACGGCTTTAATTAAGTAAGCCATTAGGTATTTGTTTTAAGTATATAATTATTAGACATCCAAGATGACAAAAACAAATCAAGAGGGAGCGGCTCGCCGGCAGAAGAAAAAATGGAATTCGCAACAATGCCCTAAGAAAACAGAGTTCCTCATGATCAGGTTATGTTATATTTATCTTCCTTTTTGTATCTTTGTCTTCTTCGTCTGCTAACGATTACTGAATGAGTTTCTTGAAGAAATTGTATGAAAAGAAACGTAGACCTCTGATTCTTCCAATCCTCTTGAAGGAGTTGCAAAATAAGCCTCAGACGTTCTGCAACTTTTTTCTGTCAGTGAATGTCAGGAATTTTGACTTATTTGGGTATCTTTCCTTTTTCCTCTTGCTGTCACCTTCCCTATGTTACAGTAGTTGGATTTTTACGTTGGATGTTTTACTCTGGTTCCTGTCTTAATGGATTTGGTGGCTGGGATATCGGATGATTTATTTCCTTTTCTATTATTCTCTTTCTGTCCTGAAGATGCCAGGATTTTAGAGATTTAGGCTTTTTGTTTGGAATAGAATTTTTGAAATCACGTCTCATGAATCTGTGTATACATGAAACGAAATATATTTGAATAGTATCTATCCTGTTCAGCTGTATCATCTAAAGAGGAATACATAATGGGACATAAAAGTGTAAATGAGTCGACTTTTTTGTTTGTGAATAGCATTTGCATACTTATGTCTCCTCAGAAGTAATTGATACTACCATTAGGAACATTAGATAATTAAAATTAGAATGCACTGCGAAGAAAACATCAATCACTATCTACTTAAAGTAAAATTAGGATAATAGGATCATGAGTGATGAGGGTAAGAAATTTCATCCACATATAATAATGTTATCATTCAAAGTAGTAATGGTGATTATCAGTTAAGTAAAAAAAAAAACTGGTATCTTAATAAATTAATTTCTGTCTACGAGCCGAGAAAGACTGCAGGAGTTGCATATAATATTTTCTACCGTAAGACCCTTCTCGGACTCATTCAGCCATTGAAACATGGATTTCCTACAGGTACAACTGGAGGTTCTGTGTGATTTCGACTGGATCACACCTTTTTACAACCTTTACTCTAGAAACAATAAGGTAACCGACCTGACATTTGAAATATGCACTTCAAAGAACCAATAACCTTTATCATAACATGGACACTAAACATACGGTTGTTGCACAATTTTGTTTTACCTTTTAATGGGAGTGAAGTAACTCGGTGTTTAGAGTTGTGAGAAAGGTCCCGGGTTTAGATCTGGTTGTAATAGATAAATTATTTGATCTGTTAACAGTCATGGATGGATCCTGTGCGATCCGCAAACACTACTGAGGTTCATCCAGACTCTCTAAAGTGTGTACCCTTAATTGTGGAAACCCAGAATAGAAACAGTAGTTTCTACCATTTACTGACCCCAGGACCTTGATGGGTTGTAGAGGAACATACTTCATTTTTAACAAATAAAAAACATAAAATTATTTGTCTATGACTTTATAATTACACAATCTATAGAGCCTTTTGAAAGAAACTGGCCTAAAATTAAGTTTTTATGTTTTATTGATAATGTCAAAAATATTATGACAACCTGAACTGTAGGGAAATTGATCAATAATTTGTGAAATGTATTTGTTTAAAAATTTAACTAAACGGAAATACATCGGTCGCATTCAGAATCTCCAAATTATACCATTAATTTTTAGAGAACATGTATGTAATCATCAAGCTAGGAAACCATTTATTTATATAACCTTGGATATGCTACAGAATTAAATACAGCATTAGTAATCAAGACTCGGTATAATAGAATTGATGTTATTACTGATATAATTTTTTATTCTATAGTGCGTGTAATAGTAATTAAAATAACATTATCTTTTGAGAAAATCACTATCTTCTACACTGTTCTTTCTAATCGAACACAGTTGTTTGCGAGGTGTTATTAGCAAAACCGTGACGAATTAATTTGAAGGACCATCGCACCTGTTTTCCGATTGGATAACCTTCATCGAGTCGAAGGAAGAAAATGAAACTTCAATTAACTTCTAAAAATACACACCTTTTACCCAACAAGACGATTAATAGAATATCACTTAATATTATAGCAGTATCCTCTAGAACATTTAAGATAAAAGTGATTGGGAATTGACAGTTTGTAAATAATACACGAGAAGGAAACATAACATATGTAAACTCATAAATCAACTAACTCCTCATCCTTAGAATTTTATCGGAGCAAAGAAATCTGACCAAGGACAGTTAAATTTATACCGTTCCACAGTGTTTCAACTAGTAGGAGCTAGCTGGGCATAATTCATGTTTAAAATTGTAAAATTGTTTATTGGAATATTGTAAACAATTGTTCAAAACCTAGAAATCCAATATGTGTAACGCCTGGCACACTTCATCTCGTCAGTAATAGAGTCCAAAGTCATGTATCCATAGAAATAGACTAAATCAGTTGTACTCAAAGCTTCATTTCAACAGCACAAAATTATAATGTTACTAATTTTATATGAATCAAATGTTGAATATCGATAATATATGTACTCATAGGTGGTATTTTTTTCCAATTAAAAAAATCTTAAAAGGCGTATTTTGAGTATTGTTGAGCCCTCCCTCAGCTACGCCTCAGAGACCTGGACAGTTAACCCGGTACTCTACTCCAGATTACAAGCTGTAGAGATGGACTTTTGGAGGAGATGCCTGAGGATCACCCGCCTGGATAGAGTCAGAAATGAAGATATTAGAGACAGACTGGGCGTGACCGAAGGAGTTCCGGAGAGACTTGGAAGGAACAGGCTGCGATGGTACGGACACTGCCAGCGGATGCCAGAACGTAGGTGGCCGAAGAGACTTTTGCTGTGGGAACAGCCAGGCGGACGAAGAAGAGGAAGACCCCGAACCCGGTGTCTGCGTGGAGGAAGAGATGGCCGGTAGGGGACTTGAGGAGGATGACTGGTGGAATAGAGAAAAGTGGAGGGACGCTCTGACTTAACCAGGCAACCCATTGAGGGAAAAAACCTGCAAAAGTAAGTAAAAAATCTAAGTGCATTTTTTTAAATGCATGACGGATTTTTCCTCATTTTGAAATTTTCAAGATATGGCAATGAAGTATCCGGGCTAAATTTTATATATTTCATAGCTACATCTCTCCCATTAATAATAAGATGCATTATAGCGTCCACACTCGAGTACAACATTGTTTTTTTAATTTAGGAATACTTATTTTTGAGAAAGGTTTGTTTTGAAGAATGGCAGAAACACCCTTATTTTTTTATTTTATAGTTCTTTTCGACCAAATTAAATGTTAGAAACTATGTAGAGGACTCTGAAAGGAATATTAAAATAAGATAGGCTAACTATTCCTAAAAAATTTCTGATAAATGGCGGGAAAATCAAAGCAGCGCGCAGTGTTTCGATTAGTACAATCTAGGACAAAAGTCATGTTTAAAAATCTGAAATATGGTCTTGGAATATTGTAAACAATACTTCGAAACATGGTAATCTAATATTTGTTTAAGTCTGACACACTTCTCAGCTTGAGGGTTAGGGCCCAAAGTAATCATAGAAACAAAATAAATCAGTGGAATTCAAGGCATCATTTCAACCTCAAAAATTTATTGTTCAACTGCTTTTATCGAACCAATCGTTGAATATGGATATTAATTTTACTGGTAAGTGCTAATTTTTCGAAACAAAAAAGTCTTCTGATAATCAAACTATATTAATTTTCTTTTTAAATGGGCGAAGAATTTTTCCTCATTTTAAAACTTCGAAGTGATGAAAATCCCTTTTACCCATCTGTATCCGGGCTAATTTTTCTATATTTCATAGCTACACCTTTCCTTTGAATAATAAGACACATTTTAGCCTGCACACTCTAGTACAACATTTTTTTTAGAGTACTTTATTTCGAGAAGATATTTTGTTGAAGAATGGTTGATGCACCCAAAGGAAAAAAAGAAACTCTTATCTCTTATAGTTTCTTTCGACCAAAATTAATTTTGAAAACATTAGAGGGGACTCTGAAAGGAAAATAAAAATGATTTTGGCAAGCAATTCTTCCAATTTATTATATATCTTATTTAGCATTTATTAACAACGAAATAACTTTAATTAGTTTTTTAATTAAAAATTGTTGGAAGGATGAATGATTAGTAGTATATATATATATATGTGTGTATCTGTAAGGGAGTATATATATACACACACACTTGTGTATTTTTTCTCTTTAATTACTTAAATTATTTTATTGTTGTTTTGTTTTCCATAAAACGTATATATATGTAAATATTAATAGATTTCTTTCTTTATAATTATTGTTATCGTATTTATATTTTTTCTTTCATTTAATTCGTTATTGTGAGCTAACTCCTAATTTATATTCATTAATTTTTATTTTCATTAATTAATTAAATTGTAATTGTATTCTACTCTACGGCATTATAGTTTATTTTTTATGGACTTGTTCCAGAATAAATACGGATTTTTATCAGTTTTATTGTAATATATTGTCTTAATTATTAATTGTACATTGTTTTTGTTTTTTTCTAATTATTATCTTAGCAATCCTCTTAAGTTCAGTTGATAATTAATTAAAAACCATTGTTTATAATTACAATACTTAATTAGTCGAAAGAAATGTAAAAATGGCGAAAAAAAGTGGAGCCTCTCTACTTCGTAATTAATTAGATTTACTGTAACAAAAGTAATCTATAAACGTACAGTAAGAGTAATATTTTAAATCATTCCAACGAAAATATCCAGAGCAATCTGATTTCAAATAACAACCTCCCACAAAATGGTTTGTGTGTGAGTGTGTTTTGAGAATGTGATGTCTTACCCAAAAACAAAATTGCTATGTAAAGATAGTTTATAAACCTGGGCAGCTTTTTTGACAAAATCTGTTTACTTTAATTGCCATTTATCACCGATTTCATTATTTTTTCATGTACAGATCTAATGATTTCATGTACATACACACACATGCACGCACACACACACACAGACAAACCACAAACGGATCATTTCCACCTGTGGTTGGACCTTTACCGTAATTTGATTTAGGTAATGGAAATACCACATGGTCACTATCATGTGGCTTTTATGATTGAATATTAAAAAATAAATTAAAAATTAAAAAGTTTAAAAAAATTAATAATACGTTACACATATACCGTTCATGATCAAAACATAGGTGATACTATAGTAAAGAATTGTTGAACAGAATATCAGTTGACGAATTTAAACACCAATTTTTTTATAAATTGTTTTTTTTTAATAGGCTTAAACAATTAAATATAATAATATAAACTTATCACCATGTATTTAAATAATTAGAGGAAATAACTCATTATTCCTTATTATTGCGTATTAAATACCGGTCCATAAAGTTCAATAAGGAAATATTTTGAATACCTCTAGACAGATAAATGAGCCATAAGGCTACGGCTCAATAACATTGGAGTAGGCCCAACAAAGCGTTTATTTTAAAGTTTTCTTTGTAAATGTAATATTGAAACGTTGATGACGGCAATAAGTGAATCAATACACCTGATAATGCGATTGCTTTCAGGTATTAAATAATTTTCTATTTAATTATTCTTTAAAAAAGAGGTATTATCAATTAAGCTTTAAAAATGTTAAAAGCGGTATACATAAGTGGGTAGAGCCTTAAGTTGCTATGCCGAACATTTCCAGGTTCAAATCTGTGGTTGGACCCTATGGGATCGTTTATGGATTACCCAGCATCTATAAAGTGGATACCCTTAGTCAGATAAAAACCTTGTCAAGTGTGATCTCGGGCAAATCGCCACCCTGCACAATCGTTGTTGAAACAGTACAGTCTCTATCATTTACTGAACCCAAGACCATTCATGGGTTGTAGTAAAAAATCTGTTGTATAACAAAAAGTGAATTTAGTGAAAGTTAAAAATGCGATAACTGTGAAGACCGGGAAGCCTATTTCTGTTCACCTACTAACGCGAACAACTCGTTGCCAATGTTCTACTTCTTGGGAATTTGTCCTAATTAATTTTGAATGCCTTTTGTATTTTTTTTTCTTTTTTCTTCAACATTATAATTAAAACACTAGGGAGCGGAGTGGCTCAGTGGTTGAGTACTGAGTTGCCATGCCGTAAATCCTGGTTCAAATCCCGCTGCGGGCAGTTACTTTTATTTAGTCTGTTTGCAGCCGGAGATGGATCATATAGGATCTAGGACCCTCCTGAGGCTCACCCAGCCTCTATAAAATATTATAAATAGGGTACCCATAATAAGGGGGAAAAACATGGGCGGTTGAGCGTGACCTAGGACAAGTCACCTTGCAGAACCGTTGTCCATGAAACAGTACAGTCTCAACCATGTACTCAACCCCCAGACTCGTTCACGGGTCGTAGTGGTACAGGTTTTTAATTAAAACACTAATACTAATACGCTAATATATATCTTTAAAAAAATATTAGTTCATATTACCTATAGGGAGCGGAGTGGCTCAGTGGTAAGGCACTAAGTTCCCATGCCGGAAATCCTGGTTCGAATCCCGCTGCAGGCAAGATCTTTATTTAGTCTGTTTGCAGCCGGATATGGATCATAAGAGATCTAGGACCCTCCAGGGGCTCACTATAAAATGTTATAAAAGAAGGGTACCCAAAATAAGGGGGACAAATCTGGCGGTTGTGCGTGATCTAGGACACGTCACCTCCTTGCGAAACCGTTGTCCATGAAACAGTACAGTACCATGTACTGAACCCCAAACCCGTTCACGGGTTGTAGTGGTACAGTTTTTCTTTTTCAATATTACCTACAATGTATTACACATGTACGAGTATCTTGTCATTAAACAAGATTTAATGACTCAGTTTTTATCGCTTTTTTTTAACAGTGAAAAATTTTTTTTTAAATAACCGTATTTGTGGCAGACATGTTTTAAAAAGTACTTTTAATATATACTCTTTTAAAGGATACCGCCTTAAGAAGAAATGGTCAAAACACTATTGAAAAACAAATACCACTTTATAAAAAAAACAATCGAATGAATAATTCAACTTAGATTAACCTTGAATTTTCGTTGGCGATTGACGTCTTAGGAAGAGAAATTAATGATCCGACAAGGTTATCTTCGAGAAAAAATTCTGCGAATAAAAAGTTTAAAATTATGGATTACATAATAATAGTGAAGAATAAAGTAAGAATAAGCTACAATAATGTAATAAAAAATAATTTATTATATGTTAATATGAGAGCAGTAGAGAAATAATGTACGGTCAAAACACCCTTAAGCACTGAGGTAAATAAAATCATGATGTTAACCACAATTGTAAAGTACATATCTAGCTTTTTTATTTATTTATACTCCCATTTTACGTCCCTACTGAAGGAGGGCATTACTGAGAACTTTTTACTCTATTTAAAAAATCCTAAGGCCTCTTACCGGGCTTCGAACCCGCGATCTTGGTCATAGTAGGTTGTTGTACTAACCACTCGACCACAGGTGACCATATCAAATTCTACAGAAGTATTGTGCGTAAGCCACCCTCATTATAAGGAATAAATGCAAATGTATTATCAAAAGATATCAATTATTTTTAATAAAAACTGTGGAGTATTTAAAATTTTAAAGATATATAATGAAGTACAAATACCAGCTTAAGTCATTTGAAGGTCATCAAGCTAAGCTTTGATACTCGAAAGCAACGATGGAAAAGTAACCTCTCTCACTAAGAGGTTTAAGTTGAGCATTATTAATCTTTAAAAAGCAACTATTTTGTGAAAGAAATTCATTATTTTCTTTTCCGTTTCTAATATATTCTTGTAAATTTGAAAAAGCCTTACAAATCTTTGCACAGACGAAGCATTATAAATAGTCAACTTTTTATTAATTGTTACTTGACGTTCCAATGTCAACTCTAACCAAAACTGGGATAGATAAATGTATTAATGCATTATTATTTAATTAGCAATAATAAGCACAAATCAGTAACCTATTTTATTTATATTTATTTATTTACCTATTTATTTTATTTACTCCAAGCCCAGCAAGTGTATTAATATTAACCCTGATAGACAACGCCGTACTTTTTTTTTTTTAACTGATTACACAACATAGAACTAGGAAAGAAGGTAACAAAACCGTACATCATATAAAACATTCAACTGTAACGTAATCTAACAAATTTTATCTAATGAACAAATTATATAGTAACAAATAAGAAATAATAATTAATTAGGAATAATAATATACAAATTATACCTACATATGTAAGTAAGTCATTAATCTAAAAAAAATCTTCATTTCGATATTGATTGAGAAGAAAACAAATTAAATGTAAATTTTTAACAACAAATAAACTCTGAGTCATTTCTATCATGAAATGAGGGTCCGAATTTTAATTAATTAATAATTATTTTTAAAAGTTATATCCTATGATATCAATATAAGATATAAATGAAAACAGATTCTTCTTCTTCTCATTGAAGGTCGCCGACCAAGTATCTAAATGCGTCTTTGTCTCTCTCAACTGAAACCAGTTAATAAAGTTCAAATATGTAAAACTCTGAAATCCTTTGCCTCATAAATTATCCTATTTCCTCTAAATATTCACTTTTGTATTTTAAAAACACACAAAAGTACACTTTCTTCGCTAAAAAAAACTCTAATAAATGATGAAAAGTGACGATAGATTTTAAAGAAATAAAATGTGATAAACAAATATTTGATTTTTATTTAAATTAAGATTTCTCAAATTTCGCTGTCTACGAATTCCGGCAAGACATCAAAATTCCTCTCATATCTTACAATCCAAAACACTTCCTAAAATCCTCAATGCTCCTTACTTTGTAAGAACAAAGTCACCCATAATGACTTTAATGTCCAATCAATTGCTAATTTGGACCGAACCCGTATATAGTTGTAAATTTCAGTAAATTTTTTTTTTTTTCAATTGATAGAACTGATTTGTAATGATTCACTATTTTGGCATTGGATTTTTTGGGGGCCTGTGTTGGAAATCTAGAATGCAAGCTAACGTTCTGTTTTATTTTTACACCAAACATCTTAAATTTGGAAGGTTCCTCTATTTTATCTTACACCACAGGATTTAAAAAAAAATGCAATACACGAAATCTTTGGATTTCTTTCTGTGATTGATTTGAACCTCAGAATGGTTCTTTCTAACGAAAGCATTTCTATTTGATTTTATTTCAACTTCTTACAATTCAGCAATTCCTACTCTTTCTAAAATACTCCATCTTGGCTTCATCGCTAGCTTAGCGAGGTTGTTTAGCTTCGTTTTCTTGAGCAAGCGACTTAGCTCTGAGAGCATGCTCGGATCTGCCAGCAATGCTGAAGTCTCGTTGAAACTTCCTCCTTTACTGTTAACTGGACAAAGAACAAATTGCCAGCGAACTTCATGCATCCTTTCTTCAGGATCAGGTTGTAAATCTCAGGAGTCCTTCAGCTTCGCATTCCAGTATCTCCCCATGTAAATACATCCAGTTCCGAAGACTTGTGATTAAACATAATGGCTGCCGCAACTACTTTAATTCAAGTCAACAAGCCAATTAGTCATTCGAAACTGCGCCATTGAAAATATAATAACTAAATCTCTCTACAAGTACCTTCATCCCCATATCTGAATGATACCCTGATTTTCCGTAAGTTTTTAATAAGTGCTAAGGTATTCAAAAATCCTAAAATACTTTTTAAAGTTGTAGTACATTTTATGTGACTATGGGCCTACACCCTGTCGCCTGACGGGGAACCAACTCCCATTTCACAAATTATAGAACAGTTAATTGTATTACATTGACTCAAATTGTAATAAATAATCTAGTCCAATTGGAAAGAATGAAAAGATGGTTACAGAACATTTTCAGTAGAAACAACTTGTGTCGTTTAATTAGTTTAAATAATCAATTATTCAACCAAGCGGTCGAGTGTGATCTCAGACTAATCACCTCTAGCACAACCACTGTCTTAGAATCAGTATGGTCTCTACTCTGTACTTACCGCAAGCCCCTTGATGGGTTGTAGTGGATTTATTTATTTATTTGAAACAATTGACTGTTGCTTTCGCATTAGGCAACCCTGACAACATTTTTAAATTACCACCATAAAAGAAATATATAATCATATATTATATAAACTTTTTTATAATATATTTGGATTTCTTCTTGCCATCTTGTGAAAAATATAAAAGAAAATTAAAATTGCGTTAATTGTTAACGAGATCAGTAATTGAACAAATCGTTATTTAAAACTGGCGTATAAGAAACAAGTAAGGCTAAAACTTTCTTCAACTTTATGCTCTTTAAATTTAAGCTTAATTTTGGCAATACAGAATATATTACTATAACCAGCAAAAAACTCTTATGAAATACCGTGTACTCTTATTTAATTCACAGTAACTCTATCCCAAAATTCAATTCTCGTGACCCCACAGGAAAACAGGCAGTGTACGGGGCCCAAGGCCGACAAACACGCGCTTGGCTCTGAGACCATAAATAAAATTCATCCGAAGAGCCGGACTGATATACAGTCTACTTAACTCCTCTGACCCACATTCGGAACCAACTGCCTACGCTGCCCAAACGTTTGTTTACCAACCCTTTCCCGGCAGAAATAGACATTCCATGAACCAGTATCTAAGCGACAAAACACTCCCAAATTTTTTTTGTTTTGTTTGTTCATTTAACGCCACTTTATCCTGCTACGGATAACGAAATATAGTAGGAGTACTAAATTTAGCCTATCGAGGCATAATTAGGATAGGGATGTTTAACGAGAACCTGCCACAGTACAGACTCGGGATCCGCATTTTACGTCCCCTACGAAGGACGGCTTACCTGAGAATGGTACTTGTGTATTAGCCTGTACTCAGGGATTGTTATCCGCCATTGTCTATAACCTGAACACTGATAATTCTGATACTGACCTGTCTTCTTAATCATAAAGTGTTCATTCAAGACCCCTCTAGCCACGTTCCTCTTCTTATATAAATGATTCCCTACACTTTCGACGATAACATCAGTATTTATATCCCTGTCGAAATCCTCCTAAGGCTCACAAACCCTCTATAAAGTGGGTAATTTGTGGAAAACCAGGCGGTTGAGAATGATCCCTTACAAATCACCGGCACAAACATTGTTCTAGAAAGAGTACAGCCTCTACGATATACTGAATCCATGACCTTTCATATGTATGTAGCGGTGCAAGTATTAATAAATCCACAGACAACACACTATTGGAAGTCTATGTACTACGATTGTTTACTAGCATATTCGGGACAGAAGTGAACATCCTATGAACAAGAATGGAAGCAGCAACAAACATTAACAATTTAATTTTCATATGTATATCGGTACATAGTTAATACATACATTGGAAAACCTCCCTATTTTAAGAACAATTTTCTATTTAAATTGTTTTAAATGACTAATTATTCTAACAAGATATCAGTTGACACCATTTTGTTAAGATTCTATGCGCTACGCTTATTCACTAGCTTCATTCGTAGTAGGAATATATACCACATTCACCAATCAAGGATGGGGTCACCTGTGGTTAGTGGTCAGCATAACCTAAAATGCCCAAGATCGCGGGTTTGGGAGTAAAAATAACCCGGTTATGCCATCCTCCAAAGGGGACGTAAAATAACGATACCAAACCTATGCGGTTACATGTAGAAGTTAAAGATCTCTATCCTAATTATACCAGGATAGGCAAAATTTAGCTCTCGGACAGTAGTATCGTTCGATAGGCCACAGTACAATAGTGCGATGTTAAATAACTAAACAAAACCAACTAACGATTAAGAACGTCCAAGAGAGGAAAATATAGAAGACAGAAGGCAGTGTAGAAATAAACCATATGTGAAAAGGTTGAGAAACCAAAAAAAAAAAAAAAAGGATTCTGGCAAATCTTTAAGAACAAAATCCACGTGTAACCTTAGATTTAGGTTATAATTATCTCAGTTTTGTTTTTAAGAAAGTAATAGCAATATAGGTTAATAATATAGTATTAACCGTAATAGATCATGAGAATAATAGCAGAAAATCGATTTAAATAAATTTCTAAGTCATTTAACGTTAGTTTCCTTCCTCCAATAGTTAAGGAAATTATTGTAATCACGTAAAATTTGGATGTGCAGTTGTAATTTTAAGATCCAAAAGCGTAGTTATAATTGATGTATTCTTGTTTTACGTCATTTAACGTGCGAACCAAATGTCAAGCTTTTCTTATTTCGTGCCAGCTTTACAACCCCTTAATAGGATATGGTAGCGATTAATTAATAATAGTAGAAGAAATCGTAACAGTAAATCCATCATGTCGTATACCAAGCCGGAAGAGCGCAATAGTCGAAAAACTTAAGGTAGACTAAATTTTTAACTTTGAAGTAACTTGTCTAGAGTCTTCTCCATTCAATTCCATTAACCTTTTTATATACATGGCGGCTTCAAATATTGCTATCTAGCGAAGATGTTTCATTGTTACGTGGGGTTTTCTGTTCCCTTCGGAATCTCAAAATTATCCAAAAGCAGTATTTTACACAAATTATTAAGGATCTAAAATAAGAACAAATTATTTTTAAAACCAGCCACCTTGCTTTTGCATGCATAATTCAAAACCAACGTTCTCAGTTCCGAAAATTTTCTGGTACCCACTTCGGTGTATTCATCCCCTTAAAAAAAGCAAAGGAAAAAATAGTCAAGACGAACAATTTATTTTATTTACACGGGTCTCAAGAAGTATATATTTTAAGAAAAACATTAGGTAACCACGTAAAAGGTACTAAAATTCTATGTAGAATGTACTCATATCTTAAAAGTGTTTTGTGCATGTTTCCGTGGAAACCCCATCACATTCTGAATTTTCAAAAAACATAAAACCAGTTACTAGAAACTATAGACATACTCAATTAAAAGATGGTTGAATTGCCTATAAAAGTAACTAAACGCATTTTAATTTTCAATTAACTGCACTAATACTTTATATTTGCGGCCTCAGTGAATATGCGGTCGAAGTTTTTCCCAAAATGAGTAAATTGAACTGAGGGAAGCTAAATCGTGTCATTCTCGTAGTGCATAAATGGCTGTCAGACCTTGGTTTGAAATGGAGATATAGCTTATATAATAATTCCATTTCAAGCGAATGACTACACGAATTATGCTGCCCTCAGTACAATTAACGCATTTTCAAACATATTTGACTTAACCACTTATTCACAGATATTTTCTGTAGTAACACTTTCTCTATCTGAAGTATATTTTTCCAACAAAAAAATGTTTGTATTTCATTTCTAAAGATCTTAATCCAAAGAACTTATCAGAAAAAGAAAAGATAAACAAAACAAGTGTATCTTTCTGTCATATAATAAACTATATATTTTTTAAACATTCTTTCGCTTAACATCCGAATAGAAGGCACGAGTGAGTGTTATTTCAAACACATTTTGCAGACAGATCACCTGTCATGTGCATTGTTTTAGCCATAATAACTGAAGTCTGTCTGCTCATCATCAACATTATGTTGTCAACAATGTTGAGCGTTTCATTCTGAAAGTACATAAAGATTAGTAATCGGATAACATAAATAGTTAATTGAGGCGAAAGTAATTATAGACTTTCTAACGATTGAAAACGTTTGCCAGCCTTCAAGTCAACAGATTATATAAGATAAAAAAAGGTTAAAGGAGTAGTTATGAATAAAATATAAGATAAAATATTTTATAATCGATTTCAACCATTATAATATTTGATATAAGTAACGGTATTGTTTAGAGGAACTAGACCTTATTGTTTTTCATTCCTAAACGACAGGGTTTATCAAGGTATCCCAAATATAAGTTCCTTTTATATTTGAATCAGAATCATATTTAATTGCATTTTAAAATATAAAAATTTGTTTAAAATAATTATTCATGTCAATATCAGGATTTCTTTAAAGATAGAAGGAACGGTTTGTGTAACCGGTTACTACAACGGAACGATATCGTAATACATTTCAGAGTATGTCTTTTCATTTCAACGTGTTATTCCTTCCACTTTCGTTCCAATCTGAGATTTTTACTTTCGGTTTTCTCTGATTATGTCAGTTATTTGTTGTGGTGTGAAGATACTGTCGATACAAAAGCTAAGTATCGAATGGAAAAAAACACATTTTTCTCTCGTTTTCGATCAACAGCGATTACTTTAGGATTGATAATTGATGTAAAATTCAAATGCCTCATCTATAAGAAGTGATTCTGATTGAAACATGAAAAAGGTGTAATTCACTTTCGATACTGTACATTAGCATAGACAATATGCTCGCGATTTTATAGTAATAAAAACACTCATTAAAATAAGAAGATATAAATGTCTGGCAACAAATATAGTTTCTAAATGAAATAACTGAATGAATAAAAAAATTGCATCATAACATTCAAGAGATGTAAAAGTTAGAATCATTCAAAACTCATTTCTTTAAATTATACGTCTAAACTGCGGAAAATTCGTTTAAACCACTGAAATCCAGTAGAAAAAAAACAAATAATAAAATTAATCATTCTTAAATGGGAAACAGTTTTTCCTAAATAAGTTTAACGATAATGGAACGAAAAGAAAATCATTGACCATGAAGACTCATTTTGAGATCGGAGCAATTTTAAAAATTGGAAAATATAACCATTCCAGTGGAACAGAAAGATCATTTTCCATCCAAATGTTAGGTACATTAAGTAAGAGAAATAACGAGATAACAACTTTTTATGATGAAATGTAATAGAGAATATTACAAAAAAAGATATTACCAAAGAAAAAATTAAAAATTAAAAATAACAAAAAAAGAATAATTATTCGTTCACCGTATTATCCTTTACAAATATCTTTGTTTTAACAAAAAAAAAAAAAAAAAAAAAAATTAACTGTCCTTCCCTAATGGTGAAGACGAAACGAAAGCGGAACGGTTCGAGACCAGGAACTATTTCCGATGATGGAACGGAACGAACCTTCCCTTTCCGGATTGTTATCCACTTGAAGATCCTATACTAAATGTCCTTCCTTCATAATAACCGTCTTAAATACACAAGGTGAAATTATAATGGATCATAGGTATATAATGGACTTAGTAATTTCAAAAGCGATAGATTTACAGCAGGAAGTTATTCCAATGTTTGCTAATGTTATAATTAAGCACCGTGTTATTAAATATTGTAACAGGCGTGTTGCATGGATACAATTCCACACGCAAGTAAAGGTCGAAAATTGTATAAGTCCCAGAGGAGGCAATATATCTACTAGGAAAGATAAAAAAAATCCTGTTCGAAGAATGACGCTAAAATAGTATTAGTGAGAGTTGGCAGCGGTCATCTTTATTGGGAACCCCTTTAAAATAGTGATTTTTTAGAAGTGTATTTCGAATTTATTAAGATTCGGAAAACATATTAGATTCACTTACAGTATAACAAAGAAAAACTTAGGTGCTTTCATTGGTAATAAAATTTTGATATCGATAATATTTTATACTAATGGAGACAAAAAGTTTTCAATTGGAGACAAATATATGTGTTGCGAATGAACCCAGAAAATTACTAAAGCATTTGAACGTCGTTTTTTCTATAGTTCCTGCATGTTTTTTCCGTATATTCTTTTTCTCTCCTCTGTCCAGTTTGCTTCCTTCTCTGACATCAATATCCACTCTTCTACTAGTCTCCAAACATTTTTTTGTTCGCAACATCCCTTCGTTCAATTTTCGCTATTTTTTTTTTCCAGTTCTACTTAGCTAATCCATGCGGCGGTTGACTTGATTTTTTGTATTTAAGTAACAATTCTATAACAAAGTTAGGTGCTTGTTGAGGTAAGTCTAGTAAGACGTCAACAAATTGCAATCGTTTTTTTCATATGAGGTGTGTAGATGCAAAACTACTCCACTTTTCATAACTTTCGGTAAAACGATAAAAACGGGTTCTGTTATAAATATATGAGATAAATGAGACAGAACTTTCAGGATTTTCTCTTAAAAATTTCTCTTCGCATTCAATAAAAACCTATTTGTTTAGGAGAGATTTCTTCATTATCTGCAAATATAATACATATATATATATGGTATAGAAGTTATTAATTATTATAATAAGTATATGTGACACAGACGTTCCATGGTTAATTATGGTATAATTTGTTAACCTTCTATTGCCTCCAAATTATGTGAACATTTCGTGATTGCCCCCTAACATCAAGAGATTGTTTTCTGCCTAATTATCAATAGGACCTTAATTAGTCCTGAAAATTATGCATAATTAGTAACTCATACCTGCCTTTTTAGCTTTTCCATTATTGATCGCTTAACCCATGATTTCTGTTGATAAGATTTTCTTTTGCAAATATGTTTATGAAACATAGAAGAGGACTTATCAACGTAACAAAGTTGTCAATATGGAAAATTTAAATAAATAAAAAGTATTTTAAAGTCTAATAACTGTCAGGAAAAACCAGATAATACTCTTCAGACTACCAAGTTCTGTACTGCGAAAGTGTAATTTTTTATTATAGCAGTTAAATTTCCAGTCAAATTATTTTTGAAAATTTGTTAATGTTAAACTCTACCATCACAGTATAAAAAAAGTGATAAATTATGACATAGGAGCGTAAAAGTTGCAAGTTTTTGTATTGGGTCGTCTCATATAAATGGTCCGCTTTTATTATTTCTAAAATTCAAAGTGGAATTCGGGACTTCTGTTGTATACTATGTTTATGTTTACAGAATGCAATGAACTGAAATGAATGAGCCCTTAATATGTCAAACCTTCATATTAACAATATAACGTAACGTTATTGACATACATGAGATAACACGAATCTCAAACTGAGTTAAGGTCACAAACCAGATGTTGTTTCAGGGTGTTTCAGACAAACTAATTTCTAGAATTATAGCTAATTGAAACCATTGAGAACCGAGCGTCTCGGATGCGGGTCCTATTCTCATCTGAAAAAATTACTGGAACTCCCGCTCAGCTTGGACCAAGGACATTTCAAGGTTGCGGTTGATGTTGGCAGGAAGAGCCAAGAGACAATCTATGCGTCCCAAAACAACTAACAGTCCTAAATAATTATTGTAGACGGACAGTAAATGTGCGTAATAAGAGATTATTAATTATAAACGAAATAAAAAAACTATTTCACTAGATAATATTAGACTCAGTACTGTTTCTAATTCAACGGTTTTGTAGGGAGGTAATTTGAGAAGGATAACGCTCAAGTTTCGGTTCAGTTAAGGCTAAACACTTCACAAAGTCAGGGTAGACCCAGGAGTGTTTGCAGACCCCACAGGATAGATCTATGGCACTGATTACTGATTAAATAGTGCATTTCCCGGATCCGAACCCGGGAACATCTTAGCAATTAATCGCTCTACACACTCAGCTACTCAGCTCCCTTATATAGAAAGTAAAAACATACAATATCCTTATATTATATTATATATCCTTATATAGATAGATGGATATAACCAACTAAGTAATCAAGTTTATTTAAATCAACTAAATTGAGATCAGATAATTACTTAAAACATAAAACACCTTTTTTTTTTTAAGAACAAGTTAAAAAATTGTTTATCATCATAAGCCTACACAGCATCCTTAATTGGAGAATGTGTGAACTATAGAAGCAAAGGCAAATCATAGGGTCACCTGTGGTCTAGTGGCTGGCATATCAATATTTTACGCCCAGGATCGCCGGTTCGTGGCAGGTGGCTTTAGGATTTTTTAAAATAAAAAAATCATCGGACATTCCGTCCTTCGTAAAATGGGAGTTCCGAACCTATGCAGAGTCAGCAACTCGTTAAGGATCCCTATCCAAATCATACTTACATAAGCAAGATTGAAGACTATCAGTGTAGAATCATCCGATTAGTCATAGCAGCATAAAGCGAAATTTAATGAATAAACTAGATTCTTCTTTATTGCATATTAGCGGTGAGTCGCTATGCCGAAGGTATTGGGTTCCAATCCCGCTGCTGGCAAGACTTTTGTTTAATCTATGGGATCAAGGACACTCCTGAAGCTCACCTACCCTCTATAAAGTTGGTACCTAAAATAAGGGTGGGAAATCTGCCACTTGAGCGTTATCTAGGACAATCAACTCCCTGCACAACTGTTTTCCAAGAAAAGTACAGTCTCTACCATGTACTGTACCCATATATAAACTCAGAATATGTTTTCTAAAACTTATTTTAAACAATATTATATTATAAAATAAATAAATAAAAAATACAATCTCGGAGTACAATAAATATATGATTAAGATATTAACAGGTGCTTGGGCAACCCCTCCAAACGCACACCTATGTTTATCATAACATCTATCTTATTTTGAAATTTATTTACTAACCTATTGCTTACTACGACGAAATTTGAAGGTTACTATTATACGACTAAGATTTTTTTTTTAGTTGCTAGCACTTTCATTTTCTATTTTTTAAGTAACGTTTATATTAAACAAAAAGAACAACACAAAAATACACTTTCCATACAAAAAACGGAATAAAGAAAAGTACTGATGGATTGAGAAGGTCGAAAAACATTTTTTTTTAAATATATCATATTTCTACCCAATAAAGGTTTCATTAGTTTTTTAGCCCAGAAATTCCGGCACAAATATTAGAAATTGTATCAACTTGTATGATTCTTTTATTTTAATTTTTTTAAATAAGATTTAATAATTAACTAATTCCTTATAGAATACACGGAGTCGTTCCTCTGTACATTAATAAAATTGCAGACCAGTAGTCACAATCTTCTGGCTACTAAGTAGACCCACTAAAAGCTATATTTAAATATAAATTATTTAAATATTTATATATTTATATTATATATTTAAATATAAAATATTTAATATCAGTCTATTATTATATATATATATAATAATAGACTGATGTCCTTCTAGAATCAATCAATGGTATACAGTAATCTATTATTAATAATAAAACAATATAGTCTTGAAAATATCCTGAAATACAGGTCATAGAAGTAGTGTCTAAAGGATAATTTTATGAGTTTTTAATAATTTTAAAATGGCATAAAATTGTATTAATTTAAGTAAACTGACGACAAAATTACTTGAGTGTAATTAATGAAACCAAAACGAAGATACTACTATTCATTTTCAATCAGAAGTAAACATTTTATTAATATTTAGAATATAAATTAATGAAAAATAAAACAAGTTGATTAAATAACAAAATTAATATGATATAGAATTTTATACACTCAACAATTATTCCCAAGCTGTCTAGCATCATCGAAAATTCTCAGGCTGTCTGAATTAAAATTCACAATCAGTGAACATTACTCAGCTCTTCGATGATTCATGAAATTGCGGGGGTGAATACAAAACATTTTCAACGGACAATTTTCAATTTCATTACGTTTTCCAAGATCTATATTAAGGATTTTATAAAGAGATTTTCTTCTGAACAAGATTTGTCCATAAACTCAATGAAAAAAGAATAATAACTGTCGAGTCAAGTATAGTTTAGTAATAAAAATGAGTAGGCCACTATGTCACAAGTGATATTGTTACGGTCAGAGCAGGAAGGAGGCTGAGAGGATTAGGCGAACAATGGGATTAAGCCGGAAGGGATCAAAGGTAGACTAGACTCATCGGGATTTGCGTGGAATATTCTAGGTGCCCCCACCCCAATCTCCCTTGCCTATATAAAAAGGACAGCTGTTCTGGCCGGAGTCAGTAATAAGACGAGTCAGTAATAAGCCAGTGAGTAGCAGTCGTTAACTAGTGGCAGTGTGTGTGAGTTAGTTAGTATTAGTATCAGTCTGTAATAAGTGCTTAGTGAGCAACAGTGACAATTAGTGACCGTGTAATAAGTGTAATAAACTGTGTGGCAGTTTGTCATATTTGAAGAGTCTTACGGTCGGTGGACTTTAGTTAGCGAACTGTAAGTGTTAATTTGTAATTGTAAACTATAGTGTAATATTATTGTATTTGTAATAATTTATATATAAATAGTTTAGTTATTTAGTATTAGCAATATCCTATTATCTTAGAAATTAGATAACATTTAGTAGAATATTATTATTGTAAATTGATATTAGTTTAATAATTTAACTGTTTTAAATAATCTCATTGTATTCTTTCTAATTTGTTAATAAATATTAGATTCTTGAATTAAGTAATAGTTTAGTCCATTTTACACCCAGTAGCCCGTAACAATATTGATTAAAACATTTTGATATTACGCATTTTGTAAATTATTCTTGATTTTAATACTGGTTTATTTTTATCTGATTTTCTTTTTTCTCCCCTTACTGATTTCTTTTTAATTTATTAACTTTTAATATGTTTAACTTATAATTCGTTAAAAATAATACTGGGTTGTCACACATGAAATGACCGTTTTTAGAACCAGGAAGAAAATAAAAATTTAGATCAAATCTAACATATTTTTTATTCAAAGTATTTGCCATCATTTTCCATACACTTCTGCCAAGTTTTCTATCCCAGATTTGAAAAACGTTGAGTCACGTGATGAAAGGAATTCAGAAAATGCATTTTTAATGTCTAAATCATTGGTAAACAATTTTCCTCGCAAAAAGTTTTCCAAACACCGAAAAAAGTGGTAGTCTGTAGGGGATAGATCAGGGGATAATGGGTGGGTGTAGTAAGACTTCATAGCCCAACTCCTTTAATTTATTCACTGTCCGTTTTGAAACATGAGGTCGGGCGTTATGATGAAGGAGCTTGTGTGGGACTTAGGAATCGAGCTTTTTTTGCCTTTCCGATCAATTTTAAATGTCTGGAAACTGTCATACGAATAGTGCATAACTCGGACGCATATTCTCTATGAGGGAGGGTCTTCTTCCACAGCATTCTTAAGATCTTCGTCCTCTATTGATGTTTGAGGCCGTCCACGGGGCAGAATTTCTAATGTCGTATCTCCTAAGGAAAATTTTGTAAACCAACGACCGATGGTTCTTTCATTAGCACTTCCCTCACCAAACGCATGATTAATATTTCTTGCTGCCTGGGCAGCGGAATGACCGAGTTTGTACTCATAAAAAAAAAATCGTTTGGAAATCGCGTGTTTCCATGGCCACGGTTAAAATTATACTAAAATCTGTATGCCTACTTGGGAAAAAACAAACACAGTTTGTAAATAGAGGATAAACAAGTGCTTATTAGATGGTAAATATTTTACTAGGAATCAACAGGCAACGCTTTAATCCTCTATAAAGATTAAGATTAATTTTATTTTAGTTGTTACTAATTTTAAATATATTCATTTGAAAAGAAAAGATATGTCCAGGACCGGGACTCGAACCCGGGTCTTCCAGATCACTAGTCTGGGACTCTACCATTTGAGCTATCCTGGGTCCTAATGAAGCACGCTTCTCGGCCATGGTCATATCTTTTCTTTTTTCTGATCCTAAGTCCCCACGTTCTTGCATTTTGCGAAGTATACGAGAGGAAGAATGTTCTTTGAACATTATTTTAATTTGGATCTAGTTGACTTACGTCATTATAATTAATTTTATTTTAGTTGTTACTAATTTTTAAATATATTCATTTGAAAAGATTATAATTATGGTAAAGATTATAATCAAATGGTAGAGTCCCAGACTAGTGATCTGGAAGACCCGGGCTCGAGTCCCGGTCCTGGACATATCTTTTTCTTTTCAAATGAATATATTTAAAAATTAGTAACAACTAAAATAAAATTAATTATAATAATTATAATGACGTAAGTCAACTAGATCCAAATTAAAATAATGTTCAAAGAACATTCTTCCTCTCGTATACTTCGCAAAATGCAAGAACGCGGGGACTTAGGATCAGAAAAAAGAAAAGATATGACCATGGCCGAGAAGCGTGCTTCATTAGGGCCCAGGATAGCTCAAATGGTAGAGTCCCAGACTAGTGATCTGGAAGACCCGGGTTCGAGTCCCGGTCCTGGACATATCTTTTCTTTTCAAATGAATATATAAAGATTAAGATTTAAAAAATCGGACATTTCATGAGTGACAACCCAATATACTGATACAATATTCACAAATTAATATGTTATTGCTTTAATCTTCGAGCATATACAGGTAAATAAATACATGGTGATCGTATAAAGGGTTCTACATTCACAATTTATTTTTGTTATTTCGTCAGATATAAATATAATTAACTATTTTTTACGTAAACTTATTTTGAAGTCATAAACTTTTCTCTTATAAACGGTATTTAATAATTCACTGTTAAATTGTCAAAGAAGAGTATTAATAAAACGTCCAATACGACAGAGAAGAAAATGGTAATAATAAAGGATATATATATATAAAGAAAATAGTTGGGAAAAAAGTAATATATAAAATTATATATCTACAGCCCCGGTGAATAAGTGGTTAAGTCGGATTTTGTCCTGAGAGAGTTAACTGCTTTCAGATAACCGGAATCGTATCATTCTCGTAGTTTTTGGCTTGAAATGGAGCTGTAATATAAAAAAAAACTCTTTTTGAAGCCAATGGCTTACTTAGTCCTTGTTCACTACGAAAATAACTCCATTCAGCTTACTTAAGTACAAGAAACTCCTTTTGGAGAATATTAGACTTCACCACTTATTCACCGGGGCTGTAGATATAAAATAATATATAAAACTCATTATTTTTTGTTAATTACATCAATTTTTTCATTAGGTGAAACGTGGGTAGAAAGATCGGTTTCTAATAAATAGTTTATCAAAATTTAAGGAACTATTTTTTGACCTCCAACCGGACCATTTTCTTCTCCATATTTAAACGGCCAACTGATAATTATTCAAGGCAAAAACATCTAATATAACCTATATTTATCATTAATTGTGCAGCCTTATATACTATTCAAAGTAATTTCCCATTGGAGCTATATTTATAAATAATTTATTACTGTATAATGGTTTATTCAGTATTTTGATAGCGGGGGACAAGGACATTAGTCTATTAATAATTGCTTAGAGCTCTCTCTACCTTCAGATTGCGGCACGGGGAACCTGTTGCACTAAAAAACAACAACGGATAAACAAATAAAAAAAAACAGACAGAATAAAATTATACCAACTAAATTAGTGAACGGTCATGAACCCACGTGCAAGTGATCATTCATTAATAAGAAGAATTTATAAATAACTATACTAGTGAAAGGTTACGTAAATTACATAAGGGACGACAACACAATTGATTTTTTTACAACGAATTTGGAAGGCTTATTCGGACAAAAAAACAAAAACAGAATATTGTAAAAAAAAAGTTAATAAAAACACCTGTTTTTTCTAGGTTATATCAACCATACCGAAACTGTTTTAACTCAAATACCCTGTGTGTGTAGAAAGTATGCAATTATTAATTCGAGTATATAGAAATTAAATTTATATAATAAACCAAAAATTACAATACAATTTGGTGTAAACAAATGATGAGTGAATGATCCAAGGGGTTGAATCGCTAATGTATCCAGTATAGTAATTAATCAAATAATGAGAATGAGAAATTATGAATGATTGGAATATCAAATAAATAAATAAAAATATATTTTATATTATAAAATAATAGTATAAAATGAGAAATAGTGAATGGTTAAATCTAATAAATAAACTCTATCTTCTATCTTCTATAAATTATAGAAGTATAGTTTCATAATATTTTTTGTAATTTAGGTTCAAGGGTACTGGACTCTATTTAGATATTTTTCTTGGGATGTAGAAAACCTCTAGTCCATTTCATTGTATTTCATCAATTTATTAAACGTTTCGACCTGTATGGTCATGGTTAAAAATTCAATATTTCAAACAATTACATAAAAATAATAAATATAGCATTCCATTAAGTTATAACTTAATACAAAGTACTATAAAATTATATTCTAAAAAGTTATAATTTATATATCATCATTGTCCCTACAATAGTAAAAAAGTAGATACCTTTACGGAAAATAGTAGTTCCATTGTCATTATATATAATTTTTATTTAAAATATGTTGGGTGTATCTTATCCCATAGTCAGTCACCTAATAAGACTTTGAACTAGTTCAGATTAACAGAATAAAAACAAGGGCTAATTATATTTTCTATTTATTATATAGTAATTTTCGATTTTAGGAAATAGAACATTAAAATTATTTAAAAAATTCTATTTGTAAGTAAGTAATGAGGACTATTGTTCAATTCTATTTTATATATAATATATTTTATATATATATATATATATATATATATATATATATATATATATATATATATATATATATATATATTGTTACGGGCTACTGGGTGTAAAATGGACTAAACTATTACTTAATTCAAGAATCTAATATTTATTAACAAATTAGAAAGAATACAATGAGATTATTTAAAACAGTTAAATTATTAAACTAAGATCAATTTACAATAACAATATTCTACTAAATGTTATCTAATTTCTAAGATAATATACAAACAATATAAGATATTTCTAATACTAAATAACTAAACTATTTATATATAAATTTGTACAAATACAATAATATTACACTATAGTTTACAATAACAAATTAACACTTACAGTTCGCTAACTAAAGTCCACCGACCGTAAGACTCTTCAAATATGACAAACTGCCACACAGTTTATTACACTTATTACACGGTCACTAATTGTCACTGTTGCTCACTAAGCACTTATTACAGACTGATACTAATACTAACTAACTCACACACACTGCCACTAGTTAACAACTGCTACTCACTGGCTTATTACGGACTCGTCTTATTACTACTCTTATTACTACTGACTCGCGGCCCGAACAGCTGTCCTTTTTATATAGGCAAGGCCGGTCGGGGTGGGGATTTCTCGGAAGAAGACCACCTAGTCCCATCGAGCCCGATCTAGAAGCTTCTACGCCATTCTATAATCCCTTCCGCTTAATCCCATTGTTTGCCTAATCTTCTCAGCCGGTTCTCGTCCCTGCTCTGACCGTAACACTGCCCCTCCTTAAAAGTGCTCTGCCCCAGAGCATAGTCCGGAGAAATCGGGCGGTTATGAGCTTCCCTCGATGGAGACGCATTTCCTTTCCAGGGGTTGAATGTGCACACCAATATGGCGACTCCAGAGTTGGCGAATATCTGTTCAAGCATGTTCCTGACAACCTCCCACTCCAGGCCGTCATATCCACAGCCCAACTTAGGGATCGCGAGCTTGGTGACACGCAGTCTCAGAAGTTTACTCCGCAGGTCGTCGAGGCTTCGCCGCAGTGCGTCATATGTGGGCTTCTGATCAGTAGTGCACTTGGTGACTAAGTAGAACAGGTGTCGTCCTTCGTGCGTATGGTGGAGTGCTTTCCCGACGCGTGGTCCTTGGCGTTCCAGTTCCTCAGTTCCAGCAAACTTCTTCCTGAAGACCGTTGCAATCCCTCGGGAAGTCCTCAGATCTTCGGCGACACAATGGGCCAGAGAATAGTCCGCGGGTAACGAGAAGATATCTCTGTATACTGTCTGAGTTACTCCACGGGAACCTTGTACCTTAGGTTGTGCAACTGATACCTTACTGGTCTCCACGTTGTTGAGATACCTGACTTGCTGGTCTATTGTCGGGCCATGGTCTCCTTTGTATGGGGCCAGTCTATTAAAATGGACTACCCTGGGTTTTCCTTTTGGCTGCTTTCTGATCCTATAGATGACGTCGTTTATCCTATTGATGATCTCAAACGGGCCATCCCAGGAGTTTTGAAGTTTAGGTGAGTAGCCTCGCCTTCTTCGAGGATCATGTAGCCAGACCAAATCTCCAGGTTGGAATCCACCTTTCTCTGCCCTGATGTCGTAACGCTCCTTCATTCTGTCACTGGCTCCCTGGATGTTTGCACGAACCTTCTCATGGATATTATCCATCCGCTTCCGTAGATTCGTGACGTATTCCTCTCCGGCCACTTCCTCATTAGGCTTGAACCCGAATTTCAGATCACAAGGCAAACGAAGTTCTCGGCCGAACACCACATTTGCGGGGGTCTGTCCCGTTGCTTCATGGACTGAACTGCGGTAGGCTAACAGGAACAAGTGAAGATATTGGTCCCAGTCCCGCTGATGGTCGGAGACCACTTTAGACAAATATCGACCCATTGTCCTGTTCATGCGCTCCACCATGCCATCCGATTGAGGGTGAAGAGGCGTCGTCCTGGTCTTCCGTATCCCCAGTGCTTCGCACATTCTGGAGAAGACTGCAGACTCAAAGTTTCTTCCCTGGTCAGCGTGAAGTTCCATGGGTACTCCAAACCGGCTGACGAGCTGCTTCACAAGTACGTCAGCAACCGTGACTGCCTCTTGATTCGGAAGGGCATACGCTTCCACCCACTTAGAAAAGTAGTCCATGGCCACGAGAATATATCGGTTGCCTTCGTCCGTCACAGGGAAAGGGCCAGCGATGTCGATTGCTATCCTCTCGAACGGTGCTCCCACGTTGTACTTCTTCATAGGGGCCTTCTTTCTTCTTGTTGGTCCGTTAGAAGCCGCACAAGTCACACAACGCCTGCACCAGTCCAACACATCGTCCTTAAGGTTTGCCCAGTAAAAGCGTTCACGAACTTTTTCCAATGTACGGTGAACTCCAAGATGGCCGCCAGTTACACCGTCATGTAGTTCCCTAAGCACTTCGGGCACTTTATTCCTTGGAACGATGAGCTGTAGCCTGCGCTGATCTCCTTCCGCGTTCTCCAATGCCCGTTTCAGCAGCCCGTTGTCCACTACAATGGAGTTCCATTGGGCCCAGTACGTTTTTACATTCTTCGACATTGGAGCCACATCCTGCCAGGTCGGTCTTCCTCGCCCCGATATTTTCCATTCCTTTATTTGTTTCAAGTCCGGGTCCTCGTCTTGCGCCTTTGACACCTCTGTGTCCCGCCAACTGTCGATAATAACCGTTGTCCTCAATACTGTTCCCTGCTTCTCTTCTTGTCGAGAACAATGGTTGCAGCCTTCATCACAAGGTCTTCTTGACAAAGCATCCGCATTCCTGTGGCTCGTTCCAGAACGATGAGCAGATTCAAAGTCGTACTCTTGAAGGCGCTCGATCCACCTCGCCACTTGTCCCTCCGGTGACTTGAATCGCAGCAGCCACATGAGAGCCGCGTGGTCCGTTCTCAGCAGGAACCTTCTTCCGTATAGATATTTATGGAAGTGCTCTATGGATTTTACTACTGCCAGAAGCTCTTTCCTTGTGACACAGTAGTTTCGTTCCGGAGCTGAGAGTGCTTTGCTGAAATATCCAATCACCCTTTCTTCTCCGTCTTGGAGCTGAGAGAGGACACTTCCAATGGCGATGTTGCTGGCATCTGTGTCAAGTATGAACTTGCCCTCGGGACGTGGATAGCTCAGAATAGGAGCATTACTCAATTTGCTCTTCAGCTCCTCGAAGGATGCCTGGCACTCGTGATCCCAATGGAAAGTCCTTTTCTCCTCGGTTAGCCTGGTAAGCGGTTTTGCGATGTTAGCAAATCCTTTCACGTACCTCCGGTAATAGGTGCAGAGCCCGAGAAAACTTCTCACCTGGTGCTTATCTCGAGGTACTGGCCAGTCGGTGATCGCTGCTATCTTCTCTGGGTCAACAGCAACTCCGTTGTCTGACACAATATGCCCCAGGTAGTTGACTTGCCTTCGGAAGAGATTACACTTCTTCGGGTTCAACTTTAGGTTCGCTGCACGCAGTCGTTCGAAGACCTTCTCCAGATTCTTCAGATGGTGAGCGAAGGACTTTCCCAGCACAATGATGTCGTCTAGGTACACCAGGCATACTTCCCAAGAGAGACCTCTTAACACGTTTTCCATCAGCCTCTCGAATGTGGCAGGAGCATTGCAAAGCCCGAACGGCATTACTGTAAACTGCCAGAGCCCAGTGCCAATTGAAAACGCCGTCTTCTCTTTATCTTCAGGTGCCAATCCAACCTGCCAATATCCACTGCGGAGATCCAAGGTAGAGAAGAGTTTACACCCCTCCAGGGTGTCCAGCGTATCGTCAATCCTGGGAAGCGGATAACTGTCCTTCTTGGTGACGTTGTTTAGAAGACGGTAGTCTACGCAGAACCTTGTCGTTCCGTCTTTCTTCTTCACCAATACGACAGGAGACATCCAGGGGCTACTTGAAGGCTCAATGACACCATCAGCTGCCATCTCCTTAATAATCTCCTCGGCGTCCTCCCGTTTAGCTAACGGCAGCCTCCGCGGGACCTGTCGGATAGGCTTTGCATCCCCAGTGTTAATCCTGTGCTGGACGATATCCGTTCTACCCCGTGGTCCTGGGCCGATCTCGAAGACGTCATGCCATCGGGTAATCATGTTTTTTACCTCCTCGCTCTGTTCAGGTGAGAGGTCGCGACATGATTCATCCACAAATCCTTTTAGTTCCTCTGGGAGTCCTCGAAGCTCGGTGGGATGACGTTGCAGCTGACGAACCACTGAGGTAGCGGTGGTACACTCCCCGACCGGTGTTCCTTTCTTTAGCGTTACCGGGAAGCTGTTCAGGTTCATTAGCCGAATTGGAGTGGTAGGTCCGATCTTGATGAGAGACCTAGCAACCAGTACGCCGCGTCCAACCTCTTGTTCTTCGTGCCTTCCAGGTTCGAGTAGTGCACATTGACCCGCGGGTAGATGGCCTTCGACCGTCCCATGCGTCACGATTTGGCTCCGTGCCGGTAAAGTGGTGTCTTCTGGTAGCAGCACTCGTGCGCAGAAGTCCTTTTCCTGCCGAAGTATGACTTCCTCGTCTCCCAGCGTCATCACACCTCTCGACATATCCAGCTTGATCCCGTATGCGATCATGAAGTCCATGCCCAATATGACATCTTCATCGATCTCTGCCACGAGAGCGCGGTGCTGCAGATGTTGACCCCCGATGTGGAAGGTGGCATCTGCCTCCCCGTAGACCTTGGCTGGCTGTCCCGTTGCTGTCCGTAATGCCCAAGTGGTCGGTATGATCTTCTCAGCTGGATGTGTCTTCGAGTTCAAGATCGTCATGCTCGCGCCGGTATCCACTAGAAGACTTCGCAGCTGCCCGTTCACCATCCCATCAACGTAGAAACTGTTCGTTCTGCTTCCTATTGACGCAATCCTGATGGTCTTCCTGGGGCCTTTGACGTTACGGGTTGACAGTTGCCCCCTCCCATCAACCCTACTTAGTTTTCCTGTGGCTTTTCTTGCTTTTTTGATGGACACTTGCTTCTAGGGTGTCCAAGTTGACCGCAGCTCCAACAGCGTATCTCCTTCTTACGGGTCCTGAGAGCCTCCAAAACTTTCGTCACTATGTCCTCGACGCTGGGGCACGCATTTGGCTCCGCTTCTGCTGCTCGTACTCGCGCATGGCCCCGTACAGACTGCCTAACAGCCTCGAACTCCATGGCCTGGGATAATGCGTCTCCCAAAGTTTTCGGCCTGTCGAGCTTCACTGCTTGCTGTGTCTCCGGATCCCGAAGTCCATCCAGGAATTTGTCGACAGCCAAGCTTTCGTAGACATCGTCGGTGACCGATGGATAGGCGTTCCTCACCAGCCGGGCAATATCCGCTTCAAATTCCTGCAAAGTCTCGTTGGTCTTCTGGACCCTGCTTCTCAGCTGTGAGCGATACAGCTGGTCCATGTGGCGGTGGCCGAAACGCATCTCCAGTCTTCTCATCAGCTCCCCGTAGTTGGACCGCTCCGACATGGGCATCCCCTGCAGCACTCCCAAAGCTTCTCCACGCAAGGCCAGGCACAATGCTGAAGCTTGGGTCTCCTGCGACCACCCGTGGATCGAAGCCGCTGTCTCGAAGAGAGTCATGTAGTCTTCCCACGGCGTCTTCCCGTCGAATACTGGAATGGTGTTGTGAGTTGGTGGCGCCCCAGCATAGGCGGGTAGAATGCTATTACGATGGCTGCCCTCGGATGAACGGTCGGTGTCGTTCGTCGGTGGGTTGCTCTTACGTCCCTCGAGAGTTTCCATTCTTAGCCTAATTTCGTTCACTTTTTCTCCTAGCCTAGATTCTATATCAGCTACTTTATTATTTACATCGGCTAACTTATTATCTACACTAGCTAACTTATTATCTACATTTTCCATTAACTTAGTCTCTAATGTGCCTAACTTAGACTCTAATGTATCCATTAAATCGTTTTTTACAGTACCTAGCTCATTTTTAACAGTGCTTAACTCATTACCTAGCTCATTTTTAACATTGCTTAATTCATTACCTAGCTTATTTTCTACATTGCCTAGTTCATTTTTAACACTGCTTAACTCAGTACCTAGCTCATTTTTAACAGTGCTTAATTCATTTTTAAAAGTTGCAGACAACTTGCTTAAATCAGTTTCAAACAGAACGTCATCTGGATTTTCCCCCAACTCTACAAAAAATTGACGCAAGCGATGTTGCAGCACACTTTTATTTCCGGAAGAATCCAGATCACGTTCTTCTAATTCCCGTTTTAAATCTGCAACTTTTAAATCCATTAATTTAAGACTTTGAGAAGCCATTTTTCATACAGTAGCCCAATAATTACAAAATAATAACAATTACACAAAATATCCCACTTCTGACACCAATTTGTTACGGGCTACTGGGTGTAAAATGGACTAAACTATTACTTAATTCAAGAATCTAATATTTATTAACAAATTAGAAAGAATACAATGAGATTATTTAAAACAGTTAAATTATTAAACTAAGATCAATTTACAATAACAATATTCTACTAAATGTTATCTAATTTCTAAGATAATATACAAACAATATAAGATATTTCTAATACTAAATAACTAAACTATTTATATATAAATTTGTACAAATACAATAATATTACACTATAGTTTACAATAACAAATTAACACTTACAGTTCGCTAACTAAAGTCCACCGACCGTAAGACTCTTCAAATATGACAAACTGCCACACAGTTTATTACACTTATTACACGGTCACTAATTGTCACTGTTGCTCACTAAGCACTTATTACAGACTGATACTAATACTAACTAACTCACACACACTGCCACTAGTTAACAACTGCTACTCACTGGCTTATTACGGACTCGTCTTATTACTACTCTTATTACTACTGACTCGCGGCCCGAACAGCTGTCCTTTTTATATAGGCAAGGCCGGTCGGGGTGGGGATTTCTCGGAAGAAGACCACCTAGTCCCATCGAGCCCGATCTAGAAGCTTCTACGCCATTCTATAATCCCTTCCGCTTAATCCCATTGTTTGCCTAATCTTCTCAGCCGGTTCTCGTCCCTGCTCTGACCGTAACAATATATATATATATATATATATATATATATATATATATATATATATATATATATATATATTTATGATATATATATATATATCAGAAAAAAACAATTCGAGTGAGGATAATGAAATTAATAGTTAGTTATGAGAAGGTGGGTAGGTTATGTTATTAAGGTTGAATCTTGTTTATATTAGGAAGCTGATAACTTGTAAAAAAAATTGTATATATATAAATTTTTTATTTTAATGTTCCTTTAGTTTTAAAAGTATGGAAGAGTAATATTTTGATAAATCTCCTCTTTCCTTTTTATCATTTACTATGTTATAGTTTATATGCAGTGCTTCTAAGTATTTACGTTTTATTGTATTTTTTTCTTTATGTAACATTTTGGGTTTATCAAAATTAAATGTGTGGCGTACGTTTTTACTATGGGTTGATAACGCGGTGTTAGTTTTGGATGTAGGTTTTAAGTTGTTTTTATGATAATCAAATCTAATTTTGAGGTGTGTGCTCGTATGACCAATGTTGTGTCTGTTACAGTTATTACAGTTTAGATCGTAAACTACATTGATGTTTACGGAGATCTACTCCGATAATCGAAATAGTTCTCATAATAATCATGTACATGAGTCTTTTGTAATTAATTAGAAATTTTATCAATTGTTTCTTTCATTATTATTACATAACTCTCCAAGATCAACTAGGGTTTTTCTATCATAATTCAATAATATAATTATTAACGTGTAATAAGTGTTAAGAAAACTTAAAATATTTATTTTATTTATTCTAAATTACTTTCCTTAATGCTTTTTATAGAAACCTAAATAATAAATATTCATTATAATTCATTCATTATTTATTATATATATATATATATATACATGCATATATACACAATTATATAATACATTTTGAGCAACGACTCAAAGAGACTAAATTTAAAATGCGACAGATATTTAATCATATTTATATATATTATATTTATTTGATATTCCACTAATTCACAATTTCTTATTCTCTCTTTTATTCCCATTATAAGATTGATCGATATTCCAGATACATCGTGGATCAAAAAACAGTCACTTGATTTTTCCAATGTTCACGAAAATTATATTTTCTCGCAAATATTTAATTAATGTGTACTATATAGTATTTCTGTATGACCTATTTCATAATTGCATGCTTTCTATCTATAGACCAAATTACTTCATATACATTGGGCAACCCACCAAAGCAACAAAATGTAACATGCGAAAGTTTTTAAATAATTTTTTTAACAGGCTTGTTTGGTTAAACTTAAAGAAAATAAGCGAGAGAATTGTTTAACGCATATTTGAGGCGTTCTGGATCAAATGCGGTTAACTCCAAAATTTCAAAAATTGACTTTTTCACATTTTTTTGTCAGTTTAGTCAAGCAAAGGTTTGCAAAAACCGGTCTTTGCAAAGTCAAAATTTGTTCATACAGAGTTAACTGTATTGAGGGAAGCGGATTCATGTCATTGTCGTAGTTTTTGGCTTTTTTAATGGAGTTGTAATAAAAGACATGACTCCGTTTTAAGCCAATGCCTGACTAAGCTCCTTAATCACTACGAAAATACCACGATTACCTGCTTTAAGTACAGGAAACTTATTTTGGAGAAAATTCTACTTAACCACTTATTCACTAGGGGGGGATATAGCCATATTTCTATAAGGCGGCAAAGTGAAGTAGTTGAAAAAATTGGATGACTAAAGTAGTGCAAATGTGAAAAAGTCTGTTTTTGAAGTTTTGAAGATATCCGCTTTGTTTTTGAAATTGCCAATAATTTCATTTTTAATTGCTAACTAATTTATGATTCTTATATGCAAATGTTTGGAAACTTTGCCCAATATAATTTTTCCAATGCAATGTATCCTATGCCAAGGATGAAAGCCTTATTTACAATGAAGTAAGCAATTGCCGTACACAAATAAACACAGGTTACCTTAGCAGATGATTACGAGCCGGACGAAGTACACAAGAGAGCATGACCTTTAGATGCCTGGGCAGAGGGCCGGTGAAGTATATACACTCATGTCACGAGGAGAGAGACTGGCACATTATTATTAGATCGCTCTTGGAGGAGGTTCAAGCAGAATATCTAGCGTCATGACGGAACTAGCTAAAAGTAAGCACAGCTGTGCGGGTTCAATCAAATCATCGGCCTAAATCAGCAGGCCATTGAACGTTATGAATGAAAACCAATATTATGAATGGGGATCGGGCCGACGTTATTGGTGAAGAATGGAGAACTATAGTCAACATCACTATGAAGGTCATTTAATAGTTTAAAAAATATCAAATATCTTGCCAGTTATTCGTGAATAAGACGGTACCCATTAACCTACCTCCTTGTCTCGCGTAACCTATTCTTATCACTCGACTCATTTCACTTATTTGTTTTCTATTTACTTAACGTCCCATTATATTGTTATGGCTAATCGTACGATACTACAGAGAGAGCTCTAAAGTTTGACTATCCAGGTATAATTAGGATTGGAACCTTAAACGATTGCCTGAATTGGCTAAGGGACCCCAGTTTTACGTTCTTTCCGAAGAACGTCATGATCAATAATTGTTTACTACCTTTTAGAAAAATTCTGGGGCTACCTGCGGTGCAATGAACCCACGATCTTCGGCATAGTAGATTGTTATGATATCCACTACACCACAGGTCTCCCCCCCTTATTTAGTGTAACCTCTTCATACCATTCGTCTCATTTGAGTTATTCGTGTGTGTGTTATTAAATTGTTTTGTTTTTGTCTAATTAATTATGTTAATTGTCTATTTAAATTTCTGTATTGCTTATGAAAGTTAATTTTCTATTTTCGTCTTATTCCTTTTGTCTTTGTCAGTTTAAAACGAACAGAATGGAACTGTCTTTGAAATATGTGTCTTTAAAATAAGCTGTGAAATACTTCTAGAAGTACGGAATAATAGCAAAGATGAATTTGTGTGTAAAAGTCATCAAATAGATTTTGATCAGGATATAAATGGAAATGTTTTCGTCGATTCTTGTATGGAAAACATTTTTACAAGATGGGTCACCTGTGGTCTAGTGTTTAGCATAACCAACTTACCCCAAAGTAGCATGTTCGCAGCCCGGCAGTTGGCCTAAGGAATTTTTATTGGTAGTAAAAAATCCTTTATTATGCTATATAATATTATTTATATAACAAAACCCATTTTTGAAAATTTTGCACTTAACACATTTGTGAACTAAGGCATAGGATTCGAACCCGGGTTCTGCTTCTCCGGTGCAGTCCTCTAAACCATTGAGCTACCAGGTCGTAACCAAGTCAGAAAAATCCGTTCTGTTCACCGATCCTATATCCCCGTATTCTCGCAATTTTTGCGATCTATTTATATGTGCATATATGAATATATGGATGTATAAAACAAAACATACCAACTGCGAAGAACTTAAAACATACAATTTACAATAAAGTTAATTTCTTTTTTTACGTAATTCAACTAGATGCCATGTGGAGCTGTTTAAATCCGACCAGACATGCAAATGCGAACTCCGAAGGACTGAGGTAAAGAAGAAACGGTAGCAGATTTCGCAAGCTGCAATCTCTTGGGAAATCTACGGACAGTCATGTAATCCAATAACATAACCAAACCCGCCTAATAATTTATGTTTGTTTTGAATAATAAACTTTTTCTCATTTAAGACAGTTTCAAAATCCCCATACTATCACTATATGGTTCCATTCTTCGCCAACAGATAGTTGGCCCACTCGGGCTCACTTATAACCATGCTTCCAGCTAAACTTAAATTAAATTATTTTAATTATATATTAAATTAATAAATTTAAATTAATTATATATATTAGATTAAATAAATACACCTACTAAAGTTAAGTTAAAGTTTTTAAGTGTTAATACATTATCTGGTCATAGACAATAGGCGTCCTGAGTTCGGCCATACTTTCAGGATACTATGCTTATCAAACTATAATTATAATTTTTTGATTATTGTCCTAATTTTAAATCTTTTCTCTTCAAAATAAAAATATAACTATAATTATAATTATAATATTTTAAATTTGTTATTTTACCTCAGGTTGTAATAACTTTTCCTTTATCCTATAATGCTTCTTAATTTTCGTAATTAAGGACGGCACAACTAAGCATATTTGACTTCCTTTAAAAAATACTCAGGCCACATGTCAAGCTTCCGACCCGCGATCTTGGGTATGTAAGTTATTATGATTACCACAGGTTACGCAGACTCTTATATCGTAAAAATACCTAATGGTGGGTAAAATATACTACCATATGAATTTTATTATACTTATAGTTAAAACCAATAATAATAATTTAGTATAAACTATGGCGAGCAGGATTAAAATTAAGAGACCTTAAAAAGAGATACTGTTTAGGAGAAATCTATTAAATAAAGAACTATTGAACCATATTTTTAAATGATTTTATTACAATAAAATAAATAATATAATTTAAAATTAAATGATGAGGAGGCGATGATAATCAGAATTATAAAAAAAAAATTAAATAAAACGCCACCAAGCGATTTTCTATTCCTTGAGACAGCTTACGAAGTTACATTCACATTTCATTGAGATACATTCATGCGTGTGCATCAAATCTCCGGGATTGCATTTTTTCTGTATACATGCAGTTAAAGCAAACTTTGCGCTGATACGTGAATATTCAAACCTGATAAATGGACTTTGATAACCATTTAATGCATTCCTTAAGTAAGCTCTTTCAGATGCTGATAAGTAAGCGATATCAGATGCATCTGAATTCACTAACAGTAGTAGCCGCTTTATCTTACACCAATTAAAGGCGTAATGAGTCTAATGTAGTTTAAATTATTAATATATATATTTCTTGGGATCAGTATAAATTTATCATTCCCTTTAACAGATATTTATTAATTCTGCTTAACCTCTGTTTTTTATCTTTTACTTTTTAGGAGAAATAAGGAGGATTAAAATATTTATTTTTTTTGTAAAACCAACCTTTTCAATGTTGTCCTGTTAATATAATTTGAGACATTTACATCACTATAATATTTTTAAGTAATAATCGAAAAACACTGTAGTAATTTGCTAATTGATAATATAACCAATTAAGAAACGAAACTAACAAAAATAAATCGTTACCTGGACTACTTACTTAGGTCCTTAAACACAAAGAAAACAACTCCTAAACTTGCAAGCTGGAAACTTGGTCGTGTGTGACTGTTTGTAATGGGGGTTCTGATACAAATATATCGTCCATGTATTGTATATGTATGAAATGTATCGCCTTTGAACTTATCGAATCACAAGTAAGAATCCGTAAGTAATATCTTTCACAAATTTCTCAACGATTTCATATTCCATCTTATTTGCTTGATCTTCAAAACAGGACGATAAGAAGGATACGATCAAAAGTTGTGTATATGAAAAAACTAACCGAAAGTAAAGAGAAAAGGTGAGATTGTTTGCGATAACATTTTCCAATAGGATATTGGGTCCGTTTTAATTATTTCTAAAATTCAAAATGGAATTGGTGGACTTTTGTCGTTTTCAATGTTTTCGTTTACACATTAAGTGTAAGTGTAATAAGCTATTATTATTTTTTTTTTTTTTAAATATTTACTATCACTAAAATTGAACGAACGTTGTATAATATGCCATCAAATATGACCATGGAAACCCGCAATTTTCGTGTACTTTTTTATGATTTAGAAATATGGACACTCGGCAGTACAAGTTGCAAGAAACTTTACCACCACGTTCGAGGAAGGGTGTTTTAACACACAAAACCAAATTTGCACAAAAAAAAAATTCATCAAAAAAACACTCATTTTTTCAGTTCTGGCATTAAATGTATAACACGATGGATATAAAAAGGTATAGAAAATGAGTGCAACTATTTTGAATAAAAATTCTTTCATAAAGCATTTACCCATCTTATCGCCGTAAATACTTCCTACCTTCGTTTCTTTACCAAGTTGTCCAATCCCGCCGACCATCATACATCTCCGATCTCCTTAAATTCAAAACCTCGGTCCACTACTGTAACACCCGTTCTCGGCTCTCAGAACTATATACAGCATCCCACCGAACAACTGATTTTCGGATAGAGCTTTCCTTATCCGATCCTCGTCCCTTAGGAACTCTATACCTTCTTTCATCCGTCGTTCCAATAATCTTTCAACCTTCAAATATATTTAATCACTTTATGTCCTTACAATTCCCAAAAAATCGGAAATAACATACCCAGTTTTCAGATTAAAATTTTCTAACTGATAAATGAATGATGTGTTTTTTATTTATATCTAAATCATTATTTATATATATTTCTATTATTGACGCTTCACTCGTCCAGTCAAATATTTTTAAAAACTAGTTATATGTATTAGTTGATATTGTTCATATTTTTGTTTCATTTTCTGCTTTCTTTGTTTCTACTTGAGATTGTAATTTGCATACATAAGTAATTATCTATTGTTTCTCTATATATAGTTATTGTAATCTTATTTCTGTTATTTTTGATTCCTTGTACTATGTTTTTTATTATTTTTTAAATGGTATCACTGGAGGTAATTAGCAAGGTTTTTTTTTTGTCTGATTTTTTCTTTCTCATTTGTTAATTTAATGGTAGTAATTAATAAATCCCATTATACTCTAATACATAATAACACCCTGTATAGAAAACTGTATTGTTATTATGAAGGGACTTGTCCCAGAATAAATAAAGAATTTATGATTAAAAGTTCATGAAGCGACCCAATAAACAACTTCTTCCAATGCTGTAATTATAAGAGTAGGGAATTCCTGATATAAAACAAAACAAACAAACTGATATAAAAAATTTATTTTACACATCCCAGGGTTAAATAATTTATAAAAATTTCCTATTATAAGGTTCCTCGGGACCTTTGTTCGGACTGGTTTCAGAAACACAAAAGGTGTTTTATCTTTTGCCATAACACCGCAATAGCACTTGAATAGCATAATCTCACATAATTATACCCTACAAAAATAAACAACAAAAAAATACTAATTTAAATTTTTTTTTTACATTAAAAGCATACTATTATAGGAATATAGGAATACATGAAAATAACAGAACAATTGTAGCCTCGTGCTTAATAATCCGCAGTTTCTAATAATAGTGTCACCATATGTTAAACCGCTGAGAGCTGGTGAGCAAAAATAAATGTTTGTGGCTAGGAATATCATTATCGAACATTGTTTTGTTGAATAAATACAGACTTATATATGACTATAACAGAGTTTTTGTTTATAAGAAATAAACGGTATGACATAAATATATATTGTTGCAATTGTATCTATACAAAAGCAGATTCAATTAGCAAGCAGCTCCCCCTGAATACAAATAAACTAGTTATATATTTATCTATCGATCAATTTCATACAGCAGACCAAGTCACGATGACCTCTGAATTAATAAGGAAAGAGAAAGTATTAAAGAGAAGGAGAGTCTTGGAACGAAGAAAGTCGAAGAAGTAGGACTTGAAGGCTTTATCTACAACATTCTGGATATTATATTCTTTCAATATTTAAATAATTAATTTAAATTAATGACTATTAATAAGTTAATGACTCCTTTGAGATTCAAGATTAAAAATAAAATAATATAAGATTCACATTTCCAAATTGATAGTTGATTGAAGAATGGTTTTGGATAGTTAAAGCATCCAAATTATTTTTCGAAAACTATGAAAAAAATGAAATGGTTGAACTACCAAATCAGAGAAATCAAAACAAAGCCAACTTCAGTACTTATTAGACAAACGCCCCGATATATACACATATAACCTATATATTTTTGATACATATGCTCTCATATACATGACTACTATAACACCTATTAGGACTTACGGGACAGAATTTTGGGATCCCACTAAGCCATCGAATTCCGCTCGTATCCACTTCTTACAAATCCAAAGCCTCCTTACTTTGTTACGAATAAAATAATCCATAACGGCAGATTTGGCCAGAATCTGATATTAATAATTTCATGACAAACTATTCCCAATCAAACCTAACTACTTCTTTAATTCCCGAAAATACTACAAAGCGTCTGAAAAGTAGATGACCTCATGACCTTGTAGGTTGAACATATTATTTGAGTACTACCAGTGTGTAGTTTTTCTCATCGTCTTCCTGCCATTACATTATATATCATTTATAATATTTACTAATAATAATAATATGGCTTAGCGAACCCTAAGGAACGATGCCGATATCACCAATTTTCGTTTGTCCACGGATCACCACCCAAACCCAAATCCGTCAGATCACTCTTAACGCAAACTTCCCATCTACGCCTCGGTCTACCCCTCAGACGCTTCCAAGTCGGTGCAGCGCTTATTAGCATCTTAGGAATTCGTTACTTACCAAGCCCAGCAACTTTACAAGCCCATCTTGATCTTCGCGTCACTATCACTTGAATGATATTTCCTGGATGCATGGTTCGCAATTCCGCATTATGTAATCTCCTATATCCCCCAGTGATCTCTTCCCTTTTTGGACCGAACATTCAACGTAGCACCTTATTTTCGAATATCTGAAGACGTTCATCCTTTAACGTTAGCGGCTAAGTTTCATATCCGTAAAGAAGAGTTGAAAGGATGATGGTTTTATAAATTGTGATAATATTAACTAATCGTATTATTTAATACAGTAGTAAATATAAATAAATAAATTTAAAAATATTAAAGGTTTTCTAATATGGAGTTATTTTCTAGTAATACGGCCTTTCATTGTGAGGTATTATAAATATTATGACATTCGATATATAGTAATCTTATAATGATACAAACTTAAATGTTTTAGGGTTCATCAGAATATTCTAAATTAAAAATACTTATCCACAAAGTTAGCAGTAATTGTCAGTTTTTGAATATATGCTTACTACAAAAATATCGAATATATACATGCTAATCGAATGTTTGTCTACATCTAATAAATTGGACAATACAAATAGGAATAATATAAAAAGGAATAATAAAATAGGAAGAATATAAAAACATATTATATTTTCCTAATAGTAAGTAATAATCGTAATTGAAACCACAATCATACAACAATCGTAAATGTCTTTTTGTTTTTAAGGCTGTTTTATTCAACTGAACATATAATTGTTTTTGGTTTTCCCTTTTTATGTACGTATGTCGGTAAATATTCACAAATGCAATAAGTCAATATCGACGTTTAAAGTATTTCTTAAGGAGTAAGTAATTCTTTGTTAAGACTTTATATAGAAAAAGTGTTTGTTAATAAAAACTTATGTCAATGTTTGGAGTTTCCCCAATTTATTATCTAGATTATATAAGAGGCAGAAAATGGTCCAGGTAGAGGTCAAGAAAATTCTCTTATACAGGGAGAACTTTTTATTGTTAAGATAACGTTTCGACCGGCATTCCAGGTCTTCTTCAGGGCTAAATATATAAGATACAAATAAATTAAAATAATACATGGCACAGAATAACACTATATGTAGTATATATATATATATATATATATATATATATATATATATATATATATATATATATATATATATAGTATTGATAAAATAATGCTATATGTAGTAAGTAGTAGAAATAAAAGCCACAGGGGATTGAATTATATAATTACGAAGAGGTCTATACGTATATTAACAAACAGGTGCTGTTTAAATCCAACAAAGTAACAAATGAAAAATTAAAAAATAGAGCAAAGTACAAAATAACAATGATCCAACAAAGTATGCAAAAAAGTAACAAATGAAAAATTAAGTTTTAGGACAGACTTTTCAAGGATAATTTTCTTCCTCATATATACAAGGTCAACTAATGGTGTTCAACATCGAAAAACTTTAAGATACAATAAGCGCTAAAAGTCAGTTTATTTATATATCGAAATCGGAAATACATGAAATCCTTCCACTTCCGACATTTGATTGTGGCGACAACACATCTATTAAAAAAACCTTTTCCGATACCTATTAGCATGAAAATAATCCATCATGTGTCCGTATCCTTGGCCGCGAAGAATCCGCCTTTCTCAGGTCCTTGAACCAATTCAATGAAACAAATGTTACATTTGGACCTACAATCCAATCTTTTTAACGAGGAAATCTCCGAAGAACGAGGTCGTGTATCGATAACTGCAATTATAACCCCCAAGAGTTCAGTCAGGCTAAATATATAATTTGAGTTGTTAGGCTATCCTGTGTTTCTCAGGCCAATAACCACGAGCAACCGAAGGACGATTTATTTTTTAATCAATTTAAATAAATTTTTATTGAAATCACCAATAAAAAATATACTATTATTGAGTATCAGTTCCACAGTTTGTCGCTTCGAATTAAGTATCAACAAGTTTTACCTTTTAAATATTTTCGACAATAAAATAATCGAGAGTTTCAGTATGAGAAAAGAGTTTATGGGAAATATGTATATTTCGGTAATCATTTCATCAAGAACTTCAAAAACATTTCGGTGTATTGATGGTGATGTAAGCTAAACAGTATGTAAAAGTCGTTTTTTAAATATACAGGGTGTCCCATTTCAAGTGGATCAAATATTTTTAACTTTTAAACCAAACAAAATTCAGAAAAACAATAAAGGTAAAAGTTGTAGTTATTCAGGCCTAGTTTGAAGAAATAAAAAATACTTTTTGGTTTTTCACTTTAAATGGTCAATACCCTACGAATTCCTGTCCTACTGTATCGTTTCATAATATTCCACTGAACCCTGTCGAACACATACGTTACCTAGGACTCCATATGGATAAACGTCTCACTTGGAATCCTCATACAAGACTGAAAAGACAAGAAACTGCTCGACGTTTTCGCCTACTTCAACACTTACTGGACAAACGCTCTAAGCTACCAATTAATTACAAAAGACTCATTTACATGACAGTCATCAGACCTATTTGGACATACGGAGTTGAGGTTTGGGGCTCTACTAAACCTCCAATTCATCTCGTATCCAATCCTTACAATCCAAAATCCTTCGTAAAATCCTCAATGCTCCTTATTATGTCAAAAACAAACTCATCCATCATGATCTTAATATCCCATATGTTACTGATTTGGCCCAAACTAGATACCTATCCTTCCATAACAAGCTCCATACGCACTTGAATCCGCTAGTCTCTCAGCTTGCTTCCCATACTATTCCTGATAATCCTCCGAGGCGTCTGAAAAGAAGATGGCCTCGAGATCATCTACTATAGAACTTTATTGGAGTGCTACCGATGGGTAGTTTCTCCACAAGTGTTTTCATGTCATATTCTACATTTTTGCACATTTACTTGATGTAATACCATTATAGTTGTAAATATCATTGAATTAAATAAAAATAAAAAAATAATAAAAAAATAAAAAATAAAAAAATTAATAAAAAAAGGTCAATATCGACCTTCAAAAAATGTAGTTTCCTCTTGACCCCCATTTATTTTTATTTTTCTGAAATGTACAATCCAAAACATGGGAAAAATGAATGTAACATTTATTTCTATCTTTCATAGTCTAAGTAGAAAAAGCATTCAAAGTTCACTACTTTAGCATACCTCATTTACGAGGAAACGTAATGTAGCATTAAGTTATTTTATTTAAGAGTTTCTAGTCGTAATAACTTACTAATCAAGGTATTTTGAATCTTTCAGAAAATGTCTGGGCATTCAAAAACCTTAATTTTAATTTAAAAATGTTTTCTATAAAAACGTCGAAACAGATTTTTATAAAGACAAGAGCAACGCAGTAAGTTGGTATTAAGGTATCAGTTCGGCAGATTGTTGCTTCGAGTTGAGTTACAACCATTTTTAACTGTTCATTCGTTTCATTTTTAATATTCTCCAAAAATACAAATTATCGTGAGCTTTAGTATGGAAAAAAGAACTAGATTATGAGATAATTATAATGATATAATAATTAATATATATGTATATTTTGGTAGTCATTTCCTCAAGAGATGAAAGTTTCAACAAATACTTCGAAATATTAGTTGAAATGTTTATTTCTTTGTGAAATGATTACGTAAATCCACAATATAAATCTTTTATACATACGAAAGCTCAAGATAACTTGTATTTTTGTAGAATATTAAAATGGAAACAAACTGTTAAAACTTGTAACTCAATTATAAGCCACAGCCAAAATGTTATTCTGTTCATTTTAAATAGACAATAACAAAATCAATAAGAAAAAAAACAAATTAAATTTAATAGACAATAAAGAAATTTAAATATACAATAAACAAAATTAACAAGACAAAAACGCTAAAAAAATAATAAGGAAAGCAATTTAATAACCCTTACAGAAATTACTCAAATAAGGCCAGTGATAAGATGAGGATACCCGACGAGATACGGAGGTAGGTTTCATGGATACCGGCTAATACTCAAGTAACGAGATTTTTCAAGAGATTAATACGAGAGATCTTCAATGAATAAATGAATTAATAGAACTAAATTAATAATTTGGTTTCAGTGCCACAGGTTGTCGCTTTGAAATGAGTTATAAATATTGACTGTTCATTCGTTTCATTTTTAATATTTCCCAAACATACAGGTTATCGATAGATTAGTGAAAAAACAATGTAGTTAAGGGTAATTTCGATTTCGTTAACCATTTCATGAAGAAATAAAAGTTTCAACTAACATTTCGAAGTATAGATGATATATGTTTGTTGAAACGTTCATTTCTAGATGAAATTATTACCGAAGTATACACATTTCCCATAATGATATTCTTTTTCCCATACTAAAACTCGTGATAACTTGTATTTTTGAAAACTATTAAAAGTGAAACGAATGAAAACTTAAAACATGTAACTCAACTCAAAGCGACAACCTGCGGCACAGATACCCAGAAAATAATTTAGTAACTCAACTCAAAGCGACAACCTGGGGCACAGATACCAAGAAAATAATTTAGTAACTCAAATGAAATCAATGAAAAGATGAGGTTAAACAAGGTAACATGAGATAAGGATGTAGGTTTCATGGTGACCTGCTCTTTATAAGCTGTTGTGGTACACTTGTTGTTGAGTGTATGTATGTGTATATGTCATGAATAAAATGCTATAAATATTTATTAATACAAATCTAAAGATCTTCATGTTATAAATTTATTCCTTATATCCACATTCCTTATTCCATATTATTATCTTACTTCTATTCTATTAATGAATTGCTTAGATACGAATTATTACGCAAATTTTCTTGTGTCACATGTGGTGTAGTGGTGATCAAAAGTACCGAGTCTTATCTACAATAATTTAATGAATAAATAAAATAAAATAAATAATTTCTTTAAGCGTTCATAATATGAGAGAAAATCTTACTGGTAAGTCGTCCACAAGGCGGTAACTCATCCTTCTCTATCACCTCCCAGGAGGATTTCATGGCACTAACTGACACTCTGCAGGCCATGCCATGACACTTAATTGACAACAAACCAATGGCAAACGTGAGCTGATGCAGCTCCGGAACGCCCCCAGCGGAGAGTCGTGCCCTATCGCCACTCCGATAAAACACAACAAACAACAGGGACGAATTTAAGTCTATAAAGATCTCAACTGCGACTATGCGATTGAACCGACAATATAATCGTAAATAACAGTAAACGATTACGCGGATGGATCAATTTACTTCATGTCCTTGAAGCGAAGAACACCCAACGATCGGATTGCAAATTAGAATATACGAATCAGAACTCGAGTTGCAGTAGAACAAGAGATAAGTTAAGATTGTTAGCGTACTGATTCAGTATCTAAGCGTTTTATTGATACAATAAAACTAAAATTCCCATCATACCATATCAGGTGGAAGATAAAAAATAAGATTAATGATTATAAAGATTAATTAATTAATTAAGGAGATTAAGCTCATTAGATTCGTATCAATACATATTTATAACTTTTTCTCATTATCATTCCCAAACACCTGTACAATTATAACTAACGAAGGGTCTTGGGTTCACTGCAAGGTTTTTTATTTATTTATTTATTGTTATTATTTTAAAATATTTTTGTTTTGATAAGGAAAGATTTGTTTTCTTTCAAGACAAAAGAGTTGTTTTTTCCCATTTATTTCACATCACTTTATGCAGCTACGGCTAATGGGAAGATTCTAAATTTTGCCTATCCAGGTATAATCAGAGTTAAGATCTTCAACGAGTCCTCGGGAGCCTTATTTTACGTCCCATCCAAAGAACGCCATAACCAAAAATTTATTATTCCTTTTTAAAAAATCCTATGGTATAGTAGGTAGTTATGATAACCACCCAAGAGTATTAGCCAACTAATTCAGTATCCAGAGTTTTATTGACACAATAAAATTGAATAGAAGTAAGAGGATAATGTGGTGGATGATGAATAAGATAAATGAGATCAAAATCCTTATATTTTATAACATGTCTCTTATTATACTTAACACATCCATTCGTAAGCGTCTTTACCACTATAACTCAAGAAGGGATCGCTACAAGGTAGAGACTGTACTGTTTTTAATCCAATGGTTGTACAGAGAGTACGCCGAGTTTTCCTCCCTATAAGGGTACCCACTTTATAGAGGCCGAGTGAACCCAAGGAAAAGAAAAACCTGTACCAACCACTACGACCCGTGAACGAGTCTGGGGGTTCAGTACATGGTTGAGACTGTATTGTTTCATGAACAACGGTTCTGCAAGGAGGTGACTTGTCCTAGGTCACGCTCAACCGCCAGGTTTTTCCTCCTTATTAAGGGTTACCCTATTTTTATTATATTTTATAGAGACTGGGTGAGCCCCAGGAGGGTCCTAGATCCTATATGATCCATCTCCGGCTCCAAACAGACTACATAAAAGTAACTGCCCGCAGCGGGATTTGAACCAGGATTTCCGGCATGGCAACTCAGTGCTCAACCACTGAGCCACTCCGCTACCTATAGTGAACCCAAGGAGGTTCCGCATATTCAAACAGTGCCGATCTATGGCTAACAGACTACCTAATTTATCTGCCACAGCTGGATTCGAATCAGGGATCTTCAGTTCTCCAACTCATTGTCCTTCATACTGTATGAACTACTTCCGTAGTCTACACACATCAGAAATATATAGATATTATGTTAATGTGTATATAATTTTTTTGTAATATTTCAACAACTGGTCACTAGTTACCAAATAGCTGTTACACCACGAGATTTATTATTTTTTTCATTTTCATCATTCATTTGAAAAAGCATTTTATTCGACTTGAAATTATATTTATTTGTAGAACGTATTTTTATAATTTATTCCATGTAATTTACAACTGTACTATATTAATACATCCAGTAAATAGAATGAATGTATACAATGGCATGAAATGATAGGTAGAGAAACTATCCAGTGGCAGTACTCAAATAGCAAGTTCAGCTTAGATCACGAGGCCATCTTCTTTTCAGACGCCTCGGAGGATTATCAGGAATTGAAAAGGTTGCTAGGTTTGAAACTAGTGGGTTTGAGTGGGAATGAAGTTTGTCATGAAAAGATTGATATCGGATTCGGGCCAGATCAGCAACAAATGGGACATTAAGGTCATGATGGATTACTTTGTTCCTAACAAAGTAAGGAGCATTGAGGATTTTACGAAGGATTTTGGATTGTAAGGATTGAATATGAGAGGAATTCGATGGTTTAGTGGAGCCCCAAGTCAAGAAGGGCCTAATGATTGTCATGTGTATGAGTCTTTTGTAATCTATTGAGAGATTAGACCGTTTGACTAGTAAATGTTGAAGTAGCCTGAAACGTCGTGCTGTTTCTTGTCATTTCAGTCAAGTAGGAGGATTCCAAGTTAATCTAATGTCAAGGTGTAGTCCTAAGTACCGGACCTGTTCTCTTAACACACTAAAGTTGTAACAATACACCCAATAAGCCAAATGAGCATTGTAATCGCTAGAAAAAGTTCGGTGTCCAGGGTTCTAGGATTTTTCATGGCCCAGATATGGTCGCAGTATGTTATACACCGCTTTTACTCTTGCGGTATAAATAATAACCCCCGCCCATCTATATAATAAATATAGACAAAATAAAATATGGAAATAATGCTATCGGAGTAAACCAGATACAAAAGTGAGGGCGACGAAGGAAAATAAGTGAGTAAAATCTAATAAGTAATATTAATATTCATTATATACGTGATCATAATATTCATTTTTACTAATTAGATTTTACTTACCTATTATTCTCTTTGTTTTAAATACGTAGCTTCTCATCATTAATGTTAATACGATTAATAACCCATTGTTTTAGTTCATAGTACATAAAATAAAAAATTGGGTATTGACCAATCAAAGCATTCCTATTGTAATGATTGTATTGAAATTTGTAATAACCTTCTTCAAACATGATACACCTCAAAATATGACTATTAAAAAGACTATTCATCCATTCGAAGGGCATATCATTGCTGCAGGACTCGAATCCAGCAAATTCTTTGAATAATTCATTGAATAATTACGGTTGTTGGGGCTTTGTAGGAGAAATTCACTAAGCCATGTTATTGTGAGTTGAAAATTATGTAGTATCTTCAATAATTTTAAATTTTCGGTTCAGTATTTCAATTATAAAACCAGTTTGTTGAGGCAGGAATGATACGGAATTGGCAACTTTGTCTTGGCATGGTTGTTTAAATTATTCTACGAGACATACTCCCACTACTTCACACAAAGAGTGCTATTTCTAGAAAATAAAATAGAATCACTACCAGAGAATATATTAAAATCAGAGCCTCCAGCAAGTTTTGGAAGGAGAAATAAATGGCCTTAAATCACATAAAACAGCAAACCCTCATTTGAAGTGAAAAACCCGTGGGGCGTAGACACTTAGGTATGTCTAACGGGTACAGTTCTGAATAGCTGGATTCTGAAGCTACCTGCAATAAAAAATATGAACAAAAAAACTGTACTTCTATAATCCTTGAAAGCTGAATGGAAGGGACCCAACTGTTTCTAAGGCAATGGTTGTGCATCGAGACGATTTCGCTTTATAACTCTCGAGAACCCATGCAATGTTGCAGAGGCTGTGAAGATATACCACAGCCGGATTCGAACCCGGGATCTCGAACTCTCTAAGTCAGCTCTCTACACACTGAATGCAACTGTTCCTGGCCACATGCATACAAAGGAAAAGATATTTCATGGGTTTCTTTATCAAGGCCACCTCTACGGAATCCAGCACGATTTTTCTCAGTTGTTCATATACAATACTTACTTCATTACAGCTTAGAGTTGGACGAAATACTACCTAATGCTCAAATGTAATGATAAAATCTATAAACTGATCACACATTATTCTCATAATACCCTTTTCCCTAAATGTAAAATGATTTGACTATTTTTAGTTACAAGTTCACATCCATTAAAAAACGAAAAAACAAAACAGAAATGATGAATTGACTGAAAAAATAACATAACGTTGTTTTAAAATTATGTTGTTCATAAAAAAGCACCAGGATCATAAAAAATGTACAATACATCCATTAAATACTAGAATGCGAAATTTTTCATGGACGAAATACTACAAATTTTTATACGTAGGTAAGGGAATCTTAAAAAAAAAAAAAAAAATGAGAGAAGTCAAAGACATTTCAGGAAGAAAATAATTTTAAATAATAAAAATTCATTATATATAAATAAATTCCTAACCATTCGAAACTAAACACAAAAGAAAAAACAAAACAAAGGCAGAAACTTAATACAGACGACCCGAATTCGAATCCTGGCTTGGACAAATCTTCTCTCTTCAAAACAAAGATATTTAAAATAATCACCATCAAAATAATAATTTATTTTTATTAATTGTCGTTTGAACAAATAAAATTACAATGTTATTTGAAGTTAAATTATATATATTATGTATTGTTTATAGAACATTTCCTACACCTAAAAAAAAATTGAATGACCTCCACCTCTTTGCGAACAAACCAAGGAAATCCTTCCGAAACACGGAACAGCGAAGATAAAAAGAAAAAAAAGTGACAGCATTGACATTGTTGGCAGATAAAAAATAACTCATGGAATAAGAGGGAAACATTATTAATGCTATACACTACTTAATAGACCGAATATCGAATATGATATAATATATATATATTTATATATATAAATATAATAAATATAGATAAAATAAAATATAGAAATAAAATATATTCACCTATTGGGGAAAAAGGAAAAAAAAAAAAAAAAAAAAAGTGAGGGCGATGAAAGAAAAATAAGTGAGTAAAATCTAATAAGTAATATTAATAATAACTGCTATTAATATTACTTATATACGCGATCATAATATTCATTTTTACTAATTAGATTTTATATTATTATTAGATTATTTATATTATATTATATTAGTTATTTATATTATTATTATTAGATTTTATATTATAATTAGATTTTACTTACCTATTATTCTCTTTGTTTTAAATACGTAGTTTCTCATCATTAATGTTAATACGATTAACCCATTGTTTTAGTTCATAGTACATAAAATAAAAAATTGGATATTGACAAAACAAAGCTATTGTCATGATTGTATTGAAATTTATATTAACCATAAGACATTTTTTAAAAGCTTGAATATTTTCTGATTTTAACTTATGTCATTAATTCCTATAAAACTTCAAGTTCAAACATGATACAACTTAAAATATGACTATTAAAAAAAAAATGTTGGAAATATAATTTCAGATATGTCGTTCCTGAACTAAAAAGATTCAACCAATACAATTCCTACTGAAGTCTTAACTCAAAAAAACAAATTTTTTAGTTTTGTCGTTCTTTTGAGAGAGTGAATGGCACTTTCATTTCATTTTATATTTTAAATTCTATCCAGTCCTGCTTCGCTATAATTCTATAATGCTTCCATTGAAGGATACAAGAACTTTACTTCAGTTTTTACCCCTTAATATTCTGAAAAAAAAAATTTATTTTCGAAAAATTTTCCTTATGGGAAAAAATAAAAGAGTTCCTGATCGAAATCCTAAAATAAATCTGAGTGCTCTCATAATCTTGGCTTAAGAAGAATGGCAAAGCTCCAGCGCTGGAGATTCAGAATCGCTATTAATACAATGCATCTGCTTGTATAGATCATGAATAACTGCGCAATTCATTTGAGTATAATATTGGGTCGTAACGGATGAAATGTCAGTTTCGTTTATTTACAGTTTTCTTTTCATTAGGGATTAGATCATCTGTACACAAACAATTATGTCATGTATACCGTTTGAAAGATCATTTAATCCGCTTTAAAAATAAATAAGAATAAAATTATGCCTTCCGCGGAAATTCGTATCGTTTTCCTCTACGAATTTACGAAGCGGGCCCAAACCTCTCCTGAATTAGGTTCACAAATTGGAGCAAGTGCTGTTTCCAGGCACCTTAAGGAGCTTGGTAAAACAAAAAAGCTGGAAATATGGTTACCACATGAATTAACCGAGGCCCAGCAGTTCACCAGATTTTTTTTTTCAAGAGCTGAATATAGAGGTCCTTCCTGACCCACCATATTCTCCGGACTTTTCTGCAACTGATTTTAGTTTTTCCGTTGTTTAGATAATTTTTTAAGAAATAAAAAAATTGGCAATGAAAATGCCCTGAAATCGGCCTTCCAAGACTTCGCTGCTTCCTTGACACCTAATTTCTACAGAGCGGAGATAGAAATGCTTGTTTCACGTTGGGAGAAGTGTATTGAAAGTGAAGGATCCTATTTTGATTAATAAAAGTATTGTTTAATAATTTTTTTGCTAATAATTAATTTACTCCTTTACTGACATTTCATATGTTACAACCCAATAATAATACTACTAAAAAGAAGGCTTTCAAAGTGATTTATTGTGCATTACGACAGGCTTGGCATATTTCTTCAACACCAGCAGAGTCAGAACGGCACTGGATATGTGTAATTGTTACACAATATTCAATTATCCTTTTCGTAAATAATTAAGCTCATTGACCAACACTGCATAGACTTTTTGTTTAATGTCATCCCATTCAAAAAATCGAGTGGTGTCCAGGTCTGGAGAGCGAGCAGACCAAGCCGCTGGTCCTGTACGTTCAATCCATTGATTGGGTTAATTAACGTTTAGCCATTGTCGTGGATCTCTTCCGTAATGTGCAGGACAATCATCTAATTGTAACTACATTATCCTTCTCGGTTGTAGAGGAATATCTTTAACTAAATCATAGTAAACATTAATAAGAAATTCAATGAATGAATAGGGATATTGCTAATTTTGTAGTATATACTTCTTCTTCTTCTTTAATGGCACTACAACCCGCTAGGGGTCAAGGCCTCCGGCAACAGTCATCCCTGTTCAGAGCAGCCGCCTTCCAATTCTTTATCCCAAGGATAGACCTTGCATCGGCAGCGACGTACGCGTAGTATATACTTCACCTAGCATTTATATTATTATGGAAAATTTTACACTTTATAATATTTAATGTATTATAATTTCTAATAAATATTAATGCTTTTTATAATAAAAGTAATTAGAGAATCTTAAAATGTCAGATGCCGACTTTCTAGATAGAGACACATACAGGAAAACACTGAAAAATCTCACCAATATTGGTAGAGAAAAAAGGAGGGATACAAAGTGGTCCGAAGAAATAAAAGAAATGCAGTCGAAAATCATGAAACTGAGATGGAAAGAAAGAAAATCAAGACTCCCCAAGAAGCGTAACCATATTCACGTGGTCCTTAGTGGCCGGAACGTGATACAAAAAAAATAAATAAAAATAATATAAAAATGCTAGGCAAAGTAAATATAACAAAATAACTGGTATCCTTATACATTTTACGCACTATATATCAGGAGACCCTGACTCGTGAAGCGGGTTGTCGCGCCAATCATGATGATACAAGTTGTAAAACGCAAGTTACCTTCAAGCAAAATTTAAGGTAAATATATTTTTATAAAATAAATTATGTATTAACTTGGACTGATTTGACACTATTGGAAAAAAAGTGTTGAAAATTTTCAAGATGGCTCTTTCGCACTTCAACTAGTTTTACAATGTATAAAAAATAATATTTATTGAAATTTACAAATGTATCGTAATAATAATATGATATCGGGCCATAATAGCAGCAAGTAGAAGATTAAAGTCGTTATGGATGATTTTATTCGTAACAAAATAAGGATTATATCGTCGCTATCAAAATAATACCGCCTTTGTACACTTTGGGCGATTTTACAGGAGAGAAAATAAACGCGCACTGCCATGAGTTCAACCTTGAAAACTTTTTTTATAGTGTGTAATTAAACCTGTAGATGCGTTAACGTTACTAACTCATTTTCACCAAAAGTTGTAGATAGGCGGTATTGTTTTGACAGCGACGATATGACAATATAATTCCAATTATATTACCTTATATTTTAATTCACGATGTAAAATAAACCGTTATTCAAATAAAAATATTCTTCTATGTTAATAATCCAAGATAAGCAAGGAAATGATACAAAGCACTAAGTGCTTGTATTTCCAAAAAACGATCGACGGAATCGAATGCCTCGTAAATCTCTTCTAAAATGGTCGGAGAGAAAATAGGTTGGACTGGTAAACCTTGGCGAGCTAAAAAGGTTCTTACGGAAAAATCAAGTACCTACGTCAGAATAGTCTATAATAAATAATATTCTCTCTTTCCCTGATATCAAGTAATTTTAAGTTAATAAAAAAAATACTGTGACACTACAACCTATGAAGGGTATTTTGTTCAGAACGAAGAAGAGACTATATTGTTTCTTTGACAACGGTTGTGCAGGAAGGTGATTTGTCCTAGATCATGCTCAACCGCAAGATTTTTCCCCTATCTTGGGCATACACGTTATAGAGGATATATATATATATATATATATCAACACTGGTTCTGCGGGTCCTGGCCGCATCAAGGCGTCGCACAGTGGAACGAGCGTTAGGAGCGTCTGGACATTCATTAATATCTCCGCTTCTGGTTCTCCTAGAATAAGGCTATTGGTACGGTTTAAAAGCTTTTTGAAGGAACTATTTAATTATATGATAAACAGGATCAAACCTTTTAGGATAATCGTGTAAAAATTCTAGATTTGATATTTCGATGTTAGATTATTTAGTATCAAACATTGTTCCATTTATTGTACAAACATACTACGAGAATAAGTACAATACAGTATTCTATGGAAAGACAGATACATAGGTATTAAATAAAGTTACACAAAGGAAAAAGTAACAAACCAAATCATTTAATTATTAAACAAAATTAATAAAATAATTGATAATTACTTTTGTTAGTTAATATACTAGGTATAATTGATACATCAAAATTATAATAAATGTAAGTGCCTATATAAAATTGTTTTATTTAAATAACGAAATAAAAATTAAATAAATCAAAATTTAAAAACTTGACGATTTGTTGTAGGGACTATTGCACCTATGTGCACCATTAGACTTAAGTCATTCAAATACCACATTCAAACTAAGTTTCATTGTTAATACTATTATGTTAGATGAGGGTTGTTCGGATAAATGAATGTAAACAAAAACTGGTAAAAAAAAGAAAACTTACGAAAAGTAGACGCCAATATCAACAGAAATTATTTTTAATTAATTCTCAAGGCCCATAAAATAAAAAGAAAAAATCATTTTCTCGGAAAATAGCACCTAGTAGCAAAATCCTACTATGTAATGGAAAAAAAACTTCAAACATTCTAGTTATTTACTGTGAAGGTAGTTTTTTGGGCGATTTTGAGCGATTTTCGCAATTGATTATTTAATTTTATCACCCAATTTTCACCGAAAAATCCCAGACGTTTGAAATAATCCCAAGTTTTATTTGCCTAAAATATCTTATTATGGATGTGTTTTTTTTCCAGTAGGTGCACGATTAATTTAATTCATTACCTCAAACAGTGGATTGCTTTAAAAATATGAGTTTTTTGAAAAATGTATATTTCAATTCAGAATTTTTTATATAAGACTTGATTTCACAATAAATTTATCTATGGATTTTGTTGAGAAAAAGTATAAAGTATAATTTAAAATCAAAATAAAGGACAAATTTAGTTATTAGAGAATTGGTCCAATGTCCAACAAATGCGTTGGTTCGTTCCACTGTGCGTCGCCTCCACTCTTCTCTGACCTGTGTTAAGGTCCTCCAAGGTCCTCCAATGATGCTGCCTGCATAATATTACAATATAATATGTAAATTTAGTAATATAGAATATAATAATTAAACTGATAGTTCTTTACCGAAAAAAAACAGCAATCACTGTCTCAATACTTCACTCTTCTGAAAAGAAATATTCAATGTCTTGAGACCTACAAGGCGTTCAACTTATCTCTTCACCACTGATTATCGTTAAGTGGTAATTTTTTTTATTAAACGCTAAACGGTGATCGCCACATTGGTGAAGTTATTATTCCCAATTACATGGGGAAGGATATGATTAAACAAAACGTCTTTAAAAACGTCATTACAAAAAGAGGTCTCTAGAAAAACCTGTTTCATTATCAAAAATTACCATGAAAAAAATTATTTTATTTCAATAGGCTATAAAATTAAAATTGTTGACTGAATTTGATATTACTCGCGAGTGTGTGAGAGGTAGAATCAGCCTCTGGGATTTATTAAATCTTTCAAGTTCAATGTAAGTAAAAGAATATCAAGCACCTAGGGTGTGTAGCATATTTATTGATATTGTGAAATATTAGTTTGTAACAGTGAAAATATATATTATTATTTACACAGTAAGAAAATAATGTTTCCTAAAGCAGTAACATAAACTGCAGATATAAGCATTTTAAGTACTTTAATGGGTACCTGTTTTTAACTATCATAGAATGTAATTATATTTACACCTAATTAGGGAGAAAAGTTGAGGATACTTCACCCAAATCACATCCATGTAGAACCGATAGCTTAGAAATAGTAGGTAAATTCCTTTGAAGATACAGATTTTTCCGTACAATGCAGGGAGCGAAGTGGCTCAGTGGTAGAGCGCTGAGTTATCGTGGCGAAGGTCTCGGGTTCAAATCTTGCTGTGGCAGATTTAAAATAATATGTTAACCAACAGGGATGTATCCTTAGGATCAGGGATCCACCCGGGGCTCAACCAAAGTTACGGCGTGATCGAGTACAAATCACTTCCCTGCACAACCGTTGTCCAAAAATTAGTGCAGTCTCTACCATGTACCGATCCTAAGTATTGATGAGATTTTAAGGTTGCTGAACAGTTTTTTATATATTAAGGAATATATACTATTCCATTCTGTACAGATTGTTATTATGTCTCGTAACAACATATTTCACTACTTATAGATTAATAACCGTTCACTGTGTGTTATATCTAAATATGATTTGAAAAAAAAAGTTAACTAGACTGAAATATTCGTTCCAAAATTTAGTGTAATTTATTATAATACTACATTAAAGTGAAAATCAAGACATTATTTGATAATGAGTTATTGTTACAATCAAAAGATGACTAATAATTGAAATGAAAAACTAATATGACAAAAAACTAAGCAGGTAGCTGGTTCCAACCCTTCCCCCTACGGTTTATTGTCAATGATAATATCAATAGAAAAAGCTTACTGCATTTTTTGCAGCTATTATCTTCAACGTCCATTTTTATCTTGAACTATGGTTCCCAATACCCTTCTAGAATTCAGGGAAGGGACAGCTGTCTGATTTAAATAGCATAATTTTTTTCGTTAAAAAAAATTCTCCAGGTAAATGTTATAGATTAAATATGAATCTTCGTTGTGTAATCGATTATGGGACTATTCTTTCTACTTCCAATTCAACTACTAATATTTTTATTTTATTGTTTTTTTTTTTTTTTTTTGTTTTTTTAATTGAATCAAAAACTCACTCCTTGAACAATATTCAGAAATATTCTGTCATTTCATATGTAATATCCATTTTCAAAGAAAGAAAAAACTTCATGAAATCAAAACATTTATCCACATTTTGTATAATTTTTTCTCGACGTGTTATCAAATTTTCAATCCCAGAGCTGAAAAATTCCAGGGTATTATGATTTAAAAAAGCCTGATGATGCGATTTTTATTTGAGAATCAAATTCTCTTTAAGGAAGTTGTCCAAATTTCTGAACAGATGGAAATCTTTAGGTGATAAGTATGATGAATAAGGTGGGTATAGGGTATAGATAGCTGTTTTAGTTTCCTCACGGTCTGTCGTAAAACATGAGGTCTCCCGTTGTATAAGAGTATAGGTCTCTTCCGATTAACCAATGCAAGATGTATTTTTTAAACGTTTTTGTTGCGTTTAGCTACTATTCCTCCAGTAGTGTATAACTGCACAAACAGTATACGGTAATTTCACTTCTGGGTTGAAAGGAGAAATGAATTATTCTGCCAGTGACCACAACACAGAAACCAATAATTGTTTTGGATGCTAATTTGGTTTTGGCATGTGTCCCCGTCTTTCTTCGATAATAGCCCCACCCCGAACGCGGAGTTAATGATTCTTTCAGCCTGGGCTTGTCCAAGTTTCAACTAAAAAAGAATACAAGGAAATCGGGTGTTTTTGTCGTCATATTTGATGGCATGTTCGTTCAATTAAAGTGATAGTAAACATTATCAAAAAGGAGATAATTAATTTAATAACAGTGCATTACAATGTGTAAACACAAACAAGTAAACTACAGAAGTCCACTAATTCCAATTTGAATTTTAAGAATAATAAAAACGGACATTTCGTATTAATGATCCAACAGCTCTATCAAAAAGTCAGGGGCTTCATTCATTGAATGAACAATGAAACTTATTCATATTTTAGAATAACATTTCCTTTTATCCTTATTAGGTTCATTTCAATGGACATTTCTCGGGTTCCTAACAATAGGCTCAAGGCCTTAGCTGCACATTTTCATCCGTGACACCGTTCTTGCTGCATATTTTAAACTCAATGGTATTATGAATTATCCTATTTATTATTAACTCTAAACTGAACAGTAAAAATCTATTATATATAAATAAAAATGAATCGCCAAATGTGCCTCTAAGTCCCAAACTCGAGAACGGCTCGACCAAATCGGATATTTTTTTCCCTTATTTTTGTTAAGGGCCAAAGAAGGTTCTTATGGAGAGAAAAGCGTAAACATTACGAGGAAAATAATAAAAACAACACTTTTCTTTTCCCATAATAACCACTCTGTTCCCAGATGTATATCTTTATAAATAAAAATGAATCGGCTATTCTTTTTCCTTATTTTTGTTAAGGCACAAAGGAGGTTCTTATGATTGTTGTACATATCTGATATAAATATATTATATATATGTATATCTGATGATTGTTGTACAGCACATGACCTTGGTTCTTGATAATTGTAATAGTTGGAGAAAATTTGGAAGCCCTTTGTTTTAGGGAAACAGGGCAGAACAACGTCTGCCAGGACAGCTAGTGGTAAATAAATAGAATATATTAAAAACAAACTGACCAATGAGGACTGAAATTAAGAATTGTTTAATTTGGGATTAATAGATTTATATTTGATTCGTATTTATTTTTTTGGTTATTAATATTGATCCATTAAGAAATATTCTTATGGTTATATTTTTTTAATAAAATAAGTGTGGTATAAAACCTGTAAAAACAAGATCCGGTTATTAAATATCAGCGACAATACTCCCTCTGAGGAAAACAAAAACCAAAACATCTATTTTGTTTAATTATCAAAGTCCTTCATTATGATAAGGAAATAAATAAATGGATGGCGTTTAAAAAAAAGTCAGAAATGAGTCAGAGTGGAAACGATAAGCGCCATGACAGATAGTGCTTTTTAGTGATGACTAGAAAAAAACAATAATAAGGAAGGAATTTTGTTTTTATTGAGTTAATATATTAATATTATTAATAATTAATAAATTTCAACAAAAAATGAAATATTTTATTTGTTGAATAATATTAGTTAACCTTATATATACAGCCCCAGTGAATAAGTGATTAAGTCTAATTTTCTTCAAAATGTGTTTCTTGTACTTGAGCAAGCGGAACCGAGCTATTTTCGTAGTGAACAAGTGGCTGTGTAAGGCATTGGCTTGAAAAGGAGTTATTGTTTATATTACAACTTCATTTGAAGCCAAAAAGAACAATAGTGATACGATTCCGTTCCCTCAGTACTGTTGACTGTCTTTATAAAAAATTCGACTTAACCATTGATGCACTGGAGCTGTAGATATAATCCCTCACCATGATCTCTATCTTGCTGCACATGTGAGCAACCATTTGGGACCATTACTCTAAAATATCTTCAGAATTATGGAATGCCTCATAAGATCTCTTTTACTCCCTGTTTTAACAATTTATTTTCTCCACAGGTCACTACGACTCTGGAGAAGTGCTGCCTGATCTTCTTCATTGCTATTAGTGAGGTCAAGAGTTGACAGTTGACTGAAATAATTAGTTGATTTTTTAGTCAACCGTTACCAATAGCCCTGAATACCTGCAATGTGGTCGAAACGTTGGCTTGAAAAAAGGAGTTCTTCTTACTAAAGAGAATTTTTTCTGACTCGGACCGTTTTCTTCCTAAAATATTTTATTGTTTCTGTAAGTATGAATTTAAAATTTTTAAATAAATCATGATGATATACTTATTTGAAATTATAATCTGGGCCAGCAGAATTATTTTAAGTAGTTGTTGGGGTTCCACTAAGCCATCGAATCCCTCTCGTATCCAACTCTTACATTCCAAAACCCTAAGTAAAATCCTGAGTGTTCTTTATTTTTTACGAATAAAGTCGTTCATGGTGGCCTTAATGTCCCATTTTTTGCCAATTTGGGCCAAACCCGATATCAATCCTTAAATAACAAACTTTATCCTCTCTCAAACCAACTAGTTTCAAACCTACTAACCTCTCAAATTCGTGATAGTTTTCCGCTACCTGCTAGAACTTGTAATTTGATTATTAACAGTGGATTGTTTCTCTAATTGCATATATATCATGTCATTACCTATCTAGCATTCAATCTATTTGCTTGTTGCATCATTATAAAACACTTGTAAATTAAAAAAATATAATACCGTGTACAAATAATTATTGACCTTTACTAAGTCATTACAAAACTGATTGTAGGTATTCTCTCAAATTAGAAGTTCTCAGAAGACAACAAGAGGAATTGAGAATAGATGTTGAACACAAGAAGAGGTTGAAATATTATATGTTTGAATAAAGTAATTTCTACTCACTCACAGGTTTATTTATTAATTTTTGTTAAAAAAGATTTCTGTTAACAATGTGCATAATGACCTTGAAGTCCCATTTTTAACCGATTTGGACTTAACACGGCATCAATCCTTACATGGCAAACTTTAGTCCCGCGGAAACCTACTACTACGTACCTCTTCAATACCTGATAATCCTGAAAAGAATATGGTCACGTGACCTTTTAAGTTGAAATTGTTATTCGAGTGACAGTTTCTCTACTTGCCTTTACGTTTCATTCATGCTGTTTACACATTGTATTATTATGATACAGTTGTAAATAAAAAAATATGTATATCACTACATTATAATATCACTCACTACTTTCACTAAGTCATTACAAGAACTAATTGTAGACATTTTTCTCAAACAAAAAGGTTTTAAAAAAAACACGGGTGGAATTGAGAATATATGTTTAGCAGAAGAAGAGATTGATGTATTATATGTTTGTATAAATTGATTTCTCATTATACATACTTTCTTATTAATTTTTGGTTTAAAATATTTTATTTAACAGTTTTAAGAAATTAGGATTGAGATAACTTTTTAATTACGATTTTTACCGCTCACTTCGGGAAAACCGGTGATCTCAAAAGAGAATCAGTCATTCTGCAGGCGTAGCAACAAGGTATCAGAAGTCGTACCATGTTAGATCACATCCTGTCAGTGCTTTCTGAATGACAAGAATACCTTCAGGTTTATTTTCGAAGAACGTCTCTTTACCATTCTGCCTTACAGAGATATCGTTCGATTTCAAGACACGTTTTTTTCAAGAATATGAATTTCTTCCAACTACAACTGTATTTAAAAGGATGATTTAAAAAACCCATTAAGGTCTCGGGTACGGTACTGGCTAAAGTAGTTAGAATTATATACCATAATTTAAAAAATTAATTTATTGTAATCTACTATTGTATTATAACAATACAACAAGTAATAAATAGAATGGGTGAGATAAGAACCAGAAGAGACCTGGTCATGAATCAGCGAATACAAGGGGACCTGGGAGTTTCGGCTGTAAAAGAAGCGGTTGAAAAGAGGCACTTGAAATGGTTGGGCCACCTTTGCCGAATGCAGGAAGATCGGGAGCCAAGAAAGTTCTTCGAAGCTAGGCCAACTGGAAGACGTCCTAGGCTCTAACATGGACGGACCACATCTCCGAGCTGGGATAGCAAAGAGGACATGGGTTGAATGCCATGAGGGCGCTGACCAGGAACCGGGATGCGTGGCTGGCATGTACTGAGGCACCTCCACACTGAAAAGCACAAGGAAGAAGAAGAAGAGATAAGATAAATGTCTGGAGATGAGGGTAAGTAGAGAAACTACTCACTAGTAGAACTCAAATAACAAATTCTACTTAAAGGTCACATCGCCATCTTCTTTTCTGACTACTCGGAGGATTATCGAACAGGTAGCTAGGTTCGAAACTAGTGAGTTTGAGTGGGAATAAAGTTTGTTATGAAAGTATTGATATCGAGTTCGGGCCAAATCAGCAACAAATGGAACGTTGAGGTCATCATGGGAGACTTCATTTCTAAAAAAATAAGATGAATTGAGGATTTTACGAAGAATCTTGGATCGTAAGGGTTGGATACGAGTAGAATACGATGGCTTAGTGGAGTCCCAAAGCTCTGCTTCGCAAGTCCAAACGGGTCTTACATACAATTAATAATTATTTCTTGCCCAGCGGTTACAAACTGATATAGTCAGTATCAAAACGGCCATCCCCTAATTAGAGGCACGATATTCATCACGAAGGTATACTAACACTAATGCACACCTATACATTTTAATTTGCTCATTCCAATCTTAAGATGCAATAAAAAAAACCTATATGAAGGGTTGTCTATTCCAACAGTTGTGCAAGAAGGTTGTTGTTGGTTTTAAAGGGCAAAAACTGCTGAACGCCAGGATTTTCATCCAATTAAGGGTATCCACTTTATACAGACTAGGTTAGCAAGAGGAGGTCGGCAGATCCCATAGGGTTGTTCGACGGCTGTTAACGGAATAACTAATTGATTTCCATTTTCGAACCCAGCTCAGTAATCCAGCGACTACAACTCATACAGAGTATATTTTATACATATACATATAGGCATATCATATATATATATGTATCATGAACCATTTCGATGTTAAAAGAAAAAGTATCGAAGTACCAGTCGTTGTTCCGGGATAAAAGCTTAACCCAGACTGAAAAAAACCATTTATTAGGTGTTCCCAGAGTGGACTGAAAAAAATTCATGTTTAATTGGAAGAACTAATCGTCACGGTAAATCTATTTTCACTGGGAGGTTAAAAAAAAGAAAGAAAAAAAGTAAAACAATAAAATGGTTATAAACCCGCCATTTTGAGTTATTCTCAACTGAAATTCATTGACAAAATACGACACGATAGTGGATAGTGCAATCCGATAGCGTATCCTAGAGGAAAAAATAATGTGAAGAATATTTTAGGTAATTTAAAGGAATTTCCTCGTTTATTTAAACTAAAATACGAGCTGGATCCATGCTCAAACATTATAGAGTCATTTCAAAAAGAAATAAGTACTGTTTTTCCATACGAAATATCTTAATTTGACTTCAGCTTTACTATTTTTATTTTTTTTTTAACATTGGAGGTATAACATTTCACATTAGCACAGCATTAAAAAACACTGATGATGGACCTTGAAAGGTGAATCCAGTAAAAAAGAAAACGACCATAGGGAAAGATTAGGCTGTGAAAACTGTAATGTCAGGTGGAAGAATATGAAAATAATATAGCATTTCCAAGTCTATTTGAATCTTTTCCAAGTCAACTGTAACCTGTTACAAAACAAATGCTACCCTTTCCAAGTCACAAGCAATTTCCAATTCAAATGTAACCCTTTCCAAATGATTTAAAACCCTTTCCAAAAGAAATGTAACGGTTTACTCAATTTTCACCCTTTTTATTTCATTTGTAACCGTTTCCATTTCAAATGTCACCCTTGAAAATGTACCGTACTGGGGATGGGCGAATTTAGGGCCTCAGAACTCGGCAGGATAAAATCACCGATAATAAACCTGTTTCTTCAAAACTCTTGTTAGGACAAAAATGAGGGAAATAATTCAAAAAACAAATAGTTGATTTTTGTTTCTGAGAAAGTTTATTTAAAAAAAGTAAAAACATGTAATCTGAACTTAACAACAGTATCTTCATAGTTTTGGTAATAAAATAATAAACATGGTAATATTTTTGTTTACAAAAAATTTAAAACAAAAAGTTGATTTTTTTTTTTCAATAAGTAAATAATAAAAACAAATGAAAAAATGTAAACTGTAATGCAAAAATTTTCAAAACATTTTCAAGGGTGACAATTGAGGTGTAAAGCGTTACATTTGCTTTGGAAAGGGTTTCAACTCATTAGGAAAGGGTTACATTTGAGTTGGAAAGGGTTGCTTGTGACTTGGAAAGGGTAGCATTTGATTTGTATAAGGTTAAAGTTGACTTGGAAAAGGTTCAAATAGACTTGGAAATGCTATATATGTTTTTCAGGAAAGTTGGGCAATAATTCAACAGAAAAGATATTTTCAATAATCTGTTTTAAATTTTAAAATTAATCTCACATGAATATTCATCCATAGATAGTAGCCACTACAACACTTCAATGGCCTTAATACAGCTGTGTCAAGGAGTTCAAGAGAAGCTATGCGGAACTACGACTTATGAAATAGGTAAGAACTTGTCCAAGTAAAAGTAATGCAGAAAAAAGTGAGTAACGTACAAAAAGTAATAATTTTACGGTGAATTGATTTTTTTCTATGTAAAATCCTTACTTTACTACTCGGTCCCTAAATAATTTTAATTTGTTATATTTTTCTTAGCTCCAATTACAGCAATTTTATTGGTCATATCATTTAAAAGTGTTAAAAAATTGTAAGTCGTGTTTCTATTGTTTGTTGTAGAGATTCATGTTAACGTACAATATTTTAATAAGAACGGGAAGAATTATTATAAGAGGCCTAAATTTTACAATCAATACATTTTTATTGAAATTTTGACCAAACTAGACAAAATCCATTTCAAAATGTGGCATCTAAGCTGAGAATTTTTCAAATTTTGAAGGAATATTTTGACTTAAGTGAAACTCCACTGTAACAAACATTTTGGGTTATGGATTCACAAATATATATCAACAACTCTTTGATTGGCTTCCTTTTCAAAAAACGATTTTTGTATATATAGTTATTATACTTACTCATTAAAGTATAATATTAAAATGTGGCACATATTTTAAAAAGTACATCAACCATTAGATTGGCTTAGTTTACAAAAATAACTATATTTTATGTACTACAACTCCTTGTGCTTCTGTTGATACAATTCTAAAAATCTGAAATTTCCAAAAATCAAAACTCTAATCAGTATTATACTGCAATATTAACTTCATCCTTGATATTCATCTAGAAGTCAAGTTTTTAGGGACTCAGTTATGTACAAATCCAAATTTCGAAGCCATTTATATCTACTGGAGAGAATTTAGAAAAAAAAACACTCTAAAACTGCTAAATGAATTTTATGATTGATACAAATCTAAGATTCATGATTTTAGAACTTTAATTCCAGATTGTTAACGTTCCTTAATAGCTACTACTGGATAGAAAAAAAATAACAAATAAAAATGATGCACACACATATAAAATGGTCAAGCAACAGCATATCCAACAATAGAAATGACCAGACCTTAGCCTTTGGTTTAAGGCTTTGAAAAATTGAAGTATAACTTCTTTCTCTCCTCCCTAAAACTACAGAAAAGAAACGAAAATGTTTAAATTTGTATATATATTATAAAAACGACTGTCATTTGATATCATGATTAATAGCAGTTTTAACAGATGGTTGCGAGAACTAATGCGAAATGAGAACTGCGTCCGAAAGGATCGTGCCAGGGCATAAGATTAACGAGCACTAATTTCTCTAACCTTTGCCATCTCTGCTATTAGTATTTATTATCTAACATCATCTAGGAAGATGTAGAAAAAAAAGTATTATCTCTGAATCATTTAATTTATTACATCCGACATTATAATTTGCAATTGGGAATAAAGGCGGTATTGAAAAACAGTAGATACTATGACTATAGAAAAAAATCTAAATGGATGATTTTTAGCATTTTACCCATACCACATTATAATATTTCCCAATAAGTAACACTTCCGGTTTATAAATTGAATGTAAAATTCTACATGTTATTTCCGTTGAAACAGTTAAATTTTAAATTTAAAACGAATTCGTTTATATTTCAATATAATTTTGAACCAAAATATGTTTTAGTTTGTACCTTAAATTTTAAAAATAAGAAAATGCTCTGGGTGGAGGTCAGAATAAATTCTCTTAAATAGAGAGATTTTTTTTAATAGTTTATTTGAAACCCACATTGCAAGTATTCTTTAAGACTAAATATACAAGATAAAGAAATTGAAATTATAATTATATTAGACAAAATAATTGTATTCCCTCTATTATATAATTTTAATTTGTCTGTATCTTGTATATTTAGCCCTGAAGAAGACCTGCAATGTGGGTTGAAATGTTGGCTTTCAAATAAACAGTTCTTCCTATTAAAGATTTTTTTCTTACCTCTACCAAACTGTCAACTAATTTTATTCAAGATGAAATTTTAAAAGCTTATTTATATTAACGTAAATGCTTTAAATAACATGTTAAAAAATATTAATTGACCTTGTGTATATTAGGAATTTATTTAAAAGTTCTTTTAAATAACAAATTTAAAAGAACTTTTAATCAATCCAGCATGTTATCTGCATATCAATAGCATGGCACAAGACAAGCACTGTTTTTTGTCTACACGATTACTCAGGCTTTATGCGTAATAGAGGGAAAAAATACATGCCATTTATAAAGTTTAATTATATCGAGTTAACGAAAATGAAATCGACATGTTTACACAAAGAAACTTTTGTTTTTAGCACTATATAAAAGAAAAAATGTAAACTTAAAAACGGATGGATTTAAAAATAAATAAATTTTAGGGTAGACCCTAATTTGATTGTTTTCACAACAAAAACGACGGCGAAATTTGATCTATCCCACCAAAAACGTCGGTTTAAAAATGTAGAATAGTGTATACAGTAGCTCAGCGTATATCCTGAAGTGCTATGGAGAGGGTTCGTTCCGGATTCAGCAACGACCGTGTCAGATAAATTATTGAAGCTGTTAACAGCCATGGTTGGACCTGTGGGATCTACAGACCCTCTTTGGGCTCACCCTGCCTCTATAAAGTCTCCTAAATTTGGGGAGAAATCCTGGGGGTTGAGCGTGATCTCGGACAAATCTCCTACCTGCGCAATCCTTCAAACAGTACAGTCTCTACCCTGTACCAAACCCAAGACAATACATTGGTAGTGATACAGCATTTTTTTTAAGCGATATATATCCTCTCCAGTGCATCAGATATTGACGATCTCGGGTTAATTGGAAAGTATATTGAATATAGCAGAATATATTATTTAAATAAGTATTTTAATTTTATTCTGTATCCCTAATGCTTCTTATTTTGTTACGAATAAATTCATAGATAATGGCCTTATTGTCCAATTTGTTAATAGTTTAGCCCGATTATGATAACAATCCTTTCATGAATAACTTTATTCCTACTCAAACCCAATGGTTTCAAAACCAGATACTTTTTCAATTCCCGATAATGCTACGAGGACTCTGAAAAGAAGATGGCCTCTTGACCTCCTAAGTTGAAATTATTATTTCATACTAGTATTGATAGTGCTCATAATAGTATTATTGCAGTGATAGTACCCGGAGTACTATCACTGGGTAGTTTCTCTACTTGCCTTTATCCTTGCCACTGTGCACCATTCCTGTCATTTACTTGTTGAATTGTTATGATACAGTTGTTCTCAATAAATAATTCAATAAATACACTTTCAAAGAAAATTATTCTGTTATGTACACAGTAGGAATTTATTTGGATTGGAACATTTGTATTTACAATTTAATTTTATAGATTATAACATTGGCAAACATCAGATTGAACACATATTTGATATATATCGTAAAGAGGAATAGATAGAAGGGGAGTTAACGTCCCATAATAATTTAAAACCTGAATTTTGAACTTTTAGGGTTGTGTGAATTTCTGTTAGGGTTGTGATCGAATTTCTGAAAAAAATATCCAATTCAACAACCAATTGCTGCCATCTTCTTATGACTCCTGGTGGTGGAATGGAATAACAACCATACCTAACGGTTCAAACCTAACAAAACACATACTTTGAATGAAGAACTAAAACATATCATATTTCATCTAAAAAAGTAAAGAAAAAAAAGTGCTCACAAAGATGCAATGAGATTTAATTTTATTCAACCTTCGACAACGGGAGGTGTATGCACTTCCGGCGTATTCAAAATGAAGGCCCAAGCCCAGGTATAATATTTCGTTTTTATTCTAATTATAATTGGATAAATATCTATGGTTTTGCAGTCTCTACTTCACATCCTCTTTCTTATTAGTAATTCTATACTTCATGAAATGTGCGCAGTTGAAGATAACAATTAGTATTCATAAATTTCTTATTAGAAATACGACACGCCACTTAAAGAGTTGAACCTAATAAAATAAAATATAACAAAAATACATTAATAGTCTAAAATATATTAAGGGATAGGATATAACTTCATGACGTCCTGACAAAGCATATTTTCAGATAAGGATTTTAAATAAATCAATTTCCAACAAGTAACACAACTGTGAATAGCCAACAATTAAGTATGTCAGTTAAAAAAATTAGCAAATTGTGGTACTCGTTAAAGATCTCTATCCTAATTACACTTGGATAAACAAAACATAGGACTACGACTACAACAGCATCTTCCGATTAGCCATAGCAGCATAAAGTGACGTCAAATGAATAAACAAACAAATAAGCAAATGAAATCACCTATCTCGTAACAAACTGGGCTCGCGTGACCATTTCACGATATTATTTGAATCTAACATTATCAATTAGAATACATTTTATATATATATAATTTGAAGGCAGAAATATCTTCAAATACAGGGGGGCGGGTATGAATCTTCGTTGCTATTAAAAATATACTTTCAGGAAAAAGTGAATAAAGTTTGTATATACCGAACATAGTGTTGTTTAGAACATATATTGATTTTTCCTTATCAAACCTAGATTTGAGATAGTCAAGGATTTGTCTTGTACGTATTTACCTATTTACTGTGCTGTAAATATTTAGGTGTTTACCTCTGTGCTATACCCATACTACCAGATATTGTGGAGAAGTTATCAATTGGAAGACGGTAAAATGTAGAAGTAAAATCCAGTTCCAAATATGAAATTTCAATTTTCTGCAGTTAACCTTTTTAGTTATGCGAGACGCGAACGAAGATACGTACAGATGTTATGTCAAAACAAGTCAAAATGGATTTAATAGTGGTCCAAGTAAATAATATATCTATTTAAATCCTAAAGTACAAAATGTCCACGACTGACATACGTCACTTACTGCGAACAATAAAATAACAATGATATCCATTATTTGAACTTTTCAATATCTACGCTATTTATTTGTTGTTACTTGTCTGTTTGATGATTCTTGTTTATTTTTCTTTTAAAGAAACAAATAAAAATATGTTGTCGTTTAAATTTACAAATACTTTATCCGAATCAATTAATTATAAAACCATTATGTTACCAAAACGAGTTTAGGAATGTGGCCTTTACCTGCTCCATCTTTAAGTAGATAAGTACCTGCTCCATCTTGTATAATCCTATCAATCATAGTAAACTTTTTAACTAGTTTGTTTAACTAAATCGGTGATGCTCATGTTCTGGCTACATGTTTAGAGTTTTCGTCATATTTAACACATGATTGAAATTATCAATAAACTGGTTGAAGAAAATAAAAATTTTAAATTCCAAAATCCTTCTTTGCTTAAAACAAACAGAAGTTCATGTATCAGTTCCGCAGGTGGATGCTTCGAGTAAAGTCACAAGTTTGAACTTTTTAATCGTTTCTTTTGTAATAATATTCTCGACAAATAAAAACAATTTTATATAATAACTATTACTGACTGTATATAGATTAAAGAACCGACTTACAAATTGTGTTTAGATTATATCCATCACCTTTATTTCCCAACGTTAGATAAAACATTTATTTCTTGATGAAATGATAACCGAAATAAATATACACTTCTCATGATTACACCACTCCTTTCATACTAAAACTCATATTTTTTTTTTTTTTTATATCCAAGAATATCAAAAAGGAATTTAATTCGAAACCACAACTTGCGGAACTGATACCGAAATTACATGCAACACCTTAGAGGAAACTTACATCGTGTATGTCGGCAGACCAGAGGAGATGACAGTAGAGCAGAGGTTGCTCACGATCACGAACAGCATAGATGAGATACCCACCTTCGGCTTCTGGGTACACCCCGAGCCTAGCCACCAAGCTCAGCTGGTGTGACAGCTTCTTTTCTAAGCCCCGTATTTCCAGGCAGCACTTCTCCAGAGTCGCATTGACCTGTGGATAAAATAAATTAGATAAACCAGAGAGTAAAAGAGATCTTATGAGGCATTCCATTATTCTGAAGATATTTTAGAGCAATGTTCCCAAACGGTTGCTCACATGCGCAGCAAGATAGAGATCATGGTAAGGGATTATATAATCCCATACCATGACCTCTATCTTACAGCCCCAGTTCATCAATAGTTAAGTCGAATTTTTTATAGAGACAGTATACATTAATGAGGGAGCGGAATCGTGTCAATTTTGTAGTATTTTGCTTGAAATGGAAATGTTATACAAGCAATAACTCCTTTTCAAGCCAATGCCTGGCTTAGGCCCTTATTCACTACAAAAATAATACGATTCCGCTTCCCTAAGCTAAGTAAGTACAAGCTCATTTTGGAGAAAAATCTACTTAACCACTTATTCACTATGGTTACAGATATTATATATTTAAATATTCTCTTAAATTGCCACGGCCAATATTTTTAATCCATTCATCAGGTGTTTCTGCTGGTTTCGACAGTGTAGTCAAATTCTTTGGTGAGGTTTGGCTGTCCATACTGCAAGCTTCCTCAAGGCTTAATCTGAGACTGTAAGTCTCAAGCTTGCAGTATGGAGAGTGAAACGTCGGTAATGAATTTGTCAACACGTTCGAAACCAGAAGAAACACCCGTTGAATGAATTATATATTTACTTCATAATATATAAAATATTAGCGAATGTCCCCGAAATGGAGAATAATTAGCAGCCAACTACAATCTTTCTTAGATTTCTGGTTTTCTCTTCACCCACTCCCGATGACCTTCCTTCTTGTCTACTTTGGTAGGTATGGTTTCGATTCCGCTTTCTTAGGAGTAAATTTTAACTTATTAATCTTATTTCTAAATCTATCTCAATCCAGACATGTTTCTGCAATTTCAATTTTTGCTTTGGCCAAATCTTTCTTAACTTCAATTAGTCGAGGTATTGATGTTTTAAGAGAACTCACATAGTACAATAGACTTTTAGTTAATCTGTTTTAGGTAACCTATATAGGTGTCCATGGAACTTCAGTCTCCTCTTTCTAATTTATATTTATAATATATTTAAAAATGTGTGATGTACCATATCTTACCATACCACCAACATTTACTTCAATAATTTCATCAAATATCAACTAAATTTCCCCATCAAAAAGAATCAAAACATAAGGACCTATAAGGAGATAGCGTCTTGTGGCAAATAGAAAGATTAATATGGATGGGGAACGCACATAGAATGTATTAAAAAAATGGCTCCCAAAGGTGATCATGGAGGGATGTCCAGATGGAGAGACAGGAAGGCCTAGAATGCGATGGCTTGACGATGTGGAAGCAGACCTAGGCTCTTGGGGGTGAGCACATCGAGAGGAGTTGTCGGAAATCGGTCAAAGTGGAGGAGGCTAATGTCCTCCATGGATCATAGCGCCGTGTTAAGAAAAATAATATATAATATTATCTTGAATGATAATAGTTGATCTTGATAATAAATGGTCCGGGTAGAGGTCAATAAATTTCTCTTAGATGTGGAGAAATTTATTGACCTTTACCGGGACCATTTTCTTCCACATATATAATATTACCGTAAGCCTATGTCTCCAAAATATCTAACGTTAAGCAGGTGATTTTAATCTTTCTTACAGTTCTTGTTTTCTTCTTTCTTCCGTCCACTTTGGTCGGTATAGTTTTGATTCCACTTTTTCTGATAGTTTTTTTTTTTCCAAATTTCCACTTATTAATCTTATCTTATTTTATTACTTTATTAAGACATGTTTCCGCTTAATCAATATTTGCATTGGCCAAAGAATGATTAACTCTAATTAACTAGTTCCTGATTGCTCCTAAAAGTTTGTTAAGGTTTCTCATTGTTTACGGTTGCAAAAACAAAAGTTCCTATAAGTTGCTTATATCCATATTTCACGGAGATAAAGCTGTAACTTGATTCGGAAACTAGTGATTCGTGTGTGTCGCATCAATTGTATTTATAGTTTATAATAATAAAAAAAGTTAATAACATGTCGTTCAAGAGGACAACAGAAATGTTTATAAATTTAATTGAACTGTACTGAAATGCCAAGTGTTTGTGGAATCCACGGGATAAAAAACATAGTGATCGTTAAGAAAAAACACAATTCCAACTATCAATCATGCATTCTGATATTAAATTATATTTCTTTAATGAACTCATGAGGCGTACCACACGCCCTGTGTATTTCTTTCTAGAAGGGTAGGTCTAGTCCAACATTAACGGATTCTTTTTTCCTTTTCACTTTTTCAAAATAGTGACAATTGCAGCTACTGCTGTCTGTAAATCGTCTTCGCACCACATTGTTTACGAATATCGAAACACACTACACTGAAGTAAATGGAACGTTTCTTTTTGCAGCAACAAAATGACACTACAATGAGTTTTTCGGTATGAACAGATTGTTTACGATAATTTTGTTGTTTCTGTTATCTAAGCACGTTACGACAACCAGCAACAATATGTTCGTCTGTGTTTCTTTGGTGAAGACATGCGTTTTATTTACAAGCAGTTCATCAACTCTCAACTAAATATCCAATATCATAACATTATTATGATTTTTTTTATTATGTTATTTCTTATCAGACGATCACTATTTCATTCTGATAACAAGCATGACTCAGCCTCGATCATTTTAGGAATAACTAAAATGGTTGAGATAATGACATCTATACTGATTAAAACCAAGTAATCATATTCACGATAATTAAAGTGTTTTTTTAATTACATGTCCTCGCTGCCACTACGCAGACATAACTCATGAAATAAATTTTCTCATTCATTAAAATATATAAAGATAATCTTATAACCACTCCACAGATTCTCATATATCTTGACTACCAACGTATCCATACCTGGATCCACTAAACCATCATGAACTTGAGACTTAGTACGTGTGGATACGTGATTCTCGCCACACTGCCTGTCTTCTTATGAACAATGTGGTAATTGTGTGCAATAAACGCTGGATTAATTCTGAACAAAATTTCCTGGATAAAACAATAAATTTCTAACGACAGCTACCTAAGGTTTACGTAACGTTAATAAGAAGACATTGTAAATCGAGGAGTCTTATATTTCATCTGATATCTTTAATCGTTAATGAGTAGTACAATCCAATTATGTTCTAATTAAATATTTTATTACATGCAGGATACACTAACCAAATATTTACGTTTCCAATCTTGATAAATGGCCAAAATGTTTTTATTATGGCTTTAATGAAACATGTATTCCATTTCCAATGATCACGGGCCAATTCTTTACCATAACTCGCGTTCCAATAATGATTAGAAACTGTCAAAAGCTTTTCATTTGAAACTTATATTATTACCTGAACTGATACTCCTATCGGGAATTATTGAATTAATAAGGTAATCAACAGAAGATAAAATTCCTAAACAAAAAGAAATAAAATCCCCTCAATGAGTAAAGATAGACTACTAATCTAAAGGTTCGCGACCGGCTGTGAAAACCTCAATAATTGGATACCCTTAATCAGGGGTGAAATCACTGGCGGATCTAGAAGAATTTTCAGGGGGGGGGGCTTGGGTCAATGTGAATTTGTTATCAATGAATACGATCCATGTATGAATGAAGATACATAAAATATCAAATTTTAATTCAAGGCAGCTGAGGCCAGAAAACAATAACATGGATAAAACGAAACAAACGAAAATACGATCCTCAAATTCTAATAAATAATAAACTCTGAAAAATCGAACATATAGATATCTATATGTAAATGAAAAACAAAAGGGTTCGGAATCACCGATTTTGGATGCACCCATTGCGAAAACATTCGATACAATGAATAATTTTGGTGAGTAAAACGTGTTTTTTTCTTGTTGAAAACCAACTTAAATTCAGGTCAATATCAAATAATGAAAACTCTAGGGTGGGACATGCCCCCCCCCCCTCAAATCCGCCAATGGGTGAAATATGGGGGTTGAGAGTGATTTTGATAAAACAGTATAATTGATAGTTGACTAAGGAACAGCGATTTTTACAGTTTTTCACTCGAGCTTTAAAATTTCATGTCATAATTGACATTACAATTTAAATACTCTAAGCTCCGATATCATAAAATGACAAATGTCATCAGTTAAATATGAACACGGCATAAAACAGGGCATATCTGCATTAAAGAAATAGCATAATGTCAACTGGTAGGTAATCAGCAAATGACAATTGGTTTAATACAACCACCATATAAAATAAATGTTCTTGTTTATGTCGGGTATTAAGAATTAGGGAATATCTTCAAACCAAATTAAACTGAAACAAGGCTTGATAGACATATCATATCTCTTAGAGATCTACAAAAAGTAATAAATTATTACTAATGATTTATTTTGTATAATAAAAAAATACAGAAGACACCGGCAAAGTAGATAATTGATAAGGTAATTTATTAATTAATTAAATTAAAACCCTTATGAATAAAAAATTATTCGTTTCTGCTTTTATATAAAGTGACAACAACTTACCTTATAACTATTTCCACCTCTACGTATTTGCGCGATTATCCATGGAAGCATAGGGTTTGACAACCTCTTGTCGACGGTTGCAAAACCTAAATAAGACAATTTAAACGATGTCATTATGAATTATTACAAACGGAAGCCTCTAAAAGTGCTTGCGAATGAGATGACAACACAAATAAAACTAAACAAATATAAGTACGGTCGTTGAAAGAAAAACTCGCACGGAAGAGAACATGGCAACTGTACGATAGAGCACAAAGACCGAATACAAACTAAACCCCATGGCTTAGGTTTGTAACGGATAACTGCGTACAGTGTTGCCTCTAGTTTGAATAAAAAAAAAAAGTGCACCACAAGAAAAAACTATTTGAAAAAGTAAATAAATTGTATAAAATTTCGTTAATTTTCAATCGCTTATGTTTTTTCTCAATTTAAGTTATTAATAACTATAAAATTCCTTAAATGAATTAAATTATATCACAAAATATTTTTTGGTAAACATCAACGAGAAAGACTAATACTTAACAATTTATTGTACTTTAAAAATTCCAAACTTATTTATAGTATCAATATTTGATAGTCTTATTTATTATGAGTTATTTAGTTTAAATAATAACTACTCTGTAATCATTTATCGAGTTAATATGTAACAGTTACAGAACCTACCTTGTTAAGTATGAGGTCGGTCTTATTTTCTCAATCCTGATCTTAATTGAAATATTCAATTTCTTTTTGACCAAAAGAATTTTCGATATCATGGCGTTCATTTTTCCTGCATTTGCCTACATAGTTGCACTGATAAGTGATGCTGTGCTTATCTTCTTTTCTATTTTCCATGTAGGTTTAATTTTAATCTTTTATTTAATTTTCATTTTTTAATTACAAAAACTGACCAGTCTTGATTCCAGGTGATAGCATTCGATGAACTTAAGACTGATTACAAAAACCCAATAGATCAATGTAACAGTTTAAATCCAGTAAGTAAAGACAATGTTAACTATGTAGAAGGTGAGGCCACTTTTTCCTAATCACTCATTGATTGATTGTATCTTTTTCAGCTCGTTTTACCAGAATATATACTTCATATATTTTTTAATCTCTTATTTTTGTTATCTGGACAGTGGCTTTCTTTATGTCTAAATGTGCCACTTATCGCTTATCACATAAACAGGTATTTTATTTATAAAATAATGTCATTTATTCTTTTAATCCATTTCAATTTACATAGTTTTTATATTCATATGTTTATTACTTTATGTAGTTATTACCTATGTTGACCTGCTAAATGAACTTTATTTATCTTCATGATAAATCTATCTTTCCAAGAGTTCATGATTTGATTTTAAACCATAAACATTGAACTGTTTCTATCCTCATCTCGTAGTTGTTCACTTAATCATAACAGTGCCGATTTATTATTCTAGCTGCACGGGCCTCCACCACCACAGCTAAACAGTCTCTGCAATCTTGCCCTATTCTCCTCCAAACTTGTACACCGAGGACCTTTAAGGCCTCAAGATCGTCCGGCCATGTTATCTGAGGGCATCCTGTCCGGCGTTTGCTGTCTGGTTTCTCATAGAGCATTCTCTTCGGTGCCCTGTGGTCTGGCATTCTTTCTACATGTGCCATCCATCTTATTCTGCCTTTCATAATCTATGCCACCATATCAGACTCTGATCCTCATTCAGATCTTCTCCATACTTCATTTTCGGCCACTCTGCCCTATATTCTTCTCAACATAATTCTTTCCCACGAGTTAACTATAAATTCCGATTTTTTGGTCTGGGGCCACATCTTGCACATATACATAACTACTGGTCTTACTATGGTTTTGTATATTTGTTTGCAATTACAAATTACAGACAGTACTGATGGAGAACAAATTCAAGTAGTGCTTCTTCTGTATTACAAAATGACCTTTTACATTCAATGAAGTTAATTTACAATGATTATGGTAACATTTTTTTTGTATTTATTATTTCCAACTTTAGATTAATGTTAATTAATAGATGACTTTGACATTATGGCAATATCTAAAAGGGCGCTGAGGGAAGCTTTCTTAGCACTGGAAGAGGCAGCTAAGAAACTTGGGCTTAATGTCAACATACAGAAGACCAAGTACATGCGAATAGGAGGAACGCAGGAAAAAGAGGATTACTTTGAAGTTGGTCATTACCGATTCTATTGCGTTGACAGCTTTGTCTACTTAGGGACAGAAATTAATTCTCAAAATGAGATGTCTCAGGAGATAAGAAGAAGAATTAATTCTGCTAATAGGTGCTATTATAGACTAAGGAAGCAACTAACTAGCAGTTTCCTTCCTGGGCAGACAAAGCTGCTGATCTACAAAACTCTGATTCGACCGGTACTCACATATGCCTCAGAGGCCTGGGCTCTAATAAAGGCAGATGAGAAAAGGCCCTTAATATTCGAGAGGACAATCCTGAGGAAGATATTCGGACCAGTAGAAGTGGGAGGAATATGGAGAAGGTGATATAACAAACAGAGAGGTATAAGACCTCAGATGTTGTCAGAACAATTAAACTTGGCCGACTGCGATGGGCAGGTCACGTGGCACGGATGAAGGACCCTCAGATTCCCAAGAGGATTCTCACAGAGGGAATCCATGCCACACAGAGAGTAGGGAGACCAAATGTGAGGTGGATGGAAGCTGTAGCGGAGGATGCACGTACTTTTCTTAATACTAGAAACTGGAGGGATGCTGCACAGGATAGAGCTGATTGGCGGAGAATCCTGGAGGCAGCCCAGACTCGGCGACGAGTTGTTACATACATATTATTATTACATATCCTCAGTATTCCCTTTTGTGAACAAATAGAACTTTTAATCTTTTTTATTTATTTTAGTTTTATTATAATTTTTTTTCATTTATATGTAGTAAGGTCCATAAGTTTCCGGCCTGTCCTGCTTCCCCTCCTCAACACCTATGCAGGTCTATGCCTGCTCACTGCCCATTTCTACAATGTTCAAACTCGAGTACTGTGCGGTTATTAAATTCTTTTGTAAAGAAGTTCTTACTCCTGTGCAAATTAAAGAGAGCTTGGATTGTGTCTACGGGCAGTCCTCTCCCTCTTATTCCACAGTGAAAGAATGGGCAAAATTATTTAAGTTAGGAAGAAAACTTCTAGAAGATGACCCGCATCCCGGTCGCCCATTGGAAGCTGTCACTTCTGAAACAATCTGAATTGCTGTCTGACCGGCGACTGAAAACCAAGGAAATAGCAGCGAGGTTGGGGCTTTTCAAAAACAAGTGTTTTGTGGATCATCAAAGAATATTTGCATATGAACAAGGTTAGTGCAAGATGGGTTCCAAAAATTCTTTCAGCTGCTCAAAAACAGGAACAAGTTCACTGCTGCAGTATAATGCCGAAGAGCTCCAAGCAGCAGTGGAAAAATATTTTTTTAACAAAGAAGAAAATTATCTTTTTCGTGGTATAGAAATGTTGCCAAAGCGTTGTATTAAGTTTGTTGAACTTAGAGGAGAATATATTGAAAAACTGTAAGACCAGTTTTTTCTTTCACCTTTCCTTCTATCCCAGGCCGGAAACTTTTGGACCTTACTACGTAATTATTATTGAATACCAACATTGTTATTTTTAATGTCTTAATGTGATTTTATGTTCACAAAGATACCGAACTAGGCCTGTAATGTCTGGACCAGGTCTTTATGATCCTACGAGTATTATGAACGCAGATGTCTTGACAACTTGTCAAAGAGAAGGCTGGGTGAAGCTAGCTTTCTACTTGCTATCATTTTTTTATTATCTCTATGGGTAAGTTTTATTTGCTTATAACTTTAATTTTAAGTTGTATAGTTCTCATGAAAAAGGAAATAATAATAATAATCAAATATTCAGTTTTAGTATTATATTTTTTTATATTATATTCTAACAGATCGTTTCTATTTTTAGTATGATTCATTCTCTAATCTCAACGTAAACTACACTTCATCGAATGCTGCTAAAAACTGAAGCTTTTTAATCAATTTAAAATAATGTTTTATGCTGTTTTAATTATTTTTTAATATCTGTAGAAGTAAAAGTGTATTGGTCTAATATCAAGTGATACTCAAAAATGTACTTGTGCCATTTTCAATTATTGTTTTCATTTTTTGTACCTTTTATGAAATAGTTTCGAAATGCAAATTATGATTTTCCCAATATAATGCTGAATTTAGAGAGTGTGTATATATGTACAGGTATAAGTGTATAAATTATATTTTTTTAAAAGAAATGGAATTGTTTCATTCAATCTGTTTGGAAACATCGGTAACTGATAACAAATAAGCTTTGTTTTTATCAGTTCATTCTTCTCTCTCTATTTATATTTATACAAGCTGTTTATTTGAAAAAAAAACTTTCTCTTGATATCTTGATGATTATGTTAGTTAGTTTCATTAACCCTTATTGAAACTAAGTGCAATATTAACATTTGTGTTATTTTTTAAAATGACATTTTTGTAAAATAAGGGTGTACAGAAGATAAACTTAGCACAGAAGAAAATCATGCTTAAATATATACATTTCTTTTTTTTACTTTTACTATTTATTATAATTATTATATAATAGTGATGCTCTGGTCTAAATATTGTTATATGACAAATGTTTTTAGTTGATACAGTAAATTACTGCCAAAGATATTCAGATTTAAATTGAGGAGAGAAAAAAAATTCAGATGCCTCTAGGTTATTTTTAGTTTATATAAAATACGAGGTTATTAATAAATGTTATAGAATTTAGCAAAAGATTTATAAACTCAGGGATTTACGTGATACAATTGAAATTTTTAAACTACATCAATATTTTATTTATTTTTCTGGTGTTATCTAAATGACCTGATTGAATCCCTTATTTTAAGATGTTTAATTTATCTTTTATCTGGATTCGACTTTTGTAATTAAATTATTCGAAACTTTAATTTTTTTTTAAATATGTATATTTAATATCAATAAGAACTGAATGTGTGTTTAATGTGAAACAATGTAAAAAAATTTAAATCATGTTTTAATGATAGCTATCAAAGCTTTGCATGTGCTTTAAACTAAAATAAAAATGTATTGTAATATTCAAATGAAAAATAACTTTAAGAACACATTTATATTGGGAAAGGAGTTGTTTTTTTTTTCAATTTATAATTGTATTTTCTTGTTATTTAAAATATATAAATGATAAGAATTAAAATATAAAAAAGGACATTTATTTAAAAATCCAAATCCTGAAATCAGGAGCAAGAAAAAACAGAGGTGGAAGTATTGACATTTATATTCATTCCTTTTATCTTATTGTCACACACATCAGGTTTTCAGTTTTTGTAATCGATTTCAAAATCAAGTTAACTACTGATAGCAATGTTTAACTATATGAAATCCAATGTTGTAGTTTGGTGTATTGTTTAGGTCATTCTAATTTTACATAGATCATAACTTCTGTTTCCTCAAGAGATATATAAAACCGCAATCAATCCTTAACCTTATCATCAAGCAGTTTCTGAGTGTATTGGAAAGATATGTTCAGGAATTAACATTAACTAATTGTCTGATAATTCAGTAGGCAACCTTCACGAAAGTTATAGTTAGCTCTTACTGTTATATATTTGCATTCCTTAGAGTTTCAGTTGCTGTTTTGCGTTCAACATGGCTCCCCTTGGACTTCATTTTGGACCTGTTATTCTTATTGGTTTAAGGCTCGTCTTTTTTTGGATTCTTTTCAGATTTTTAGTAGTATTTAACCTTCAGTCAGGTGAGGGAACTCCCTTTTCACCTGGCCCTCTTCCGGTTCTGAAGGTTGTTTTGTAAATTTTCAGACTAAATGCATTAGATTGGAAATAAACATAATTGAAACAATTAAAGTTAGTAGTATAAATTTGTTTAATATTTATTGCTTGAAGTGCTCATAATAATTGGTAATTCGAAGCAAGACCCTATGGGAATGGGTTAAATTGAGGAGAGAAAAAAAAATCAGATGCCTCTAGGTTATTTTTAGTTTATATCAAATATGAGGTTATTAATAAATGTTTTAGAATGTTATATGACAAATATTTTTAGTTGATACAGTAAATTACTGCCAAAGATATTCAGATTTAAATTGAGAGAAAAAAAATTCAGATGCCTCTAGGTTATTTTTAGTTTATATCAAATACGAGGTTATTAATAAATGTTTTAGAATTTAGCAAAAGATATATTAACTCAGGGATTTACGTGATACAACTGAAATTTTTAACGAGGTGACTAGTGCAATAAATTCTTTCTTTTTTTATCTCTAATTATTATTATTGGTGACTGTTTTTAATTATAAGTATTAGTAACTACTGAAAATTGTGCTTTTAAAATAGGTTAATAACTCATATTAGCATTAAATTACTGCTTTAAATTTTAGCATTAATTTTTTGTTATGAACTGGTGAGAAGCATTAATAATATTCAGGAACTTTTTAATAAAGTAACCTTAAGAGAATAATAACTGTTTATGTTAAATATAAAAAAATTATTTATTATATATACACATCATTTTTATTTAATATGCAATATAACATGGAAATGGTAGATTATATTAATATGTATAGTATAATAATTATTATTATACAAAAATTATATGATAAGATTTTTATTACAATGAATGGAATGATTTGATTTTGTGACGTGTGAATACAGTAAAAACTGTATTTGTTTTTAATAAAAAATGTTCTGTAAAAATAAACATTTTCTTAAAGTATTTATTAAATTTGACATTTTTAATAAAATATATATTTTTAACCAACAAAAATTGTCTTGTCATGGAAACAGTTCATGGAACCATCAAGAAACAGTCATGGAGATACCTAAAATTTTAATTTTTTATAAAGAATTATCACAGTAAGCAGCAAAAAATAAGCTCACTAAACAGTACACTTTAATAACTCAAAAAATATTTATTTTTGGAGTTACTAAGAAGAATGCACTTTTTTTTTTGCGAAAATTAAATCTTTACAATCTCTAATTGTTCAGAATAATTTTTAATAGGAATGGCAACATAAAATATATACAATAAAAGTGGGTCATCTTCATAACACAAACTCTGTATTATCAGTAAAGCACGATTTAAAATTATTGTACATAAAAACAGTGTCATACAATCCAAACAATATTGCATTTTATCTTTTTGTATCTTAATTAACAAAAAAAATTACTGCTGAACAATCAATCATACTATGTATGAGTAATAATCTATAAATAAATTGAATTTGAATTACTTAAACACAATAATGAAAAAAGTATAAATAACCAATATTAAACATAAATATTGAAGATTTGGTGTTATAGTTTTTAAATAATTCACTTGATAGGAAATCATTGATAGAATATTTGCTAAATTTTAACAAGCGCCCCTTACCTCTTATTCTTCAGCATATGCTTAACTCAATTAGTGGAAATTCTGAAATTTGGCACTAAATCCTGAGCGTTGAAAATAATAATCATATCAAGTTACCATATTACGAACTATCGAACATCAATATACCATGAATGTTGGCCATTTTAAGAGGAAACAATGAGTAAATGCCATTTTTCGGTAGGCTTACCATATTTTTGGATCCAGCTTTTTTTAAATATCTGAAAATTCACCTATCACCCTTCTGTCCAAAATCATCTGAAATTATGTACTTTCATAAGAGAACGACTAAAAAATGGAATGTCATAAATATGTCTAAAATTTTTAAAAAATGTTCGACAGTCCTTAAATCCTGGACATCATAAAAAAAACTACTACTGTATTGGGCAATCTCGAACATATGGTAAGCCTATTTTTCAACAAATTTTTCTTTTTTATAAATCACCCTATTAAGAAAACATTTAAGTAATAACCGCAAATACTAATAAATGATCAATATTAACCTGTCTTTTTAATATCACTAACAATAATAAATAAACAAGTAATCTAAATATTTAAATGCAAATTAATACAAAAGTGTCTTTTTTTTATTAAACTCTTAACAATTAACAAAATGCAAGCTTAATTAAAATATATTAAAAATTAAATATAATTATAAATAAACTATAAATTTAAAGTATTAGAATTATGAGGAATTTAGTAATTTTTTAAACTTACAATTAGTTATATATAACTCTCTGATAAAATTTATTTGATTATAAGATAAAATAATATAAATTTAAATATTTATGAAAACCATTGAGGGATAGTTACAATTTATTAATCAATTATAGCATATTCTTCATCATTTATAAATCAATTCTTATTAATTAATAAATAATAATTATAATTAATTAATTCTTAATAATTTATATCTTGTTATTGATTATTTAATGCATGTTTATTTTATAAAATAAAACCATGAGTCACTTGACCCATCCTATTCATAATTTTAGAAAATATGAATAGGAAAAAATGCAAAGAATTTTTTGCATGATGAATGATGAATGATTTTTGGGGGAAAAAATTCATGATTTATGTAATAATGGCCAACAATGTTTTTTTATGATAAAACATAGATATAACACATCGTACAAAAAAACTAAATAATTTTTCTGTCCTTTATCATCATGCAACATTCAAAATAATGGTATATATTTTATATACTACAAAAATTCTAACTATCGATATAGTATATGTAATTATTTCTAGCATTAGGTTGCATACAATAAATAAGTAATTAAAATTTAAAAAAAATTTAAATTATTAATCCTTATTTTTAAAGTGGTATGAATAATAATGTTATCAAGGAATGGTCTAGTGGTATCTATTAAATTTTAATTTTATGACAGGGAAGTTAAATTATAGAAATTGAACAATAATACATTAAAATTTAATGGATAAAAGAATAATAGGTCGCTGGTCAATAAAAATAATTAAAAATTAATTAGGATTGACCTAGAGTTATATCTTGATTTTCTCCGAAGAAAATTCAAAATCCTAAATAAATCTAAATTCATTAACAACAGATAAAAAACAAAATTTGTTAATATGTGTAGTTAGTTAATGTGAGATTGATTGTAAAAAATGGTTGAGTGGTAAAGGAAGAGGAAAGTAGACTAGGCCTAAAGAACATGGATAAGGCGAAATACCATGGAGAGAGCAGAAAAGAAAATGGCAGATCCCTAGAAGTAGATGGTAAACAATTCAAAAGGCTAAAAGAATTAATGAAAAAAAAATGAGGTAGACCAATAAATAAGACTAAGATACAGCCTCTGGTGTTATACGAAACAGAGACCTGGAATATGGCCTGAAACTGGAAGCAGTTTTCAGATTTAAGATCAGCTAAGAAGAGAGAAGAATGAAAGAAAAGGAGAAACCAAGAACCAAAGAATATGTATGACCTTTATGATATTGTATGGGTAACTAAGGAGGGGGGAGTCTGAAGTAGTACAGACATATAGCGCACCGAGAAGGGAGATCATAAGATTAGTAGTGAAAAAAAAATTTGGGGGAAATAGACCCAAGGCCAAAGCCAAGACTAAGTTGGATTGATGGGATCAAGGAGGGCGAGTACAAAGTGGGTTAAATGGACGGGAGAAGATCCAGGAGGCTAACTTGCGAGTCCAGAGACTGACTGTGATTTGTGTGGACATCCCAGTAAGTAAGTATTTAAACAACTGTGAAACTAAAAATGCTTAAAGGTATCATATCATATAAAAAAATAAGGTACAGTGTAGTATCTAATAATTAAGAAATGTTTGTACTCATATTTTTTTCTAATGTCTAAGAAACCATTTTCTTCAAAATCTTTAAATACTATTAGTTTAAAGATAATATCAACTCTAATTTTATCTGGCATACAATACAGAATATCCAACACTTTAAAAAAAGAGGGCAGCAAAATGGATTTTAAAATTATTATTGGTTTGTATTAAATTGAAAAGTATAACAAAATATATATTAACCTTCATTATTAGGTTTCAACACCTAAAAGATTGGCAAGAGTTTATATTATACCAATATATTATAATCCAATATATAAAAACTGACAATAAGTCATAAAAGATTAATTATACTCAATAAGTCATACAAATAATATTATTAATGAGACATTAAAAATGTGCACATTGTCACATATTTCATGTCTAAAAATAAATAAAATAAATTTATTTTAACAATTTGGACATTAACCATTCATCTGTAAGCTCATCTAATTCACGAACTTCGTAGACGTGGCTAAGATTAACTTCTTTTTGTAAAGCTAGTTTTGTTCCAGCATACATTATCTGCAAGTCAGTTTGACAATCTAGAATGAACAAAGCAAAAACAAAAGAGGTGATTTGAAAAAAAAATTAACATTTTTATAAAAATTAAACTAATATTGTAACATTAAAAGTTAAGGGTTTTACTAATAATGATTAGTTAGTTATCAGTACTGCAAAATTTATTAGTTATTAAAACCAGAAATACAAAATGTTTATTTCCATTACAATAAAAAGTATAAGAAACCAAAAGGTCATCTTCCAATTACTAATCTCCAATTGAAAACTTCTGCCTATTCCTGAACAAACCATTATCGGCTTTCAGATTTATCTATGACAGATCACCAAACCATGGCTTTTGGTGGTTTTATTTGAATCTGATACTAAAATTGTGCAAAGTTATATAATTTAATTGAACTCAGAAGAAATTTCTTAATTAAATTTATCTAAATTAAGAGAAGAGGCATTGATTTAGTAATTATTACATTAATCTTAAAGATAAGACAGTGAATCAGCGCTAACACCACTTGAGTGCTGAATAATCTGTTGCTGGAAGGTAAGAAGATAAAAACTTAAATTTTAAAACATAAGATCTTAATATTGGTGATCATTAATTAATCAATAAAATGTTTTCTCAATCAAGTACATTTGTTCATCACAATTAAGGATATAATAAACAATAAATTTTAGTTTACAAGCTTTTCAATCTACGTTAGATCATATATCTTTGATACAAATACAAAGTGTTGAAAGTGAAAAACACCACTTTTCAGGAGATTGAAAAAACTGTTTCTCAAGGTTCATTCAGAATAAATGCGTACCATCAAATTTATTTTACCTATTTCATTATATCTGGGGTTTATCCTGGTAGGTGACTTTAAATCAATTCTTTACCAATTATCGAACCTAAAGCAATCGCTTTAAATAGAAAATGAGGAATGTGTTGTTTTATTCACATTTGTATCAACGATATATGTGGGTGAACATACAGTTTCTACAAGGAGTATAAACATAAATGTAATATTTAGCCTACAAATAAATCAAACTTACCCCTTGGTGTAATATAAATAAAGCACATTGGAAATGAAATGCGGCCATCACGATGTTCTAATTTACAGGTATATATGACATATCTTGGTTCATGGCTCGGCAAACAATCCTGAAGTTCATCAAGTCCAGAAATCTGTTAAGTTAACATTATATATATTTTATTATTCAGTATGTAGCATCCAATTATTTATTATTTATTATTATTTATATATATATATATTAACTATAAAAATAACACACACCTCAATTTCATCATCCACGCTTATTGCCTGAGCCTGTCTATCGACTTTTACTGCAATGAAACACACAGGATAATTTAAATACTGTCCATATTTTATGAATTAGTGAAAAATAATGGTAACTGAAATAATATTGGTACAACTTACATATTAAAGCCGAATTATTTTCGAATTTTCTAAACCTAAATTTTTTAACAGCTTCCTTAACTGTATCATCAATGTCACATACACTAACGTTTGGCTAAAACAGAAAAAATAAAGCAATAATTAAAAAATAATTATTATCATTATTACTTTTACAAAAACAAAATAAAAATTTAATTACCATTTTAATAAAAAATTGTATAAAATACAATCAACTAAAAATCAGGAGGAGACCGACGCTAAAACAATTATGACCAGGAATTCAGCTTGAGATCATTGTTTATATTTACCTGTTCCTTGACAACCTCACCGAAATACAACTGATAACCTTATCAGATGACTCACAAAAGGAATCGACACATAAAAGAGTGATATCTAAATCGTTCCAGTAATCGATTAATAGAATAGTAATTTTATTTATTATTTTGTAGTGATTATAACATTTTTGTTTAGTTTTTATCGGTAATAGTACACAAAAGGCCTCCCTGCCATAACATTCTACTTTCGTGACGTAGGTGACAACCAGCGCTGCCTACATTTCGCTCCCGGCATTTCTCCTCCCACTTCCTTCTCATTGTACACCTCCGTATCATTAGAAATCCTGACCACAAGTTATCCAAAGATTGGTATACTAAACCTACATATTCTGGCAGACTCCTTAATTATTACTCCCAACATCCGCACCATCAAAAAAATTAACGTCGCCAAAAATATTATCCACCGTGGCCTATCCTTCGCTGACCCCTGCTTCCATAAAACCAACACCCACCGCATCCAAAATATCCTTTTAAAAAATAATTTTCCTTTCTATATTATTAATAAACTCATCCATGACTATAAAAGAAACCCCCAAATCCACCCGGTCTTTCATTGAACAAGTTCCGTCATTTAATTAGTACTGAGCTTATCTAGATTTAGTTTTTAACTATAAACCTATTTTGTTTTTGAAGATGTTATCCTTTTAAGGATGGTTTTTACAATTATTGCTTGATAAATAGTAAAGAATAATAAATATCATGATTAAAATCTATTTAAAAATAAAAAAGAACGAAATATAGATAAAGGTAAGTCCGATCCCTTCTAACGTAGGAGAAATTTCAGAAAAAAAAAACTGGTAAAATTTCTAGAATATTAGCCACTATTAATTTATTATAAAATTCTTAGAATTACCATCAATAACAGGGCTTTGGTTGTTCTTGGGTTAAAAATTTACAATTTTTGGAATTTTTAAAAAAAATTTCTGTTTAATACAAATGCTATAATAGAAGACATTATTTTCACAATTAAAATATATTTGAAATAATCTAATGATTATATTTTTATTAACTGAAACTAACTACTATATAAAGTATACATTAAATAATAATAAAATATTGGGAAAGAGAAAAAAAAAACATTTTCCAGTCGATTAAATTTTCTTTGATCACTATTTATCTCTTGAGACGTTTCGACAATCTATCATTTTCAATCTTATCACATTTTGTTTTCTGCATCGGTAACATTTACATAACTTTATCATAGTTACAAGTCTAAAATATCCGTAGAAAAAACAATAACATCTACACTAAATTATGTAATTCAACAATTATAAAAAATATAATAAAGTGTCCAAAATAACAAGTAATAAATTAATTATAGATACCTCCAAATTAAAATCATTTTATATTTTATTTAAATAAAGTTATTTAGTGTAGATGTTATTGTTTTTTCCACAGATATTTTAGAGCTGTAACTATGATAAAGTTATGTAAATGATTGCTTACCGATGCAGAAAACAAAATGTGATAAGATTGAAAATGACACATTCCCGAAACGTCTCAAGAGATATATAGGGATCCAAGAAAATTTAATCGACTCGAAAATATTTTTTTTTTCTCTTTCCCAATATAAATTATAAAGGAAATGAGTCCAGTATACAAGAAAAAAATTATAAAATAATAATAAAACTAACATATCGTACACCAGGGTTTTATATTTTCAATCCTACAAAATATTTTCAGGGTTTTATTTACCTCGACTTCTTAAGGCTACACCTACATTGGATCAGATTCGGTGCGACGTGATTCTAGCACATACGATGCTGGGGTGTATACATTATACATATTTTACTATACATTATAGTAAAATGTAAATGTATTAAAAATAATTAATAAATAATCTTAATTTTATAAATTTAAAGAACCAAATGTTATAACTCTCGATATATTTCAGCCATTTGGTTTGCTAGCGACGTCTCATCGTATCACACCGGATCCAATGTAGGTGTAGCCTAAGACGTAGCTGCGGCATCTCAAAGCTCCATCATAAACCCAATAGTGTTATAAAAGAAACTATAGGGGAGGTGAAAAATATATTGTACGAAGAGAAGACTACATTAGACTAAATGATCTCTTTATGCGTTGAAATTCTATTGATAGAAATTATTATTCATACACCTTAAAATTAATTCAATTAAAAGAATTACCTGAACAAATGGTAGTTCCGCTGGACCTCGAACTTCTTCTTTATTCATCTTGAATTTTCTTGAAAAATTGCTTCATATCTTATAGGGGTTTCGGACATTTACTGAGGAAACGCAATTTTTTTTATCTTGTTTGAATTGTTTTAATATTTCGTGATTGAGTTTTAAATATCAATTAGGCATTTTAAAAGCAATAAGTATTTTTATTTTAAAGAGAAAATATTTGCCCCCAGCCGATTCGAACCTGGATCTCCGCCTCACCGTGGCAACGCTCTAACCATTTGAGCCACCGGTGTCGATCCTTACTTAAGACAAATCTGTTCTCTTCACCGATCCCATATCCCATATCCCCGTGTTCTCGCAATTTTGCGACGTATACACTAGGAAGAATGTTCAATCTCAATTTTCTCTTCAAATTAAAATATTTAAAAATTAAAGCAATGATTAAAAAATTATAAATAAAATAATGAAGTATGTCAAAAAGATCGGAGAGGAAAACAGATTGGTCCAAAGTAAGGTTCGACCCCGGTGGCTCAAATAGTTAGAGCGTTGCCACGGTGAGGCGGAGATCCGGGTTCGAATCCCGGCTGGGGGCTAATCTTTTCTCTTCAAAATAAAAATATTTAAAAATGAAAGCAATGATTAAAAAATTATAAGAAATTATAAAATCAATAAGCTTTTTGTAGTTTCCTAGCAACTGTTTGATTTTATAAATTTTTTGTGATTGAATTTTACCTCGAAATATATTTAAAGCAATGCGTCCTTTATGATAAGGAAACAGCTGGAAGCCTATGAGGCAAGAGGCCTGGAAATCAGTAAAACAAAAAGCATTAAATAACAGTGGAAATTCCTCACTAACTGTTGGGGAATGGGATTAGACCCCAACTGAACAATTTAAATATTTAGGCAGGTGGCTTTAGCGGGGAGCAGCAGCAGAAAAGATATTGACGAAAAGATAACAAGAGGCGGAAAAGTAATTAGGACGCTAAATTCTATTTTGTGGAGTAAGGACGTCATGATGACAACAAGAAAGAGACTCTACAATTCGTTTCTTATAAGTAGTGCCCTATATGCCTCAGCAACCTGGTCCGTTTCAGCTGACTCGGCAAGAAAACTGATTTCAATAGATATGGATTTTTGGAGGCGTAGTTCTAGGAGATCCAATTATTGGAAAAATCCAAAAAACAAAACCTTTAGGCACTAAAATAATGGAAAAACTCAGTCAACGTTTCGCTATTCAGACACCATTTGGTAATACGCCAAATTAAAATACCGAGTTTATGTAAATTTTAGTTCATGTATTGTGCATAATTTGATGATTATTATGGTTAGCTATTTTTTAGTATTTTAAAGAAATGAGGCAATATTTTTGGATTTTTCCAATTGAATTCTAGCACATTTTTGTCGTTTGTTAAGATCTTACATATCGTCGCTGTCAAAACAATACTAAGTACGCTTTGGGAGATTTTATAGAAGAGAAAAAAAAAATTGCCGACTGTAGACTTGGCAATTTATAATCTATTTTTATATATACAATTTTGGAACTATTACTAAAAAGATTGAAGAGAAGTATCAAAAAATCACACTCTGCCATGTTGCTGACTTTAATACGTCCCTTACTGTTACTAACTCATTTTCACCAAAAGTTGTAGATAAGCGGTGTTATTTTGACAGCGACTAGATGGTTCTATAATTTCTTTTAAATTTATAGTGATTTAATCATATTAATATACTTACTTTTTATGTTTTTATTTTATTATTGCTGCACTATGTATTGGGGTTATTTTTTTGAATAAAAAATATAATCTCTAAAATATACTTGGGTTGCATGAGGCATTTGGGGTCAAAAGTGGATAACTCCAAAATTTCAAAACCCTATTTTTTGCTAGTTTAGTCAAGAAAAACACGACACTATACCGGCTTATTTCTCATGGGTTTTAGACCGATTCCAAAATTGGTTGACTAAACGAGCGAAAAATATGAATAAGACTGTTTTTGAAACTTGGGAGTTATCTAAATGCCTGGATATGTTGCATGCATATCAGAAACTGCTATTTCGGTGCTATATTTTGATACTTTCATCTCCTATAATTTAAATTAGTTTTTAAATGAAAATTTTCTTTATTTTCGTATATCCGTTGCTATACGATAAGTAAGATAAAAATAAGATTTAGTTGCCTATACTAACATTCATGAAAGTACAAATTTGAGAATCTTCATACCTGGACACAGAGTAATAATTTAATGGGCAATAAAATTAACGTTGTTAATACAACTACTAATAAAACACTTGCTAAGGCTAATTTGCCATTAGTCGGTGAAATCGAGAAAAAACTCCATTTCATTCCTTCCTGTCTTCAATCCTTATTTTCTTATAAAATCTTTAATAGTCACGTTATCTATCTCTTCTCTTTCTTGATCTTTCCTCTCCTATTTACTAATTAGTTAGTTTGGTATAAGATCAAAAGTAGAACAAAAAGTTGAATTTTCTCTAAATGGCCGAACGATTTATTCGTTGTCCGAGTTTATTTTATTTTACTGGTAATTATTGAAGTGAAAACTTCTTTAGTATCGTTAATAAATAAAAGACTTTTATTGGGGGATAGAGTTGTGGGTTCGCGTTATACAACTTGTTTTAGTCAACTTTAGTTTAAAAGTTAGAATTCCGTTGGTATAAGAATAATTATCACTCACTAGTTGGACTTTTCGGTTCCCCTAAAAGGTTTTTTTTTGTAATTTTTAAATATCTTGTTATATGAAATGATTGGAAATACAAATGATCTAAGTACTGTTGAAATTAACGGTGATTATAATGCTGACAATTTAAAAAAAAAATCTAATTAAAATAAAAATACTAGGTATAAAGAATATAAGTAAATAGTAATTATTATTTCAATTAAATTCTTGATATTGTGAATTGAGCTTTTGCTGCCTCATGCAATCATATGTTTTGATCAAGAAATAATCTACTTGAAAATATATATAGTTATTACATATAGTCTCAACAAAGCTTTGTGGATGGCAGCACCATGTCTGGCGAAACATTGGTGGGAAATTGGTATACACGGTCTAAACCAGAAGAAACCACTGAAGCCTTTTGTAAATATATAGTTATTGGTCAAAGTCAATATATTTATGTAAAAAACAGATTAATGTTAATAATTTTAATTTACAAGTTTGAAATTTAAATAATTCAGACTAAAATTGATTTATAAATTCAAAAATAAAAACAGTTATTCCAAAGTCTTGAGTTTTCACTTCTGTCTTCAGTCCTCTTTACTACCTTTTTTTTCTTCTTAATACGAACACGCGTTCCTTTTTTTATTTGAATTGCAATAATATTATTTCCGATTAAACTACACAACTCAAAGCTCTCTTGGAATTGAGGTAGCGCCCTACTTTAGGTTTGACAACTCTACAATTCCTTTAAACTATCGTATGTCTTATGTTGGTTACCAGTTGTCCCACTTTCGTTTGCAGATATTTTTATACTTCAAGATTTTTTTATTAAAATAGTCATATTATGCGGTTCAGATAGTTTCTAAAATACTTGAGAGATGCTATGACTATAATTTGAAATTTATTTTACTATAAAAAAAAATTAAAAGATAGAACATTGAAAGAAATTTTCCGTTTTGTGGAAGTTGTTGAATTATAAAATATTCTGTATGAATTGCGTTTTGAAAATTATAATTTAAATAATAGTAAATAGATACTAAAAAATAATAAACAAAATTTTACATACAATTAGGTTAAATAAATCAATAAATTTACAAGTAAGCTGTCAAATTTTAAATTTATAATTCTGTTATAATGTATGGACTCAAAATATAAACAGAAAAAACGATTTAATAAAAGATAAGAATAAAATAAATACACATCTAAAATATTAAAAAATCATAAGTTATTTGTTTATTCTTTTGTTAATTCAAATATTGTAATATACTTTGTACATATATGGTGGAATAATAAAAATAGGTCGTAAAAACAGTGAAAAAGTAACAGTTCGTGATTTCTGGCCCATCACTCTTACGAACGCGATTTCAAAAGTAAAATTTACGGGTGAGCTATTAAAACTTATTGAAATAAATACACGAGTAAGACAAGGTGATGGTCTATCACCAATTTTGTTCAATTGTGTCCTTGAGAAAATGGTGAGAATTTGGACTGGAAAATTAAAAGACCATAACATTTCACCATTAACTTTGGGAAGAAAACACAAGGGTATTGAAGTAAATTGCCTAGCATTTCCAGATGATTTCGCTATACTATCAGATAGCATTACAAGTGCAACAATACAAATCAATCTTTTAAAAGAAATAGCCAGCAAAACAGGGTTGAGAATCTCCGGAGAAAAAACAAAATTTATTGCAAACATCAAGAACGCTTTAAAGTATTTGATATCAGATTTTTTTTTAACGTAATACTTACAGTATTTTTATTTTCGAACATAAGAACATTGTGTTTTAGTATAGTGTGAATAAATGAACAACTTCCGGTAGCACAATGGCCCCAATGCTTGAGGATAACAGTACCAGAAAATAACATATTTAGGCATATGATATGACGGGTGATAAGAGTAACATCGTGCATAGTACATTTCGACTTGCTCTATATTTAGAAAGCTTAAACATTTAAGTTACAGTATAGTTTTTAACAAGAAACTTACTTTTATAAAAAAGAAAAACAGAGTTCTGAATCAACAGTCCATGTTAATTGAACCTGTCCATTAGTACTGTTCTCTATTATGTCACAGAAGGTACTCTGAAGACTGATTTGCTGGTGAAGCTAGGCATGGTTGATCTGGACAGCAGACGGATTCCTATAAATCCGTCTCGAGATTCAGCTCCACAAACTTTTCCTGAGGCTTCCGTGACGAGTTTTACAAAGCGTTCGACAGCCAGCGAGTGAACTGGAAATTACTTGAAAATGTTCCGGTTAGGGATTGAGTCACTGTCGATGTGCGATTTGATCTCGTCGTCACTGATTTCTGGCAACAATGGGGGATAAAATAATTCACAGTCCATCCAGTAAATCATTTCTGAGTATTCTTGCGCATTAAAGTTGATTTTTGGTGGCGTGAATGTTCTTACTGTTTTCCTACTTGGTTCTATCTGCCTTGTCTTGAAGTTTTTTTTTTCTACTTCACTATCAGTTCGTGCGGACAAATATTACAGACATTATATTTAAATACTAATTATTTATCAAATACCAAAACTGCGTAAATATATGAAATTCTCAATATTTTGGCAAATTTTGGGGCTTATGCGCGACCGGAAGATAGAAACTGATCTAAACCAAATTACAACACAATGTCATAAGGCTATATTTAAAGACGTTACAAACTATTACATTACGAAGACATCTAATTCAAAAATTTAAAAAATTGAAGTTTTTTTCATATTTTGTGAAATTGTTGGGCCTATGCGCGGCCGGGAGGTGCAAACGATTTTGATCATATTTTTTGTCTATATAATTCGCAACTTTTTCGTGCTATTACAACTTCGAAATAAAAAAAAACTCTTTTTTTCGGCCCACCTTATAGTACATATTACACATTTGAAAATTAAATATGCTGTATACTTAGTATCTATATCTGCAGCTGCGGTGAATAAGTAAAGTTTTGACTAAGATGAATTGTAAATTGTAAATCTTAAACTTAAGGAAATGGAATCGTTTTATTTTCGTAGTGAATAAGTTACTAAATCGCATTTACTTGAATCGGAGTTGTTGCTTGAATTAAAATTCCATTTCAAATAAAAAGAACACAACGAGAATGGCACAATTACGCTTTCTTCAATATAATTAACTCGTTCTGGACGAAATTAGACCTAAGCGCTTATTCACTGGTGTATATTTTCATTCATTTACTAGCTATATATATATAGCGTTGATATATAACACTAATTTTTTAGATAAGTAAAATGCTACTGCGCTAACATGCTAAATGCAGCGTTTTGCATTTTGTATACATAAATGGAAGTTTTTGGCCCAACACCATTTATCCAATTTTTACGTTCCGTACATTTATGACACAAAATTAAATGCTCGTTATTTTAATATGCGATTAATTTTTCAATTGCCCCGTTTTGGAATTATAGATTTCTAAAAGGTAATATTTTTTATAAAACTTGGGATCAAAAAGAAATCAACAAGTGACAACATAGCGGCCGAACGAAGACAGAAATGCATCCGGTTCCGACAGTAAGACTTACCAATCCTAGCATTACCTGACAACTAAGGCGGTGGAGTACCTCGCCTTCGCTTGTTGAATAAATTCATAAATCATCTCCTGGACTTTAACAGCATTGATAAAAGGTTGCAAACGTAAATTGTTTCTCTTATCAATATTTGAAAAAATCGCAATTTAGTAATTGATACACAATTGAATTTTCTGGCCATCTTACATTAACTGCATGATAAGATTGCTCATTTTGCATTTGTTAAGAACACAACTGTAGATAAATATTTTTATATATTAGATATTTGGATTTGATACTTTGACTTTCGTTTCTTTTCTAGCCACGAAGTTTCAGCGTATTCCTAATTCTTCTATTAATCATAACATTATTTGCCATACGTTGCGAAAGAGCATTCCCAGTCAAACCATAGGTATTGTTTATTTTTATTTTATTGGAATTATTTAAATATTTTTATTTTAAAGAGAAAAGATTTTCCTGATCGGGATTTAAAGCATCTCTCCCGCATCTGTAGCGCGGTACTCTACCAACTAAGCCACCAGGCTCGTAACCAGGCCAGACAAATCCTTTCTCATCACCGATCCTCTATCCCTAGTACTTGCAATTTTTGCGATGTGAATATGGGGAAGAATTATTATTAATAATGTTCCATATCATAACACTGGATTTTAAAAAGATAAATGTATTGCGTCTTGTAATAAAATAAAAATATAACTAAAGCGACTCTTGAAGTACCAATTATTGAATTAGTAATATAAGTTAATAGATTTTTATGGCGGTTAGTAATATTGATTGATACTTTTATTATCAAGTTTGCTGTTAGTGGTAGTATAAGCAAGCTCAGATCAACCTGACGTTCTTAAAGGCATCATTGAAAAAGTCAACTCTTCTGGAGCAAAGTGGAAGGTAAGAAATCAATGTTTATAATCTTATCAAAAACTTTTAAAAAAACATGTAGCAAGTAATGTTGCAATTATTTTGTATTTCTTGACTTTTTTTTCCAATCTGATTCGAAGGGATAGATCTGACAAGTAATATTTAAAAAAACACTACAATCCATCAAAGGCCTTGGGTTCAGTACGAGATAGAGACTGTACTGTTTTCTAAAACAACGATTGTTCAGGTAATTGATCCAAGAATCACTCTCAGCCTTCAGTTTCCCCCAATTAAGGGTACCAACTTTATAGAGGGTAGGTGAGCACCAGAAAGGTCTCCAGATCGCACAGGGTCCATCGCCGGCTGTTAACAGAATACCATCCACAACAGTTAATAAATTATCCACAACAGCTGGATTTAAACCCGGGACTCAGCGCTCTACCACTTAGCTATATCACTCCCAGCAACATATCGTAGATAACCTTATTTAAAAATTAATAGGGAGACTATTGTTTTTCTAGAATTATTTCTTATTGGTTTGGGAACTTGAGACATGGATAAGGTTTACAACATCTACCAATGTGATTTTATTTATTTAGGCTGGAAACAACTTTGGAAAGAACTCAACTTTGTCCTCCTTGAAGACTTTGCTGGGGGTGAAGAAAGATAAACTTCTAGCCCTGCCATTGAGGGAAAGACACGACTTTCCGGACTCAGATATCCCAGAGAGCTTCGACGCTAGAGAACAATGGCCGGAATGTGAATCCATTGCCCACATCAGGGATCAGGGAACATGCGGATCTTGTTGGGTAAGATCATGCTATCTATCATTGTGTAATGTAATAATTAAGAATTTACAATTAATATTCTTTATATTGAATTGCATTTTTCCAAATTTGCAGGAAGTCGCTGCTGCAGGAGCTTTCACTGACAGGTTATGCATAGCCACAAATGCAAGTTCGCGAAGCCGCTGTCGTCCGAGGAACTGTTGGCTTGCTGTGCACATTGTGGTAAAGCCTGTGGCGGTGGAGATCCCTACCAAGCCTGGGTCTACTTCGCTACCAACGGATTGGTCACCGGGGGGAGATTTCAACTCTAAAGAGGTAGGTAGAGATTGCAGTCGGTGACATCTTAGAGGGGCCACCTTTGAAACCTCGAGTCTGATGGATATTTTACATCGAATATTCTTTTTTGTTTATTTTTTATTGCAGTGAAATACACTCTAAGCAGTCAGACATATGATTTCGAGAAAACGCTATTGAAGGAGTATATTGTGCGATTACAAAACTTTACAAAAAAGAAACATCTCATTTTTCTAGCGAAGTAAAGCTGAAAATAAGAAAATCGACTTAGAGTGTTTCACTTGGAACCCGACGATATATCATTACAAATTTTAGCTTGAACGTCTGCCTTAAGCCTTAACTGGTTACGAAACATTAATATTCTTACAGGGTTGCCAACCATACGAAATCCCAGCCTGCTCGCACCACAACCAAGGAGACCTACCATCATGCGACTCCTTGCCCGCATCAAAGAAACCTAGGTGCGAGAGGAAATGTACAAATCCCTCATACGCTCATTCCTTCTCATTGGACCATCACAAAAGTAAGGATTATAAAAACAATTAAATATTTAGGTCCTTAATTATCCCACATAAAGTATTAATAATCGTTCCATTTATAGTTATGCGCGCCTAAGTTATAAGAAATGACGTTAGAGAGATACAAAAAGAGATCATGTCCAACGGTCCCGTCGAAGCGGACTACATAGTCTACGAAGACTTTGTGACGTACAAATCAGGTATGATACACAATATGTTTTACAATATCCTCTTTTGCTTTCGAAACATGTCTGATTTAAAATACTTTTTGTTACTAGGTATCTACTCTTACGTTACCGGGGATGTGATGGGCGGACACGCAGTGAAGATCATCGGCTGGGGTGTCGAAGATGGTACTCCATACTGGCTCGTTTCCAACAACTGGAACAAGAGCTGGGGAGACAATGGACTTTTCAAGATAATGAGAGGAACTAACGAATGCGAATTCGAAGCAGATATCGTTGCTGGTATTCCCGTAGTATAACTTAATAGGCTATACTAGCCTTAATATTCGTTTTGATCCATATATTTTTATTTTTTAAATAAAACTATTTTTAATAATATCCGATGTTTAATACTTACATTATTTCCTTTCATCTATGGAGTGGTTTGATTCGTTTAACCTCACTTTATGGTACTATGGCTACAGTGGAACTCCTAAATTTTCCCTATCCAGGTATAGTTTCAAAGCCTCTATTGGTATAAGATTTGACTAAAAGTTGGATAGAGCTTTCTAACGAGTACCTGACATTACCATGGATCGGGACATTGAGTTTACGTCCCTCATAAGAATTATAAAATTTTCAATATAAATCAAATTTAAAGCTTTATCACGTCGACTTGGAAGTAAAATTGATCATCTGAAAAAATGTGGTTGTTTAATTGCTACTTGTGTCAGAACTATAACAAATTACGGTTTATTTTTAACAAAAAATTAGCAAAAACCGAAAAAAGAGATATAAATTATAAAAAGGTCGCCATAGGAAAATCTCGATAACAAATCATTAAGTATCCAAAATCTATCTCTATCTCTGACAGCGCTATGGTCCATGAAGGACCTTGGCCTCCTCAACAATGCTCCTCCACTAAGAGCGATCCTCTCCATCTTCTCACTCCCAGATAGTATAGGTCAGCCTCAATATCTTCAAGCCATCGTAGTCTGGGCCTACCTCTTCCTCTTCTACCGTCCGGGCGTCCCTCCGTTATCTTTCTTTTTAGTCTTTCCTGATCTATTAGATGCAGATGACTCAACCCTCTTATTCACCCTTTTTTAATATATGAGTCTTAGTCGGAGTCTTTATGCATGGCTCCAAGTTCCTTATTGGTTTTTATCCGCTATTTTATGTATGTATTTTCGACTTTGTTTGGGTCATATTTTTTACTTAAGATTTTCCTCTCCCAAGCATTAATGAAACTCTTTGTCCCACGTCTCACTAGCAAATGTCACTACTGGTCGGAGAACGGTCCTATATATTCGCACATTGATACTGGAACGTCGACTGGTTGTTTTCGTTCGAGTATTTTGGATACTTCCTGTATTTGTTTTTCGGATTTTTCCTATTGCAACCTATGTGAAACTTCAAAATTTCATAAGTTAAAAAACACAAAAATTTGGGTCAGGAACGCATAGAAAGCAATTAACATCATCCATCATAAAATCCTGTAGATCATCTTTCCTCTGAATAGACGATTTAAGGCAATGTGAGATGATTTCTTACTCGACTTTAGATATGTACTCGACTTTCATGAATCAAATACTTAGATTTTGAAGCTAGACATATCCTGCATTTTAAAATTTTTCAATTCAGTCCTCATTTAGAAATTTTCAGCAACTTTTGAAGATAGGATTTGCAAGAGTATTGAATAAAAAATCGATTGTTTTAATACATTGAGCGATTGCATCGATACATTGTTTCGATAAAATTCTAACATTGTTTTTGTATTTTTTAAACTCTAACATTATTAAGTCTTAACGTAACGGCTGCAAGGAAGATATCGGCATTTTAAAGAAATATAATAATATTTTTCTGATAGTTTTATAATTCGATATTAACTGTAACATAGATATTAACATTAAAGTATCGGAAAACGACATTTTTTTACCCAAAGGAATCTCATGACATGCAGAGAAGTAAAATATAAATATAAAATTTTAAATATAAGTATCAGATGTTATATAAAAGTATAGAATAGGAATGAAGTTGTATTAATATAAAATATGATGTAAGTATAGAAGAAACTATAGATGAGAGATATAAAATATCAGTTTGAGAATGGAGATATATTATAAATAAAGAGTAGAGCTTTGGGGCTCCACTAAACCATCCAATTCCTCTCTTATTCAATCCAAAATCCTTCGTAAAATCCTCAATGCTCCTTACTTTGTTACGAACAAAGTAATCCATAATGACCTCAACGTCCCATTTGTTGCTGATTTAGCACGAATACGATATAAATCTTTTCATGACAAATTTTATTTCCACTCAAACCTAGCAACATTTTCAATTCCTGATAAACCTCCGAGGCCTCTGAAAAGAATATGGCCTCGAGACCAGGGGTTAAACTTTTTATTTGAGTAGTACCTACCACTGGATAGTCTCTACTTCTCTTTATCCATGCCATTCTTATATTTTATTATGCCATATAATAAAATCGGCCATATAAACCTAGCTTCCTCTTCAATTCCCGATTATCCTCCGAGGCGTCTGAAAAGAAGATGGTCCCGGGATTTCTTAGTTGAACTTGTGATTTGAGTACTACCAGTGGGTAGTTTCTCTACTTGTCATTTTCACATGTCATTATGTATCGCTTAGCCCATTTACTTGATGTATTATTTTAATACAGTTGTAAATATCAATAAATAAATTTAAAAAAAAAATTCGTTTCCATAAAAAAAAAATCACATATATATTTATATATATATATATATATATATATATATATATATATATATATATATATATATATATAAAAGTTAAGACAACAATGATGATTGAATAGTCGCTAATATCATGCTGGTATTGTAAACAGCTGTTAGCTACTATAAATAAAGGATCAAGATGGGAATAAAGTCAGTATTAAACCAGGTCTCGTATGAGTCGTTTCTTCCTTATTTCCCTTTTTTTATATTTTGTTCCTGGAACTGTATAAGTTTTATATATATATATATATATATATACATATTTAGTAAAAGGATAGTTTCAGGTGTCTTTCCTAGACTAAGGGATCAGCTTGCAAGTGTCCTTCTTATGAAAGAAAAAATATCCAGAAAGTGATCATGCTTATTATCTTATTATTTTTTTATTATCTTTCCTCGAAAAACTACTTATTTTCACACTTAATATTTACCCGTGGTAAATAAAGCCTAATACCATAATAAGCTAGTGGAAAAATTCCAACGAAAAGCCCTTAAGTCCCACCAAATTAAAACAGAAAATAAAATATCTGTCCAATATTTCGCCTATTCAGGCATCCTTAGGGTAGAACTTGAGAAAATAACAGCAAAGGAAAACATGAATAATCCACCCAGGAAACATCCCACCATGAATCAGAATCTTGTGAACTGTAGGTGACATGGGGTACCAACCATACAGTTCAACATAAAGTTGATTCAGGTACAGGACAGCTCAGTTTCATAAAGCACCTTAAAGACTTATTTCAATAATTCAACCTACCCCGCATTATAAAAACGATCAAAACAACAATGGGTAAATTAAAAGCATGTAAAGACCCCATAGAAAAAAATTGTACCCTAACTGAAGGGTTCAATGAAATTCTCCCTGAGAGCGTGCTGACCAACCTGACTATATATATATATATATATATATGTATTATTTAATAAAAGTGCTTTTTAAAAAGTGATAAGTATATTAAAGTTATTTAATTATATATTGGTTACAAAAATTAAGCAAAAATAAAAGACGGGCCTAATGTACAGACGAACCCAAAAAGAAACGATAAATAAATCATGGCTCACTTCTCAATTCATTGAGAACTTTGTTACTTGATTTGTTTTGTTCAGCGAAAATATGTAGATTTCGGGAGTAAGAAAGTTGTGAGCAAGCATACAAACTTTGCCCCCCCTTTTTTACCACCTTAGTGGTAGAATTTCGAAAAAACCTTTCGGTATCAGGGCGTACGTCATACAAAGAACACACCCTCCAAGTTTCAGGTCTCTACGATCAGCGGTTCAGGCTGTGCGTTGATCCGTCAGTCAATCAGTCATTCAGGACAAAGCACTATAACTTGTAGGGTGTGTGCCCTGAAACTTGGAGGGTGTGTTCTTTGTAAGACGTAGGCATCCGATAAGAAAAGATTTTCCGAAATTCTACACCTAAGGGGGTGAAAAGGGGGGGAAAAGTTTGTATGAGACAACTTTATTCGTTGGTCCAATCTACTTAAAATTTTGCAGAAACCTTACAGAATTGATGGAAGATGTGTATCGTATTTTATTGAAATTCATCCCCTAACGGTGTTAAAAAGGGGTAGAAAGTTATTATTTCTCACGTGTTTCTTACTCGCACAATGCACATATTTTCAGTCTGTGTTTGGATACTCAACACTAAAGTTAAGTGTCCAGACTCATACAAAGTTTGTCCAAGACTAGTGGTTACATAGGGCGACTGATTCCATTAGCAGGCAGCCATTCCTGCTACTGGATTCAGTTAAGCGAACCATCCACTTTAAAAAATGGGTAACGAAACCACTGGCAGAACCTCATGGGTGGTTTGGAATCCTGCCTATCTCATAGGTAAACCTGGCTGATTTATTCTAAATCAACTGATTCGGTTTATTGTTTTTGTTGTAAACTTGATTTCGATATCGGCATGGAATTATATGGAATTATTATACATAACGATTGGCAGCATTTGCCTATAACCTTAGAACTTCATGAAAAGAGCTCAGCGCACCTAGTTTGTCTTAAGAAACATATTACATTTAAAATTGGCATTTCAAAAGAAAAAACAGTCTATTTCGTGCACCAAGCTGAAATTGAACTAGAGAAAATACGTTGGGTGGCAGTAATCGAACAAATAATCCATATAATTCGGTGTTTAGCGAGGCATACGGGGAAATTCTGAAACAATTGATGAGTCTGATAATGATTCATTCATTGTTTTTACGGGATTCTTCTTCCGCTGCCCATTGTCACCTGACAGAAGTGAAATATAACCGTAATATTTCACCACTTTAAGAATCCGATACTCAGAATCTTTGATATAATTTTTCTCATTTTCATACATGTGTATTATAGAACTTTGTAATACTAAGGTAGCGAGCGATATGTGTGTAAATAGCCTGAATATTAAAATTTATATTTATTAGCATTCAAGTTGTAAGTAATGAACTGATGGTAATTATAATAATGGGATCTTAAATTTAAAGCACTAAAACAATTATTAACATATTTAAACAAACGTCTCAATCCATGTCAAAACGCTGACTATCAAAATTCTCTACTCGCTCGATTTGTAAAAGAATAATGTTGTTCCTGAAAAAATATCACACAAGTGTTAAATAACTTTCTTCTGCCAGGAGTATTAAGAAAATGCTGAGGTAGAAGAAGAGGAAATTCTTTGAAAAAAAGTAAAGCAGTGATCAAAGTAAAATTAGTAAAATAGATAGTAATAGTAAGTAGAAAAGCGGAAGGAGTAGGAAAATTAATAAAAAAAATAAAAATGCGAAAATGAAATTTCCGAATATAAAAAAAATTGCGGAAACGAAAAATAGTGAAAATAATAAAAATAGTCTATAAGGGTAAAATTGTAAAAATAAAAAAAAGTTGTGAATGAAAATGAAAAATTGGGAAAATGTGGAAATATAGGAATTCCGAAAATAACAAAATGCGAAAATAGGGATGTTGCGAGATAGAAAATCAGTAAAATCCTAAATTGTGAAAATGGAAAAATAGCGAAAATGAAAAAAATTGTAGATGATGAAATTCGAAAATAAAAATTGCGAAATTAAAATAATGCAAAAATGGAAATGAAAGGAAACTGGTCAGGCAATATCTGATATATTCTGCAATATTCTAAACTATAAGTAGTTTTTCGCACATTTAAACATCTTTAATTTATTAACCAAGCCTTTACTGTGATTAATAGACATGTTTTTTTTAAATTTTGGTCCAGAATAATGGTTATTTCAAATGTTGACATAGCCCGAGCTGATGCCTTGGCCAGAGAAGGCCGGAGCTTGGGGTAGCGAAGTCTACCATTCACGACGCACTCCGGCGTTTCCGGGAGACTTATAACTATGATAGGAGGGCTGGCAGTGGGCGACCAAGGGCAATAACGGCAGTATACGATCGATTTATTACGCTGTCGGTATTGAGAGACCGACTTTTAACGGCTCCTAAGGCCCGGGAAAGACTTGAAGTGCCTCGAAATACACGTTTAAGGGCAGACACAGTGCGGCGGAGACTGAGGGAGCATGAACTCGTATCAAGGCGACCCGCGAAAGGGCCCCAACTCCTGGAAAGGCATCGAAGAGAAAGGCGATTATTTGCTGATCAGTATTCTAATTGGACTCTGGAGCAATTGGGAACTGTTTTATTCACGGATGAGTCTCCATTTCGTCTATACCACTCAGACGGTCGAGACAGAGTGTGGAGACGACCAGGGAAGCGATTTGCTCAATGTACCATTCGTGAATCACTGCCTTTTGAAAGGAGGTCAGTTATGGTTTGGGGTGGAATTAATTTCCACGCCCGGACTGAACTGATTTTCATAAATAATGGGGCTCTGACTGCTCAGAGATACATCGAGGAAGTTCTCCTAGAGGCTTTGATCCCATTTGCTCCATTTATTGGTGAGCAATGCAGGATAATGCTCGTCCACATACCGCTAGAATCGTTACCGAATACTTGGAGCAAGTGGGAATCGCAGTTCTGGACTGGCCTGCACCATCTCCCGATATGAATCCCATAGAGCATTTGTGGGATAATTAAGGCAGGTGTGTTAGACGCCGTCATCCACCTCCTAGTGACTTAAATCAGCTCCAAATTGCTCTTCGAGAAGAATGGGATGCTATGGCGGTGGAGTACGTCCAGACTTTAATTTCTTCGATGCCTGACAGGGTTAGAGCCCTTCGCCGTACCAGAGGGAGTAATACCCGCTATTATAATTACATAAATTGTTAGAAAACCTAATAAAAATGAAGAATAACGTTTTCTAAAAAATGTGTTCATTTATCATTTTTTCTTTATGTTGTACATAATCAATAAAAATTATTCACTTTTGGCAGATTTTGTTTAAATAACCTATAAATTAACAAAGTCTTACCATAAATTAAAAAGATTAATACATATAAATATATATTTAACAAAATTATAAGACCAAATCTAAGTGTCCGGTTTTTTTTGCTGTTGAGTGTATATATAATTTTTTTAAACCAATATATAGTTAAATAACTTTAATATACTAATCACTTTTGAAAAAGCACTTTTATTAAATTACATGTGCATTCAATAGAGAGTAAAAACAGAGAGAGAATCTCCTCTTGGTCAGAAGTTCTATAAAGGATTTGCTATTGCTGATATTAATTCGTGGCAAATACCTTAAATGTTTCATTATAAAATGAACAATATATCTTAGTGTTTTCCCATATTATATTAGAATTATTACTAATTAAAGATACTGTATTAAATTAAAGATACGCTTATGTCTGTATGTTCACGATAAACTCATAAACTACTTCACGGAATTTCATGGGGTATTCATCAATAGAAAAGCCATATGATCGACGCTGCCTTATCCTGTTGAGATATAACAAAGCAATACATAGTGGAATATTCCTCTTACATAGATCTACAAAAAAGTCTTGCGGCCTATATCTATCTTTTAAGGATAGCTTTCTATACCTATTCTATCTTCTAAAAAATTGATAACGTACAATGCGGTATTTGGAAAGCTGTTCAGACCCGGAACCTTCAACATTGAAACTCTGGGCTCTGCACACTATGTGACCCCGTTACCTGAACATGTTAATTAGTTTTTATCAGAAATCATATTTTTTCGAGAAACTATTTTTTCTAAAATTTTACGAACTTACAGAAATATTGATAACTACTCTGGTAGTGAGTGATTAAATTACCTAAAAATTTCAAAATTGAAACATCTAAGTGAATATCAAATAATTCAATTGAACAAGTTCCGTCATTTAATTAGTACTGAGCTTATCTAGATTTAGTTTTTAACTATAAAGCTATTTTGTTTTTGAAGATGTTATCCTTTTAAGGATGGTTTTTACCATTTTTGCTTGATAAATAGTAAATAATAATAAGTATCATGATTAATCTATTTAAAAATAAAAAAGAAAGAAACATAGTTAAATGTAAGTCCGATCGCTTCTAGCATAGATGGAATTTCAGAAAAAAAAACTGGTAAAATTTCTAGAATATTAGCCACTATTAATTTTTTATTACAAATCAATCTATTTTCCTGTTGATTTAATATAACATTCTTAGAATGACCATCATTAACAGGACTTTGGTAGTTCTTGTGTTAAAAATTTACAATTTTTGGAAATTTTTTATAATTTTCTTTTTAATACAAATGCTATAATAGAAGACATTTTTTTCACAATTAAAAGATAATTGAAATAATCTAATGATTATATTTTTATTAACTGAAACTAACTACTATATAAAGTATACATTAAATAATAATAAAATATTGGGAAAGAGAAAAAAAAACATTTTCCAGTCGATTAAATTTTCTTTGATCCCTATTTATCTCTTAAGACGTTTCGGGAATGTGTCATTTTCAATCTTATCACATTTTGTTTTCTGCATCGGTAACCAATCATTTACATAACTTTATCATAGTTACAAGTCTAAAATATCTGTGGAAAAAACAATAACATCTACACTAAATTATGTAATTCAACAATTTAAAAAAATATAATAAAGTGTCCAAAATAACTTTATTTAAATAAAATTTAAAATGATTTTAATTTGGAGGTATCTATAATTAATTTATTACTAGTTATTTTAGAAACGTCCTAAGAGATAAATAGGGATCAAAGAAAATTGAATCGACTGGTAAATGTTTTTTTTTTCTCTTTCCCAATATAAATTATAAAGGAAATGAGTCCAGTATAAAAGAAAAAAATTATAAAATAATAATAAAACTAACATATCGTACAGCAGGGTTTTATATTTTCAACCCTACAAAATATTTTCAGGGTTTTATTTACCTCGTCTTTTTAAGACGTAGCTTAGGCATCTCAAAGCTCCAACACAAACCCAATAGTGTTATAAGAGAAACTATAGGGGAGGTTAAAAATATATTGTACGAAGAGAAGATTACATTAGACTAAATGATCTTTTTATGCATTGAAATTCTATTGATAGAAATTATTATTCATACACCTTAAAATTAATTCAATTAAAAGAATTACCTGAACAAATGGTAGTTCCGCTGGACCTCGAACTTCTTCTTTATTCATCTTGAATTTTCTTGAACAGTTGCTTTATATATTATAGGGGTTTCGGACATTTACTGAGGAAACGCAATTTTTTTTCTCTTGTTTGAATTGTTTTAATATTTCGTGATTGAGTTTGAAATATAAATTAGGCATATTAAAAGCATTAAGTATTTTTATTTTAAAGTGAAAATATTTGCTCTCAGCCGGGATTCGAACCCGGATCTCCGCCTCACCCTGGGAACGCTCTAACCATTTGAGCCACCGGGGTCGATCCTTACTTAGGACAAATCTCTTCAACTAAATAAAAGAAATACACATCTAAAATATTAAAAAATCATAAGTTATTTGTTTATTCTTTTGTTAATTCAAATATTGCAATATACTTTGTACATATAAGGTGGAATAATAAAAATATGTCGTAAAAACAGTAAGAAAGTAACAGTTCGTGATTTCTGGCCCATCACTATTACGAACACGATTTCAAAAGTAAAATTTTCGGGCGAGATATTAAAACCTATTGAAATAAATACAGGAGTAAGACAAGTTGATGGTCTATCACCAATTTTGTTTAATTGTGTCCTTGAGAAAATCGTGAGAATTTGGACTGGAAAATTAAAAGACCATAACATTTCACCATTAACTTTGGGAAGAAAACACAAGGGTATATAAGTAAATTGCCTTGCATTTCCAGATGATTTTGCTATACTATCAGATAGCATTACATGTGCAACGATACAAATCAATCTTTTAAAAGAAATAGCCAGCAAAACAGGGCTGAGAATCTCCGTAGAAAAAACAAAATTTATTACAACCATCAAGAACGCTTCAAAGTATTTGATAATAGATTTTTTTTTAACGTAATACTTACAGTATTTTTATTTTCGGACATAAGAACATTTTGTTTTAGTATAGTGTGAATAAGTGAACAACTTCCGGTAGCACAATGGCCCCAATGCTTTAGAAAAACAGTACCAGAAAATAAGATATTTAGGCCTATGATATGACGGGTGATAAGAGTAACAATGAGCATAGGACATTTCGACTTGCTCTATATTTAAAATACTTAAATATTTAAGTTACAGTATAGTTTTTAACAAGAAACTTACTTTTATAATAAATAAAAACAGAGTTCTGAATCAATAGTCCATATTAATTTAACCTGTCCAATAGTAATGTTCTCTATTTTTTAGCGGAAGGTAGTTTGAAGACTGATTTGCTGGTGAAGCTAGGCATGGTTGATCAGGACAGCAGAGTGGTTCTTATAAATCTGTCTCGAGATTCAGCTCCACAAACTTTTCCTGAGGCTTCCGTGACGAGTTTTACAAAGCGTTCGACAGCCTGCGTGTGAACTGGAAATTGCTTGAAAATGTTCCAGTCAGGGATTGAGTCACTGTCGATGTGCTATTTGACCTCGTCGTCACTGATTTCTGGCAACAATGGGGGATAAGATAATTCACAGTCCATCCAGTAAATCATTTCTCAGTATTCCCGTCGAAGCGGACTACGTAGTCTACGAAGACTTTGTGACGTACAAATCAGCTATGATACACAATATGTTTTATAATATCCTCTATTCCTTTTGAAACACGTCAGATTAAAAATACATTTTGTTACTAGGTATCTACTCTTACGTTACCGGTGATGTGATGGGCGGACACGCAGTAAAGATCATCGGCTGGGGTGTCGAAGATGGTACTCCAAACTGGCTCGTTTCCAACAACTGGTACAAGAGCTGGGGAGACAATGGACTTTTCAAGATAATGAGAGAAACTAACGAATATGAATTCGAAGCAGATATCGTTGCTGGTATTCCCGTAGTATAACTTAGTAGGCTATATTAGCCTTAATGTTCGTTTTGATCCGTATATTTTTATATTTTAAATATATAAGGGTAGGTACTCTTATATATGTTCAAAGATACAGTTTTAGATATTTATTTCATTTACTTAGTATTCATTTATTCAGTATTCATTTACTTATAAATTGCTGCTATAATAATAAACCTTTTATATACATATGCAAACATACTCATTAAAAAAAAACTTTTTTCATTCAATTAAATGTTAATTATAAATTAATACATAAATCATCAAGAAGAAAAACAAAACAAAAAACAATAAAACAAGAACCTTTCTGATCCAACATACATTTAAATAGGAAGGACCATTCTGCTTATATTTGATTTTGAAAAAAAAAAAAAAAATTCGATTTTTATTAAAATTTATATTCTATAGATGAGTGACTTTAAAATTATAGCATAATAAAATATATTTAATGTGTGCCGACGTTTCGACCTACTTTGTAGGCCATCTTAAGGGCTATGAGAAAAAACAGGCAAAAACCGAAATGACTTTAAAAATTCATAACATAGAGATATAGAAAACATAACATAATATAGAGATATAGAAAAATTGAGCGAAAAAAGTGAATGATATATTATGAAAGGATATATGAATAAAGATGATTACATAATAGATGTAAAGAAAGGTGATAATGCAAACAAAATACAAAGAGACTAATAATGTTAAACAGAAAATTATAAAATGAAAAAGATATAAATATAATGAGTGAGATATATAAGTATGGAAATAGAGAAGAATATTGTAGAAAGTAAAGATTAGGAATCTCATGACAGGCAGAGAAGTAAAATATAAATATAAAATTTTAAATATAAGTATCAGATGTTATATAAAAGTATAGAATAGGAATGAAGTTGTATTAATATAAAATATGATGTAAGTATAGAAGAAACTATAGATGAGAGATATAAAATATCAGTTTGAGAATGGAGATATATTATAAATACAGAGTAGAGCTTTGGGGCTCCACTAAACCATCCAATTCCTCTCTTATTCAATCCAAAATCCTCAATGCTCCTTACTTTGTTACGAACAAAGTGATCCATAATGACCTCAACGTCCCATTTGTTGCTGATTTACCACGAATACGATATAAATCTTTTCATGACAAATTTTATTTCCACTCAAACCTAGCAACATTTTCAATTCCTGATAAACCTCCGAGGCCTCTGAAAAGAATATGTCCTCGAGACCAGGGGTTAAACTTTTTATTTGAGTAGTACCACTGGATAGTCTCTACTTCTCTTTATCCATGCCATTCTTATATTTTATTATGCCATATAATACAATCGGCCATATAAACCTAGCTTCCTCTTCAATTCCCGATAATCCTCCGAGGCGTCTGAAAAGAAGATGGTCCCGTGACTTCTTAGTTGAACTTGTGATTTGAGTACTACCAGTGGGTAGTTTCTCTACTTGTCATTTTCACATGTCATTATGTATCGCTTAGCCCATTTACTTGATGTATTATTTTAATACATTTGTACAATAAATAAATTTAAAAAAAAAATTCGTTTCCATAAAAAAAAAATCACATATATTTATATATATATATATATATATATATATAGTAAAAGGATAGCTTCAGGTGTCTTTCCTAGACTAAGCGATCAGCTTGCAAGTGTCCTTCTTATGAAAGAAAAAATATCCAGAAAGTGATCATGCTCATCGTGCATTATTTTATTATATATTAAATATATAATATATAATAAATATAAAATATATAATATATTTATATATATATATATATATATATATATATATATATATATATATATTATAGTTAAGACAACAATGATGATTGAATAGTCGCTAATATCATGCTGGTATTGTAAACAGCTGTTAGCTACTATAAATAGAGGATCAAGATGGGAATAAAGTCAGTATTAAACCAGCTCTCGTATGAGTCGTTTCTTCCTTATTTTCCTTTTTTTATATTTTGTTCCTGGAACTGTATAAGTGTTATATATATATACACATATTTAGTAAAAGGATAGCTTCAGGTGTCTTTCCTAGACTAAGGGATCAGCTTGCAAGTGTCCTTCTTATGAAAGAAAAAATATCCAGAAAGTGATCATGCTCATCGTGCATTATTTTATTATCTTTCCTCGAAAAACTACTTATTTTCACACTTAATATTTACCCGTGGTAAATAAAGCCTAATACCATAATAAGCTAGTGGAAAAATTCCAACGAAAAGCCCTTAAGTCCCACCAAATTTAAACAGAAAATAAAATATCTGTCCAATATTTCGCCTATTCAGGCATCCTGAGGGTAGAACTTGAGAAAATAACAGCAAAGGAAAACATGAATAATCCACCCAGGAAACATCCCACCACCTCCAAAGGCTCCAATGCAACTACTGCAACTCTCATGCAATAATTGTCAGTTTCTGTTTTAGTTTGGAGAATTATGGGCTTTTTAAACATCTTATATAATGGATTTTAATTAAGGAATACTAACTTTGAATAGTAAACAAAATAATATAAACGAATTGAACTTAATTCAGACTAATCGAAAATTAGTTGATAAATACGAAAATGATACAAAGCATATTAATAATAACTTTAAACAAATATCTATGATAATAAAAGATCAAATTGCTAACTTATTATTATCAATGGAATTTTTTAAATCCTGCATAATTCATTCCAAATTGTTAGAAGATATTATCGAAAATATACTTGATAATGTAACTTTAATTAGTAATAATTCTAATGTAATTTGAGAAAACATTAAGATATATTGTTCATTTTATAATGAAACATTTTATGTATTTGCAAGGAATTGATATCAGCAATAGCAAATCCTATAGAGGAGCTCTGAGCAAGTAACCAACCAAGTACCATGTACATGTATTATTTAATAAAAGTGCTTTTTTAAAAAGTGATAAGTATATTAAAGTTATTTAATTATTATTGGTTCCAAAAATTGTAAGAGAAAGAAAGAAAAATGAAATGGAAGAATGTACAGACGAACCCAAAAAGAAACGATAAATAAATCATGGCTCACTTCTCAATTCATTGAGAACTTTGTTACTTGATTTGTTTTGTTCAGCGAAAATAGTAGATATCGGGAGTAAGAAACTTGTGAGCAAGCATACAAACTTTGCCCCCCTTTTTTACCACCCTAGTGGTTGAATTTCGATAAAACCTTTCGTATCGGATGCCTACGCCATACAAAGAACACACCCTCCAAGTTTCAGGTCTCTACGATCAGCGGTTCAGGCTGTGCGTTGATCCGTCAGTCAATCAGTCATTCAGGACAAAGAACTATAACTTGTAGGGTGTGTGCCCTGAAACTTGGAGGGTGTGTTCTTTGTATGACGTAGGCATCCGATAAGAAAAGATTTTCCGAAATTCTACACCTAAGGGGGTGAAAAAGGGGGGAAAAGTTTGTATGGGACAACTTTATTTGTTGGTCCAATCTACTAAAATTTTGCAGAAACCTTACAGAATTGATGGAAGATGTGTATCGTATTTTATTGAAATTCATCCCCTAACGGTGTTAAAAAGGGGTAGAAAGTTATTATTTCTCACGTGTTTCTTACTCGCACAATGTACATATTTTCAGTCTGTGTTTGGATACTCAACACTAAAGTTAAGTGTCCAGACTCATACAAAGTTTGTCCATGACTTATAGTCTAGTGGTTACATAGGGCGGCTGATTCCATTAGCAGGCAGCCATTCCTGCTACTGGATTCAGTTAAGCGAACCATCCACTTTAAAAAATGGGTAACGAAACCACTGGCAGAACCTCATGGGTGGTTTGGAATCCTGCCTATCTCATAGGTAAACCTGGCTGATTTATTCTAAATCAACTGATTCGGTTTATTGTTTTTATTGTAAACTTGATTTCGATGTCGGCATGGAATTATATGGAATTATTATACATAACGATTGGCAGCATTTGCCTATAACCTTAGAATGAAAAGAGCTCAGCGCACCTAGTTTGTCTTAAGAAACATATTACATTTAAAATTGGCATTTCAAAAGAAAAAACAGTCTATTTCGTGCACCAAGCTGAAATTGAACTAGAGAAAATACGTTGGGTGGCAGTAATCGAACAAATAATCCATATAATTCGGTGTTTAGCGAGGCATTATCTAGCTTTACGGGGAAATTCTGAAACAATTGATGAGTCTGATAATGATTCATTCATTGTTTTTACGGGATTCTTCTTCCGCTGCCCATTGTCACCTGACAGAAGTGAAATATAACCGTAATATTTCACCACTTTAAGAATCCGATACTCAGAATCTTTGATATAATTTTTCTCATTTTCATACATGTGTATTATAGAACTTTGTAATACTAAGGTAGCGAGCGATATGTGTGTAAATAGCCTGAATATTAAAATTTATATTTATTAGAATTCAAGTTGTAAGTAATGAACTGATGGTAATTATAATAATGGGATCTTAAATCTAAAGCACTAAAACAATTATTAACATATTTAAACAAACGTCTCAATCCATGTCAAAACGCTGACTATCAAAATTCTCTACTCGCTCGATTTGGAAAAGAATAATGTTGTTCCTGAAAAAATATCACACAAGTGTTAAATAACTTTCTTCTGCCAGGAGTATTAAGAAAATATTTTCATAAAGTATAACTTTGGAAACATTTTTTTTTTTAGTTCATGAGCATTTAAACTATACCTAAATACAATTGTTATGGTTTCACCAAAGCAGATACAATTTTATTCTCGCTGTACAAGAACAAATAAGTATTTCACATAAAAGTCTTAATGGGGAAAATCCTGTTCAAACGATGCTGTTTTCATTGGAACTCTGCCAACCTCACCAACTACACTTATTTCAACTGATCAAATAACATATCTTGGGTTACTCTGATGATAGAACATAATAGTATTGTATTTAATTAAATCAATTATAAAACTCGATCAGTCAATTACAAATTAATTAGTTAGTTGCAAACTGATGATTTCTATATTTTCGGTTCTAAGTCCCACAAGGATAAAGTAAATCAATCGATGCTGTCTATAATTGTATTTTATCAAATTATCTCATCTACTATATATTTTAAGACTATTTTGGATTCTATATCAAGGGGAGATATCGATAAAAAATCAAATACATCTTGATACCGATATTAAAATAGGATAATTGAAAAACGATATTTTCACATAATAATATACCAAAGAACAGTGTATTTAACTAGCAACAAAACCTAGCTGTGTCTGTTCGTGATACTATTTTTAGTGTCTATGTTACAATTAGACATCTTGACTACCACCATAGATTCGTAATAACAGCAATGAAATATTTATAAATGGCCTACCAAAAAATAATGTAATATTTGTATTGTTTGTTTAATTATTTACAGGAAAACATACCGGTTATCAAAATTCGAATTTCAGACTCATTATCAATAAATCGAGCTATAACTATTTCAATATTTAATATTTAACATTTCAACAAATTTCTTTAAAAATTGATATTTTTTCAAAATGATTTAGGAATCTAAGCAAATTAAAAATCTAAGATCCCTCATATCCAAATATTTATAATTTGTTTGATATAGCAATCTATTAGGACACGCATTGAATGACGATGAGTCAATAAATTTTACGGTAGTATATTTAAATATCTATTTTACACAGTTTAAATTTGGTTATCAGCCGTTTTTACTTTTTCTATATTATGAATAATTTAAATCATAAGACGCCAAAAACTTAAGTGATTTAATAAAATCTCTAATAAAATGATTATTTAATTTTATACATTCTCATTCTTTTCTAAATTAAATAATATGTTTTGACTCATATTTGGTAATTTTATATTTTATTTGAAAAAAATATATATTTATTGAAATTAACAACTGAATACAGAATACAACAAGTAAATATAATAATTGAATACATTGACACGAAAAGACAAACAGAGAAATACTGAAATAAAAAGTGCAGTTCAGAAGGTCACGAGGCCATCTTATTTTCAGACGCCACGGAGGATTATCAAGAATTGAAGAGGTTGCGAGGTTTGAAACTAGTGGGTTTGAGTAGAAAGAATTAAGCTGTGTAAAGAATTTGGCCGAGGATATTGCATTGAGGAACACCGGAAGGTTGAGGAAAGAGGAATGAGTAGACATTATTATGATTTACTGTGAATGGCCTGTAGGAGAGATAGGATTGGATACTGAGAAAGTAAGTAGGAGGTAGGAATTTACGGAGTTTGTAAAGCAACCCGGGGTGCCAGACTGGGTCGAAAGCCTGTTCGACATCAAGGAAGACCGCTGGACAATACAATCCACGTTCCAAAGCTGAGGAAACAACGTCCACCACACGATGGCATTGCTGAATAGTGGAGTGGGATGTTCTGAATCCAGAGTTTTTAGTAGGCTAATGATACTCATTAGCATATAGCAGATAGTGAATAATCAACAACTTCAGAATTCTTTTACAGTCTATCCAGGAAATCTGTCACCCGCCCCCTTACAATGCTCGACTGGACATGACTTTATAAAGTATTTATATACTTAAACAATAAAATCTATTCATAAAAAACAATAAATTACTGAAATAAGAAATATATATTATCTATAATACTAAGCATAATTAATATTAATAGATTTGAGGATTTATATAAGAATAAATATTAAAGTAATCAGCAATAGACAAAGTCAATTGATATTTAAAACAATTTTTTTTTTAATTTTAAAGAAAAATATTGTGTTGACTCTATGATGCAGTATTTGTACAACATTTAATTTATGAAAATGGAAAATTTAGATTTTTTAATTTTATTTTTTTACACTTATAGAAAAAATAAATTTATGAGAAAAGTAAAGTGGCATTTTTCATTATCTAACTATTATCAGTTTTGAGCCATTGTGCGGAGAACTCAAAAAGTTAAGGTGTCTAATACGAAGAATTACAACTAACTTGAAACAATTAGAAGCCAACATATATTGTTTATTTTGTCCTCTCATGATTTAATCCAAATTTCATACAATATCCAAACTCCAGAAATCCTGCCGAAAACAATAACTTTTTGCAACCTAGATGGACTTAACCTCTGAATCAATATCTCCTTCCCTCGAAATCCTGAATTGGAACCAAATTTATTTATTTCTGTACCACCGTTGATTTTGTACAAATACTGCTTCATAGAGTCAACACAATATTTTTCTTTAAAATTAAAGAATTGATCTGATCTAGGATAATGTGGTTTGCATTCTGGATGGGGTACAATCGCTTCTCCAGGATTTTACCCATTGATGGTCAATGTGAGATAGGGCGGTAAGAGGAAGGGTATTCCGGTTTCTTTTCAGGTTTAGGTATCATTTCCACGATGGATAATTTCCAGAGGTTAGGAAAATATGTAGTTTGGAGTATAGCATTATATATGTAGGCGAGGAATAGAATGGTTTTTCTAGGAAGATGTTTTAGGATTTGAATCGTGATGAGGTCGTGTCCAGGAGCTTTGCGAGAAGGTAGTCTGTGAATAATATTCGATATTTCTGAAGGATGGAATGCTTTTGGAGGAAGGGTCATTTGAAGGGGAATATATAACTTTCTTTGTATATATTCATAGTGAGACGGATACATGATATCAGGATGAGACTGAAAAGTTTTAGAAAGGAATTGACCGAATAACTGTCCTTTCTCTTCATCAGATCTTGTCCAGTCATTGGATTCAGTCCTTACTGAAGGACAAGGTCAGTCTTCTGAGAATTGTTAATTTTATGATTTGAGGTATTATCGTTTAAAGTGGTTTTTATTGATGTTGTAAGTTTTTTCTATGGCTGTATCAATGTCTTGTTTTGTCTTAAGTGGAATTTTCAAGTCCTGTTTGTTCTCCAAATCATAACAAAAGTTCTCCTATTTTACACGTCCTGTAATCAACCTAGGAAGGGCAGGCTTGGGAACGAAAGTTGAATGTAATAAAAGGAGAACTGGGCTATGATCTGGTGAAAGGTCGTCCGAGGATTTGAGATCTGTTTGGTTGGTGGAAATCTGGGATGTGATAAATATGTCAAGGATGTCGGGACGTTTTTTGATGGATGTAGGCCAATAGGTGGGGTTGTTTGGTGCCAGGATGGAATAACTCTTTGTGGATGTTACAGTAGACAGGATATTTCCTCGGGAGTTGGATGTTCGACAACCCCATCGTTGGTGTTTAGATTTTTTTTTTCTATATTTATATTATAAAAATATAAATAAGCCAATATATGTTACAAATTTAAAGATGGGCAGTGCTATATTTTTTCCATCAATATATTTGTTCTCAAAATATGCTGATAATTTAGTTTAAAACAAATAATTGTTAGCACAGAGATAAACCTTAATCGCAAAGCAATTAGCGAAAACTATATAGGTCAAATAGGCGGCCAACAGTTTGAGCAATCCACTTCAGTTTGCTATTATTAAAGGCCACTCTGGTTTTCTACTAAAAAAAAAAGAAAAAAAGGGTCCAACTAATGACACAGCAGCTGCACGCTACAAACTTAATGTAACAGTGCTGTTTTGTCACTGCTTCAATTATTTTTTAGATATTTTTTCTAAAGTTTAATATTCTTTGCAATCCCCCTTCAAAAGCGCAATGTATATTTCCTATATTTTTATTTTTTATTTTTTTTGTTCCTCCAGAACTATTAAGGGACAAACCTCCATTACCTGAGGTGATGCTACTAAAACAATATTTATACAAATCACGTCAAACAGCATTTAATTGATTGTTTAATGAGTATCAAATCATCACGCATGACAGTATAATACAGTCATAACTCTTTCAAAGGGAAGTCTTTTTTATTATTTTTATTTGTTCGCATCTCTTTAAGAAATAATCAATATTTATTATCCCCTGCCCTTTACATTTACGTTTAACCAGCTTTAATTATTCACTGTTTAATTCAATTCAGCTCTGATCTGTTGTAGCCACAAGGGAAACTACAATTGCGTCAGATTACAAAAAGCATTGTCTGCTGACGTTAGTTGGAGGTGTCCCATGGGTGGCAAAACTGAACAATCTCATTGATGACATCTCCTAAATTCATGAAGTCATGGGAAGTCCCCTGAACCACGCCATAGAAATTAATATGATTTTCTATACAAATCACGGTCTCTAATCTTATGCCTAAATATAATAAAAATTTAAAATAAATAGTGCACAAACATTCCCTTGGTTTTTAAAAAAATATTTTGTTGATTTTCTAATAACCTAGGAAATTCGACGATTATTCTAAATTTATTACTGCTCTGAATATTATTGGATATTTCCATAAGTAGTTATTTAACTGTACCATTACAACCCTTGAAGGGTCTAAAGTTTAGTTCATGGTAGAGACTGTACTGATCTCTTATATTTATAATTACTATGGTCGCTGAGATATTAACAATAATCAATTGCTCATGGAAAACTAACTGCTGCAGGTAAATGTTTTAAAAAATACTGCATTTATTATTTGTACTTTCATTTAGCTTCTTTTTATTCTCATCACTTGATGTGAGCTTGTGAACTAAACGCAGGTTATTTTCAGCACCTCTACCGACCTCGTCTTCATTTAATTTTCAATCTACTAAGATTTTTATAACAACTTTCACAGCTCCACTTTCAAGATCTTATTTGCCTATTTGCCCTAGTTTAATAGCTCTTACTGGTTTTTTTTTGCTATTTCTGTATGTATAATTACTAAAGTCTTAGATTGAATAAATTAACCGAAAAATTTAAAAAAAGGAAATAATATAATAAATCAAGAGAAAATAAAATCCCCCTTAATAATAACGATTCCTCGGTAACCAGCATAATTTAATTAATTGTAAAACTAGACAATATAATCACAGAAAAGTTTATTTTGTACCTATTTGTAGTTTTTATTTTTAGCTTTTCGATAGATCGGGCTTAACTAGAAGTTTTGTGGATTATAACATAATACCAACATAGTTATTTATTCTAAAAACATATTATAAGCAAGTTTCATAAGAAATCAGGTAAGGCAAGGGAGCTCCATGCTCTCAATAGGGAAATGAAATATAGTAAGATAAAGTGAGAGGTCAAGTAGGCACTTCACAGACGTAAGGCTTACCAGCACCCTACAGCACAGATACATCCCATACTCGTTTGTAAGGATTGTATATATATATATATATATTATATATTTATTAAAATTATAGTAAATGATTTTAGCCTAATTATATATTTTTTAAATCTTATTGAATACAAAATTAATACTTATTATATATAAAAGCTTCTTATTTAGGAAGCATTTTATATGTAAAATTAATAATTAAGTGAATCTGAGGAAGGGCCAAGTGACACACACAAAGCTGTGTACTTGGAAATTTATGAGAAAATATAATATGTTAGAATAGAACAGAATAGAAAAAATAATTTTATTCTGGGACCAGTCAAGAATAACGGATTTTGTGCAAAAATAATGGTTATATAAATATGGCTTCAAAATAAGAAACCTACAGTGTTCACGTAGGCAGTTGAAAATAAATATAAACGAAAAGATATAAACTGGTCAAGAAATAAATAAAAGTACCCAATAAAAAGAGCTTCTATAAGGTAGGTATCCATAATTTGGAGAAAACCTGGCGGTTGAACTTGATCTAGAATAAATCACCTCTTAGTCTTAAAAACGGCACAGCTACTACCGCATAATAATCCTTTAGACTCTCCATGGGTAGCAATGGCACAGGTTCAGATTTATTTATCTTATAAATAAGCATATTATACCGTTCTAAATCATTACTATTCTATACTATACTATTCTCAATCTGATAAAAATATCATAATGGCTGGAAATATCATAATGACATGCATGAGCATATCAATCAATAGAGAGAGAGAGAGAGAGAGAGAGATAGATACATAGAGAGAGAGAGAGAGAGAGAGAGAGAGAGAGAGGGAGAGAGAGAGAGAGGGAGAGAGAGAGAGAGAGAGTGAGAGAGAGAGAGAGAGAGCGAGAGAGTGAGAGAGAGAAATGCTTTATTGTTTCAGCAGTGCTGTCCTACATTAGATTACTAACTACATTGGATTGCCATACCATACAGCATACTTATCAATTCATTTTGGACATATGTCCATACAAATTGTAAAATTATGAATATTCGTTTTTATCATTACTTTTCTCTATTTCTCCTTTTCATACCATTAATCAAATTATATACTTAGGATTAGACTTTTCCTATTTATTTTTACTTCCCTTTTTTTTTCTTCTTAATGACGAGAAAGCAAAGAAAATATAAAACAATCGTGTGGGGTATCAACTACTGTATATATGATTGTGAATTATCTCCAAGGAGTCGAGTATAATATTCTCAGCAAGCCGTGCCACAACCCTGCCACAAACACCTAGGTGTTCTTTACGGAATCGTTCCGCGAGATCCAAACCATAGGCCTCTCACGGTGAACTCTCTCTCTCCGAAGGTCTCGCGGAATTTCTCCTGTAGGTAAGGGATGCACAACAGATAACAATATCTGTCAGGATTCATTTATAACCTAGTGAGATATATACACTAACTCGTAATAGGCGGGAATTGAACGGACTCATTTCACCAACGCAGGTGCGGCGCGGGAATGAGGTTGGTCACGGAAGCCCTTGTCACTTTCGTGAGGAAACTGCAATAGCGGTAAAATGGATCGAGATTAGAAAGATAACTTAGTAGGCCGTATTAATCTAGATGAAAAACAATGCCGGCAATTTACTTCTTACTTGCTTATAAGCTGAGTGAAAACTGAAAAAAAATATCGAGATGGTGAAAAACGTAAGATAAACAAGAGTTGCTGGTCTCTTTATTCCAACACACTTATTCGAGAAAGTCAAATCGAGAAAGGAAATCTGGCGGTTGATCGCGATGTAGGGCTAATCACCAGCCTGTACAACCGTTTTCCTAGAAACAGTTATGTCTCTAATATTTACTGAACCTCAGACCCTTCAAGGGTTGTAGTGGTACAGATATTTTTTTTTTATTGCTTATAAGATATTCATTGATTCCTACAAAGATATAGTAACAGGAATATTACTATTCCATCGAGGGCAAAATTAATAAATCATAAACGAGAATTCTGGAATCATTCCAAGGTTACCGAGTTTCAAGCCTTCAGGACAAAGCCCAAAAACGGGGTCAGAAGTCAATAGACGCAGCGGCCAACAGACAATTGATCCTTCTGATAAGGACAATGCTCCACAAGTTTCTGGATCTACAATCAGACAGCGGAAGTCTTTGTGGGCAGGTACAAGGTCTAATAAACCCAACATCCTATTGTGTGCAGTTTAATTAGCAGTATACAGCAATTAAACATCTAAAAATGATAAATAAAATAATCTTAATTAGAGAGATCGCTATGCCAAATTATTTTTTTTGTGTCATACAAAAGTCAATGGCGTTATACGTCGACGTTACATTACTAGTCTTATGACGAATAAAATGTCTGTATTGTTTTGGTAAAGGGAGTTTGTCATTATTTTCCGTTATGTACTATTTATAAATAACATTTTGTTCTTTTTAATAATTTATACTTTTGATAAATACTGTTTTAACAGATTGTGTATACTCTTCATTTAAAAAACACCTCAAATCCGCCAAACACCATACAATTTATCAAGGACAATAATTTCTAGTACATTTGATACCAGAGATTTGTTGGTGGATATAGTAACCAAACTAGATAGGATATCAAGCCAAATAGTATCATGTATTCAACGTTGTTTGTTTTTTATTACAGCATTGTTTTAAACTAACATCATTTTAAAGGGGAGAAGTAGAGGATTTTTTTACTGTTCCATTTTACCTAAAATCTTTAAGGGGAATTCTTCACCAATCTTCGCTAACATTGAATAAATCGGATATAGCCATAAAAAATCATATAATTTGTTATAATTATAATGTTGATGTATAACAAATTATAATTCTTTTTCGAATTCTTATTTTACTAAAAAATTTGACATTTTAAAAGAAAAAACTGTCGATTTCGTGCACCAAGCTGAAATTGGAAGAGAGAAAAAACCGTTGGGGGACAGTAATCGAACGAATAATCCGTTTTTTTGCGAGGCAATGTCTAGCTTTATGGGGAAATTCTGAAAAAATTCATGAGTCTGATAATGGTATATTAGCACAGTGCCCGTATTGAAAAATCTTAGTCACGCCTAACTCATTATCTTGGCAATCATATTCAGAATGAGTCAATACAATTATAAGGAGAAAGAATAAAAAAAAAGATTGTTTTGGAATTGAAACAATCCAAATATTTTTCAATTATATTAGATTGCACTCCAGATTTTGCACATACAGAACAAATATCGGTTGTCGTACGGTTCGTTCTTTTAAATACAAATAATGACAAGGCTGAAATAAAAGAACATTTTCTGGGATTTTTCCCAATTACAGATGCAACTGGTAAGGGTTTAACTAAATTTTTTGTTACATTGATTTGATAATGGCGTGAATATGAAAGAAAAACATAGGTCTCCAGAAACGAATTTCAGGCTTAAACCCGCGCGCATTTTACTTACCTTGTGCGGCACACAGCCTGAATTTTATAGTTAATGCTGCTGCAAAAAGTTCGTCAGAAATTGTCAATTTTTTTTCAATTGTTCAATAATTTATGTTTTCTTTTCTGCGTCAGCAAACTCTTGCCAAAGAAACGCCAACTTTAACTCTAAAACCACTCTTAAATACTCGATGGGGGAGCAGGGTTGAAGCAATAAAAGCTCTACGATTTAATCTAGGAAACGTATATGATGCCTTGTTTACTATGTATTCCGATAGAAACATTTTCAAAGGCTACAGGACTGGTCTTTATCTCCTATAATTCTCCATTAAGACAAACCATAGGTCGAATATTCTAAAGCATAACTTTACCACTAACAAAAATAATCCTTGCACTACTAAGCCTTCTTTTAATTTACTTCTAGAAATAGCGAAATTAGAGGAATAGCTAAATTAGGAAACAATATGAAAATAAAGAAATTGGGAAATTCCATAAAACTTCAAACGTATAAAAAATGCTGAGGTAGAAGAAGAGGAAATTCTTTGAAAAAAAGTAAAGCAGTGATCAAAGTAAAAGTAGTAAAATAGATAATTACAAAATAGAAAAAAAACTAGCGAAAATAGAGAAATGTGTTTTCAAATAAAATTATTTGAAAATAGAGAATATTCAGAAACTAGTAAAATAGTAAAAATATTACCATTGAAAAAACTATTTAATTTTCATTTGCACCTGCGCAATTGCGCATTCAGCAAATTTGATCCTTGTGTTTTTTACTTTGCTTTTCTACATGATCTTTTATATGATGATGGAGTAAATATATCAATAGGTGAGTAGGTCTCTTAGCCAATGTCTTTTTAATCATTTCCTATCAAGTCCAGGTAATAGTAAGTAGAAAAGCGGAAGGAGTAGGAAAATTAATAAAAAAAAATAAAAATGCGAAAATGAAATTTCCGAATATAAAAAAAATTGCGGAAACGGTTAAACAGGAAAATGAAAGAAATTGCGAAAATGAAAAATAGTGAAAATAATAAAAATAGTCTATAAGGGTAAAATTGTAAAAATAAAAAAAAGTTGTGAATGAAAATGAAAAATTGGGAAAATGTGGAAATATAGGAATTCCGAAAATAACAAAATGCGAAAATAGGGATGTTGCGAGATAGAAAATCAGTAAAATCCTAAATAGCGAAAATGAAAAAAATTGTAGATGATAAAATTCGAAAATAAAAATTGCGAAATTAAAATAATGCAAAAATGGAAATGAAAGGAAACTGGTCAGGCAATATCTGAGGATATGAAAGCAAGAAGGCTAAGATGGGCGGGGCATGTAGCTCTAAATGATCCGTCAGGACGCCTCTACACGACTATGAATCCCACAATAGTTGGCAAAAACCACGTGGGAGGCCAAAGACCAGATGGATAGCCAGGGTCAACAAAGATGAGAGATGGTAGCCCTAAAGACAGCGGGGTTACACAGTGGGTAGAGCGCGGAATGCTTTGCCGAAAGTTGCGGGTTTAAGTCCAGCTATCGTAGATAAATTATTTAGTTAAATTATGTTAATAGCTTCGGATGACTCTGTGGCTATGAATCATACAATGTAGAACAGATAATCATTATATAAACAATGTAATCCTCATTTAGTTAATTTGTAACAGTATATAAGTAACAATGTCTAATGTAATGTAGATAAGTTAGAATTATCTCAAATGTCATTAAGTAAACGGTCCTTTCAAAGGGTTACTTTGAAGGAAAAAAAGAAAAGACTTTTGAGTATTCTTATTCATGCTTAAGCACGTTATATGTTTATCGCTCTCTGTCAATTTCAAAAAAGAAATATCTTGTGTTGTTTCTTACCATGTTAATTTTAACTAACAGATATTTTAGTTAGGTTTTGAAATAATAGATGAGGTCATCTGTTGTTGTCTTTTTATTATTTATCCGATTTTATCAACTCAAATAACGGATAAGTAGAGTAACACTAAAGAGATAAAGAAGAAAATAATGTAAAGATATTTATCATCAATGAATAAAGTTCTCCGCCTTATAAAATTTGAACTAATAAGGCACACTAAAAGCAGGTATGGAACGTGCAGAGCGTATGTCAAGTAAGTAATTCAGATGAAAATTTCTTTCCGAAAACGTCAAAATATTAATGAAACAAACGATTTGTGGATTTCAGTTTCCTCTACTTAATTAATAATGAAAAAAGAAATTTCTCACAATCAAGGGGTAACAATTTTATATTTATAAAATGTACATTATGATGATTTATGATATTTATACTATGATAATTTTATATTTATAAACTCGCAATAATTGTTTTGATCATAATTGCTGACATGTCAGTCACATAGAAAATTTTCAGAATGATTTATCACTCTTTATTTTCTTTTAATATGACACTCATCAAAATTGAAAGTATCTTCACATTGGATCAAATTTTTATATTTAATGTAATGAAATCAGGATGAGTTTTGAACTTAATAAATTTTTATTATTAACAAACTGTAAATGCTGTTAACACTTAACATTTATTTTAATATTATCATTTTGTCTCTAGACTCTGAATACATAAGTGAGACAAGACGCATTTTTTGTTCACTACTAAAACATAAGAATTGTAAATCGAAATACCATCATCCACTCAGATTCTTTTCGTGCTCAATAAAGCATTATTAAAAACCCTTCTTCGAAATATATATATATATTCTTGTTACAAGCTTTTTAATAACACTTTCTAATAATAAAATAAAATTTCAAGATTTTTATTTGTTAGATATAAGTAGTTTATCGTTTCCTCGAACAAGCTAGAAAATAATATCCTTTATGCATTAAACAGGAAACTATCTGAAAAAAATTGACTGATAAACAGAAGGAGAGGAAAGTGTAACATTGAATGCTATTATAAAAAATATTAGTCCATGCTTATTGATATTAGTTTCATGTACTAGTTAGAAAAAAATATTAATAGACAAAGTATTGTGATTAATGCATTCCAAATCCAATTACATGAATATATTTATGTATGATTGTATATTTTTGTAATTGCAATTACATGAGTTTATTGGCAATTACACCATTTTCCTCTTACTCCACCATAGCTTTGTCAATACAAAATATGATGGCTGAGCGTGATCTTGGACATATCACCTCCCTTCATAACCGCTGTTCTAGAAACAGTGCCAATGTACTCGACCCAGCACCTCTACAAAATGAAATAGAGAATTCATTTATTGTTTGGTATGGTTTTTGACCATTTTTTATTTTATATTTTATTAAACAGAATGATTGTTTATTCCAATACCACCCCTTATTGGGTAAAATAGAAAAATATTCACTACCCATACTATATTAGTATTCAGATAGAAAGGAAAATCAAAATCAATTCTCTTTCTATCTAATTCTCATGTTTAATAACAAATTGTTCAGCAGTTAATTTCTGAGGACTAGTGATGAAAAAAAGGGCTTGGCTGGTTAGGTCATATTGAACGCATGGGTCCGAAGAGACTTCCTCGAAAAATGGTGTATGATAATCCGGGAGGAAGGAGAAAACGCGGGAGACCCCGATTGAGATGGATGGAAGATGTGGAAGAGGATCTGCGTAGGATGGGAGTGCGGAGATGGAGGAGGATAGCTTCAGATAGAGCCGAGGGGAGCAAGTTGTTGGAGGAGGCCCAGGTCCTACAAGGACTGTAGCGGCAGACTGTGAGTGAGTGAGTAAGAAAAGTGGTTTAGTGTGATGACGATTATCGTCTGAACGAAAATTTAGAGAGTTCAACGTTTTCGAAAACTGCGCATTTCTAAAAATGGTGGTTAATGACGTTTCTGTTTGTTATAAAAATATTTACTTGGGTGGATCCAGAGATTACAAATTGATTGCTTAATAAGCAACATGTTTCATAGATACACTCAACAATGAAAATTGTTAAGGCTTAGGCAGTGAAAGCAAACAATAGTGTACATCTTTTATAAATTATTTTATTTTATAAAACTCTCTAATTATTTACTAATTCTAATTTTAAACATAGCCACAGAGGATCTTCTACAAGCCTAAATTATTTCATGCTGATATTTTAGTTAAACATTTTGAAAAAATAGCACGACAAATCGATTCCGAGGAAATTCAACCATCATTTTTCCTGATATCACTAGGAAAACTCAGTATACTGGATATTTCCCAATATCATAGTAATTTTACTTTTGAATTAATGAATTCCAATGACACAAGGTGAGGCGGCTGCCTTCTGTATTTGTAGTTATGCTAAAATCGACTGACTGTGTATAGGCAATAATCTGGGGCAAGGTACCATAAGAATAATATATATATGTATATCTAACCAAGAGGCTACATAATAGGAATCATATAACATTTACATAACTATTTAAATATATTTACATAACATTCAATAGAGACTAAGACAGAGAGAGAATCTCCTCTTGGTCAGAGGTCCTATATAGTTCGTCGATATCATAATATATATAATTTTTTTAAAACCAATATATAGTTAAATAACTTTAATATAACTAATCACTTTTGAAAAAGCACTTTTATTGAATATTACATGTGCATTCAATAGAGAGTATAAACAGAGAGAGAGTCTCCTCTTGGTCAGAAGTTCTATATAGGATTTGCTATTGCTGATATTAATTCGTGGCAAATACCTTAAATGTTTCATTATAAAATGAACAATATATCTTAGTGTTTTCCCATATTATATTAGAATTATTACTAATTATAGATACTGTATTAAATTAAAGATACGCTTATGTCTGTATGTTCACGATAAACTCATAAACTACTTCACGGAATTTCATGGGGTATTCATCAATAGAAAAGCCATATGATCGACGCTGCCTTATCCTGTTGAGAAATAACAAAGCAATACATAGTGGAATATTCCTCTTACATAGATCTACAAAAAAGTCTTGCGGCCTATATCTATCTTTTAAGTATAGCTTTCTATACCTATTCTATCTTCTAAAAAATTGATAACGTACAATGCGGTATTTGGAAAGCTGTTCAGACCCGGAACCTTCTCACAAGCTCTGCACACTATGTGACCCCGTTACCTGAACATGTTAATTAGTTTTTATCAGAAATCATATTTTTTCGAGAAACTATTTTTTCTAAAATTTCACGAGCTTAAAGAAATATTGATAACTACTCTGGTAGTGATTAAATTACCTGAAAATTCCAAAATTGAAACATCTAAGTGAATATCAAATAATTCAATTGAACAAGCTCCGTCATTAGTACTGAGCTTATCTAGATTTAGTTTTTAACTATAAAGCTATTTTGTTTTTGAAGATGTTATCCTTTTAAGGATGGTTTTTACCATTATTGCTTGATAAATAGTAAATAATAATAAATATCATGATTAATCTATTTAAAAATAAAAAAGAAAGAAACGTAGTTAAATTAAGTCCGATCGCTTCTAGCGTAGAAGGAATTTCAGAAAAAAAAAACTGGTAAAATTTCTAGAATATTAGCCACTATTAATTTTTTATTACAAATCAATCTACTTTCCTGTTAATTTAATATAACATTCTTAGAATGAACATCATTAACAGGGCTTTGGTAGTTCTTGTGTTAAAAATTTACAATTTTTGGAAATTTTTTATAATTTTCTGTTTAATACAAATGCTATAATAGAAGACATTTTTTTCACAATTAAAAGATAATTGAAATAATCTAATGATTATATTTTTATTAACTGAAACTAACTACTATATAAAGTATACATTAAATAATAATAAAATATTGGGAAAGAGAAAAAAAACATTTTCCAGTCGATTAAATTTTCTTTGATCCCTATTTATCTCTTAAGACGTTTCGGGAATGTGTCATTTTCAATCTTATCACATTTTGTTTTCTGCATCGGTAACCAATCATTTACATAACTTTATCATAGTTACAAGTCTAAAATATCTGTGGAAAAAACAATAACATCTACACTAAATTATGTAATTCAACAATTTAAAAAAATATAATAAAGTGTCCAAAATAACTTTATTTAAATAAAATTTAAAATGATTTTAATTTGGAGGTATCTATAATTAATTTATTACTAGTTATTTTAGAAACGTCCTAAGAGATAAATAGGGATCAAAGAAAATTGAATCGACTGGTAAATGTTTTTTTTTCTCTTTCCCAATATAAATTATAAAGGAAATGAGTCCAGTATAAAAGAAAAAAATTATAAAATAATAATAAAACTAACATATCGTACAGCAGGGTTTTATATTTTCAACCCTACAAAATATTTTCAGGGTTTTATTTACCTCGTCATTTTAAGACGTAGCTTAGGCATCTCAAAGCTCCAACACAAACCCAATAGTGTTATAAGAGAAACTATAGGGGAGGTTAAAAATATAGTGTACGAAGAGAAGATTACATTAGACTAAATGATCGTTTTATGCATTGAAATTCTATTGATAGAAATTATTATTCATACACCTTAAAATTAATTCAATTAAAAGAATTACCTGAACAAATGGTAGTTCCGCTGGACCTCGAACTTCTTCTTTATTCATCTTGAATTTTCTTGAACAGTTGCTTTATATATTATAGGGGTTTCGGACATTTACTGAGGAAACGCAATTTTTTTTCTCTTGTTTGAATTGTTTTAATATTCCGTGATTGAGTTTGAAATATAAATTAGGCATATTAAAAGCATTAAGTATTTTTATTTTAAAGTGAAAATATTTGCTCTCAGCCGGGATTCGAACCCGGATCTCCGCCTCACCCTGGGAACGCTCTAACCATTTTAGCCACCGGGGTCGATCCTTACTTAGGACAAATCTCTTCAACTAAATAAAAGAAATACACATCTAAAATATTAAAAAATCATAAGTTATTTGTTTATTCTTTTGTTAATTCAAATATTGCAATATACTTTGTACATATAAGGTGGAATAATAAAAATATGTCGTAAAAACAGTAAGAAAGTAACAGTTCGTGATTTCTGGCCCATCACTATTACGAACACGATTTCAAAAGTAAAATTTACGGGCGAGATATTAAAACCTATTGAAATAAATACAGGAGTAAGACAAGGTGATGGTCTATCACCAATTTTGTTTAATTGTGTCCTTGAGAAAATCGTGAGAATTTGGACTGGACAATTAAAAGACCATAACATTTCACCATTAACTTTGGGAAGAAAACACAAGGGTATATAAGTAAATTGCCTTGCATTTCCAGATGATTTTGCTATACTATCAGATAGCATTACAAGTGCAACGATTCAAATCAATCTTTTAAAAGAAATAGCCAGCAAAACAGGGCTGAGAATCTCCGTAGAAAAAACAAAATTTATTACAACCATCAAGAACGCTTCAAAGTATTTAATAACAGATTTTTTTTTAACGTAATACTTACAGTATTTTTATTTTCGGACATAAGAACATTTTGTTTTAGTATAGTGTGAATAAGTGAACAACTTCCGGTAGCACAATGGCCCCAATGCTTTAGAAAAACAGTACCAGAAAATAAGATATTTAGGCCTATGATATGACGGGTGATAAGAGTAACAATGTGCATAGGACATTTCGACTTGCTCTATATTTAAAATGCTTAAATATTTAAGTTACAGTATAGTTTTTAACAAGAAACTTACTTTTATAATAAATAAAAACAGAGTTCTGAATCAATAGTCCATATTAATTGAACCTGTCCAATAGTAATGTTCTCTATTTTTTAGCGGAAGGTAGTTTGAAGACTGATTTGCTGGTGAAGCTAGGCATGGTTGATCAGGACAGCAGAGTGGTTCTTATAAATCTGTCTCGAGATTCAGCTCCACCAACTTTTCCTGAGGCTTCCGTGACGAGTTTTACAAAGCGTTCGACAGCCTGCGTGTGAACTGGAAATTGCTTGAAAATGTTCCAGTCAGGGATTGAGTCACTGTCGATGTGCTATTTGATCTCGTCGTCACTGATTTCTGGCAACAATGGGGGAGAAGATAATTCACAGTCCATCCAGTAAATCATTTCTGAGTATTCCCGTCGAAGCGGACTACGTAGTCTACGAAGACTTTGTGACGTACGAATTAGCTATGATACACAATATGTTTTATAATATCCTCTATTCCTTTTGAAACACGTCAGATTAAAAATACCTTTTGTTACTAGGTATCTACTCTTACGTTACCGGTGATGTGATGGGCGGACACGCAGTAAAGATCATCGGCTGGGGTGTCGAAGATGGTACTCCATACTGGCTCGTTTCCAACAACTGAAACAAGAGCTGGGGAGACAATGGACTTTTCAAGATAATGAGAGGAACTAACGAATGCGAATTCGAAGCAGATATCGTTGCTGGTATTCCCGTAGTATAACTTAGTAGGCTATATTAGTCTTAATGTTTGTTTTGATCCATATATTTTAAATAAAACTATTTTTAATGATATCCGATTTTTAATACTTACATTATTTCCTTTCATCTATGGAGTGGTTTGTTTCGTTTAACCTCATTTTATGCTACTATGGCTACAGTGGAACTCCTAAATTTTCCCTATCCAGGTATAGTTTCAAAGCCTATATAGGTATAAGATTTGACTATAAGCTGGATAGAGCTTTTTAACGAGTACCTGACATAACCCAGGATCGGGACATTGAGTTTACGTCCCTCATAAGAATTATAAAATTTTCAATATAAATCAAATTTAAAGCTTTATCACGTCGACTTGGAAGTAAAATTGATCATCTGAAAAAATGTGGTTGTATAATTGCTACTTGTGTCAGAACTATAACAAATTAGGGTTTATTTTTAACATAAAAATAGCAAAAACCGAAAAAGAGGCCTAAATTATAAAAAGGTCACCGTAGGAAAATCTCAATAACGAATCATTAAGTATCATAAATCTATCTCTATCTCTGACAGCGCAGTGTCCTTGAAGGACCTTGGCCTCCTCAACAATGTTCCTCCACTAAGAGCGATCCTCTGCAACTCTTCTCCATCTTCTCACACCCAGATAGAATAGGTCAGCCTCAATATCTTCAAGCCATCGTAGTCTGGGTCTACCTCTTCCTCTTCTACCGTCCGGCCGTCCCTCCATTATCTTTTTTTTTAGTCTTTCCTGATCTATTAGATGCAGATGACTCAACTATCATATTCTCCCTTTTTTAATATATGAGACTTAGTCGGAGTCTTTATTCAGGTCTCCAAGTTCCTTATTGGTTTTTATCCTGTACTTTATGTATGTATTTTCGACTTTGTTTGGGTTATATTTTTACTCAAGATTTTCCTCTCCCAAGCATTAATGAAACTCTTTGTCGCTTTGTATGGGCCCACGCCTCACTAGCAAATGTCAGTACTGGTCGGAGAACGGTCCTATATATTCCCACTTTGATACTGGAAATTTGTTTTGGGGATTTTTCCTTTTGCAACCTATGTGAAACTTCAAAACTTCATAAGTTAAAAAACACAAACATTTGGGTCAGGAACGCATAGAAAGCAATTAACATCATCCATCATAAAATCCTGTAGATCATCTTTCCTCTGAATAGACGATTTAAGGCAATGTGAGATGATTTCTTACTCGACTTTAGATATGTACTCGACTTTCATGAATCAAATACTTAGATTTTGAAACTAGACATATCCTGCATTTTAAAATTTTTCAATTCAGTCCTCATTTAGAAATGTTCACCAACTTTTGAAGATAGGATTTGCAAGAGTATTGAATAAAAAATCGATTGTTTTAATACATTGAGCGATTGCATCGATACATTGTTTCGATAAAATTCTAACATTGTTTTTGTATTTTTTAAATTCTAACATTATTAAGTCTTAACGGCTGCAAGGAAGATATCGGCATTTTAAAGAAATACAATAATATTTTTCTGATAGTTTTATAATTCGATATTAACTGTAACATAGATATTAACATTAAAGTATCGGAAAACGAGATTTTTTTACCCAAAGGAATCTCATGACATGCAGAGAAGTAAAATATAAATATAAAATTTTAAATATAAGTATCAGATGTTATATAAAAGTATAGAATAGGAATGAAGTTGTATTAATATAAAATATGATGTAAGTATAGAAGAAACTATAGATGAGAGATATAAAATATCAGTTTGAGAATGGAGATATATTATAAATAAAGAGTAGAGCTTTGGGGCTCCACTAAACCATCCAATTCCTCTTTTATTCAATCCAAAATCCTTCGTAAAATCCTCAATGCTCCTTACTTTGTTACGAACAAAGTAATCCATAATGACCTCAACGTCCCATTTGTTGCTGATTTAGCACGAATACGATATAAATCTTTTCATAACAAATTTTATTTCCACTCAAACCTAGCAACATTTTCAATTCCTGATAAACCTCCGAGGCCTCTGAAAAGAATATGGCCTCGAGACCAGGGGTTAAACTTTTTATTTGAGTAGTACCAATGGATAGTCTCTACTTCTCTTTATCCATGCCATTCTTATATTTTATTATGCCATATAATAAAATCGGCCATATAAACCTAGCTTCCTCTTCAATTCCCGATTATCCTCCGAGGCGTCTGAAAAGAAGATGGTCCCGGGATTTCTTAGTTGAACTTGTGATTTGAGTACTACCAGTGGGTAGTTTCTCAACATGTCATTTTCACATGCATTATGTATCGCTTAGCCCATTTACTTGATGTATTATTTTAATACAGTTGTAAATATCAATAAATAAATTTAAAAAAAAAATTCGTTTCCATAAAAAAAAATCACATATATATTTATATATATATATATATATATATATAAAAGTTAAGACAACAATGATGATTGAATAGTCGCTAATATCATGCTGGTATTGTAAACAGCTGTTAGCTACTATAAATAAAGGATCAAGATGGGAATAAAGTCAGTATTAAACCAGGTCTCGTATGAGTCGTTTCTTCCTTATTTCCCTTTTTTTATATTTTGTTCCTGGAACTAGCTTCAGGTGTCTTTCCTAGACTAAGGGATCGATCAGCTTGCAAGTGTCCTTCTTATGAAAGAAAAAATATCCAGGAAGTGATCATGCTTATTATCTTATTATTATTTTATTATCTTTCCTCGAAAAACTACTTATTTTCACACTTAATATTTACCCGTGGTAAATAAAGCTAATACCATAATAAGCTAGTGGAAAAATTCCAACGAAAAGCCCTTAAGTCAAAACAACAATGGGTAAATTAAAAGCATGTAAAGACCCCATAGAAAAAAATTGTACCCTAACTGAAGGGTTCAATGAAATTCTCCCTGAGAGCGTGCTGACCAACCTGACTATATATATATATGTATTATTTAATAAAAGTGCTTTTTAAAAAGTGATAAGTATATTAAAGTTATTTAATTATATATTGGTTACAAAAATTAAAAAATTTATCAAAAATAAAAGACGGGCCTAATGTACAGACGAACCCAAAAAGAAACGATAAATAAATCATGGCTCACTTCTCAATTCATTGAGAACTTTGTTACTTGATTTGTTTTGTTCAGCGAAAATATGTAGATTTCGGGAGTAAGAAAGTTGTGAGCAAGCATACAAACTTTGCCCCCCTTTTTTACCACCTTAGTGGTAGAATTTCGAAAAAACCTTTCGGTATCAGGGCCTACGTCATACAAAGAACACACCCTCCAAGTTTCAGGTCTCTACGATCAGCGGTTCAGGCTGTGCGTTGATCCGTCAGTCAATCAGTCATTCAGGACAAAGCACTATAACTTGTAGGGTGTGTGCCCTGAAACTTGGAGGGTGTGTTCTTTGTAAGACGTAGGCATCCGATAAGAAAAGATTTTCCGAAATTCTACACCTAAGGGGGTGAAAAGGGGGGGAAAAGTTTGTATGGGACAACTTTATTCGACAAACCTTTTATAACAGAATAGATGGAACACGTGTATCGTATTTTATTGAAATTCATCCCGTAACGGGGTTAAAAAGAGGTAGAAAATTATTATTTCTCACTTGTTTCTTACTCGCACAAAGTACATATTTTCAGTCTGTGTTTGGATACTCAACACTAAAGTTAAGTGTCCAGACTCATACAAAGTTTGTCCATAGTGGTTACATAGGGCGACTGATTCCATTAGCAGGCAGCCATTCCTGCTACTGGATTCAGTTAAGCGAACCATCCACTTTAAAAAACGGGTAACGAAACCACTGGCAGAACCTCATGGGTGGTTTGGAATCCTGCCTATCTCATAGGTAAACCTGGCTGATTTATTCTAAATCAACTGATTCGGTTTATTGTAAACTTGATTTCGATGTCGGCATGGAATTATATGGAATTATTATACATAACGATTGGCAGCATTTGCCTATAACCTTAGAACTTCATGAAAAGAGCTCAGCGCACCTAGTTTGTCTAAAGAAACATATTACATTTAAAATTGGCATTTCAAAAGAAAAAACAGTCTATTTCGTGCACCAAGCTGAAATTTAACTAGAGAAAATATATTGGGTGGCAGTAATCGAACAAATAATCCATATAATTCGGTGTTTAGCGAGGCATTATCTAGCTTTACGGGGAAATTCTGAAACAATTGATGAGTCTGATAATGATTCATTCATTGTTTTTACGGGATTCTTCTTCCGCTGCCCATTGTCACCTGACAGAAGTGAAATATAACCGTAATATTTCACCACTTTAAGAATCCGATACTCAGAATCTTTGATATCATTTTTCTCATTTTCATACATGTGTATTATAGAACTTTGTAATACTAAGGTAGCGTATGTGTGTTAATAGCCTGAATATTAAAATTTATATTTATTAGCATTCAAGTTGTAAGTAATAAACTGATGGTAATTATAATAATGGGATCTTAAATTTAAAGCACTAAAACAATTATTAACATATTTAAACAAACGTCTCAATCCATGTCAAAACGCTGACTATCAAAATTCTCTACTCGCTCGATTTGGAAAAGAATAATAATGTTGTTCCTGAAAAAATATCACACAAGTGTTAAATAACTTTCTTCTGCCAGGAGTATTAAGAAAATATTTTCATAAAGTATAACTTTGGCTTAAATTGGAAAGTAATTAGAAACATTGTTTTTTTTTAGTTCATGAGCATTTAAACTATACCTAAATACAATTGTTATGGTTTCACCAAAGCAGATACAATTTTATTCTCGCTGTACAAGAACAAATAAGTATTTCACATAAAAGTCTTAATGGGGAAAATCCTGTTCAAACGATGCTGTTTTCATTGGAACTCTGCCAACCTCACCAACTACACTTATTTCAACTGATCAAATAACATATCTTGGGTTACTCTGATGATAGAACATAATAGTATTGTATTTAATTAAATCAATTATAAAACTCGATCAGTCAATTACAAATTAATTAGTTAGTTGCAAACTGATGATTTCTATATTTTCGGTTCTAAGTCCCACAAGGATAAAGTAAATCAATCGATGCTGTCTATAATTGTATTTTATCAAATTATCTCATCTACTATATATTTTAAGACTATTTTGGATTCTATATCAAGGGGAGATATCGATAAAAAATCAAATACATCTTAATACCGATATTAAAATAGGATAATTGAAAAACGATATTTTCACATAATAATATACCAAAGAACAGTGTATTTAACTAGCAACAAAACCTAGCTGTGTCTGTTCGTGATACTATTTTTAGTGTCTATGTTACAATTAGACATCTTGACTACCACCATAGATTCGTAATAACAGCAATGAAATATTTATAAATGGCCTACCAAAAAATAATGTAATATTTGTATTGTTTGTTTAATTATTTACAGGAAAACATACCGGTTATCAAAATTCGAATTTCAGACTCATTATCGATAAATCGAGCTATAACTATTTCAATATTTAATATTTAACATTTCAACAAATTTCTTTAAAAATTGATATTTTTTCAAAATGATTTAGGAATCTAAGCAAATTAAAAATCTAAGATCCCTCATATCCAAATATTTATAATTTGTTTGATATAGCAATCTATTAGGACACGCATTGAATGACGATGAGTCAATAAATTTTACGGTAGTATATTTAAATATCTATTTTACACAGTTTAAATTTGGTTATCAGCCGTTTTTACTTTTTCTATATTATGAATAATTTAAATCATAAGACGCCAAAAACTTAAGTGATTTAATAAAATCTCTAATAAAATGATTATTTAATTTTATACATTCTCATTCTTTTCTAAATTAAATAATATGTTTTGACTCATATTTGGTAATTTTATATTTTATTTGAAAAAAATATATATTTATTGAAATTAACAACTGAATACAGAATACAACAAGTAAATATAATAATTGAATACATTGACACGAAAAGACAAACAGAGAAATACTGAAATAAAAAGTGCAGTTCAGAAGGTCACGAGGCCATCTTATTTTCAGACGCCACGGAGGATTATCAAGAATTGAAGAGGTTGCGAGGTTTGAAACTAGTGGGTTTGAGTAGAAAGAATTAAGCTGTGTAAAGAATTTGGCCGAGGATATTGCATTGAGGAACACCGGAAGGTTGAGGAAAGAGGAATGAGTAGACATTATTATGATTTACTGTGAATGGCCTGTAGGAGAGATAGGATTGGATACTGAGAAAGTAAGTAGGAGGTAGGAATTTACGGAGTTTGTAAAGCAACCCGGGGTGCCAGACTGGGTCGAAAGCCTGTTCGACATCAAGGAAGACCGCTGGACAATACAATCCACGTTCCAAAGCTGAGGAAGCAACGTCCACCACACGATGGCATTGCTGAATAGTGGAGTGGGATGTTCTGAATCCAGAGTTTTTAGTAGGCTAATGATACTCATTAGCATATAGCAGATAGTGAATAATCAACAACTTCAGAATTCTTTTACAGTCTATCCAGGAAATCTGTCACCCGCCCCCTTACAATGCTCGACTGGACATGACTTTATAAAGTATTTATATACTTAAACAATAAAATCTATTCATAAAAAACAATAAATTACTGAAATAAGAAATATATATTATCTATGATACTAAGCATAATTAATGTTAATAGATTTGAGGGTTTATATAGGAATAAATATTAAAGTAATCAGCAATAGACAAGTCAATTGATATTTAAAACAATTTTTTTTTTAATTTTAAAGAAAAATATTGTGTTGACTCTATGATGCAGTATTTGTACAACATTTAATTTATGAAAATGGAAAATTTAGATTTTTTAATTTTATTTTTTTACACTTATGGAAAAAATAAATTTATGAGAAAAGTAAAGTGGCATTTTTCATTATCTAACTATTATCAGTTTTAAACCATTGTGCGGAGAACTCAAAAAGACAAGGTGTCTAATACGAAGAATTACAACTAACTTGAAACAATTAGAAGCCAGCATATATTGTTTATTTTGTCCTCTCATGATTTAATCCAAATTTCATACAATATCCAAACTCCAGAAATCCTGCCGAAAACAATAACTTTTTGCAACCTAGATGGACTTAACCCCTGAATCAATATCTCCTTCCCTCGAAATCCTGAATTGGAACCAAATTTATTTCTGTACCACCGTTGATTTTGTACATATACTGCTTCATAGAGTCAACACAATATTTTTCTTTAAAATTAAAGAATTGATCTGATCTGGGATAATGTGGTTTGCATTCTGGATGGTGTACAATCGCTTTTCCAGGACTTTACCCATTGATGGTCAATGTGAGATAGGGCGGTAGGAGGAAGGGTATTCCGGTTTCTTTTCAGGTTTAGGTATCATTTCCACGATGGATAATTTCCAGAGGTTAGGAAAATATGTAGTTTGGAGTATAGCATTATATATGTAGGCGAGGAATAGAATGGTTTTTCTAGGAAGATGTTTTAGGATTTGAATCGTGATGAGGTCGTGTCCAGGAGCTTTGCGAGAAGGTAGTCTGTGAATAATATTCGATATTTCTGAAGGATGGAATGCTTTTGGAGGAAGGGTCATTTGAAGGGGAATATATAACTTTCTTTTTATATATTCATAGTGAGACGGATACATGATATCAGGATGAGACTGAAAAGTTTTAGAAAGGAATTGACCGAATAACTGTCCTTTCTCTTCATCAGATCTTGTCCAGTCATTGGATTCAGTCCTTACTGAAGGACAAGGTCAGTCTTCTGAGAATTGTTAATTTTATGATTTGAGGTATTATCGTTTAAAGTGGTTTTTATTGATGTTGTAAGTTTTTTCTATGGCTGTATCAATGTCTTGTTTTGTCTTAAGTGGAATTTTCAAGTCCTGTTTGTTCTCCAAATCATAACAAAAGTTCTCCTATTTTACACGTCCTGTAATCAACCTAGGAAGGGCAGGCTTGGGAACGAAAGTTGAATGTAATAAAAGGAGAACTGGGCTATGATCTGGTGAAAGGTCGTCCGAGGATTTGAGATCTGTTTGGTTGGTGGAAATCTGGGATGTGATAAATATGTCAAGGATGTCGGGACGTTTTTTGATGGATGTAGGCCAATAGGTGGGGTTGTTTGGTGCCAGGATGGAATAACTCTTTGTGGATGTTACAGTAGACAGGATATTTCCTCGGGAGTTGGATGTTCGACAACCCCATCGTTGGTGTTTAGATTTTTTTTTTCTATATTTATATTATAAAAATATAAATAAGCCAATATATGTTACAAATTTAAAGATGGGCAGTGCTATATTTTTTCCATCAATATATTTGTTCTCAAAATATGCTGATAATTTAGTTTAAAACAAATAATTGTTAGCACAGAGATAAACCTTAATCGCAAAGCAATTAGCGAAAACTATATAGGTCAAATAGGCGGCCAACAGTTTGAGCAATCCACTTCAGTTTGCTATTATTAAAGGCCACTCTGGTTTTCTACTAAAAAAAAAAGAAAAAAAGGGTCCAACTAATGACACAGCAGCTGCACGCTACAAACTTAATGTAACAGTGCTGTTTTGTCACTGCTTCAATTATTTTTTAGATATTTTTTCTAAAGTTTAATATTCTTTGCAATCCCCCTTCAAAAGCGCAATGTATATTTCCTATATTTTTATTTTTTATTTTTTTTGTTCCTCCAGAACTATTAAGGGACAAACCTCCATTACCTGAGGTGATGCTACTAAAACAATATTTATACAAATCACGTCAAACAGCATTTAATTGATTGTTTAATGAGTATCAAATCATCACGCATGACAGTATAATACAGTCATAACTCTTTCAAAGGGAAGTCTTTTTTATTATTTTTATTTGTTCGCATCTCTTTAAGAAATAATCAATATTTATTATCCCCTGCCCTTTACGTTTACGTTTAACCAGCTTTAATTATTCACTGTTTAATTCAATTCAGCTCTGATCTGTTGTAGCCACAAGGGAAACTACAATTGCGTCAGATTACAAAAAGCATTGTCTGCTGACGCTAGTTGGAGGTGTCCCATTGGTGGCAAAACTGAACAATCTCATTGATGACATCTCCTAAATTCATGAAGTCATGGGAAGTCCCCTGAACCACGCCATAGAAATTAATATGATTTTCTATACAAATCACGGTCTCTAATCTTATGCCTAAATATAATAAAAATTTAAAATAAATAGTGCACAAACATTCCCTTGGTTTTTAAAAAAATATTTTGTTGATTTTCTAATAACCTAGGAAATTCGACGATTATTCTAAATTTATTACTGCTCTGAATATTATTGGATATTTCCATAAGTAGTTATTTAACTGTACCATTACAACCCTTGAAGGGTCTAAAGTTTAGTTCATGGTAGAGACTGTACTGATCTCTTATATTTATAATTACTATGGTCGCTGAGATATTAACAATAATCAATTGCTCATGGAAAACTAACTGCTGCAGGTAAATGTTTTAAAAAATACTGCATTTATTATTTGTACTTTCATTTAGCTTCTTTTTATTCTCATCACTTGATGTGAGCTTGTGAACTAAACGCAGGTTATTTTCAGCACCTCTACCGACCTCGTCTTCATTTAATTTTCAATCTACTAAGATTTTTATAACAACTTTCACAGCTCCACTTTCAAGATCTTATTTGCCTATTTGCCCTAGTTTAATAGCTCTTACTGGTTTTTTTTTTTTTTTGCTATTTCTGTATGTGTAATTACTAAAGTCTTAGATTGAATAAATTAACCGTAAAATTTAAAAAAAGGAAATAATATAATAAATCAAGAGAAAATAAAATCCCCCTTAATAATAACGATTCCTCGGTAACCAGCATAATTTAATTAATTGTAAAACTAGACAAAATAATCACAGAAAAGTTTATTTTGTATCTATAAATAAATATATTATATTTATAATTTATTTATAGTTTTTATTTTTAGCTTTTCGATAAATCGGGCTTAACTAGAAGTTTTGTGGATTATAACATAATACCAACATAGTTATTTATTCTAAAAACATATTATAACCAAGTTTCATAAGAAATCTGGTAAGGCAAGGGAGCTCCATGCTATATATATATATATATTATATATTTATTAAAATTATAGTAAATGATTTTAGCCTAATTATATATTTTTTAAAATCTTATTGAATACAAAATTAATACTTATTATATATAAAAGCTTCTTATTTAGGAAGTATTTTATATGTAAAATTAATAATTAAGTGAATCTGAGGAAGGGCCAAGTGACACACACAAAGCTGTGTACTTGGAAATTTATGAGAAAATATAATATGTTAGAATAGAACAGAATAGAAAAAATAATTTTATTCTGGGACCAGTTAAGAATAACGGATTTTGTGCAAAAATAATGGTTATATAAATATGGCTTCAAAATAAGAAACCTACAGTGTTCACGTAGGCAGTTGAAAATAAATATAAACGAAAAGGTATAAACTGGTCAAGAAATAAATAAAAGTACCCAATAAAAAGAATTAAGCTGACAAAAAAATAATAATAAACAAATAAACATAAAACATATTTTTTTAAATAAATCGTTATGAGTGAAAAATTGAAAGTAAGTTATGGATGGATATGAGCTATTAATAATAACTTAATCGATAACTGCATTTAGGAGTTGTAGGAATAGCGTAGGTTTGAATGTGGATAAGGAAAAGCATAGCGGATATTAGGAGGGAGTGCGTTCCAAAACGTGGAGGAGTGGACGAGAAAGGAACACTCGAATGATTTGGTTCTGCAGGAACGATAATAGAGGTCGGAAAGGCGAAAACTTGCAGTCCGGGAATGGATAGAGGATTTGAATTGAAAGAGACTATGTATGATTGATGTGAGTAGGATGGTTCAGTATAAGAATAGACCTCGAGAATATTGTTTGCTAAAATAGCTCAAAATAGTTGATATCTAAGAATCCATTGTTAAAAGTATATTATTTCAAATAAACATGCAATTCCACCATATCGTTATTTCTCCAAGGAAATGTATTATATTATAAAACAATCAGTGGTATAATATACAATATTAAAAAAACAATATTAGAAATCCAAGAAGAAAATAATTTTATTGTAGTGATTTTTTATTTCAATATAGCAAGTATCTTATTATAGGAATGGGTGTGGGTGGATCAGTGGTAGAGCGCTGAGTTGCCAACCCGACAGTCTGGGACCAAATACGCCTGTAACAGATAACTTATTTAATCTGTTAATACTCGGGGATGTACACTGTGGTACCTGGAGACACTCCTCGAGCTTCTAAAAGGTAGGTATCCATAATTTGGAGAAAACCTGGCGGTTGAACTTGATCTAGAATAAATCACCTCTTAGTCTTAAAAACGGCACCTTTAGACTCTCCATGGGTAGCAATGGTACAGGTTCAGATTTATGTATCTTATAAATAAGCATATTATACCGTTCTAAATCATTACTATTCTATACTATACTATTCTCAATCTGATAAAAATATCATAATGGCTGGAAATATCATAATGACATGCATGAGCATATCAATCAATAGAGAGAGAGAGATAGATAGATACATAGAGAGAGGGAGAGAGAGGGAGAGAGAGAGAGAGAGAGAGAGAGAGAGAGAGAGTGAGAGAGAGTGAGAGTGAGAGTGAGAGAGAGAAATCCTTTATTGTTTCAGCAGTGCTGTCCAACTACATTGGATTGCCATACCATACAGCATACTTATCAATTCATATTGGACATATGTCCATACAAATTGTAAAATTATGAATATTCGTTTTTATCATTACTTTTCTCTATTTCTCCTTTTCATACCATTAATCAAATTATATACTTAGGATTAGACATTTCCTATTTATTTTTACTTCCCTTTTTTTTTCTTCTTAATGACGAGAAAGCAAAGAAAATATAAAACAATCGTGTGGGGTATCAACTACTATATATATGATTGTGAATTATCTCCAAGGAATCGAGTATAATATTCTCAGCAAGCCGTGCCACAAACACCTAGGTGTTCTTTACGGAATCGTTCCGCGAGATCCAAACCACAGGCCTCTCACGGTGAACTCTCTCTCTCCGAAGGTCTCGCGGAATTTCTCCTTTAGGAAAGGGATGCACAACATATAACAATATCTGTCAGGATTCATTTATAACCTAGTGAGATATATACACTAACTCGTAATAGGCGGCAATTGAACGGACTCATTTCACCAACGCAGGTGCGGCGCGGGAATGAGGTTGGCCACGGAAATTCAGGACACCGTGGTGGCCAAGTGTCAGGACCTGTACCACTACAATCCATGATGGTTTGGGGCTCAGTACAACGTAGCGACTCTAGATCAAAAGTAGAACAGAAAGTTGAATTTTCCCTAAATGGCAGAACGATTTATTCGTTGTCATATTTTATTTTATTTTACTGGTAATTATTGAAGTGAAAACTTCTTTAGTATCGTTAATAAATAAAATAAATAAAAGACTTTTATTGGGGGATAAAGTTGTGGGTTCGCGTTATATAACTTGTTTTAATCAACTTTAGTTTAAAGGTTAGAATTCCGTTGGTATAAGAATAATTATCACTCACTAGTTGGACTTTTCGGTTCCCCTAAAAGATTTTGTTTGTAATTTTTAAATATCTTGTTTTATGAAATGATTGGAAGTACAAATGATCTAAGTATTGTTGAACTTAACGGTGATTATAATGCTGGAAATTAAAAAAAAAAAATCTTATTAAAGTAAAAATACTAGGTATAAAGAATATAAGTATATAGTATTTATTATTTCAATTAAATTCTTGATATTATGAATTGAGCTTGTGCTGCCTCATGCAATCATATGTTTGATTAAGAAATAATCTACTTGAAAATATATATAGTTATTATATATAGTCTCAACAAAGCTTTGTGGATGTAAGCACCATGTCTGGCGAAACATTATTGAAAATTGGTATACACGGTCTAAACCAGAAGAAACCACTGAAGCCTTTTGTAAATATATAGTTATTGTTCAAAGTCAATATATTTATGTAAAAAACAGATTAATGTTAATAATTTAAATTTACAAATTTGAAATTTAAATAATTCAGACTAAAATTGATCTATAAATTCAAAAATAAAACCAGTTATTCCAAAGTCTTGAGTTTTCACTTCTGTCGTCAGTCCTCTTGACTACCTTTTTTTTCTTCTTAATACGAACACGCGTTTTTTTTTTTATTTGATTTGCAATAATATTATTTCCGATTAAACTACACAACTCAAAGCTCTCTTGAAATTGAGGTAGCGCCCTACTTTAGGTTTGACAACTCTACAATTCCTTTAAACTATCGTATGTCTTATGTTGGTTACCAGTTGTCCCACTTTCGTTTGCAGATATTTTTATACTTCAAGATTTTTTTATTAAAATAGTCATATTATGCGGTTCAGATAGTTTCTAAAATACTTGAGAGATGCTATGACTATAATTTGAAATTTATTTTACTATAAAAAAAAATTAAAAGATAGAACATTGAAAGAAATTTTCCCAGTTTTGTGAAAGTTGTAGAATTATAAAATATTCTGTATGAATTGCGTTTTGAAAATTATAATTTAAATAATAGTAAATAGATACTAAAAAATAATAAACAAAATTTTAGAATAACATAAATAAATAAGCTAACATAAACATACAATTAGGTTAAATAAATCAATAAATTTACAAGTAAGCTGTCAAATTTTAAATTTATAATTCTGTTATAATGTATGGACTCAAAATATAAACAGAAAAAACGATTTAATAAAAGATAAGAATAAAATAAATACACATCTAAAATATTAAAAAATCATAAGTTATTTGTTTATTCTTTTGTTAATTCAAATATTGTAATATACTTTGTACATATATGGTGGAATAATAAAAATATGTCGTAAAAACAGTGAAAAAGTAACAGTTCGTGATTTCTGGCCCATCACTATTACGAACACGATTTCAAAAGTAAAATTTACGGGTGAGCTATTAAAACGTATTGAAATAAATACACGAGTAAGACAAGGTGATGGTCTATCACCAATTTTGTTCAATTGTGTCCTTGAGAAAATGCTGAGAATTTGGACTGGAAAATTAAAAGACCATAACATTTCACCATTAACTTTGGGAAGAAAACACAAGGGTATTGAAGTAAATTGCCTAGCATTTCCAGATGATTTCGCTATACTATCAGATAGCATTACAAGTGCAACAATACAAATCAATCTTTTAAAAGAAATAGCCAGCAAAACAGGGTTGAGAATCTCCGTAGAAAAAACAAAATTTATTACAACCATCAAGAACGCTTCAAAGTATTTGATAACAGATTTTTTTTTAACGTAATAAATACAGTTTTTTTATTTTCGGACATAAGAACATTTTGTTTTAGTATAGTGTGAATAAGTGAACAACTTCCGGTAACACAATGGCCCCAATGCTTGAGGATAACAGTACCAGAAAATAAGATATTTAGGCCTATGATATGACGGGTGATAAGAGTAACAATGTGCATAGGACATTTCGACTTGCTCTATATTTAAAATGCTTAAATATTTAAGTTACAGTATAGTTTTTAACAAGAAACTTACTTTTATAATAAATAAAAACAGAGTTCTGAATCAATAGTCCATGTTAATTGAACCTGTCCAATTGTAATGTTCTCTATTTTTTAGCGGAAGGTAGTTTGAAGACTGATTTGCTGGTGAAGCTAGGCATGGTTGATCAGGACAGCAGAGTGGTTCTTATAAATCTGTCTCGAGATTCAGCTCCACAAACTTTTCCTGAGGCTTGTGTGGCGAGTTTTACAAAGCGTTCGACAGCCTGCGTGTGAACTGGAAATTGCTTGAAAATGTTCCAGTCAGGGATTGAGTCACTGTCGATGTGCTATTTGATCTCGTCGTCACTGATTTCTGGCAAAAATGTGGGAAAAGATAATTCACAGTCCATCCAGTAAATCATTTCTGAGTATTCCCGTCGAAGCGGACTACGTAGTCTACGAAGACTTTGTGACGTACAAATCAGCTATGATACACAATATGTTTTACAATATCCTCTATTCCTTTTGAAAAACGTCAGATTAAAAATACCTTTTGTTACTAGGTATCTACTCTTACGTTACCGGTGATGTGATGGGCGGACACGCAGTAAAGATCATCGGCTGGGGTGTCGAAGATGGTACTCCATACTGGCTCGTTTCCAACAACTGGAACAAGAGCTGGGGAGACAATGGACTTTTCAAGATAATGAGAGGAACTAACGAATGCGAATTCGAAGCAGATATCGTTGCTGGTATTCCCGTAGTATAACTTAGTAAGCTATATTAGCCTTAATGTTCGTTTTGATCCGTATATTTTTATATTTTAAATTAAACTATTTTTAATGATATCCGATTTTTAATACTTACATTATTGCCTTTCATCTATGGAGTGGTTTGTTTCGTTTAACCTCATTTTATGCTACTATGGCTACAGTGGAACTCCTAAATTTTCCCTATCCAGGTATAGTTTCAAAGCCTATATAGGTATAAGATTTGACTATAAGTTGGATAGAGCTTTTTAACGAGTACCTGACATAACCCAGGATCGGGACATTGAGTTTACGTCCCTCATAAGAATTATAAAATTTTCAATATAAATCAAATTTAAAGCTTTATCACGTCGACTTGGAAGTAAAATTGATCATCTGAAAAAATGTGGTTGTTTAATTGCTACTTGTGTCAGAACTATAACAAATTACGGTTTATTTTTAACATAAAAATAGCAAAAACCGAAAAAGAGGCCTAAATTATAAAAAGGTCACCGTAGGAAAATCTCAATAACAAATCATTAAGTATCCTAAATCTATCTCTATCTCTGACAGCGTTATGGTCCTTGAAGGACCTTGGCCTCCTCAACAATGCTCCTCCACTAAGAGCGATCCTCTGCAACTCTTCTCCATCTTCTCACACCCAGATAGAATAGGTCAGCCTCAATATCTTCAAGCCATCGTAGTCTGGGTCTACCTCTTCCTCTTCTACCGTCCGGCCGTCCCTCCATTATCTTTTTTTTTAGTCTTTCCTGATCTATTAGATGCAGATGACTCAACTATCATATTCTCCCTTTTTTAATATATGAGACTTAGTCGGAGTCTTTATTCAGGTCTCCAAGTTCCTTATTGGTTTTTATCCTGTATTTTATGTATGTATTTTCGACTTTGTTTGGGTCATATTTTTTACTCAAGATTTTCCCCTCCCAAGCATTAATGAAACTCTTTGTCGCTTTGTAAGGGCCCACGCCTCACTAGCAAATGTCAGTACTGGTCGGAGAACGGTCCTATATATTCCCACTTTGATACTGGAAATTTGTTTTGGGGATTTTTCCTTTTGCAACCTATGTGAAACTTCAAAATTTCATAAGTTAAAAAACACAAAAATTTGGGTCAGGAACGCATAGAAAGCAGTTAACATCATCCATCATAAAATCCTGTAGATCATCTTTCCTCTGAACAGACGATTTAAGGCAATGTGAGATGATTTCTTACTCGACTTTAGATCTGTACTCGACTTTCATGAATCAAATACTTAAATTTTGAAGCTAGACATATCGTGCATTTTAAAAATTTTCAATTCAGTCTTCATTTAGAAATTTTCACCAACTTTTGAAGATAGGATTTGCAAGAGTATTGAATAAAAAATCGATTGTTTTAATACATTGAGCGATTGCATCGATAAAATTTCATCATTGTTTTTGTATTTTTTAAACTCCAACATTATTAAGTCTTAACGGCTGCAAGGAAGACATCGGCATTTTAAAGAAATATAATAATATTTTTCTGATAGTTTCATAATTCGATATTAAGTGTAACATAGATATTAACATTGAAGTATCGGAAAACGACATTTTTTTATCCAAAGGAAACAAATAAAAAAAATTTTCTTAAAAAATGTCTAAAAGGCCTATATACAACTTCGATACGTCTCAATCTCATATTTCTTCTGTGTTTTTTTATTCCTTCTTAATCTATGTTAATAATTGGTTTCAATTGGTAGCTTAATGGATTTTTATTATATTGCTTCAATATTAAATAATCTTAGCATTTTTTTTAATGTTGAATAAATATTGAATTAAAGCTGTCTGTGTCTTGCTCCTACTATGGAGCATATTTTTATTCATAAATGTTAATAGATGTTGACATTATTTTGCTGTTAAAGCTACTACATATTTAACACTTGTTTGTTAGTTTATATTACCCTGTCCTTTAGTTGAATGTGAATATAAATATTTTTCCATTGATATATAGATCTAAAAAAAGACAAATATACATAGATATCTATTAGCTATATCGATAATTTTCATGTTTTTTACATTTCTAGCTATAGAAATAACAAACCGTTATGGTGTCTGACAATGATGACAATGGTTACAACAATCACAATATATAAAAATACCACAATATATTTATGTGCCCATATATAATACCCAAGGGTGGATTTAAGGGGGGGCACAGGGGCAAGTGCCCCCCCCCAGATGGGTTTTTTTGTACCTGCTGTGGAGATTCCATCACAGTACATACTCATAGGCAAATCACATGATCATAGTTGTTAAAATGTATGAAGAAAATAACAAAAAGAACATGAGTTAAACTCTTTCCATTTCTGGCTGGAATGGCGAAATTTGTTCGTTGCCGAGCGGTCATTCTCGACTTTACGCCGATTAAAGTCACATCTTCGCTGCAGGATGTCACAAGAGCGTTTGAATGAACAGGCTTTAATGCATATCCATCACGAAATTCCGACAAAAATGAACGCTAATGAAGTGCTGGACATCTTTAGCAGGAATCATAAAAGAAAACTGTCTTTATTAAACATGTAGTTTTTCTATTGTTTTGATATTTTAATAAACCTTTCTATAATACTACAAGTTTATTTTTAACAGATATAGTAAATTTTTTTGCCCGTATACCCGAAATACCCCCTCAGAAAAAAATCCTGGAACCGTCCTTGATAGTACCTGTGACCGAATTCGATATTTACTTCAAATATCATCTATCGAATAAAACAGAAATGTAAACCACAGTATTTTGAAGATTAGCTTCATAGTTAATTAAAAAATAAGAGCTAAAGCAAAACAGACCTAAAATTAAATAAACACTGACACAGGTATACCAAAAATGAATTATACAAATTTGAACTGTTATCTTTATCAGTTAAACTCCATCACAGCGATCTCTCTTGGCAACTTGTGATACCTCAGTGTTCTGAAAATGCTAAATAGAGGCCAGCTTTTGTCGGACTTAATCGGACGCAATGATAAGGTAATAAACTTATCCCTAAATGTATTTCAAATGTATATAGGGAATTGACTGAATCCGTATTCATACGCTACTGTAGGAGCAATTAAAACTTTAGTTGGCTTTCGGTTAAAACAATTATTATTTTATACAAACAAATATAAAAAACATATAAATAATACAATCTATAAATATATGTATGCACCAGCTCTTATGTATCGCTACGAATTAGACTTAAGTCATCCAACGTGTCGACCCGAGAAAATCATCATCCATTCGTAGAAAATATTTCCTTGGTTCATTCTTAAACACAACAACATCCCTCATATATTTATATAGCCTGTTACAATAGCAATAACAATTATACTTGAAGGATACGATATCTTGCCATTCTGACTTTTACACTCGTTCTCTCCACCGAAAGATGGAACTCACTCCCACCAAATATCCATCTTGTCTCTTCCCCATATCCACATTCAAACCCATGCTTTTTCTACATCTCCTTAATTCCTAAACGAATGCTCTCCGATCAATTATAATTATTAGTTCATATATATCAGAAATAATCATAAAATTAATGACTTACTGTAATTTTTCTCTCCTATAACTGCTTAATTTTTTATATGCGTTTATTTATAAATATATTATTTTTCTTGCTTTATTATTTTTATTTTATATTTTTATCTCTGTTTTGTTTTTGTTGGTAGTACTATACCATAGAGTGAATATTATTTTTTAAGTAGTTATGTAAATGTTATATGATTCCTATTATGTAGCCTCTTGGTTAGATATACATATATTCTATTATTCTTAAGGTACCTGGTGCCAGATACTGCCTAAACACTGACAGCCGATTTAGCATAATTAGAAATACTCAAGGCACCCGCCTCACCTTGTGTCATTGGAATTTATTAATTAAAAAGTAAAAATACTATGATATTGAGTAATATCCTATATACTGAGTTTTTCCATTGATATCAGAAAAAATTATGTTTGAATCTCCTCGGGATCGATTTGTTGTGCTGTTTTTTAAAAATAGTCAACTAAAATATTAGCATGAAAGAATTTAGGCTTGTCAAAGATCCTTTGTGGCTCTGTTTAAAGTTAGAATGAGTAAACAATTAGAGAATTTTATAAAATAAAATAATTAATAAATACAAATTTTCTTTAAGAATGTTGCTTGTATTTAAAAATTAATGCTAATTAAAACGAATCGATTAATATTAATAGGAGATAACACGTAAATCAGAGCTCATTTAAAAAAGATGTACACTATGGTTTGCTTTCACTGGCTGTTGCTTTGATTATATTGATTGCAGAATTGTTTCCGTCAATAACAAGAAAGAGGTACCGTACTAGGTATTGTGATAGATAACTAGGCCTTAACAATTTTCATTGTTGAGTGTATCTATGAAACATGTTGCTTATTAAGCAATCAATTTGTATTCTCTGGATCCTAGCCAATATCAACAAAGCTGATTGAAAAAAAAAAACGATGCAGCTCGATATGCTCGTTTCGGTGCAACATAGTTATATTTTTGTTTGGATATTGTACTAACTAGTATTTTTAATTTGTAAATGGATCATTGGGAAATTCTGCTATAAGTGTTCTGCCACTGGAGAAGACCAAAAATATCAGATAAGAGATATTATCCGTAATCCAAACACAATTAAACCATCTTGAGCACATTTTTTTCATTATCATCCACTCATTATAATTCGTCTTTAAAAACCATTAAAAACCAGTATCGATGAAATTCGAAAAGTTAAAATTAATCAATAAATGAAAGCTCTATGTTATTTTGTAAAGGTGCTGGGTTGAGTACATTGGTACTGTTTCTAGAACAGCGGTTATGAAGGGAGGTGATATGTCCAAGATCACGCTCAGCCGCCATATTTTGTATTGACAAAGCTATGGTGGAGTAAGAGGAAAATGATGTAATTGCCAATAAACTCATGTAATTGTAATTACAAAAATATGCAATCATACATAAATATATTCATGTAATTGGATTTGGAATGCTTTAATCACAATACTTTGTCTATTAATACATTTTTTTAAAACTAGTACATGAAACTAATATCAATAAGCATGGACTAATATTTTTTATAATAGCATTCAATGTTACACTTTCCTCTCCTTCTGTTTATCAGTCAATTTTTTGAGATAGTTTCCCGTTTAATACATAAAGGCTATTGTTTTTTTTAGCTTGTTCGAGGAAACGATAAACTTCTTATATCTAACAAATAAAAATCTTTAAATGTTATTATATTATTAGAAAGCGTTATTGATAAGCTTGTGATATTCACAAATTAAGTCAATTTAAGATGATTGCTGCAACAGTATATTTTTAGTAGGCACTGGATTTAGTCAGTAACAATTTTTTTTAAACAGGATTAGGTGCTGAATTTTAAGAACCCCCTTAAAATTAATCATTTCGTGGCATTTTTAAGAGCCGGAGGATAAAAACAATCAATAACTGTCTAAACAAGAAAATATATATATATATTTCGAAGAAGGGTTTTTAATAATGTTTTATTGAGCACGAAAAGAATCTGAGTACAGGTTGGTACATATTTCGATTTACAATTCTTATGTTTTAGTAGTGAACAAAAATTGCGTCTTGTTTCGATTATGTATTCAGAGTCTAGGGGGAAAATGATAATATTACAATAAATGTTGAGTGTTAACAGCATTTACAGTTTGTTGATAATAAAAATTTATTAAGTTCAAAACTCATCCTGATTACATTAAATATAAAAATTTGATCCAATGATACTTTCAATTTTGATGAGTGTCATATCAAAAGAAAAAAAAAGAGTGATAAACCATTCTCCAAATTTTCATATGTGACTGACATGTCTGCAATTATGACCAAAACAATTATTGCGAGTTTATAAATATAAAATTATCATAATATAAATATCATAAAATCATCTTAATATACATTTCATAAATATAAATTGTTACCCCTTGATTGTGAGAAATTTCTTTTTTCATTATTAATTAAATAGAGGAAACTGAAATCCACAAAGCGTTTGTTTCATTAATCTTTTGACGTTTTCGGAAAGAAATTTTCATCTGAATTTCATACTTGACATACGCTCTGCACGTTCCATACCTGCTTTTAGTGTGCCTTATTAGTTCAAATTTTAGAAGGCGGAGAACTTTATTCATTGAAGATAAATATCTTTACATTATTTTCTTCTTTATCTCTTTAGTGTTACTCTACTTATCCGTTATTTGAGTTGCTAAAATCGGAAAAATAATAAACCGACAACTGATGACCTCATCTATTATTTCAAAACCTAACTAAAATATCTGTTAGTTAAAATTAACATGGTAAGAAACAGCACAAGATATTTCTTTTTTGTAATTGACAGGGAACGATAAACATATAACGTGCTTTAGGATGAATAAGAATACTCAAAAGTCTTTTCTTTTTTTCCTTTTTTACTTTTAAAGTAACTCTTTGAAAGGACCGTTTACTTATTGGCACATTCCATACTTGGGTATACTATGTGACCTTTAAATTCATTTTTACAATAAGGATTAACAACAATTGAGATAATTATAACTTATCTACATTACATTAGACATCGTTACTTATATACTGTTACAAATTAACAAAATTAAGATTACAATATTTATATAATGCTTATATGTTCTACATTGTATGATTCATAGCCACAGAGTCATCCGAAGCTGTTAACATAACTTAACTAAATAATTTATCTACGATAGCTGGACTTAAACCCGCAACTTTCGGCAAAGCATTCCGCGCTCTACCCACTGTGCCACCCCGCAGTCTTAGGGCTACCATCTTGTTAAAAACTCATATTTTTCTGAAATAATACTACTATGTTACTCGTGGACTGACAGCAACTTAGAGAAATAATTGCTTCAAGCCTTCTTTATTATTGGAATTGTTAAAAATTCCAATAACATTATTATTTTTTTAATTAACTAGTGTCTAGTAACTAATAATTTCACTTTCGAATTTAGACAGTGCTGCTACAAAGCATAACATGCCATTAAGATACTTGAGAATTTTGAAATAAAAGTTTAGTATAAATGTAAATATTTTAGCCATTCACTGTTTACTAATGATACTTATATTTCACCAATTAGGTATGTGTATATATATATATATATATACACATATACACATACATATATACACATATATATATATATATATATATATATATATATATATATATATATATATATATATTTATATGTAAATATAAGACTGGAACCAACTCTATGATAATAGAAGGCTGCTAAAAATTGCAAATGTAAAAAAAATAAATGTGATTAGTTTGAGTACTATACACTTAGATTCCACGCTATGAATCCGTCTCTATATACAAATTTCTATTTATTATAAATTAAAGCATTCATAATCAATTTGCTAATGGTCGAAGAAATTCTATAATAGTTAAAACTTTCATAGTAGTTGGTCACAAGAAACATCGTACATTAACGTTTCCTCTTATTTTGCAAATACTTCGTTAAACATTTGTAAAACTTTTTAGATAGCAATATGACTTCATTTTTTTATTTCCTTGTCCATTCTCTTATCACAATCTTATCGGCTGTCTTTGACATTCTATCAAACTAAAGAAGAAAAATATTTTGAGTGATGGCTGAGTACGCTATAGTGATTGATAGATTTTTTTTATTATATAATTTGTTTTAAATCGATAAAAATGATAAACTGGCAATATAACGAATATGTTTTTAACAGGAAATTATAAACAAACAAGAAAGGAATTGGTAAAAATAAAATAAAAACGGGCTCCACTTGACAGTACCTACTTCCTTCATGGGAAAAAAATTAATATTGATGTCACCATGGGTAAAGAACCAAAATATATGAACCATTGATGATCTCTTAGCTGCCTTGGATAATTAAAAACCTGTAAGGCTCGGCAGTTTAAAAGCAACTCTAAGTAAATTATCAAAAGATACAATTTTAAACTTAGTGTCATTAAAAAAAAAGAAATGATATTGTGGTAGGTATGTCCTAATTTCAGAGTTACAAAATGAAATTTCATCCCTAGGTAGTGGGTTTCCACATCTTCAATTTTTTTTTACGAATTAGATAAAATTAATTTTTATAATTTGGGTTTATTTTCAAAAAGTTACCTACATAATGACCTATCCCTATCTATCTTTTTAACTATTTCCTGGTATGTTAAAAATTACTTTAAGTTTGTTACACTATTTTAATCTTCTGAATTCTAATCAAAGTATTTATTTTGTTTAATAGCCCTTTTTTATTGTTATGATCTGAAAATTTAACAACGAAAACCATACAGACTTTCCTTTCTACAGCTCTAAATTTTTTTTGTAAAGGAATCAGGATAATATATATATATATATATATATATATATATATATATATATATATATATATATATATATATATAGTCTCGAAACGTCGCCTAAGAAGTTGAAATAACTGACTGAAACTCGAGAACCATAAACAATATATTTCTACAATTGATAATCTATGTATATATATATATATATATATATATATATTATATCTAATATATAAAATTGTCGTGTCAAAGTGTTTGTAACAAAGCTCCTCCGAAACGAAACCACCGATTCTTATGAAATTTTGTGCGTATGTTCAGTAGGCCTGAGAATCGGACGTAAACTATTTTTCATATCCTTAAGTGATATGGGTCGGCCATTATTATTGATTATACGTAATTTGAATTCTCCAATTATGGAATGGTACACGTTTGGTCATCAAAAATATCACCGGGAATGTTATCGAAGCAGCAATGTTGACTGGAGTCTTTAAAGGAGAAATCATCCGGTAGCCAAGTATTCCAATGATACCACCAGAACCCATAATACCTTTCAAAAGACTTTAATTTGATATACGCTTGGCTTGTGCTATAACCATCAACAAGTCTGATGGCAGACAATGTCCATCTGCGGTTTGGAGCTAGAACATCCAAGTTTATCCCATGGACAATTATATGTTGCATACTCACGTGTTAGTAGACCATGTAATCTATTTGTATTAGCAAAGGACAGAGTAACAAACAATATTGTGCATCGATTAGCACTCAATTAAATTTAAATATATATTTATAATTAAAAAAAATATATTAGCCATAATTAAAAATTCATTAATCTAATGTTTATATTTTATCAGTTAAGAATTTTGTATATTATGTATTTATTATATACTATACTTCGATATAAGATGAATAAAATGTAAAATCAAAACTCTATTTAATAAATTTATTCCATTCATTCATTGTTTCTGTAAAATTCAAATTTCAACGTAATCTTTTTTAAAACCATTACAATAGCCACAGCAACGCGTGACCCGGTATTGGCGGGTCAGTATATGTATATAATATAATTTTACACATATTTATTATATTTTTTTTTTAGAGAAAACATTATGTCATGGCCGGGATTCGGGGCCGGGTCGCCCGCGTCTCTAGCGCGGTGATCTAACCACTGAGCTACCAAGGGTCTCATGCAAGCAAGACTATCAATTCTCTTAACTGATCCTATATCCCAGTGTTCTCCCAATTTTTGTGAGGTATAAATGGGGAATAATGTTCATTGAACATTACTTTAATCGGGATCTCGTTGACACGTCAATTTTATAATTATAATATATTCATGGTTCTATTCGATTATTTAAATTTTTTTAAATTTATATATATATATATATATATGTTTTTTTTTAAAAGAGAAAATAATAGCCTAATAATGTAATGCATAATTATTTATTACAATTAATTATAATATAATAAATAATAGATATAGGAGAAGTGAAGAGAATGGATTTGTCTGGCTTGGATACGAGCCTTGGTAGCTCAGTGGTTAGAGCACCACGCTAGAGACGCGGGCGACCCGGGTTCGAATCCTGGCCAAGACATAATCTTTTCTCCTAAAAAAATATATATATATATATATATATATATATATATATATATATATATTTAAATATCTTTAGTAAACTATGCACTTTTTAAAAAGAACTTTTATTCAAGTTAAACATGTACATTAAAATGGAGAGACTAAAAACTAACAACGTAACGAGCTACAGAAATAATAAAAGAGGGCTCCTCCTAGTCAGAGGTTCTATATAGGTTTTTACATTGCTGATTCTAATTCGTGGTATTGTTTACTAGTAAGCTAGCTACAACTTTCACCTGCACAACAGTTCCTAGAATTGTTTATGATCACATATTTGGTTTCCAGATTTACCTCATTTAACTCCTCCAGGGGGAAGATCTGAAGCTACTCCTGGAGCTTCGTAGTATTTTGAAATTGTTTTATATCTAACGGTAGGTTCATATGTAAGCTGCCGTTGCACAGCTAGTTCATGTAATTCAGGTGCTGTAGGTATAATTTGCTTTTTCCTATGGTATACATAATTACTTATACCTACTATGATTAATATAATAATACATCCAATGGTATAGAGCAGTTTATCAGGAATATAAGCAATAAAAGGGATTTCTACAAATTCAGGCATTGTGATATTTAACATTTCTACATCTTCTAAGTGAACATTCATATATAAAGGTTTATACACATGATACAAATTATGTTTATATGTTTTGTTAAATATGGGTACACAGTCAGTTGTGCTAACATTAACCTTAGCTATATCTGGTAGAAATATAGTATCGTTTTTACAAGTATTAGTTTTTCTTATTCCAATAGTAAAGTAGACACGCAAGTATTCATTAAAGTAAAGATTATATTTTATTGTGAGATTTTTTAATGTTACAGTTGAAAATGAGAAAACAGAGTGCATCTTGAACATTTTAAACAAAACAGAATGGACACACGAATAATAATTTAATATTTGTACACATATTTGTTTATTCGTTTAACGTCACTTTATGCTGCCATGGCTAATCGGACTTTACTACGTCGAGAATCCTAAATTTTGCTAATCCAGGTTTACTTAGGATAGGGATCTTGAATTTGATGAAATTGATCTTGATATTTGATTTTTTTTTTAAACTCCTAACCTGCAGCGATCCGGCCCGGAGGACCAAAAAATGTGGCGGCCGTCTGCCTTTCCCAGGTTGAAAGGCTGAGCACGGACCGCCGAAAGAAAAAATGTTTGATTTGGCCGGTGCCAGCAGGTTAGGGTATTTAAAATAAAAGGCACATTAGGAGTAAAAAACGTGAATCTTTTATTTGTTAAAAAAAAATAATAAAATGTTATTATGACTATTATGACTGTAAACTTTTGTTATGACCATTGCTACACAAAAAATAACCGAAAAATGAACATGAATGTGAAATTAATGTGATTACCTAATGTGGAGCCAGCGCTAGTGAAGTGTGTCCTCTTCTCGCCTCTTGCGTACCCCCTTTTTGGTACATGGTACAGGGGTGCAGAATAAATATAGCATCGTGCTAATACGAGGCGAGAGGAGGCTGAGGAAGGAAGCAGCGATTGCACTGAGCAATACTGAGCGACTACTTCCCCCTGACCACACTTCTCTAGCTCTCGTAGCTGACTGACCTGATCGGCACCGGGCACGTGACGTATGCGATAACATACCTAATCCAGGTTTACTTAGGATAGGGATCTTGAACGAGTCTCTGAAACCGTTAAGGCTCGGTGTCCCTATTTTACGCCTCCTCCTATTACACCTCCTGTTATGCTAACTACCTACTTACGACAAAGCTTATGTACGTACGTGTCCTAAACATTGTTGTTTGTTAAGGTGTTCATTTGGCAATGGGGCACGCTTTCTGAGTGATTAGTATTTGTTTAAGAGTTCAAATCATTCTACTGCCCAGACAGGAATTTTAATGAAAGACATAAGTACATGAAAGACATAAATTATTTCTTGAAATTTAAAATGAATCGGGATGACTAAGAATTTCGATATCTGGGTCCATCACAAAGATTTTCAACAGTTGCAACTTCAACATATTTGATGTTAATAAAGGTGAACTATGAAGTCCTATCACATTCTCCATATTCTCATCTGATCTATCATCTATAAACTACTAATTTTAAAACTTATATAAATTTAAGGGATGGATATTGTTAAACAATAATCCAGACATTACTGAATACCCTTTCTTACTTGACTTCATTGCATGTCTAAAGCGTCTTTAAACGAGGCAAGTAAACTTGGTTAGTCGTTAGTAAAAGTGACTTGAAAAAAATAGTAAATATTTAAATAAAATATATGAGGCGTTTAGTTTCAAAATTAGGTACATCCATTTTTTTCCTAAAATGTATTTTTACTTATATTTTTTGTAAAATTCAAAACCGTCTAGATTCTTCAAAAATCAATACCAAAAGATTCCATTTCCTATCAAAAGTCTTTATATCCATTAAATTAAATGAAAAGTTTTGATGCCAGAAGACTATGTATATATATATTAAAACTATGTATACAGTGAAAAGAAAGGATATGACCATGACCGGGGAACGAGCCTGATGTAGCCAGGATAGCTCAATTGGTAGAGTTCGGGACTAGCGATCTGGACGACCCGGGTTTGAGACCCGGTCCTGGATATATATATAAATATATATATATAAGGTACTCTTATATATTTTCAAAGATACAGTTTTAGATATTTATTTCATTTACTTAGTATTCATTTATTCAGTATTCATTTACTTATAAATTGCTGCTATAATTATAAACCTTTTATATACACATGCAAACATACTCATTAAAAAAAAACTTTTTTCATTCATTTAAATGTTAATTATAAATTAATACATAAATCATCAAGAAGAAAAACAAAACAAAAAACAATAAAGCAAGAACCTTTCTGATCCAACATACATTTAAATAGGAAGGACCATTCTGCTTATATTTAATTTTGAAAAAAAAAAAAAATATTCGATTTTTATTAAAATTTATATTCTATAGATGAGTGACTTTAAAATTATAGCATAATAAAATATATTTAATGTGTGCCGACGTTTCGACCTACTTTGTAGGCCATCTTTAAGGCTATGAGAAAAAACAGGCAAAAACCGAAATGACTTTAAAAATTCATAACATAGAGATATAGAAAACATAACATAATATAGAGATATAGAAAAATTGAGCGAAAAAGTGAATGATATATTATGAAAGGATATATGAATAAAGATGATTACATAATAGATGTAAAGAAAGGTGATAATGCAAACAAAATACAAAGAGACTAATAAAGTTAAACAGAAAATTATAAAATGAAAAAGATATAAATATAATGAGTGAGATATATAAGTATGGAAATAGAGAAGAATATTGTAGAAAGTAAAGATTAGGAATCTCATGACAGGCAGAGAAGTAAAATATAAATATAAAATTTTAAATACAAGTATCAGATGTTATATAAAAGTATAGAATAGGAATGAAGTTGTATTAATATAAAATATGATGTAAGTATAGAAGAAACTATAGATGAGAGATATAAAATATCAGTTTGAGAATGGAGATATATTATAAATAAAGAGTAGATAATAATTCGTTCACTTAATGAGAACCTATTTCCAGTCGGTTTTTTTGGCATATAACTTTATTTAGCGGATACGTTTCGACTAATTTGTCATTTACAATCCATCAAGAACTTCCTTCATCTCAGAAGAGTTACACGTTATCTTTTTTCTCTTTTTTTTTTTAAATTCATGTCATTAGCTAAAAACTTTTCTTGGAGGTCCATTGTCCTCCATGGTCCTTTTGTTAATCTCAAATTAACATAAATTAATTAAAATAAATTAACAAAAGGACCATGGAGGACAATGGACCTCCAAGAAAAGTTTTTAGCTAATGACATGAATTTAAAAAAAAAAAGAGAAAAAAGATAACGTGTAACTCTTCTGAGATGAAGGAAGTTCTTGATGGATTGTAAATGACAAATTAGTCGAAACGTATCCGCTAAATAAAGTTATATGCCAAAAAAACCGACTGGAAATAGGTTTTCATTAAGTGAACGAATTATTAGATAATGCAATCCAGTTTACATCCTTTCAAAATAAAGAGTAGAGCTTAGGGGCTCCACTAAACCATCCAATTCCTCTCTTATTCAATCCAAAATCCTTCGTAAAATCCTCAATGCTCCTTACTTTGTTACGAACAAAGTAATCCATAATGACCTCAACGTCCCATTTGTTGCTGATTAAGCACGAATACGATATAAATCTTTTCATGACAAATTTTATTTCCACTCAAACCTAGCAACATTTTCAATTCCTGATAAACCTCCGAGGCCTCTGAAAAGAATATGGCCTCGAGACCAGGGGTTAAACTTTTTATTTGAGTAGTACCACTGGATAGTCTCTACTTCTCTTTATCCATGCCATTCTTATATTTTATTATGCCATATAATAAAATCGGCCATATAAACCTAGCTTCGTCTTCAATTCCCGATAATCCTCCGAGGCGTCTGAAAAGAAGATGGTCCCGTGACTTCTTAGTTGAACTTGTGATTTGAGTGCTACCAGTGGGTAGTTTCTCTACTTGTCATTTTCACATGTCATTATGTATCGCTTAGCCCATTTACTTGATGTATTATTTTAATACAGTTGTTAAATATCAATAAATAAATTTAAAAAAAAAAATCGTTTCCATAAAAAAAAATCACATATATTTATATATATATAAGTTAAGACAACAATGATGATTGAATAGTCGCTAATATCATGCTAGTATTGTAAACAGCTGTTAGCTATATATTATATATATATATATATATATATATATATATATATATATATATATATATATATATATATATAAGTTAAGACAACAATGATGATTGAATAGTCGCTAATATCATGCTGGTATTGTAAACAGCTGTTAGCTACTATAAATAGAGGATCAAGATGGGAATAAAGTCAGTATTAAACCAGCTCTCGTGTGAGTCGTTTCTTCCTTATTTCCCTTTTTTTATATTTTGTTCCTGGAACTGTATAAGTTTTATATATATATATATATATATTTTTTTTTATATATTTATATATATATACATATACATATTTAGTAAAAGGATAGCTTCAGGTGTCTTTCCTAGACTAAGGGATCGATCAGCTTGCAAGTGTCCTTCTTATGAAAGAAAAAATATCCAGGAAGTGATCATGTTTATTATCTTATTATTATTTTATTATCTTTCCTCGAAAAACTACTTATTTTCACACTTAATATTTACCCGTGGTAAATAAAGCTAATACCATAATAATCTAGTGGAAAAATTCCAACGAAAAGCCCTTAAGTCCCACCAAATTAAAACAGAAAATAAAATATCTGTCCAATATTTCGCCTATTCAGGCATCCTGAGGGTAGAACTTGAGAAAATAACAGCAAAGGAAAACATGAATAATCCACCCAGGAAACATCCCACCACCTCCAAAGGCTCCAATGCAACTACTGCAACTCTCATGCAATAATTGTCAGTTTCTGTTTTAGTTTGGAGAATTATGGGCTTTTTGTCGGAATTTTTCCATTAGCTTAACATTTATTTAAGGTCTCTTTTTCCCCTTTCAATACTAATACCCTCCACATAGGAGTTTTCCAAGTGAAAATCCGGACAACATTATTTATTGTATCATTTCCTTTTTTATCCTGATATCTACATAATTAATTAACGACACTAGTTATTTGGTGTCGAATCAATCGGAATCGTTACTTTCTTGGTCAGTGACTTTATCTTCGCCATCTTTGTCGTCAGTGCACTCATAATTATGTGTTGGCACTAAAATATTCATAGCTTCTTCCAAAAAGGGCGTTCTTTTCTTTTTTAACTGCATCCTATTACAGCTGATAAGAGGTTCAGATGTTAATAGTAATCTATCTAAAGTGTTTCTGTTTGCAGCCTGTTCTGCAAAATTTTCTCGCAAAATCTAAACGATATTTACGGAAATGTTTATTTCTTGATTCAGCAGCTTTCTCTAAGAGCTGTCCGATAGGTAATACAGCCTCCGATGTGACTTTTGCACCATGAATCAGAATCTTGTGAACTGTAGGTGGCATGGGGTACCAACCATACAGTTCAACATAAAGTTGTGCAGTTGTCTGTGCATAGTTGTCGAATTTGACTGTGTCAATGTCGTGTCCCCCAGATATAACTTCAAGAATAACTTTAAATCTTTTTATCAGGTCTATGTTAATGCCGGTGATTCGAGAAGCGCACTTCGGATTATAAAAGACCTTGCTGATGTATTCACAGTAGAGGCAGCTAGCTAGCTACCTTTTAATAAACTTAACTTAATAAAATTAACGCAGATTTAAAAAAATGCAGTTTGGGTAACATTACATTACTTTTGCGATTTCCTATGTGTGCTGTACCAAATAGACCAGTCACAAATTAAAAAAAAATTACCACTGGACAAATTTAAATGTATCTGAAAAGAATCATAGCATACAATGAAAGAGTTTATTATCAATTTCCAAAAATTTTATAAAATATTAGAAGAATATATATCGCCTAACTGGATTTTCCATACCGTTTTTCCAGTCTTTCCATTACAAATCACAACCAATCTCACAGGGACCTAACAAGAACCTATAAGGACCTATAAGAAGAATATTAACGACTGTGGAAGCATACGTGAATATAATTAATTGTTTCTTTTGTTACAGATATCTCAGAAAGAGTGAAAAAAATCACCAGGATGGAATTATATACCATTCTTAAAGAATTTAAAGGTAGAAAAATGGAAGAAAAGTTGTTGATGTTAGAAGAAAAACTTATGACTTTGACTTCATGTCCAACCGAAGAAAGAAGTGGTCTTAATCGTTCTTTGAAATATTTCAAGTCAAGTTTTATAGAAAAATAGACGGGCGCGGATTACACTGATGAAATATTTGTAAAAAATGACAAAGAATGGCTGGAACCATTAATTGAACTACCTGCGTGGTTCCACAAAGCAAGGCGCCCAGCGAAACAATTCAGATCGAAGTAAGCGCCGCAGAACAAAAGATTTACGCGAGAAAATATCTGTCGACGAATTAACATATGCTGCAAGTGTTAGTCAAGGTATTTCTGGGAATACCGATGCGTTTAAAATCATGAAGGAGATTACGTTAACGCTTACCAGAGCAAAAAAAGTTCGAAGCGTAATATCGTCAGCAAAAAATGAATGTTTGTAAACGATGGCTTCACAAGACGGACGCAAAGAAATTTACCCTTGCTACCCAGTCGAATTAAATAAGGGTTACGGAAACGGGCTGGGAAATAAAACTTTAAGCGTTGCTTTGGATTATACGGTTTCGGGACTGATTATCTATTTGAAAGAAGTAGTTGAAACATTATCTGACTTCGAAAAGCAGCGTCTCACTTTAATATCCACGTGGGGCAGTGATGGGTCACATACACAATACAAGCAAAAATTAACAGATGCTGATGACGAACACGACTCTAACATATTTTTATCTCCTTTGTTGATGCTCTCTCTCTCTCTCTCTCTCTCTCTTCGTTACATTTTTGGCCGTCAGAGATCGTTGACAGCGCTTCCGTCGTTATAACGTATTTTTCTTGCCAGTTACCTTCTGCACCGAGTAGCCACTCCTATTGGGTTCGTACAGTTTTTAGTTATTTATATCTTCTCTTCATCTTTCTCCGTCTCCTTTCTTCACACCTATTTCTCCCATCATCACTTTAGTATCCATCTTAGTTTTAATCAAAGAGTTCATGTTTATTTAACATCATAATTATTTATAATATATCTCCATTCTCAAACTGATATTTTATATCTCTCATCTATAGTTTCATTCCTATTGTATACTTTTATATAACATCTGATACTTATATTTTAAATTTTATATTTATATTTTACTTCTCTGCCTGTCATACATGAGATCCTATTCTTTACTTTCTACAATATTCTTCTCTATTTATTCTCAGGTATCATATTTTTTAATTAATTTTCTTTCATTTTACTTATGTAACTCCCAAAGAGTCTATTTTCATACAACTTTTTCTTGTTGTGTAATTTTTGACTGCACCCCCAACTATTTCCATCCTACATTAGTACCTACCAGTCAACGAATTTCTTTCCTACATAAAAAGTGATAAGTATAATAAAGTTATTTAATTATATATTGGTTCCAAAAAAAATGGTATCTGAAGAACGTTAAAATTATTAGACTTACCAAGTTATTAGACTTACCAAGTATAATAAAGTTATTTAATTATATATTGGTTCCAAAAATTTTTTTTCAGAAGAACGTTCAAACCTAACCCAAAAACAAACAATAAAAAAAGAAATCAAGTAACATGCTTCACTTCTCAATTCATTGAGAACTTTGTTACTTGATTTGTTTTGTTCAGCGAAAATATGTAGATTTCGGGAGTAAGAAAGTTGTGAGCAAGCATACAAACTTTGCCCCCCTTTTTCACCACCTTAGTGGTAGAATTTCGAAAAAACCTTTCGTATCAGGTGCCTACGTCATACAAAGAACACACCCTCCAAGTTTCAGGTCTCTACGATCAGCGGTTCAGGCTGTGCGTTGATCCGTCAGTCAATCAGTCATTCAGGACAAAGCACTATAACTTGTAGGGTGTGTGCCCTGAAACTTGGAGGGTGTGTTCTTTGTATGACGTAGGCATCCGATAAGAAAAGATTTTCCGAAATTCTACACCTAAGGGGGTGAAAAAGGGGGGAAAAGTTTGTATGGGACAACTTTATTCGTTGGTCCAATCTACTTAAAATTTTGCAGAAACCTTACAGAATTGATGGAAGATGTGTATCGTATTTTATTGAAATTCATCCCCTAACGGGGTTAAAAAGGGGTAGAAAGTTATTATTTCTCACGTGTTTCTTACTCGCACAATGTACATATTTTCAGTCTGTGTTTGGATACTCAACACTAAAGTTAAGTGTTCAGACTCATACAAAGTTTGTCCAAGACTTATAGTCTAGTGGTTATACATAGGGCGACTGATTCCATTAGCAGGCAGCCATTCCTGCTACTGGATTCAGTTAAGCGAACCATCCACTTTAAAAAATGGGTAACGAAACCACTGGCAGAACCTCATGGGTGGTTTGGAATCCTGCCTATCTCATAGGTAAACCTGCCTGATTTATTCTAAATCAACTGATTCGGTTTATTGTTTTTATTGTAAACTTGATTTCGATGTCGGCATGGAATTATATGGAATTATTATATATAACGATTGGCAGCATTTGCCTATAATCTTACTACTTCATGAAAAGAGCTCAGCACACCTAGTTTGTCTTAAGAAACATATTACATTTAAAATTGGCATTTCAAAAGAAAAAAAGAGTCTATTTCGTGCACCATGCTGAAATTGAACTAGAGAAAATACGTTGGGTGGCAGTAATCGAACAAATAATCCATATAATTCGGTGTTTAGCGAGGCATACGGGGAAATTCTGAAACAATTGATGAGTCTGATAATGATTCATTCATTGTTTTTACGGGATTCTTCTTCCGCTGCCCATTGTCACCTGACAGAAGTGAAATATAACCGTAATATTTCACCACTTTAAGAATCCGATACTCAGAATCTTTGATATCATTTTTCTCATTTTCATACATGTGTATTATAGAACTTTGTAATACTAAGGTAGCGTATGTGTGTTAATAGCAATATTAAAATTTATATTTATTAGCATTCAAGTTGTAAGTAATAAACTGATGGTAATTATAATAATGGAATCTTAAATTTAAAGCACTAAAACAATTATTAACATATTTAAACAAACGTCTCAATCCATGTCAAAACGCTGACTATCAAAATTCTCTACTCGCTCGATTTGGAAAAGAATAATGTTGTTCCTGAAAAAATATCACACAAGTGTTAAATAACTTTCTTCTGCCATGAGTATTAAGAAAATATTTTCATAAAGTATAACTTTGGCTTAAATTGGAAAGTAATTAGAAACATTTTTTTTTTTAGTTCATGAGCATTTAAACTATACCTAAATACAATTGTTATGGTTTCACCAAAGCAGATACAATTTTATTCTCGCTGTACAAGAACAAATAAGTATTTCACATAAAAGTCTCAATGGGGAAAATCCTGTTCAAACGATGCTGTTTTCATTGGAACTCTGCCAACTTCACCAACTACACTTATTTCAACTGATCAAATAACATATCTTGTGTTACTCTGATGATATAACATAATAGGATTGTATTTAATTAAATCAATTATAAAACTCGATCAGTCAATTAAAAATTAATTAGTAAGTTGCAAACTGATGATTTCTATATTTTCGGTTCTAAGTCCCACAAGGATAAAGTAAATCAATCGATGCTGTCTATAATTGTATTTTATCAAATTATCTCATCTACTATATATTTTAAGACTATTTTGGATTCTATTTCAAGGGGAGATATCGATAAAAAATCAAATACATCTTAATACCGATATTAAAATAGGATAATTGAAAAACGATATTTTCACATAATAATATACCAAAGAACAGTGTATTTAACTAGCAACAAAACCTAGCTGTATCTGTTCGTGAAACTATTTTTAGTGTCTATGTTACAATTAGACATCTTGACTACCACCATAGATTCGTAATAACAGCAATGAAATATTTATAAATGGCCTATCAAAAAATAATGTAATATTTGTATTGTCTGTTTAATTATTTACAAGAAAACATACCGGTTATCAAAATTCGAATTTCAGACTCATTATCGATAAATCGAGCTATAACTATTTTAATATTTAATATTTAAAATTTCAACAAATTTCTTTAAAAATTGATATTTTTTCAAAATGATTTAGAAATCTAAGCAAATTAAAAAACTAAGATCCCTCATATCCAAATATTTATAATTTGTTTGATATAGCAGTCTATTAGGGACACGCATTGAATGAACATATCAAAAAGATTTTATTTTCAATATGTACATAGATGTTATGTAATCATAAATATTTTTAGTCGCGATGAGTCAATAAATTTTACGGTAGTATATTTAAATATCTATTTTACACAGTTTAAATTTGGTTATCAGCCGTTTTTACTTTTTCTATATTATGAATAATTTAAATCATAAGACGCCAAAAACTTAAGTGATTTAATAAAATCTCTAATAAAATGATTATTTATTTTATACATTCTCATTTTTTTTCTAAATTAAATAATATGTTTTGACTCATATTTGGTAATTTTATATTTTATTTGAAAAAAATATATATTTGAATTTGATAATTGAAATTAACAACTGAATACAGAATACAACAAGTAAATATAATAATTGAATACATTGACATGAAAAGACAAATAGAGAAACTACCCATAGGTAGTACTGAAATAAAAAGTGCAGTTCAGAAAGTCACGCGGCCATCTTATTTTCAGACGCCTCGGAGGATTATCAAGAATTGAAGAGGTTGCGAGGTTTGAAACTAGTGGGTTTGAGTGGAAAGAATTAAGCTGTGTAGAGAATTTGGCCGAGGATATTGCATTGAGGAACACCGGAAGATTCAGGAAAGAGGGATGAGTAGACATTATTATGATTTACTGTGAATGGCCTGAAGGAGAGATAGGATTGGATACTGAGAAAGTAAGTAGGAGGTAGAAATTTACGGAGTTTGTAAAGCAACTAGGGATGCCAGACTGGGTCGAAAGCCTGTTCGACATCAAGGAAAACCGCTGGACAATACAATCCACGTTCCAAAGCTGAGGAAACAACATCCACCACACGATGGATGGCATTGCTGAATAGTGGAGTGGGATGTTCTGAATCCAGAGTTTTTAGTAGGCTAATGATACTCATTAGCATATAGCAGGTAGTGAATAATCAACAACTTCAGAATTCTTTTACAGTCTATCCAGGAAATCTGTCACCCGCCCACTTACAATGCTCGACTGGGCATGACTTTATAAAGTATTTATATACTTAAACAATAAAATCTATTCATAAAAAACAATAAATTACTGAAATAAGAAATATATATTATCTATAATACTAAGCATAATTAATGTTAATAGATTTGAGGGTTTATATAAGAAAAAATATTAAAGTAATCAGCAATAGACAAAGTCAATTGATATTTAAAACATTTTTTTTTTTAATTTTAAAGAAAAATATTGTGTTGACTCTATGATGCAGTATTTGTACAACATTTAATTTATGAAAATGGAAAATTTAGATTTTTTAATTTTATTTTTTTACACTTATGGAAAAAATAAATTTATGAGAAAAGTAAAGTGGCATTTTTCATTATCTAACTATTATCAGTTTTGAGCCATTGTGCGGAGAACTCAAAAAGACAAGGTGTCTAATACGAAGAATTACAACTAACTTGAAACAATTAGAAGCCAGCATATATTGTTTATTTTGTCCTCTCATGATTTAATCCAAATTTCATACAATATCCAAACTCCAGAAATCCTGCCGAAAACAATAACTTTTTGCAACCTAGATGGACTAACCCCTGAATCAATATCTCCTCCCCTCGAAATCCTGAATTGGAACCAAATTTATTTCTGTACCACCGCTGATTTTGTACAAATACTGCTTCATAGAGTCAACACAATATTTTTCTTTAAAATTAAAGAATTGATATCTGATCTGGGATAATATGGTCTGCATTCTGGATGGGGTACAATCGCTTTTCCAGGATTTTACCCATAGATGGTCAATGTGAGATAAGGCGGTAAGAGGAAGGGTATTCCGGTTTCTTTTCAGGTTTAGGTATCATTTTCACGATGGATAATTTCCAGAGGTTAGGAAAATATGTAGTATGGAGTATAGCATTATATATGTAGGCGAGGAACAGAATGGTTTTTCTAGGCAGATGTTTTAGGACTTGAATCGTGATGAGGTCGTGTCCAGGAGCTTTGCGAGAAGGTAGTCTGTGAATAATATTCGATATTTCTGAAGGATGGAATGCTTTTGGAGGAAGGGTCATTTGAAGGGGAATATATAACTTTCTTTGTATATATTCATAGTGAGACGGATACATGATATGTATCAGGATGAGACTGAAAAGTTTTAGAAAGGAATTGACCGAATAACTGTCCTTTCTCTTCATCAGATCTTGTCCAGTCATTGGATTCAGTAAGGAGTGGATGATTAAACTCTTTGAAGTGAAGGATGGTTTTGGTGGTCATCCATAATGATTTGTCAGAAGACGTTAGATTTTCAGTTAGGTTCGTTAACTTATGAATTTTGAATTTTCTAATTTCTGCTTTTAGTTGGTTAGTCAATTTAGTTTAGATAGACTTATCTGCTGGGTACCGAGTTCAATGCAACTTCGCTCTTGCTCCGCGTTTCTTTCCGAATAAGGTACGAATATGCTGTGAAAGGTCAGTCTTCTGAGAATTGTTAATTTTATGATTTGAGGTATTATCGTTTAAAGTGGTTTTTATTGATGTTGTAAGTTTTTCTATGGCTGTATCAATGTCTTGTTTTGTCTTAAGTGAAATTTTCAAGTCCTGTTTGTTCTCCAAATCATAACAAAAGTTCTCCTATTTTACACGTCCTGTAATCAACCTAGGAAGGGCAGGCTTGGGAACGAAAGTTGAATGTAATAAAAGGAGAACTGGGCTATGATCTGTTGAAAGGTCGTCCGAGGATTTGAGATCTGTTTGGTTGGTGGAAATCTGGGATGTGATAAATATGTCAAGGATGTCGGGACGTTTTTTGATGGATGTAGGCCAATAGGTGGGGTTGTTTGGTGCCAGGATGGAATAGCTCTTTGTGGATGTTACAGTAGACAGGATATTTCCTCGGGAGTTGGATGTTCGACAACCCCATCGTTGGTGTTTAGATTTTTTTTTTCTATATTTATATTTATAAAAATATAAATAAGCCAATATATGTTACAAATTTAAAGATGGGCAGTGCTATATTTTGTCCATCAATATATTTGTTCTCAAAATATGCTGATAATTTGAGAGAGAGAGAGAGAGAGAGAGAGAGAGAGAGAGAGAGAGAGAGAGAGAGAGAGAGAGAGAGAGAGAGAAATGCTTTATTGTTTCAGCAGTGCTGTCCAACTACATTGGATTGCCATACCATACAGCATACTTATCAATTCATTTTGGACATATGTCCATACAAATTGTAAAATTATGAATATTCGTTTTTATCATTACTTTTCTCTATTTCTCCTTTTCATACCATTAATCAAATTATATACTTAGGATTAGACTTTTCCTATTTATTTTTACTTCCCTTTTTTTTTCTTCTTAATGACGAGAAAGCAAAGAAAATATAAAACAATCGTGTGGGGTATCAACTACTATATATATGATTGTGAATTATCTCCAAGGAGTCGAGTATAATATTCTCAGCAAGCCGTGCCACAACCCTGCCACAAACACCTAGGTGTTCTTTACAGAATCGTTCCGCGAAATCCAAACTATAGGCCTCTCACGGTGAACTCTCTCTCTCCGAAGGTCTCGCGGAATTTCTCCTTTAGGAAAGGGATGCACAACAGATAACAATATCTGTCAGGATTCATTTATAACCTAGTGAGATATATACACTAACTCGTAATAGGCGGCAATTGAACGGACTCATTTCACCAACGCAGGTGCGGCGCGGGAATGAGGTTGGTCACGGAAGCCCTTGTCACTTTCGTGAGGAAACTGCAATAGCGGTAAAATGGATCGAGATTAGAAAGATAACTTAGTAGGCCGTATTAATCTAGATGAAAAACAATGCCGGCAATTTACTTCTGTATATTCCTAAATTCTGGTTTATATTTTATAATATATAAGGAATATGCGAATACAACTACAAACCAAAACTTCGAAACGTAGGTTTTTGAAACAAAAACGGTTTTTGGATTAAGTACAGACTGATTTTTTTCTAAGATGATAGAGAATTGGCCAATATCTCACCCAACCGCTACAGTCCATAAAACAAAGAACTTAGTAGCATCTCCAACAACAACAACAAATCTCTGACCAACTACCAAACTATGTCATATGAATATGTATGGTTATATAATTTGTTTCTAGAATCTAATAGATACCCCATTATATAAATATATTGTCTGCTAATATCAGAAAAGGTGTCCTGTACGCAGGTAAAATTCTAATTTCTACTTAAAGAGACAGGAATTGTAGGTAAAAGTTCAGGACACCGTGGTGGCCAAGTGTCATGACCTGTACCACTACAATCCATGAAGGTTTGGGGCTCAGTACAAGGTAGCGACTCTACTGCTTCCGACAACGGTTGTGCAGAGAGGTGATTTGTCACGCTCAACACCCAGATTTCCCCCTTATTTCGAGTAACCACATTATAGAGACTGGGTGAGCCCCAGGAGGGTCCTAGATCCCATATGAGCCATCCCCGGCTGCTCACAGATTATTATGGCAATGAAATAAAAGTCTTACCAGCAGCGGGATTTGAACCGGGATTTTCAGCATGACCAACCGCTGAGTCACTGCGCTCCCTCGAGTGTCATGACATTATAAATAAATATATGACATTCCGATTAATGTCAATAGGCCATGTTTTTTTAATCTTCGGTGTCAGTTGCTTCACGTGTGTTTACAATCAATCATATCTGCTCTGAAGCCCCATGCTTATAAGCTGAGTGAAAACTGAAAAAAAATATCGAGATGGTGAAAAACGTAAGATAAACAAGAGTTGCTGGTCTCTTTATTCCAACACTCTTATTCGAGAAAGTAGAATAAAGTAATAACTATAATGTAATTCATGAATTTTTTAAATATCAACTTACGTAACACCTGTTCGCAGAAATATAAGCAAGAAACATCATGTTATGTAAACCGGAGTTATTACGTCACTAAGTTGTACGTCAGTGTCTTTTACAAAAGTTATTTCCAGAAAAGCTTTTCTCCGGATTTCGGATCAGTTATTGCTAGAGAGCGTAGGGCTCAGTTAGCGTTGAGTTGCTATGCCGAAGATCCTGGGATCAAATCCCATTGCTGGCAAGATTTTTATTTAATCGGTTAGCAACAGGAGATGGGTGTTATGTGACCTAGGACTCTCCTGGGGCTCACCCAGCCTCTATAAAGTGGGTACTCAAAATGAGGGGGGGGAGGGAAATCTGGCGGTTGATCGCGATGTAGGGCTAATCACCAGCCTGTACAACCGTTTTCCTAGAAATAGTTATGTCTCTAATATTTACTGAACCCCAAACCCTTTAAGGGTTGTAGTGGTACAGATTTTTTTTGTATTGCTTATAAGATATTCATTGATTCCTACAAAGATATAGTAACAGGAATATTACTATTCCATCGACGGCAAAATTAAAAAATCATAAACGAGAATTCTGGAATCATTCCAAGGTTACCGAGTTTCAAGCCTTCAGGACAAAGCCCACAAACGGGGTCAGAAGTCAATAGACGCAGCGGCCAACAGACAATTGATCCTTCTGATAAGGACAATGCTCCACAAGTTTCTGGATCTACAATCAGACAGCGGAAGTCGTTGTGGGAATGTACAAGGTCTAATAAACCCAACATCCTATTGTGTGCAGTTTAATTAGCAGTATACAGCAATTAAACATCTAAAAATGATAAATAAAATAATCTTAATTAGAGAGATCGCTATGCCAAATTATTTTTTTTGTGTCATACAAAAGTCAATGGCGTTATACGTCGACGTTACATTACTAGTCTTATGACGAATAAAATGTCTGTATTGTTTTGGTAAAGGGAGTTTGTCATTATTTTCCGTTATGTACTATTTATAAATAACATTTTGTTCTTTTTAATAATTTATACTTTTGATAAATACTGTTTTAACAGATTGCGTATACTCTTCATTTAAAAAACACCTCAAATCCGCCAAACACCATACAATTTATTATCAAGGACAATAATTTCTAGTACATTTGATACCAGAGATTTGTTGGTGGATATAGTAACCAAACTAGATAGGATATCAAGCCAAATAGTATCATGTATTCAACGTTGTTTGTTTTTTATTACAGCATTGTTTTAAACTAACATCATTTTAAAGGGGAGAAGTAGAGGATTTTTTTACTGTTCCATTTTACCTAAAATCTTTAAGGGGAATTCTTCACCAATCTTTGCTAACATTGAATAAATCGGATACAGCCATAAAAAAATCATAAAATTTGTTATAATTATAATGTTGATGTATAACAAATTATAATTCTTTTTCGAATTCTTATTTTACTAAAAAATTTGACATTTTAAAAGAAAAAACTGTCGATTTCGTGGACCAAGCTGAAATTGGAAGTGAGAAAAAACCGTTGGGGGACAGTAATCGAACGAATAATCCGTTTTTTTGCGAGGCAATGTCTAGCTTTATGGGGAAATTCTGAAAAATTCATAAGTCTGATAATGGTATATTAGCACATTGCCCGTATTGAAAAATCTTAGTCACGCCTAACTCATTATCTTGGCAATCATATTCAGAATGAGTCAATACAATTATAAGGAGAAAGAATAAAAAAAAAGATTGTTTTGGAATTGAAACAATCCAAATATTTTTCAATTATATTAGATTGCACTCCAGATTTTGCACATACAGAACAAATATCGGTTGTCGTACGGTTCGTTCTTTTAAATACAAATAATGACAAAGCTGAAATAAAAGAACATTTTCTGGGATTTTTCCCAATTACAGATGCAACTGGTAAGGGTTTAACTAAATTTTTTGTTACATTGATTTGATAATGGCGTGAATATGAAAGGAAAACATAGGTCTCCAGAAACGAATTTCAGGCTTAAACCCGCGCGCATTTTACTTACCTTGTGCGGCACACAGCCTGAATTTTATAGTTAATGCCGCTGCTAAAAGTCCGTCAGAAATTGTCAATTTTTTTTCAATTGTTCAATAATTTATGTTTTCTTTTCTGCGTCAGCAAACTCTTGCCAAAGAAATGCCAACTTTAACTCTAAAACCACTCTTAAATACTCGATGGGAGAGCAGGGTTGAAGCAATAAAAGCTCTACGATTTAATCTAGGAAACGTATATGATGCCTTGTTTACCATATATTCCGATAGAAACATTTTCAAAGGCTACAGGACTGGTCTATATCTCCTATGATACTCCATTAAGACAAATCACAGGTCGAATATTCTAAAGCATAACTTTACCACTAACAAAAATAATCCTTGCACTATTAAGCCTTCTTTTAATTTACTTCTAGAAATAGCGAAATTAGAGGAATAGCTAAAATAGGAAACAATATGAAAATAAAGAAATTGGGAAATTCCATAAAACTTCAAACATATAAAAAATGCTGAGTTAGAACAAGTAGAAGAAGAGGAAATTCTTTGAAAAAAAGTAAAGCAGTGATCAAAGGAAAATTAGTAAAATAGATAATTACAAAAATAGAAAAAAAACTAGCGAAAATAGAGAAATGTCTTTTCAAATAAAATTATTTGAAAATAGAGAATATTCAGAAACTAGTAAAATAGTAAAAATGTTACCATTGAAAAAAACAATTTAATTTTCATTTGCACCTGCGCAATTGCTCATTCAGCAAATTTGATCCTAGTGTTTTTTACTTTGCTTTTCTACATGATCTTTTATAAGATGATGGAGTAAATATATCAATAGGTGAGTAGGTCTCTTAGCCAAAGTCTTTTCAATCATTTCCTATCAAGTCCAGGTAATAGGAAGTCGAAAAGCGGAAGGAGTAGGAAAATTAATTAAAAAAAATAAAAATGCGAAAATGAAATTTCCGAATATAAAAAAAATGCGAAAACGGTTAAACGGAAAATGAAAGATATTGCGAAAATGAAAAATAGTGAAAATAATAAAAATAGTTTATAAGGGTAAAATTGTAAAAATAAAAAAAAGTTGTGAATGAAAATGAAAAATTGGGAAAATGTGGAAATATAGGAATTCCGAAAATAACAAAATGCGAAAATAGGGATGTTGCGAGATAGAAAATCAGTAAAATCCTAAATTGTGAAAATGGAAAAATAGCGAAAATGAAAAAAATTGTAGATGATAAAATTCGAAAATAAAAATTGCGAACTTAAAATAATGCAAAAATGGAAATGAAAGGAAACTGGTCAGGCAATATCTCAGGATATGAAAGCAAGAAGGCTAAGATGGGCGGGGCATGTAGCTATAAATGATCTGTCAGGACGCCTCTACACGACTATGAATCCCACAATAGTTGGCAAAAACCACGTGGGAGGCCAAAGACCAGATGGATAGGCAGGGTCAACAAAGATGAGAGATGGTAGCCCTAAAGACAGCGGGGTGACACAGTGGGTAGAGCGCGGAATGCTTTGCCGAAAGTTGCGGGTTTAAGTCCAGCTATCGTAGATAAATTATTTAGTTAAATTATGTTAATAGCTTCGGATGACTCTGTGGCTATGAATCATACAATGTAGAACAGATAATCATTATATAAACAATCTAATCCTCATTTAGTTAATTTGTAACAGTATATAAGTAACAATGTCTAATGTAATGTAGATAAGTTAGAATTATCTCAAATGTCATTAAGTAAACGGTCTTTTCAAAGGGTTACTTTGAAAGGAAAAAAGGGGAAAAAAAATTTTGAGTATTCTTATTCATGCTTAAGCACGTTATATGTTTATCGTTCTCTGTCAATTTCAAAAAATAAATATCTTGTGTTGTTTTTTACCATGTTAATTTTAACTAACAGATATTTTAGTTAGGTTTTGAAATAATGGATGAGGTCATCTGTTGTTGTCTTTTTATTATTTATCCGATTTTATCAACTCAAATAACGGATAAGTAGAGTAACACTAAAGAGATAAAGAAGAAAATAATGTAAAGATATTTATCATCAATGAATAAAGTTCTCCGCCTTCTAAAATTTGAACTAATAAGGCACACTAAAAGCAGGTATGGAACGTGCAGAGCGTATGTCAAGTATGAAATTCAGATGAAAATTTCTTTCCGAAAACGTCAAAATATTAATGAAACAAACGATTTGTGGATTTCAGTTTCCTCTACTTAATTAATAATGAAAAAAGAAATTTCTCACAATCAAGGGGTAACAATTTTATATTTATAAAATGTACATTATGATGATTTATGATATTTATACTATGATAATTTTATATTTATAAACTCGCAATAATTATTTTTGATCATAATTGCTGACATGTCAGTCACATAGAATATTTTCAGAATGATTTATCACTCTTTATTTTCTTTTAATATGACACTCATCAAAATTGAAAGTATCTTCACATTGGATCAAATTTTTATATTTAATGTAATGAAATCAGGATGAGTTTAGAACTTAATAAATTTTTATTATTAACAAACTGTAAATGCTTTTAACACTTAACATTTATTTTAATATTATCATTTTGCCCCTAGACTCTGAATACATAAGTGAGACAAGACGCATTTTTTGTTCACTACTAAAACATAAGAATTGTAAATCGAAATACCAACATGCACTCAGATTCTTTTCGTGCTCAATAAAACATTATTAAAAACCCTTCTTCGAAATATATATATATATTTTCTTGTTTAGACAGTTATTGGTTTTTTTTATCTTCCGGCTCTTAAAAATGGCACGAAATGATTAATTTTATGGGGCTTGTTAAAATTCAGCGCCCAAAACTGTTGAAAAAAAATTGTTACTGACTAAATCCAGTGCCTCCTAAAAACAAAGGGACTGACCGCAGCAATCATCTTAAATTGCCTTAATTTGCGGATATCACAAGCTTTTTAATAACACTTTCTAATAATAAAATAAAATTTCAAGATTTTTATTTGTTAGATATAAGTAGTTTATCGTTTCCTCGAACAAGCTAAAAAATAATAGCCTTTATGCATTAAACAGGAAACTATCTGAAAAAAATTGACTGATAAACAGAAGGAGAGGAAAGTGTAACATTGAATGCTATTATAAAAAATATTAGTCTATGCTTATTGATATTAGTTTCATATACTAGTTAGAAAAAAATATTAATAGACAAAGTATTGTGATTAATGCATTCCAAATCCAATTACATGAATATATTTATGTATGATTGTATATTTTTGTAATTACAATTACATGAGTTTATTGGCAATTACACCATTTTCCTCTTACTCCACCATAGCTTTGTCAATACAAAATATGATGGCTGAGCGTGATCTTGGACATATCACCTCCCTTCATAACCGCTGTTCTAGAAACAGTGCCAATGTACTCGACCCAGCACCTCTACAAAATGAAATAGAGAATTCATTAATTGTTTGGTATGGTTTTTAATTATTTTTTATTTTATATTTTATTAAACAGAATGATTATTTATTCCAATACCACCCCTTATTGGGTAAAATAGAAAAATATTCACTACCCATACTATATTAGTATTCAGATAGAAAGGAAAATCAAAACCAATTCTCTTTCTATCTAATTCTCATGTTTAATAACAAATTGTTCAGCAGTTAATTTCTGAGGACTAGTGATGAAAAAAAGGGCTTGGCTGGTTAGGTCATATTGAACGCATGGGTCCGAAGAGACTTCCTCGAAAAATGGTGTATGATAATCCGGGAGGAAGGAGAAAACGCGGGAGACCCCGATTGAGATGGATGGAAGATGTGGAAGAGGATCTGCGTAGGATGGGAGTGCGGAGATGGAGGAGGATAGCTTCAGATAGAGCCGAGGGGAGCAAGTTGTTGAAGGAGGCCCAGGTCCAACAAGGACTGGAGCAGCAGACTGTGAGTGAGTGAGTAAGAAAAATGGTTTAGTGTGATGACGATTATCGTCTGAACGAAAATTTAGAGAGTTCAACGTTTTCGAAAACTGCGCATTTCTAAAAATTGTGGTTAATGACGTTTCTGTTTGTTATAAAAATATTTACTTGGCTAGGATCCAGAGATTACAAATTGATTGCTTAATAAGCAACATGTTTCATAGATACACTCAACAATGAAAATTGTTAAGGCCTAGTTATCTATCACAATACGTGGTACGGTAGCCCTTTCTTGTTATTGACGGAAACACTTGTGAAATCAATATAATCAAAGCAACAGCCAGTGAAAGCAAACCATAGTGTACATCTTTTATAAAGTATTTTATTTTATAAAATTCTCTAATTATTTACTAATTCTAATTTTAAACATAGCCACAAAGGATCTTCTACAAGCCTAAATTATTTCATGCTGATATTTTAGTTGAACATTTTGAAAAAATAGCACGACAAATCGATCCCGCGGAAATTCAACCATCATTTTTCCTGATATCACTAGGAAAACTCAGTATACTGGATATTTCCCAATATCATAGTAATTTGAATTAATGAATTCCAATGACACAAGGTGAGGCGGCTGCCTTCTGTATTTGTAGTTATGCTAAAATCGACTGACTGTGTATAGGCAATAATCTGGGGCAAGGTACCATAAGAATAATATATATATGTATATCTAACCAAGAGGCTACATAATAGGAATCATATAACATTTACATAACTATTTAAATATATTTACATAACATTCAATAGACAGAGACAGAGAGAGAATCTCCTCTTGGTCAGAGGTCCTATATAGTTCGTCGATATCATAATACACTCAACAGCAAAAAAAACCGGACACTTCATATTTTTCGTATTAAAAGGTAATTTTCAGCAGTGTGTTTGTTTTTTTCGGGTATTCTAGTTATTACAGAGAATGTAGGGTCTAAGTCCATTGAACTAATCCCTTCAGGATTAGTAAACAATTAGATAAAACTCAGATTTGAATTATTTGTCTTGAAGTTGATTTACCTGTCAGACCTATTCTAAACTATAAGTAGTTTTTCGCACATTTAAACATCTTTAATTTATTAGCCAAGCCTTTACTGTGATTAATAGACATGTTTTTTTTAAATTTTGGTCCAGAATAATGGTTATTTCAAATGTTGACATAGCCCGAGCTGATGCCTTGGCCAGAGAAGGCCGGAGCTTGGGGTAGCGAAGTCTACCATTCACGACGCACTCCGGCGTTTCCGGGAGACTTATAACTATGATAGGAGGGCCGGCAGTGGGCGACCAAGGGCAACAACGGCAGTATACGATCGATTTATTACGCTGTCGGTATTGAGAGACCGACTTTTAACGGCTCCTAAGGCCCGGGAAAGACTTGAAGTGCCTCGAAATACACGTTTAAGGGCAGACACAGTGCGGCGGAGACTGAGGGAGCATGAACTCGTATCAAGGCGACCCGCGACAGGACCCCAACTCCTGGAAAGGCATCGAAGAGAAAGGCGATTATTTGCTGATCAGTATTCTAATTGGACTCTGGAGCAATTGGGAACTGTTTTATTCACGGATGAGTCTCCATTTCGTCTATACCACTCAGACGGTCGAGACAGAGTGTGGAGACGACCAGGGGAGCGATTTGCTCAATGTACCATTCGTGAATCACTGCCTTTTGAAAGGAGGTCAGTTATGGTTTGGGGTGGAATTAATTTCCACGCCCGGACTGAACTGATTTTCATAAATAATGGGGCTCTGACTGCTCAGAGATACATCGAGGAAGTTCTCCTAGAGGCTTTGATCCCATTTGCTCCATTTATTGGTGAGCAATGCAGGATAATGCTCGTCCACATACCGCTAGAATCGTTACCGAATACTTGGAGCAAGTGGGAATCGCAGTTCTGGACTGGCCTGCACGATCTCCCGATATGAATCCCATAGAACATTTGTGGGATAATTAAGGGAGGCGTGTTAGACGCCGTCATCCTCCTCCTAGTGACTTAAATCAGCTCCAAATTGCTCTTCGAGAAGAATGGGATGCTATGGCGGTGGAGTACGTCCAGACTTTAATTTCTTCGATGCCTGACAGGGTTAGAGCCCTTCGCCGTACCAGAGGGAGTAATACCCGCTATTATAATTACATAAATTGTTAGAAAACCTAATAAAAATGAAGAATAACGTTTTCTAAAAAATGTGTTCATTTATCATTTTTTCTTTATTTTGTACATAATCAATAAAAATTATTCACTTTTGGCAGATTTTGTTTAAATAACCTATAAATTAACAAAGTCTTACCATAAATTAAAAAGATTAATACATATAAATATATATTTAACAAAATTATAAGACCAAATCTAAGTGTCCGGTTTTTTTTGCTGTTGAGTGTATATATAATTTTTTTAAACCAATATATAGTTAAATAACTTTAATATACTAATCACTTTTGAAAAAGCACTTTTATTAAATATTACATGTGCATTCAATAGAGAGTAAAAACAGAGAGAGAGTCTCCTCTTGGTCAGAAGTTCTATATAGGATTTGCTATTGCTGATATTAATTCGTGGCAAATACCTTAAATGTTTCATTATAAAATGAACAATATATCTTAGTGTTTTCCCATATTATATTAGAATTATTACTAATTAAAGATACTGTATTAAATTAAAGATACGTTTATGTCTGTATGTTCACGATAAACTCATAAACTACTTCACGGAATTTCATGGTGTTTTCATCAATAGAAAAGCCCGCCTTGGAGCTTTCGATCGAAGACGCTGCCTTATCCCTTTGAGATATAACAAAGCATTACATAGTGGAATATTCCTCTTACATAGATCTACAAAAAAGTCTTGCGGCATATATCTATCGTTTAAGTATAGCTTTCTATACCTATTCTATCTTCTAAAAAATTGATAACGTACAATGCGGTATTTGGAAAGCTGTTCAGACCCGAAGCCTTCAGCATTGAAACTCTGGGCTCTGCACACTATGTGACCCCGTTACCTGAACATGTTAATTAGTTTTTACCAAAAATCATCTTTTTTCGTGAAACGATTTTTTCTAAAATTTTACGAGCTTAAAGAAATATTGATCACTACTCTGGTAGTGATTATATTACCTAAAAATTCCAAAATTGATACATCGAAGTGATTATCAAATAATTCAATTAAACAAGTTCCGTCATTTAATTAGTACTGAGCTTATCTAGATTTAGTTTTTAACTATAAAGCTATTTTGTTTTTGAAGATGTTATCCTTTTAAGGATGGTTTTTACCATTTTTGCTTGATAAATAGTAAATAATAATAAGTATCATGATTAATCTATTTAAAAATAAAAAAGAAAGAAACATAGTTAAATGTAAGTCCGATCGCTTCTAGCATAGATGGAATTTCAGAAAAAAAAACTGGTAAAATTTCTAGAATATTAGCCACTATTAATTTTTTATTACAAATCAATCTATTTTCCTGTTGATTTAATATAACATTCTTAGAATGACCATCATTAACAGGACTTTGGTAGTTCTTGTGTTAAAAATTTACAATTTTTGGAAATTTTTTATAATTTTCTTTTTAATACAAATGCTATAATAGAAGACATTTTTTTCACAATTAAAAGATAATTGAAATAATCTAATGATTATATTTTTATTAACTGAAACTAACTACAATATAAAGTATACATTAAATAATAATAAAATATTGGGAAAGAGAAAAAAAAACATTTTCCAGTCGATTAAATTTTCTTTGATCCCTATTTATCTCTTGAGACGTTTCGACAATGTGTCATTTTCAATCTTATCACATTTTGTTTTCTGCATCGGTAACATTTACATAACTTTATCATAGTTACAAGTCTAAAATATCCGTGGAAAAAACAATAACATCTACACTAAATTATGTAATTCAACAATTATAAAAAATATAATCAAGTGTCCAAAATAACTAGTAATAAACTAATTATAGATACCTCCAAATTAAAATCATTTCAAATTTTATTAAAATAAACTTATTTTGGACACTTTATTACATTTTTTATAATTGTTAAATTACATAATTTAGTGTAGATGTTATTGTTTTTTCCACAGATATTTTAGACTTGTAACTATTATAAAGTTATGTAAATGATTGGTTACCGATGCAGAAAACAAAATGTGATAAGATTGAAAATGACACATTCCCGAAACGTCCTAAGAGATAAATAGGGATCAAAGAAAATTTAATCGACTGGTAAATGTTTTTTTTTTCTCTTTCCCAATATAAATTATTAAGGAAATGAGTCCAGTATAAAAGAAAAAAATTATAAAATAATAATAAAACTAACATATCGTACAGCAGGGTTTTATATTTTCAACCCTATAAAATATTTTCAGGGTTTTATTTACCTCGTCTTTTTAAGACGTAGCTTAGGCATCTCAAAGCTCCAACACATACCCAATAGTGTTATAAGAGAAACTATAGGGGAGGTGAAAAATATATTGTACGAAGGGAAGATTACATTAGACTAAATGATCTTTTTATGCATTGAAATTCTATTGATAGGTATTGAAATTCTATTCATAAAAAAAACACCTTACAATTAATTAAATTAAAAGAATTACCTGAACAAATGGTAGTTTGCCGGATCTCGAAATTCTTCTTTGTTCATCTTGAATTTTCTTGAAAAATTGTTTTATATATTATAGGGGTTTCGGACATTTACTGCGGAAACGCAATTTTTTTTATCTTGTTTGAATTGTTTTAATATTTCGTGATTGAGTTTGAAATATAAATTAGGCATATTAAAAGCAATAAGTATTTTTATTTTAAAGTGAAAATATTTGCTCTCAGCCGGGATTCGAACCCGGATCTCCGCCTCACCCTGGCAACGCTCTAACCATTTGAGCCACCGGGGTCGGTCCTTACTTAGGACAAATCTGTTCTCTTCACCTATCCCATATCCCCCGTGTTCTCGCAATTTTGCGATGTATACACGATGAAGAATGTTCTTCTACAAAATAAAAATATTTAAAAAATAAAGCAATGGTTAAAAAATTATAATAAATTATAAATAATATAATGACGTATGTAAAAAGATCGGTGAAGAGAACAGATTTGGCCAAAGTAAGATTCGACCCCGGTGGCTCAAATGGTTAGAGCGTTGCCACGGTGAGGCGAAGATCCGGGTTCGAATCTCGGATGGGGGCAAATCTTTTCTCTTCAAAATAAAAATATTTAAAAATTAATGCAATGATTAAAAAAATATAACAAATTATAAAATCAATAAGCTTTTTGTGGTTTCCTAGCAAGTGTTTGATTTTTTTAATTTTTTGTGATTGAATTTTATCTCGAAATATAAAATAGGTGTATTAAAAACAATGCTTCCTTTATGATGAGGAAACTGCTGGAAGCCTATGAAGCAAGAGGCCTGGAAATCAGTAAAACAAAAAGCGAGTATATGACATTAAATTACAGTGGAAATTCCTCACTAAATGTTGGGGAATGGGATTATACCCCAACTGAACAATTTAAATATTGGTCCGTTTCAGCTGACTCGGCAAGAAAACTGGTTTCAATGGATATGTATATTTGGAGGCGTAGTTGTAGGAGATCCAATTATTGGAAAAATCCAAAAAACAAAACCTTTAGGCTCTAAAATAATGGAAAAACTCAGTCAACGTTCTGCTATTCGCTATTTAATTTGGTCATACGCCAAATTAAAATACCGAATTTATGTAAATTTTAGTTCGTGTATTTTGCATAATTTGATGATTATTATGGTTAGTTATTTTTTAGTATTTTAAAGACATGAGGCTATATTTTTGGATTTTTTCAATTGAATTCTAGCACATTTTTGTGGTTTTGTTAAGATCTTACATATCGTAGCTGTCAAAACAATACTAAGTACGCTTTGGGTGATTTTACAGAAGAGAAAAAAAAAACCCGCCGACTGTAGACTTGGCAATTTATAATCTATTTTAATCTATACAATTTTGGAACTATTACTAAAAAGATTGAAGAGAAGTATCAAAAAATCAGACTCTGCCATGTTGCTGACCTTAATACGTCCCTTACTGTTACTAACTCATTTTCACCAAAAGTTGTAGATAAGCGGTGTTATTTTGACAGCGACGATATGGTTCTATAATTTCTTTTAAATTTATAGTGATTTAATCATATTAATATACTTACTTTTTATGTTTTTATTTTATTATTGCTGCACTATGTATTGGGGTTATTTTTTTGAATAAAAAATATAATCTCTAAAATATACTTGGGTTGCATGAGGCATTTGGGGTCAAAAGTGGATAACTCCAAAATTCCAAAACCCTATTTTTCGCTATTTAAGTCAAGAAAAACACGACACTCTACCGCCTTATTTCTTATGGGTTTTAGACCGATTCTGAACTGTAAACTTTGGCTACAGAATTGCTTGACTAAACGAGCGAAACATATGAATAAGACTGTTTTTGAAACTTCGGAGTTATCTAAATGCCTGGATGTGTTGCATGCATATCAGAATCTGATTCGATGCTATATTTTGAAACTTTCATCTCCTATAATTTCAATTAGTTATGAAAATTTTCTTTACTTTTCGTAAATCCATTGCTATACGATAAGTAAGATAAAAATAAGATTTAGTTGCCTATACTAACATTCATGAAAGTACAAATTTGAGAATCTTCATACCTGGACACAGAGTAATAATTTAATGGGCAATAAAATAAACGTTGTTTATACAACTATTAATAAAACACTTGCTAAGGCTAATTTGCCATTAGTCGGTGAAATCGAGAGAAAACTCCATTTCATTCCTTCCTGTCTTCAATCCTTATTTTCTTATAAAATGTTTAATGGTCACGTTATCTATCTCTTCTCTTTCTTGATCTTTCCTCTCCTATTTGTTATATCTCTTTCCTGGCGAAACATTGGTTGAAAATTGGTATACACGGTCTAAACCAGAAGAAACCACTGAAGCCTTTTGTAAATATATAGTTATTGTTCAAAGTCAATATATTTATGTAAAAAACAGATTAATGTTAATAATTTAAATTTACAAATTTGAAATTTAAATAATTCAGACTAAAATTGATCTATAAATTCAAAAATAAAACCAGTTATTCCAAAGTCTTGAGTTTTCACTTCTGTCGTCAGTCCTCTTGACTACCTTTTTTTTTCTTCTTAATACGAACACGCGTTCCTTTTTTTATTTGAATTGCAATAATATTATTTCCGATTAAACTACACAACTCAAAGCTCTCTTGAAATTGAGGTAGCGCCCTACTTTAAGTTTGACAACTCTACAATTCCTATAAACTTTCGTATGTCTTATGTTGGTTACCAGTTGTCCCACTTTCGTTTGCAGATATTTTTATACTTCAAGATTTTTTAATTAAAATAGTCATATTATGTGGTTCAGATAGTTTCTAAAATACTTTAGTGATGCTATGACTATAATTTGAAATTTATTTTACTATAAAAAAAAATTAAAAGATAGAACATTGAAAGAAATTTTCCCAGTTTTGTGAAAGTTGTAGAATTATAAAATATTCTGTATGAATTGCGTTTTGAAAATTATAATTTAAATAATATTAAATAGATACTAAAAAATAATAAACAAAATTTTAGAATAACATAAATAAATAAGCTAACATAAACATACAATTAGGTTAAATAAATCAATAAATTTACAAGTAAGCTGTCAAATGTTAAATTTATAATTCTGTTATAATGTATGGACTCAAAATATAAACAGAAAAAACGATTTAATAAAAGATAAGAATAAAATAAATAAAAAATCATCTAAAATATTAAAAAATCATAAGTTATTTGTTTATTCTTTTGTTAATTCAAATATTGCAATATACTTTGTACATATAAGGTGGAATAATAAAAATATGTCGTAAAATGATCTGTTGTTCTGGACAGCAGAGTGGTTCTTATAAATCTGTCTCGAGATTCAGCTCCACAAACTTTTCCTGAGGCTTCCGTGACGAGTTTTACAAAGCGTTCGACAGCCTGCGTGTGAACTGGAAATTGCTTAAAAATGTTCCAGTCAGGGATTGAGTCACTGTCGATGTGCTATTTGATCTCGTCGTCACTGATTTCTGGCAACAATGGGGGAGAAGATAATTTACAGTCCATCCAGTAAATCATTTCTCAGTATTCCCGTCGAAGCGGACTACGTAGTCTACGAAGACTTTGTGACGTACAAATCAGCTATGATACACATTATGTTTTATAATATCCTCTATTCCTTTTGAAACACGTCAGATTAAAAATACCTTTTGTTACTAGGTATCTACTCTTACGTTACCGGTGATGTGATGGGCGGACACGCAGTAAAGATCATCGGCTGGGGTGTCGAAGATGGTACTCCATACTGGCTCGTTTCCAACAACTGGAACAAGAGCTGGGGAGACAATGGACTTTTCAAGATAATGAGAGGAACTAACGAATGCGAATTCGAAGCAGATATCGTTGCTGGTATTCCCGTAGTATAACTTAGTAGGCTATATTAGCCTTAATGTTCGTTTTGATCCGTATATTTTTATATTTTAAATTAAACTATTTTTAATGATATCCGATTTTTAATACTTACATTATTTCCTTTCATCTATGGAGTGGTTTGTTTCGTTTAACCTCATTTTATGCTACTATGGCTACAGTGGAACTCCTAAATTTTCCCTATCCAGGTATAGTTTCAAAGCCTCTATAGGTATAAGATTTGACTATAAGTTGGATAGAGCTTTTTAACGAGTACCTGACATACCCCAGGATCGGGACATTGAGTTTACGTCCCTCATAAGAATTATAAAATTTTCAAAATACAGGTAAGAAATAATATTCAATCTATTTTCGCTAGTTTTTTTTCTATTTTTGTAATTATCTATTTTACTAATTTTCCTTTGATCACTGCTTTACTTTTTTTCAAAGAATTTCCTCTTCTTCTACTTGTTCTAACTCAGCATTTTTTATATGTTTGAAGTTTTATGGAATTTCCCAATTTCTTTATTTTCATATTGTTTCCTATTTTAGCTATTCCTCTAATTTCGCTATTTCTAGAAGTAAATTAAAAGAAGGCTTAATAGTGCAAGGATTATTTTTGTTAGTGGTAAAGTTATGCTTTAGAATATTCGACCTGTGATTTGTCTTAATGGAGTATCATAGGAGATATAGACCAGTCCTGTAGCCTTTGAAAATGTTTCTATCGGAATATATGGTAAACAAGGCATCATATACGTTTCCTAGATTAAATCGTAGAGCTTTTATTGCTTCAACCCTGCTCTCCCATCGAGTATTTAAGAGTGGTTTTAGAGTTAAAGTTGGCATTTCTTTGGCAAGAGTTTGCTGACGCAGAAAAGAAAACATAAATTATTGAACAATTGAAAAAAAATTGACAATTTCTGACGGACTTTTAGCAGCGGCATTAACTATAAAATTCAGGCTGTGTGCCGCACAAGGTAAGTAAAATGCGCGCGGGTTTAAGCCTGAAATTCGTTTCTGGAGACCTATGTTTTCCTTTCATATTCACGCCATTATCAAATCAATGTAACAAAAAATTTAGTTAAACCCTTACCAGTTGCATCTGTAATTGGGAAAAATCCCAGAAAATGTTCTTTTATTTCAGCTTTGTCATTATTTGTATTTAAAAGAACGAACCGTACGACAACCGATATTTGTTCTGTATGTGCAAAATCTGGAGTGCAATCTAATATAATTGAAAAATATTTGGATTGTTTCAATTCCAAAACAATCTTTTTTTTTATTCTTTCTCCTTATAATTGTATTGACTCATTCTGAATATGATTGCCAAGATAATGAGTTAGGCGTGACTAAGATTTTTCAATACGGGCAATGTGCTAATATACCATTATCAGACTTATGAATTTTTCAGAATTTCCCCATAAAGCTAGACATTGCCTCGCAAAAAAACGGATTATTCGTTCGATTACTGTCCCCCAACGGTTTTTTCTCACTTCCAATTTCAGCTTGGTCCACGAAATCGACAGTTTTTTCTTTTAAAATGTCAAATTTTTTAGTAAAATAAGAATTCGAAAAAGAATTATAATTTGTTATACATCAACATTATAATTATAACAAATTTTATGATTTTTTTATGGCTGTATCCGATTTATTCAATGTTAGCAAAGATTGGTGAAGAATTCCCCTTAAAGATTTTAGGTAAAATGGAACAGTAAAAAAATCCTCTACTTCTCCCCTTTAAAATGATGTTAGTTTAAAACAATGCTGTAATAAAAAACAAACAACGTTGAATACATGATACTATTTGGCTTGATATCCTATCTAGTTTGGTTACTATATCCACCAACAAATCTCTGGTATCAAATGTACTAGAAATTATTGTCCTTGATAATAAATTGTATGGTGTTTGGCGGATTTGAGGTGTTTTTTAAATGAAGAGTATACGCAATCTGTTAAAACAGTATTTATCAAAAGTATAAATTATTAAAAAGAACAAAATGTTATTTATAAATAGTACATAACGGAAAATAATGACAAACTCCCTTTACCAAAACAATACAGACATTTTATTCGTCATAAGACTAGTAATGTAACGTCGACGTATAACGCCATTGACTTTTGTATGACACAAAAAAAATAATTTGGCATAGCGATCTCTCTAATTAAGATTATTTTATTTATCATTTTTAGATGTTTAATTGCTGTATACTGCTAATTAAACTGCACACAATAGGATGTTGGGTTTATTAGACCTTGTACATTCCCACAACGACTTCCGCTGTCTGATTGTAGATCCAGAAACTTGTGGAGCATTGTCCTTATCAGAAGGATCAATTGTCTGTTGGCCGCTGCGTCTATTGACTTCTGACCCCGTTTGTGGGCTTTGTCCTGAAGGCTTGAAACTCGGTAACCTTGGAATGATTCCAGAATTCTCGTTTATGATTTTTTAATTTTGCCGTCGATGGAATAGTAATATTCCTGTTACTATATCTTTGTAGGAATCAATGAATATCTTATAAGCAATACAAAAAAAATCTGTACCACTACAACCCTTAAAGGGTTTGGGGTTCAGTAAATATTAGAGACATAACTATTTCTAGGAAAACGGTTGTACAGGCTGGTGATTAGCCCTACATCGCGATCAACCGCCAGATTTCCCTCCCCCCCCCTCATTTTGAGTACCCACTTTATAGAGGCTGGGTGAGCCCCAGGAGAGTCCTAGGTCACATAACACCCATCTCCTGTTGCTAACCGATTAAATAAAAATCTTGCCAGCAATGGGATTTGATCCCAGGATCTTCGGCATAGCAACTCAACGCTAACTGAGCCCTACGCTCTCTAGCAATAACTGATCCGAAATCCGGAGAAAAGCTTTTCTGGAAATAACTTTTGTAAAAGACACTGACGTACAACTTAGTGACGTAATAACTCCGGTTTACATAACATGATGTTTCTTGCTTATATTTCTGCGAACAGGTGTTACGTAAGTTGATATTTAAAAAATTCATGAATTACATTATAGTTATTACTTTATTCTACTTTCTCGAATAAGAGTGTTGGAATAAAGAGACCAGCAACTCTTGTTTATCTTACGTTTTTCACCATCTCGATATTTTTTTTCAGTTTTCACTCAGCTTATAAGCATGGGGCTTCAGAGCAGATATGATTGATTGTAAACACACGTGAAGCAACTGACACCGAAGATTAAAAAAACATGGCCTATTGACATTAATCGGAATGTCATATATTTATTTATAATGTCATGACACTCGAGGGAGCGCAGTGACTCAGCGGTTGGTCATGCTGAAAATCCCGGTTCAAATCCCGCTGCTGGTAAGACTTTTATTTCATTGCCATAATAATCTGTGAGCAGCCGGGGATGGCTCATATGGGATCTAGGACCCTCCTGGGGCTCACCCAGTCTCTATAATGTGGTTACTCGAAATAAGGGGGAAATCTGGGTGTTGAGCGTGACAAATCACCTCTCTGCACAACCGTTGTCGGAAGCAGTAGAGTCGCTACCTTGTACTGAGCCCCAAACCTTCATGGATTGTAGTGGTACAGGTCATGACACTTGGCCACCACGGTGTCCTGAACTTTTACCTACAATTCCTGTCTCTTTAAGTAGAAATTAGAATTTTACCTGCGTACAGGACACCTTTTCTGATATTAGCAGACAATATATTTATATAATGGGGTATCTATTAGATTCTAGAAACAAATTATATAACCATACATATTCATATGACATAGTTTGGTAGTTGGTCAGAGATTTGTTGTTGTTGTTGGAGATGCTACTAAGTTCTTTGTTTTATGGACTGTAGCGGTTGGGTGAGATATTGGCCAATTCTCTATCATCTTAGAAAAAAATCAGTCTGTACTTAATCCAAAAACCGTTTTTGTTTCAAAAACCTACGTTTCGAAGTTTTGGTTTGTAGTTGTATTCGCATATTCCTTATATATTATAAAATATAAACCAGAATTTAGGAATATACAGAAGTAAATTGCCGGCATTGTTTTTCATCTAGATTAATACGGCCTACTAAGTTATCTTTCTAATCTCGATCCATTTTACCGCTATTGCAGTTTCCTCACGAAAGTGACAAGGGCTTCCGTGACCAACCTCATTCCCGCGCCGCACCTGCGTTGGTGAAATGAGTCCGTTCAATTGCCGCCTATTACGAGTTAGTGTATATATCTCACTAGGTTATAAATGAATCCTGACAGATATTGTTATCTGTTGTGCATCCCTTTCCTAAAGGAGAAATTCCGCGAGACCTTCGGAGAGAGAGAGTTCACCGTGAGAGGCCTATAGTTTGGATTTCGCGGAACGATTCTGTAAAGAACACCTAGGTGTTTGTGGCAGGGTTGTGGCACGGCTTGCTGAGAATATTATACTCGACTCCTTGGAGATAATTCACAATCATATATATAGTAGTTGATACCCCACACGATTGTTTTATATTTTCTTTGCTTTCTCGTCATTAAGAAGAAAAAAAAAGGGAAGTAAAAATAAATAGGAAAAGTCTAATCCTAAGTATATAATTTGATTAATGGTATGAAAAGGAGAAATAGAGAAAAGTAATGATAAAAACGAATATTCATAATTTTACAATTTGTATGGACATATGTCCAAAATGAATTGATAAGTATGCTGTATGGTATGGCAATCCAATGTAGTTGGACAGCACTGCTGAAACAATAAAGCATTTCTCTCTCTCTCTCTCTCTCTCTCTCTCTCTCTCTCTCTCTCTCTCTCTCTCTCTCTCTCTCTCTCTCAAATTATCAGCATATTTTGAGAACAAATATATTGATGGACAAAATATAGCACTGCCCATCTTTAAATTTGTAACATATATTGGCTTATTTATATTTTTATAAATATAAATATAGAAAAAAAAAATCTAAACACCAACGATGGGGTTGTCGAACATCCAACTCCCGAGGAAATATCCTGTCTACTGTAACATCCACAAAGAGCTATTCCATCCTGGCACCAAACAACCCCACCTATTGGCCTACATCCATCAAAAAACGTCCCGACATCCTTGACATATTTATCACATCCCAGATTTCCACCAACCAAACAGATCTCAAATCCTCGGACGACCTTTCAACAGATCATAGCCCAGTTCTCCTTTTATTACATTCAACTTTCGTTCCCAAGCCTGCCCTTCCTAGGTTGATTACAGGACGTGTAAAATAGGAGAACTTTTGTTATGATTTGGAGAACAAACAGGACTTGAAAATTTCACTTAAGACAAAACAAGACATTGATACAGCCATAGAAAAACTTACAACATCAATAAAAACCACTTTAAACGATAATACCTCAAATCATAAAATTAACAATTCTCAGAAGACTGACCTTTCACAGCATATTCGTACCTTATTCGGAAAGAAACGCGGAGCAAGAGCGAAGTTGCATTGAACTCGGTACCCAGCAGATAAGTCTATCTAAACTAAATTGACTAACCAACTAAAAGCAGAAATTAGAAAATTCAAAATTCATAAGTTAACGAACCTAACTGAAAATCTAACGTCTTCTGACAAATCATTATGGATGACCACCAAAACCATCCTTCACTTCAAAGAGTTTAATCATCCACTCCTTACTGAATCCAATGACTGGACAAGATCTGATGAAGAGAAAGGACAGTTATTCGGTCAATTCCTTTCTAAAACTTTTCAGTCTCATCCTGATACATATCATGTATCCGTCTCACTATGAATATATACAAAGAAAGTTATATATTCCCCTTCAAATGACCCTTCCTCCAAAAGCATTCCATCCTTCAGAAATATCGAATATTATTCACAGACTACCTTCTCGCAAAGCTCCTGGACACGACCTCATCACGATTCAAGTCCTAAAACATCTGCCTAGAAAAACCATTCTGTTCCTCGCCTACATATATAATGCTATACTCCATACTACATATTTTCCTAACCTCTGGAAATTATCCATCGTGAAAATGATACCTAAACCTGAAAAGAAACCGGAATACCCTTCCTCTTACCGCCTTATCTCACATTGACCATCTATGGGTAAAATCCTGGAAAAGCGATTGTACCCCATCCAGAATGCAGACCATATTATCCCAGATCAGATATCAATTCTTTAATTTTAAAGAAAAATATTGTGTTGACTCTATGAAGCAGTATTTGTACAAAATCAGCGGTGGTACAGAAATAAATTTGGTTCCAATTCAGGATTTCGAGGGGAGGAGATATTGATTCAGGGGTTAGTCCATCTAGGTTGCAAAAAGTTATTGTTTTCGGCAGGATTTCTGGAGTTTGGATATTGTATGAAATTTGGATTAAATCATGAGAGGACAAAATAAACAATATATGCTGGCTTCTAATTGTTTCAAGTTAGTTGTAATTCTTCGTATTAGACACCTTGTCTTTTTGAGTTCTCCGCACAATGGCTCAAAACTGATAATAGTTAGATAATGAAAAATGCCACTTTACTTTTCTCATAAATTTATTTTTTCCATAAGTGTAAAAAAATAAAATTAAAAAATCTAAATTTTCCATTTTCATAAATTAAATGTTGTACAAATACTGCATCATAGAGTCAACACAATATTTTTCTTTAAAATTAAAAAAAAAAATGTTTTAAATATCAATTGACTTTGTCTATTGCTGATTACTTTAATATTTTTTCTTATATAAACCCTCAAATCTATTAACATTAATTATGCTTAGTATTATAGATAATATATATTTCTTATTTCAGTAATTTATTGTTTTTTATGAATAGATTTTATTGTTTAAGTATATAAATACTTAATTCAAATTACTATGATATTGGGAAATATCCAGTATACTGAGTTTTCCTAGTGATATCAGGAAAAATGATGGTTGAATTTCCGCGGGATCGATTTGTCGTGCTATTTTTTCAAAATGTTCAACTAAAATATCAGCATGAAATAATTTAGGCTTGTAGAAGATCCTTTGTGGCTATGTTTAAAATTAGAATTAGTAAATAATTAGAGAATTTTATAAAATAAAATACTTTATAAAAGATGTACACTATGGTTTGCTTTCACTGGCTGTTGCTTTGATTATATTGATTTCACAAGTGTTTCCGTCAATAACAAGAAAGGGCTACCGTACCACGTATTGTGATAGATAACTAGGCCTTAACAATTTTCATTGTTGAGTGTATCTATGAAACATGTTGCTTATTAAGCAATCAATTTGTAATCTCTGGATCCTAGCCAAGTAAATATTTTTATAACAAACAGAAACGTCATTAACCACAATTTTTAGAAATGCGCAGTTTTCGAAAACGTTGAACTCTCTAAATTTTCGTTCAGACGATAATCGTCATCACACTAAACCATTTTTCTTACTCACTCACTCACAGTCTGCTGCTCCAGTCCTTGTTGGACCTGGGCCTCCTTCAACAACTTGCTCCCCTCGGCTCTATCTGAAGCTATCCTCCTCCATCTCCGCACTCCCATCCTACGCAGATCCTCTTCCACATCTTCCATCCATCTCAATCGGGGTCTCCCGCGTTTTCTCCTTCCTCCCGGATTATCATACACCATTTTTCGAGGAAGTCTCTTCGGACCCATGCGTTCAATATGACCTAACCAGCCAAGCCCTTTTTTTCATCACTAGTCCTCAGAAATTAACTGCTGAACAATTTGTTATTAAACATGAGAATTAGATAGAAAGAGAATTGGTTTTGATTTTCCTTTCTATCTGAATACTAATATAGTATGGGTAGTGAATATTTTTCTATTTTACCCAATAAGGGGTGGTATTGGAATAAATAATCATTCTGTTTAATAAAATATAAAATAAAAAATAATTAAAAACCATACCAAACAATTAATGAATTCTCTATTTCATTTTGTAGAGGTGCTGGGTCGAGTACATTGGCACTGTTTCTAGAACAGCGGTTATGAAGGGAGGTGATATGTCCAAGATCACGCTCAGCCATCATATTTTGTATTGACAAAGCTATGGTGGAGTAAGAGGAAAATGGTGTAATTGCCAATAAACTCATGTAATTGTAATTACAAAAATATACAATCATACATAAATATATTCATGTAATTGGATTTGGAATGCATTAATCACAATACTTTGTCTATTAATATTTTTTTCTAACTAGTATATGAAACTAATATCAATAAGCATAGACTAATATTTTTTATAATAGCATTCAATGTTACACTTTCCTCTCCTTCTGTTTATCAGTCAATTTTTTTCAGATAGTTTCCTGTTTAATGCATAAAGGCTATTATTTTTTAGCTTGTTCGAGGAAACGATAAACTACTTATATCTAACAAATAAAAATCTTGAAATTTTATTTTATTATTAGAAAGTGTTATTAAAAAGCTTGTGATATCCGCAAATTAAGGCAATTTAAGATGATTGCTGCGGTCAGTCCCTTTGTTTTTAGGAGGCACTGGATTTAGTCAGTAACAATTTTTTTTCAACAGTTTTGGGCGCTGAATTTTAACAAGCCCCATAAAATTAATCATTTCGTGCCATTTTTAAGAGCCGGAAGATAAAAAAAACCAATAACTGTCTAAACAAGAAAATATATATATATATTTCGAAGAAGGGTTTTTAATAATGTTTTATTGAGCACGAAAAGAATCTGAGTGCATGTTGGTATTTCGATTTACAATTCTTATGTTTTAGTAGTGAACAAAAAATGCGTCTTGTCTCACTTATGTATTCAGAGTCTAGGGGCAAAATGATAATATTAAAATAAATGTTAAGTGTTAAAAGCATTTACAGTTTGTTAATAATAAAAATTTATTAAGTTCTAAACTCATCCTGATTTCATTACATTAAATATAAAAATTTGATCCAATGTGAAGATACTTTCAATTTTGATGAGTGTCATATTAAAAGAAAATAAAGAGTGATAAATCATTCTGAAAATATTCTATGTGACTGACATGTCAGCAATTATGATCAAAAATAATTATTGCGAGTTTATAAATATAAAATTATCATAGTATAAATATCATAAATCATCATAATGTACATTTTATAAATATAAAATTGTTACCCCTTGATTGTGAGAAATTTCTTTTTTCATTATTAATTAAGTAGAGGAAACTGAAATCCACAAATCGTTTGTTTCATTAATATTTTGACGTTTTCGGAAAGAAATTTTCATCTGAATTTCATACTTGACATACGCTCTGCACGTTCCATACCTGCTTTTAGTGTGCCTTATTAGTTCAAATTTTAGAAGGCGGAGAACTTTATTCATTGATGATAAATATCTTTACATTATTTTCTTCTTTATCTCTTTAGTGTTACTCTACTTATCCGTTATTTGAGTTGATAAAATCGGATAAATAATAAAAAGACAACAACAGATGACCTCATCCATTATTTCAAAAACTAACTAAAATATCTGTTAGTTAAAATTAACATGGTAAAAAACAACACAAGATATTTATTTTTTGAAATTGACAGAGAACGATAAACATATAACGTGCTTAAGCATGAATAAGAATACTCAAAATTTTTTTTCCCCTTTTTTCCTTTCAAAGTAACCCTTTGAAAAGACCGTTTACTTAATGACATTTGAGATAATTCTAACTTATCTACATTACATTAGACATTGTTACTTATATACTGTTACAAATTAACTAAATGAGGATTAGATTGTTTATATAATGATTATCTGTTCTACATTGTATGATTCATAGCCACAGAGTCATCCGAAGCTATTAACATAATTTAACTAAATAATTTATCTACGATAGCTGGACTTAAACCCGCAACTTTCGGCAAAGTATCTTCACATTGGATCAAATTTTTATATTTAATGTAATGAAGTCAGGATGAGTTTAGAACTTAATAAATTTTTATTATTAACAAACTGTAAATGCTTTTAACACTTAACATTTATTTTAATATTATCATTTTGCCCCTAGACTCTGAATACATAAGTGAGACAAGACGCATTTTTTGTTCACTACTAAAACATAAGAATTGTAAATCGAAATACCAACATGCACTCAGATTCTTTTCGTGCTCAATAAAACATTATTAAAAACCCTTCTTCGAAATATATATATATATTTTCTTGTTTAGACAGTTATTGGTTTTTTTTATCTTCCGGCTCTTAAAAATGGCACGAAATGATTAATTTTATGGGGCTTGTTAAAATTCAGCGCCCAAAACTGTTGAAAAAAAATTGTTACTGACTAAATCCAGTGCCTCCTAAAAACAAAGGGACTGACCGCAGCAATCATCTTAAATTGCCTTAATTTGCGGATATCACAAGCTTTTTAATAACACTTTCTAATAATAAAATAAAATTTCAAGATTTTTATTTGTTAGATATAAGTAGTTTATCGTTTCCTCGAACAAGCTAAAAAATAATAGCCTTTATGCATTAAACAGGAAACTATCTGAAAAAAATTGACTGATAAACAGAAGGAGAGGAAAGTGTAACATTGAATGCTATTATAAAAAATATTAGTCTATGCTTATTGATATTAGTTTCATATACTAGTTAGAAAAAAATATTAATAGACAAAGTATTGTGATTAATGCATTCCAAATCCAATTACATGAATATATTTATGTATGATTGTATATTTTTGTAATTACAATTACATGAGTTTATTGGCAATTACACCATTTTCCTCTTACTCCACCATAGCTTTGTCAATACAAAATATGATGGCTGAGCGTGATCTTGGACATATCACCTCCCTTCATAACCGCTGTTCTAGAAACAGTGCCAATGTACTCGACCCAGCACCTCTACAAAATGAAATAGAGAATTCATTAATTGTTTGGTATGGTTTTTAATTATTTTTTATTTTATATTTTATTAAACAGAATGATTATTTATTCCAATACCACCCCTTATTGGGTAAAATAGAAAAATATTCACTACCCATACTATATTAGTATTCAGATAGAAAGGAAAATCAAAACCAATTCTCTTTCTATCTAATTCTCATGTTTAATAACAAATTGTTCAGCAGTTAATTTCTGAGGACTAGTGATGAAAAAAAGGGCTTGGCTGGTTAGGTCATATTGAACGCATGGGTCCGAAGAGACTTCCTCGAAAAATGGTGTATGATAATCCGGGAGGAAGGAGAAAACGCGGGAGACCCCGATTGAGATGGATGGAAGATGTGGAAGAGGATCTGCGTAGGATGGGAGTGCGGAGATGGAGGAGGATAGCTTCAGATAGAGCCGAGGGGAGCAAGTTGTTGAAGGAGGCCCAGGTCCAACAAGGACTGGAGCAGCAGACTGTGAGTGAGTGAGTAAGAAAAATGGTTTAGTGTGATGACGATTATCGTCTGAACGAAAATTTAGAGAGTTCAACGTTTTCGAAAACTGCGCATTTCTAAAAATTGTGGTTAATGACGTTTCTGTTTGTTATAAAAATATTTACTTGGCTAGGATCCAGAGATTACAAATTGATTGCTTAATAAGCAACATGTTTCATAGATACACTCAACAATGAAAATTGTTAAGGCCTAGTTATCTATCACAATACGTGGTACGGTAGCCCTTTCTTGTTATTGACGGAAACACTTGTGAAATCAATATAATCAAAGCAACAGCCAGTGAAAGCAAACCATAGTGTACATCTTTTATAAAGTATTTTATTTTATAAAATTCTCTAATTATTTACTAATTCTAATTTTAAACATAGCCACAAAGGATCTTCTACAAGCCTAAATTATTTCATGCTGATATTTTAGTTGAACATTTTGAAAAAATAGCACGACAAATCGATCCCGCGGAAATTCAACCATCATTTTTCCTGATATCACTAGGAAAACTCAGTATACTGGATATTTCCCAATATCATAGTAATTTGAATTAAGTATTTATATACTTAAACAATAAAATCTATTCATAAAAAACAATAAATTACTGAAATAAGAAATATATATTATCTATAATACTAAGCATAATTAATGTTAATAGATTTGAGGGTTTATATAAGAAAAAATATTAAAGTAATCAGCAATAGACAAAGTCAATTGATATTTAAAACATTTTTTTTTTTAATTTTAAAGAAAAATATTGTGTTGACTCTATGATGCAGTATTTGTACAACATTTAATTTATGAAAATGGAAAATTTAGATTTTTTAATTTTATTTTTTTACACTTATGGAAAAAATAAATTTATGAGAAAAGTAAAGTGGCATTTTTCATTATCTAACTATTATCAGTTTTGAGCCATTGTGCGGAGAACTCAAAAAGACAAGGTGTCTAATACGAAGAATTACAACTAACTTGAAACAATTAGAAGCCAGCATATATTGTTTATTTTGTCCTCTCATGATTTAATCCAAATTTCATACAATATCCAAACTCCAGAAATCCTGCCGAAAACAATAACTTTTTGCAACCTAGATGGACTAACCCCTGAATCAATATCTCCTCCCCTCGAAATCCTGAATTGGAACCAAATTTATTTCTGTACCACCGCTGATTTTGTACAAATACTGCTTCATAGAGTCAACACAATATTTTTCTTTAAAATTAAAGAATTGATATCTGATCTGGGATAATATGGTCTGCATTCTGGATGGGGTACAATCGCTTTTCCAGGATTTTACCCATAGATGGTCAATGTGAGATAAGGCGGTAAGAGGAAGGGTATTCCGGTTTCTTTTCAGGTTTAGGTATCATTTTCACGATGGATAATTTCCAGAGGTTAGGAAAATATGTAGTATGGAGTATAGCATTATATATGTAGGCGAGGAACAGAATGGTTTTTCTAGGCAGATGTTTTAGGACTTGAATCGTGATGAGGTCGTGTCCAGGAGCTTTGCGAGAAGGTAGTCTGTGAATAATATTCGATATTTCTGAAGGATGGAATGCTTTTGGAGGAAGGGTCATTTGAAGGGGAATATATAACTTTCTTTGTATATATTCATAGTGAGACGGATACATGATATGTATCAGGATGAGACTGAAAAGTTTTAGAAAGGAATTGACCGAATAACTGTCCTTTCTCTTCATCAGATCTTGTCCAGTCATTGGATTCAGTAAGGAGTGGATGATTAAACTCTTTGAAGTGAAGGATGGTTTTGGTGGTCATCCATAATGATTTGTCAGAAGACGTTAGATTTTCAGTTAGGTTCGTTAACTTATGAATTTTGAATTTTCTAATTTCTGCTTTTAGTTGGTTAGTCAATTTAGTTTAGATAGACTTATCTGCTGGGTACCGAGTTCAATGCAACTTCGCTCTTGCTCCGCGTTTCTTTCCGAATAAGGTACGAATATGCTGTGAAAGGTCAGTCTTCTGAGAATTGTTAATTTTATGATTTGAGGTATTATCGTTTAAAGTGGTTTTTATTGATGTTGTAAGTTTTTCTATGGCTGTATCAATGTCTTGTTTTGTCTTAAGTGAAATTTTCAAGTCCTGTTTGTTCTCCAAATCATAACAAAAGTTCTCCTATTTTACACGTCCTGTAATCAACCTAGGAAGGGCAGGCTTGGGAACGAAAGTTGAATGTAATAAAAGGAGAACTGGGCTATGATCTGTTGAAAGGTCGTCCGAGGATTTGAGATCTGTTTGGTTGGTGGAAATCTGGGATGTGATAAATATGTCAAGGATGTCGGGACGTTTTTTGATGGATGTAGGCCAATAGGTGGGGTTGTTTGGTGCCAGGATGGAATAGCTCTTTGTGGATGTTACAGTAGACAGGATATTTCCTCGGGAGTTGGATGTTCGACAACCCCATCGTTGGTGTTTAGATTTTTTTTTTCTATATTTATATTTATAAAAATATAAATAAGCCAATATATGTTACAAATTTAAAGATGGGCAGTGCTATATTTTGTCCATCAATATATTTGTTCTCAAAATATGCTGATAATTTGAGAGAGAGAGAGAGAGAGAGAGAGAGAGAGAGAGAGAGAGAGAGAGAGAGAGAGAGAGAGAGAGAGAAATGCTTTATTGTTTCAGCAGTGCTGTCCAACTACATTGGATTGCCATACCATACAGCATACTTATCAATTCATTTTGGACATATGTCCATACAAATTGTAAAATTATGAATATTCGTTTTTATCATTACTTTTCTCTATTTCTCCTTTTCATACCATTAATCAAATTATATACTTAGGATTAGACTTTTCCTATTTATTTTTACTTCCCTTTTTTTTTCTTCTTAATGACGAGAAAGCAAAGAAAATATAAAACAATCGTGTGGGGTATCAACTACTATATATATGATTGTGAATTATCTCCAAGGAGTCGAGTATAATATTCTCAGCAAGCCGTGCCACAACCCTGCCACAAACACCTAGGTGTTCTTTACAGAATCGTTCCGCGAAATCCAAACTATAGGCCTCTCACGGTGAACTCTCTCTCTCCGAAGGTCTCGCGGAATTTCTCCTTTAGGAAAGGGATGCACAACAGATAACAATATCTGTCAGGATTCATTTATAACCTAGTGAGATATATACACTAACTCGTAATAGGCGGCAATTGAACGGACTCATTTCACCAACGCAGGTGCGGCGCGGGAATGAGGTTGGTCACGGAAGCCCTTGTCACTTTCGTGAGGAAACTGCAATAGCGGTAAAATGGATCGAGATTAGAAAGATAACTTAGTAGGCCGTATTAATCTAGATGAAAAACAATGCCGGCAATTTACTTCTGTATATTCCTAAATTCTGGTTTATATTTTATAATATATAAGGAATATGCGAATACAACTACAAACCAAAACTTCGAAACGTAGGTTTTTGAAACAAAAACGGTTTTTGGATTAAGTACAGACTGATTTTTTTCTAAGATGATAGAGAATTGGCCAATATCTCACCCAACCGCTACAGTCCATAAAACAAAGAACTTAGTAGCATCTCCAACAACAACAACAAATCTCTGACCAACTACCAAACTATGTCATATGAATATGTATGGTTATATAATTTGTTTCTAGAATCTAATAGATACCCCATTATATAAATATATTGTCTGCTAATATCAGAAAAGGTGTCCTGTACGCAGGTAAAATTCTAATTTCTACTTAAAGAGACAGGAATTGTAGGTAAAAGTTCAGGACACCGTGGTGGCCAAGTGTCATGACCTGTACCACTACAATCCATGAAGGTTTGGGGCTCAGTACAAGGTAGCGACTCTACTGCTTCCGACAACGGTTGTGCAGAGAGGTGATTTGTCACGCTCAACACCCAGATTTCCCCCTTATTTCGAGTAACCACATTATAGAGACTGGGTGAGCCCCAGGAGGGTCCTAGATCCCATATGAGCCATCCCCGGCTGCTCACAGATTATTATGGCAATGAAATAAAAGTCTTACCAGCAGCGGGATTTGAACCGGGATTTTCAGCATGACCAACCGCTGAGTCACTGCGCTCCCTCGAGTGTCATGACATTATAAATAAATATATGACATTCCGATTAATGTCAATAGGCCATGTTTTTTTAATCTTCGGTGTCAGTTGCTTCACGTGTGTTTACAATCAATCATATCTGCTCTGAAGCCCCATGCTTATAAGCTGAGTGAAAACTGAAAAAAAATATCGAGATGGTGAAAAACGTAAGATAAACAAGAGTTGCTGGTCTCTTTATTCCAACACTCTTATTCGAGAAAGTAGAATAAAGTAATAACTATAATGTAATTCATGAATTTTTTAAATATCAACTTACGTAACACCTGTTCGCAGAAATATAAGCAAGAAACATCATGTTATGTAAACCGGAGTTATTACGTCACTAAGTTGTACGTCAGTGTCTTTTACAAAAGTTATTTCCAGAAAAGCTTTTCTCCGGATTTCGGATCAGTTATTGCTAGAGAGCGTAGGGCTCAGTTAGCGTTGAGTTGCTATGCCGAAGATCCTGGGATCAAATCCCATTGCTGGCAAGATTTTTATTTAATCGGTTAGCAACAGGAGATGGGTGTTATGTGACCTAGGACTCTCCTGGGGCTCACCCAGCCTCTATAAAGTGGGTACTCAAAATGAGGGGGGGGAGGGAAATCTGGCGGTTGATCGCGATGTAGGGCTAATCACCAGCCTGTACAACCGTTTTCCTAGAAATAGTTATGTCTCTAATATTTACTGAACCCCAAACCCTTTAAGGGTTGTAGTGGTACAGATTTTTTTTGTATTGCTTATAAGATATTCATTGATTCCTACAAAGATATAGTAACAGGAATATTACTATTCCATCGACGGCAAAATTAAAAAATCATAAACGAGAATTCTGGAATCATTCCAAGGTTACCGAGTTTCAAGCCTTCAGGACAAAGCCCACAAACGGGGTCAGAAGTCAATAGACGCAGCGGCCAACAGACAATTGATCCTTCTGATAAGGACAATGCTCCACAAGTTTCTGGATCTACAATCAGACAGCGGAAGTCGTTGTGGGAATGTACAAGGTCTAATAAACCCAACATCCTATTGTGTGCAGTTTAATTAGCAGTATACAGCAATTAAACATCTAAAAATGATAAATAAAATAATCTTAATTAGAGAGATCGCTATGCCAAATTATTTTTTTTGTGTCATACAAAAGTCAATGGCGTTATACGTCGACGTTACATTACTAGTCTTATGACGAATAAAATGTCTGTATTGTTTTGGTAAAGGGAGTTTGTCATTATTTTCCGTTATGTACTATTTATAAATAACATTTTGTTCTTTTTAATAATTTATACTTTTGATAAATACTGTTTTAACAGATTGCGTATACTCTTCATTTAAAAAACACCTCAAATCCGCCAAACACCATACAATTTATTATCAAGGACAATAATTTCTAGTACATTTGATACCAGAGATTTGTTGGTGGATATAGTAACCAAACTAGATAGGATATCAAGCCAAATAGTATCATGTATTCAACGTTGTTTGTTTTTTATTACAGCATTGTTTTAAACTAACATCATTTTAAAGGGGAGAAGTAGAGGATTTTTTTACTGTTCCATTTTACCTAAAATCTTTAAGGGGAATTCTTCACCAATCTTTGCTAACATTGAATAAATCGGATACAGCCATAAAAAAATCATAAAATTTGTTATAATTATAATGTTGATGTATAACAAATTATAATTCTTTTTCGAATTCTTATTTTACTAAAAAATTTGACATTTTAAAAGAAAAAACTGTCGATTTCGTGGACCAAGCTGAAATTGGAAGTGAGAAAAAACCGTTGGGGGACAGTAATCGAACGAATAATCCGTTTTTTTGCGAGGCAATGTCTAGCTTTATGGGGAAATTCTGAAAAATTCATAAGTCTGATAATGGTATATTAGCACATTGCCCGTATTGAAAAATCTTAGTCACGCCTAACTCATTATCTTGGCAATCATATTCAGAATGAGTCAATACAATTATAAGGAGAAAGAATAAAAAAAAAGATTGTTTTGGAATTGAAACAATCCAAATATTTTTCAATTATATTAGATTGCACTCCAGATTTTGCACATACAGAACAAATATCGGTTGTCGTACGGTTCGTTCTTTTAAATACAAATAATGACAAAGCTGAAATAAAAGAACATTTTCTGGGATTTTTCCCAATTACAGATGCAACTGGTAAGGGTTTAACTAAATTTTTTGTTACATTGATTTGATAATGGCGTGAATATGAAAGGAAAACATAGGTCTCCAGAAACGAATTTCAGGCTTAAACCCGCGCGCATTTTACTTACCTTGTGCGGCACACAGCCTGAATTTTATAGTTAATGCCGCTGCTAAAAGTCCGTCAGAAATTGTCAATTTTTTTTCAATTGTTCAATAATTTATGTTTTCTTTTCTGCGTCAGCAAACTCTTGCCAAAGAAATGCCAACTTTAACTCTAAAACCACTCTTAAATACTCGATGGGAGAGCAGGGTTGAAGCAATAAAAGCTCTACGATTTAATCTAGGAAACGTATATGATGCCTTGTTTACCATATATTCCGATAGAAACATTTTCAAAGGCTACAGGACTGGTCTATATCTCCTATGATACTCCATTAAGACAAATCACAGGTCGAATATTCTAAAGCATAACTTTACCACTAACAAAAATAATCCTTGCACTATTAAGCCTTCTTTTAATTTACTTCTAGAAATAGCGAAATTAGAGGAATAGCTAAAATAGGAAACAATATGAAAATAAAGAAATTGGGAAATTCCATAAAACTTCAAACATATAAAAAATGCTGAGTTAGAACAAGTAGAAGAAGAGGAAATTCTTTGAAAAAAAGTAAAGCAGTGATCAAAGGAAAATTAGTAAAATAGATAATTACAAAAATAGAAAAAAAACTAGCGAAAATAGAGAAATGTCTTTTCAAATAAAATTATTTGAAAATAGAGAATATTCAGAAACTAGTAAAATAGTAAAAATGTTACCATTGAAAAAAACAATTTAATTTTCATTTGCACCTGCGCAATTGCTCATTCAGCAAATTTGATCCTAGTGTTTTTTACTTTGCTTTTCTACATGATCTTTTATAAGATGATGGAGTAAATATATCAATAGGTGAGTAGGTCTCTTAGCCAAAGTCTTTTCAATCATTTCCTATCAAGTCCAGGTAATAGGAAGTCGAAAAGCGGAAGGAGTAGGAAAATTAATTAAAAAAAATAAAAATGCGAAAATGAAATTTCCGAATATAAAAAAAATGCGAAAACGGTTAAACGGAAAATGAAAGATATTGCGAAAATGAAAAATAGTGAAAATAATAAAAATAGTTTATAAGGGTAAAATTGTAAAAATAAAAAAAAGTTGTGAATGAAAATGAAAAATTGGGAAAATGTGGAAATATAGGAATTCCGAAAATAACAAAATGCGAAAATAGGGATGTTGCGAGATAGAAAATCAGTAAAATCCTAAATTGTGAAAATGGAAAAATAGCGAAAATGAAAAAAATTGTAGATGATAAAATTCGAAAATAAAAATTGCGAACTTAAAATAATGCAAAAATGGAAATGAAAGGAAACTGGTCAGGCAATATCTCAGGATATGAAAGCAAGAAGGCTAAGATGGGCGGGGCATGTAGCTATAAATGATCTGTCAGGACGCCTCTACACGACTATGAATCCCACAATAGTTGGCAAAAACCACGTGGGAGGCCAAAGACCAGATGGATAGGCAGGGTCAACAAAGATGAGAGATGGTAGCCCTAAAGACAGCGGGGTGACACAGTGGGTAGAGCGCGGAATGCTTTGCCGAAAGTTGCGGGTTTAAGTCCAGCTATCGTAGATAAATTATTTAGTTAAATTATGTTAATAGCTTCGGATGACTCTGTGGCTATGAATCATACAATGTAGAACAGATAATCATTATATAAACAATCTAATCCTCATTTAGTTAATTTGTAACAGTATATAAGTAACAATGTCTAATGTAATGTAGATAAGTTAGAATTATCTCAAATGTCATTAAGTAAACGGTCTTTTCAAAGGGTTACTTTGAAAGGAAAAAAGGGGAAAAAAAATTTTGAGTATTCTTATTCATGCTTAAGCACGTTATATGTTTATCGTTCTCTGTCAATTTCAAAAAATAAATATCTTGTGTTGTTTTTTACCATGTTAATTTTAACTAACAGATATTTTAGTTAGGTTTTGAAATAATGGATGAGGTCATCTGTTGTTGTCTTTTTATTATTTATCCGATTTTATCAACTCAAATAACGGATAAGTAGAGTAACACTAAAGAGATAAAGAAGAAAATAATGTAAAGATATTTATCATCAATGAATAAAGTTCTCCGCCTTCTAAAATTTGAACTAATAAGGCACACTAAAAGCAGGTATGGAACGTGCAGAGCGTATGTCAAGTATGAAATTCAGATGAAAATTTCTTTCCGAAAACGTCAAAATATTAATGAAACAAACGATTTGTGGATTTCAGTTTCCTCTACTTAATTAATAATGAAAAAAGAAATTTCTCACAATCAAGGGGTAACAATTTTATATTTATAAAATGTACATTATGATGATTTATGATATTTATACTATGATAATTTTATATTTATAAACTCGCAATAATTATTTTTGATCATAATTGCTGACATGTCAGTCACATAGAATATTTTCAGAATGATTTATCACTCTTTATTTTCTTTTAATATGACACTCATCAAAATTGAAAGTATCTTCACATTGGATCAAATTTTTATATTTAATGTAATGAAATCAGGATGAGTTTAGAACTTAATAAATTTTTATTATTAACAAACTGTAAATGCTTTTAACACTTAACATTTATTTTAATATTATCATTTTGCCCCTAGACTCTGAATACATAAGTGAGACAAGACGCATTTTTTGTTCACTACTAAAACATAAGAATTGTAAATCGAAATACCAACATGCACTCAGATTCTTTTCGTGCTCAATAAAACATTATTAAAAACCCTTCTTCGAAATATATATATATATTTTCTTGTTTAGACAGTTATTGGTTTTTTTTATCTTCCGGCTCTTAAAAATGGCACGAAATGATTAATTTTATGGGGCTTGTTAAAATTCAGCGCCCAAAACTGTTGAAAAAAAATTGTTACTGACTAAATCCAGTGCCTCCTAAAAACAAAGGGACTGACCGCAGCAATCATCTTAAATTGCCTTAATTTGCGGATATCACAAGCTTTTTAATAACACTTTCTAATAATAAAATAAAATTTCAAGATTTTTATTTGTTAGATATAAGTAGTTTATCGTTTCCTCGAACAAGCTAAAAAATAATAGCCTTTATGCATTAAACAGGAAACTATCTGAAAAAAATTGACTGATAAACAGAAGGAGAGGAAAGTGTAACATTGAATGCTATTATAAAAAATATTAGTCTATGCTTATTGATATTAGTTTCATATACTAGTTAGAAAAAAATATTAATAGACAAAGTATTGTGATTAATGCATTCCAAATCCAATTACATGAATATATTTATGTATGATTGTATATTTTTGTAATTACAATTACATGAGTTTATTGGCAATTACACCATTTTCCTCTTACTCCACCATAGCTTTGTCAATACAAAATATGATGGCTGAGCGTGATCTTGGACATATCACCTCCCTTCATAACCGCTGTTCTAGAAACAGTGCCAATGTACTCGACCCAGCACCTCTACAAAATGAAATAGAGAATTCATTAATTGTTTGGTATGGTTTTTAATTATTTTTTATTTTATATTTTATTAAACAGAATGATTATTTATTCCAATACCACCCCTTATTGGGTAAAATAGAAAAATATTCACTACCCATACTATATTAGTATTCAGATAGAAAGGAAAATCAAAACCAATTCTCTTTCTATCTAATTCTCATGTTTAATAACAAATTGTTCAGCAGTTAATTTCTGAGGACTAGTGATGAAAAAAAGGGCTTGGCTGGTTAGGTCATATTGAACGCATGGGTCCGAAGAGACTTCCTCGAAAAATGGTGTATGATAATCCGGGAGGAAGGAGAAAACGCGGGAGACCCCGATTGAGATGGATGGAAGATGTGGAAGAGGATCTGCGTAGGATGGGAGTGCGGAGATGGAGGAGGATAGCTTCAGATAGAGCCGAGGGGAGCAAGTTGTTGAAGGAGGCCCAGGTCCAACAAGGACTGGAGCAGCAGACTGTGAGTGAGTGAGTAAGAAAAATGGTTTAGTGTGATGACGATTATCGTCTGAACGAAAATTTAGAGAGTTCAACGTTTTCGAAAACTGCGCATTTCTAAAAATTGTGGTTAATGACGTTTCTGTTTGTTATAAAAATATTTACTTGGCTAGGATCCAGAGATTACAAATTGATTGCTTAATAAGCAACATGTTTCATAGATACACTCAACAATGAAAATTGTTAAGGCCTAGTTATCTATCACAATACGTGGTACGGTAGCCCTTTCTTGTTATTGACGGAAACACTTGTGAAATCAATATAATCAAAGCAACAGCCAGTGAAAGCAAACCATAGTGTACATCTTTTATAAAGTATTTTATTTTATAAAATTCTCTAATTATTTACTAATTCTAATTTTAAACATAGCCACAAAGGATCTTCTACAAGCCTAAATTATTTCATGCTGATATTTTAGTTGAACATTTTGAAAAAATAGCACGACAAATCGATCCCGCGGAAATTCAACCATCATTTTTCCTGATATCACTAGGAAAACTCAGTATACTGGATATTTCCCAATATCATAGTAATTTGAATTAATGAATTCCAATGACACAAGGTGAGGCGGCTGCCTTCTGTATTTGTAGTTATGCTAAAATCGACTGACTGTGTATAGGCAATAATCTGGGGCAAGGTACCATAAGAATAATATATATATGTATATCTAACCAAGAGGCTACATAATAGGAATCATATAACATTTACATAACTATTTAAATATATTTACATAACATTCAATAGACAGAGACAGAGAGAGAATCTCCTCTTGGTCAGAGGTCCTATATAGTTCGTCGATATCATAATACACTCAACAGCAAAAAAAACCGGACACTTCATATTTTTCGTATTAAAAGGTAATTTTCAGCAGTGTGTTTGTTTTTTTCGGGTATTCTAGTTATTACAGAGAATGTAGGGTCTAAGTCCATTGAACTAATCCCTTCAGGATTAGTAAACAATTAGATAAAACTCAGATTTGAATTATTTGTCTTGAAGTTGATTTACCTGTCAGACCTATTCTAAACTATAAGTAGTTTTTCGCACATTTAAACATCTTTAATTTATTAGCCAAGCCTTTACTGTGATTAATAGACATGTTTTTTTTAAATTTTGGTCCAGAATAATGGTTATTTCAAATGTTGACATAGCCCGAGCTGATGCCTTGGCCAGAGAAGGCCGGAGCTTGGGGTAGCGAAGTCTACCATTCACGACGCACTCCGGCGTTTCCGGGAGACTTATAACTATGATAGGAGGGCCGGCAGTGGGCGACCAAGGGCAACAACGGCAGTATACGATCGATTTATTACGCTGTCGGTATTGAGAGACCGACTTTTAACGGCTCCTAAGGCCCGGGAAAGACTTGAAGTGCCTCGAAATACACGTTTAAGGGCAGACACAGTGCGGCGGAGACTGAGGGAGCATGAACTCGTATCAAGGCGACCCGCGACAGGACCCCAACTCCTGGAAAGGCATCGAAGAGAAAGGCGATTATTTGCTGATCAGTATTCTAATTGGACTCTGGAGCAATTGGGAACTGTTTTATTCACGGATGAGTCTCCATTTCGTCTATACCACTCAGACGGTCGAGACAGAGTGTGGAGACGACCAGGGGAGCGATTTGCTCAATGTACCATTCGTGAATCACTGCCTTTTGAAAGGAGGTCAGTTATGGTTTGGGGTGGAATTAATTTCCACGCCCGGACTGAACTGATTTTCATAAATAATGGGGCTCTGACTGCTCAGAGATACATCGAGGAAGTTCTCCTAGAGGCTTTGATCCCATTTGCTCCATTTATTGGTGAGCAATGCAGGATAATGCTCGTCCACATACCGCTAGAATCGTTACCGAATACTTGGAGCAAGTGGGAATCGCAGTTCTGGACTGGCCTGCACGATCTCCCGATATGAATCCCATAGAACATTTGTGGGATAATTAAGGGAGGCGTGTTAGACGCCGTCATCCTCCTCCTAGTGACTTAAATCAGCTCCAAATTGCTCTTCGAGAAGAATGGGATGCTATGGCGGTGGAGTACGTCCAGACTTTAATTTCTTCGATGCCTGACAGGGTTAGAGCCCTTCGCCGTACCAGAGGGAGTAATACCCGCTATTATAATTACATAAATTGTTAGAAAACCTAATAAAAATGAAGAATAACGTTTTCTAAAAAATGTGTTCATTTATCATTTTTTCTTTATTTTGTACATAATCAATAAAAATTATTCACTTTTGGCAGATTTTGTTTAAATAACCTATAAATTAACAAAGTCTTACCATAAATTAAAAAGATTAATACATATAAATATATATTTAACAAAATTATAAGACCAAATCTAAGTGTCCGGTTTTTTTTGCTGTTGAGTGTATATATAATTTTTTTAAACCAATATATAGTTAAATAACTTTAATATACTAATCACTTTTGAAAAAGCACTTTTATTAAATATTACATGTGCATTCAATAGAGAGTAAAAACAGAGAGAGAGTCTCCTCTTGGTCAGAAGTTCTATATAGGATTTGCTATTGCTGATATTAATTCGTGGCAAATACCTTAAATGTTTCATTATAAAATGAACAATATATCTTAGTGTTTTCCCATATTATATTAGAATTATTACTAATTAAAGATACTGTATTAAATTAAAGATACGTTTATGTCTGTATGTTCACGATAAACTCATAAACTACTTCACGGAATTTCATGGTGTTTTCATCAATAGAAAAGCCCGCCTTGGAGCTTTCGATCGAAGACGCTGCCTTATCCCTTTGAGATATAACAAAGCATTACATAGTGGAATATTCCTCTTACATAGATCTACAAAAAAGTCTTGCGGCATATATCTATCGTTTAAGTATAGCTTTCTATACCTATTCTATCTTCTAAAAAATTGATAACGTACAATGCGGTATTTGGAAAGCTGTTCAGACCCGAAGCCTTCAGCATTGAAACTCTGGGCTCTGCACACTATGTGACCCCGTTACCTGAACATGTTAATTAGTTTTTACCAAAAATCATCTTTTTTCGTGAAACGATTTTTTCTAAAATTTTACGAGCTTAAAGAAATATTGATCACTACTCTGGTAGTGATTATATTACCTAAAAATTCCAAAATTGATACATCGAAGTGATTATCAAATAATTCAATTAAACAAGTTCCGTCATTTAATTAGTACTGAGCTTATCTAGATTTAGTTTTTAACTATAAAGCTATTTTGTTTTTGAAGATGTTATCCTTTTAAGGATGGTTTTTACCATTTTTGCTTGATAAATAGTAAATAATAATAAGTATCATGATTAATCTATTTAAAAATAAAAAAGAAAGAAACATAGTTAAATGTAAGTCCGATCGCTTCTAGCATAGATGGAATTTCAGAAAAAAAAACTGGTAAAATTTCTAGAATATTAGCCACTATTAATTTTTTATTACAAATCAATCTATTTTCCTGTTGATTTAATATAACATTCTTAGAATGACCATCATTAACAGGACTTTGGTAGTTCTTGTGTTAAAAATTTACAATTTTTGGAAATTTTTTATAATTTTCTTTTTAATACAAATGCTATAATAGAAGACATTTTTTTCACAATTAAAAGATAATTGAAATAATCTAATGATTATATTTTTATTAACTGAAACTAACTACAATATAAAGTATACATTAAATAATAATAAAATATTGGGAAAGAGAAAAAAAAACATTTTCCAGTCGATTAAATTTTCTTTGATCCCTATTTATCTCTTGAGACGTTTCGACAATGTGTCATTTTCAATCTTATCACATTTTGTTTTCTGCATCGGTAACATTTACATAACTTTATCATAGTTACAAGTCTAAAATATCCGTGGAAAAAACAATAACATCTACACTAAATTATGTAATTCAACAATTATAAAAAATATAATCAAGTGTCCAAAATAACTAGTAATAAACTAATTATAGATACCTCCAAATTAAAATCATTTCAAATTTTATTAAAATAAACTTATTTTGGACACTTTATTACATTTTTTATAATTGTTAAATTACATAATTTAGTGTAGATGTTATTGTTTTTTCCACAGATATTTTAGACTTGTAACTATTATAAAGTTATGTAAATGATTGGTTACCGATGCAGAAAACAAAATGTGATAAGATTGAAAATGACACATTCCCGAAACGTCCTAAGAGATAAATAGGGATCAAAGAAAATTTAATCGACTGGTAAATGTTTTTTTTTTCTCTTTCCCAATATAAATTATTAAGGAAATGAGTCCAGTATAAAAGAAAAAAATTATAAAATAATAATAAAACTAACATATCGTACAGCAGGGTTTTATATTTTCAACCCTATAAAATATTTTCAGGGTTTTATTTACCTCGTCTTTTTAAGACGTAGCTTAGGCATCTCAAAGCTCCAACACATACCCAATAGTGTTATAAGAGAAACTATAGGGGAGGTGAAAAATATATTGTACGAAGGGAAGATTACATTAGACTAAATGATCTTTTTATGCATTGAAATTCTATTGATAGGTATTGAAATTCTATTCATAAAAAAAACACCTTACAATTAATTAAATTAAAAGAATTACCTGAACAAATGGTAGTTTGCCGGATCTCGAAATTCTTCTTTGTTCATCTTGAATTTTCTTGAAAAATTGTTTTATATATTATAGGGGTTTCGGACATTTACTGCGGAAACGCAATTTTTTTTATCTTGTTTGAATTGTTTTAATATTTCGTGATTGAGTTTGAAATATAAATTAGGCATATTAAAAGCAATAAGTATTTTTATTTTAAAGTGAAAATATTTGCTCTCAGCCGGGATTCGAACCCGGATCTCCGCCTCACCCTGGCAACGCTCTAACCATTTGAGCCACCGGGGTCGGTCCTTACTTAGGACAAATCTGTTCTCTTCACCTATCCCATATCCCCCGTGTTCTCGCAATTTTGCGATGTATACACGATGAAGAATGTTCTTCTACAAAATAAAAATATTTAAAAAATAAAGCAATGGTTAAAAAATTATAATAAATTATAAATAATATAATGACGTATGTAAAAAGATCGGTGAAGAGAACAGATTTGGCCAAAGTAAGATTCGACCCCGGTGGCTCAAATGGTTAGAGCGTTGCCACGGTGAGGCGAAGATCCGGGTTCGAATCTCGGATGGGGGCAAATCTTTTCTCTTCAAAATAAAAATATTTAAAAATTAATGCAATGATTAAAAAAATATAACAAATTATAAAATCAATAAGCTTTTTGTGGTTTCCTAGCAAGTGTTTGATTTTTTTAATTTTTTGTGATTGAATTTTATCTCGAAATATAAAATAGGTGTATTAAAAACAATGCTTCCTTTATGATGAGGAAACTGCTGGAAGCCTATGAAGCAAGAGGCCTGGAAATCAGTAAAACAAAAAGCGAGTATATGACATTAAATTACAGTGGAAATTCCTCACTAAATGTTGGGGAATGGGATTATACCCCAACTGAACAATTTAAATATTGGTCCGTTTCAGCTGACTCGGCAAGAAAACTGGTTTCAATGGATATGTATATTTGGAGGCGTAGTTGTAGGAGATCCAATTATTGGAAAAATCCAAAAAACAAAACCTTTAGGCTCTAAAATAATGGAAAAACTCAGTCAACGTTCTGCTATTCGCTATTTAATTTGGTCATACGCCAAATTAAAATACCGAATTTATGTAAATTTTAGTTCGTGTATTTTGCATAATTTGATGATTATTATGGTTAGTTATTTTTTAGTATTTTAAAGACATGAGGCTATATTTTTGGATTTTTTCAATTGAATTCTAGCACATTTTTGTGGTTTTGTTAAGATCTTACATATCGTAGCTGTCAAAACAATACTAAGTACGCTTTGGGTGATTTTACAGAAGAGAAAAAAAAAACCCGCCGACTGTAGACTTGGCAATTTATAATCTATTTTAATCTATACAATTTTGGAACTATTACTAAAAAGATTGAAGAGAAGTATCAAAAAATCAGACTCTGCCATGTTGCTGACCTTAATACGTCCCTTACTGTTACTAACTCATTTTCACCAAAAGTTGTAGATAAGCGGTGTTATTTTGACAGCGACGATATGGTTCTATAATTTCTTTTAAATTTATAGTGATTTAATCATATTAATATACTTACTTTTTATGTTTTTATTTTATTATTGCTGCACTATGTATTGGGGTTATTTTTTTGAATAAAAAATATAATCTCTAAAATATACTTGGGTTGCATGAGGCATTTGGGGTCAAAAGTGGATAACTCCAAAATTCCAAAACCCTATTTTTCGCTATTTAAGTCAAGAAAAACACGACACTCTACCGCCTTATTTCTTATGGGTTTTAGACCGATTCTGAACTGTAAACTTTGGCTACAGAATTGCTTGACTAAACGAGCGAAACATATGAATAAGACTGTTTTTGAAACTTCGGAGTTATCTAAATGCCTGGATGTGTTGCATGCATATCAGAATCTGATTCGATGCTATATTTTGAAACTTTCATCTCCTATAATTTCAATTAGTTATGAAAATTTTCTTTACTTTTCGTAAATCCATTGCTATACGATAAGTAAGATAAAAATAAGATTTAGTTGCCTATACTAACATTCATGAAAGTACAAATTTGAGAATCTTCATACCTGGACACAGAGTAATAATTTAATGGGCAATAAAATAAACGTTGTTTATACAACTATTAATAAAACACTTGCTAAGGCTAATTTGCCATTAGTCGGTGAAATCGAGAGAAAACTCCATTTCATTCCTTCCTGTCTTCAATCCTTATTTTCTTATAAAATGTTTAATGGTCACGTTATCTATCTCTTCTCTTTCTTGATCTTTCCTCTCCTATTTGTTATATCTCTTTCCTGGCGAAACATTGGTTGAAAATTGGTATACACGGTCTAAACCAGAAGAAACCACTGAAGCCTTTTGTAAATATATAGTTATTGTTCAAAGTCAATATATTTATGTAAAAAACAGATTAATGTTAATAATTTAAATTTACAAATTTGAAATTTAAATAATTCAGACTAAAATTGATCTATAAATTCAAAAATAAAACCAGTTATTCCAAAGTCTTGAGTTTTCACTTCTGTCGTCAGTCCTCTTGACTACCTTTTTTTTTCTTCTTAATACGAACACGCGTTCCTTTTTTTATTTGAATTGCAATAATATTATTTCCGATTAAACTACACAACTCAAAGCTCTCTTGAAATTGAGGTAGCGCCCTACTTTAAGTTTGACAACTCTACAATTCCTATAAACTTTCGTATGTCTTATGTTGGTTACCAGTTGTCCCACTTTCGTTTGCAGATATTTTTATACTTCAAGATTTTTTAATTAAAATAGTCATATTATGTGGTTCAGATAGTTTCTAAAATACTTTAGTGATGCTATGACTATAATTTGAAATTTATTTTACTATAAAAAAAAATTAAAAGATAGAACATTGAAAGAAATTTTCCCAGTTTTGTGAAAGTTGTAGAATTATAAAATATTCTGTATGAATTGCGTTTTGAAAATTATAATTTAAATAATATTAAATAGATACTAAAAAATAATAAACAAAATTTTAGAATAACATAAATAAATAAGCTAACATAAACATACAATTAGGTTAAATAAATCAATAAATTTACAAGTAAGCTGTCAAATGTTAAATTTATAATTCTGTTATAATGTATGGACTCAAAATATAAACAGAAAAAACGATTTAATAAAAGATAAGAATAAAATAAATAAAAAATCATCTAAAATATTAAAAAATCATAAGTTATTTGTTTATTCTTTTGTTAATTCAAATATTGCAATATACTTTGTACATATAAGGTGGAATAATAAAAATATGTCGTAAAATGATCTGTTGTTCTGGACAGCAGAGTGGTTCTTATAAATCTGTCTCGAGATTCAGCTCCACAAACTTTTCCTGAGGCTTCCGTGACGAGTTTTACAAAGCGTTCGACAGCCTGCGTGTGAACTGGAAATTGCTTAAAAATGTTCCAGTCAGGGATTGAGTCACTGTCGATGTGCTATTTGATCTCGTCGTCACTGATTTCTGGCAACAATGGGGGAGAAGATAATTTACAGTCCATCCAGTAAATCATTTCTCAGTATTCCCGTCGAAGCGGACTACGTAGTCTACGAAGACTTTGTGACGTACAAATCAGCTATGATACACATTATGTTTTATAATATCCTCTATTCCTTTTGAAACACGTCAGATTAAAAATACCTTTTGTTACTAGGTATCTACTCTTACGTTACCGGTGATGTGATGGGCGGACACGCAGTAAAGATCATCGGCTGGGGTGTCGAAGATGGTACTCCATACTGGCTCGTTTCCAACAACTGGAACAAGAGCTGGGGAGACAATGGACTTTTCAAGATAATGAGAGGAACTAACGAATGCGAATTCGAAGCAGATATCGTTGCTGGTATTCCCGTAGTATAACTTAGTAGGCTATATTAGCCTTAATGTTCGTTTTGATCCGTATATTTTTATATTTTAAATTAAACTATTTTTAATGATATCCGATTTTTAATACTTACATTATTTCCTTTCATCTATGGAGTGGTTTGTTTCGTTTAACCTCATTTTATGCTACTATGGCTACAGTGGAACTCCTAAATTTTCCCTATCCAGGTATAGTTTCAAAGCCTCTATAGGTATAAGATTTGACTATAAGTTGGATAGAGCTTTTTAACGAGTACCTGACATACCCCAGGATCGGGACATTGAGTTTACGTCCCTCATAAGAATTATAAAATTTTCAAAATAAATCAAATTTAAAGCTTTATCACGTCGACTTGGAAGTAAAATTGATCATCTGAAAAAATGTGGTTGTTTAATTGCTATTTGTGTCAGAACTATAACAAATTAGGGTTTATTTTTAACATAAAAATAGCAAAAACCGAAAAAGAGACCTAAATTATAAAAAGGTCACCCTAGGAAAATCTCAATAACAAATCATTAAGTATCTTAAATCTATCTCTATCTCTGGCAGCGCAGTGTCCTTGAAGGACCTTGGCCTCCTCAACAATGCTCCTCCACTAAGAGCGATCCTCTGCAACTCTTCTCCATCTTCTCACACCCAGATAGAATAGGTCAGCCTCAATATCTTCAAGCCATCGTAGTCTGGGTCTACCTCTTCCTCTTCTACCGTCCGGCCGTTCTCCATTATCTTTCTTTTTAGTCTTTCCTGATCTATTCGATGCACATGACTTAACCATCTTATTCTCCCATTTTTAATATATGAGACTTAGTCGGAGTCTTTATACAGGTCTCCAAGTTCTTTATTGGTTTTTATCCTGTATTTTATATATGTAGTTTCGACTTTGTTTGGGTCATATTTTTTACTCAAGATTTTCCTCTCCCAAGCATTAATGAAACTCTTTGTCGCTTTGTATGGGCCCACGCCTCACTAGCAAATGTCCTGTCCAGTACTGGTCGGTGAACGGTCCTACATATTCCCACTTTGATACTGGAAATTTGTTTTGGGGATTTTTCCTTTTGCAACCTATGTGAAACTTCAAAATTTCATAAGTTAAAAAACACAAAAATTTGGGTCAGGGACGCATAGAAAGCAATTAACATCATCCATCATAAAATCCTTTCTTTTCAAATGAATATATAAAATCCTGTAGATCATCTTTCCTCTAAACGGACGATTTAAGGCAATGTGAGATGATTTCTTACTCGACTTTAGATATGTACTCGACTTTCATGAATCAAATACTTAGATTTTGAAGCTTGACATATCCTGCATTTTAAAATTTTTCAATTCAGTCCTCATTTAGAAATTTTCAGCAACTTTTGAAGATAGGATTTGCAAGAGTATTGAATAAAAAATCGATTGTTTAAATACATTGAGCGATTGCATCGATACATTGTTTCGATAAAATTCTAACATTGTTTTTGTATTTTTTAAACTCCAACATTATTAAGTCTTAACGGCTGCAAGGAAGATATAGGCATTTTAAAGAAACATAATAATATTTTTCTGATAGTTTTATAATTCGATATTAACTGTAACATAGATATTAACATTGAAGTATCGGAAAACAACATTTTTGTACCCAAAGGAAACAAATAAAAAAAAGTTACTTAAAAAATGTCTAAAAGGCCTATATACAACTTCTATAGGTCTCAACCACTCATATTTCTTCTGGGTTTTTTTATTTCTTCTTAATTTATGTTAAATAATTTGTTTCAATCGCCTCTTCGTCATATGTAGCTTAATAAGAACTGAGCCTTGAGGTACACCATTCTCTAGTTCCACTTTATCGGAGTAAACTTCATTTACTTTCACCTGCATTACTCTATTGTTGAGGAAATTCTTAATGAAATTGTTCATATTCCCCCTGACGCCGATCTGCAAGAGACTTTTGATAATTCGTGGTCGGTGGACCATGTCATAAGCCTTTTTAATGTCAAGACTGACTGCAATTAAACTATTTTTTTCAGAAAATGCCGAAAGTATCTCGCTAGTAATATTAACGAGGTGATCGGTTGTCGATTAAAGCATACTTAAATTAATATAAAAGGTAGTACTCAACCACAGTAATTGGCCTGAGTCTGAACACATTCTTTTTACTAAAGCTAATGCTAGATAATCGAAGATTATAAAATAAATTGACTTTGATAGTCATTCATTTGTATTTTCAAATCAAGAATTTTCTTTGCCTTTTCAAGTTTAAGTTTTGGTTATAATTTTTTTTATTTGATTTTTTCCAATTCAATTTGTATTTTTTTATATTATATAAAAATTTTGTTTACAATTATATAAAGTATATAAAACAGGTTATATCAAAGGCTTCTTTCCTAGCAGCAAAAAGGGAAGATCTTTTACATTTTCTACAGTTCCCAGTATTTCTTACCTGTATGCTAAAAGGAAGGAGCCTTTAAAGAAATACTACACATATTACCTGTGTTATATACATACATATCCACTTGTACATGCACATTATTACAATATATATTCAGCCCAATTACTATGGTTGATCATTACATTTTAAATTACTTTAAATCTGCCATATGATCTGAAAAGATATAGGATATATCTAAAGATGCGAATTAGCCCAGTCAATGGTCAGCTCATTTCTTTTATCAGTTGTTTATATTAATATTAAATCAATAAAAACAATATTTTGAATGATCCGTATAAACAATATATCCTTCTAAAGTAACCCTACATGATAAATGTAATGTTTTATACGTTAAAATAATAAACATTTAAAAAGTATGTACATATGTACTTGTACACTATTGAGACCAAAAAGGTGAGGTGGTATGGCCATGTAATGAAAATGTTAGAAAATCGATGGCCCAAGAGAATAATAAATTATGTTCCTAAGGAGAGGAGGAGAAGAGGACATCCGGCAAAGAAATGGTATGATGGGTTGCAAGAAAGAATGGCAGCCAGAGGGCTTACAGGGGAGGACTGCCAGGACCGGGAAAAGTGGAAGAAATCATTGTCAGCTTGCAACATATGACAATTGTTATAATAAAGTCGTATTATATTATATATATAAAAGCATGTGATGGAACTCTCTTTAAATTCACAATTATTCTACAATTATATTTTTATTTGGTGCATATTAAATAGGAACCTGTTACAATTAATACTTGGAAAATATAAAATAACAGAAGTGATTAAAATGATGTTATCTACCAAAAAATATTACTTTATCTCTTGAATCTTGAATTATATGGATAAAAACATTTTTTATCTTAACATTTTTAGTAGATTTCTTCTTGTGGGTATAAAATAAATAGGATTTTATTTATTTAAATCTAGTTTTTGACTAATTATATATTTACAAAAATAGAAGGTATGCAAATTTTAAATTTAAGTTACAAAAAATTAAAAATATGTATAATAATTGTCCATACATTTTTGATTATTACATATGTTACAATTTCATTTTGTAAATAAGTAATTAAAAGGCATATGCATATGGAATATGTCAATAAATAAATGGTCCTTTTATTGAGAAAGGTTTCTTTTTGAAATTTGTTTTCTATTCAAGGGTTACTTTTAATGGCAAATAAATATAATAGAGAAGAAAAAAACATATTCCAGTCAATATTTGTTTATTAAACTTTACAAATGATTAAAATGTGTTTTTTTCTTCTCTATTATATTATATTAATCAAGAAGATTGAATCCAGTATATAAGTAAAATCTTATAAAGAAAACGGTAAATAAATTTAAAATAATATATAATGAAAAAAAAAAGTTGTTTTGTGCAAACATTTATCTGTATAATCTGATGATCATGTCTGAATATTTTATACAAAATTGTGTATATCACCTGGAGACTTCTTTCTATGAAGGGGTTTGGCTGATATAATAAGAAAGACTTATACATGTCTGTAAAAACAATACTAGAACTATATATATATATATATATATATATATATATATATATATATATATATATATATATATATATATATATATATATATATATATATATAAACTCCCCATCAAAAGTATCGCAGTTTTAAACTGGATGGACATATACAAGTTTTATTAAAATAAATTATAATATCTCTTCCAATAAACAAAAAAGTTAGAAAACTTACTTTCTAAAATTTTATTTATTTTTAAGTGTTGCGATACTTTTGACGGGGAGTATATATAAGACCACTGATGATAATAGAATGGCTTTGTACATTCAAATTATAAATATGAAAAAAATACACTAAATCATTAAATTATAAGTGTATTATGAGAGTAAAATTATGAGACTTTTGGTGTTGGAACTGTCTGTAAGTTTGCTATTATTTATTAATTAAATTATATTTTTTAGGTGGTGGGTATTAAATAAGTGCCTATTTCAATTATTCCTTAAAAAAATATAAAATATTTGGTTTGATTCCAAAACAGTTTTACAAAAAAACGTATTATTTTACCTCAAAAATCTCCATGGACACAAACATTTTCAGTGGATTCGTTCTTGTACAAATGAAATAAATAGTATATTATTTATTTTTATCTGGTTATTATTTAAATTCTTAAATAAAATTAGATTCCTTTATTACATATTGTCTATTTATATCTGCCCATAAAACAGAACAACAACAAAGACACATTGTTATAAGTTTCACACACATAGGCCTAAATGACAACGGTTGAACCGATAAGCAACAAACAGTTGAGACATCCCTTTTTATGATCCACAATTTTGTATGTTGGATAAAAGCTATAATCGGCAATATTAGGGACAATTGCGACGGAAGTTGAAGAGACTATATATGAGATAATATAAAACTTATGCATAGCTTTCTCTATAAGGTATTACTACATAACAATGCTAATAACTGGGCACACATTCTAGCTCATCTCTAATTATAATTATGGATAAATAAACCAACTTGCTAAATTGTCAACAACAGTTTTTTTCAAATTAAAAAATATTTTAAAGAAAGTTTTTCTTGTAACTAACATTTATTATGTTTAAGAGAATTCAAATTTTTGTTTGGGACAATTATGAGTGCCAGTCAAGCAACTTACCTTTAAGCTTTAATTTATCATTGAACTTTTCAGTGTTATTATCACAGTATTTGAGCATAAGGTTTTCAACAATCTACTAAAACAGTTCCTTCCTCTATCGACTTCTTTTGTATTTAATTTTTCCTCTCACATCTTGAGGGAAGGAAAAGCAATTTTCTCAGCAAACTAGTCCCTCCACAAAGAACGGGGTCGGTTTCAAGATATGTTCCATTATAAATTTTTATTTATTTTACTTTTAGCTGAAGTAAAGCCATTCTTTTATAACTCCAAAGCCCATTTTTTAATGTTAAAACGATTTTATTATCAAAATCAGCAATTGATATTCGTTTCTGGCAGTGTCCAAAATTTCACATTAAAAATTCAGGAGGGAGGTGCTGCTGGATTCTTCTTCGAGTCATTTTATTGTAATTTTACTGTCAACAGTAATCATACTTCCAACAAATACCTCTATGGACATTCCTCCATAATGAAAGTTCTTGACCAGGTCTATGAATACATCTTACCTCATTAACATATCACATATAGATAGTATTAAAATATGTTTGTTACATATTAAGACCTGGAGTCTCGGATTCAGAAAAAAAGGAATTTTTTTTGTAGGGATTTTTATTTTTTCCATTGGATCCAAATGATAAAGGCGACTTTTAGGCATTAATGTTACTACCGCCAATTTAAATTTAAAACGCTCAACTAATAATCCAATTTCCATAGTTTTTATAATGTCCATTATAGCATTCGCAGTAATAAATAAATTAATAGACCATTATCAAATTAAGACCATTCAATATATTTATAACTATTAAAACATTGATAATAGTTCTGTATAATAACCGATAAATTATAATTATTATAATCAATTATATTATATAAATTATTATAGTCAATAAATAATTTATAGATATATTCAAATTGATCGATTGATGAACTACTGTAAATATTCCTCATTCATAATAATACCATTGTTTTTTTTATTATTAGATGCTATTATTTATTCACTTATTTTTACAAAAGCTTATTTCTTTTTATTTTAAATATGTCTGTTCTTTTATTTGAATTTTGTATCACATTTTCTGATTCTCTACCAAAACATACCTGTTTAGTTATTTACTTTCAGGATATTATGTAATTAATGTTTTATTTTGATGTAGGCCTTTGGCAAGATATATATTCATTTATTTTGTTCATCTCTGTTATTCTAAAGGGACCTGGTCCCAGAATAAAATTATTTTTCTATTCTATTCTATTCTATAAATGTTCGTAATAATACTTTAAAGGGGAGAGGAGTGGCTCAGTGGTAGAGTACTGAGCTGCCATGCCGGAAATCCTGGTTCAAATCCCGCTGCAGGCCATGATTTTTATTTAGTCTGTTTGCAGCGGGAGATGGATCATATACGATCTAGGACCCTCCTGGGGCACACCCAGCCTCTATAAAATATTATAAAAATAGGGTACCCAAAATAAGGGGGAAAAATCTGGCGGTTGAGCGTGACCTAGGACAAGTCACCTCCTTGCAGAACCGTTGTCCATGAAACAGTACAGTCTCTACCTTGTACTGAACCCCAGACCCTTCATGGGTTGTAGTGGTACAGGAATAATACTTTAAAATGGAAGAAATTAAGTGAAAGGAAGGAAGTGAAACATCTTATTCTCTATTCAAACCACAACTTCCTTATTTCTGGAACGTGGACCTCAAATGTTTGGTTGCACTTTTCCGACGAAAGCTGGAAATGTGATTGGATCGGTTTAAAAACCGTGTGATTTCAAAGAAAATTGAAACATTATTTTTGCATATATCTATTTTTATTTAGTGTTATTCATTTAATGAAGATATATATCACAATTTATGTACTGGAAGGACCGAAATGTTAAAGATAAGGACCTAGTTATGTTACATTTTTAGGCGTGTTATTCGTGTATTCTCTTCAAAATATCATATTTCACAAACTGAATATCGAGTATCCTAATAATAACTAAGAATCCAAAATAAGAGCATTAAAATTTGAAATTTATCTTGTGAGATAACTCACACTCATGCGTAATTTAAAATTAAGAGAGAAAAAGGCATTTAATTGATTTATTTATTATTCTAATTCTAAAACAAATTGTATCTATAAGGCTAATGAAGCAAGTCCTAAAAGGCTATTATACAGATCATAGAATATTTTATACTGAATAGTGCGTAATAAGGATTTTTTTTGGTGGTATCATCTTTGATGAAAAGATTTATAAAATCCAAGAAGTTGGTTTTAAAATGTACAAGAAGAATATCAATTATTAACCATAATGTTAGCAATTTGTTTTAAAAATGTTTATGCGGTTGTTTATAAAGCCTCAAAAGTTGTGTTTTTAATAACTTTAATAATTCGATTAAAAATGATTTAGAAATAATAAGATAAGAATAATTTAAGTCTTGATAAGACTTTCATTTCGATGAATAATTTCTGTTTTATAAGAATAAGGTGAATTTCACACGTAGAAAAGCATATGTTTTAAAATTTAAATATAAATAATTTAGTATTATTTAAATAATTCAGCTTATAATCAGTTTAATTTTTATTCAACGGTAAAATTTAACAATATAACGATTGCTTTCAAGCTATACTAATTTCATTAGCCTGCTATGAAATGTTAAAATTGCATTTTAGGTGTGACCTGGTAAGCTTAAAAAATGAGACAACTTTTATAAATTCCTCAAGGACGTTCGTCGTGAGTAGTTCGAAAATACATTCCGGGCGATTGATTCCAGTAATTATGAATTGTTTATTTAACTTGCTCACTTCAACTTTGATAGCCACACGGAAAACATGATTCTGTTAAGTTGTTGCAACCAAGTAAGGAATGTATTGCAAATCATTATCCTGTTATATATTTAAATATAATTTTACAAGAACCAAGAGAGATTTTATTTGATACTCGTCGAGATCTAAAGAGTGCATAAAGAACCATCTAGCATAACTAATAATAACAAAATATGATTAAAAATTAGAAACAAAGTCATTGTGCGAAATGTCTTCTAGCAAGGGTTAAAATTCCAGAAATTATCATATTTTATTTCATGTGATATAATATAGAATAGAAAACAAACTTTATTTTGGGACCAGGTCCCTTTAGAATAACAATAATGAACAAATAAAATAAACATAATATTCATCTGGCCAGAAGGCTACATAATAATACAAATCATGAAGTAATCAAGATTGGCAAAACATAATAAAATTAGAAATAGATAAAGAAAAAAAAATATATGAAGGAATAAAAAGTACAAACCTTGACAGGATTTTAACTAATTGTCGCAAATTATTAAAGGTATTTATATTAAAAAAATAACATTAATACAACAGTTAACAACGAAATTGCTAAATAAAATAAGTGAATGGCATAGCATGCGATAATTTTAATTTATACACATCCATAATTATAGCATAAAGCAGATTTTACAGTAAAAACGGAAGAAGAAAGGCTGAGTAAAAGATCTGTAGGATATGATGCGAAGAAGTTGAGGACGAGGACCCACAATGGACAAACGTGGCGCAGGATAGACCAAGGCGAGACAGGATTGCTCTTGAGTCCAAGGCCCTAACCACCTCATCATTATAGACAGTAAGTTAAATATACAGCAACTAGTTATCGATTTACTGAATATTAAAAGTAGTTTTAAAAATATAATTTACCAATACGAACTAGGAGTTTTAACAGATCTTACAACAAACCTAAATAAATGTGCACGAAGAGAGAAAAGTACATCCAAGGGAATTTGAAAAGTAGACCAGTTTTGGTTCTTGGAAGTTATGATATAAAGTAATGACAGAAGAGATGTACAAATCGAAACTAGAAATATATACGCCAAAAAAAAGTGGCTATGATTACTATTTAACTGTGGACTATCGATACCTCAATAGATTAGTTTTTTTCTTTTTATTAAGATATTGATGAAATACTAAACCTAGGTGCTAATTTTAATTTCATATGGATTAGAGGGATAGATCCTCACCTTAGAAAATCACTACCATTATAAATAGATTTTTGGCAAAGAGCAGCAACAATATAAAGGTTTGTAATGGAAACAAATATTGATATCAGGAAGAAAATAGAACTATCCTCGATATGATGGAAGAGAGAAGGCCACATAAGACAGATGAATGACACCAAAGCTGATGAAGGTTGGAAGGCGTGTCCTTACAAAAAGTATAGGAGGAATCATGTCAGATGGCAAGATGGAGCTATGGAGAGAACGCCATGTAGGAAGAAGTGAAAATCTCCAGATTGAGGATCCCCATCCCTAGAAAAAAAAAATAATGTTTTTTTTATCCCTTCTCAAAGATTTAAAATGTGTTTAAATATTGAAAATTTTCAGTTTCTGTTGAACTTTCCAGACCATATTTCATATTTTCCTAACATTTTTTGGAATGTCATAAATGACTAAATCTCATTCACTGTGGTTACTTCTATAAATGTCAATCGGAACAAATGCTGTTGGTATTTCATGTTTCATAATCAGTACTGGTGACAACCAGTGATAGTTGTTACCTGTTCTAAATAATTAGTTATCAAAATGATAATTTAATATTTACATTGATCACATTTAGGCAGGTGTTTTTCGAAGGGGAGCAGCAGCAAAAAAGTTATCGACGAAAAGGTAGTAAGAGGCAGAAAAGTAATTAGGACTTTAAATTCTGTTCTGTGGAGGAAGGAAATCATGATAGCAACAAAAAAGAGACTCTACAATTCATTTCTTGTAAGTACCGCCCTGTATGCCTCAGAAACCTGGTCCGTTTCAACAGGCTCGGCAACATAACTGCTTTCAATGGAGATGGATTTTTGGAGGCGTAGTTGTAGGATATCAAGACTACAACACGTTCCGAATGACAGAATTAGGGAAGCAGTAAAAAACAGACCACTTAACATCCTCCACTCAGATGAAACGAAAAAACTGAGTTGGTTTGCTCATGTTATGAGCTGACGACCGATGGCCTAAAAGGGTACTGGAGCAAGTACCATCGGAAAGGAGGAAGAGAGGTCCCGGAGGCAATAGCGGCAAGAGGACTTAAAGAGGAAGGCTGCTACGATAAAAAGAAATGCCCACAGGGCTTGTATGAATTAGGCTACGACATATGACGCATTGTTGTAAAAAAGCCGTTTTATATATACATTGATCATTTACGAACAATGCTTATAAAGTATTTTAAATATTCATTTAAATTTAACCCTCTAACGGTAAGGAGAATTTCCCTGACATAAAGGGTAAGGTGGGGTTGGATTAGAAACCCACCCTCCAAATATCGATTTTGGGGTAAAATCATCATCATCATTCTACCTATTGTTCTGGGGTAAAATCATTCCCTCTCTACCGCTGCCCAGTGTGAGGATTCCCTCTATAAAGCTTGACCCAGGTGTCCATTTCCTGAACCAATTCTCTCCTCCTGCTCCAGGCCAGCCCTCGCTTCCTGAACGCCTCCCGCACGCCTTCTTCTCAGGTGATCCGTGGTCTTCCTCTTAGTCTTCTTCTGTCTACTCTCGTCTCATATGTAATCCTGGCCGTTCTCTCCGTGCTCATCCTCAGGAGATGCCCAAACCATCTTAATTTATTTTCTTCAAGAGTGGTTTCTACCGGCTGTACCTCGAAGTTCGATCTTATTGTGGTGTTGCGGATCCTATCTCTCCTGGTCCTTCCTTCAACCTTTCTTGGGTATCTCATTTGCATTGTCTGGATCTGCCCTTTGTGTTTTGAGGCAAGGGTCCATGCTTCGGAGGAGTAAGATAGGATGGGCAGGAACATTTACTTGTAGACGAATATCTTAGTAGCTACGAATACTAACATGCCAGTCAACTTCGATTATATCTGTGATTTTATCGTCATTTTGGAAGACGAGGCTGCGTGTGGGAGGTTAACATCAAAAATGCCTGAATGGAATTGACGAAACCAAAATTGCACGGAATTAGCTGCTACAGTATTGGCACCGTATACACCATTCACAATTTCAGCGGCCTGGCTTGCATTTTCGCGTATATCAAAGAAAAACTGTAAAATGTACCGAATTTTCTCTTTGTTGACTTCCATTGTTAACACCCTGTAACTCACAACTGAATGGAACAAACAAAAAACAGCCAAATAATTTTTTTAGTTTGAAATGCCACCTTGACAACGAGCAAGGACTTACAGCCATCTAACGAGAAAATAATGGAAAATAAAATAATTTCTTTTCCCCTAACCTATTAAAAGCTATAGTTAAAAGGGCTTTTAAGATTCTCTTGATTACTGGTAACCTACTTATTGATATTCAAGAAAACCTTCCACTACACCTGATTAGAAATGAAACCAAATTGATCATTAGCTTTGGCGATTAAATAGACACCATAAGATTCATTGTAGGCGTTTTATTAATATTAATTTAAGGAAACAATGAAAGATTGTAATACTTTTTGTACAAGTAAAAATGCACAAGTTCCTTATAGAAATTATAGTAGAGATTTTCTCACCACCAGACACGGAGACTCTTCCGCAATAGATGTTGGCCTTCAACATTAACAATCTCAGGCTGGATCTCAATGTTTATAGTCTAAGGCAAGAATTGCGAATGAAGCTATGTAGCAGTAAACTATTTTGTGGTAATTACAATTTTTGAATTGGTCTCGAGTAAAAGAAGTACGGTGAACGTGAAAGGTACTGGCTAATCAAGAGAACCGAATCCGCACAAGGATTGGAGCGACCTGGAAGCACTACTGAGTTAGTGCTGATAGTAAAATTCCTGCCATAAAGACCAAACTCAGAAATCAAGATATGTTACAATTGCTGGGATCTGGAAGTTATACATATAGTTATATTTTCCTGCCAAAACAAGAAATAGGGGTAAAAACCTCTAGAGTACGTACAACCAAGGTAAGTTCCTTCTTGCTTTCCATGGACGATATTGCTGGTATATGTATATGATATCCACCTTAAGACCCCGTTATTGAGGATCACCTGAGGGGGAAAAACTGGTAATCCAATCTTGCATTGCAACAGTGAACAGAAAAAATGTTCCTTGTGGTGAGAAAACAAAAGGCGGGCACCCGAGAATGTCTGATGTATACAGGTTGAAGAAGTAGCCAAGAGGACTTTTTATTAGTGAGCCAGATGATTTTAATGAACTATTCTCCTGGTATCCCTGAATTCTCAAGTGCAATAGAACAGGGTTTAGTATACTTGATGTTGCTAGCTTTCCACATCATAGATTAGAACCTACTATCTAATATGTGTTCCGACTACCAAGCTGTAGTCTAAAGGGTAAAAAAAAATATGTAAACTTCCAACAGCATCTATAAAGGTTACATGACCTGAAAAGGAAATTGGAATGTATTTAGGTCAAAACTAGAGGAAACATTGATTGGCGAAGAATATGCTTTAGGAACAAATCAGAAAGTTGACCTGGACTATGATCCATGAAAGCACTAAGGAATCCCTCCGACATAGGAACCTAACTATCATGAAGAGAGAGTTATAAAGATCCTGATGTATACAGGTTGAAGAAGTAGCGAAGAGGACTTTTTATTAGTGAGCCAGATGATTTTAATGAACTATTCTTCTGGTATCCCAACCCTTCTCGAGTGCAATAGAGCAGAGTTTAGAATACTTGATGTTGCTAGATTTCTAGGTCATGGATTAGGACCTACTATTGTGATAGGACCTACTAATATGTGACCACCAAGCTGTAGTCTTCAGGCTAAAAAAAAATTGCAAACGTCTAATAGCATCGATAAGGGTCAAAACTGGAGGAACATTGGTTGACGAAGAATATGTTTTAGGAACAAATCAGAAAGTAGGCCATGATCCATGATAGCACTAGGAATCCCTCCGAATAGGAAACTAACCATCATGAAGAGAGAGTTCAACAAGATCCGGCGTTCTTTCCAGAGGGACTGTACCGAGAATCATCGAAACCAGCATGAGTACAAACCAAAATTAAACTGAAATGAAGTGTGCTCCCGAAAGTGGGAGTCTTGTAAAATCTTCGTCGACGAGATTCTGAAACAAACGAATACGGATAAGAGCCGCCAACCCAAAATAGATCGGGTTAAATTATATATGGTTGTGAACGGTCTACGATCTATTATTTGAAATAGAAGAACTATGAAGAACAAAACGAAACAAACATAAGAAAACTACCATCTAATGGTAATTAATTATTGTCAGATTACCTGGACGTATAACCTAGTGTATTACCCAGATAGTGTTTTATAGTTATAAACATGTAGTTGAAGAGTTTAAATTTGGGTAACATCCGAAAGTTAAAAATTCGCAATTATTCGTTCTAAAGTTGTACTTGAAATCTAAAGAAGTATTTGAAGTTATGTTTACTTTTTCTTATTTGACAACGTTGAATATTATGACTATCTTTGAATTCCAATAAAGAAGTTGAGATTAGATCGAAATATCTTTGGGTCAACTAATTACTATTTAATTACAAATTAATTTTAACTGTAACTAGGTTAGTGCTGTTGTTGTGGTACTTCTGTGGCCTTTTAAGTTTACCTTATAAGGTTGTTTTGAATTCGGAACTCGTCCAACTCATTGTAAATATTAAATAAGAAACATATAAAAACTCACCTCACTTTCTTGTGTAGTTAGCACATTAATTTTACTTTTAATTTCCAATTATCTTAACCTACCTAATTTTGTAACTGTCCTGATTTAACATGGACCTATTTGGTCTTAAATAAGACTAACTGGGTGAGGCCTCACATATATATTTATTGGAATTTAGTTTTAATAACTGGAAGGGTTAAATATTTATACATATATATGCTTTTAATGTTGTGAATTTACCAAGTTTATTACTTTCAGGCCCTGTTTCCTGTAAAAACATAATTTTCAAATGCCAGGGTAAGTTCTTATATGTTATCTAATATTAAATATATATTAAGATATAATGGATTGAACTTCACTAGAGCTAGTACAATGAACCCGCAAGCATACGAGTATTACTGATCAGTTTTTATCAGAATACCTTGAAAAGTAAATAGTGATAATACAGTGTAAATATGTACTCTAATATGCGATAAGGAAATGAGAGCCATATAATGGTTTAGTATTGAATTGATCCTGATTGACTCCTATTAATTAGTTTGTTTATTAGCTAGCTCTGACCAAACTGTCAATTGGCATTGCTTCAGGATGACCTCATCATTAATTCTGGAATTTACCTTGATTCATAAATTTTAGTGTGGTTCTTAGAGTGTGATTATTGTTCAGTTATTTAGATTTATTATTAACTTGTAAACATGAAAAGTATTAGGGATCCAAATTTATCCCCTTCACCAATTGAAGTATTATCCCTTGACCATTCTGCACTTTATAAAAGAAGAACTAGAGAGGAAAAGTTTGATCAATCTTTTGCAGATGATTATGAAGATTTATCTGATGAAGTAGTGCCAAAATATGAACCACCACCCAAACCAAATAATGTGTTAGTGAAAAATATATATTAATTTTTTTTTTTAATGTAAAACCTTAATCAGAGTTAGTGAACTATAGTTATTACTTATTTACAGTTGTTACGGTTTTTTTATTTTAGGGTAGACATTTTTGTATGTTCGACTAATTTTGTATTGTAGTGATTCAGACAGCTTTATTTATGTTTGAATTTTTGTTTAACAGCTCACGGTTATTCAATAAATTCTTGCATTTTAGAGGTTAGGCAGTTTGTTACAAATACCCATTATATTTCTTTTTCAAAATTATCCATTGAATTTAAAATTTAAATTATCAATTAGTGGTAGTAATGTCCAGTAAAATTCATGTTAACTAACTACATTGTATTCAACTTTAAATTTCTTTTTCATTTGATTTATTATTCGTTTTTAAAAATATAATTTATTAATACTGTTGCTGTCGACTTCCATTGGTTCAGGGAAGTTAGCCCTAAAGTAGTAATTTTTTAACTTACAGTTAGGTCTCGACCGCCACTTAATTGGAGATCCAGAGTGTTTGTACAGAACTCGACTGTGTTATTTAATTAAAGCAGCAATAATCAAAATGAAGTAAGATCCGCAACTCAACTTGGAAGAAGATATTGATATAATAATCACTCTAGTGGTTGTAACTAACAGAAGTCTAGTGGAATAATGATTTAAATATTTCTATTGATCACAAATTTCACAGTTGAATTCAAAGTAGTTATCACAAATTTCTCTAAGAGCAAGAATAAGCTTGATATTTTAAATCCTATATTGTAACGCTTATTTATTAATCTGTTTTAATGACATATTTTTTCTGGCAATGTAGATATAATCACTGGGTTAATTGTTACATAATATTATGAGGTTTATTTAATTCATAATGTTTAAAAAATGCATTTTCAGTGTTAAGAATATGTCATTGAGCAATATGTACTGCTCCCGATGTGGGGATGGCTTTGAACCTCAAGAAAAAATTGTCAATTCCAGTGGAGAATTATGGCACACACAGTGCTTCGTGTGAGTAATTGAAAGTTAAAGTTTATTACTATTTAATTCAATTAGAAGTATCTAATAGTAATCAATTCCATTACATTTGTTTTCCAGATGTGCCCAGTGTTTCAGACCTTTTCCGGATGGCACATTTTATGAGTTCGAAAATCGTAAATACTGTGAATACGATTTCCATATGCTGTTTGCTCCTTGTTGTGGAAAATGTGGTAAGATGTTTGGGGTAAAAACTTAAAGTAAAACATAGCCTTCTTTGATATTTTATTGAATTGCTAATTTGTTTAAATCTTTCAGGAGAATTTGTGATTGGAAGAGTTATAAAGGCAATGAATGCCAATTGGCATCCAGGTTGTTTCCGGTGTGAGATGTGTAATAAGGAATTGGCAGAATTAGGTTTCGTCAGGTATCATGGTCAAGCTTTATGCTACGAATGCAAAGCAAGTGCTAAAGCTTCTGCATTAAATAAGCATACATGTTTCAAATGCCAGTAAGTGATTTTTCAGATGAATATTGTATAGTTAATAATTTTTCTCTAGATCTTTGATTATGGTTTTGGTTTTTCAGTTTAAGATTCTCTTGATTGTTATACCGTATAACAATCAATAGTATCTTAAACTGCCCTATTTGAACCTATTACTGTCACGTTCATCCTGGTGTATTTATATTGCTGCTACTAACTTTATGCTTGCTTGGTTTTACCACAATAATAAACAAAATTAAATTGTAGTTACCAAACTAATGTTCACTCCCTATTCTTGCTAGTCTTTGTTGTTGTTGATCTAATTACAGCTTATTCTTATTTTTAGGACCAGTTATTGGCTTACTAAATAAGACCACATATTTATCCCATAATGCGCACTATGATTTTTTACCACCTTCACTGTGGCATCGGTCTCCAGGGACCGATGCTTGTCTTTTCCATGGTGCGGCAGGATTTTTCATGAAATTGTACTGCTGTGCCGATGGTATATCTTTGTTAATAATTTTTTAAAAAAATGTCTATCAAGTAAATATGTTTTAATACCTTCTAATAAACAAGAATTAAAAAAAAAAAACGTATCGGTCCCCTAGAACCGATACCGCACACAACTCATCTCTGAAGTAGTCCTGTGCAGCATCTGTCCCAGGGCACCGATTCATGCAGCCTGACCGAGCATGCTGAAACCTGTCAATGTCAACAAATGACATGTTTTTATTTATTTATAGCACAATTTCCAATATCATTTGAGGCGGATCTGGTTGTTGTAGAGTAATGCGTTTCATGCAGTAAGTTAAAAAATACCTAAGAAACAAATTGAAATAATAAAAATCAGGTTATAGTTTGATTGGAAAAGTACAGGCAGAATTGAATAGAAATAATTTATCGGTTGCCGCGGACCGATACCGCGCCAGAGGAAAGTTCTATAGGTCCCCGGGGACCGATAACCCACAGTAAAAGAAACCACTTTTTTGATTACCACAGTGAAGGTGTTAAGTTATTAAGTGTAAATGGTAATTCAATTCATCTGAGATTGTTGCATCCATACTGTTTTTCCTTTATTATCATATGTTGCAATTGTTTTTGTTTTAATCATTTATATCCGTTGTTACTTTTGTGATTGTTAACATTATTTGAATACCAAATATAACTTTTTTTTTTAGCGGCATTATTGATGACAAACCACTCCGTTTCCGAGGAGAAGTATATCATCCATATCATTTTAATTGTACTGCGTGTGGTGTTGAGCTCAACTCTGATGCTAGAGAAGTCAAAAATAGACCTGGCATAACGGCTAATGAACAAGTTAGTAACATTTACTTATTTACTTTTAAATATTAAATACATTATGCTTGAATGGAGAATAGTTGACTGGATAATTCAAGAGATGGATATCATGCAGTCAATGATAACACAAAAATGAAGCAAAACTTAATTTCATTAATCGTGCCAACGTTTCGGACTACGTTGTAGGCCATCTTTAGGGCTATAAAAGAAACAGAAAATAACTATAAAAATCTTAGCAGTACCAAGTACAAAATACAGAATTATCGTAAAGTAAAGAAATATAGAGTGTCAGATAAAATGTAATAGGATATGTATGAGTAACAGATTTTATGTACAGAATCGATAATAACGTAAAGAGTAAGATTAATAATGAAAAGGTAAAAATTAAGTGCATTATGTGAAACTAGTGAGATTTAAAAATATGGAAAACATAGTTAAATTATAGGTAATGATATAAAAATGTTTGATTATTTACATATAAAATGGTAAAAAATGATGAGGAATGATAATATGACAAGGATGTGTACTACATAGAAATGGAAGAGTGCAAAAGTATGGGTAAAAAGTAATATAACTGAAATAGTGTTATTACGTATGATTATGTTATTGTGTGATACATATTATAATATGTGAAGCATGGTATTAACAGTAAAATGGGAAAAAAATTATGATTCTATTACAATATATGATGAATCCCATAATTGGTGAAGGGAGAAGTGGGTATAAAGAATGGAAAAGGAGAAGGATGGAGGGAAGATTGAAATATAGTAATAGTGGGTGCGGTGACTTGTCACAACACTTTCAACTGTCAACTGTAAACTGAACTGTGAGTCAGAAATTCTAGTTAGGAAGGTCTCAGGTATATATCCTCCCCTCCAATCGAAAAAACATAACTGGTGATATGGGAGATATTTGAAAAATATGACACATAAGATGATTTTACAAACTTAAGTGACGCTGAAATTAATGTGAGGTAAAAAAGTCTAATTTGTCAAAAATTGGAAATAATAGAGAAATAGTTACTATAAAATATTGGTCAATTGGTCCTGATGTGTCTGTAGATAGTCATTGAAAATTTTTTTATACGGACTGATAAGATTTTTTTTTATAAACACACACACACGTATATATACATGCACACAAACATATACATGAATACTTATACACACACGTATATATTCAAATAAACCTCCACTTACCCCTAACATATACACATGAGTGTATTTATGAAATTGGTGTAATTGCTCTTATATATTTGAAATAGACTCAAGTTGCTTTACCATGGGATGCTGTACAGTTGTAGAATTTCCATATTTTCTATTTAGAAAATAAACAGTTTAGTTTCTCTCATTTTGTCTACTATGATTACATCTGCATTTTGTACCATGATTCCAAAGTAAGTTAGAAAGGGGTAAAAAGAAATTATCATAATATGTAAGATTATTATCATAATATGTAAACTTCTTATTTTAAAATAAAACTCAAACGATTGACCCACCAGATTTTACTTATTTCAAAGAAAAGAAGACCAAACCAGGCTGGGTTTGAAAAGGTAGAAAAATTCTTAGAGGATTACTTCGAGGATATTCAAGAATGCAAGATGAAACTAAATGCCCGCTAGGGTTTTCTGGAAAAACCAAAGCTAATGATGGAAAAGAAATGGATGGAGGAAAGAAAGGATCAACACCGGCAACTTATGAAGGAGCATTGGGCAAAGATTTAGGCTAAGAGAGGACAGTTGAAATGATTAGATCCTTAGTAGGCCAATCCAATATAAAAAAGTAAACTTGTTCCTAAATAAAATACTTTATAGTAACAGAACTTTGGAAATGTGCAAGTAACAATTTTGTAATTAAGCTAATTGACATTTAAAACATATGAAACTTCCCAAACTCCTCAAGATTGGAAAGCAGAACTAATTCCTAATGGCAAAAAAAGGAGACAAAGCTAATGTAAATAACTATAGAGTCATATCTCTATAAAAAGTTCTCTAAAGTAGTATTGGTAGTATTATAAGTAGTATAAGTAGTATTATAACTTGATCCACACATCTGTGCATATTAAGGAAGCTTTAGGAAAATTAGATCATGCAAAGAGTAGATTCATATCTTTAAAGTGATCATGACCTACATGATCACAATAATAAATTTTGTTGCTCATTAAGAGAATGCTAAGTAAGAAACAGTTTTCTGCTCCTAGTATATTAACTCATGCTATTGTTTAAAATATTTATCTGGCAGTTGGGTGGTTGTTGATTGATCCGGAACAAAAATAAATTGTGTTATCTACCAATTTATCATTACTTTTCTTAACTACTATATAAGGTCATTGTTATTATTCTGTTTCAGAATGAGCTTTATTGCTTAAGATGTCATGACAAAATGGGAGTTCCTATTTGTGGTGCTTGTAGAAGACCAATTGAGGAAAGAGTTGTTACGGCCCTGGGAAAACATTGGCATGTTGAGGTATTTTATTCTTTAATTTTTTATTTCTACATGAGTTATCTTTGTTCATGCATGTACACATTAATATTTAATCTATTTACTAATTTAACGAGTTTTATTTAATTATTGTAAGGATATCATGTTTATTTTTTTTTATAGCATTTTGTTTGTGCCAAATGCGAAAAACCATTCTTAGGACATAGGCACTATGAAAAGAAAGGTCTTGCATATTGTGAAACTCATTACCATCAGTTGTTTGGTAATCTCTGCTTCGTCTGTAATCAAGTCATAGCTGGAGATGGTAAGCAATTATTAGATTTTGTACTTATCTATTTTATAATAATTATATTGGAGGAGAAAATGGTCTAGGAAATAGAAATATATTTTGGGCTAATGTAACATCGAGTTACGAACTTCTCTTTTTGGTTGCAAATTTATTTTTTAGGAATGTGGACCCCTCTTTTTATCTTTTCCACGAAACCTGCTCGGAATTGAGGCTAAATAGTAGCCCTGTATTATATTGTAGCCCTAAAAGTTTTTAATTTTTCCCATTTTGAGGATCCCTGATCTTATTCTGACTAGTTTATTTATATCTATTATTTTTTATACTATACCTATTTTGAAAAAGAAAGAGAGGAAAACATGGATGGAGGATGTAAGAGAAGGAATGGCTCCGAGAGGAAGAAGAAGAATGGGCTGATAGGAAGGATTGGGAGGAAAAGATTTTGGTTGTCGGGATACATTAATTGTAAAACACCCGAATAAAAAAACAAAACAAAAAAAACCCTGTTTTGTAGTATTCTTATAATTCTTTAGTAGTTAATTAAAAAATTCTTAAAGCAGCTCATGCAGTTATTATTTTAATTTAGGATCACTTTTTTAGCCATTAATTTATACCCTAATTGGTTTACAAGGAAGTCATGTAATGTTCATACAGATTAGTTTTTCTTTTAAATATCTTTTTAACAGAAATAATTCTTTTCTTTTTGTAAACAGTGAAATATATTTTACTTTTTAATTAATTTATTGTATTACCAATTTAGCATTATTTATTTATTTGAAGCAAAATAGCCCTGAAATAGAATGCTACTATCATGCAGCATTCTATTTTGCATTATAATAGTATAGAGAGAAGAATTGTTCAGATAATTTTTTTATACCGTTTAATTATTAGATCAGAATTTTTTATTGATGTTTACTGACTATTTATAAATTTACATTTAATCACTATTGAAGTTTTTAATTTCTCTTGCCGGCAGTGTTCACAGCGATGAACAAAGCTTGGTGTGTGCATCACTTTGCCTGCTCCCTCTGTGACCAAAAGATGACCCAAAAAACTAAGTTTTATGAGTTTGATTTGAAACCTGTCTGTAAGAAGTGCTATGATAAACTACCAGCCGAATTGAAGAGGAGGCTGAGAAAAGCTCTTGAGTTCGCCCCAAAGTCGCCATCGGCTACCTAGCAAGAAACCCTTTGTGAGCGCTTATGCAAAAATATTTAATGTCTTCCTATGTAACAGTGGACATAATTATTTAACCTGGATGTTTTTAATATATATATCTAAATGTATTGTTTTTGTTATAATTTAATTGTTAATCTTATGATATAATATTATCCTTTGTACTTAATCTGATTAATTGTATTTAAACAATTATTAATAATTAAAATTTATTTACTTACATGAAACATTACTAAGTTGAACTTCTATGTTGTGGAACATAATTGTTTGTATTTACAATCAAGATTTGTTTATTTTAAAAATATATGGTATATTAAAAATAACAAATAATAGGAATTCATTTAAAGTTATAATTCTCATTTTGGAATAATTAAAAGCCGATGTCCTAAAACTATAGTTAATATTTTAGCATTCTTATTCCATTAAGAAAATTTCTATTGTATTCAATTGGACCTCTTAAGGAAGTTGATTAGGAAAATCTAATGTGAATATTTATATTTTACACTGGTTGGTCTTACTTGAAAATTCTGGTGTCCTTCGACTTCCTGGCCCTTGTTGGTTTCATTTTGAAACATTGTTGCTAGTACTTTCCTGTCCATGTTTCAAGTGTATCGACAACTGTCAACGTCATTCTCAAGTGTACTGCATGGTGTTTTATATTTAATGTCTGTGAAGGCTATTAATAAAGGCTTTATGTAAAAGCCTATGTAGCATGTTTGTTTTCATGTTGAGTTTGTTTAAATGTTTTCATTTAAGATTAAATGTTATTTAATTCTGTAATTTATTGAATATAAAATGGCTGGTTTGAATACTTACAATTTATCCTTTTAAAGTCTTCATATTCTATTAATTTTTTTTTAAATTAAATTTTTAAAATAGTCATTTATCTTTCTTATATATTTTTCCTAGTCATTAAATAAATACATTAAATCAGACAAAAACTTAAATATTGCTTTTATTAAAAAAATTAAACTATTTAAATGTTTCAGTACCTAATTGTTATCTCTAGTTACTTCCATGCAAAGAAATCTTATTTTTTATTTCCTCTATATAATGTTCTAAACTAATCAATAGTTTAACGGATACTTGGTATGTCAGATGATTTATTTCAAAGTATATTATATATAATGAAGGATATAATTTGTCTGGGGGATGTAAAATTTATATAATTTATATTATATATATTCTGTTTCGCTTTCCGAAAATGAGCTCTTAAATTAAAGCCTCATTATTAGAAGAAAACTACATACAATATAGTTTAATTTTGATTTGACGTGCAAGTTGTTAATATTTTATTTTATTGTGATTATTTAAATATTTTTATTTTGAAGAGAAAAGCTTTTTTTTCTTATCAAAATAAAAATGTTAATATTTTTTTTTAAAGAAATGTTTTTAATAAGTGTCTATTTGTTTCTAACATAAATATGAATAAACAATCTTCATTGGTTTTGTAGAGGATTTATATATAAGTAAAAAATGCTGTTAAATATATAAAGGATAAAATAAATTTTAGTTATTAGATTTTATTATGTTTATCTTGATGTTTTATATGTATCAAATTTTATTGAAAATATAGATGCTTTTAGTGTTTTAAAATATTAAGTGCCATTAAGGAAAGTTAGGGTGAGATAGGCCTTTTTCTGAAATATTTTGATGATATAGATTTAGTATTCAGATAAATAGAACTATAAAATGTTATATATATATATATATAAATGGCTCAAAGTAAAATTAATTATGTTCGTAATTTACTTATCGCAAATTAATAAAAGTGGCTGGCTGTATCTATGTTTTAAATTATAAATGTTTGTTGCAGTATTACATGTTTCCTATTCATAATGAATTTAAGACATCTCATAGATTATCTATTTAATGATGATGGAGAGCAATTTTTGCTTTCTTTTTGTGTCTTTGTTTTGCCTTTGAATTATTCTGGCAACAACAATATAGGATTGATAATTATACATTTCTTATTAAGATACTTATAACACTGCCATATTATAAGAAATTTTATGACTAAGATGTATAAATTTAAAAAAAAAATACTGCTCTAGCTTATAAGTTGCGAAGTGCCTAAACAGCCTAATATTTTATTAAATCCTTAAATAACTAATGCTGTCTAATTGAAGTTACAGATTGTAGCAACTAAGCTAACATTTAGTGAAATAAAAGTGTCTTATTATGAATTTTTATTTTCAGAAATTATCACAAGTAACAGAATGCGATCAGTGCTTATTTTTATGCTAAATATATTAAATATCATAAATACATTATTTATACATGATTGCTGAGTTTTTTCTTAACAGCCTTATTCACTGTTATCGTTATACTAAAAGTATTATATAGAAAGGTTTATAATATAATTTGTTTAAAAGGAAATGGCTATATCAGTCTACTGCCGCCTTGGCTTTTTTACCCTCATATGAAGTGGCTACCTTGGGAAGGTGAACCTTAGGCCTATATTTGTTTTTTTATATGAGAGTAGGTGTAAATGAATAATTAAATAAGTACCCACTGTCTAATTTTCAGTATAAAGTTAAATATTTCTATAAAAAACACAGCAAATGGGCTACAGGAGAATTAACAATTTACATAATTAAATTTGATTAGAGGAATACAAATAAGTCATCAATAAATTGATAAAAAAATTAATTTTATTACTATTTTAAATATTTGTGATTTTAGCCTGTTAATTTTAAGATAGAAAAAATCCTCAGAAAAGCCATCTGACAGAAAAATAAGTTTTTATACTATTAACCGGCTGTATTAATAGTTTTAAAAAAGATTACGTTACAATTTGAAGTTTAAAGAAACAATGAATGAATGGAAAAAAATAAATTAAATAGATTTTTGATTTTATATTTTATTCATATTAATTTGAAGTATAGTTTATAATAAACTATACTCCGTTTAGTTTATTATAAATTTATTAGTTGGTCCGTTTTTTCGGTTGCAAACTTGGATTTACACTACTCAGACATGCCCTTTCGCCAAGGGAGACAGACTCAAGATCACATTTTCGTATTACGAAGCATCGCAGAAAAATCGTGGGACAGAAATACGAATGTATACATGGCTTTCCTTGATCTAAAAGCACCATTCGACTCAGTCCCTCAACAAGAAATATAGGATGCTTTGGTGGCTAAAAATGTGCCAGATCTCCTTAACTGACAGTTGAGCAAGACACCGCCTATAGAATCCAAGATATTTATTCTTGGACACTTCACCTCCACCCAGACCATTTCCATAACACTTAAATAAAATCAACTATTATTATTAAACTAATTTTTAAAGATAGTTTATTCTGTATATACAAATTTAGTTGAAATTGAAAGTAAATTCACCTTCCCATGGCAGCCCATATGAGGGACCTGGTAAAAAAGCAAACATACCACAACTACTACAGTTTGATGAGAGAGCCAACATTTTGTGACCAGAAATTGTTAGATGGCATGACATTATTGGCATTTTCTTTTTTTCTTTAAGTGAATTTTGATTATCCACCCAACACTTTGATTAATACCCAGGGATATAATTACAGCTACTTTTGTGAAAGGAACAGTCTAGCCATAAAAGAACGCCGGATCTTTAGAACTATCCCTTCATAATAGTTAGGTTCCTATGTCGGAGGGATTCCTTAGTGCTTTCATGGATCCTAGTCCAGGCCAACTTTCTGATTTGTTACTATAGCATATTCTCCACCAATCAATGTTTCCTCCAGTTTTGACCTAAATACATTTCAATTTCCTTTTCAGGTCATGTAACCCTTATAGATGCTGTTGGAAGTTTGCATATTTTTTTTGTATCCTGAAGACTACAGCTTGGTAGTCGGAACACATATTAAATAGTAGGTTAAATCCATGATGTGGAAAGCTAGCAACATCAAGTATACCAAACTCTGCTCTATTGCACTCGAGAACGTTGAGAAACCAGAAGAATAGTTCATTAAAATCATCTGGCTCACTAATAAAAAGTCCTCTTCGCTACTTCTTCAACCTGTATAGATCAGACATTCTCGGGTGCCCGCCTTTTGTTTTCTCAGCACAAGGAACATTTTTCCTGTTCACTGTTGCATTGCAAGATCGGATTACCAGTTTTTTCCCCTCAGGTGATCCTCAATAACGGGGTCTTAAGGTGGATATCATATACATATACCAGCAATATCGTCCATGGAAAACAAGAAGGAACTTACTTTGGTTGTACGTACTCTAGAGGTCTTTACCCCTATTTCTTGTTTTGGCAGCAAAATATAACTATAAGTATAACTTCCAGATCCCAGTAATTGTAACATATCTTGATTTTTGAGTTTGGTCTTTATGCCAGGAATTTTACTATCAGCACTAACTCAGCAGTGCTTCCAGGTCACTCCAATCCTTGTGCGGATTTGGTTCCCTTGATTAGCCAGTACCTTTCACATTCTCCATACTTCTTTTACTCGAGACTCGAGTAATTACACAAAATAGTTGACTGTTACTTAGCTTCAAAATTCTAGTATTAGACTATAAATATTGAGATCCAGTCGGAGATTGTTAATGTTGAACCGCAGCATTTATCCCAGAAGAGTCTCCATGTGGGGTGGTGCGAAAATCTCGACTATAATTTCTAAAAGGAATTTCTGTATTTTTGCTTGTGCAAAAAGTATTACAATCCTTCATCGTTTCCCTAAATCAATAATATGCCTACAAAGAATCGTATTGTGTCTATTTAATCGCCAAAGCTAATAATCAATTTGGTTTCATTTCTAGGTGTAGTGGAAGGTTTTCTTGAATATACTTAGCATCAATAAGTAGGTTATCAGTAATCAAGAGAATCTTAAAAGTCACTTTTAACTATAGCTTTTATATTATTTTTTACTCTCAAGAACTGATCACTTAAGCATCAACTCCACTATCCAAACAAGTCAAAATTAAAATCAATGTCATCAGTAAAATTTATTCTGAGTCACCAGAGGTGTAGTGGCTAGCATAACAACCTACTATCCCCAAGATTGAAGTCCCATAGGTGGCCTTAGGATTTTTTAAAGGGAGTAAGCAATCCTCAGTCTATAACATCTTTCGGGAGGGATGTAAAATTAGGTTCCAAGCATGTACAGTACCGTGTACGGCAGACGGTATAAAGTACCATGCTGTGGTTGCTAATGTGGAAAATAAAATTAAAAAGAACAGTTGTAAATAATTTAATAATAAAGAGCATTTTATATCTATATCTATATCTACAGTGTCAGGTACACCAAATAGATCTCTATCCCAATCATACCTGTATAGACAAAATTTAGGACTCCCACTGTACCATCAATACCATAGTATTGAGAAAATAAAACAATCAATTTGATTCAAAATTATCTACATAAAAAATTAAAATTATCAGAATAAAATATAATAAACTAATATTTTTGAAAACTTTGTTGAAGTTAAAAACGCAAAAGTTAGTGTTACTCCGACACTCCCTACAGTTGAATATACAAAAAGGATCACATTCAATTACATAATAAGCAGTATTTGATATTAATATTGGGATAAATGAAAGACAATATTTTTTCCAAAGTTGGGTGGTGGTAATACAAAAAATATATGTAAATGATTTCAGACTAAATGTAAATGTTTAATCAGCACTACAGCTTTTATGCCATTTCTAGTCTGAATAAGGTGGGTAATTAAAAACTAATAAATACTGTTTAAGGGATAAATCAAATATATAATGAGCACTCTTCTGATGAAAAAAAATCTCATAAAAACAATAACTTGATGCTTAAACTTGATCTGTTTGTTCAACCATAGTTGAATATAAATATTTCATTAAATCAATCCTTTCCAAGCCATAATTCTAAAAATGAATGAAAGGCTCACTGAAAAACTGGATTTTTTATTTATTCAATTTAGCTTGAATGATTAAAAAAACCTGTAGCATGTAATCTTATGTATTAGTGGGTACCTACTTAACTAAAACTTTATTTTCATAGAGGCTCATTATTAAACTAAAATAAATCTAATTTTTATTTCCATTACAGGAAAAATTGTTCATGTCTCAATTTTACATCAACTCATCTTTTTTAAAACCACTATTGTTAAATAACGGCATAGGAAGAACATTAATGCCCCTTTATAAAATAATAAATTTACTTTTTTTTTAATTAAAAGTTATTAGTAAACTCACTATAAAAAAAAAAAATTTGCCAATAAAGGGTAATAATAACCTTTGCAGTAAATTTTATTTATAGTATTTTTAAACTGAAAATAGATATGTTATTCTTAAACTTAAACAAGATATTTTCCCAATAAAACATCATGTGAAATAAGAATTACTAGAAAGATGATTGAGGAAAGGGATATATAAAAAAGATTAAAATTATAAGGTATAACAAAATTGTTTATTTTAATACATTACTTGTGAAGTATGTAGATATATTATTCATTTATCATACAGATACACAAGTTTTCCTCATGTAAGTTTTTCTTCCAATTTTCTCTTATCAGCCACACACTAATTACATCTATGTATGGTAGATACAAGTGAAAATACTTATTTATTGTAAAAGCTTTTTTTCTATATAAATATAAATTAGAAAAAAAAAGGGTTGGTATAATACCATATGACACTGGTTCAGAAGATAAAATATCCTAAATCTAAAGAGAAAAAATATATAGATCAACAAATAACGTAAATCAACCAATTTGTACATCATGTTAACTTAGTATTAAAAACAAAAATAAAAAGGAAAGATCATTTGGCTTCGTATATATATAAATATGAAATGCATACATAATGCTATTATGTATTAAAAAATAGGTACTCAAAAACATATATTATAAATTGATAGGAGGGATTATTATATTCAAAATTATCAAATACACAAGAGTATGTGCATCATTATTGTATACTGTCTAGAGTATATCTCACTAGCACCTAATTCACAATACAATATCAACATGGCTCATTCTAAAACGTTCACGTTCAAAACATCAAAAATACAGTGTTTGCAAAATATTATCCCAAAGAAGATAAATTTTACCAAAATATTTGTGGCTCAATTATGGCAATTTAAAATAACAATAATAACTATATATAATTAATAAGAATAATTTAGTAAAACACATGATTATTTACATACTCGAAGTAATTAAATATACTGTGACAGATATATATTTATATTATAATTTAATAAGTCTAATATTTATTCTTAACTACGAATGCATCAAAGCATTACTGAAATGAAGAAGTATGTACAAATGGATATAAAGCAAATGATATTGCAGTGTTTTATTGCTTGAGGTAAAAAATACAAACATGTGATATAAACCGGACGAAAAACTTTTTAGAAAATTTAATAATACCAATATTATGGAGTTAATTATTAAAAATGAACACTTACATAGTAACAGGTTAAATCAGTAATAGAGAGCTTAATAGGACTAAAAATAGAAAAAGAAAACAGAACAACACATCAGCTATTTGTATGCCACATAGAAACATTAACAAATAAAACACCAATATTCATTACATCAGATTTTTTTTTAATTGGGTATAACTGTGTCAATGGTAATAAATACTATTTTATTCAAACAGTTAATTGCAAAAGACTTCTATACAAATTTTTTCAGTGCCAGTGTAAAAAATTTGCTTAATTTCTATAAATATTCCAGAATGATCCTAGAAGGAACATGGCTCGAATTTTGGAATATTTTAACTAATAATGCGAATTGTGACAATTCTAATTCTTCCGACATTTAGAGACAAAGATGAATGGATTCCCTAATACAATGCCCGAATGATTTGATTTATGCTACCATAAAAGATTCTTTTATGGGGACACAGAACCCTTTTTAATCCAATAAATTAATAACTTTTTATAAAGTAACAAAGAGAAATGTTTAAAAATACTTAAATGGGAATGGAGATTATTTGGTTCAAATATATAAAAATATATGTATAAAAAATAATTTAAAAAAATGCATGATAATTAATAAAGTAATAAATCAGGTTCAAAAAGGTAGTATCAACAGTCAAGGGATTTTTCATATTCATTCTCAAGCATAAAACTCTCGATTAGAATTTTTTGAGTAAGAATTAGAAGTGGGTGAACGTTTAGGTTCATCCAATGCGTATGAGCCTTCATCTTTCTTCCTCATTCTGTATACTATGAACATAACAACAAGTATGGCACAGAGTAAACCAACAACGGCTCCACCTATAACAGCTGTAAAAAAAAAATTGTATATTGGTTTTTAAAAATTATCAATAAACTTTAATCCTTGTATTTTATAAAAAATATAAAGTAATAAAACATATAAGTTAAAATATAATTAATCTTATGAAATAAAAAATTTGATAATCTGTTAATCATTAAACTATAGTTCCTACAATACCATCACCAGGTTGACCTGTTAAACAAAATACTTAAATTTTTAAACACACAAATGATTAGAAAGCCAAAGATAATAGCTTTTGCCATCAGAATGAGAAACATACACATAATGAATCAATATTAACAGCGATTAAACGTAATCTGTTCAGATTCGTCGAAGAAATCTAACACACCCCTTCTTAAAGCTTACAAAATAGACTATAAGATTTTTTTTACTACGAATGTAGAGCCGTTGAATCAGTAAATATTTAACAAATAAATTTATTTATAAAGAATTTATTCTTCATTTTAGTCCTTTATTTTGTCATAAATATATTTTAATCAATTATATGTGAAGTAGTAAACTAGAGAAGCTAAACAATAGACAAATATTGTCCAAGAAATCTGAAGGGAGGCCTTATCTGTTTTTTATTGCAAAAGAATATTTATTTATTCAATATACCATCACAAGATGCTAGACTGATAAAGTAAGAAATGAAAGCCAAAAGTAGGCCTCAAATAAAATCCAAATACAAAAGTATATTTCACTTTATTCAAATGATTAATATACAGGGTGCCCCATTTCACATGGGTTATTACAAGTAAAAACTTACTAATCAAGGTATTTTGAATCTTTCAGAAAAAGTCTGGACATTTAAAAACCTCAGATTTCGACGTTTTTATAGAAAAAATTGTTAATTTTCTACATTTTCCACACATACATTTTTCCATGTTTTGGATTGTCCATTTCAGAAAAATAAAAATAAATGGGAATAAAATAAAGAGGAAACTACATTTTTTGAAGGTCGATATTGACCATTTAAAGTGAAAAACCAAAAAATGTTTTTTATTTCTTCAAGCTAGGCCTGAATAACTACAACTTTTACCTGAATCGTTTTTCTGAATTTTGTTTAAAAGTTAAAAACGTTTGATCCACTAGAAATGAGACACCCTGTATATTACTGTAAATTATAAAAAGGAAGTTTTATCCTTGAGACTGATAATAGCATTATCATTTAATAATCACATTAAAAAATAATATACAATATAAATTTTTATCCATCTTTAAAATATACACATATTTATTATATGTGTATATTTTAAAGATATATATATATATATATATAATCTTTATACATATACACATATATATATATATATATATATATATATCTTTAATATATACACATATATATTGTATATATATATATATATACATCAAAAATCTTGGTGAAAAGTTAGACAAAACATTTAGATATTTACATGTATGTATTTTTCACATTTTAAATGAATAAAACACCCCGGTTTGCTTTACAAACTCTGCAAATTCCTACCTCCTACAGGTCATTCACAGTAAATCATAATAATGTCTACTCATCCCTCTTTCCTCAATCTGCCGGCGTTCCTCAAGGCAGTATCCTCGGCCCAATTCTCTACAAAGTTTATACAGCTGACATCCCAACTCATCCTAATACTATCCTTACCATGTATGGGGAAGAGACATGTCTATTATCTGCCAACACTGATCCAGTTATAGCATCCCATATTCTTTAATCCCATATCACTGACCTTGAAAATTGGTGTCAAAACTGGAGGATTAAAATAAATTCCCACAAATCTCATCAAATCACCTTTACCCTCTGTCCTAAACCAGCGACTTCCTGCCCCCTGCATTGTTTAATAACATCCCTCCAATTCCTGTAGAACAGATCCGGTACTTAGGAATACACCTTGACAAACGCTTAACTTGGAATCCTCATACTAGACGGAAACGACAAAAAACAGCTCGCCGTTTCAGGCTACTTCAACATTTACTAGACAAACGCTCTAAGCTCCCAATTAATTACAAGATACTCATATACATGACAATCATTAGACCCATCTGGACTTACGGAATAGAGCTTTGGGGTTCCACTAAGCCATCGAATTCCTCTCATAATCAATCCTTACAATCGAAAATCGTTCGTAAAATCCTCAATGCTCCTTACTTTGTTACGAACAAAGTAATCCATAATGACCTTAACGTCCTATTTATTGCTGATTTGGCCCGAATCAGCAAATCATCCCGAATCCGATATCAATCTTTTCATGACAAACTTCATTTCCACTCAAACCCACTAGTTTCAAACCTCTTCAATACCTGATAATCCTCCGAGGCGTCTGAAAAGAAGACGGCCTCGTGACCTTCTAAGCTGAACTTTTTATTTGAGTACTACCACCGGGTAGTTTCTCTACTTGTCTTTTCATGTCAATGTATTCATTCATTATATTTACTTGATGTATTATGTAAACAGTTGCAAATTTCAATAAATATATATTTTAAAAAAATGAATAAACATGTAAATATTCATGTGAATTTATTTTTCACATAAAAATTAATACCAAACTACTACATATTTATGTGAATGCATTTTGAGGAATTTAAAAGGTTATTGCGTTCATATTAAATATTTATAATCCTACTTTTGCTTTAAAAAAAAAGAAGGAATTATTTTCTTTCCCAATCTGTCAATTGTTTTAACATGAAAAAACATAAGAATTCTAGTTCAGAATTGTATCACTTACTGCAAAAAGGCAACTAGTCTAATTTTTGAGATTTTCGTTCTTAAAACTTTTATCATTTACAGAACTCATCTTTCGCTACAGAAAGGACACTTGTCTGCAAGATAGCATACTCTTGACAACCCCTTCAATACTTAGTTAACTGCAGATAGGGAACTAGTTCAGGAAAAGATTTTTTTTTTTTTTATCTCGTGTAAAATTTCAAAAAGTGGGCCTGTTGCCTTTCTCCAGTTAGAGATTCAATTAAAAATGATCATAAACAATGGTTTTAAAAAATAATTATATTAATAGTAATAATATCGTTAGTTATAATAATAATATAGTTATTATTAAAAGCCGATCCAGTCAAAATGGTCTGAATCCAAATATCCAAGTTGATACAAAGTAACAGATAAACGATTGTATCAATAAAAGTATCCATAATTCTCTATTATATAAAAAAGTTTTTAGTGGGCACTGTGTAATATTTTATTTTACATATAACATAGGATAAAACAGGAATGAGTTACAAAAAATAGAACTAATTGGAAAGAAAGATTTTTTTTTTAATCTGGTATAAACATTCAGCAGTGAGCCTTTTATTATTAGAAGATTGTAAGCTCAGCATACATAGGAAAATACATTATTTGAAGAAACTGACATAATGATAATTTGAAAGTTTTGTGTTTGTGCATCAGAAATTTTTAATATTGTCACATACACATATATCAACTAACTTTAATTATCCAAGAAGTGGTGGTAGCAAGGGTTAAGATTTTAAACATTGGACAGTGGGCATTCAATATTCAGACTTATTTTCCCTATAATGGTTCAATTATTATGTAAGAAACTATTTAATATTTATTCAAATACCAATGGTCTCCTCTGAGGACGGATGTGGGGGTAGGGCCTTTGCCCTTGGGATGGAAAATTATCCCTTAAGGCAGAGGATTCCAGGGCTCACAATCTTGGGCTAGCAGAACACTGTCACCTTCCCTTGAAACTTTTTTAAATGGAAAAATTCCTTAATAATTGAAAAAGTTAAAAATAAAATATACATGATTTGCAGAAGTGGAAAAAGACATGTAGAAGCTGAAGAGTACTCCAGCAGATATCACATAGGGATCATCTCTAAAGGCAAAATTGTACAAGTATTTGATTTTTAGGAATCACCTAAAAGGAGGGGCACCTTTGGAGCTTTGGAGGAAGATTTGGGAGCAGAGAAAACATAAAAGAAGCAGAGAGTTGAAGAAACGTAGTATATATTGACTTATTCGGGGGAGGGGGGGACCCAAACCCAACTATTCCAGAACATAAATTTCAGTCTAATAAGAACTTATTAATTTCAACAATAAAAAAACAACCTAAAAGCAAATGATTATCAACAACTAGAGATAACCAAATTTTATGGTTTAAACAAAATGACGATATAGCATTACCAGCTAATATGCCAGGTTGAGCAAAGAATGATGTTGCCCTGTCTTCGTGGTTTGGTGTCATGATGAATACACCTCCCTTTTCACGATCTGGAGGTCCAATTGTATTTACACCGTCTTCAACTCCAGGATATTTCTCAACTGGTTGTTTTTCTTCAGGCGGAGGATCCCATCCTACTGTCTAAAAGCGAAAAAAAATTGTTATTCTATTATTCATCAAATAAAATTTTTCTCACACTAATTTATCAAGGTAGATATATAGGTTAATCAGTAGTCATTTATACTGGAAACATAAATCAGGCAAAATAAATTGATGGCATATAATAAAAATGTAATTTCTTCGAATTCTGTGTTTTTTTGCAGAATTAATGTTATATATACACAAAATCAAAACTAAATATTACTACATCATTTGAAGTTACTAAGGAGTAGTCATTCTTGAGTTATTATTATTAATCTCAACGCAACACCATAAATAAATAAGTTAATACATCTAAAGCATTGGTAATAAACAACCAGAATTGAGGAATAACAAAATTCCTGTACTACCATTCTGGACTTCCTCATAGGAACACACGTTCTTATCATTCTAAGATAAAAACATCTGAGTCAATATTTAAAAAAGTTTATATAAAACACTGCTTTCTAAATTTTTCATAGAAAAGGATATAATAAATTGATTGAGAATTGGAAAGAGTGCTGAAAAGGTAAATACTATAAATAAAATGTTTTTAAATTCATTAAACTTTTTTTTCCGAGTGCTATTAAAAGTGAAACTGATATTTAAAAAAAAAAAATGAAATAAAACTCATATTTGGATAACTCCTAGGGCATCTTCAAATTTACATTAAATATTTTCACACTGATTAAGTATTATACAATTAGATTTTTTAAAGTATCACATAAAATTAAAAAATGATATTTACCTTATGAGTTGAACCTTCACCGGATTTAGGATTAGCAGCAACTTCTGGGTTTTCTGAACAAATAAAAGATTAAAATATAGTAATGAAAAAGTAATTTTAAAAAACATAATAAATGTTTAACCTCAAGGAACACTAAGGTATTTAGTTATCAGACAGAGCTAGTAATAAATGAATTGATCAACAAAACATAGTACTGTCATGTGATTAAAAAATATATAAAGCTTGAGCTAAAATCATTGATAACTGATTTTCAAAACAATAAGATATATTTTTGTAATACCATGAAAAAGATGGATGGAAGGAGTTGAGGAAAGTCTGCACGACCATGGTCTGAGGGAAGGAGATATACACGATAGAACAAAATGGAAAAATGAATTAAAGGGAATTTTTGGTTGAAGGAAACCTCAATCTGAGAAAACCCATAGGGAAAAAAAAATTTAAATGTGTCAATAATATTTCATGAAAACTAAGAATTTCTTATCAATTGTTTGTGAGATACCTCTGTCCATCTTCTTTGTTTCCTATACCCATAAGTAAATTTAAAAAACAGTTGTTTTCCTCATACCAAGTTATAAATAGATTGCGTTAACTCAAAATTAGATAATAAAAACAACAGTTAAATTCATGTTTCGGTTAATCTTCATTTCATAGTAAAGATAAATGGTAAAATGAATGCAACTTTGATAAAAGATTAAAAATATTACAAGTTTAGAAAGAATAAATACTGACTTAATAAAACATTCAGGAAAGTATGAGTTCAATATTTGGTTGAAAATATCAGAGGAAATGAGAAAAATGTCCTTTTTACTTCCATCTAGACAAATTTCTCATACACAAAAGAATTCATGCTTACCCAATTAAAAAAAAAAAGTGGCCGAGGACAGATTTTAAAAACTATCACAAAATCTCACTTCCAGCGGCATGTGATATAAAATATTCTCGATTATTACAGAATACACAAAACGTTTAACTATTGATCAAATATTTCCTGGGCCAAATATTAGAGAAAAAATCAGAACAAAACGCAGAAGTTAATCAGCTAAATAATAGTTGACAGTAAGTTATTTACATGATTTTTGACATTTTTTTACAGTAGGGAATACTGGAAATATTAGTAAATGTAATAGAAAATAGTATGATTGATATAGAATTTGGAAATGGTAATTATTTTTCAAAGTTCAAGGTTCACTCGGGTGAAAAACAATCTGATTCTCTTTCACCGGTACTATTCAATTTAGCAACAGAATATGTCATTAGAAAAATGATTGACACCAAAAAAGTAGTAAAATATACAATCTGTGTAATAAAATAACTGTGCTTGGGTTTGCCGAAATAATATGTGTAAAGTATACAAATTAAGACAATAACTTTGATGAAAGCCGATAAAGAAGTAGGACTTGAAATAAATTCAGAAATATTAAATATACACAAACTTTATCAGATATAAAAAAACTTCTTTGCTGCATTTACTAAACATTTCTCAAACTATAGCTGCTCAGAGATACCCTTATTCAAGATTAACTTGTTATTTAATTTTTAAAGCTGTCCTGAAGAAATTGTTTTATATTTAATATTCAAGTTTAGTTTCATTCGACTCAGAAAAGTACATGACATAATCCTCAGAAACCTTGAATATGAATTCATTATCATAAAATACATATAATTTAAGGGAGAAGAAAAGTCTCCTCCATTGTATGTTTATATACACTTAAGCACAATGGATGGTTTCTGAGAATTATAACTTCAATTATTTATTATTTAATAACTTCAAACATTTATTCAATTCCTACCATAATTGAATAAATGAGAAAATTTTCTCTTCTCTGGGACACTATAATTTAACATTCAACTTTTCAATGGCAAAAAAAAAAAAAAAATATATATATATATATATATATATATATATATATATATATCAATAAAGTAAGTTTTTTTATTTGACTTGTGTAAATAAATCTCAATATGATGAGCCATCTATCATGTCCAAGTTGAAGCGTATAAAACAACAGGAATTAACAACAAGCTAATAATTAAATATACAACTTGATAATGTTAAATTTTAATTCATTTGACGTAACCTTTTGATCATGGGTTGTAAAATCTTGATTTATAAATTGATTTAAAGGAAAAAAGGTTAAATTTTGGTAAATAAAGAAAAATTAATTAAAAAATAAATCAGGTATAGTTTAAATAAAACTGTTTAGAAAGACCATAGTTAGTAATTATAAAAAGGGGTTCTTGGACTAAGGGGAAGGCAATATTAGACCGAATTACATTCCAAACATGAATGATTTTGAAATGACTATATTTTTAGTTTTTGATAAGTTTGTTGTTCAATTGTTCCTAATACTTATCAGGATTACAATTGTAAAAATACTTGAGTGGTTAATAACTAAAAGCTCACTGTTTTGAGTGAAATAAAAATAAAAGTGTTTTCTTTACAAAGAAAGGATACACTAACATGCATACCAAGATAAATCTAATGTTATTTACAAAAATAAATTGTTATGTTAAAAAGTTGTAAGATTGTTATATTTACACAGATTCCCATATTTATAGAGTTAATAGTAAATGTTTAAATTAATCTCTTGGCGAGTAGTAGGCATCTATATTTGCATTCAGGAAAACGACTACTGATTATTAATAAGGATACTTCCCTCATGCCTCGACCATACAAGTAGATGTCATGAGTACCCTCTCGAATGTTAATGTTATAACTGAATCTTGAATAAAATGTCATTCATCTTACTCGCTCAAGCTAGCAAAGCTAACTATTGAAATATCATTTCATTTTATGAAATAAGGCCATAATTAAACTTAATTCATATAAAAATACAATTCATAAAAAAAAAACTTTTTTTAATCATAAGCATGCTATTTTCTTAAATAACCTTCATTTCCCATCTACTAAACTAGGAGTTTAGCTATTTAACTAAACCATGAAGAAAAAAAATGAAATTTATTCTGTTTAAGGATAGATTTTAAGCATTAAAAAATAATAATAGATTTTTTTTTACATCATAGGTAAGAAGGAAACCAAATCATATTGTAGATGGGGAAAAAAATGGTAGAATTTTAAGGAAAAAATCAAAACAAAATGCTGATTATTAAATTCAGTAATAATAATATTATTGTGGTTGTATCTGCGTACGTATTTGCATGGTTGAGTGTATGAGATAATGTGTAATATTGTCTATCAACTACTAGAAAAAAAAAATCATCATGACTAAATTACTACTATTAGCATAAATTATGTAATAGGTCAAAATGCAACGAATACTATTATTATATCAAATCAATGGAAAAATGACTTATATTAACTGAGAAGACTAGTCTACTACAATTATGAAGTAATTGTTTTTTTAATTTTATTAGGCCATATTTTGTAAAAAATATCGTCGTGAAGAAAAGTTAAGTAAATATTAAAAAGAAAAAAAATAGTTTCACTAACCAGGCAGTCCATCACCATCTTCATCATCAGGTCCGAAGCCAGAACCACTCGCTTCTAGATCATCTTTCACCTCCCGAGCTCCATTGCCGGAGCCCTCAGCTTCTGTGTCTGCATCATCAATGTAAATATCTTCCGCCGCCTTGCTTGTATTAGAACTGGCCTTTGACTGAATGATATATTTTTGATGTACAATATCTAGTCATTAAAAAAAAGTATCTGTTCCGCAGGTTGCAGTTTCGAGTTGACTTACAACAGGTTTTTACTGTTTATTTGTTTCATTTTTAATATTTTATAAAAATACAAATTATCTTGAGCTTTGGTATGGAAAAGAGAATGTAATTATAGGTAGTGAGTAGATTTTGGTAATCATTTTATCAAGAAATAAAAGTTTCAACTTACATTTAGAAGTATAGATGATATATGTTTGTTGAAATGTTCATTTCTAGATGAAATGATTACTGAAGCATTTCCCATAATTACTTTCTATTTTCCATAATAAAGCTCGTGATAACTTGTATTTTCGGAAAATATTAAAAGGAAAAGAAATGAAAAAGTTAAAACTTCTGACTCACCTCGAACCAACAACCAACGGAATAATAAAATTTAAAAAAAATAGAAAACAGATTTAGCACATAACAGTAACTTTGATGCTAATGAAAACAAACATTTTTATTTTTAGTCCAGGGTTGGGATTCCCAAAATTCAAAATAACAAAAAAAATATATATTTCTCAACTTTTGTATTATTACATAAATATAAAAGACTAAATGGCCTATTAACACCTTTGTACTATATTACATATTACATACTAACACATTTCTTTCAATGGACAGGATCACCCAGAGGAATGTGGGAAGACTGTAAACAGACTACTTGCAGCTGAACAAACACAACTTCAATATGGGACAAGCTTATTACAGATCTGTAGTTTCAATAGTACAGAGTAAGATTGCTAATCATATAATATGCTGCTATCATACTTATATAAAACTACAATACTTCCACTTTAGTTATGATCACTTCAAAGAATATAAGCTTAGGAAATTGAAGATCATGCCAACATGAGCAATAGCATGGGATACCATATAATGAGACATGGGACATATATGCTGGGCAAAAACAGAATAAAAAAAATACACTAATCAAGTTATTTTATTTCATTTATTAATTAGCTCACCAATTTTTTTTTTTTAATAATGCAAGATTCTTATAAGAAAAAAAGTACAATCAATAAAGAATGGGGCAACATTTGAACAATCCAAACAAACAATATTTGACAAAGACAAAATGCCAAAATCTCTGGTACCTCACCAAAAGTGCTTTGAGTAAAAAATCTTGGAATAAGGTAAATAGTCACTAACTCCGAATTCAGAGTTTCTGTGAAACAGAAATCTGTTTTAGCAACATTCACAAAAATTCCATATGATCCTGGATAAGGGATTCCCATCCCTCATGTTTATAATTGACATTTTCAGATAAAACATTGAGAAATATGGTAATCATCCTGATAAGATTTTCTTAGGAAAAAATTATATGCATATGAATAACTTAAGTCTTTTTAACTAAAATTGGCATACAGGTTAATGGAATATTACACAATAAAATTACCATAAGCATTTAAAAAATAAAGAACAATTGAAAAATCGGTAGCTAAAATGAGCAATAACACACCTCTCAATAACCCCTAAATTTAAACTAGAAGCATTATAAAATTATATTAAAGCAAATAATTGCAAAAACTTCACACAACAATAATTAATATATATATATATATATATATATATATTTTTAAGCACTTTAAGTAAACCCTATTTGCCATTTAATAGCATTAATGGAATTTAGCAAGAAAATAATGCAGCTACAAGCTATTGTATACATTGATTTACTTAATTTAGCATCAAGAACAATAAACTTTATTAAAAGGCAATCAACATAGTTGTATTCTGAAGTTCCATTTTATTATATTCGGTTATCATAGAAATGATAACAAATTATCCATTTTTAAGTTAGATACTATCATGCTCATGACCATTCTAAAAATCAAATGCTTGATGTTATGAATACTGAAAGTAGGCCACACAAAGATCCAGGGTCATTCAGTAAAAAAGAAAAAAGTTAGTAAAATGTAGTCATTTTACACCAAAAAACGTTGCAAGAGGGATAATTAGGCATGGTATAGTAAAACTAGAGAAAAAAACATTTTTTTTTTTTAAATAATAACATTAAACTTGAAAGGTCACAAACCCCAGAAACATAAATTCACAATTTAATAATATTATGATCATAACATTATCCAATAGTTTTATCAATTATATAAAAATGAAACAATTACATATAAATTAAGAGTGTAATTAATTTACATATAATTTATTTAGTTAATATTTTATAGGAATCAATAATCATTTTACATCTCATGAACCATATACTGTTTTAATTCCAAAAATTTCCATTTATATTTTTAGAACAAAACTCTATTATCAAATCAACTATAATCACTTTAAATTACTAAAAACAAATCTTGTATCTGTTGAAATTTAATAAATACTCTTTGTGATTAAATTAAACAACTGTGTTTTGGAATAAGATAAATAACAATTGTCGGTAAATAATCATACCAAGTATTAATTATTGAAATAGGAAAATTTTTATATTATTAAAAACCTAAAAGTGAATTTTATTATTTATTCACTTAATTTCTTAAATTCATTATTTAATTGTTCTTAAATACTTATTTTATTAATATGACATTTAATTACTTGAATTTTTAGCTTACATTTATGATTAATTGACATATTTATTAATAAGAAGAAAATCAAAACATAAACCACCCATTCAAAGTCCTATTAGCGGACCTACATCCCAGGACAACGCTAAATATCGCAACACTGTTGGGTACATGTAGGACATAGAATGGATGGCTTAATATTTTATAAAAATATGAAAACTTAATAATATTGAGCATTATAAAACTTTATTAAAATGTGAATACCAAGATCAGTAAATGGAAAATGAATCAATTCAATAATGGATTCGGTTCAGAATAGAAAACTAAAAAAAAAATAATACAAAGAATGCTCATACAGAAAATTTAACTGAGGTTGGTTAAATGAAATGTACAACATCTATGTAATAAGACATAAAAAGCATGTAATTAGTATGATTTTGGTGATTTAAAACCTCTTCAAAATGCACAAATAACTGAATGAGTGACATGAATAATTGCGAATTAGTTTAACCATTAATTAACTTAGAATAATTAGTGAATTCAGAAATTATAATGATAAAACAAACAAAAACCATTATTTACTTGATTGAAAATTGGAGATGAATACAAAAGCAAAATACAGATACAACTGCAATTTGGAATTGAAAATAATGAAGGGACAAGGTTTGACCTGAATTTTGAAATTGTTTATAAGGAAAAAAAACAAAACCACTAAAACTAAAAATAATTTGTACCACTGAATGTTAAACAAAGTAGTAACTTAAGAACATTAAGGACACAATTCAATGATAAAAAAGCTATCAAATGTTATTTACAATACCAAAAATAATAATGACAGGACAAAATAGAAGATCTTGACATTATGAAGGGTAAATATAGCTTTTAACACACAGGTGTGGTGCACATATAAAAATAGGAACAGACTTCAAACTGTCACAAAAAAATAAACTATCGTCAGAAAATGTGAAGAGATTGGAGATAAGCAGATTTACATTTGTTATATAACATTAATTAAAAGGTGTAGGTTACATTATACAAATAATACTTACGACTTCAGCGAAAGATTCCCTGATCCCCACAGATATTAAAGCACTGAATATTAAAATATATAACCTTAAATACATCACCAAACTGAACACAGTACCGAAGTACCTAAAGTTAAATCAATAACAAAAAATTGTAAAAAATAATCTAAAAAACACATAAACCTAACACACCTCTAAACATTGATCAATGAAATAACTAATATCAATGGTGGCCTATGGCAAGAACTACTTTATCCGCGCCGCATCACTTTTCCTATTGTATTATTACGCTGCTGATGGTTCCAAGATTTTATAAAATAATAACTTATAAATTTATAAAAATGAATTAACTTAGTTAAATTACGTTTTAACTACTTTTTTTATTTCTAAATTTAAAGTATATAACCGAAGTACTGATGACATCACATAATAAATGTTGGTAACATTTGCTTCTTTGGGCGCAAAAAAAACCCAGCTTTAAAATTAAGGGCAGTATAAAATTAATTAATTAAAATATAATAACTTTTTTTCTCTCAAAAATTAATTGATATTGGGGACATAAGATAGTTTTCCTATAATTATGAACTCCTATAATTAAAAATACTGAAAGCATTTAACCGATATATTACCAAAATAACTTTTGATACCATCCAATATCTGAGAATAATTTAACAATGTATGCATATATTTTTTATTAATTAAAAAAATTGTTAGTACTAATAGAGATTATATCTTGAACGATTGTATCCAGTGGAAATAACAACTAATCATAAATTAAGGTAATAATAGATTTGATAAATGTAATGAATTTTACATTTGAATACAGTGCTGTAGATTACAGAGAATTCTGCTAGATAGCACTAGTGTACCGCCTTGATAACGCCGAAGTGCTCTATAGTTGTACCATAATTAATATTGGTCCTCTCATCAAAATATTGTTGACTTAAAAACTCAAGTAAATAATTTTTGGTAACATAAATAAATATTGTTTCGTCTGCCGCTCTAACGACGTTGAGGCTAAGGAGGGCTGTGAAAGTATTTTATTCTCCCATCCGTGAATTAAGTGGAAAAATTAAACAAATTTTACTTCACTGATATAGCACACGAGTGTTCGCAGAAGTGTGATAATATGTATTCCTATTAGTATAAAAAATAAGTAAAATAAGTTACATATAATTAACTCTTTATCCTTTAAAGTTGAACACCGGCCTCTTCTCTATCTCCTCTCTCCGCAGGCTTTACTTTCTCATTAAAGACGAAGAGTTGTGCCTATATATTGCCTATATACATAACATAATATGTTCTTAAAATCCGGATAGTTTCCTTTCATCAACAGCCAAGATAAATTTCTCTTTCGGAACGTAAACCCTTGTTTCCCTCAGCAGTGCTTCATAGAAGGTGGCTAGGATGTCCTCGGCTGTTGTATGTATGTTCAATCCGTACTGAACGAGCTCTGTTTGCCCGGAATACCTAGTTAGTAGCTGAGAGAACCAGAAATCTAGTTCAATCCTTGTTTTGCTGATCGCGAACCAGCGATGGAAAAATACTTTCTCAGCCTAGTTAAACTCAAATTCCTGCCAGTAGATGCAAACCTCAGGCGCTCGCAATCACATCTTTATTAATCGACATTACACTGAAAATACAGCGGAGCCCTACTGTTTAAAGCGTTACTTTAGCACCTCGAGCCTCTATGACTCTGGCTTGAACCCTGGGAGTTTAGATTAATTCGTGGTGTTCTTAATATCTTTCTCACTATGGTTAGGAATAATCCGTCCTTTATAGGAGTAGGAATGGATATTTACCAACGAGGTAACTTCTGAGGAGGCGGTAACCTCGAATTATAGCCTTTTTTCATTAGTGGACCCATATAACACACTTATAGACCATATAACACATAAAGCAATAAGGATAAGAAATTAGTTATTGAGGTGAGAAATGGAAGTAAAAGAGACTGTTGGAGAAAGGATTATTAGGGGAAAATGAGGAGTTATGGACATGAGACGTATCGTCGTTGACTTACTCATACCCACGTCGTTGAGTGAACAAGAGTGGATTCTCTCAAGTAGGAGTTTTCTCGTTTTAAAGACCAGCGAGGAGGCGGAAGACAGAGAAGAAGAAATAAGAGCTGGAAGAAGAAATAGCAACAGCAAAAGGAAATGGCAATAGCGAAAGGGGGACTGGAGAGAACTTGTAATATGACTTAATAGCAATCCAACAAAAGGAAAAACTGGATTAAGTAAGACCCTGTATAAAATATTTCGACCTTAAAAATTAGGGTAGAGTTGGTTAGATAACCAATCCCTTGTCCAACCTTAAGATGTTAAAGTACATAAAAATGAAGTTACTTCAAACTGAACGATACTTCATACTTTTTCTGCTTGTTAATATTATTTTTTACAGATAATTTTCTTTTACCATGTACACCAGGTAATGGAAAAAATCATCTTACTGACTAATCGAATTTTGAAACGTAAGTCTTTAAGTCTGTGGTGAACTTAAGTAATAGAGAGTGTCTATAGAAGTGATGACTGAGTTTGTTGCTCTATGAAACTCTTGACATCTTGGTTGTTGACTTGTAGGTTATTTTATGGTTACAACTTACGGTGTTACGAATGGGAGTTGTAATGGGGCCTTTAATTGGGAAAATGAATTCATTAAGTTTAAAACTAAAATTTACATCCCGAAACGGACCCAGTTGTTAACGTAATATAAGGTTAATAAAATTTAATCTACTGTATTGGTATTTTGTTTTTATTGTTTCCTTACTGAAATAATTGTTATCATAATATCATAATTGTTCTAGGTATACAAATGAGATCAGCAGTAAGTGTTATTTTGTCAAGTCCCTTGCCAGACCCAAATATGTCACACCCAGATTATGAGCAGTCCTATCACCACCATTCTGCCTTGTTAATTCTTGTCAAACATTTGGGTATGTTATTTGCTTTGAATAATAAATGTATATGATTTTTTCTATTATAATGATTGATTTCATTTTCTAGGAGAGGAGCTCCCTCAGAAGAGTTTTTCTAAGTTGTTTGATCGAATAAATAAAGTAAACAACATTAAAATTGTAGATAGTCTAGGAGTTAATAGAAATATATGGGCCAGATATATTAAAGATTATCCTGTAGGGAATAATGATTGGGGAGATTTTCAAACTCACCGAAGACTTCTGGGTCTTATTACAATAGGTGAATGAAACCAGAATATTATTTTATGATTTATAAATATACATAATGCATACCACTTACTCCTGCATATGCCATAATAAAGGTTTTTTGGGGAAATTAAAAGTACAATAAAATTTGTTTGAATTATTATTAACCTGTCTCTTGAAATTTTTATTTACTATGCTACAGATCTGTTTCGACAAGACATGACTCTTTTTCTTTTAAGAACTATAAACATTAAAATCTTATAATTAATTTAAGAAATGATTTATAATGCATGAAGGACTATTTTAATGTCTAGTGATGAATTTTGCAGGAACTTATTCGTCTATTTGTATCAGGAATAACTAAAAAAAATATTATACAGTAATTTAAAAAGGAATATATATATATTTAATCATTCATTTACTTTATATTAATAATAATGTATGCTATTACTTTAGTCTGTTATCTTCTCATCCTACATATATATTTATGTATGCAATTAGGAAAATGTAAGACTCAAGTTGAACTGAATGAAATCTGCCGTATTCACGAAAGTCTAAAAGTTAAATATACAACTACACTTTATGATTCAAGATGTATTGTTCTTGGAATAAACGATGGTCCTAACACCCCAACTTTTGTTCCTCCATCATTTTTTAAAAGTAGAGGCTTGTTTTATGCAACTGATGGAGAAGAAAGTGCTAATTTAGAAGAAACTATTTCAGAATTTCTCTCATCCATATTCTGGGTATTAGAATCAAAAAGGCATGAAAGAAGTCGTGAAAAGGTATGCTCCCAATTATACTATCATGTTACGGGACCAGAAGGCTATATGTACAAGTGATATTTTTTTCAAAGATAGAATTGTATGTTTGCTTGATATTTTAGGGCACATACAAGATTCATAATAAATGTAAACTTAGACCTTTCATATTTTATTTTAAATAATTTCACTTTAAAATACATTTTCAAAAAATTATTAAATTGTCACTTGTACCTCTTGGCTCCTCATCCCGTTATGGATAATATTCTGTTTAATGTATTATATTTTCTTTAAGGTTTCCTGTTTGTTAGTGAATATGATCATTTTATTTTATTTTTCTAGTTAAAATTCAAATTATGTTTATTTTGGTCTATAAAACTGAAATTTTTCTTTTAAAATTTGAAATTTACCTACTGTCAACAATAAATCGTTATTTTAAAAAAAGAAGGGTTGGACAAAATATAGAAATAAAACACATTTCTGGTCTGACAAATTAGAAAACAACCTTTTTCGATACTCGAAGGTGGAGCTAGGAGGCGTGGTGGGCGGAAGGGATTTCCCCCACCTGACTTTAGGTCATGAGTTAAGACCGGATTCCCGTGCTATTGCTTTCTCAGAATTCAATGAAAATTTGATTATGATCCGAATCAAGGAAAGGAGAATAAAATAATATAAGTTTTATATTGTACGAAATTGGACATTTTGGGGGTTACTGCGCAAATTTTCACATTTTAGGTTTAAGAAAGCGCACTTTTTGATATTTCATTAAAAATATTGAATTTTTTTAAAATTTATACCATAGAGAATAGTTGTGATTTATTTTGAAATCATCAACAATAATATTTACCTACTTAATTTTCCAAGAAAGAAAAAAAATGGCTCATGATTTCCAAATATTTCTTCGAACTCGTTAAGGAAATGGTGTAATGTTGAAACAACATTTCCTTTGTATTAATTTTCTTAGAAGTTCTAATTGGATTCGACACAACCTTCCAACCTACTCTTTTATTTTCATTTCATTCTAAAGTTGAGTTTAGTAAACAAGTTACCTGTACCATTACGACCCGTGAACGAGTCTTTGGGTTCAGTACATGGTTGAGACTATACTGTTTCATGGACAACGGTTCTGCAAGGAGGTGACTTGTCCTAGGTCACGCTCAACCGCCAGGTTTTTCCCCTTTATTTTGGGTACCCTATTTTTATAATATTTTATAGAGGCTGGGTGAGCCCAGGAGGGTCCTAGATCCCAAAGGATCCATCTCTAGCCGCAAAAAGACTAAATAAAAGTAACTGCCTGCAGCGGGATTTGAACCAGGATTTCCAGCATGGCAACTCAGTGCTCAACCACTGAGCCACTCCGCTCCCTTAAGTACAATAGTGAAAATGCCTAAAGTGGCAGCCAGCCAATCTTCAAAAATTAAAATTTGGATAAAACCATACCTAGAATTGAAATCAGATGGTAAAACAATTTTTTGTTCTTCTTGCAATAAATCAATTGGCTCCAATCGAATAATTCAAGTGGATGCTCATTGCAACTCAAGTGAATACATTTTATCTTTTCATAAGTAGCACACGATAGAATTTGACTATTCCCAGTATCTTTTTATTTTTATAGGTGGGCACACACAGTTAACTGCAGCACAAAAATCCAAACGAGCTCCAATTCAACAGTTACTCACACAAAGCTGCTCGTCATTAGACAACAAACAAACATTTTTTACCGATTTATGTTACGCCATGGTCGCTTCCAATATTCCATTCAGTAACTGCAGTCCAAGCCCTTTAAGTATTTTTTGCAAAAATACACAAAACAAAACATTCCTATGAAGGCACCCTAAGAAAAAATTATCTCAAAAACTGTTGTGAACATTCTCTTGAAGAAAGACGAAAACTAATTGAAAACAATTATATTTACATCATGGTAGATGAAACAACAGACCCACGGGGACTTTACATTTGCAGTTTAATTGTTGGGATCCTGCACCCGGAGATTAAACCCAAACCATACCTCATTTCATGCAAGCAGCTTCCAAAAACGAACTACGAGACTGTCTCTTGATTTGTGAACGACAGTTTAGCAAATTTTTTCTGCCAAACATCCTACCAAGATAAAATTCTTGTATTTGTTAGCGATGCTGCTTCGTACATGGTAAAAGCTGGTTTAAACCGCATAGCTGAAAAAGTGAGGGAAATTTTCCCAAATGTCAACAAACTTGTTAATTATGGGAAAAAAATATTTTTAAAACCTTTTTACCGCGTGACAGCTTATAAAAATAGTATGGACAGCCCCCTTCTCCCAGAACCTGTGATAACTAGATGGGGAACATAGATTGAAGCAGCCCTATTTTATTTGAAGATGACGCAGTATCTGTAAAAAAGTAAAAACAGTTTTAAATTAAACATCTGTTGCATCAGATCTATCATGTATAAGATCCCATTTATCAGTTCTACCTTTGCAAATAAAAAAGCTTGAAGAGCAAAACTTAACGTTGATTTCACAGATTAATTAATATTATAGAGAAAGTTGGAGATAAATTAGAAAAAATTGAAAACGAATAGGGAAAAACAATTTTTGATAAATTTAAATTAGCTATAGAAAAAAACGGGTTACAAAATTTTACAAATTTACAACAAAGCTCTCAACGGAGAAGACACAGATCTGGAGCTGGATCCATTAATATTGAATAACTACAAAAGATGTCCCATCACAAGTGTTAATGCGGAGCGCATGTTTTCACATTTGAAACACATATTAGATGACCGATGATATTTACGGAACATAGTCTGGAAATATACATGATTGTAAATTATAATAAAATTTTAGAAATTTCTATTTGATAAATTAATATAGTTAGTAGAAAATTACGAAAACTTATTTTTTACTATATATATATATATATATATATATATATATATATATATATATATATATATATATACTAATTTTGTTTAATTATCATACCTAGCAAACAAATTGTTTGTAGTTTATGTAAGCACATATGTATATTATTATAATTATATAAATATGTTAACTTAATATTTGATTTTTTAAATTACACATCAGCTCTTCACACAGTAGAAGGTTGAATTCCAGTTTGTCAGTGTATTTTATTTTTATTGCACGTTTTTGGACTTTTGGCTAATTTTTATTGCTCGTTTTTAAAATTTTTACTGCACAAAACCTTTAGTGATGAGGTTCATGATGTGGACCATATCTGTCAAATAATTTTTGGGATTTCTCATTGTTTTTCATAATAAAATTCCTTGAGGTTATTGTTTCATTTCCGCTTTTCTACTCTTTTCAAGTCCAAGAATTGCAAGGTAAAACGCAAAACAACAATAATATCTCTAAGGGAATACAAAGATATGACAGTAAGAGCAGACTAAGTCATGATGAGAACAAAGGGTGAGTGAAGTGTTCTAGGTAGTGGGGGAAAGGAGATGGTTTCCCCTCTCTGCGGTCGGCCACTTATATAAGGGCTGCTTTCTTAATTATCAGGCTATAGTCATTAAATTAGGAGGGACAGAAAAAACTAGTATTTATTTATCTTTAAACATTAAGTGATTTATGAAGATTACTATTTACAAGAATTATTGTATGCCTTGGGTTATCAATGCTACTGTTTAGTTTTTCATTTCATGACATAATTTTTTATGGAAAAACTTCATTTTCAGATTGAACGAGTTTCCTTGCTTTTGGCTCCTTTTGAAAAAAAAGATTTTATCGGTCTGGACATGGAATCAAGAAGCAATCGTAAAAGAAGTTTGGGCCGCATGACTAAACATTTAGGTGATCTATGCCTTCAAGCAGGTCTGCACTGTGATGCTATCAATCACTATCATTCAGCCGTGGAAATATTAAGGTCAATAAATGATTGGTTATGGCTTGGAAGTAAGTTAGCAATATTTATTGTTCCATTATTATTATTTTTACATTCTTAAGTGACTTTTATATTAAAATTATTTTCTTTATTTTCTTTGGACTTTTATTTATTATATATAGACATTTTATTTATGTAGAGAATCTCTGTGCTGTAAAAAATCAATTACTTTTTAATATTTTCAGGTGCATGTGAAGGATTAGGTGCTGCAACCATGTGCGTTCGTTATCCTAATGCTGGGAAATCATTGTCTGTTCAGAGAAATTCATCACTTCAAGAGGGTTCACAGATTAAAACCAGGTTATCACTGTAATTGTTATTTGTTCTTTATACATATTATGGAAATATGTTCAAAATATAGCATTAAATTTCGTTTTACAGAAATACTTCAACTAAGAACACGCTTGGAATGGAAATATTAGAACCTTCTTCATTACCAGTTCTTCCTCCACCGACCAATGTATTATCTAATGAAGAGATTTTGAAAGCTTATAAGGAATCGATTGTTCATTATAGTAAGGTGAGTTATCGTTAATTTATTTTTTTTATTTTCTAATATTTAACTTTATTTATTTTTAATTTTTTTTATAGTATCAGAATGCTGGTGTGATTGAAACGGAAGCAAGTTTTAAAGCAGCAAGGATAGCGGTAGAGTTAAACATGATATTACATGCTGCTAATTTTCTTCAAAAAATTGTTTTCATAAATCTGGTCATTCCAGAAGAACAGAAGGTATTGTGAAAGTTTTTTAAAGTAATAATCTTATTTTTATTAATCCAGTTCAAAACTTTGTGTTTTGAACTGAAATCGTCTAATTTTTTTAAATTTAAAATTGTCTAATTTTCCACTTTGATTAAGCTATATGTTGCTTGGCCAGCAGGCAGTTGGGAGAGTATTGCTAAGAAAGTCATGCTAATAAAGCCTTTTTTATGTTTATTTCATGGTTTTAATTAAAGCTTTAATGAAGTAATAGCATTAACAAATTAATATTAAAATTAACTTTGTCTGTTTTAAGTGAAGCCAACAGTTAAAAATTAGGATTGCTAATTAGTTGCTCATATTTATGTTATAGCCTAAACGAGTAATTCTATAATTGTTTTTATTTATTAGTAAAATATATTTCTTTAATTTATTTATAAAAGGTATTTCTTTTAGATTCAAAGATTGATGACTCTGTCAGATCTTTACACAAAAATGGGTTTTATGCGCAAAGCCTCATTTTACCAACGTTTAGCCGCATCTCGCTACGTATCAGCCAGAAATCCGCAGACTGACTGGGATCAATGCTATAGCCTTATGATTCAATCTCTTATAGGCCATCGCCTTACATTAGACCCTGCTGATTATCCCATTAGTATGTTATTATTATTATATTTTTATTAATAAATTTTCTAAAGAACTTTTTATAGGAGGATAAAATGAAAATATATATATTTAAATTGAAGGCTTTGGTTAACTAATACCTCCTTGATTATATCTTTATATATTTAATTCTACTGTACGTGTGTATGTAACTGAACTCCTCCTGAATGGCTGGACCGATTTGAATGAATTTTTTTTTATGCGTTTGGGTGACCCCCTGGATGGTTTAGATTCACAAATCAGACCGGCAGATGGCGCTGCAGTCGGTATCTAGGTTATTTATCTATACTGCAACTAAAAGGCTGGCTCGATTTGAATGAATTTTTGTGTATGCATTCATTTCATTCATTTTTTGTATGTATGCATTTAAATATTTTAATTAATTAATAAAATAAAAATAAATTATTAAGTTAATTAATTAATTTATGCATTTAATTTTTTTTAGTACGCTGTGTTTTGATATTATATGTATCGCATTTACGTAAATATTGAGCGTATTATATTTAGTTATAAGTTTTTTGTTTACTTTTTGACATTTTGATTTGAGTTTATTATATCAAGTGTGTGATGATTCCTTCAGACTCACCCATTCCATTCAGACGTCTGCAATTTCCAATTTCCTTGGCATTTGCCATGACTATCAATAAGTCACAAGGTCAAACAATGTCGATTTGTGGGTTGGATCTAGAAAATCCGGTCTTTTCACATTATATGTGGCGTGTTCTAGCGTTGGAAAATCGTCAAGTTTATTCATTTATACTCCTCAGGAATTGACTAAAAATATTGCTCATCAACTCACATTAAGATAAAATTAAACATACAGTATTGATTATAACAAATTGTTTTTAGAAAAATTGATGTTATTGCAAAATAAAGAATAATGAAATTATTGTATTATTTCTCTTTTATTTCATACTTTGTTTAATATCCTAATCGCTTGAAATATCATCCAGGACAACGTCTGTCGGGTCCGCTAGTATTTATATTTAAGTCATCACCTGTCCCATTAACATTTTTTTTTTCCATATTTAGAATGTAGAAGTTAAATAAATGCTCCTAATACATTTTTTTTAATTTATAGACGGGGAAAATGGATGGGGTAGGCTTCAAAAACAAGTCCTTCAAGATGTGGTAGTTGCTGCCAGGCGTGTCGGACACTCCTCACTAGCCACTCGGCATATGACACTCTTACTTCAAGTAATGTGGTCTGAGCTTACGCCTGCTGAACGGCACGAAGCAGCTCTTCAACTGAAGGGCATTGCGGCACAGTGCGAAGGTTCCCCAGTTCCTCTTGTGCTGGAGTCTGGTCTTGTTATCCCGCCAGCTAATCTCATTCACATTCCTACTGCTGAGTATGAAATAAAGTTTATGTTTGTTAAATTGTTGTTTCTAAGTGAAAGAATAACAATACACTGAAGACCACTTAAGATGTATTGTATCTGTTTTGTTATATACTTGTTAAATTGATTGTGATTCTTGAAAAATGCTATTTCTTTAATTAATGACTAATATTTTAAATTAAATTTTTATAGTAATTATATTTACAAAATCAATTGAAATAATGATAATTTTGAAGTTTTTCTATTAATTATCTGGTTAACCTGTGTTAAAGTAATTTTAACAGTAAAATAAAATTAAGTTTGAAAAAAATTGATTGAAAAAAAAAAGACTGGATATAACCAGTTGTAAATGAATTTATTATTTATATGTTCATGCAGGAGCTTTGTAGTTCATAAATTACGGCAGCATTTACAACCTATGAAAATGGAAAAAGTCAAAGAAGATTATGGCCCATTTTTATTTACACCGCTTAACTTTGGTTCAATGGAAAGAAAGTCAGGATCGACTAAAGATAGTAAACTAAGTAAGAAATTAATAAATACATTATTATTGGAAATTAATTAATATCAGGAAATAATTTTATCCATTTCCTAATTTAAATTCTGTTTGCAGGCTATCTTTGGGTCGCTGAGGAAGAGTGTGAAGTCAAAGTAGAATTAACTAATCCTTTGCCTTTTGAATTAGAAGTTTCTAACATGGTAAGGCATTTTTTATTATGGTGATGAGGTATATATTTCTTCTTTATTACTTTGTATTAAACCTAAGTATATTTTCTTTCAACATTTTTCAGGTAAATAATTAGTTTTAATTTAAAAAAATATAATAAATACTTTTGAAATTAAAATAGTACCCTCAACTGGATAGAATACAACAGTAAAAGTTTATCAAATGTTAAATCATAACTTTTTGAAGTTATGATACTATATTAAAGAAAAGAAAATTGTAAAATCATTCATTTTAATCACTTCAAATTGGCCTTTACCAACACCATACATACAATTTTTTATATATAAAACACCCAAAGGGTCCATAAATGAATTATTATATACATTAATGTAAATTATTATACAACAACATTTACCATGGCATCAAGCAGTATGGCCCTGTTGTTTGCAATATTTATTGTTTTTATATTTTAAGTTAAAATGTATGCTATACATTTAATTTATTTTAATGACAGAAATGTTAGTATATTAATTAATAAATCTTTTTAGAGGCTATTAACAAATGGTGTGGTATTCGAAACACTTCCTCTTACTGTTACTTTACCTCCGGATGCTGTGAGATATCCAGTAACTCTTGCTGGGACTCCAAAAGAAGTTGGTGAATTAGAAATTTCTGGTAAATATTATAATCATGCCTATAATCTATCTAAATAGTATTTTAATATCTCTAGTTATTTTTTAAAACAAACTAAAATTCTTTAAATATATATATTTTGAGAAGCGGGATTTGAACCAGGATTTCCGGCATGGCTACTCAGTGCTCTACCACTGAGCCACTCCGCTCCCTATTCTTCCCGTGTATACCTACATAGGATACAGGATCGATGAGGAGAATAGTTTTGTCTGGTGGTTAGAGCAATGTGCTAGAGGCGCAGGCTACCCGGGTTAGGATCTCGGCCAAAACAATTCTTTTCTCTTCAAAATAAAAATATTTAAAAATACTCACCATCAAAAGAACAATATAAAAAATAAATTAAAATTCTTTATGAGTTTTTATTTTTTTTTTCTTTACTGTTTGCAGCACTAACTCGGAGCCTTTCTTGGCTTCTTCAGCTCTTTTTCTGAATAATACCTTTTTTAGTATAAAGTAATAAAAAAGGTCTTGACTAATCATTCTTAAAGATACATTAGTGTTATATTTAGAATTGATGATGCATTTAGCTTAATATAAAATATCTCATCATTATTATGATTATAAATTATACAGTATATTGCAACAATATTGTGTTTATTTTATGTTTTTATTGTGCTACATTATGTGTTTATTTTAGCTATCTTAAAGATCCTGTAAAGTTGTTGTTTTTTTTTGTATTTATTTTGTTTAATTTCAATTATTAATAGAACATCAAATATTCCAATTATTGAAATTTGATCATGATCTTGGTAAAATTTTATTCCTCAATTATATGTTTTGTTTTATTTTTCTAGGCTATTCAACACATACTTTGGGAGTAAAGAGTAATTGTCGTCTAAAAAATTTACCTAAAATTCAGCAATCGCATTTTGTCATTGAAGTAGTTCCTGCCCTTCCTCTTCTTGAAGTAATTTTAATCATTTCTTTTAATTATGAATTCATGTTTTTTATTATTGAATTAATTTGATTACAATTACTTTTTAGGCTAAAATTGTCATGGGACCTGAAAATGAACAGACTTCTTCAGTTATTTCTCTCTATGCTGGAGAAAGGTGATTTAGTCATTTTATTCTAGAAATTTTTTTTTTATAAATCATGTACAATTTTGAGCTATTTATTAAAATTTACACTTTAATTACTCGAAAAACGTAAGATTCCATGTTACATTGATAAACAAAAAAATTGCTAATCGAAATATACTACTAATATTAACAACCAAATAAGTTAATAAAGTTATTATTTAATAAGACATTTACAATATTTTGAGAAAGTTGTAGAATCTTCTTTAAATTATATGCATAGATGCCTATCTATTGCTGCTTTAAGATAACTTATATACCTGAGTGACCTACAGAGAATTTTAGCCATCAAGTTATTTCATAGCAGCTGTAAAAACCGTTAGCCAGTATTCGAGATACAGAGCAGTGAACATCGTTCATAACAATACAATGGGGATAGAAGCATCATAAATGTGGCATTATGCCCAAATTTACAGAAAAGGAATTAATTCGGGAAATATAGCTCAAAACTATTTTTTTTTTGGTAAAAGATACAAATAAAAAAACAAAAACTTGGTTATTTGAACTTTTCACATAAATTTTGAGGTTATTTGAAAAACGTGTAAATACAAAAGTTGTAGATCTTTTTATTACCTACAACTTTGCAATTTTACTACTTTTTTCCTTATTACTTGTAGTTTTGCCGGAAATCGAGATAAACCGTTTTTTTTTTTACCCTTAAAACCCCCCCTTCCACTTCCCGAGCTTAGATCACCCGTAAATTATTTTTCCTTTCATTTTAGTTATATTATGTTCCTTTTCCAATGGGTTTCATCCTACTATAATTTTTTTTGGTTTCAAAAATTATCGACCCTGGTCTATCTATTCTTTTTAATTTATTACAACAAAATACTTACTCAATTTTTATTTGCTTCAATTCTCAGGACAGTTTATGACTTAGTTCTTAAAAATATTGGAAGAGGCCCTGTTGAGGTTGTCGAAATCATTGTCGATTCCGGATTGGATTCCAATATGATTGTTTGCGACACTACACCGCTCAAAGACCACTTACCATTAGGAGAAGATGAACAAGTTCGAATACCGGTTACTTTCTTTGCTGTTGCTAATTTTGTCAGTAGTTTTCCTCCAGGTTTGTTAAATTCAACAATTAATTATATCAATTAACTATTTAAGTAAATTAATTATATCTTAAAAGTAAATAGAATAACAGGTGTTAACGTGTGTAATAGATGCTGGCAGCATGAGAAGTAGTTTATTCTCTGGGACCAATTCATTCCCATCGTTGTCATCAAGTTTCAGGCCTGGAATGTACGACCATTTAACAACTCCAACTCCTTCCTTTAGGTAACATTTATTTATTAATATGCTTTATAATCGGATCAGGAATAAAAAAGCAACAAAAAACATACTTAAATAATTTGTATTAGTATAAAGTAATAAAAATGCCTTGATTAATCATTCTTAAAGGTATGTTAATGTTATATTAAGAATTGACGATGCATTCAACCGAAAAAATATATCTCATCATGGAACAATGTTTTATTTTTATGATGTTATGTGACTTTATTTTTAATAATATTGTTTCTTTTCAGATCAGGACCAAGCAGTCTTAATTCACTTAGTTCTCAATTCAATAAACTGAATATTGACAATTCAACAAAGGTAATTTTTAAATTATTACTTCATTCATTTCAGTTCTTGGAACATGCTTTCACTGAAATCAACCTCAAGTTATTAATGTCTTTAAATAAATTGGCTATTCAAAAAGGCTAAGTTGCCATTCAAATATTAATAAAATATAATTACATGTATGAATGGCTGAAAGGCATTATATTTGTATCATTTAATAGAATAAGTTTGTTGATACTGTTAAAAGAATATCTATAGGTTGAATAAAATAACCCCAAATTTGTTTTTCTTGAAATGCATTACTATTTATTCTCCTCCATTCATCTAGGAACTCTCCATATTTAAAGTTTCCTTTTGTATTGGTATAATTATTTTAGTTACTGAAATCTGTGCATTAAGTTTATTTTTATAATTTTTCTTGTAGATTTTGTTTGTGCTTTTTTCAAAAATATGTTTTTTCAACAGGGGATTGAATGTAGAATCAAAGTACGTTATTCTGCGAAACCTGGTTTAGACGCAGGTTATTGTCGAGTGGCTACTGTTCTCCTGCATATAGACATTACCAACTCTATATTAATATCCAATTGGGACGTATTGCCTGCGGAAACGTAAGGAATCAGTTTATAATATTCCATTATGCTTCCTTTTTATGCTTGACTATAATAACAACTTGACAATTTTTCAGGAGTTCACAATTTTATATGGTTTTGGATGTTGTTAACATGACAAACCAAGAGGTAGAGGTGAAGTATACAGCTAATAAATGTATTCTTATTGAAGAAGGAGAATCTTGTAGGGTTCCCATTCCGGTCGATAGGTGCCCTCTCTCTAAAGTTGGTAAAGTAAGTATAGTAACTTCTTTCACACGTTTTTCAATTTATGGTAAATAGTTTAATATATTTCACTTTAAAAGAATTTAAGAATTTTTCCTAATGTGTTGGTGAAGATGCTATCATGCCATCGATATTAATAAATTGATTAAAAAAATCTGTAAATTTGATCATTTTTAAATTGGGGCTTGTTATAGGCAAAAGATCTCTCCAATATAAATTTTTCTTCTAATTACTCTAAAGGTTCTCTTCAGCTTATAGAATCTCAAAGTTTGAAAAAAAAGTCAGGAGGTCCTGTCTCTTCAAGAATTATACTGCCGCAGAAGGAAGAATAATTTGAAAAAAAGTAGTGACTAAAATAAAAATTATAGATCGTGATAGTACCTGAGGGATGAATCTCTTAGCATAACTATATGATTAATTTAATATAATGTAAATTAATTTGGTTCGCGTTTTGGTTTTTAAACATTGAATATCCGTTTTGTAGCCGAACCAATTCTCATCCCAGGGTTGAATATTTTGATCACAGATTATGTAACGTTATTTACTTTTATTGTCATATTCATGATGTGGTCATTTGTTCGGAAGTGTAAGTCTGGTATAAATGATTATTCTTATTTTTTATTTTGAAGAGATAAGCTTTGTCCTGGCCGGGATTCGAACCCAAGAACAAATCTTTTCTCTTCAAAATAAAAAATATTTAAATAATCACAATAAAATAAAAATAAAAGATTATTCTTATTATGTATCATACTTTAAAATAAATATTTTTGTAAAATAATTGATTTTTAAATATAACATGTGTTACAGTATTTCCAAGGAGAGGATTCTATAAAGGATATTGTCGATCTAAATGTTGCCTGCAGTGATCATATAGCATCACTCGTAGAAGTGGACTGGGAGCTTGGTGGTCGAAAAGGAAAAGCTTCTTTGAAGGGCATCACATTATCCACTCACATGTTGGATATTGTGAGAATGTCTCCGATCAGCTGGGGTGAGCTATATATTTTAATAATTAAACTAAATTAGATGCTTGTATTAGATTAGAAGTTTAACCATTTAAAGATACATTGAATGATGTCAAAATAGTGATTGATAAACTATCCTAAATGCAGAATCCTCAATTTTCCTTGGAATTAGGGAAAAAATAGATTTCTAAACTTATAATTTCTATACATTCATATAAGAAGTTATTACGTTTGTATAGTATTTTTGTGTTTAGAAATTGGCTAGGCAGTTTCTTTCTAAGCATAAAATGATTAGAACGTCTACCAAAACAGAGTTACATAAAGTTCTATTCGATTACTGCTCAATTAATGTAATTAATGGCCAAAATTTCTTTATATTTAAGTGTGCATATATTTATACCATCAATCACATTCATGTACAACCAAAATGTTACTAATAGGTTACTCATCTCTTTCAGATGTTCATATAAATGGAGAAGAAGCTAGTGGGGCACCTATGTTGGTTGGAATTGGTGAATGCATCCAGATACAAATAGTGGCTCGGAATTCTCTTCCATGGCCTCTAAAAGACATATCCCTATCTGTCCAGTTCTTCCAAGATTATCAAAATAATACTTATAATTTCAATTTGGAGACGCGTCTTGCTGTGGCAGGCCCTTCTCATTTGTACTTGCCTTTAGTGAGTGGGTTATTTCCATTTTGTTAAGTTTATTCATGTAGATGTTAATTTTTAATAAAATCTAGAATTAGAGGTGGAATAAGAAATAATAGACTATCAAAAATTGTTTACTGTCTATTGTGCATATTGTATACCTTCTTAAAGGCCAAAAACAAATGAAGAGATAAGATAGGTAGAAGGAATTTTAAATTGTGAGAATACCTAAGGCACCTCAGAAGTAATGCCCTATGCACAAAAATAAGAGTATATAAAACCACGATAAGGCTCATTCTAACATATGGTTCAAAATGCTTGACTCTCACAAAAGCATAAGAGGTTTGAGGAAAAAATGATGATGACTCGTGGAGGCAACAGTCGAACACAGAAATCATGAGCCTATGTCTACAGCCCCGGTTAATAAGTGGTTAAGTCGGTTCTTGTCTAGAGAGAGTTAACTGCTTTCAGATAACTGGAATCGTATCATTCTTGTAGTTTTTGGCTTAAACAATAACTCATTTTCAAGCCAATGTCCTACTTAGCCCCTTATTCACTATGAAAATAACTCGATTCTCCTAACTAGTACATGAAACATATTTTAGAGAAAATTAGACTTAACCACTTATTCACCGGGGCTGCAGATATAAAGATGCCAACATTATTAGGGTTATAAAAGTAAACAGGCTACGATGGGCAGGAGACATTGCACGTGTGGGAACGAATGAAGTCCCTTAAAAACTCCTAGAAGAAAAACTGCATGGAGCCAGAAAAATTGGAAGACTGGGGCTCCAATGGGCACGGCTGCGGATGCTCGGACCATCATACACATCCACAACTGGAGAGCAGCAGCAATGTTGTGAGAGGCCTTGTCCCCATGTGAGATACAGAGGCATGTATGTATGTATGTATAGGGTGAATATGGCATGCATGCATAAAATCCATATTATGTGTCATAAACTTTCTAAATGTTTAATCTGACTAAATATGGTCATAAATTGCAACAATGATAAGAATCCTAGGTTATGATAGTAATTTAAATATCTATTTCCTTATTTTATTTGTTTTATCTCGTTCATAATATACTAGATAAACAACTTTCCATTAAGTATTGTATTTTTTCTTTTATTATTAATAAAATTCCTACATCTTAACTATATCCATCTGATCTAATTTCATTTTTATATTAATTGGAATTCATTCTTTTCTAGGTATTAGAACATGGAAGTGCTGATTACTGCTTCAATGTGGTGTTTTTTATCCCTGGACAATATAAAATGAATGTGCAATGTGTTTCTCAAGGGAAAAACACTTGGAAACTTGTACCACCAGTTGAATTTGATGTTCATGATGCCTAGGGTTGCTTGTATGGTATCGTGATATTTGATTAAATTTTTCCTCTTTTTAATAATTTCACTCATAGGAACAATAATTAAATTCACTCTGATTTACAGTGGTTAAAAATATTTTGTTTATACAAACATGCAATTTAACAATTTTTTCTATCTGGCCTACAAGTGAGATATGCAAAACTATATAGATAAATTATCCTTCATGGTTTTCTGAATTTGCTTTTTTATAAAGGAACTTTTTATTAGTATGGTTTCCAACACAGATATTGCCTAATTTATTGTTATCCTGAAATATATCATTATATTGTTGATCATCGTGTGCCTCTGTCTGTATATTATATCGATGCCTTAGTTCACAAATGTGTTAAGTGCAAATTTTTTGAAAATGTTTTTTTTTTATATAAATAATATTGTAAAGTTGTCGTCCCTACCATTTCCCACTATCGAATGTGAAAATCGTTACTTTTGAGGAGAATTAAAAAAAAGCAGTTTCAAGGTTCAATAAAAATTAGTGCCTATAGTCAAACCATTCGTTTTACATTGTTTTTGTGACTGATAGATGGTGAACAAAGGCATCGATATATGAACTTGTAAACACAGACACACGTAAAATTTATTTAATGTGTTAAAGAAGTATATTATTTGTTTTTTTATGAAATATATTTTTTGTAATTAATTTTGGTTGTAACTTTGTTCCCTTTTGGCTTGAATTAGATAAAAAAGTTAAAATTATTTAAGAATACAATTTTTACTTAAAGTGGGACAGGATGAATAAAAGTGTGAATAAAGTGCCACATAATATAAAACTATAAAGGAGTATTACTTTGTAAATATTTCATTATCAAATCTAATCTAACTTTTCACCAAATTACAACTTTATATTTCTGAATGTTTCTATAATAGGCACTAATGATCCACTTTCGGGTAAATGTAAATTAGTATAAAATAACAAAAAACAAAAATAATTGATACATATATAAATTATGCCAGAAATGACAATAATTCATAGCAAACGTGATGTAAAGAATAAAGAAGCACAGTGCCTTCCATCAGTACGGAAGGGTAAGCAGTCTGAGATCGGTGATCAGACTAGTCTGCAGTTTCCTATGGCCTCATATTCACAACTACAAAATTCACAGATAGAGCTATGAATTGCTTATTGATATACAAAGATTATTGTACCTCTTATAAATTACAGAGTAGCTTAGGTATTATATATTGTTCTGAGACTTTGCAAAAGAAGAATGAAAAAAGCTGTTGTACCAAAGTTCTGTTAAGCAAACTGTTGTTACTTAGTTAGTTATGTTACTTCCCCAAATGATATCATAATTAAATGCTTATATTTGAGACTAACTTGAACTAATGGCCTTAAAATATCTAACTGATAAATTAAATTTATATTGAGTTTTGGTTTGATAAAAAAAATAATATTTTTTTAAACTTTGTAGTTTTTTACATAATGCTGTGTAAAAATATAAAATTAAAAAAGAAATCAGTACATAGTCAGTCTCTTAAGGTGTGACTGGTCTGTTGACCTCAGTCTGTTCTCTGTGCTCTATGGCGACATCCTTAAAGAAGATGTTAGGAACATGTAAGTGATCATGAGCTATTGGCCTATCGAAGGGGAATCCCATTGGGCGGCCATCATAGAGCGCTGCACCACCACAAGCGATGTCAAACTTGTTGTTGCCGGGTTGTGCAGTGCTGCGGTCGTACTTGTTCACCAACACTACAAACTGTACGTGCCTTCCACCTCTCCATCCCATCGGCAGCTGCAGTCTTTCTGGCAGTCCGCAGTGTCCATACTGCCAAAAATATTGAATTAAGTATGGTTTAATTTTTTGGCATAATAAAAATAAATAAATAAAAACTTCTAAATATACCTCTGAAATGTAAAATGGAGTGTTATTGATTATGGAGTTGTTGATGTTATTGTAGAGAGCCCTGAAGCCATCTTTTTCACTTGCGAAGATTGGAGATTCCTTAGAGCTCCTTTCAATCAAATTCGATCCAGCACTCACTGTAATAAAATGTTGTTTATGATTTACAAAATTAGTTTATTGGTACGGGCAAAGTAATTTTAGTGGAAATATGTAGTATGCTTATTGCGGAAATATTTAAAATTAACCTAACTCTGCATTTCATGATTTGCAATCATCGGAGATAAACTTTAGTTAAATATTTATATAAAGTAATGAGAAAATTGTATGAAAAGAACACTGACATTTTACGATGAACCTGTCTATCTCGAAGAAGCTCAACCTAGCTTGGTCCGTTGTGAGCAGACGACCTTCAGCATCGTACTTATGGCCTATAAACACCCTCACAATTCCTTCAACAGCCTGTTCACTGTTGACAGTCACTTTGTAATTGTATGGCTTGTGGTTGAGGCGGTACTGCCTAGCATAATACCTGTGGTCAATAAAGTCCGTGGGCTTCTGCATTGTCACGCCGTTGGTTATTTCATAGTCAAACATATCAAAGTAAGTCATGAGTTTGTCAACTTCTACATTCTGGACTGACACGCCTTTGAAACCAACCTAAATAAAGCAAAAGCATTACTTTACTAAATAAACACTGAATATTAATAAATAGTATTTCAATGGTAGGCTTATATGTGTCAAAGATTATTAGTTTTTATTATGCAAATCTGATTACTTACTTGGTCGTGGGAATAAGGATGCTGTTGTCTTTTATAGTGCTGGAAGAACATGTTGATCATCCTTCCCAGGTAGTTGAAGAATGCAGGATCTCTGGAAGCTGTGATGGGTGAGGATAGAGCATTGCCAACGTACTAAAATATTCAGATGTAAGTGTAACATCAGAGAAATAATTAAAATGATATGAATGAGGAAGCGCTGGATGATATATATCATGAGCAATGTTGAAAATGGTCTGAGAGTGAGGTGAATAAATTTCGCACAAATGAGTAAAAGATTTTCATGTTTTACCAACATTACGGCCTAATTTTTAGGCTATCACCGGGATTGAGATAAAAACCCAGACAGAATAACGATATCAACAGTGCAGTACCAAATAAAATAAAATAATTTTATTGATAGAAATTTTAGGAATGAAATATGATGGGCAAAAGATTAAATCACAACATAATTAATCAGAAATTATAAAACAACAAAAGAGTGAAATGAAATCTATGACAACAATAAAATTACATTAGAAATAATTTGACAATATAATGTATGGCATGTTGCAGGTGAAAGTGCGAAGCTGTGAAATTCTTACTATTTTTCTTTCTGATTATATTTATCTATATAGGATATATTATGTGCTAATATTAACTAGCATTATGATTTTTTTTTCAATCAAACATATAATATTTAATTTCAAACTCTACTTGATAAATTCTTCCAATTTTTCTCTCTAACTATAGTTATCGTCTTCTATCATGTTAGCTTTGGCATATTATGTACTAATATATTAACCAGCTTAATAAAACTATAAATATATATTTTCATCTATTTTTTTTTGTATTATGTCTTTATAATATTTCATTTCAAACATTACTTGATAAATTTCTTCCAATATTTCTACCAAATTATAGTTGTCATCTTCTACCATGTTAGCTTTGGTTTATTATGTACTGATATATTAGCAAGCTGAATAATACTAAAGATTTATATTTATATCTGATATTTTTGGTGACAACCCCATACAATAGATAATTTTAAACATTGTTGATAAAAATAAAATTAAAATGGTAAAATATTATGTAATAAATTAGTAAGTAGCAACACTAAAAAAAGTTTTTTTAGCTCTTGTTTGTTATACTTGTTTAATTGCCCCTATATTCTAAAATCCTCAGATCTGTTATATCTTTTTTTAAATTTATTTTCCTCCTTCATTATCGGTTATTTTTTATTTTCTTATAAATTAATTTATAACCTAACCTTTTGTTCCTGGTATTTCAGTTGTTTCACTGTCAGTTGTTTTTTTTCTCAGCCCTGATGATGACCAAAAATGTTTGAAAATGTAGGCACAAAACAAATTATGTTTAAAATTATCTGACTGCACCCCCCCCCCTCTACCCTCTACCATTTTCAACATTAATTATAAAGATGTATCATGACTTACTGTACGGTCACTTGCTGTTGATGTGACGAAAGTAAGAGCTTCTAGAGCAGAATAATGAGGAGATTGGAAGAAGTTCTTGCTTGGCCTGTCAGCTGAACCAAAAACGAGCTTTCCTAGAATTTCCATTCCTTCCTCATTGTTCAATGGGATAAGAGTTTTGTTCCACTAAATAAAAAATATGTAAATTAAATACGATTTTTATATTATAAATTAATAAAGACATAACTATTTACAAAGTTGATATGGAAGGAGTTAAGAAAACCATGTTTAGTGCTAATTCTCATTATAATATAATATTAAATTGAACTTGAAGATTTATGAGAAATAAATTATTGTAACCACTGCTTTACCAGGGAAGGGTTTAAAATGGTAGTTTCTATGTTAAATAAGTACTGTACACACGGTTACCCAAAGAGAACCAGCATCGATGGTATCCAGGATTCTTCTTTCGAAGGTTTGTGTCCTCACGACTGCACGACGGTTGAAGTCCTTTGGAATTAAATTGTCCGGTCTGTTGTACATCGCCTGTCCATTGATGAAGGTAACGCGAGGATTGTAACCGACCTGTGAAAGCAAATAAATTCTTCTTAAGATGTCCATTTACTCAAACGAACAAGACACTAAATCAATTTTGCTAACCTTGATTGGCATATCCCATACTAAAGGTGCTACATTGGGCAGGCCGTGGGCAGCTCTCTCAAGGCTGTACCTGGCGAACAGTTGCTGCAGGATTTGATAGTAGTTCTCTCCCCTTCTCTTGAGCCAGGGAGTGTTGTACTTTTCGGCGGACATCCAATGGGGATTTCTGAATGTGACCTCAGAGAGGTAGTTGTTGAGGCCAACATCTTCCCTGAAGTAGGAGACCCTGAAGTCGCCATATCCTCTGTTCTCGTTGCTGAAGAAGCCGCCATACATAGCGGTGTGGAAAGTATACTCGTACCCACTGTTGTTGTATGTGTATCTTCCCTCGTTGACGCCTGTAGATACAATTTACAAAGTTCGTATGTAATTTATATCGTAAATCGACGAATAGAAACGATATATTTGTAAGAAGGAATACATTAAATACGTAGACACCAACTCTGACACCTGAACGTTACAATGGTTTAGTATAAGCAAATACCTTACTAAGTCTCTGTGTTTCAAATGTTAGTATTATTTAAGTTATGGGGACATTCATTACCTTCCATTTTGTCATCATAGACTTGGTGAAGAGTATCTGTCGGTACGAAAAAGTTGGGGAAGATCTCATACTGTGGTGGGATGATGAAGTCCTGTGTGTCTGCCCTGTGGGTAAGAGCCAACATGTAAGCATAAGAGAACATGCCAGGGTTGACATGGTACTTCGCCCACCAAGCCACCTGGAGGAAACAAAACCAACATCATAACTGTTCCAAATATATTACCAAGGGTTTCACCTTTAGAGTAAAATGTGAAAGACATACCTTGATAAAGGTGTCGAAATCCTTAGCAAAGAAGAACAGATCAAAAAGGCGAATCAAATCAGCTCTTGTGTGGTGGCAGAACATGCTGAAGACAGCGTTCTTCGGCATGAAACCTCTCTCGTATGCCTTGAGGAACTCTTTGGGATACTTCTCATCCTAAAAGTAATAATTATAGGGCTATATAACTAAATATTATTTTAAATTAAAACATTTCTAATTGTTCTATCTACTCAATGTGATGGTTTTGGGTCGTTTCATACGAAATGTCTGTTTTCATTATTTCTAAAATTCAAACTTATAGACTGTAATGAACTGTTATTAAACCTCTATTTTGTGATAATATTTACTATCATTAGAATTGAACGAACATTGTCTATCCCGTTAGTGTATGCCATCAAATATGACCATGGCAAACGTTTGTTTGTTGTTGCTTAGAGGCGTAAAACCCTAGGGTCATCAACGCCTTATGGAAAACGTGATTTTGGTGTATTTTTTTTTAAAGATTTTAAACTTGAACACTCGGCAGCCCAAGCTGCAACAAACATTACCACCGCGTTCGAGGATGGTTTTGTAACGAAAGGACCATTCATCGTTGGTTTCAGATATTTTCAGCTGGTGACACAGATTAATTTTTTCATTATGGTTTCGAACCAATGGTGATACCATCACATCCACATCGTACTTCAGAGATATTGGGATTCCAATAAAAGCCTATCAAAAAACAAATTCCATTGATTAATCGGAAGGGGCTTATAATATTACTAATGTTTCACGACATGCAGTGAAGAAACTAAACGAGCTGGTTTACGAAGTCCTCCCACACTCACCTTTTTCGCCAGACTTATCTCCAACAGTTATTTTGTATAAAAATGTTCTGATTTCATAAAGTTGTTTTACTAAATAACCTTTTATTTAAACGGATATTTCATATGAAACTACCAAATATATGGTCTAAACTTAAGAATTCTATAGCATTGCAATAATGGAAAAGCATTCGTCATCTCAATATGACTAACAATTTACGTCAAAACGTTAAATAAACCACTTTGGAAAAAAAAAAACTACTCCACGGTGCTCCGTATAGCTTCCTAAATGTTTATATACCATATATTATTAAACAAACTCAATTGTTAAACTAACTAATTAATTGTTTACCTCCAAATATTTCAGAAAAGTATAAGCAAAAAATAATTGCTCAAAATTTCCCGTTCAAATATTCGATTAAAATAAGATTTAGAACCTTCGATTCCCTAATAAGCGATCCCTCATTAGAGAACTAAATCTAAAATAAAGCAGAAAATACTAACACGCATTCACAATAGAAAACCCAATTTAAAATGGTTGATATCCCTCTCATGGGACGTCCCTTCCTGTTTTAAACAAAAGCAAAAGAATATTGTTTAATTTCCGCAAATTTGGACCAATTCGAACGAGCTTTTTTCGGATCATAGTTGCGTCGTACAAAATCCCGCTTCCCAAGATAAATAAATAAAAATAACTTTTCTTGACTATCATCCGACAATCACATTAATAAAAAAAGAAAGCGTGTAGGTATTTTGTTCCAAATATTTTTTAAAATTAAAAATTGAGTTTTTAAAGGACATTGTTTACGTACTGTGAAGGATCCCAAGTTGGCACTGATGTCAAATTCTGAGGCCTGTACTTTCAAATGTTCATTGTGACCAATTGCAATGAGCAGTTTTAAGACATCCCTCTGCTGTTTCAGGAAATTCGTATCAGCTAAAAATATAAAAGTTTATTAAAAGTATGCTTAATAATATATTATTTAGTAATAATACATGGTAGAGTATTGTTTAGATTATTTTATTTTTTTAAACATGATTTTCAAGGGTTTAGCTCTGGGCAATTAAGTGGGTAGATGAAGAGCTATATTTTATTATGTCGTTGTTTGTTGGTGTTTTACCAAGGGTTCGTAAAACCCTTAGGTCATCAACGCCAATGGTTCGCTTAGAAAATATTAGTAATGTGATCAGTAATACAGACACGCAAAGTCAATAACGAACACATTAAAATTGGGCGATGGAAAGAATTTAGGTACAATTGAGACATTAGGCGACGTGCTATCAACAACTGGAAGACCAAGATGGTAGATTCGATGTATTTTATAATTTTTATTTTTTATTAATTGTAATTATTTTTAAATATTTTTGTTTTAAAGAGAAAAGATTTGCCCTGGCTGGGATTTGAACCCGGGTCGTCTGCTTCTCCGCAGCAGTGCTCTAACCAACTGAGATACCAGGCGTCGTTTCCAACTCAGACAAAACCGTTCTCTTCACCGATCCTATATCCCCGAATTCTCGCATTTTTTTCGATGTAATTATCAGGGCAAATCTTTTCTCTTCAAAACATAAATATTTAAAAATAGTAACAATTAATAAAAAATAAAAATTATAAATAATATATTGACGTAAGTGAACATGGTCCTAATTAAAGTAATGTTCAATGAACATTCTTCCCTTTGTACACATCGCAAAAATTGCGAGAACTCGGGGATACAGGATTGGTGAAGAGAACGGATTTGTCTGACTTGGATACGACCCCTGGTAGCTCAGTTGGTTAGAGCACAGCTACGAAGAAGTAGATGACCCGGGTTCGAATTCCGGCCAGGGCAAATCTTTTCTCTTCAAAACAAAAATATTTGATTTATTGTTTTGTGCGTTAATAGACAGTATTTTTTTTTTTTTTGATGAAAATATTTTTAAATAATGATTTTATGTATATCTGTTTAATATTAATTTAATACTATCAAATCATATATCCGAAACATTCAATTATGTAATTCTCATTTATAACCCAGTAACTAAAAATTAGAAAAGTCGGAAATTATCAAATGTTTGTCTTAGCTTATACTACTATAAATGTTTAAATACTTTTATTTGAAAAGAAAAGATATGTCCAGGACCGGGACTCGAACCCGGGTCGTCCAGATACTATAAGTGTTATTAGATTTTTTTGTTTAGTTACCATTTATTTCGATATTTTAAAAGAAACATCAATTTTATTGAATTTAGTATTAATAATTATTTTTTAAATGTATTAACTCTTATTTTTTAACTGCAGTAAATTGTTTTTTTTTTATTTATTTATAACTCAATAATTAAAAATTAGATAAGTTTTTCCAAACTAATACATCTATTTCCAAGCGGATTAATTAATGATCCCAATTGAAATAGCACATACGACTCCGAAAGTCGGTGATTTTCAAATTATATCCGAACCGTTTTTTTCGTTTATCTTTTGTGTTGATACTATTTCAATTTCCCTGAAAACATATTTTTTTCCTTCCATTCTTCTAGGATTACCTTAAAATATTTAATTTCCCATAAATACAGACATTCACAAGATATACTGGACTTGTGGTCTAATGGTTCGCAGAACAAACTACTAAGCCCTATATCGCGGGTTCGTAGCTCGTGAATTTTTTAAAGGGAGTGAAAAATCCTTGCTTATGCCGTTTTTCGGAAGGGACGTTAAACGAGGGTACGATGCCAGGTACTGGTTAAAAATCCTTATCTTGATTAAACCTGGATAGGCAAAATTTAGGACTCCCACAGTAGCATCGTCCAGTTGGTCATAGCAGCATAAAGAGGCGTTAAATGAACAAAAAAAACAATGCAACATTTTAAAAAACTGCAATTTTTTAACCAAATATGTCTTAAACGAAAATTTCACTTCATTTAATAGGCTTATGCATTTTTACGAATTTCTCGATAGCGATCCACATTAGAGACAAAGTGGTATTTAATGTCAGCGTATTTATTACTAATTGAATCTTTATGACAGGACTTAATTGCTAATATAGCTTACTTGCTGAGATAAGCACAAGCTGCCTACTGCTTAGACTTACCTAACTTCTTCTCCGGTCTCTGCTGCACGACAGAGGCGGAGATGACAGTAGCTGTCACAAGAACTGTTAGCAAGGAGAACATCTTGCTCCTGAACGATCACCCGCCGGTCATCACTATATATAATACACTCTATCTCGTTTGACCTTTCCATCGACATCGATTTTTTTCTTACTAATTAATTGATATTGCTTATCTTTCAACTATCTCTTTGGAACTTTCCCAATAGAAGCAAATATCGTATTTGCTGTGCTTTCACAGTTACGCTTCCATTGGGTAAGTTTGTAGAACTTAATGAGGATTGACTGAAAGCATGAGAGTGTACAAAATTTTAATAGTAAATATATAATATGTTATATATTTATTATTTTTTTAAAGACGAGATCCATCCAATCCACTTGTGATTAACTAAGAACCTGTCATTGTTACAAGACAAAGGTAAGCATACAAAATCTATCATAAATAAAAATCAATATATCTTTTTACACTACTTTCATCAACCCATGTCTCTGATTAAGAAAAACTTTGGTAATTATTCTTTAGGTTGTCGCTTCGAGTTGAGTTACAAGTTTTAACTGTTAGTTCGTTTCATTTTTAATATTTTCCAGGAAAGATGGCCTTGTGACCTAAGTTGAACTTGCTATTTGAGTACTACTGGGTAGTTTCTGTACTTGTATTTATTCATGCCAACATTCACCATTTCTGCCATTTACTTGTTCTATTGTTATAATACATTTGTAAATTTCAATGAATAAATTATTTTTTTTTAAATTTTTCTCCAAAACTACAGGTTATCGTGAGTATTAAGTTTTAGTTGGGAAAAGATAATGTAATTATGGATAACATGTGGATTTCGGTAATCATTTCATCATGAAAAAAAGTTTCAACTAACATTTCGAGGTGTGGATAATATCTACAGCCCCGATGAATAAGTGGTTAAGTTTAACTTTCTCCAAAATGAGTTTCTTGTACTTAACTAAGCGGAAACGAGTTATTTTTGTAGTGTATTATGGGGCTAAGTAAGGCATTGGCTTGAAAAGGAGTTATTTCTTACATTGCAACTCTATTTCAAGCCAAAAACGACGAGAATGATACGATTCCGGTTATCTGAAAGCAGTTAACTCTCTTTGGGAAAAATCCGACTTAACCACTTACTTATTACCCGGGTTAAAGATATGTTTGCTGAAACTTTTATTTCTAAATGGAATGATAACCGAAGTATACGCATTTCCCGCAATCACATTCCATTTTCCATACTAAAGCTCACGATAACTTATTTTTGAAAAATATTAAAACTGAAATGGATAAACAGTTAAACCTTATTGTAACTCAACTCGAAGTGACTACCTGCGGAATAATTTCCAAAACTTTTTATTCTAAGAAAAAAATAATATCCATACCCTCTACAATTCGAAGATACTTCATGAGTTTAAAGGAGAAAAGTTTATATTTCTCATTTTTATTTTAGCTTTATACGTACTATGGTAAACGCTAATTTAAAAAATAGTTATAATATAGTAATAGTATATATTACTAAATTCAATCCCCGCCCGGTATGTTCAAGAACGAATTTTTAATTAACACTTATACTTGGAAAACTAAGTATTGAAATAATAGTAAAAATATTATTAATGAATTATAGATAAATAGCTAAAAAATAAATATATATAAAGAAATTTGGAATAATATTAATAATTTGCCGTGATAAGAGGCAATTATAATACTCGTATCTATTTTATAAACTTTCTCCCTATTTCTCTCTCTCTCTTTCTCTCTTCCTCACTCTCTCTCTTTCTCTCTCTCTCTCTAAATATACATATAGTTATATAGGGTAAGTCAGGGCAAGTGGACGCACTTAAAGTTTAATCCCCTCACAAATGGGTTACTTGATTCATAATTGACCAAAACCTAATATAAAATATTCTTCTGGTTACTGATAACCAAATTAAGTTTTATTTGCGTTATTACAAATGCCAACTCTTGCCCCGTCGGTGGGAAAAAAGTTCGCTTAACTTGGAACAATTGTAAGGAATACATACTTAACACGATTTTATAAGTACGATTACACATTCGATTAAATGTTAAAAAACACAAAACTTTAATTTAGTATTGCAAAAGCTAATATCAGTTGTTTTTAGAAATAATTAATTATTAAATTCACCCATCCTCGTAATTGGAACAAGCTATAATTGATTAACTCTACCTCAAGTGCAAAGTAAAAATTCCCGCCCTGTGTACTCTTACCCCGTGCGCACTTTTGTCCCGACCTACTGTATGTATATATATATATATATATATATATATATATATATATATATATATATATAATATAGTTCATCATCATTTACGTTGCCTGAGTGACAGTAACATTTTTTCTCTTTCATTACCTTACTGTAATTTTTTTTATTTCAATATTTAATTTAATAAAACTGACTACATAGAAAAAGTTTTAAAAATCGGAACCCTATTCGTCCTAAGGTACATAATGTACTTTCATATCTTCTGTGCGACCACGGTGTGAGGTTAGTGAAGTTGAATATTAATATTTCCACTTGGTTGGGATTTCCACTACATGCTACGCTAAGCACACCCAGTCTCGGGTTATTGTCAGAATACAGAAACCTCTTCGTACCTGTAATGTAAAGATACAGTAATATATTAAAATATATACGGATATAGTAATTTCATATATTGGGTAAAAATGAGTTTTGATTTAAATTGCACAAAGGAGGCACCCTAATATAAAATACAGTTTTAGTGTCAACAAACGTTAACTTCGCTACTAATCCACTAAAATACTTCCATATATAATAAAAGTTAAGTTTGTCTAATAATTGTTATATTTATATTAATATAAATGTTAGTTTTATAACATATATCTTGCCAATCAATTAGTTTCGCTATGTCAATGAAAGATTTCGTTTGTTATTCAAGCGATCATGAATATTTTTACGAAATTTGAAGGCCTCATTGGAGATAATAAGATTGAACTACAATGAAGTTGGTTGTTTTTTTTTATGTATTTCTTCACAAATTTCTTAGGTGCGTTTATCAGTTCAAGTTTGAATACATATTTTCTTGTTATTATTTTGCACGTTTTCTTTTTGTAAATAAAAAAAAAAAATATGTTAAATTGCAGAATTGAAAGTCAGTACAACATTATAAAAGGAAAAGTTTATTGTTGTATCTTTAATAACCCTTACTTTATAGCAAATAAAGTCATTAATATCGACCTCAATGTCCCATTTCTTGCTTATTTGGCCCGAACCCTTTATTAGTCCTTTCATGACAAACTTTATTCCTACTCAAACCCACTAGTTTCAAACCTAGCGACTTCTTTTAATCCCGATAATCCTCAGAGGCGTCTGAAAAGAAGATGGCCTCGTGACCTTCTAAATTTAATTTGTTATTTGAGTACTACCACTGGTTAGTTTCTCTACTTACCTTGATCCATACCATTATGTATCATACATAAAGCGACCATTTATTTTTTACCTCAAACCGGGACAAGTGTAAACCTTCCCGTTTTTATAAAACTCGAACGGGACTTCCGTACAGTATGGTCTATACTGTATGGGCCATGCCACATAATACTGCATACCCCACCTCTAATATTATAAATCTATTACATACGCCAGTGAGCAGTTTAACAATGAAAATAAATACAAATTTATAATTTGTTTATAATTAAAGTTGTTTGTTTTATGATAGACAACATTTTTTTTAGTTTTATTTATATTTTTCCGAGGAACAAATTTGCTTTAATAAAGATGCTGATGATTTTAAATAAGAATAAAATTCTTGGCACGTTATGTTTATATTGACCTTAGTTATCAACATCGTCTTCAGAACTGAAACCTGTAACTTATATATATAAGTTAAGGATCAGACTTGGGTATTGTTGGATCTTAATCCTACTTCAGCATGTAAACAATGCTACTATTTATACAAAATAGTTCAGTGGTATCTTCTGGTTTAGACCGTGTCGCTAACTTTTTCGCCAACGTTTCGCCACACATGCTGCTGACTTCTTCAGGGCAGAAAAGAGAATTAATCGCCGTCTTTTAGAGGTCGTGGAAACCTAAAAGAGTATTTAATGCTACTATTGTTATGAGGCTACTGCTTCAATAGAGTCGGTATATTTCCAGCAATCGTTGTGTTATTATCGAAATCCTTTCTTTTCTTATTTATAATTTTGTGTCAATTCAGTTAATATATATATAATAGATTTTAATAATTATTATAAAAATAATTATTTATTATTTATTATTATCAGCTAAAAAATTGAAGATAAAATATAACCCCAAAAATGAAGCATTTTGAATATAAATAGGGTGTGTTTTTCTTGAAATGAAGAAAAACTTTATTTTAAGTAAACAAAAATATTGAGGCACCTACCTTAGTCACTAATAATAATAGTACCTATAACTTAAGATACCTTTTTCATTGTTTTTTAAGAGGTATTATTTGACACATCAATGATCCACTTTTACGGTGTTTTGTGGTTTCAAGTACTCCAGAAACTATTTAAATACATCCCCAGCAATTTATATGCCTTTGTGCGTAATTACCTTTAGGATTGGTTGAGAGTAGATACCCTTATGGATTAGACCTTAGCGCGGTGCTATCGAAGTTATACTCACGACTAACAGCAAATGGATTCTGCAGGAATACTGGGTTTCGCAATTCCTAACAGTATATGGAGGCTTTTAGGCCAAACTTTATAACTATGTGAAGGATATTAACTGTTTCTATCCTAGCGGTGCCGTACTGAAGTCTACTGAGCATATCCTGTGAGAGGGGAAGTTGCACATTCTTTGAGGCAAATACAGCTAAATTGCTGAGAGGAACCGGATTTTGTGCACGAGTGGAAAACGGCTATGGGAATAGCTAATTTGGATCTCGGAAGAAGAGGCGTTCCTGGAAGACGAATGAGTGAATGAAGCGCCGCAGAAGAAACCTGAGAAAATGACCTGAAGTGAGAGGTCTAAAAGAAGATTATCTTTAACATCTACACATTCAGTGTTTCATTTTAATGTAGCCGAAACATGTACTGGTATAAGGCGAAGAAGAATATTTGAATAAATGAATGATTTGACCTTGTTTGGTTCAGAGTTGGAAGGACTGAGCTATTAGAAGAAAGGAAGCATACAATTATGGGATGTAGAATTAAGTTTTACCCAGGGCGCCATATAACATTGGGAATTTCTCCGAAATAATATCTAAACATGTATGTTCAAGAATATCTTAACCTTCTGGCCTTAGCTGCAAACTAATAAATCAAATTTGAAAACAGTTACGGTTTTGAAAAAACAACACATTTTGATTAAACTGTGTTAGTTTTTTATTAAATGCTGATGAAAACTTAAAATTAAAAGGAAATCAGTACATAGTCAGTCTCTTAAGATGTGGCTGGTCTGTTGACCTCAGTCTGTTCTCTGTGCTCGATGCTGACATCCTTAACGAAGATGTTAGGAACATGGAAGTCGTCATGAGCCATCGGTCTGTCGAAGGGAAATCCCATTGGGCGGCTATCATAGAACGCTGCACCACCACAAGCGATGTCGAACTTGTTGCCGGGTTGTGCTGTGCTGCGGTCGTACTTGTTCACCACTACTACAAACTGTACGTGCCTGCCACCTCTCCACCCCATCGGCAGCTGCAGTCTCTCTGGAAATCCGCAGTGTCCATACTGCCAAAAGTATTGAATTAAGTATGGTTTAATGTTTTGGCATAATAAAAAAAAAATAATAATAACAACTTCTAGATCTACCTCTGAAATGTAAAATGGAGTGTTCTTGCTGATGGCGTTGTTGATGTTATTGTACAGAGTCCTGAAGCCGTCTTTGTCACTTATGAAGATTGGAGATTCCTTAGAGCTCCTTTCAATCAAGTTCGATCCAGCACTCACTGTAATAAAATGTTTATGATTTACAAGATTGGTCTATTGGTACGCGCAAGTATGTAGTATTCTAATTACGGAAATATTTAAAGTGATATTAACTCCCCAATGTGCAATCATCGAAGGTAAACTTTAGTTAAATATTTTTCTACAGTAATGAGAAAATTGTATGAAAGGAACACTTACATTTTACGATGAACCTGTCAATCTCGAAGAAGCTTAACCTGGCTTGGTTGATTGTGATCAGACGACCTTCAGCATCGTACTTGTGCCCAATGAACACCCTCACAATTCCGTCGACTGCGTGTTCGCTGTTGACAGTCACATTGTAATGGTAAGGCTTGTGGTTGAGACGGTACTGCCTAGCTTGGTACCTATGGTGAATGTAGTCCGCGGGCTTCTGCATTCCCAAGCCGTTGGTTATTTCATAGTCGAACATATCGAAGTAGGTCATCAATTTGTCAACTTCCACGTTCTGAATTGACACACCATCGAAACTAACCTAAAGAAAGCATTAGTATTACTTCATTAAATAAACATAGAATAATAACGAATAGTAATTCAAGGCTTATAACTGACAAAGGTAAACTGATTACTTACTTGGTCATGGGTATAATGAGGCTGTAGTCTTTTATAGTGCTGGAAGAACATGTTGATGACCCTTGCTAGGTAGTTGAAGTATACTGGATCTCTGGCTGCTGTTATAGATGTGGATAGGGCGTTTCCAACATACTAAAATATTAAAAATAAATGTATTAATAAATAAATGTAAGTATAATATCGGTAAAATAATTAAAAATGCATAGCTGTAACGACTTACTGTACGGTCGCTAGCAGTAGATGTGACGAAGGCAAGAGCTTCCAGAGCAGAGAAGAAAGGAGATTGGTAGAAGTTCTTGCTAGGCCTGTCAATAGAACCGAAGACGAGTTTTCCCAGAAGTTCCATTCCTTCTTCATTGTTCAATGAGATGAGAGTCTTGTTCGACTATTTAAAAAGTATTTTTAACAATGTTTGTAGTATAAATTAATATAGATATAGCTAGATCATAATTATCTATATCTACACATCTATACATATTGCTAAAATAATATTTAGCGCTAATGCCCATTGTTTGTTTACTCATTAAAATATTAGTTTTAAAAAAAAATTAGGATAACCAGGTTAATTTTATAATATGTAGTGTACTTACTGTTTCCCAAATAGAACCAGCATCAATAACATCCAAGATTCTTCTTTCGAAGGTCTTTGTCCTCATGACTGCAGGACGGTTGAATTCCTCTGGAATTAGTTTGTCTGGCCTGTTGTACATCGGCTGTCCATTCGCGAAGCTAACGCGAGGATTGTAACCAACCTGTGAAAGCAAATAAAATCTTCGTAAGATGTCCATTAACTCAAAAGAACAAGACACTAAACCGAAAATTAAAAAAATAAAATTGCCTACCGTGATTGACATATCCCAGACTAGAGGTGCAACATTGGGCAGGCCGTGGGCAGCTCTCTCCTGGCTGTACCTGGCGAACAGTTGCTGTTGCATTTGATAGTAGTTCTCTCCCCTTCTCTTGAGCCAGGGAGAGTTATATTTTTCGGGGGACATCCATTGGGGGTTCCTGAAGGAGATTTCAGTGACGTAGTTGTTGAGACCGACATCTTCCCTGAAGTAGGAAACCCTGAAGTCACCATATCCTCTGTTCTCGTTGCTGAAGAAGCCTCCGTACATTCCGGTGTGGAAAGTATACTCGTATCCAGTGTTGTTGTATGTGTATTTTCCCTCTTTGAAGCCTGTAGATAAAATTTACAAAGTTAGTGTGTAATGTAATTTATTTTGTTTTTCATATGGAACGATATATTTGTAAGAAGGAATGCATAAAATACGCAGACACCAACTCTGATATCTGAACGTTAAAATGGTTTTGTCTATGCGAATACCCTACTAAGTCAAATATTAGTATTATTTAAGGTTATGGTGACATTACCTTCCATTTTGGCATCATAGACTTGGTGAAGAGTATCAGTCGGTACGAAAAAGTTGGGGAACACTTCATATAGCGGTGGAATGACGAAGTCCTGTGTGTCTGCCCTGTGGGTTAGGGCCATTATGTAAGCGTAAGAGAAGAGGCCAGAATTTATGTGGTACTTCGCCCAGCTAGCAACCTGAAGGAAAAAAAACAATCTTATTACTGTTCCGAATCGATTACCTAGGAACTCACCTTAAGAGTAAAGTGTCAAAGACATACCTTGATGAAGGTGTCGAAATCCTTAGCAAAGAAGAATAGATCAAAAATGCGAATAAAATCAGCTCTTGTGTGGTGGCAGAACATGCTGAAGACAGCGTTCTTCGGCATGAAACCTTTCTCGTATGCCTTGAGGAACTCTTTGGGATACTTCTCATCCTAAAATTAATAATTATATGAAACTAAATATTATTTTAAATTAAAATATTTCTGATTGTTCTATCTAATCCATGTGATGGTTTTGGGTCGTTTCATACGAATTGTCTGTTTTCATTATTTATAAAATTCAAAATGGACTTTTTTTGTTTACTACATATATAAGTTTATAGACTGTAATGAACTGTTATTAAACATTTGTTTTGTGATAATATTTACTATCATTAGAATTGAACGAACATTGTCTATTTTGTATGCCATCAAATATGACCATGGAATGGATAAGAATAAGATTTTTCTAGGATCGTGTTAATAATCTATACATATAAAATGATTTGTCCTCAATGACTGAGGGATCAACGCACAGCCTAAACCGCTAATCGTAGAGACCTGAAACTTGGAGGGTGTGTTCTTTGTATGACGTAGCCATCCAATAAGAAAGGTTTCGCTGAACAAAACAAATCAAGTAACATAGTTTACAGGAGTATATTGCAGTAGGTAAGTAGGACCGCTAAAACTAAAAACACATCGATAAATTAACTAAATATGTACATTATTCTAATCCTTTCAGTTTTAATTTCTCGCTGCTGCCTTACGACAAGTGAAACCGTTATACTAAGTAATCCTTTTCAATAAATTCAACAACATTACATACTAATCCTTTACTGAGACGAACATCAGTAAACCTCTGTCCGTCCTGTTTATACTCTCTTAAATTGGTTTGAAGAAAATTCCAAAGGGCGTCGAAGAATACTCCACTTTCTAATTGAAAGTAGTTGACGGAATATGAAAAAAGTTATATAGACACTCCAAAAATCTACTCATTTTTTTCAATTGTATTGTATCAAATATCTGGGATGGTTAGTTAGTATTCATGTCAAATTTTACTCATGATAAAGCTTTTATTAGTTTTTCTATTTCAAAATATTAGTGAAAGATGAGAGACCATGAAATTCTGAAGAAAATATGTAGTGATTTTGTGCAAAATATTTTTAGAAATTGAGTTTTCATGATTGTGTACTTACCGTGAAGGATCCAAAGTTGGCTTTGATATCGAAATCTGGGACCTCTTCTTTCCAATGGTCATTGTGGCCAATTCCAACGAACATATCTAAGACTTGCTTCTGCTGTTTTAGGAAATTCGCATCAGCTAAAAATAGAAAAAGTTTATGAATAATATATTTAACAGGTGGAGCATTCTTCAGATTCCTGAGGAATGTTAATATTTTCGAATAAAATTCGTCAAGGATATAGCTATGGGCAATTAATTAAGCGAATAGATGAAAAGTGGTATTTTATTTTGCTCTATATGGTAATGGACGCTATTTTGTATTTATTTTTTTTTGGTTGATTTAACTAGAAAATCTTTTTTGGGAAACTAATTTTATTTAGTACTAATTTATTTATTTTTTCGAATGTATCCAGGTCACGCCACACAGTCGAATATTTCAGTCAGAAAAGTCAGACAGTTTTCGCTTTTTGTCTAAGCTGATAGTACTATAAATGTTTTTGGATTTTAAAAAAAAATTGTTTACGAGATAGTTTATAAGTAACAATTTTATTCAATTTGGTATTAATTCTTATTTTTAAAATTTATTGACTTATTTTTTAACTGTACCAAACTACATTAAATTTTTAAATGGACACTGGAGTTTCCGAATGACTAAGTGATTTTCAAATTACATCCGAGTCTTTTTTTCAAATTTTGTGTTAATGCTTTTTCAATTATCCTGAAAACATATTTTATTTTCTTCCACTTTCGAAGGTATATGATTTAATAAGAAAATATTTTAAATAAATTGAAATATTATTTTTATTTAATTTATAATTTTTTGAATGCTCAAGATTTTGCCAAACGCCCGATTTTGTAATCTACATTTATAATCCAGTATCTAAAAATCAGAAAAATCTAAAATTTTCTACTTATATCCTAGCCGATAATACTTACAAGAGTACAAATCTACAGACTCGATGAATAAGTGATTGAGTCGAATTTTGTACGAAATGAGTTCTTGTACTTAGGGAAGCCCTGTGCGAAATCGTGTTATTTTTGCTGTGGATAAGGGGCTGATTTAGGTATTGGCTTGAAAAGGAGTTATTGGTTATTTTACAACTCCATTTCAAGCCAAAAACTTCGAGAATAACACGATTCCGCTTTCAATTAACTTACAATTAACTCTCTATCTCTGGACTAAATTCGACTTATCCACTTAGGGGCTGTAGAAACAATTATTGAATTCTGAATAATTGAATCGACTTGAAACGACACTTACGATTCTGACAAACTATATGATCTTAAAATTATACCCTAATAATTATTTGTTATCGTTATATTCTTTTTATTTAATATTTTGCATTAATACTATTAATTGTTAATAAATATAATTTAATGAATCCATATTTTCCTTGTATGTTAAACATATTTTATTCCCTATAATCACAGAAATTGTCAAAACCCGTAGGCCTGTTTTAATTGATAAAAATTTAATGTATCATAAAAATTATGAAGTAATTTATTTGGCAAAAATATTTTAAATGTAAATTTCACGTTCCGGTATTTGTACTATTTTCTCGAAAAAAAACTCTACACACAATAAAGTGCTATTTAATGTCAGCTTATTTAATACTAATTTATGAAACATGACTTTATTGTTAATGTAGCTTATTGCTGAGATCAGCACAAGCTAAGCTACTGCATAGACTTACCTATCTTCCTCTCCGGTCTCTGCTGCACGACAGAGGCGGAGATGACAGTAGCTGTCACAAGAACTGTTAGCAATGAGAACATTTTGCTCCTGGACGATCACCCGCAGGTCGCCACTATATATACACTCTATCTCGTTTGACCTTTTCATCAACATCGATTGATTTTATTTTTTCTTTAATTGATATAGTCTATCTTCCAACTATCTCTTTTGGAACTTTCCGACATGATAGGATTCGCAGTGCTTACACACTTAGGAGGAACTTTAGGAAATGAACTTAGGACATAAGTGGGTAAAAAAGTATAAAGTTAGAAATTTATCGTTTACAGAAACTATGTAATGAAAATATGTAACTTTTTATCCATTTATTTGTTTATTTATTTTTTAACTATCTAATCCACTTCAAAATTTGGTGATTAACAAAGATAAGAATACAATACCTACCTCAGTAAATGAAAACAAATATCTGTTTTTGTCAGTATTATTTTAATGTACTAATGTCTTCCATTAATACAATTTAAAAACATATAATGATATCGACATGCACTACCAATCGAAGACCCTTCGTGGCTTTAAATTTTACAAGTTTAAGCGTTTGTATATATATATATTTCTTATTTTAATTGTATATTTTTATGTTATATTAAACCCCAAGTTAATTTTTATATCAAGAATTCTTTTTTCGAACAAAAAAAATCATTTACCCGTGACAGATATAAAATAATTTTATGTATTTTTATAGTTACAAGAAATTTTATTTTATTCAACCAAAACATAAATAAAAGCACTTTGCTAGAATACCTCCATATAATTTCATTAGTGCAAGCAATCCATTTTTCCTTATTCTCTTGCTCTTAATGAAATTTCCGAACTTTAAAGCATTTCTTCGTAACTTTCATGGACGCGTTTTTTTCTTCAGTTCTTCTCGTTCGAATAAATATAAATTTCGTGTAAGAATAATTTTTTTTAAATATTGTAGAATTTTTTTATTGAAAACTCGAGAATTAAATAAAAAGTATAAACCTAACCTGTACCACTACAACCCGTGAACGGGTCGGGGGTTCAGTACATGGTAGTGACTTGTCGTAGGTCACGCTCAACCGCCACATTCCCCTCCTTATTTTGGGTACCCTATTTTTATAGAGGCTGGGTGGGCCCCAGGAGGGTCCTAGATCCTATATGATCCATCTCCCGCTGCAAACAGACTAAATAAAAGTCATGGCCTGCAGCGGGTTTTGAACCAGGATTTCCGGCCTGGCAACTCAGTGCTCTACCACTGAGCCACTTCGTTCCCTAAAAAAGTATAAAAGTTTAAATAAAAATCTTAAAAAATCGGAGGGTGATTATTTGGGAACTCTTTGTATCACAATCGAGATAGTCAACCCATGAAGTTTCCTGATTTTATTTAATTATTTAGTTCACCCTAATACTTTCAGTTCTTGTGATTAATCGGATAATCGTTAAACTATCTCTGGGACCCGTTTCGAAATGGAACGACCTGTGGTCTAGTTTGTTTGACTGTTCATTTAACGTCACTTTATGCTGCTGTGGCTAATCGGACGATGCTACAGTGGGAGCTCTAAATTTTACCTATCCAGGTTAAATCAGGACAGGGATTTTTAACGAGCACCTTACATCGTACAGGCTCGGGACTCCTGTTTAAAGTCCTATCCGAAGCACGGCGTAACTAAGGATTTTTTACTCCCATTAAAAAACCCTAGGGTCACCTGCCGGGCTACGAACCCACGATCTCGGGCTAAGTAGTTTGTTCAAGCTAACCACTAACCACTTGATAGGGGCGACCTATGGTCTAGTGGTTAGCATCTACTAAGCCCAAGATCGCAGGTCCGTAGCTCGGCAGGTTGCCCTAGGATTTTTTAAAGGGAGTAAAGAATCCTTGGCTATGCCGTTCTTCGGAAGGGGGTTAAATGGTAGTGCTGAGCCTATAAGGTGTCAACCACTGTTTAAAAATCCATATCCTAATTAAACCTAGATAGGCAAAATTTTGAGCTTCCACTGTAGCATCATCCGATTAGCCATAGCAGCATAAAGTGACGTTAAATGAACAAACAAACAAATAACGTTTCGAGACTATACTGTTCTCATAATCATGCCAAATTGATGACAAAATGTTCATTATCACATCACTCAATCAAAATACCTGTAATACAATATCACCAAATATTCTATAAATATTGTCCAAAACTTGATGATTATTGAAACGTTTCAATTATACATTTTTTATGCTTTATACGACGATATCGATGGTGTTAGAGCAATTCAGCTAAGGAGACTGGCTGGACGGGCCATGTCTCAATGGATGTGCGACACAGAGATCCCGAGATATGTCTTCAATGATGTTCTTCATCGCACTAGGATAGCTTTATTTAGTTATCATCGATTTCGAGGGTTAATTAGATGCATGGGGCGGCAGCTGATGCTTTGAGCCTTCTTGGGACCAGAGGTGACTGGAAAACGGCTGCCCAATGGCGGAGAATTATTGAAGAGCCAAGACCTATGATGGATTGTAGTGTCACAGAATAATAATAATAATATATACATCTATACAAAACATAAATACGCCCACACCTTATTTGATTAGTGCAAACAGGAACAATAAGTCAGCAATTGCGAAACTGCCTAGGAATCGACTGACCTAAGTCAATGAATTTTTGATGTGATTTTTTGCACCTCTTTATCGTTATTTGTATTGTTCTATACACTGATTTCAGTGTAAGAAGAGGAGGGAATGTTAAGCCCTCCATAGTTGATAGTCAAGCACATTAAGTTTTGATTATTGCGAATCAAACCACCTAAACTACTCCGGTGATCAGAATGACAGATTTATCAGAGTAAAAGTTTTACCTACCTGTGCCACTACAACCCGTGAACGGGTCTGGGGTTCAGTACATGGTAGAGACTGTACTGTTTCATGGAGAACGGTTCTGCAAGGAGGTGACGTCCTAGGTCACGCTCAACCGCCACATTCCCCCCCTTATTTTGGGTACCCTGTTTTTATAATATTTTATAGAGCCTGGGTGAGCACCAGTAGAGTTCTAGATCATATATGATCCATCTCTGGCTGCAAACAGACTAAATGGGGTTGTGAACCAGGATTTCCGGCATGGAAACTCAATGCTCTACTACTGAGCCCCCCTAAATGTTTTACTAGTTAAATTATTATAAATAATATTAGATAGTTTAGGATTGAAGGGGCTAATAGATTAGAAGGAAGGAAACGTAAAGTTTTGGGGTGCGGAATTTCGTTTCGGTTAGGGCGCCAAGAATCTTAGAGCCGACCTTACACCTTTGGGAGTTCTTTGAAAAAGTTATGAGTCGTAGAATTTTCTTTTTGTTTTATATTGTATGTGATCTCAGACATATCACCTCCCTGCACAACCGTTTAACAATCATCCATCCGTGGCGCTACAATCCTCTGCGGGGAGACATTGGCCTCCTCTGTGAGCTTTCGCCATGTAGCTCTGGTTGCTCGCCTGTTACTTGTTTTCAGAAGGTCACTGGAGTCTCTAATGATCTCAACCTTCCATCTAAGCCTCGTTCTTCCTCGTTCACAATCGTTTACTAATAAGTAAATTCTTTACCAAATACTGAATCCAAGACCCTTCCTAAGTTTTTATGAAGAGGATTGTTCAGGTTCAATGACTCACATATAGTACAATAGTCAATAGTACAATTCTAAAAACTTACATAAATAATAGTGAGCAAAAACTCTGAAAGAGGGGTACATTACAAATATGATACATTTGTAAAAATCCCCTAGCATGATTAAATTCTACAAATGTTATTTTATGGAGTGTCTTTGAGGAAACCACTACAATCCTCTTGGGTCTTGGTTTCAGAACATGGTAGCGATTGTACTGTTTCTTGGGAAAGGTTGTACAGGCATTTGGTTTGTCCTTGATCACGCTCAACCGCCAGATTTTCCCCCTACTTTGTATACTCACTTAATAGAGGATGTGTGAGCCCCTGAAAGGTTCTAGATCCCATACGACCCATCTCCGCCCGCTAATAGATTAAATAAAAGTCTATCTGTGGGATTTTAACCCTGATCCTTTGGCACGGCAACTCAGCGCAACTTCGAACGTGGATCAAAATTTCAGCACTTTCTCGCAAATTATTGTTTGAGATTAATCAATATATGTATATTATCAAATAAAATGTACAATGTGCGTGCCGCTAAAACTCAGAAATGAGTTCCGGTACGATTAAGGTAGTTAGTTATATGGTGTGGTAGCCCTCTATCTCCCGTCCATGAAGAAGGTTCTCGGTTTTTATCTGAAGGGCGTGCTTTTGAAGATATAAGGGCTGGAAGTTTCGCCCTCCAGAAACAGTCCAGAACATTCGAGAGCGTTCGGGAACATCCCAATCATTGTGGAATATTCCAGGACACTTTCGAATGTTATGGAATATTCTTGAACATTCGAATACTTTTTTCTACGGGGGAAGCTACCTAGAAAAAAACGGACGAGAAGAAAAAAGAAGAAGCACGAACGAGAATGAGCACTGTGAGGAGCAGAGAAACCGAAGAACAACGAATTGAAAAATCAAGAATTGTGATATAATCTTGTAATAAAAGACTGCAAACGCAAGCCATCCATCCAAATATATAATAAAAATATAAAATAGTAAACAGTTACAACCTAACAAATGAAATATTCCACTACGACCCGACGAAAGAATACGACACAAACACGTCGTAATTACCAGACAATCTCATATCAACTCCCTGAGCGAAGCCGGGTACCCCAGCTAGTTTTTACTAAAACTAATTGTGAGTAACTATAAATCATAGCATGGAACTACGGATGTCTCTCTCCCTCTTTAAGAAAGTTATGGAATAAGTTACTAAGTCACTTCCCCACTATGTTTTTGCTGGAATCGAAAAGTTGCTGGAATAGCTATTTGGTCTTGTGGAGAAAATGTTATATCAAAAGTAAATAAAATAAAAAAATCAAAATTACAAGTTAATAACATGGTGTGGAAGATACCAACACATCTTACATAAATGTGACCGTATGTTATCACCTCCTATGTTGCACCCCAATAGCCTATCATTACGCTAATCGCATGAAGGAATTTTTGAAATAGTCTTAATTTTTTCGTAACCTCATCAGACGAATCTGATGATTACCAATCCAATTATTAATAGACAACTTAAGAGATAATTATAGAAAAACGCATATCATTGCTCGAGATGGGGACAATTTAAATGAGTTTTTCTGATGGAGTTAAAAGTCTTTAAACAAATAAAAAAAACATCAAAATAAATTCTGAAATAGTAGGAATTTTTTATCAGAAACCGACCCAAATTGCACGTCTTCTTCTGGGCTTATTAGAAAAGTATGAGAGGGATTGAGACTTAAAAGGCCCACGCACATTTCTAACAAATATTTCTTTTCGAAATATTTTCTTACTCCATATATTTTATATAATCAACCGATTCAAGATAAAACGGTTTTTTTTAATTCAAAATCGAGGGAGTGAAAGTGGCAATCTTTTTTTTTTTTTTATGGCTCATTAGGCATATTTATGATATGAATATGCGTTATCACAGAATTTATTATTATTATGTAACCGTCATTATAATGCCTGAACATCAGACGATATCAATCATATTGTATTTTTTTTTTTTTTAACGTGATAATATCCTAAGATTATTGCTGCATTAATCTGCCCTTGTTGACTTACAAAAAAAGTTTATCAACATTTTTTTCCTGATTAAAAAATAAAATATTAAAAAACGTAGGAAAAAACATTAAAATATTCCATACTTTTTGTTTGTATTCTCATATATTGGTGTGACGGGAAGAATATTAGTATACTATATCAATTTTATAAGTACCTTACTTATTTAATGCATACGCTTTTAAAGGTAACCTTATTTTTGAATAGTTACTACGAATAAAATAAAAAGCACATCTCCGACTTAACTTACACGATATACTCTAACATAGTTTAATGAAGAGAAGACTTCTCAATAAGTTGTTTGTGCCACGGCTGGAAACAGATGGAAGACCGCCTTGATGAAAAGGGGAGGGATTTTTAAGAAAATGTTATTCGCGACACTGTTACTGTATACTTTCTTAAGAGATGATGCTAAAAAAAATAAAATATAAAAAAAAATGATATCAGAAAAAAAATTGAATAACTCATTTAATATGTGTTGGAAAATTAACAGGAAAAACATTAAACAGTGTATTTAAATTTTTAGGCTGGATGTTCTATTCCTTTAATAGATTTAATATTACTTTTTAAATTTCCATTTAATTCATTTTCAAAAGTGGAGGTATTATCTCATTCATTAAATCTTTTTTTTAAATTTATGTATTGAAATTTACAGCTCTATTATAACCCAACAAGTTTTTTTAATTTTTTTTATTTAATTTAGTGATATTTACAACTATAATATGATTATAACTAGTAAATCTGCTGATATGTACATTATGACATGAAAAACACATGTGGAGAAACTACCCATCGGCAGCACTCCAATAAAGTTCTATAGTAGATGGTCTCGAGGCCATCTTCTTTTCAGACGCCTCGGAGGGTTATCAGGAATAGTATGGGAAGCAAGTTGAGAGACTAGAGGATTTGAGTGTGTATGGAGCTTGTCATGGAAGGATAGGTATCTAGTTTGGGCCAAATCAATAACATATGGGATATTGAGATCATGGTGGGTGAGTTTGTTTGTGACATAATAAGGAGCATTGAGGATTTTACGAAGGATTTTGGATTGTAAGGATTGGATACGAGATGAATTGGATGGTTTAGTAGAGCCACAAAGCTCAACTCCGTATGTCCAAATAGGTCTAATCCAACAAGTAAATAGATAAATCATACGTATTGGCATGATATAAAGGCGAGTAGAGAAATGTATGGTAATATTCAAATCAGTTTGGGGGAATATTCAATATTCAACTTAGAAGGACACGAGCCCATCAATGGATGATTTAATTAGTAATAAAAGCCTGGTCTAAATCCGTAACATCCTCGGTTTAATTCTAGATAAGTCCTTAACATTCACAGAGCACATCAATAGGAAAACCGAAAAAGTGAAAAAAAAACCATCTACAAAATGTTTCCCTATTTTAATAAAAAAATCTACGCTAAGCCCTAAAAACAAACTAATCCTTTACAAAACAGTAATCCGCCCATTGATAACCTATGCCTCACCTGTCTGGAGTTCAACCTGCGCCACAAATTATCGAAAGTTAGAAACGGTACAAAACCTATGCATGAGGATTATCAATAATTATCCCCGCTACACGAAAATATCGACTATGCTTAGAGACCTTGAACTTCCCACTATTAAACAATATGTTTCAGCCCAAACAAAAACGTACTTCGAAAAAACTCCAGCCTCCGAAAACCCATTAATCCGAGAAATCGGTAACTATGATAAACATTCGCTACACGCACAAAAGAACGTAACATATACTTCTTCCTTAAAAAATCACTATTTGCACGTATTGTAATCAAGTTATCTGTATTTATTTTATAGTTCTTTTTAATTATTCATTTATTTTCTATTTAATTATTATTATTATATTTATTTACTTTATTATTATCCTTTTTATTTATTTATTATATTATTATTTTTTTTTTTTTTTGTCTTAAGCGGGTTTTTTCTACATTTTTCCTGCTATTGTGAAACTTATTTATAAAAGGTAACTGTAATTAATTAAAACCACTGTTCTATAAACATGTAAAGGTAGTCCGGAACATGTATTCACAATTATACTGCTGTCTGTATATGTAAAATTGCAAATACATTTTTTTTTTTTATTTTTTTTTTTTTAGTAATAAAGCAAGGATGATTGAGTATTTTAGGAAGGGTTTGAGATTGTAAGGATTGGATACGAGAGGAATTCGATGGCTTAGTGGAACCCTTAAGTTCGACTCCGTAAGTCCTAACAGGTCTTATAGTAAACATGTACATGAGTCTTTTGTTATTAATTTGGAGTTTAGAGCGTTTGTGTAATTAAAAAAAAAGAGAATTTACATGCAAATATCAAGAGATAAAAGGAAAATAAGGAATTCGCACTTCAAGTTTTAATGAATACAAGTACCTGGGCAGTGTAATAACACATAAAGAAAGAGTAAAAATATCAAGGCCTCTAAATCGTGGGAAAGTTGATGTTTGTTCGGGATGCGGAAACTGTTGAGTTGTAAAAGGCTGCCCAGAAAGGCAAAGTGTCTCATTATAAAAAGGATTGCGATACCAGTTGTTATTTATAGATGTGAAACCTGGTCTCTGATAAAAGGATCATTCAAGTATAGGAGAGAAAAGTCATATGTAAAATCTATCAGAGCGGAGGAAAAGTGGAGAATCAGGTTCAACAAAGAATCAAGGGACCTACACGATGAACCTGATATAGTGAGAGTTTGGCATCCGGAAAGGGTGGACCCAACAAGGATTCCAAGAAGGATACTTTATGGAAAACCGAATAATGGAATAAGTTTGAGAGGGAGGCTCCATCTCAGATGGCTCGACGATGTGGAGGGTGATCTGAAGGCGATGGGTATAAACCACTGGAGGCGTCCTGCGTCTTGCCCTGAAGTAACCAGAGGCCATGGTTCTTCAAGAACTGTACAGCCCAGCAATGATTGAATGAATGAGTTGTAAATTTCAATAAATAAATTGTCATAGCGTTCAAAGTTTATTCAAAACATCCTAGAGATTGGCTATATTTATTCCAAATTTACAGTTTTATGGAATCCATAGGAGCTAATCGAAACTTGCCTGAATTAATGCAAATAACACCCAGCTCTACGGAAATAAATTAATATGTTTATATATTGAAAGCAAAAGTTCGAAATGACATTGAACTTATAAGTCATACATTTTATACGGAAAGATATTTTATTTTTTAAAGTTTAATACAAAATATATTTTTCTAAATAAAAATATCAGATGACAGCTGTTAAAAAATTTTACAAACTAAAAATATATATATTTTTTTATGAGTACATGCCTTCAGGACTTGTTACGTGAGTAATGCGGCCTAAATGATAGTAAAGACTTTAAGACGTTTCGCTTGACTTGGGCCACCATCATAGGAAAATATTAGAATTTAATCTCTTCTTGGTGAATCCGAAAATAAGAAATGTTTGATTTTTAAAAATGAAAAATCTCTTGCTCAATAGACCAATCTCTGAAGACGATAACCCTCAAGATCTCTTTGACTTATATAAACATAGGATTATATTTACTGTTCGGATTCAATATCGAAGTGATATAAAAAAATTACAGCAATATAATTATAGAATAGTTAGCATGGTTCTGACAACATTGAAAGTAATGATAATTAAAGGTTATGATAACAGATTCTAATTAAAAGATAAAAATGATTATCTGCATCTCTTTATTTAAACTCCTAACCTGTTGTTGATCTAAACTGCCAACTAAAAATGAAGAATCTATTTCTAGCATATTGTCACTATATCAGTATTGCCTTTTTTTTTCTCTCTCTCTCTGTCCTGGCATTTCTGTAAAAATAGTGCTGATGAATCACAACATTGGGTCAGGCAGGTCAGTATCATTATTATTGATTATACTCACTTAATCAGAAATTATTTTGAGTTAATATATATATATATATATATATATATATTTTTTTTTTTTTTTTTTTTTCTTAGCCCCTTTGGGTTTGAAGATTTCTAAGTAGAATTGAAGATAGGACGGAGAGGTATCTCTTGTACTGTACGATGTACATTTTAAGAGGAGGATGAGAAGGTGGAAGGTTCTAATTTATTCATTTCTATTTGTTAACTTTAGACTTTTCCGGTGATGGGGCTCACCGTGTCCTTTTCCACTTTTGAGTTAATATAAATTACATTATCACAAGTTTATACTTGCAGGAATTGTTTTGCCACGAGAGTGTAAGCTTTTTCTCATCTTTAATTTTATAGTAAAAATAACATTTTTTTTTTACTTGTTTCAGGGATAAAATAAATTGAACATTTAAATTTTTTGTTTAAATTTCTTAAATAAGAAGAGTTATTACAATTTTTGAACTCTGACTGTTTCAACAAACGAAACGGGGTCACTAAACTCAATTAGGAATCTTGATGATCGACGTTCTTTATTTCCAGCTTAATCTTCATGGCAAGCGTTCCCATGAAGCGTTCCCTTTATCACTTAAAACCTTTTTTAAGACAAAGAAGTAACAGCAGTTCTGCTGTGACAGATAAATTATTTTTTCTGTTAACAGTTGTGAATTTATCCTGAGGGGTGTACCATCCTGTTGAATGGGGAAACCCTTAATTAGGAGAAAAACTTAACGGTTGAGCGTGATATCGTCTAAATCATTTCCTTGTACAACCGGTTGCTTAGAAGCGGTTCAATCTCTCCCATTATTATTTTTTTTTAATGAAGCTATCGCTATGGACTAAAGATTGGTAGTCCATAAATGAAATAAAATATTGATAAAATTGTAAACTCTCAATGATCAAATATTTCCAAACCGCCAAGTGTTTTTCAACAATTACACTACTACTTCATAGGGGATCGCCTATGGTCTAATCGTTAGCATAGCAAGCTACTATGTCCAAGATCGCGGGCTCGCAGCCCGGAAAGTGGCCCTTGGATTTTTTACAGGGAGTAAAAAATCCTCAGTTATGCTGTCTTTTGGAAGGGACGTAAAATGGGGGTCTTGAGCCTGTGCGATGTAAAGAACTCGTTAAAGATCCCTAACCTTATTATACACGGACAGGCAAAATTTAACAACATATCAGCATAAAGTGACATTAAAGGAATAAACAACAACTATTACTACATGATTGATAGAAGTAAATTTTTCGCCCTAGACAATTTTGTATATACAAATTCACTTCAGACTGAAAAAACCTATGGGTTTGTATCTCACCTGTTCAATGGAGCAGCTCTAATTTACCAGTTTTTTAGAATAAAACTTCCTTTTATTGGAAATTCAGCTGTCCTGGTCTATAGCGCTAAACCTCCAACGTTCCTAAATCCGCCCATCCATTCTACACTCCACTGCTTTATATTCATACTATGCTGAAAACTGCCAAATAGTAATTACACTCGCTCAGCAAGTTTCCTACAACAACAATCTTCAATCCAACCTATTCAGTAACAGAAACTGAGTAGGTCTAAATCTGCCTATCTGTGTTAACGTGTATTTTGTTCAATAGTCAGAGGTGACAGTAAAACTTCGGAAATGTGCCCGAGTGATAATCAATAATAGCTTTACTTCCGCTGAGGGAAAATGTAATGATTTTTTTATATCAAGTAATGCTCAATACATGAATGGATTTACATTAATGGGGTTAATGGACGTTACAAATATGGTAAAATGTTTGATTTGAATCTAAAAGATTCGTACTGATATGTTGAACATTTTTATAGTTAAGGAATAGGTTCACAAACATAACTGTTGAAACTATCAATCTAATACCAGTAATCCAGTGCCTTGTGGAGTTTCACTTAAGAAAGACGAAAAACATAAATATAAATATCTCTGATTCTCTGAAAACTTAGTAAATTTTAAGTTCACAGTTTAACGCTCTGAGGAGTATGTGAGGGAAGGCTCTACAATTTATACTGATTGCTGGAAATCGTACAAGGAGTTAAAGAAACTTGGCTTCGATCACTGTACGGTTAACCACTCCTACAATTTTATAAACCCTGAAAACGGTGTTGATACTCAAAGTATAGGGAGAATGTGGGGCAGTGTAAAGTGGAGGAACAAAAAAAGAAAGAGAAACGAAGAGAGAATATTTGGAATCGTATTTGATCGAGTTCATGTTCCGAGCATTATACCATTTAACTGGCCTGTAGATATGTAAATGTTTTTCTTCTCAGCATTGCTGGTTGATATGTCTTAACCGGACCATGGTCAAGGTCAAGCTTAATCGTCTTATTTATCGATATTTAGAAATTTCCGTACAATACTAGCAGTTCCCAACAACACTGCTTTTTGTAGTATTTCAACTTCCTTGTTCAATTCAAGGATCTTATGGTTTCCTCTGGGATAAGTCCATTCGTAGACACTACAATTGGCAGTACTTCAACCCTCACCAGTCCATAAAGATGCTTCAACTCTTCGCTAAGCTCCTGATATTTCCGAATTTTTTCTCCTATTGTTTTGTGCACGTTATCGTCGGAAGGAACTCCTATCTCAATAATCTGTGCTTTCTTTGCTGCCTTGTCAATAAGCACGATGTCAGGTCTGTTGTGAGATATATGGTGGTCTGTTATCATCGTATGGTCCCAATATAATTTAACATTACCACTTTCTAATAATACTTCAGGGTGATATCTGTAGAAAGGTTGGTGATCTTTAATACTATTGCCTTTTTTTAAAAATATTAATTTATTATTGTGTTCAATATGACTAAGTTTCTTTTTTTAATATACTACTGTATTATTATGTTATTAATTCTATATTTCATTATGTTAATGATTCTATATTTTATTTTGTTATTAATTGTATATGTTGTTATTAATTATTTTTTATTGTAATATATGTTGTATCGTACGATCCTTTTATTTTGATTACTATTAAATTGTGTTTTTATTAAATATTTCTTATTACTATTATTAACAAAACGATCCTTTTATTGTTATCGCTATTATATTATTGCTATTATTAGTTATTTGAGGGATATAAATAATTTTTATAGGGGTTCGAGAATCAGAAGGGAGCCGATCTCGGGCGAGCTTTGATTTTTGTTTGACAGTCCCTAGACTAACTAGTGTTACCAGCATAGTGGAGCCCCTATATTGGACAAGCACCGTTTTTTCAGCCCACCATCGTATGTGATAGAATAGGATTACGTCGCATCGGATCGGATCCAATATAGGTGCAACCTAATACAAGTAGTTCTGAAACAGAACTCATTCATCTGCGTCTCATCATAAAATACATGAGAGAAGATGTTCTTATCTTGAGGGAAAAATTCAGCAGTGATGTTCAGTGATATTTTTTTTTTAGAGCAGAATAAAACCTTAACAAAACAGGAGTTCCCAGTCATTAAGCTGGTAGGGGTGAATTTGAGCTTAGTACAGGAATATCAGATCTTTTCATAAGAATGGGAAATGCGGATTCCAAAGAGAAGATTTCCAAGGAGTGCAACATTTAAAATTTTTTAGCTTGATGCGCCAATAGGCTGACTGAAGAGGGGGAGATCCCGAGATCCTCCATAAATTGGAGATAAAATACCTCCCTATGAGCTAATAATACAAGAAAAACACTTGTTTATTAGCCGGTCTCCAGGGACTGTTATCCGCTATTGTTAATAACCTGAACGCTGATAATTCTGATTCTGATATCACATACCTTCTTATTCATATCAATAGAACTAAACATATAAAAAATGTATTAATCAAATACTAATTATAGACCCCTCCTCTAGCCATGTTCCTCTTCATACATCAATGTTTTCTCTACACTTTTGACGAAAACATCTTTATTACTAGTCAAAATCTATTTGTTAACCGTTTTTACATAATTTCATCTTTGGAATTATTCCGAACTTCTGGATGTATTTCACAGCTTCTTCTTTTAAAGACAGCTATGTCCAAAGTGTTATTCGGTTCATTTTAAATAGTCAATAACAAAAGAAATAAGGGAAATTAATACAAAATTAAATTTAATAAACTATATTAACAAGACAAAAACACAAAAAACAATACAGACAACAATTCAATAAAGCACACACATATAACTGAAAAAGGACAAGTGATAAGAAAAGGTAGGTTTCATGGAGTCTGGCTAATAATACACAAGTACCCAAGAAACAAAGTTAACATAGTTTATGATAACATAGAAGTAGAAACAAAGAATAATAAATATTTAAAAAAATCCAAATAAAGTGAACATACTAAGATATGTAACAAAAAGGAGTAAGAAATGAAAGATTGAAAGAAAATATTTAGAAAGGTTAATTAAATGTAAGAAAACTGGGGTCAATTATTTCATGCATGTTTCAGAGGGTTAGGCTTTTCTTCTTTGATACTTTGCCTCTTATTTTCTTTGATTTTTTTAAACATTAGAATTTGTAACTATAATAGACATTAGAAAATATAATTATAAAAAATAACCAAAAATGATATAAGTAGATATCTACCTAAGTGACATAGAGATAACCTCACAGATTATTAGTATTCTTTTTATTTTATATCCCGAAGATACTACAAAGATAATGATATAAAAATATATACAACAAGGCCACTAAGGTTCTATCTGATAAGATATAATTTGTTTACAAATGCCCCATGTGCTTTAACTATTCTTTCCATAGTTTAAAGGCATATACAATCACCTTCTTAGTTCATTCTTCAGGCGCTTGAGAATATCCCCTAAAAAAAAATGGCTTAAATATTTTCATATTAACACTAACTTAAAATAACTACATTCTTTAAAAAAATATTGTGAGACAAGAGTAAAAAATTGCTAATTATATTTGTTTGTTTTTCTATATTAAAAAAATAAATAAAATAAAATTTCAAATACCTTGACTTTGAGATCAAAAGCCTATGCAAAAATTACTGGAAAAAACTTTGATAGCAACATTTTTAATTCTCATAGAATTTATACAAGCTCATTTAGGATATGATCCAATTCCAAACAAAAAATAAATAGAGAGGAGAAAATTTTAATTGTCTTCGTTCTTATGGTTTTGGGAGCGCAGTAGCACAGTGAGTCGTTGTGCTGAAGGTTTAGCGTTCAAATCCACCTGTGACAGATAAATTGTCTAATCTGTTAACAACCATGGGTAGATCCTGTAGGTTCTGCAGAGCTTTATTGAGATCACCAGTCTCTATAACGAATGTGTCCTAATTGGGGGAAAAACGGTGAGCATGAGCTCAGACAAATCATCTCCCTGCAGAACCTTTTTATTTGTAACAGTACAGTCTCCATCATGCACTGGACCCAAGACAATTCAAGTTTTATCCTTTTTAAAAGGTTTTATATTATAATGTTCGAGTTATTGCGGAATAGGAAGAGATAAATAAAAAAAAATATATTTAACTTAGGTAATTCCCAACAAAAAATATTTAAATTAGTCTGAGTGGAAAACAGTTGACTGGATAATTCTAATGAAGGATTGAATTGGTCAGGGGGTGCAGTCAAAGATAACACAAAATAAGCAGAAATTATTTTTTAATTGTGCCAACGTTTCGGCCTACCATCTTCAGCTCAAATGCTGGTATGCAGATGCGAGGTACATATTATTTATAATGTATACCCGTATGGGGTAAGTGGATGCCGAGTATGCGGTGACAGTCAACTCAAATGTCCCGAAAATGCTACAAAGAAAATATACACAGCAAGTTGATGAGTTGACAGTCACCCCAGACTTGACAGCCATTTGGTTGCCCTGAAGATGGCCTACGATATAGGCCGAAATGTTGGCACAATTGAAAAATAAGTATTGCTTATTTAGTATTATCTTTGAGTGCACCCCCTGACCAATTCAATCCATTTCAATAAATTTATTAGCTAACCACAATTCTGTTTATAAATAATATGTAAAATGAAGTATTTAAGAATGGTGTTAAAAAGGAAAATATAATTTTTGTTTTTAATTTAAAAGCTTAGGAATTCTGCGCAGGTAATCCTCATTTTATTGTAAACTTAATTATTCTTTGAATCAATCAAACCTCAGAATTTGAAAAGGAATAAAATAATCCCCTTGGTATTAATGAAAAACTATTTATTATAGAACAATAAAACGTAACAGGAACTCAGTAAATAATTAAGCAGTAATGATTCAAGTTATAGTAAGGCCTCAACTAAAAAGAACCTGTTGGGATATGTTTATCTTGAATGATTGTCATAAGCAAAATTCGATAGCAGTAATAATTTTGATCATTTCCAAAAAATACTAATTGTATACCTTTATACAATATATATATATATATATATATATATATATATATATATATATATATATATATATATTACAAAACTGCTAAATATTTAAACTCTCAAAAACTTAGTAGTGAATAGGGTACTGTCAGAAGACTTTTTTTAACTCTTAAAAATAATATAGAAGTAAATTGTGGTTTAAGGTAAAATTTATTTGTATTTATAAAGTGTTAATTACCTTTAATTAATGTAAGTAAATCAATGTGCAAGGATTATATCAGAAAAGGGTCAATATGTAAAAACAGAAATAAGAAATTATAATTCTTTATTGGATATAAATAATTGTGAAAGCTACAAATAAAAACTGCAATAATTCTATAATTTTATAAATTATTTCTTTGTAATAAATCAAGACTAGCATAATGTTAACTCTCTAATGGAGAACATAGGTAATTTGTTTTCCATTCTTACTTAGGTCATTACCATTTACCAAATATTTTCCAACCTCATCGATTTCAAAGAGACAGGTTGTAAAAGTTGTGAACAAGTATCAAATAGTTTTGTCCAGAGGAAAAATATTTCAATATAAAATGATTAAACATTGTTTTATGAAAATACAATGTGAATATTACCCATTGTCTCATTAAGTGGCTTTAAGAGTAAGATAAAAATTACATGCCTCTCTCAGAAGGTCATTCCCTTAAATTCCTACTTTGATAGACCATTTTTTTTTGGGGGTATATTTCTTAGGGCCGCGTATTTTATCTTTCTCAACTTTTGTTTCTGTTTTCTACATAAATATTAATTCACAACCATCAACTTTTTAAGTCAGATTCTAACTTCACTGAAAAAATAAGGAAATCAAATAATTTTATTTTATTTATTTTTTTACCTCCACCCGGACCATTTTCTTCCACACAGAAATCATTATATTCATTGAGTTTCGACATTATCCTATTTCAGCAAACTAATTAACATTTTTCTAATTTTTATCCCTCTTAATTATATTTAAATTTAATGTAATTTTTATTAGATAAGGTTGATAATTGAAATGAATGAACTAGTTTTGAAGCCATAAAAAGTAAACTTTAACTTGAGATAAAAATTAGCCATGATGCCCTTTTTTGTCTGGTAGATAAGCTATTTACTTAAAAGTTAAATAGATGCTTGTTATAACAAAAGAAAATATGCGAAGAAGTAAAATAGTTAATTCAGTAATGCCAATGCAGTGATATAAATGAATTCATATAGATTAAAATAATTTACCATTTTAAGAAACAGTGACAAAATTGAATTTAAATGATTTCTCATACTTCGTACATCACTGAAGTAAAATTAATCAAATTTGTTAATATAAAATCATTGATAGTAACTTAATAAGGGGCAAAGATTATGGAGCCATGTTTTAAGTATGGAAGACTTTGTCCAATTGTGAATGGATATATATATTTCACATGTATTATGTATTTAAATACACAGGTAGACTTATTTATAAATAATTAAAGATAAATATTTCAGTATTATGGGAGAAGTATAAAAAAAAACACAACATGAATAAAATAAGTAAACTCATTCATATTGATATTCATCAAAGAAAAACTATATACAATTTAATAACAATACAATTCAAACCAACAACAAACAGTGCTCTTAAAATACAAAACACAGGACAGAAAGAGGCAATAAATTAGTTTAAATGAAGTAAATGGAAAAGATTAAGAACTTCATCCTACTAACATAATAAATGACAGCCCATTCCCATTACTAAGCACAATCAACAAGAACTAGTGAACAAATCTTCATAAAATTTTAATTTCATCACAGCCCCAGATGGTTCAGGAACAATAAAATTTTCTGATATTAAAATATTGGCACAATAGCCAAGAACCACTTCTCCTTTGAGCCTAGCTTTAAACAGCTTAGACGATTCTAATGAAACTTAGCTTAAGTCTTCTTCTTAAAGATCTTCAACAATCCATACATGAACTACATCCCTAAGATAAACAAGGAAAAAGATGTGATAGAAATTATATTTTATTTTTACTAAACTGAAATTTAATTGATCATCGGAAATATTATTGAATTATCTTCTAAAAAAACAACATGTAGTAATATTTTTATTAGGTATACTGGCATGGATGAATGAAATGATCAGTCAGATAAGCATGAGGGCACCAGGATGACTCTGGATAAGAAATTTTTGTAGTTACGTTAAATTATTGTATTTTTCACCATTACACTGTCTTTTAATTCTGCGCCATGATTCTCTTTTCAACAGATGAAACAATTCTATTTTGGGTTTCTAAGAATTTAGTCTCTTTAGAATTATCTAATAATATTTAACTGTGGTTATAGTTAAATTTACACTAGTAGGTAAATAATACTGTAACAATATACCTATTAATTATTGTATTATCACCTCAACAAAACAAAACAGGAATTACAACAGGGATTAAAATTAAACCAAAAATGTTGCAGCTCCCTATTTAAGAATTGTATAAATATTCATAATTTAGGACAACTAAAAAAATATCAAACAGTTTTGAATATTTAATATAACAGATAGAAAAAGAGTTTCTTTTGCCTATAGGTTAGAAAATAGGATGTAAAATATAGGAGCAATTACTTTAAAATACCATTAAATATTTTTTTTACTGTATGCCACTGTTTAAGGATTCAAGAAAAATTATCACCATCTAAGAATGACACAACTCATTAAATTTCTTAATTTAAGTTCCTTCATTTTTCTATCAGGATGGTGAATATTTTTAATGGCCTGAACTCAACCTGTACATTTTTATTTTTCCTTAAGAATGCTGAAAAATTGGCTTACATAAGCAATTATTAGCAATGCATCACATATATAAGGCCAATTAATATTATTCAAGATTAATAATGCAAGTTTTATTTCTAACTGCACCTCCAACTGCTTAAAAACAAGTTGATAATTTTACCTAGAGAAAAAAACAATAAGACAAAGAAGTGAAATAAGTTTTAAATTTTTTCAGTGAATATGAACTAAAACGATTATTATTAACGATTATACTCGATCCGCACAGCCTCACCATAATCTTTGGAAATTTAAACGATACATTCTTCACTTAATAAGCCTAAAGCTCCGAGTGACTTTTCTTTTGTTTTTTAGGAGCACAATAACAAGCTTCTTTTTGAGAATCCAAATAGAATTTACAACCCATCGTAGCTGTTCCAGTGTAAAGCAATTTAGCAGAGGCTTTGCAACCTGAAAAAGAAATTGTATTAGAATAATCATATCAATGAAGTCTTTATTTAAACTGTCTCTTGAGAATTGCATTACACGAAATGGAATATGCAATTCAATGTTTTAAAATTAAAATAAATGAACAGAAGAATCACAAATAAAAATGATAAATGAAAATAAATTATTGATGAGAAAATTTAGTTGACTATAGATATAATGAGTAATTAAAAAAATTATTGTACCGAACCGTGTCTTCCTTAACTTGATTAATTCATGAAATTCTTGGTCGGACTTTTTTTTAATTAGAGAAAATCAATTCACCTCATAATGTACAATATTGATAGTAGAGTACAAGTTCTCGATTAAAAGAAAAGTTATATCTGTGTAAGGAGAAAGTAATGCAAGAAAAGCAGAAGCATATCAACTATGATAACTTTTTTCTAGAATCGTCAGCTGGCATTGGTACCAGTCTAACTGTAAATATTTCATGCTGTTGTTAATATATTTTGTAAATCTGTAAATATCTTCTGTGCTTGGGAAGTCTTGCATAAACCTTATCGATACATATAAATTATTCATGGTTTAAATAATTTCCTTCAGAACATCATCCCTAATGGCCATATTTCTTCCACAGCGATCAATGAAAATAAAAATTATTATCCTATATTCACTGAACATACAGAGGTAAGCGGAAATATTGGATACATCCTTCTAAAGTATTCTTTAAATGAGTTTTGTTTTTTCAGGTACTAAGCATCTGGTTCGTAATAATTAATTCTGATTTATTCTAAACTAAAGTATTTTTCAAGATCAATTAATTTAAAATCAAATGAGTTCTAAAATTCCAAATCAACAACAATGCAAGAAATTAGAATGCCATCGAAATTGGCAGTTTAGACTGCATAGAACTTCATTAAGTAACTTGAGAAAATTTGAGGAGTGTTACAAAGGCCATGTCATGGGATTAAATTCAAATAAGCCCAAAGGAAATTTTAAAAATATCTTCTTGTAAATCTAGAATTTTCAGAAAATATTGTTGTTTTATAAAAACTAATGGTCTTGAAAAATAATGTACCAACCGTGGTCTTGGTTAGAGTGTACCAACGAGTATAGTAACATAAGTCTTTTTTCTTAAAAATCCCTATTCTGTTTATACTTGGATAATCAAAATTTAGGATTCCCTCAAAAGTAACGATTAACCATAGCAGCATAAAGTGGTGTTAAATAAAAGTGGCTTGGTTATTTCCTATTATGTTATAAAAAGAAATTGATTTGATTGCACGTGTGGCCCCATCTAACCAAATTTATAAAAACCTATGGCACAACAACTCACCTTTTGAAGTTATTTCATCCTCTTTTGCAGTATCACAGATTTTGTACAAACATTTCTTAAATGAAAGATCACAACTGTCCTTATCAACATTACATGTTCCATAACATAAATCATGCTCATTACAGCATTTGGTCATTTCAGGATATGGCAAACCGGCATCAATCTAAAAACAATGAGCATACATTAAGTTGGTAAAAAAAAAAAAATAAAATAAAAGATTAAACATTTTAATTTCCAGTACTTCCATGCCCAAGGGTCCACATCCGTTGGATACTGGTTTGAAGTATTTATTTTTCACAGGCTTTCCACCTAGGTAGATACACTACTATTAATTGGCAACAGCAAAAAATGTAAATGCCTTAGTATAAAGTATGACCTCACCTCCCGGACAAGTCCATATACAATCTTCTTCTAAAGATTCATTTAAAGTATCATGTACAGTCTTCAATTTGTGAATAACTTCAACTACATTGGTAGCGAAATCTCCAAAGAAACTCTGCGCTGATAACACTGCATCTCTAAGGTTTGTAATGACATTTCTTCCATAACCAGACCAGGCATAACCAGCAAAAGTCAATAAATATATGATTATTTTGGTTATAGGGATATCCATAAATAGGAAGTCAAATAACAAGTTAAATTTAAAAAAATGTAAAATATCAGGACTTGGAATCAGAATTAAAAATAGTTGGAAGGGATTCTTAAGGTTTGCAGGAATATGGCGGTAAGTCATTAATTTTAAAATACTTACTACTGTTTATCAAAAATAACAGAAGAAAAATTCCCATTTGATTTTCAAAATTTTACTTGAATTCGGAAATAATCAATTGCTATATAACCTGACGTAAATAAAGCAGAGTTGGTGGTTTTTTTATTGGATAACACTTGAAGGTTTGATTACTTAAACAAAATGAAAAGATAAAAATTTTAGTTATCACTCTAGGCATCTAGCACCTGAGGTAGGATAAGCTCAAAATGATCCTCTTCTTGAAGATTCTTCAAATATTCTATCGTTTGAATGGCTGCTGTAAAGAAAAACATCTAGGTACTAGTTATTTTGGGGCAATTTTAAGGATGGGGTAAATTAATGACATAATTAATACAAAGTAAGCCAAATGTGACTTAAATTTGTATTGTAATTGGTGCGGAAACGATATTAGATTTTGGTAGAAACAATTGTAAACTTAAGAAAAGGGTTGGTAATAGTACACAAAAGGTCTCCCTGCCACAACCTTCTACTTTCGTGACGTAGTGACAACCAGCGCCGCCTACATTTCGCTACCGGCATTTCTCCTCCCACTTCCTTCTCATTGTTTATCTGTCAAAATTGACGTCACGAAACTGGAGGTTATCGAAGGGAGACCTTTCATGTACTATTGCCCATATTTTATCACGAAAAAAGAAAAAGAAAAAGCAAGAAAGTTGTCTGGAGAGCCGGAGAGGGCGATAAAGAAGGATGGTAGAGGGAGAAGAACGTGATCAGCTCTTCGGCTAATTCCGGACGGAGGCAGCCGAAGTGGAGTCCCGCCGGCGGGAGTCATTTCCCGCCAGAACTCGGTGCCCGCAGTCCACCTCTTTGATACCGCGACTTTATTGCACTTGACAAAAGTTATCATGTTCTTTATGTAAATTGTACAAGAACAAGAAGGAAAATATTAAGAAAATGCGGAGGAGCACCTTACTAGCTTACTTGTACACTTTGATAGGTATGTCGTTAATGATATCTAAGGCACTGGAATAGATGCAATTTTTTGTATTATTACTCACCAAAATATTCATGAAAATTATCCTATAATTATAAACCTTTTATATACATATGCAAACATACTCATTAAAAAAAAAACTTTTTTCATTCATTTAAATGTTAATTAAGGTAGCGGTGCCAGTAGATGGCCATTTAATGCAGTAGTTTTTGTTTTTAAACACTGTCTGTGTTGTTAATCGGTCTATGCACTCGGTGAAGGCGTTTTGCGATAACTTAAACTCAAATTTATTAAGATCAATCAACAGATTACTCCAGTTTAAAAAATTCAAGAAGAAAAAAAATTAAAAAAAAAAAAAAATACAAATCTAGTAGATGGCCACTTGAGATAAGTGAAAAATTAGTAGATGGCCCCTTTCTCACTAGTAGTTGCCCACCCAGTTTCAATGCTATATTCTGTGTTCTAAATAAAAATAAGCCTTATAGAATGCTTCATAAGAAATTCATTTAATTATTTTAAATAAGTCTAGTCTTGAAATTGTTTCATTTCAGGCACATTAAAGAGGTCTCGCGTTTTGCTTGTTTTCTGAGGCTCCTTTATGGTAGTGATGACGTTTTTCCACTCGTATTCACAAACGTCGGGCCGAACTGGCCATTTCCATAGCCTCCCCACTCTCGCCATGGCAGAAATTGAAGCGACCAATGGAAGCGCCGTAAGAACTTTGCCGGGATAGAACCTGCCGTCATAACGAACGATGACGAATTCGCCGTTCACTTTTTTCGGAGGGATAAGTTTGCTGTCACTATCATCCTCATCCGTTTCTTCATCGTCAATGTCGCTTTCTGCCGATGAGACTTTAACACTTGAGTCAGAAGAATCAGAAGAATAACACAGCTTTCTTCTGTTTTTTTTGGCTTGGGTGTCTTGAGACTTGCGGCGCTTTCGATCTTCTCTTTCCAATTTCTTCTGTTCCATCAGTGCATCTTTTTCCGCCTTCTTCCGTTTCCTTTCGTTGGCTCGCTCTAACTTCTGCTTTGCGAGATTCTCCTTCTTTTCCATTTTCCGTTTCAAGTAGATCACATAATCTTCTCCAAAAGCTACGGTGGGCAATTTTTCCTTTGGCTTCCTTTTTGTATCCTTGCTCACTTCCGTCGGTACATAAAAAAAGTGCTTTTTAAAGGGACTGGGCACAGTGCTAGTAGATGAGGGTACTGGTAGTTCATGTACAAGTTCCATGTCCGCAGTTGCTAAGTCGGAAATCGGTGCTGGAATGTTAAAGTCAGCTGTGCTAGATGATAGTCCTGGTAGTTCATGTACAAGCTCCATGTCCGCAGTTGCTAAGTCAGAAATCGGTGCTGGAAAGTTGAAGTCAGCTGTAAGTGGAGATGCTGTCCGATCCTCGTGCGTTAGATCACTATCTTCCTTTTGGAGGGCTTCTACTTCAGTTTTGGTACTGTGCCATAAGTTGAACAATGACTTATCAGTGGTGTCACCGGACCAATCACCAATTGTAGATTGAAATGCAATCAAGGTGTCAGCAGGTACTGATTCATTTAGAAAATGTAAGCCTCTCTTTAAGAACAAAATTCTTTCGGTGTTGTCCTTCTTCTCAATAGCTTTCCAAGGGATCGTAACTGCTTCGGGGTTCCAGGGAACAAGGCCACATTTGCGGAAACCATTCACTAGTGTGGAAGGGGTTAAGCTTTCTTCCATCACCTTCTTAAGTAATTTGGCGAAGTCTTTCTTCTTTAAAACGTGCCCCTCCTCGCTTTGAATTTTTTCAATCCGCCACATGTGCACTCGCTTCCTCCAAGCCACCTTTAAAGGTTTAAAAACGGCCACGTCAAGTGGTTGCAGCAAATGAGTAGCATTTGGAAAGAGTGGTATAAGTACGATGCCTTTCTCATCACAGAACTGGCTGCATTGGTAAGACAAATGCGATTTGTGTCCATCTACGAAGAGTATGACAGGTAGCATGAGGGTTTGAGAGGATAGCCAAGGGAAGAATATGTCAGCTATGAACTCAAAAAAAGCTTCGCAAGTCATCCAGCCCGAGTCGGTTTTTCCCAGTCCCCACCCTGATGGATAATTGTCGGAAATTTCAGCTGGAATTCGCTTGTAGGGGTATATAATTGTCGTAGGAGCAAAGGTGCCGGCAGCGTTTCCTGCAACAAGTACAGTCAAACACTCTTTGTCGTCAGCATTAACATGTTGGTAGACGTTTTTGTCTCCTTTTTTTGCGAGGACCTTGGGTGTTTTAGGTGCTAACATGAAAGCCGTCTCGTCACAGTTAAAGACTCTGTTGGGGTCAAGGAGAATGTCGGCCCAACCTTTTTCTTTTAATTTGTCTCCTACTTTTCCAAACCATTCCCTTATTGCTTCTTCGGTGACGGCTGCTTTAGAAGACGTCAAGTTTTGCGAGGTTCTTGAGGCTATTCCTTTATTCCTCTTCATAAAAAGTTTTAAAAATGTTTTTCCTGGCTTATTATTCGCCTTAAAAAATTTGCAGTTTCGTTTTAAATCATTCAAGTATTTCTGAATACTGAAGAGCAGCTGCTCGTGAGTAATGGGGAATCCAGCCGCTGCAGAGTCGTACACCCATTGGCATATTCTCCCCTCTTCTTCTTTTGTCAACATAGTGGCTGGGCCCATCTTCCTTGCAAGAGGAGATTTCCCGGTCACTTTATTTGCAAGAGTCTGCCGAGGGACTCCAAATTTCATGGCGGCAGCACGTATCGGTGTGTCATGGAGTCTTACGTCGTTAACGGCTTGGGTCATGGCCTCTTCACTATAACTTAAAAACGCTCCTTTTTTTCCTGGCATCTAAAAAATAAAGTTAGTACTTACTTAAAATGGAATACATGGACAGAATTAGTAATTGGCCGAAATAATAGTCAGTAGTTGCCCACCCGGCTCATTACTGAAAATTAAAAATAAAACCCAAAAAATGTTAATGCATTTTAATTTTATTAATTTTTTCGGTTAGATAAAAAATAATGAAGCAAAATAAACTTGAAATAGAAAATACCTAGTAGTTGCCCGGACGGGCAACTATTAAATTATTTTGACTAACAGATGCTAGTAATGGGCCACCCCCACAAACCATAATGTAAACAAAAATGCATTTTTAATTTTTAAAACAAATGTTGACTCAAACCCACTATAAATTCTAAAACCAAATTATCCAAACAAAATAACATGATTTGCCATCAAAATCTTTCGAATGATTGACCTCTTTGCTTAATAAATTACATAAGAAATTACCTTGTTTTATCTGACGACCACCGATTCAAAAGTCAAAATTCACCATCTTGAATACCACGGCTACCAACATGACGGCGTCTATTTTGTTGTGTTCTTAGATGATCAAACTAGCCTATAAGCTAACAATGGGTAAAAAATCTTAAATAAAACTCTTGTTATAAGCATTTTTAGGGAAAGTGGCCAACTACTGATGCATGGCCATCTACTAGCACCGCTACCTTATAAATTAATACATAAATCATCAAGAAGAAAAACAAAACAAAAAACAATAAAACAAGAACCTTTCTGATCCAACATACATTTAAATAGGAAGGACCATTCTGCTTATATTTAATTTTAAATCAAATAAAAAAATATTCGATTTTTATTAAAATTTATATTCTATAGATGAGTGACTTTAAAATTATAGCTTATTACTAACAATACACAGAACTATTTATTTGCGTAAATATGATTTTCTTTAATTATATATTAAAATATATACATAAAAACTATAAATTAATCATAGATAACTAATTATTTTATTTATCTTTTAATTATTAAATTTTCAATTATAGATCCTCTAATCTAAATAAAATACTCTTATATATTTTCAAAGATACAGTTTCAGATATTTATTTCATTTACTTAGTATTCATTTATTCAGTATTCATTTACTTATAAATCGCTGCTGTTTGAGCAATCTCGAAATAGTTATTGGACCTTTCGATGAGAGCTCCGAAATGGATAAGGAAAATAAATTTCTGATTCAATTATACCAGATCCCATGTCATTTTGATTTTAATCTTTTATTAAACTAATAACATAAATCACTTTAATCAATTAAACAACTACTACTTTTGATAATTAAAAAACCAATTAATTAAATTAAAAGAACAATTAAAACGCTTTTATAATGAGAAAATGAAGTTATTAAAATTAACTAAATTATAAACAACTAATTAATAACAAAAAGAAAAGAATTATTATTTAATACTACGATAATAAAATTAACTCTATTAAATTACAAATAAAAATTATAATTTAAATAAAAGTAAAACATTCAGGATGTAATACAAAAGATGAAAAGTGATGTTATATCTTCCGTTTTGGAATCGTTTTATATTATAATTTGTAAGGTCGAAAAATAATTACTGAGAATAAAAAAGTATTAAATAAGTTAATTCGTTGTAAAATATATGTTGTATATTATGTCCAATAGTCATACTCCTTTAGAAACTTTTGAGAGGCATTCAGTTATGAAGTTATTTAAAATATATATATTTTTAATTAACCTAACCTGCACCATTACAACCCGTTAACGGGTCTGGAGTTTAGTACAAGGTAGAGACTGTACTGTTTCATGGACAACGGTTGAGCAGAAAGGTGATTCGTCCTAGATCTCGCTCAACCGCCAGACCCTCCCCTTATTTTGGGTACTCACTTTATAGAGGCTGGATGAGACCCAGAAGGATCTTAGCTCCATCTCCGGCTGATCACAGATTAAATAGGGGTCTTACCAGCAGCAGGATTTTGAACCAGGATTTTCAGCATGGCAACTCAGTGCTCGACCACTGAGCTACTCCGCTCCCAATTTTTAATTAATAAAATTAATTTTTTTTTTCATTAGCCATTATACTTTCCTTAAATATAGTGATAAATAACTATTTATGTTTTTTTATTTTTATGGAACGGCCTTTTGAGACCACGCGAATTGCATCAATTTTCTTTTCTCATTTTCGTCATTTCGTATTTCCTCACCATTTCTGCGTGCCTATATTTCCTTTCTTTTGACCAAGCAGTACCTTCTCGTTTTTCCTAATTTATATTTACCCTAATGAATAATTATTTACTACGTGAGAAAGAAATAGTTGACTGTGGGTACTATAATAGGATGTTGATAGTTGGGGGTGCAGTCAAGAAAACACGCAAAAATAGGTGAAACTATTTTATTTTAAGTGCCGACGTTTCGACCTACTATGTAGGTCATCTTCAGGGCTATGAGAAAACAGACAAAAAACAGAATAGACTGTAAAAAAACATAAAATAGAGGTACAAAAATATTAACAAAAAGTAGAGATATAATATATAGATATAATTTATTTATATCTATATATTATATCATTCTTTATATCTCTACTTTTTGTTAATATTTTTGTACCTCTATTTTATGTTTTTTTACAGTCTATTCTGTTTTTTGTCTGTTTTCTCATAGCCCTGAAGATGACCTACATAGTAGGTCGAAACGTCGGCACTTAAAATAAAATAGTTTCACCTATTTTTGCGTGTTTTCTTGACTGCACCCCCAACTATCAACATCCTATTACAATTATTTACTACCTTTAAATCCCGTTTATTCAATCACCTAATTTCTTTAGAATTCCCAAAAAATCGGAAATAGTTTGTTCAGTTTTGAGATTAAGGTTTTCTAAGTGACGGATGGATGATGCATTTGATATATATGTGTGAATCTGTATAATTGTATGTGAGTGAGGTGTGTATATACTTACATTTTCTCTCTCTGCTAATTTGGATGTTCACACTTCCAGTCACATATTTTTATATTTACTTATTAAAAACATTTTCATTTAATATTTACTTATAAAAAAACACGTGGCACCACTCTACCATTTGAGCTACCAGGGGTCGCCTCACAGTCAGGACAGATCCGTTCTCTTCACCGATCCCATATCCCCGAGTTCTCGCAATTTTGCTATGCATACACGAGGAAGAATGTTCATTGAACATTACTTTATTTTTAGGATCTTGTTGAGCTACGTCAATGAACATTCTTCCTAGTGTATACATCGCAAAATTGCGAGAACACGGGGATATGGGGTCGGTGAAAATAAATTTTAAACATTAAAACAATGAATAAAATTTTTTTATATAATTTGGACATCATTCACAAACATATTTTACGATTATATTTATGTATGATGTCCTTCTTTTTATCAATTTACATTGTTCATATTTCTATCAATATAAACAAACAGTCATTGTATAATGAAAAAAAAAAAGTTAAATATTCGAAAATTGAGGAACAGTATTCCGGCTAATTGTTCTATTGTATAGAAATGGAAGCTGTAATATTTCAGATAAAATTACTGTAGCTACATTCCGACTTGCCGTGGCTCAGTTTAAAGAACACACTAGTCTCTCACAGGCTAGGCACGCAACGATTTCCACTCTACACGCTACGTACATATCTTTAATGTTATTTTATAAATGCTATTTCTCGGATATTTAAGAGGTGGAATTGAGTATGTAAGTAACCTATTTTGATAAAGACCGCAAAATTGTATAATGTTAATAAAACAAATAATAATAAAAAGAATTTATTTAAACCTGGTGGGTAAATAAGAAGGACAAGTAGCCCCAAAATTGAACCATCTTTGCTTAGCGTCTTCCACTTTGGGAGCTTTATAACTAATAATAACAAGAATTTAATTTAATTTTTTTTCCAAAAATAAAGGTGTTTTTATTATTTTTTGTGGTACTAGTATTAAATCCAAAAAAATAATAATAAAATATACAATACAAGTATTTAATCATGAAAATATATTTTAAAAGTTATTTATTTGATCATCGTGGTAACGGAATTGCTTATTGGGTTGTATAGTTCATTACCAATCTTTAGGGGACAATTTTGGTTTAGTTATTTACTTTTATAGGAGGGAGACATGGATTGACTCTTTGGGATGGGTCGAAAATCCTTAGGCTCTCCCTCTCTCTAAAAAGTTAAAAAACGTTTTGGAGATTGGACGAAATCACGGCAAAATAACCTCTATGTACAACAGTGGAACAAGAATCAGTATGGTCCTTACTCAAGTACTCAGCAGCTTTAACAGAAAATTGACACACGTACGATATGAATTTATAAAATGATAATGAAATGTTTACCATGTTTTTTATTGTTGGTTAATTATTTTTTGAAAGCTATGGAATTGAACGATAAAAAATAGATTTTAACCTTACCTCAAACTTTTGCTATTCACGTTCCAAGACACGTTGAGTTTCTGTAGTAATACAATACCGCACACTATAATCTTTAAAACGCTATAGCTGTTGTTTTTTTTTGCACCCGTTTTCAATCATTTATGTCACTTGCCTTTACTTTATGGTATAGATATATCCATTGATGAACCCATATTTGCCCGGACATAGGTCGAGGTTTTTTTTGGCGAAAGTTGCTCGTGAAAAATCATATATTTGGAGGCAATCTCGAAAAATGTTATTTCAACCACCCTTTACTGTTAACTAATTTCATAGTTTATTTTCGTTTCTACATATATGATAAGTTACTAATTACAGATTATACTGATAAAAAGTGAAAACTTGTCCACTGTTATTTTAACTTATTTATTTATTAATAATAAGGGGAGATGCCGCGAAATTGGTCGTTCGCCGGTAATCAAATCAAGGGGGAGGGAGCTTAAATCTGTGGTTGACTATTGCTTATTATTTATTTATTCATTATTAAAAGGACCGTGATTAATAGTAGATAATATTTTTTTAAATCCGTGAGACGGTGTGCTGTTTTTTTGATTTTTTTTTTTTGGTTTTTTTTTACGAGGGTAGGTGGAAATCTTCGAAAGACGCGAATAGGCCCGTACCTATCCGTGTGTGGGATTTTTACCCACTAAAACCACCTCCCTACACCTGTTTTCCACACTCCACGGGACCGCCTTTAAGCATTACGCCATGGGGGGGGGGGGGGGGAGTGGCTGAGTGCCGCCTCATTAATTTCAGCGACCTCCTTTCTTAGCTTTTGTAGCACCGGTGCTGCTAACCTTTGGCCTGCCATCCAATAATCCTGATTGATCAGCATAAGGTTGACATCATTATCTGGAGTGGGATCTGAGGTGCAGACGCGTCGGAACTCCATCCTTTCTTCTTGAAAGCGGGGACAAAAGAAGAATATGTGCTCTGCGCTCTCTTCCGCTCCTGGGCAGAATGTACGTAGACCTGTATCATCGAGCTTAAACCTATTTTGGTAGGCTCGAAAGCAACCATGTTTGAATAATATTTTTTTTAGTTTGGTCAGATATATTGCTATGAATCTGGAATAAAATTAAATTTCTACTCTATTTATTTCACTCCCGTTACAAATTTAAGCAATTATTGTAAGATATTAATGTAATATACATGGAATGCTTACAACACTTCGTTCTATTTCTCGGATATCTATTTTTTGGAAACTTATATTTTGATGTAACATTATATTAACCCGTCAGTTTATTATCACATAATAATATTTTTAATAAAAGTGTCAATAATTTCCAAAAGGAAATAATAAAACATCATTATCTGGCAACAAAAGGGAATAAACAAATTAAATTTATGTGGATTAAGGGACATGTGGGGATCCCAGATAACGAAATAGTGGACAAAATGGCTAAATTAGCCGTTACAACTGGCCAAGAAGTAAACACTATAATACTCTATACAGATTATTATAAAATTATTAAATTATATGGGTTAGAAAGTTGGCAGAGTCAATATCGGGACAACTCCACCGGGCAGTTCTATAAATCGATATTTCCGAAAAGTTTTAGAAAACCGTGGTTCGCAAATATAAACATAGGAAAACATAGAATAAAAACTTACATTAGGCTGGGAACAAATCATGGAATTCGCAACAGTTATTTATGTAAGATAGACCTAAAACAAAGTCCTAAATGTGATAAGTGTAATCATTATGAGACCGTTAAGCATATTATACTTGAATATCCAGCGCACATACAACAAAGGAATTGAGCTATGGAATTGAACAATAAAAAATAGATTATAACCATACCTCAAACTTTTGCTATTCACGTTCCAAGACACGTATAATTTGGGTTGTAATATAAAAGGTGTCTGTCCGCCGCACAGTGGAACGAGCGTTAGGGAGGACTGGACATTCATTAATATCTCCGCTTTTGGTTCTCCTAGAATTGCTACGGTTTTAAAGTTTTTTGAATGGACTGTTTTATTATATGATAAACAGGATCAGATCTTTTAGGGGGAACATGTAAAAATTCTCGATTTGATATTTCGATGTTAGATAATTTATTATCTAACATTGTACCATTTATTGTACCTACATACTACGAGAATAGGTACAATACAGTATTCTATGGAAAGACAGATACATAGGTATTAAATAAAGTTATACAAAGGAGAAAGTAACAAACCAAAACATTTAATTATTAAACAAAATTAATATAATAATTGATAATTACTTTTGTTAGTTAATATACTAAGTATAATTGTTACATCAAAATTATAATAAATGTTTTATTTATAAAATATATAAAATTATTTTATTTAAATAACGATCAGAATTAAACCAAAATTAACAACTTAATTTTAATTAGGATTTGTTTTTCTATATTCTAAGTAACAATAAGTGATTGTGCTTCTGGTAATAAATCACGTTTAATGTTTATCATTTTCGGTCTAAGATTCGAAATTAAAGGATCCTAACAAAAGCGAACATATCCTTTGAACATTTTCTTAAACTTTCCGGTTTTCTCCGTCTTTGTCTATTGGATAATTGTTCGCATGAATGAGAACGAGATGGTATACTTGCGGCTGTTGATGATGACGATGAAGGTAGGTCCTGGCTAACATCTTCAGGAACAATGAAATCCAAATTCACCCAGTTTTCATGCTTCTCCAGAAAATAATTGATATTCCTGTGGGACGAAATCCAGCTACCACAGTACAAGCTACCACTGAATTTTCTTAATTTTTCCCGAATGCAGAACTTTGCGGTATTTGAAAATTGTTCCAGTCCAGACAAATTAATCCATGCTTCTAATGCCAGCTCATAATCTTTAAAACTTACATGATTAAATTGAAAAAAATGACGATGTATTGTACGAACCATTGCACTTATGTCGCTCAAATACCACAAACAAACTGAGTTTCATTGTTAATACTATTATGTTAGATAAGGATTATTCGGATAAATTAATGTAAACAAACATTCGTAAACAAAAGAAAACTTGCGTAAAGAAGACGCCAATATCAACAGAAATTATTTTCAATTAATTCTCAAGGCCCGGAAAATAAAATAAAAAGAAAAAATCATTTTCTCGGAAAATAGCACCTAGTAGCAGAATCCGACTAATGGAAAAAAACTTCAAACCTTCTAGTTATTTACTGTGAAGGTAGTTTTTGGGCGATTTCAAGCGATTTTCGCAATTGATTTTTTTAGTTTTATCCCCCAATTTTCACGGAAAAATCCCAGAAGTGACTAATTACAGATTATATTGATAATAAGTGAAAACTTGTCCACTATTATTTTTACTTATTTATTTAATAAATTATAATAATAATAAGTAATAAATTATAATTGGCGCCTTTTAGTCTGTAATTAATAATTCTAATTAATAATCTAATAATTCCTTCTCCCAATGAAAACCTTTTTCCAGTCATTTATGATATATAATTTTATTATATGAAAGTGTTTCGATGTCATTTTCAATCCACCTAAGAACTCTTATCATTTCATCTTGAAAGGGCCATGGAGGATAATGGACCTCAAAGTAAAATCATTTTTTTTTTTTTAAATGACAATAAATATTAAAAAGATAAGATAATTGAGGACCACATACCGAAGGATTCTGCAATGATGAGTGATTCTACAATGAAAGTCATGGGGAATGGAGCTCTAGTAAATTTAATTAGATTTTTAAAATAAAATAAAGTTTTAGTGTTGGATTTACACTGCTCAGATATGGCCATATAACATATCAAAACTGTATATCTCTTCAATTTTTAGCGATATTTTAAAATAAAATTAAGTGTAGGACAGGCATGGAAACTAAAGTTAATACGTTTTTTAAACACAAGATGGCCGTGGAAGAGCTGAAACTAAGACAGAACCAGATTGAAATTAAGCATTAAAATTTCCAATTTAAGCGCTTGAAGTTAAAAACATTTTCGAGAGTTAAATAATATCTAAAATGTATGTTGCTTAGCAGAATATAATGAACGAATAAGAAATAATTTAGCTTAAAAAAATGATATTTTTGTATATTTATAAACTTTACGAACCTAGAAAGGCTACTATTTCTGCTCATGAAGATAAAAAAAAATTTATTACAGTAATTAATTATCATCTGGTTGATGTGGAAATGGATTCTGGATTCTAAAATATTTATATTTTATTTTTTTATATCGCGAAAAATTGAAGAGAGATGCATTTTTCATATGTTGATTGTCCCGCCTCCCTCGTTTCAAGTGTTTCTTTCATCTGAACTCGGAACGTTTGTTTTGATCAGTGAATTTATTAGGAGGCAAATAATAGTGACAAATTATCATAATTCTTCTTCTTCTAAAAGTGCCTATCCCCTTTGGATGTTGTCGATTACAAAGGCTCTTTCATGGCCGCTGCACGAAACAACATACATTTTTTACGTTATTTATATCTTGGACTTATACATTTTTCTAGTAGTTATAAATATGGATTATATTATGAAAGGCAAAGCCTTTCAATAATATTAAGAGGGGAAGATTGGCTAGTGTCTGAGAATATATTTACATTGGAAAACTTACATACAAAATATTTTTTTAATTTTTGTCAGTTGTTTTTGTTAATCAGGATGTAAGTAATAATATTTTTGTATACATTTTAATTACTGCATATGATAATAACTCATATTGTAAAAATGTAATTAAAAGTGACAAAGTATACTATAGTATGGAATGTGCGGGTAAATAAACGGTCCTTTCAAAGGGTTACTTTGAAAGGAAAAGAGGAAAAAAAATCATGGATTATTATAAAAAATTGAAGAATTCTTTTTTATGTTATATTCCATCAATGATTATTTTTCATTATATGTTTTCTTTAATATATTTACCCTAATTTATTATTATTATTTGTATTATTAGTTCATTTTATGGTGAAATGAAGTAATAATAAAATTAACTAATTGGAGATCTGCAATGTATTTAATGATGATATTAGGAGCTGTAATAGACTGTTTACCTTTTCTTATCTCTCTGATAAATTGGATTGTTGATAAGGATTCGGCTAACAGTGAGCCAGAAACAATGTTTATAATCTACTATCTTCTGGTGGTATTTCTCATCGGCATTGGATACTATGACATCGTTTCAACTGAATCGGTAAAAATAAATTTATATTTGATTATACCCTTTCATCTTTGCATAAATGTGTAACGTGAGCAGTTAAAGAATTTTATTTTATTTTTATATTAAAAAATCTGATATTACAAGCAGATATAAAGTTAATTCTTTCGATGGTTATAATATTGACAATGATGTTAACTGAATTTAAATAATTAATTTTATCGGTTGTTATTTCCTACAATTCTATGTACCTATCAAGTTTTTCTTGAGCAAGACTTAAATTTTTGGTTTAAACTTTGGCCTAGATTAAAAAGTATATGTTTGTTTTTGCCATGCACCTTCTACCACAGATCTTAAAAACAATTTTAAAAATAAATTTTCTCTAAGGAGAATAATTAAAAAGAGATAAATAAGTTTCTATCATTCACCTTAATATAGTGATATTAGTCAGTTTAAATATAATATTTATATTTTGTTATGACTGCTGTACAAACTCCGTAAATTCTTACCTTCAACTTACTTCCTTATTATCAGTTCCTACCTCAATAATAGAACCTTTAAAGTAAACCATAATTGTTCCTACTCTTCCCTCTTCACCCAGTCTGCCGGTGTTCCTCAAGGTAGTATCCTGGGGCCCATCCTATACACGATATATACAGCTGACATCCCAACCCATCCAAGCACTGTCCTCACTACTTACGCTGATGACACATGTGTGTTATCAGTTAATAAGGATCCATTTGTTGCATCCCAATCTCTTCAATCCCATATCTCACACCTACAAGAATGGTGTCAAAATTGGAGGATTAAAATAAATCCTAACAAATCCCATCAAATTACCTTCACCCTTCGTCGTAAACCTACGAATTCCTGTCCTACGGTATCGTTTAATAATACACCACTGAACCCTGTCGAACAGATACGTTACCTAGGACTCCATCTGGATAAACGTCTCACTTGGAATCCTCATACAAGACTGAAAAGACAAGAAACTGCTCGACGTTTTCGCCTACTTCAACACTTACTGGACAAACGCTCTAAGCTACCAATTAATTACAAAAGACTTATTTACATGACAGTCATCAGACCTATTTGGGCATACGGAGTTGAGCTTTGGGGCTCTACTAAACCATCCAATTCATCTCGTATCCAATCCTTGCAATCCAAAATCCTTCGTAAAATCCTCAATGCTCCTTATTATGTCACAAACAAACTCATCCATCATGATCTTAATATCCCATATGTTACTGATTTGGCCCAAACTAGATACCTATCCTTCCATAACAAGCTCCATACGCACTTGAATCCGCTAGTCTCTCAGCTTGCTTCCCATACTATTCCTGATAACCCTCCGAGGCGTCTGAAAAGAAGATGGCCCCGAGATCATCTACTATAGAACTTTATTGGAGTGCTATCGATGGGTAGTTTCTCCACAAGTGTTTTCATGTCATATTATACATTTTTGCACATTTACTTGATATAATACCATTATAGTTGTAAATATCATTGAATTAAATAAAAAAAAAAAAAAAAAAAATATTTTGTTATCCTAGTTTATAAGGGGCCGGAGGCCGTCTGTCTGGGGGGATACATAGTATGTACGTATTTGATCAGTTGGAAGAACAGTATTAAAGTTATGACCAGAGGTTAGAATATAAATTAGTTATGATTGCATAAATGAACACTAGAATATAAAATAAATTGATATAACAGTTAAAACTTTGTAGCAAACTCATTGTGAGCTAGGAGCAGCATAACTGTTAGTAAAGTCACATATGAAATCAAGTTACATAAGCAACTATACCAGCTATTAGAATGTGATCTAGTCCAGAGGAACTATGGACGAGGGTAAGAACGAGTGTAGCAAGGAGGAAATTTCTTGCTGTCCCATTCTGGATTTTGTCATTATTTATTAGTGATTAGATATTAAATTTGATTCTGATTTTATTAATTTTTTATTTATATTTATTATTAGGTATTTATTAAGAATTATCAAACGATTATATATTAATAGTTATTATGATAAAATTAGTAAATTTTTTAATTAATGTATAGTAATTTGGCAAATTTATTTTTCACCTCTTTAACAAAAACATGTCTTAATGTTTATTTTGATTAAGTCTAGACTGCTCAATGACTTCTTTAACGGATTAAATAGCCGCTGTACAAGGTGTATAAATTTTGACTGTACAAAGGTAGCATAATCATTTGTCAAATGATTAAAGGCTTGTATGAATGGATGAATGAGGAAATAACTTTCTTTACATTAAATAATTGAATTGAATTTTTTAGTTAAGAAGTTAGTTGAAATCTTTAAGTGGGTCTTGTTTTTGTTTTAATTTGAGCTGGTCTATTTGATACAGCATCTAATTTTTGTAAATTTTAGCAAAATATATAAGAAATAAAAAATTAAGCGGGATGAGCAGACCCTATAGAATTTTACTATTAAATTAAATAGAGGATGGAAAAATCCGTCGAAAAAACACCAAATAAGAGAAGAGTTATTTGGTGTTTTTTTGACTGCACCCAACTATTTCCATCCTCCATTAGATTTTCCAGTCAACTATTCTCCTCTCTAACATTAAATTAAATAATTGATATTTCAGTTATAAATAATAATTATTTAGTTAATAGTTTTAATCGGGTGATAATCAGATAATTTAAACTCTCATATTTAATTTATTTAATAATTTTTATATCTAAGATCTATTTTAAGGGTTAATAGATTAAATTACCTAAGGGATAACAGCGTAATTTTTCTGAAGAGTTCTTATTAATATTAAATATGTGGTTCATTATTAAATATGTAATTCATTCAAAACATTAATATTAAAGTTTGCGACCTCGATGTTGGATTAAAATTAGATTTAAATGCAGCAACTTAATTTCTAGTTCTGTTCGACCTTTAAAATTTTACAAGATATGAGTTCAGACCAGCGTGAGTCAGGTCGGTTTCTATCTTCTTATTAAATATAAAATATAAATTAGCACGAAAGGACCATTTATATCATATCATTTGTTTTTCTTGAATATAAAAGTATTAAACTATTTTGGCAGATTAGTGCAGTAAATTTAGAATTTATTTATGGAATTATTATTACAAATAGTATTGTTTTTATTAATGTATTTGTTATTTTTGTTTTTATTTGTGTATCTTTTGTTATGCTTTAAAGAGTTGGCTGGAATAAAATTTTCAGGATTTCTTAATGTTCAGGGTTCAAATAAAACTAATATTAAATCCTTAATTGAAAAGTAAGGATGGAATGGTAATTTATCGTAATTTGAATTTAATCCTGAAGGATTATTGCTACCAGATTGGTGTAAAAATAATAAGTGAATAATAACTAATGCTGCAATTACAAATGGCAATAAGAAATGTAATGTAAAGAATTGTGTTACAGTTGCATTTTCAACTGAAAATCCTCTAAGTCATATTACTTAAGTTTTTCCTAGGTAAGGTACTGCTGATAACATGGTAATAACTGTAGAACCTCATTAAGATATCTGACCTCGAGGTAAATAATTAATACTAATAGGAATACTCCAACTGATCAAGTTATATGTAATTTGTAAGATCCATAATATAATGCTCGTCCAATGTGTTAATTTAGACTAATAAAAAATAGGGAAGCCCTATTAGCATGAGTATATTGTATTAGTCATCCATTATTTACATCTTGACAAATATGTACTACACTTCTGAAAGTAAGTTCAACATTTGGTGTATAGTGCATGGCCAGAAATAATCCTCTAATAATTTGAATTATTAAACATATTCCTAATAGTGAACCAAAATTTCACCATAGTGAAATTGAAGATGGGGGTGGTAAATCAATTAATGACCCATTAATAATAATTTTGAATAATGGATGTGGTTTTTACGTATAAGTTTTTATCATGTTTCAACTTTTTATTCGTAAAGGTCTTAATAATGTTTGCTGTATTGGATACTACGATTATTGTAAATAACAAATAAATAATTATTATTACTTTTAATTGGGCAGTTGTTATATTTAAAATGTTGATTAGTCTTAAATTATCAATGTAAAAAATATTGTTATTGAAATAATTCATATTAAATAAATATATAAATGTTATTATAATTAATATAAATATAGTGGAGATGAAAAATCATAAATGAAGTTCTGAATAAAACTGATACTTTCTTCCATTGTGAAAATTGTGCCTGCAGAAAGCGGGCTGTGATGAATTTTGAAGTATTAGAGAAAAAGGTAGACCAAAGGTGTAATAATTAGATGTAGTGGCACAAGCTGTCAGATTGTTGCTTTGACAAAACAAGATCTATGATTATCCACATTATCAGTGTGAAAGTGGAAGTGCCGCACAGTGTTGTGTTTCGATTAGTAGGAGCTAGCTGGACAAAAATCATGTTTAAAATTCTAAAAATTTTTATTGGAATATTGCAAACAATTGTTCAAAACCTAGAAATTTAATATTTTTTTATCCTGACACACTTCATCTCGTCAGTAATAGTTCTAACTAATGAATCCATAAAAATAGACTAAGTCAGTTGTATTTAAAGCTTCATTTCAACCGCACAAAATTGAAATGTTACTAATTTTATATGAATAAATTGTTGAATATTGATAATATATGTACTCATAGGTGCTATTTTTTTCCAATTAGAAAAATCTTCTGATAATGTAACTGTATACATTTTTTTCTAAAAATGCATGAAGGATTTTTCCTCATTTTTGAACTTTGAAGTGATGAAAATGACTTGTATCCGTTTGTATCCAGGCAAAATTTTATATATTTTATAGCTGCATCTCTCCCATTAATAATAAGATGCATTATAGCCTGCACACTCGAGCACAACATTGTTTTTTTAATTTTGGAATAGTTACTTTCGAGAAAGGTTTTTTTTTTAAGAATGGTAGAAACACACTTATTTTTTTATTTTATAGTTCTTTTCGAACAAATTAAATGTTAGAAACCTTGCAGAGGACTCTGAAAGGAAAATTTAAATAAGATTGGCTAACTATTCCTCCAAAATTTCTGATAAATGGCAGGAAAATCAAAGCAGTGTTTCGATTAGTACAAGCTAGTACAAAAGTCATGTTTAGAAATCTGAAATATGTTATTGGAATATTGTAAACAATACTTCAAAACATGCTAATCTAATATTTGTTTAAGTCTAACACACTTCACAGCTTGATGGTTAGATCCTAAAGGAATCATATCAACAGAATAAATCAGTGGAAATCAAGGCATCATTTCGACCTCAAAAATTTATTGTTCAACTACTTTTATCAAACCAATCGTTGAATATGGATATTAATTGTAATGGTAAGTGCTATTTTTTTTAAATGAAAAAGTCTTCTGATAATCAAACTATATTAATTTTGTTTTTAAAAGGCCGAATAATTTTTTCTTATTTTGAAGCTTTGAAGTGATGAAAATGCCTTTCACCCATTTGTATCCGGGCTAATTTTCCTATATTTTATAGCTACACCTTTCCTATGAATAAGACACATTATAGTCTGCACACTTGAGTAAAAAATTTTTTTAGAGTACTTTATTTGGAGAAGATATTTTGTTTAAGAATGGTTGATGCACTCAAAGCAAGAAAGAAACTCATATCTACTAATAACAACACTTAAATAGTCCAAAGAAATGCAAAAATGCTGAAAAATAAGTTTGTGCAGCTAATTCTCACTAAACCAAACACTGTGTGGCGAGAGGAAAAGTTCCGGTAGCGAAATATAGACGGCGCTGGTTATCAACTACGGCACTACCCCCCTGTGACGTCAAAATTATCTAAACGTCAAAATGACGTCACGAAACTGGAGGTTATCGAAGGGAGACCTTTTGTGTATTATTTATTACCAAAGGGTTTAATATTGTATCGGTGATATCAGTGAGTTAGTGCGTAAAGTACAAAGTAGAAGTTATCAAATCCAATCAATCAAAGTTAAACAACGTCCAGCTTGGTGAGCATTTTGTTAGGTGACCATCGAGGAAATCTGCGAAGCTCATGATTCTCCAAATAATTATCTCCTACCCCGTGGGTATGTAAAGTAAGTCAGTCTACTGGAAGCAACTCGACAACATAAGGAACTTGTTGGGGTTTCCATGATGTCGATAGCCGCCGTAGGTCCAGACCTACCTGGAACCAGTTCTAGGACGGAATTTTTCGGTTATATCAGTCCTCATTCCTCTGCGCTGCTCCTGAACAGCCTTGATCCATGGATCTATGGTGATTTGTAGCTGTACTTGAACTCATTCATTCTAAGGTGGATCGGCCGGAAAGGAATCGGTTATGGACACCGTGCCACTAACTCTGTCAGCACTACGGTCCCTGTTTAAGAATTTTTGACCCATCCACAATCCTCCTCCATTCAACACGATCTCCTTTGTCTTCTGATCCAATTGTATATTTGCGTCACTTAATATTTTTCGATAGTTTCGAAGTAGTTCATCGGGAAACAACTTATAGTTTATAAATAGTAAGAGAACGTATGTTTATTAAAGCAAATTCAAGTCAACGGCGCTGAAATGCAGCCACTGACACTCTTTCACCAAAATACTTCAAGTCTCTCAATGCGGAAAACAATCTATTTCTAATCATTATCTAAACACTATTAACAAGTTCCTTAGTACCAAATAGTGTATTTCTGTTAGCAAAACCTGGTCAGCAAACTATTTGCAATGCCACAATATCAATATTATATCCTCTAATCTCGTTTAAAAACACTTTTACCTACCTTAACAATGAAATCCCGGAAGCAGTTCCCTCAAGAAGACTATTATGGGGTGTGGATGACGACTGTTTCACTTTAGAGACATCAATGATTATTAGCGATATTCCATAACTTTGATAACCCGTATATTTTGAATGCCGAGGTTTTGTCCCGAATGATAAGAGTCATGATCAGAACCAAAATTCCAAGGTTGAAAATAAGAGAAGTTCGGCATAACTAATAAAGCAATTGACGTGAATAACAGATACATGAAGTTAATTAAAGATAACATAGCGGTAATCATGTTAAAACAACATATTCAAAGTTTGGCCCGAAACGTCGGCTATCAGAAGAGTAATATTTTTCCGTCATCAGGATTCTTAGGGTTTCATTTTCATCTTGATCGAAGATGAAATCAAAGCTGTGATTACTCCAGTAATATTCAATAAGGAGTTTTACAAAGAAGTTGCTAATCCTACTAGACTTTTCCAAAGCTTTCGATTCCTTGGACCATTCTATCCTTTTTTCCAAACTAAAGTCATTGTCCTTTTCCAACAGCTCTATACTATGGTTCCAGTCCTTAGTCTCAGGCAGGTCTCAAGCGGTTTCTATGCCCAACCAACCCCTTTCCTCTTTCCTTGCCCTATCCTCAGGCGTGGCGCAGGGCTCAAGCATCTCTCATCTCCTTTTTAACTGTTACATCAACGATCTTCCTAAATCCGTTCACCACCGTTCCTACCATCTATATGCTGACGACTTTAAAATCTATTTATCCTTTCCTCCTTCTGAGCTATCATTTGCGTTCGCCAGTATTCAGCAAGACCTAGATAGGATCAGTGCCTGGGCAAAGCTGAACAAATTGGAATTGAACGCAATGAAAACCCAGGCCATTGTTCTAGGTTCCAACTCCCTCCTTACAACTATCCCCACCCTCCCAACATTGATCCTAAACGACAACCCTATCAGTTTCAACTCCTCCGTTAAAAACCTAGGCATTACCATGGACAAAAACCTGGAAACCACATGTCGCCCAAATTTCCCGACGATCAATTAGTTCCCTGAAATTATTCCATCGATCCCGGCATCTCCTTACACAATCTACCCGGAAGCTTCTTGTATCATCCCTTATCTTCCCCCACTTTGACTACTGTTGTGTGGTATACGGGGGCCTCTCGAAATTGCTGGAGAGTCGCTTAAAAAGAATAATGAACTGTGCTTTAAGATTTTTCCTTGGTACTCCGAGGCGTTCCTGGGTGTCACATCATTATGATGAGTTAAAGTGGCTCTTCCCACCCATTCGTAGACATTATTTCCTTAGTGTTTTTCCATACCAATCTATTAACTCGCAACACCCTTCATATATCTATAGTCTCTTTCAATTCAAATCCTCTATCCAACACCATAAAACAAGATCCCGCCTTTCTGATCTCTACGTTCCATCCCACAGAACTAAGGCATTCGAGCGTTCCTCGAACTCAATCCCTCCTTTCATCTTCACTGGCCTCATTTAAATCCCTGCTTTTCCATCATCTCTTGGCATCTCAAAAAGATGCTCTCCAGGCAGGCCAATCTTCCGCTTGAATTAATTTGTATCGAATACTCGATCTCGTTACCTACGTGTTTTGTTTATTTTTCCAACAACAAAGAAGATACAGACTTTGTAAATACTTTATAGCATGTTATGCCATTCATTTGCTTTATTTAGCATTTCCTTTATTAAGTGTTATACTAATGTTATTTATTATTATTTTGTTAATATCTAACCTTTATATATATATTTTTTTCTACAATTAGTTAAAATCCTGTAGTCTCGTACTTTTTAATCATTTATTTTTTATTTTTTCTATTTCTATTATGTTTTGTCACTCATGATTACTTCATGATTTGTATCATTATGTAGCCTCCTGGCCAGATGAATATTATGTTTATTTTACTTGTTCTTTATTGTTATTCTAAAGGGACTTGGTCCCGAATAAAGTTTGTTTTCTATTCTATTCTAAAGTAGTTATTTACCAGGTAGTCCACTTGGCAGCACAATAACGGTGGCGTAATTTGAAAAGGCAGCATCACATGTGTTCTCTGTCAGCCTGGATAGTTTAAACTGCCCCTTTCCTTTGTTGTTTACTCATATAACACCACTTAATGCTGCTATATGACTAATCGAACGATGCTACAGTGGGAGTCCTACATTTTTCCTATCCAGGTTTAATTAGGATAGGGATCTTTAAGGAATGCCTGACAATGTACAGACTCGGGACTCCGGTTTTACGTCCCTTCCGAAGGACGGCACAACCAAGGATTTTTTTACTCCCTCCCTTTAGGCATAGTAGGCTTTTATGCTAACCACTACATCATGGGTCGCCATCCCTTGATCTCATACCGTGTTCTCCTTTTCTGTAGAATTTACACAGACTTGTCTCCAAACATCACCCGCGCTTTATCATATCTTTGATGTGGGGTCATAAGGGCTTAAGTCAAAATAAGTCCATAATACAGAATCAGGAAGGATCAGACAAGAAATAAATGTATGCTTCAAATAGAATTACTACTATATTGTTTTATTAAAATAAAATTATAAATAATATCAATAAATAGATTTTACATAATGTTTTGATTTTTGCTGTTGCTCTCCTGAAAAATTCAAAATTTTGTCTTAACCCCTTATGAACGCGCATCAATTATATATCCCTGCAGCAAAGGACTAAGATGATTCCATGAAAGCAACTTCACTTAAATTAATAAGTTATTCACGATTAGCTATATACAATCTAGAAAATGTCTCACCTATATCAGAATGCAGGAAGAAATATCATCTCAATTAAACAGTTGGTTTTCAGACCTTTAATAAGTTTCTATAAGAGGGAATTACAAGCTACAAGAACAATGCCGTTATGCCTAAACAAAGGCCAAGCCTGGTATTTAATTTTAAATAAAAGGTTTGCTTAAGATATGATTTATGCAGTTTATTCTTTAATGTATTCCTTCTTAATCCCAGATACAGTGCATTTATGAATATTTAAGATTATTCCATAAAGTTTTGTATGAGGCATTCAAAAGCGGATAACTTAAAAAATTGATGTTTTCACTCAGCCAAAAAATGATTTGATTTTGAAAAAATTAATTATGGAGTTATCAGAGCTGATGATCCTGAAAGTCTCATGTAACCTATGGTCCTTAAGCTTCCTCATAGGGATGCCAATTATTATGCTCGGATATGAATTTTTTTGGCTCAAAATAAAGAAATTTCCACCTTTAACATCTTACAGAAGGAACAAAAAATACATGGTTATGCATCAAGTAAAATTTGTGACAGTCCTACATTGACTAAATTAATAGCATTTTGACAGTTTCCAAGGACTTTGTTGGTTGGTATTTACAATTAGATGACTAGTTCATTAAATCCTACATAAAACTTAAGAATTTTTCTTGACACACCAATATTTTGCCAACTTCTTGTCAAATTTGTTCCAACATCAGAAGCAATATTGATCATAGTAAAACAAAAACATTTTTTTTTTTAAATTCCATCTACTTTTGGTTAAGCAAGTGCTACTAAATTTACCTGTATGTACCCTCTACTGCATTCAAAATAGGCAGAAATGGTCCCAACATTTTTTTTTGTCCATCTCCTTTTATTTACAATTTATGTAGCCCCATATCTATTTTTAAAAACATTTGAATCATGAAAGCATTTCCCTAGACTTACATTTCAAAGTCCTCTAGATTTTATTCTAAAACCACCAACATTGACATTGAAATATTAGTACTTATGTATAAAATACAAAAGATGATTTTATATTTTTTTTTACCAACTTGGCTGACAATGTTTTCCCAGAAAGGATGCCAGCAGTTAAACCAATGCAATCCTCCATATACTCCAATATAAAATTAGCCTGTACCATAGTACCAGGGGCTGATAAAAATACAAATGTAGTGCCTCTGGCAGCAGAATTTTGATGGTTCATATTTTTTTTTAATACTTTTTACGTCAGTATTTTTTATAAAGACTTTTTTTTTTCCCAACTTAAACAAAAGCATTGATAATGAATGGACTCAGGATTTTCATAAAAAGGTAAATAAATCAAACGCGTATCATAGATTTATCATCAACAATAATTTTAAAGTTTTAATATTTTCAAAAAACATAAACCAGTAAATTCAATGACTTATGCATAAACTGGTTTTCAGTAAATACTGTTCAATTTCATATGTAAAAGCGAAAATTATAAATTCAGTGAATGAGCTGAACACTTTTAAATGCAATATGACATAAGTATGAAATATCATTTTATTGTGTGTGTGTGCCTAATTACAGAGTGTATAAATAAGCTAAGAAGATGCCCCAGAAGAAACAAGCATCTTTTCTAACTTTCCTTCCTCATATAAAGCTTTCACATCGGTACCACCTCCAACGAATTCACCATTCACGAATACACGTGGCACCTAAAACAACATGAAATTTCAAAATGTTGAAACTTGAGTATACATTATGCAGAATAAAGAAAAAAATATCTAATCATATAACTACATAAATTAAGGATTTAAAACCTTCAGAGACACAGAAACTCAACAATTTCATCCATTTTGCTTTGTTATACAGACTCTTATGAGTGAAATTATGTTACTACTAGTAATTATGTACTCAGTCGTACTACTAGTAATAGCCAACAGCAAAACATAGAATCTATCACATAGAATCCATAGCAAAACAATCAATGGATAGGGCCCAATATTAATCTTTTTTTAATACAAGATACTATATCAGGTTCCCCATTTGGTCCTTAAGTTCTTTATTCGTTTTGGTATGGAAACGATTTCCTTCTTTGGTTGGGCTGTAAACTCTTCTAGGAATCGTTCTCTCCCATATCCTTAGTAATCTTTCTTGCTACTTGATCAGGGTCCATGCCTTCCACCAGACATGAAAACTGGATGAAGTACCATCTTACATTTAGAGCCTCCAAGATATATCTTTTTATTGGAAAACTTTTCTAATACCAATAATATTTATTACCGTTCTATATATTTGCCTTTATTTCCTCTTCCAGTTATCTTCAGTTACAATTGTGCCAATATATTTAAACTTTTTAACATTTTCAATTCTACACCCTCTTACTAGGAGATATTCACTCGATGACTGTGTTTCTTCGATGAGAACATGTTATTTGTTTTGTCTTCATTTATTGCGAGCCCTGCCTTCTTAGCTGCCTCTTCACGTTCCAGAAATGCCTCAAAGAACATGTTTTGATTTCTTGCTATGATAATCACATCATCAGCATGTGCTAGAGGTCATGTTACTATAAAAAAAAACTCTATTTCTGCTTTGGTAGTCAGTGTAATCTGAAGAACAAAATTAAATAATACTGGGGACATAGGATCTACTTGATTAACTCCTTTTCGAATCGTCAAGTCTCTGGAAATTTCTTCTTCGACCTGTACAAAACCACAATCATTCTGTAATTTCACCTTTATCAGCTTGATAAAGTCATCCATATCAACTTGATAACGTCATCCTTATCAGCCTGATAAGTTAATTAGGGCAACCAAGAAACCTCAGGGAAATCTCATACTTATACAGTTTCATAAATTATAAAGATATAGATACTAAAATATACAACAACAAAACTATACCATTATAAGTAGCCAATCTCATTAATTGGCTAAAACTTAGACTAATACAAGAAGGGAGATTAGGCTGGCATTGCATTATACAGGAGTTAAGCATGATAAAATTTTAATTCTATAGAGATCTGCTTTTGGTTTGGGCAAAAGAAGTAACAATTCATAGTTGGAGGAAGGTAGGTTAATTGATAAATTGTTCAGTCCATTATTAAATGATAGGGAAAGAAAAAGAGATAAAGAGAATGTTATAAAGATAGTACAATGAGATATAGACAAACCTACAATTAGGGCGTGCTTAACAATGGTTTGAAAAAATATTTGTTAATAGTATTTTAACATCGAGTAATAACATTAAAAAATACTGAATTTAAAACACTCACAGATCTGGCACCAGTTAATTCCCCAAGGACATCTTGAATTGTGTCACCATCATCTCTTTTGTCAAGTTCAATAGATGTAAAAGCATGCTGAAGTTTTTCGAAAACCTTCAAAATAATATGATTAATCAAGGCATTGTCAAACTGTTGATTAGCAATGTAATTATTAAAACAAAGGTGAAAAGTTGAAAAATAAATTGACAAGATGCCTGCAAAAGTTTGTATGTTACTAAAAACATGTACAATGTCACTTACAAGGTTTTGGTTACAAATAGTCGAAATGATCGTTTTATATGGACCATATCATTGAAATAATTTTAGACGAATTGCAAAAATTGTTTAGGGGCAAAAATAAATAAATTGTTATTTTTGAAGGGAAAAATGAAATAAGTTTTATTATCTAAATAATAGTGTCTAGAATAACAAATCTAAACCTTTAAAAGAGCTATAAACATTTTTTGGGGGGAAAATAATAATTTTATAGACAATTAAATATAATTTAGTGGGAATTTAGAACATAGTATAGGTCCTTCGGATTATTAAAAAATGCAATTATACGATAAATGTAGGAAATTAAATAAATCTTATTGTAACAAAAATGGTTAAATTTCCTCTACCATAGGACGTTTTTCTTAGCAGTACATTATATTCCTACATAGGAGAATTTAACTTGTTTCATGTTGTTCAATGAGAGGGTGACCAGTAATCAAATAAGTCATTTACTGGCCAATGCAAGACATTTTTCTAAACTGGTGGATGTACGAGGGAGAAGTGTTGAATTACAGACAATTTCTTATCAGATAGATGAATGTGTCTGATGTGATTTGTACTTTACATGAATCTACAGACCATCACCTTATCATTGCCGAAATCCAAGCAAGAATTTTTGCCATAATATGCCGGCAGGAAGAACGTACCACAATATTGGCCACTCAGAAACTCAAGAAAATAGAGATTACATTTTTTTAATTATAGGTAAAACCTGCTATTAAATTTTTTTATTCACAAATTCAAAACATTATTCTTAAAAAAATTAATCTCTATCATGTGACTTCAATTCTCCATTAAGTACTCCCTATAACAGAGATCCTTGCAAGCTGCTTCTCAATATTTACAAGAAAGAGGAATGTCAATTTTTTAGCAAGAAGAAAATTTAAGATTTGCTAAATATAAAACCTTAATTGGTTTGATCAATTTTACATAATATAGCAGCTTAAAATAATACATAGGCACATAATAATCAATATAAATTTAATGAACCATACCTCTTTGGCCATTTTACAATACGGACAGTATGTCTTTGAAAATATCACAACTGAATCCTTGTTTATGGCTTCCTTGACAAATTTAGAAGCTTCTCCACTCATGTTGATAGCCCTTGTACTATGACCTAAACCCATTCAACAGTAGTTATAACAAAGCTGAAAGAAAATTTACTAAATAAAACTGACAATTTAACATCAAAATGATTAGTAGCACAAGATAGTGAAAGCTATCAATATTTAAGATAACATAGTTTACAATGATGTGATACAAAACTGGGTGTGTGCCTCTTTCACAGGACTAAATCTGAATGATGCTATTTCCTTATACAATTGAATGTAACAATGTATATAAAAGGTATATATACAACTGAACTTGAAATTTGTAGGACCAAAGAAAAATTGTGTTGAGGATGAAAGTAGAATGGAATGGTAATAGTAATGAATAATTGATGGTTTATGCAACAATGGTAAAAAAACTGTAAGCATTAAATACAAAACAAGGAAAAGAAAAACATGGTACAATAATGTAATAAATTGATTTGCATTAATGTTAAAAGTTGAGGGGATATATATTTAATGCATTAAAAGTTCAAAAATACACACACCTTGCATAAACCATTGAGAAATTCAGTAAACAGTATTATAGTTTATTCTGTTTTAGGCACTGATTGAGAAAGCATTAAGCAACTTGATGCAACAAAACATTAAAGATTAAAGAAATAGCATTATCTATGTAAACTAAAAATTAATACAAACTTAAAATGCAATGTTATTATCCACTATTTAAAAACATATATTTTCTCAGATTTATATGTGTACCAACAATAGGAAGTGTGTTCCTCACATTAGGAGAAACTGCCGATGTAACACCTCCCATACCAGCATTGAAAATACCTACACAAATGTATAATATAATATACAAATCAATCCAAAGAAAAATGCAAGGGTCCATTAAGAAAATTCAGAATGTAGAATATCTCAGTACATGCCTTTTGCTCTATTCTTAATATGATTCATTATATTCTAAATAATGAAATATAAAAGAAGATAAAATTCAATTTGGCCAAGCAGCTTTCAACATTTTAAAATGTATGCCTTCATAAAAGAGAAGACATGATTTGTGTTTTAAACTGATAATTTTGAAGGGATAACCAAAATGTTTGATCACTCATGACGTTCAAATGTGTTAAAATGGAAAAAATAACAGCTGATATAATAAGAAATCAGTCCAAACTTCAGACTAGCACTACATTTTTCTTATAATACGTAAAAAAACGACAATTATATTTTTGTTATCTACATATTCGGGGCAAAAGAACCAACAAATCTTTATCAAGTACTACTAAAAGGTCATTTCAGAACTTAGATTTTTATTTTATTACAAAAAAATATATAAGAAATAAAACTTACAATAACTACAAATCAAGATGAAAATATGAACCCAACAAACTCTTATCGAATGAGCGTTAATCCTACTCCAAGAATGTAAATAATTCTCATCCCCACTACTGTAGTGTGTGCTCATGATCTGCTCAGGGACAAGTTTTATAAACAAATTTCTAAATTATATTTAGTATTTTATTTAAATACAAAAAATATCTGAATATTAATTCAAAGCCGATGTGATATTTATTTATATCATATTTTGAAGAACTGGGGATATTTACGGTCTCAAATATTTATATGAAAAAGTTTTGTCAGTTATTAAAAGTAAATTCTCACTACTTTTTATTATTCCAATTCTACTAGCATTAAACTGATTTTACCTAAGATTGTATGTATTATATTTAACATTATGTTCGATTAATAAATTTAAATTTAAAATTGACGTCACCAATACAAGGATGTTATCTTTAAAAAATACTAGAGCCAATTCTTGTAGTTATAACAGCATTAAAATAAATTGTTTTTATTAATGATTATCGTAATCAGTTATCTTTCAGTATCAATACTTAAAAAAAGGAAGCCAAAAATATCGTGATTAAAAGTTTACTAACTTTCCTTATAAGATTGTTTACAAATTGGTAATTTCAGAAAAATTTTAACAACCTGTTTTTTGCTTAAATGATTTTCCTATAAGTATTAAACACAAGTTATCTCATATCATTCCTTATCAGACAAGAATTGTAAGGTGGAAAGTGACATTTTAAAATAATTAGAGCACAGATTTTATCATCAAATTTTATCTTAATAATATTTAATTAGATCGATAACAAGTTGTGGATTTTTATCAGAAAATAAATATTTATCGGTGCTTAGTTATTCAAAAGTTCGGTTTGGAACGTCTAAGTTCTCTGGACAGCTGCAGTCACATGACAGTCAGCTGTCGGCTTCCGAAGCAATGACGTAGACTTAGTGAAGCCTTCAGCTTTAGTGAATGAAGCCCTTATCGATAAGTTTATTCGCTCCTAATCATGTCGTTACTTGGAGGGAAAATGGCTTGTCCTGGAAATGGGATTTATGTTATCCAGGGGGAAATGTCTGTTCTCCTAACTGCTATGAAGAAAGTAAACAGATGGTCTTCTCACGTCCACCAGGTTAGTGTTTATTTTATGGGAATAAATTGTTTACTAGTTGATTTTTGAAATACAGTGCTTGGTGATTATTCCTAAAATCATATCTGTCAAGACACTACCATGGATATTATTTTGTTGTATTAGGATGATGAAAATGACATTCTTATCAGAAGCTTCACAGATCTCAGAGATGTTTTGAATCAGATTGGCGACCTTAGGGAAGTAGAACCAAACCATTTTCTTAGCCCTTTTCTGGAAGTAATAAGATCGGAAGAAACTACTGGACCCGTTACCAGTCTTGCTTTATCTTCTGTCAACAAGTTCCTCTCGTATGGACTTATAGGTGGGTACATTTCTTCAGTACTATGTGATAAGTGTATTCATAGAGAAATATATATGTATATATACAAGATAATGATTGTGTATAAAGTTATGTCATCGAGAACTTTTTCCTGGTCCTCTCATTTGTCTGATATAATGACTGATAATTTACTATTTATTTTTTACCATCTATTAATTTATTATTAATGCTCGAGATGAGTGAATTATGCCTAGGGGTGCATAGTGGGCTTGCAGGGTATCTATTGCTGGACCGTGAATAAAGTTCCTTGATACATTTTGATTTTTGAGCATCACAATTTGCTGAATGAATGACTAGGCCACAGTCTGTTATCACTAAAAGATAATGATGAACCCTATAACACCATTCTGTACAAACTAACATTTGAACAGCTCTGCCCAATTGTACTCTGTAATATATAGTACACATATTAACTAATAAATGTTGAAATCACCGTGTAACCATCTCCAAACAGGAACCCAATGTTGAAAAAAAAAGTAAATAGCGCTGAATAGATAACATTTGATTGTAGTTATCAATGGATATAAAAGTTACAGTACCTAATTATTTCTAATGCTCTGTCTAATTTGCTTATAAACTATTTATTATAAAAATATTATCTGATTATCCCTACCATAAAGTGATGTTAAATAAAACTATTTATGTATGCCAGAAAAACTTTAAAGTTTATGTTTTCCTTCATTATCCTATTAATTTTTTTTACCTTAAACTGGGTATAACAGTTATAAGTATTATTAGTGATTGTCAAGTATGATGTTATATATAATATATTATCGTATGTAAAAACATATTCAGAAGTCACTGATAATTTCTTTTATTTTGAGGGGGGGTTAGTACTGACTAGTGTTAACAAACTATCTTGCTGCTGGTTTTGTTGCTTTTTCAATTTATTTAATGTATTTTAAGTTTTCAATCTTGTAATAATCATTTTATGTTTAAAGTTGTGATGAAGTCAATTAAATCTAATACCTAATTTATATTTAGATTCTAGGTCAAAGACGATTGCGGCTACTGTAGAAAACATAGCAGAAGCAGTTACTAGGGCCAGGTTTGTTGGAACTGACCAAACTAATGATTCAATTGTTTTGTTGAAAATTTTGCAGGTATGATTATATTATTCTACTATCATTTTATTGTTGCATTATATTTATAGCTTGTTTTATATTGATTATTTCGTTTATTTTGAAATCAGGTTCTTCGGACTTTGTTACTTTCTCCTGAAGGTTGTTGGCTTACAAATGAAAGTGTTTTAGAAATCCTGCTGAGTTGTTTTCGAATGTGTTTCGAGCCCCGTTTAAATGGTACATCAACATACATATATATTATTTTATACCAATTTTTTATATTTTAATGCCTTAATTTTATCATACTAACTATTAACAGTGGATGTAGTAAATATTTCAAATAGCTAATTTTTTTTTATGCTGCTACTGTTATTTAAATACTTATTGTTATTAAATAAAATTGTATTTTATGTTTTTTAGAATTGTTGAGAAGATGTGCTGAGAATTGTTTACGTGATATGGTTCAATTGTTATTTAGCCGGCTTCCTAGTTTTACTGAAGATAACAGGAAAATACAGGTGATTATCTTGATGAAGCTTCCTTTAATCAATATTTTTACTTTAGTAACAAAGTTAATTAGTTTTAAAAACTTAAGAACTGAAAATATTGATCACTTGTTATTTTTTACTTTTACATTTTGCTAGAGCTGTTTAAATGTTTCAGATTTTTATAGTTAATATTGAATCATAGATTATAAAAAAAAATACTATTGATTTTTCTGGTTTCGATCTATTACTGCTAATGGAGTCCTATTAAAAGGTTCTGGAATATTATAAAGTAGAACATTTAAAAAAAATTCATTTCTATATGCATGAGGAGATTTAATAAATTTGGAAAATTAAGAAAAAAGTGTTTTTTTTTGTTGAGTGGATAGTTAAATATGCAAATCCAACGACTTTTTCTGGAAACCAAGGGTATCGTATTTACTTTTGAGAAAGCTCTATCTGTTAATCTCCTCAATCAAATTTGCGTCTTAGGTTTATATTATGTACTTTGTTTTATCTTTATTAATTTTTATAAGCCAGTTATTTTTGGCTTCTGTTATCTGAAAATTTAAATATAGTAAATTAACTCTGTATTGCTGGAATTTTTTAATCTTTAATATCTTGAAATAGTATATAATTCCTCACAGATTGATCAGGAGTATTATTTTTACAGCAAAAACTCAAAATGAATACCGGTGCTCCTTTGGATACAGGAAAAGGAAAGAAAAAAACAAGCCGACCATCTTCTAGGAAAGTTTCAAGGAAAGGTCTTGAAAAATCTTCCAGTCCTGGTTAGTACTATAATGTTATATTCATAAATTATAAAATATCTATAATAATAATATAAAAAATAAATCAAAATATTTAATTTCGTTAATTGACTATTATTAATTTTAGTTTATGTAGTTTCAGGTTCAGAAGTTTCAAATGCTCTTAAAGAATGTGATATCCAGCAAGTGTCTTCTACTGAAGAGCCAGCCCCTTGTCAAGAAATTAAATCATATGAAAAATCAGAACCTGAAATTCTTCTGTCGCCCAGTGAAGAATCTTTAGCTAAAAGTCTATCTGATTCTCTGGAAAATAATGTTGTTAATGGTATGTTTTAGTTTTCTAATTAGTAAAGGTTTATACCTTGTACCATATCTATGCCGATGATTTCCAAACAGTAATACCTTAATTCCTATTTAACTATTGAAAACCTCGGAATCAATTTTGATTCAAACATTTTTCTGAAACCTATGTGTCCGATATTTTTTGTCACACCTTAGAGTGACTTAATTATCTTTTTTGCCTATTCCAAAATGAATTTCTAGTTGCCTACTTATTTTTTTCTAAAATAGTATTATCAAATCCTCCGAACAATTTAGTAAAATCATCCTTATGGAATTCCATTCCTTCTTCCATCCAGTAACGTTGCTCTAGTACTCTTTCCACCTTCAAATACTGTCTATTTAGTTACTTCCACTGGATTGAAATATAAATATCAGGTGTTATTTTTGAAAATTGTATTAATCCATTGGATCCCAAAAAATAATTTATTATTTTTAATGATTTGAATGATAAAATTTTAAAGGTATATAGAGTTTTAAACATCACTCTATGATAAAAAAAATTGTCTGTTCGCCCATATTTTTAAAGTAATTCAGATGGAAACCTTTAGATATCGCAAATATGAAAAAAATGGACTTATACCACTTTAAAAAATAACAGCTCATCAAAATTAATAGTCTATAGATATTCTCTGTTCTAAATTAAAATTTGTATCTAGATATATATTGAATCATTATTTGTTCTCTTTTATTGATTACTAATTCATTATATTTAACTATATTTATTTTTAATTGATCAATATTAAAAAAATATTTTTTTTTATGGCATAAAAGCTATATAATTCAATATATTTTCTATATTATTATTATTTGACCCCCTGGGTGTTTTTTTTATTACTCTAAAGCTCTAAAATTAATCTGATATTGTGTGTAATGTCATTATGTTATGTGTTCTTGAGTTAATGAATAATTTATTATTATTAGTTAACCTGTAAAATTATATCTTCTTTTCTCCAGTATTACTTTTTGAATATTAACGGCTCTTTTGACCATTATTCTTCTTATATTTTGTCTACACTCACCTGGGCATTTTTTTAGAGAAAATCTTAATTTGGCTTTTTTGAAATAAAAGGAAAAAGATAATTTACCAGTTAAAAATAAGTTATAATAACTGATATGATAACCACGAAAGAAGCTCATTAACTACTTCATTACCTCCTTCAAGTTATGAGGCATGCTTGTTATAGTTTTGTATATTGATGATGGAATAATTATTTAATTTGAAATATTTTTGTCTTTTTTAAATTTAAATTATTATATTATATGTTTTGGGAACGATAATTTTATATTATTAAATAATTCTGAATTAACTATATAGGTGTTTCACAAATGAATAATTCTGAGGAACCTCAAAGCCCCACTTCACCTGTGATTCTAGATGATGGAGTTATTATCAGTATTGAAGATTCAAGTTCTCAAAATAGTGAATCAACAGAGCAGTTGGTTGTTACTTTTTTATAACCGTTTTAATTTTGTTTGTCATTCAGTTTTATTTGCTTATTATGTTTACTCTAGTATACATGTGTGAGAAATGTGGCATTAGCTATATATCCTTTTTGTCCATAATAAATTTGAAGTACAAGCCATATCAAGGAATTATGTTTGTTCATATATACTATGCAATCTTTCAAAAAATGTTTATTATTTAGCACAAAGATTTTGTGAAGCTGCTTAGTTTAAAATGACACTGTTGAAGTAACTGTAAACTTAATAAGCAATTAGCTAACTTGATAACTAAACATCCCTTTAGTATAATAGATTAGCAAGGACATTCAGCCCTTTTCAAAGTTAAACATTTAAAAAAATGTTTAATCTCCTATAACATTAATACATTTTTTAATACCTTTTAGTGTAGAAAAAGCCATTATATTCAGAATCCAGGTCAAAACTTATATATAAAGTTTTATATATTGCAATAAAGTTTCACTATTCTCTCCCCCCATCCCTTTACTCTCATATTTTATTCATAAAATTAAGTTTTCACAGAATAATTTTACACTGAGAGAGCAAGGGTATTTTGTATTTATTTAAATAATGCTAAATGTTTAATTTTCTTCTGGATTAGTACGTGTTATTTAGATTAACAAATGTCCGTAGCTTAACATGTATCATTAATTCCATAGCTTAACATGTATCATTTTGTACATGGCTTCCTGAATGTCATACTTAAAAAAAGAATTTGGACTTTTCATTTTTGTAGTTTTGAATTTATTAAAAATGCACACTAATTTTATGTGTCAGTCTTTTCTTCAGTTTTAATTTGTTTGTAATGCAGGCGACCATCGATAATGTGCCGGAAACGAAGAGGCCAGACAATTTAGAACTAAACTCTGCTGAAACTAATTTTGCTTCCCCAGTGGACTTAAAAACAGAAGAAGAACCTTTGATAAGTCCTACTACTCCAGAAAGCATTATGGAAGGGCAAGATTGGACAAACCAGCAAGGCGTCAGGTTTACCAATACTGAAAGTGAATGTAAGTCAACTTTTTAAATAATGTATAATGTATTTTAAAATAATCTATTTATAAATATATCTTTTGAAAAATTATTGGTTGGTCTTATAAATTATATACAGAGCATATGATGGTCTGAGTAGCAATCAAAGAAAATTCTGAAGTATTAAAAAAAATATTATTATTAGGACTATTAAAAAGTAATAATTTTTAATATTTTATTTTGAAGAGAAAAGATTTGTCCAGGGCCGGGATTCGAACCGTGTCCCCCATGTTTCCGTCGTGGTGCTCTAACCAATTGAGCTAACCTGGTACGTAACACGGCCAGACAAATCCATTCTCTTCACCGATTCTATATCCCCGTGTACTCGCAATTTTGCTATGTATACACAGGGAGGAATGTTCATTGAACATTACTTTGATTAGGATCTTCAAAATAAAATATTAGAAAATTATAACAATTAATAAAAAAATAAAATAAAATAAATTATAAACAATGATATAAGTCAACAAGATCCTAATTAAAGCAATGTTCAATGAACATTCTTCCCTGTGTATACATAGCAAAATTACGAGAACACGGGGATATAGAATCGGTGAAGAGAATGGATTTGTCTGGTGATACGTACCAGGTTAGCTCATTTGGTTAGAGCACCACGACGGAAACATGGGCGACCCGGTTCGAATCCCGCCCCTGGACAAATCTTTTCTCATCAAAATAAAATATTTAAAAATTATTACTTTTTAATAGTCCTAATAATAATATTTTTTTTAATACTTCAGAATTTTCTTTGATTAATAAATAAATTAAAAAGTATTAAGTTTGGAATTCAATAATTTTTTTTTCAATATTTGAGAATATTCTTTTAATTAACAATATTCCTTATTATAATTATATATAAATAAATAAATATATATATATATATAATTTTTATTTCTTCAAAGTTTTAATAACTTTTTCAAGTTCATGACTATATTTATTGAGGTTTTGGACTGCTTTTTTCCATTAACAAAACATCAACAAACACATATGACTTAATTTACAACATGTTGCTATAAAGGAACATTATATTGATTTGTTTATAAAAACAAATAGTTGAGACTTAATGCTTTTTTTTTTTTTATTGCAGCTTTAACTCCTTCCGGGCCTTATGGTCTGCTCAGTGTTCACGAACTCCTTAGGTTTTTGGCTTCACTTTGCAATCCACTCGACAAGCAGAACTCAGATAGTATGATTCACATTGGACTCACACTCATTACTGTAGCTCTTGAAGTTGGGGCCGATAGCATTGGAAAGTTTCCTTCACTTTTAGTGACTGTTAAAAACGACGTCTGTAGGAGCCTTTTAGCTGTAAGTATTGACTTCTTGAAAATTTTGAACAAGTTTGACCAAATATATTACATTCAGATTTTTTTATTTAATTATTTTTGCCATCTTTATTTCTTATTTTTTAATTTTGTCGTTTTTTAAGAAATAGAGTTTCATATTAATTATTAAAATTATCTGTTTCTCTTTTTTTCAGTTATTAAATACTGAAAAACTTCCAATTTTTGCTGCAGTGCTACAAGTTTCATTCCTTCTGTTTGAATCTCTTCGAACACACCTTAAATTTCAACTAGAACGTTATTTGTCTAGACTTACTGAAATAATTATTTCTGATTCTTCAAAGATTTCATATGAACACCGAGAAATAGCATTAGGTTTGTAGTTATTCATATTTAAAATATTAATTTTTTTTCTTGTTAATGAAGGCTTTATTTATAATTTTTGTTTATTTCAGAATCTGTTGTACATCTTTGGCGGATACCTGGCTTAGTGACGGAGCTCTATCTTAATTATGATTGCGCTCTATATTGTCCTAATTTATATGAAGAACTAACCAATCTGTTATCCAAGGTAGGTTTTTAATCTTATTGATATTTTTGATTTCCCAGATTTTTTTGTTATACATATTTTTCTTTTTGCAGAACGCTTTTCCTGTAACCGGTGTTTATAATACCCATTTACTGTCTCTGGATGCTTTATTGACAGTTATAGACTCTATAGAAAGTCATTGCAATAGCCGGATATTAAACGAAAGACAGAATCCATCAAAAGGTTTGCTTTTTAAAGTTAACTCTTAATATGAGTCACTCCATACAAGATAGGTGAATCTATCTTATCACCATTTATGAAAACAGTAAAACAGTGTTCTAAACAATAAAAGATAATCATTATTTAGAAGATTTAAATTAATTAGGATATTAAGGTGACATTCTTGGGAGGCTTAGTTTTCTTTTTGTAGAGCATAAGCTCTTTCTTGCAGGATGAGAATTTTTATGCTTTGATATAATTGGTCCTAGCAATTAGAAATAATGCTTAAAAAATCTCATCCAAAACTTTTGTAAAACTACATTGGATGTTTGTCACTTTTAATGGAACCTCAATCACACTGGCTGTATATGTCCCATGAGAAATTTTGGCTAGGACATGTATACTAATAATTCTGCTTTCATACTACCCGTTATGACTGTTTTAAACATTAGAATGCCACTTATAATAGATAGAGTATGTGGTAAATTCGCCCTTCTTCCAGGTACCAGTTTCTTGTTTCCGAGTGTCTCTTAAGTTCCAGATTTTTAATATTTTGTTTTATGATTATTATTTTTTTTACTTTTCTAATTTTAAGTAATGCCGACAGATGGAGAAATTAATAAATTAGAGTTCCATGATTTTGCTAGCAACTATATCCATCGGACTGGCACTCGTCAAAAGTTATCATTAGATATTCCTAGCCACGAGCAGTTAATGGCTGTGAAAAGAAAAAAGAAAGTAAGAGGATTATTTTTTCTTAATTTGTTTCTTTTAATTCAAGGCCATATTTAATAGGTTAATTTTCAAAATATAATTTTCAGCTACTGAATACTGGAACTGAACATTTTAATTCAAAACCAAAAAAAGGAATCCAGTTTTTACAGGAACATAATTTATTATCAACACCATTAGATGCCATTGAAGTTGTTGCTTTTTTGAGAGAAAATCCTCACCTTGATAAAAAAATGATCGGGGAGTACATCAGTGTTAGAGCCAACATTGCTATACTCGATCAGTTCGTCAAGTGAGTTTTAGAAATTATTCTGTTAAGTATTCGCTATATATTTTTATTATTTATTAAGGTAAAAATTGTTTTTGTTAGGTCTTTTGACTTCACCGACCTCCGTATCGATGAAGCATTGAGGTTATATCTAGAAACATTCAGGCTACCTGGAGAATCTCCTTTGATATCGTTAGTGATGGAACATTTTGCTGAACATTGGCATGTATGTTGTTTTGTTTTTTTCTCTTAAAAGATTTGGTATTTCATTAGTTTTTAATCAGTATCAAAATTATTGTTCTTTTTGGTCTATTCATTTGTGTATAATAATGTCATTTTGTAGATATAGCTTGTGATATCAACAAGTAATGTTAACAATTTAGAGTTTCTTAACTAATGTTTCTGAAGATCTTTTCCAAAGCCTCTCTAGCTTTAAACTGTTATGTTCCTACTTATTACAAGATATTTTTGTTTTGTTTTATCCTTTCTGAAATTGGTCTTGTGACCTGGCACTCTTTTATACACTTAGTCATTTTTAGTCTTTCACTGCAAAAAAGGCCAAAATGTTGAAATAATACACCTTTGTTTTTATTTGTGCTGATTGCTTTGCTTGAAATATTATCTGGTCATCTAAAATAAAATCTATGTTTTTGTATTTAAAAAAAATATTTTAATAAAACTCTATAATATTATAGAATGTGGATTGTTATAATTTTTTTTAATTTATATCCTATGCATACTTCAGTAGGTACTGTTAATGATAACTGTAAAAATGTTTACTGACCTAATATTTTTTTTCAGAAATGTAATGGAGAACCATTTGCTAATGCCGATGCAGCATTTACTCTTGCGTACGCGATTATAATGTTGAATGTGGACCAGCATAACCATAATGTTAAAAAACAAAATACACCTATGACAGCCGAAGCTTTTAAACGCAACTTGAAAAACGTGAATGGAGGCCAAGATTTTGAAGAAGAAATGCTTGATGAAATTTATAATGCAATTAAGTGAGTTAATTGCGTTTTAACAACTATTTATATAATTCACATCATTAAATATTTTGTATCATGATTTGAATGATGAATGAATGATTCTATATTTCATGCTAATTTATTACAAATTAAAACGATTCAAAGCAAGAATGGTTAACAGTGTAATAATTGAACTATCTTCAGAAAGATCCTCCCATTTTTCATTTTTAGTTCGCCCAGGATTTTTAAAGTGGGTACCCTTTATTGCTAGAAAAACCTTATGGTTATCACCTCGGGTAATCACCTACCTGCACAGCCATTATCCTAGAAGCAGTACTATCTATATCATGTACTGAATCAAAGGCCCTTCATGGGATGAGTGGCAGTTCTTTTTTATAAGGAAAAACATCAGAAATAAATATTTTAAACTATTCCAAATTAAATGTCTTTTAAACGAATATAAACAATTTTTTTTTTTTACAAGGTGGAAATCTCAATAGACACCTGAGGCCAAAAATCTTCAGATAGTATGGGACTCTAACCCACTAAAACCACGTTGTGCAACAACTGAGCTAGCCCAACAAGTTGCTCCTCTTTCATGTGCAAAATCTCGGGTGTGGGATATAGCATTGGCTAATCTCCAAATTTAGTGGAATTTTCTTTCATTTGTAGTTTTAATTTATTTACTTTGCGTAATTCACTTTAATAGCAAATCACTAGGCTTTGGCCTTTTAAGCCACCTTATTTGATGCGAAGCGTCCTCAACTATGCTCTGCATTTCTGGGTTTACGTGGATTTTAATTCTTTCATTATGCCATGGAGCATCAATTATACTTCTGAGTACTTTATTTTGGAATGTTTGGATTATTTGCATGTTCTCTTCTTTCTTTTTTTCCAAATGCTCTTTCCAGTTGAGTCTAGCATCCAATGTCATTCCAAGATATTTGACTGTATTTACCTCCTGTCTATTAATTTAAATCTTTCCCTTATCTATTTTTCTGATGTGAAATTGATATGAATAGATTTGGTTTCATTTAGTTTGATTCTCCAGCGTTTGGTCCAGTCACATACCTCCGTGATTGAGTGTTGGAGTTCTCTAGTAGTTTCTTCTATATCATCACCTACTGCTAATATAGCAGTATCATCGGCTTGTTTCTCTACTGTTTGGTAGATCCCTTGAATATAATAAATATAGGATAGGACCTAGCACAAATATAAAATGACTAATTTATTTTTTATTTATGTTCATTTGTTTAAATTTATTTTAAAGGACTGATGAAATTGTTATGCCTGCTGAGCAGACTGGTTTAGTTAAAGAGAACTACGAATGGAAAGTATTATTACGACGTGGATCTGGGTCAGAAGGCTATTATGTTTATGCTCCGAATGGTTTGTTGGATCACGATTTGTTCTCTCTGATTTGGAGCCCAACCATTTCAGCTTTGTCATATTTGTTCGATAAGACTAATGATCCAGCTATTTACCAGAAAGCTATATCCGGGTTCAGGTGAGATATCTTTTTATTTATATTTCTTTATCATCATAAATAATTTGTGATTCCTCTTAAAAAGACCCCATTAGGATTTTCTATTTAAATGAATAGAAAATCCTAATGGTTTTTTTTTTTTTTTTTAGTTAAATAACTACAAAAGATGAAGAAAACCATTTGGCCTAGTTTTACTTGCTCTAATTTATTATTTCTTTTCTTTTCATTTTTTTTTTAAGATAGAAATTCTATTTTTAATAATAGCAGAAAGATAGTTCATCAAAGAAAAAATGCAAACTATTGACCAAAAAAGCAGAGAAGGAAAAAAGAAAATTGAAAATATTTTGTTTTGCCGAAGGCGATCAATATACAGTGGAGTGTCGATTATTCCAACTAATGTTGTCACGGGTGGTTCGGATAATCAAAAATTTGGATAATCGAAATTCGCTAAAAAATAAAAAAAGATTGTCTTTTAATGAAAGAACCACTCATTTTCTGTTTGTTGACATGCTGCAATTTTAAAACAAAAAGTGATCACAATTGCGATGTACACCTCACAAAGAATGATTTAAAACTGAAGATGATCAACCTTTTACCAACCAAATAAATAGAAAGGGATTCAGAGAAACAAATACAATTTATTTTTGTAGTTTCCGAGAAATGATTAGGGCCCTTATTGACGTTCATGGAAAAAATCATTTTATTTTAAATAACAATAATTTTAACAATACAAATAAGTAACTGGATGACCTGATCAAGTTAATTAAAATTACATTTGGAAAAAAAAGCAAAAAAACAGTTCCGTTAATTGGACGCTCGGATAATCGACGCTCCACTGTACTACTAATGACTACATGAGTAATAATTACATAGGCATAGAACTCCTTCCAGTTGTCTGTAACTTATCAAACAACACCTGCTAAACTGGATTTATCTGTACTTGGAATGTATAATAGGCATCAACATAGCAGGGTTTAGAAGAAGAATGAAGAATGCTAGATTAGTTTTTCATCTTAAAAGTAATTCTCGAAAACATTTTGGAAGTGAAAGAGAATGTACGTGTCCTATTTTTTGACTTCAAGGCAGCCATTGGTTCCGTTGACAGGAACTGCCTATGGAAAATAATGATTGAGCTAGGTATTCCTGGGTAAATTGTGAGATTAAGGGATGTATAGACAATCCTAAATGCCTAGGGCTATAACAAGAAGAGGCATTTCAAGTTTGAACAGCCCTGAGCCAGAGTAATTAGCTCTCACAGATTCTGTTAAATGTTGTCCTTGAGAATAAAAATTGGTTTTAAGTAAAGGAAGATAAAGTTTAATTGGTTGAGTACAAATTTGTAACTTAAGTTGAAAAGTTGTGCTTTGTAGTTTTAAATGTAAGCTCTGATTAATTTTATGTATTTCATAAATTAGTAAATTTTTGTTGAATAATATTATTTAATGTAATAAAAAATTGGTTTTTAGGAAATGCGCAATGATATCAGCTCATTATGGAATGAGTAATGATTTTGATAATCTAATTGTCTCTCTTTGTAAATACACCATGCTTCATTATAGTGCTGAGGTTAGTTTTTAGTAAAAGTTCTTTTTTATTTATTTAAGAAGTTACTTTTATGGTGATTTTCATTTAAGTTTTTAGATCTATGATTTTTTATTCAACATATAATATTTATGTAAACTACAGTAACTTTTTAAAAAATATACTTATTGATTATTTCACACTTATTTATTCCTTGTAAAATATACATATCTGAAATGTTTTAAATTTCACTTCATTTGATTTTTTTTTCTGATTTTTTTTAGAGTCCGGAAAATCTTACTATCTCTTTTGGATCGAGCTCTAAAGCCAGACGTGCAGCTAAAACTGTTTTTGACTTAGCTCATCGTCATGGTGACATAATCAGGGAGAGTTGGAGAAATATTTTGGATTGTATTTTGCAACTGTATAGATGTAAACTGTTACCTAAGATCCTCGTTGAGGTAATTTTATTTATTTTTTTGTATATTTAGTTGTGAAAATTCTCAGTAGATGTAATACAATTTGAATGTTATGATAATCATTATACCCAACTATGAATTAAATAAAACTTGAACTTTTTGGTTTTTTATTTTTAGGCTGAAGATTTTATTGAACTAAGTGGGAAAATATCTCTTATCCGTGAAGATATACAACTCAGTCCTAAAACTGAAACTGGAATTCTCAGCTCACTCTACTCTTACATAGCTCTGGGTGCAGGTATTAATTAATTATTCTTTTATTTATGACCATTAAAAATTACTGTATATTAAAAATTCTGATGCTGTTATATTTGTATTTATTTACCAGAAACAAATACTCAAAAAGGACCATCAGTTGAAGACCAAGAGGCTATTAAAGTTGCACAGAATTGTATAAGGGAATGCCACCTTGAGCAGCTTATTACAGAATCTAAATTTCTCCGGATCGATTCTTTACAACATTTTGTAAAGGTATTTATGATGTTTTATGTTATTTGTAGAAAATTATTAAAACTCATATTTGTGATTTAAGCGGGCAAAACTAAATAAAAGTTATTAAATTATGTGATTGATTGACTTTGATTTATATTTAAAATTGAATTGAATGGTAATGATAAGAATAACAAACAAATCCGTTATAGGGTAAACCAGAAACATGAGCCAGAGAAGAAAAGATCTATTATTGCCTTTTCTAGAAATGATGGACTACAATTATCCTGGCAAGATTTTAAGTTATTGATTTTATGCTATGTTCTTAGGCACTTGTTACTGCATCTTATGGACCGGAAGGACATGTTTCACTTGGTACGTCTTATAGTGAAGACACTGCTGTATTTTTCTTGGAACTCCTTTTGAAAGTCGTTATTCAGAACAGGTATTCTAATCTAATACTGTTATCCATCTAATTTCAGCAAATAGATTTCCTTTATATACAGATTCATTAATAGATCTCATCCCTTAAATACCTATGTTCATTATAATACATTGAATTATTATACTGTAGGAGATAAATAGTTATTTTGCTTGCAGTAAGGTGATGGTATTCCTCCTTTCAACAGTTGTTGTCTAACCTGTAGCCAAAACAGGGCGATATTTTTCTGTTAGATATTGTTTAATATCCCTTATTTCAGGCATTATTTAGTAGATGTTTTAACATATAACGTGTTTTTAATTTTTTATACAGTGGACCTGAAGAGAGTTTTATTGTATTTTATGTTGGAATAAAAATATTTAGTAGTGATTTATATTAAAATTTTCAATTTTGAAATTATATTAAATATTTTTTTATAATCTCCAATTTCTTGAATTTTAGAGACCGTATTTCTTCAATTTGGTGCTCTGTCAAGGAGCATATCTATACTCTACTCATGGGCGCTGCTGCATGTGATCACCACTTCTTAGTCGAGAGGTCTGTTGTCGGTCTTCTCAGGCTTGCTATCCGTTTGATGCACAAAGAAGAAATGGGACCTATGGTAAATATATGAATACCATATATCTTAATTTTTTACTGGATTATTGAGCTACTGTTATGCCTTTGTTTCCATAAAAAATAATATATGAAATTGTTCTTATATTTTCTTATCTAATTATAAAATTAGTAAAACCAGGGATTTTTTTTCCCAATGGGTCTACAGCCCTTGCAGGGCCCTGGCCTCCGCAACGCCTCTCCAGTCCACCCTGTCAGCACCTTGACCTCTCCACTGTCCGATCCTCATCCTCTGCCGATCATTCTCCACATCACCCAGTCATCGCAGCCTCGGCCTTCCTCTTCTTCTTTTGCCTCCTGGTTTGCCATATAATAGTTTCTTTGGGTACCTATCTTCTCCCATAGGTCCCATAGGGACATAGGTGACTAGGTCTGGTTCATTGTATAGGTCCTGAAGCTCTCTATTATTTCTTGACCTCCATTACATACTGGCCTAAATATCTGCCGAAGCACCTTCCTCTCCCAGATCTGCTACATCTTTTCGCATTCCTGGGTCAGGACCCACATTTCACCAGCGTACGTGACAATCGGTCTTAAGATTGTTTTATAAATCAATAATTTTGCCTTCCGTGACAAGTTCCGAAATCTTAATGCTTTTCGCAATGCAAAGAGACATTTGTTGCCTGCTGAAATTCTTGCTTTAATTTCTGCAGTGATGTCATTCTTTCGTGTCACTAAAGCCCCCAGAAACTTGAAGCTGTCCACTTTCTTAAATGTGTGGTGAAGCAGTTGCACATGACTCTGCTCTTCCTGCCCATCATTTTTGTGGAGATCATGTATTGGGTTTTTTCCTTATTTATCACCAGACCCAATTTTTTCCCAGCTTCTTCAAATTCCTGCAAAGCTCCTGAAAGCGCCGCTTTTGACCTTGCTGATATAACTACGTCATTAGCATACGCTAGGTGTTGGGTCATCCTGTTACATATCATTCGTCCTGGGTTGGTCCTGATTGATCTTGTTCGAGTGCTATGTTAAATAATACAGGTGAGAGGGGATCTCCTTGGTGCAGATCATTCTCCACCTCAAAATCTTCTGATAGCATATTTTGGACCTTTACCCTACATCTGGTATTTTCCAAGGTCATCGCACTCAATCCGACTAGCTTTTCTTGGACCCCCAGAGTTTTCATTACTTTGAGCAGTTCATTCCTGTCAAGACTATCATAGGCCTGGTAGAATTCTTTGAAGAGGTGGTGGAGGTCAACATTGTACTCATATGCTTTCTCTGGCATCTGCCGTATGGAGAAGATATGATGAGTTAGCCGGAAGCCACTTTGTTATTCGCCAATATTTCTTTCAGCCCATGCCATAATTCTCCTATTTATTGCGACTGAAAGTACCTTGAAGACAGTGGGGAATAGAGCAATACCTCCATAGTTTTGGCAGTTTAATCTGTTCTTATGTATTGGGCACAACACTGCCATATTCCAGTCCTGTGGGATCCTCATCTCCATCCATACATCAAATACGAGGTTATATATTTCCTCGACCAGCACCTCACCCCCATATTTCAGGACCTCATTCGGGATACCCTATTCCAGGTGCTCTGTTGTCATGGAGTGCTCCAATTATTTCCTCTATTTCTTCCCTATCCGGTGGCATTTCTTCTTCATCCACGTTCCATTTTCCAATGATGTATAACCAGGGATAAGAGGGTTAAATTATTAATTTAATACGAATTATACAAGGACTACTAAATTGATTATTATGTTCAATAGATAAGAAAAAATGTATATGGAAATCATTCTTTAGGTATTGTTTATTTCCTTAAATTGGGTTTTAAAAAGGGACTGCTCCACTGATACATTCACTGTTTAATAAGGATCATAAGGGTAAACTTGAATTCTTGTTCAACTTTGTTCCTATTTAAATCTGTTTTATCATTAGAACTCCATATATGTTATTTAATTACATTTATATGTATTATCTTTTATGAGATTTAAAATTAGTCAATTATTGATAATAATGATAGTTTCGAGTTTTAAAAATAAACTGATAGTTTTTATGTTTAGGTATTACAATCGCTTCGTATGCTGCTCCTCCTTAAAAGTTCTACCTTGTCACGTGTTTCTCGTCAAATCTCATATGGTACATTTGAGCTCTTGAAGACATCGGCTGCAAACATTCATTCTGCTACTGATTGGGCTATAATATTCACCCTTTTGGAATGTGTTGGTGCAGGTGCTCCACCTCCGAAAGTTGTTTCAAAACCTGTCAGCTCCACTGAATCTGGTAAGGAAAAAAATTTGAGACTTATATCCCTATACTTACAAACCAGATGGCATTGACAAATATATAAAATATTAGACGTTAAGAACTGAGGTGAATAATAAGTGAGGGGGGAAGGGGGATACAGCTGCCTATGTTCTTAATTTATTTTATTCCTGGTGGTTATTCCATAAACATAGTAGTTGTTAGGTAAATACTGAGGTTATCTATAAGTTATAATGTGAACTTTTATTTTGATAATGTTGAAAATTTGTCAGATGTAGTGATTATAATAATATCTAATGGCTACAGTCCTTTTACCGAGCCTTGGCCTCCTTTAAATGCTTTTGCTGGTCTTCTCTATCTAGTGATTCATATTTTCAATTTCTAACATTGAATACGACCTCCTACCCATATTGATTATTAATTTTTTTAAATATTTGATAAATATATATTCTCCTTGCAGGTGCCCGATCGGAAGGAGAAGTGCAAGTAGACAGTGGCCTAGGCAATGAGAGGGGCTATACTTCTGATTCAGAGCTAAGCAAAGCTGGTAGTGTTCCTTTATCACCCAGTCTTAGTCCGGACGCTCCTCTCAGCAACACTCCTACTGGCTGGATTCTGGTAATCTATTTTAAATTGTATTTATTTTATTGTTCATTATCTTAAAATGTTACAGTTTATTTTTTGCATGGAATGGTAATTTTAATTTGAGTTCTTATACTTTTATAAGTGATGGATATATTTTAGTAGGTTTAGCAAACCCGAAGGCTCTATGCCATAACCACTAATCTCTGCTTACAAACTGCCCAAGCCCAAATCCTTTAGATCACTGTTAAACCAATCCTTTCATTGATGCCTCAGTCTTCCCCTTGGACGTTAGTCTTCTAGTTGGGTCAGTACTTATTAAATTTAGGAATTTGTTTGTTACTATGTCCAACAACTTGACAAGCCCATTTCAACATTCTTGATGCAATTCTCTCAACTTTATTAGCCAGGTTCGCTCTCTGCAATTCTGTGTTATCACATTTTCTAAATTCTCCTACGGACTCATCCTTTTTTTGACCTTAAATCCTAAAGAATAGCTTATTTTTTATTATTTTTTTAGACATTGACAGCCAACGTACACATTCTTAAAGAACAGTTGGAAGGATGATAGTTTTATAAATTCTAATTTTTAAATTTTGGTACAAAAGGTGCGAATTTACTTATGTTGAGACCAAAAAATAATTGACATTTCCTATATTTAACTGCATCTTTACTTTCTCTCTTGATAAATATAAAATACTTTTTATGATTCCTAACCAATTAGACATTTTCAGAATGCCCATAATTTTATTTTCACTTAATTATAGATAATCCTGTTTGTTATTTCAGGTGGGACGAGAAGGTGAAATCCAACCTGTGAGTTGTGTGAGGAGGGCAATGGTGCCAGATCTATCTCGCTACGATCCTTTGTCCATGGTGAAGTGCGTTGACAGTCTGTCATTTCTCGTCAGGGATGTCGTTCATATCACACCATACAATTTTCATGATTGTATTCGTTGCATAAGGACATTCGTTGAAGCTGCTGCTAATACAGGTAAGAGGAAACATTCTATTCATAATATCATTATGATTTAAAAAATATATAGTATTTTCCTGTTGAAAAAAGGTGATATTATGGCAAATCAACCATCATTTTTAGCTTTATAATTCTGTTCCCCACAGGTTAAGGACGTCATGTCACATTTTTGTAATTATCATATTTGTTCAGGAGAGCCAATTTCCCTTAATTTTGAATTATTAAAATTTGTTTCTTCGTTACTTATAGAAACAGTTCAAAGAAGATTTTTCACGTTGTTATAAGCATTAATAAGTAATTGGAAGTATTGATCATTGTATTTATTTTTAGCAATTTACCTAAAATATTACCACCTATTTTGTGGACATGGTGTTCTTTACCGTCGGAGCAAAGAATTATTACATCAAATGATTAAAAAGTTTGCTTCTTGTTTTTCTCCTGCTTACATAATTTTTAAATCTACAGTGAATAGATAAAATCACATGTATCTAATGGTATTTTTTATTAATATTTTTCTGATATTTGACACTGTAGGCTAGAAATATTTTATTTACATAACATTCCAGTATACATGATTTTAGAAATCGAAATTGTTCACATTCATAAATATTAGTAAAAAAAAAAAAATAATTGCTGTTCCTTTTCAATAATTGTCGTTCTTGTTGTCATGAGTTGATTTCATTATTTCCATACATGATGCTCAAACTTATTTTTTTTTTTCTAACATGAAAAAAGTGTGTGAATTTGAGGATTTTGATGCATGCTTATTTCATTTTTGAAATTTTCAAAACATGCATTATAATGTTATTTTGTATGATCTTTATTTATTGATTTTCCTGAGAATTAGAAGACTTTGGTGTCTGTTATATATCTTGGTTGTATATGTGTAAACCGAAATTTTATTATATTGATATATATTTATTTAATTAAGAACTGAAAATTGAATAAAGCTTTGGTCGATCAAATCCAGTTTGATGAAATGAATGAATGTGACGCTTAGGTGGTTTATTTACAATTAATGGGTCAAAATTATATCAATAGTTTATTCTAGATAAAAGTATAATATTCCGTATTTTAATTTGATGTAACCTAATTAGATTGATTTTATTTTAATTTTTGTGGTTTTGTGTGTGTTTCTGTTAATTTCTTCATTTAACTAAGAATTTTCATTACTTGTTTGTATTTTTGCTAGTTGAAAGGAAAAGCAGAAAATCTGGGAGAGATACAGCAAGACAAGCTAAGAGGAAAAGTACAAAAAGAAGAGAAGAAAGAGGACTTAGCCCGACGGGTAGTGCCTATGATGCAGATGAGAGTGATCCTGAAGATTCACCTGGTTATCAGCAAGTTTGTATTCAGGTATTTTGTGTTGTTTCTTTTATATCAATCTTTATATTTATTTATATTTACAGCAATACCCTGCTTAATTAATTCCTCACCAATTCTTTTTAAACAAAAACTGCTCTAATTTTCTTGCTTTCCAAAATATCTCAGTTTTAATTCTTTGTTGCTTTCCAGGATTTTTCCTTTCAACTTATGTTTTAAACACGTAGGAAGCCCTATGGTTATTTTTATTATTAACCCTCCAAAGCCGAGAATTATTTTTTTGAAAAATATTAAATTTTTTTTTACATTTATCTATAATGATACAGAATTCGAGAAAAATAATTTTAAAAATTTGCACTAAAATGACTGTCAGAGCCCCTTGCAGGTAGACGCTACGGTAATTCACCCTTAACAGTAATAAAAGAGAAAGTGGAATGGGAAACCCAGGCTACTTTCTACTGTGACATGAACGTTACACTAGGTTTTGGAGAGTTAATATGGCAGATTCGCCCTGTTTTTTTAGTGCCTCTCATATAAACAGCTGTTAATAATATTTATAACTATAAATAAAGCACATTAACGTAATCGTTTAATTACATTAAACCGCCTTCAGTGGACTCAGCCCAATGTAACGCCTTAAAATACCGAAAGGTAACAGAAGGTTTTTTTTATTTATACAGAAGTCGTAGTTTTTACTATTGTAATTGTAATTTCATATAATAAAGGAGGTTCTGAAAAAAAAAAAAAAAAATCGTTTAATAAAATGTTTCTTTTTACTTTTTTTACTCAAAATAACTTAATAATAATAAACCCTCTTATTTAAATAATGATTGTTTCTTAAAACTAATATTATTGTCATATATAACACTTCCATGTAAATTTGACTTCATAATTATCTTATTTTATACAATTTTTTGTTTTAAAACATGAATTGGGTGGGACGTTTTCGACAACATAGGTAATCTAAAATTGACATTTTTATGTATCTTTGATCTTCTGGATCATTTATAGTTGGTAGGAGGAGATCATCTTTTTTTGGGTCTTCTTCCCATTTGGTATCTCCTGAACTTTTGTCAGTATCTTCCTGGACATTTTCATCTTGCTCATTCTGTAGAGGAATTTCGGTTTCCATGAATCTGTTTAAAATAAATTTTGTTTATTTCTTGAAAAATTTATTTATAATAACTTTACTATTTATAATATTGCTATTAGCTTATTGCTATGTTTTATGCTATGAAATAATAGGAATAAAATAATTTGTTATGCTTCCTGTCAAATTCTATGGCAACACTCAGTTACCTACAGTAACTTAGTTAATTCTATTAAGAAAGTTATATATATATATATATATATATATATATATATATATATATATATATATATAATAGTAAAAATATGATAATTGAACTTCTACTTTGGAGTAATTATAATTAAACAAATAATCCTCCATAATACCAATCATATTAGTCAGTGAAAAGATCAAAACAAGTGATTTTTTTTTTCAAATAATCTCAGTTCAAGTTGTTTTTTTATCTAAGCAATTATTGTAATTTGTATTATATAATTGGTCACTCCCTGACAAAAAGGGAGGGGGCTAACGTCAAGTGACAGTATGTTCATGTCAATTTTATATCTGTTGTTCACTAGTTTCTGCCTCCATTTCTAACCTACTAACTATAAGATTGTAGCCTTGAAAACACCTATCAAATTATCTACCAGCTATAAGGTAGTTTATGTTAGCAGGTTCCCCTTTATTTTAGAACAGTAAAACGAAATGGAATACTCACATATAGAATTTTTTCTTTTATGACTAATAGTTTCCTACTATTTTATTAGGTAATATTTGAACAGTCCTTGGTTACATCTAATTTTAGTAGGCATTTTCATTATAATCGACTGGTTATACCATATTTCACATTGATTACAGATATTATCTTGCAATCAACCTTACATATGGTATGAATTGCTTTAAATGGACATATGTTCTAATTAAACTAATTGAATATCTACATTGGATTATAATATATATTAGACATCACGTTTAAATAAAGAATGTTAGCAATTACATGTTTTCAGATTCCTTAAAATTTACCTTAAATTTATTTACAAAATAAAATCAAGGATTCAAAAAGGTCTAAATCTATTTTTATTTTGAAGAGAAAAGATTTGCCCCCAGCCAGGATTAGAACCCGGTTCGTCCGCCTCTAACCAGTTAAGCTATCGGGTCGCCTCCCACCTAGGACACATCCGTTCTCTTCACCGATCTTAAATCCCCTTGTTCTCGCAATTTTGCCACAGTATTTTTATTTATTTTAGAATAGTAATTACGTGTAATAAATACTAAAATGATGTAATAATAAAATAATCTATGGAGCAGAAAATGGTTTGGGTGGAGGTAAAAAAGTCTCAAACAGTAAGAAACTATTAAGCAGAAAGCTTACATTTCAACACTGTTTTCAGATCTTCATCAGGAATAAACAACTTAAAAATATATAAATATAAAATATAAAATACATGATATAATATAAAACAGATAATTTATAATCCTTTTTCTGAGGATGAAAGTGTCATGGTTATATTTTTATTCATTGTACTTGAACTCTTTCAACTCCGTTCAATCAAGGTTAGAATGGGCCTTTTAAATATTCTTTAGATAATAAAATAACCATAAATAACTAGATGCAATTAGCTATAAATTAAAAATATTTTTAAAACTAGGGCATAAAAATGTACCTTTACAATAAATCCATGGTACATGGTATGTGCATCTTGAAGTACCTTGGTATTCCTTCCAACATGACGAAAAACATTACATGTTTTTCAAAATATCCATATTACTTTTGAAAATTTAACTAATGCACATTACCTATATTTTCTGACAGATATTCACTTGAAAATATTATCCAAGATAATAAGACCATTGCTTTCAATATTCCAACTACGTTTTTCTTTTATCCATATCTGTGATTCCCTCTTTCTTATGATATTTTTAAAGTTTGCTAATCCCATTTTCTACTTTTGCAACTTACAGAATTTTTATCTCCTAAGAATAAGACACCCCTTAATTTGTTTTAAGGTTTTTTTAAGATATTTATTTCTTATATAATTGCTACAATCACAAAAATTACATGCTGTACCAAATATACCAGACTCTAATTAAAAACAATTGGACAAATTTAAATGTATCTGTACAGAATTGTAATGTACATTGATAGACAATTTTTTTTTTCAAGGTATTCAATTAATGAACTGATTTAAAATTGCTCTTATGATAGTTTTGATTGTTATTTTTAATTGTTTCAGCTTTTGGAATTGATGCATACGCTTCACACCAGAACAGCTCAGATCTTCAGATGGTGGGCTGAAGAGACTGGACAGAAAGAAGTGGCCAATCCCTCCTACTGGACTCCAGGTTGGTGCCCTCTTCTCCAAGGAATATCCAGGCTTTGTTCACACCCTAATAGAGCTGTAAGTAATTTTTATTTATTCAAGACTGGTTTTTTTTTACTTGACTGATCACCAGAATCGTAAACTGATATTTGTTTTAGGTTCGTATGTCAGCAATAACTTATCTGCAAAGAGCACTTCTCATGCAAGATTTGCAATCCTTGTCCGGAGAGGAATGGGAAGAATGTTTCACTCAAGTATTATTTCCCCTTCTGTCTACTCTATTAGCCGTTAATATTCCGGCAATTGAAGAAACAAGGATTAGGGCAGCCACAGTACTTTCCAAGGTGTGTATATTATATGAATATTTATTTATCGTGCATTATTTGAACTTACAAACAGATCCATTACTAATAACAATTTTCAAAACTGATACCTTATCTATTGATGAGGAAATGGTTGACCATAAGCATCTTAAGCAATGTTGAAAATGGTTTGGGAGAGTTAGTAAGGGACCAGTTAATAAATTTTACACAAATAAGTAAAACTAATTTTACTAGCTACTCGTGCTACAGCGTCCTATAGTCCTGAAGATGACCCACAAAGTGGGTCGAAACGTCGGCACTTAATTAAATAAGTATCCACTTATTTAGTGTTTTATTTGACTGCACCCCCAACTATTTTCTTCCTTAAAACTAATTTTGTTTTGTTACAACATTTCGCTTCAATGAAACAGCTTATTTAAATCCTGTTTGGTTTAATATTTGTTTAGTTGCCCCTAGATTTTATGTCCTTCTGGCATGTTATGTTTTTCTCCTTCACATAGGATGATGATATATTATGTTAATTGAACTATTAACTTGCCGTGCATTACATCTATTCTCCTGTAAATTTATTATGTAGTATTACCTTCATAGATTTCATTTTACTCTTATTTTTCAATTTCTCATTAATTGTTATATAACATTTTTTCATTGTATTACATTCTTTTCATTCCTACCATTTCTTAAACATGAAACTATTATGTTTTCATCCGCACTGCACTGCTTACATTATTATGCTTTTTTCTATTCTCATCCCTGATGATGTCCTAAAAATTTAGCCGAAACACTGCCACAAAATAAATGAGTTTCACTTATTTGTTTAAAATTCATTGGTTGCAACCATAGTAATTTTGAACATTGCTCAAGACGCCTTACCTGATTATTTGACGAAAAATGTTAATTAAGACCAGATTTCCATGTAATTAAATTTTAAATTCCAGATAATGTGCAACAAAAATGTAGAATATATAATGAAAGAACCCAAATATGTAATTTGTTTACAACTTTATCATAATCACAATTTATTATGAAACTTTATCATATTGCTATCTAATTTTTTTTTCAAATCATTGATTTTATTTATTCGTTGATATTTATACTACATTGTTTATGCTCTCAACTTATAAAATGAATAAAATGTCGGGAAATAAAATGAATAATCACTGAAAATAAAAAAAAGTCAACTGCTTTTATAATACTTCATATTACTGACCTTTATATTCTGATTAAAATAGATTCTGAAGGCAACTTTATTCATTAATTAATTAATTTAAATTAAGTCTCATATTTCTTAATTAAATAAGATCTTATGTGGCAAAAGGTGTTCCTGCATCACTTGTCTCCACTGCAAACATTGCCTAGTTTCGCACAGTTGTGGCTCACGATACTCGACTATATGGATAAGTATATGCATGCAGACAATAGTGATCTACTCGTAAGTACATGTTATACTTTTATAGATATGGAAATAGAAACTTATGTTCAAGATGCACGTTAAATTGGATTGAATTTTACAGTTGGAGGCTATTCCTGAATCATTGAAGAATCTCTTGCTCGTGATGGACTCTGCCGGTGTTTTCAATGGGTTGGACGGGCGCAATGAGATTTGGGTCGTTACCTGGGATCGAATAAGCTCGTTCCTTCCTAACCTTCAGTCAGATCTCTTTAAGGACCACCTACCAGGTAATCTTAGGGTCTTACCTATTTAAATAAATATTTTTAGAATTTTTTAGTTATGAAAATGGAATTTTGATTGTTTAAGAAATCAATAAGTTTAACAAAATTGTTATTCTTTAAAGTTATAGATGCTAATTCGCTTGAATCAAAAGAAGCTTTAGAAACAGCTAAAAGTGAAACTGAAGTCGTTCAAACCGAGCAACCAACAATCCAAAGGCCTCAGGTTGTACAGTCACCACCTCTACCTCCTTCGATGCCTAAGTAATTACTTTTATTGATTGTTGAGATCATTTATTTCTACTTTCCTTAGATGAAAACAATTATCTATAAGAGGTTTCTTAATTTGTTAAATTGAGATAGCTAAAGGCTAATAGAGCATGTCTTAAAATGGAATTACTTTGAGGAAAATCCATTTTGAATATCTACTTATTATTTTGTTCTAGTACGAAATTTTGTGTCGATACAAACCTGAATAACCAGATGAAAATTGTGTTTTTTAAAGTAAATTTTAGGTTATTCTATTCCATTATTACTAACTGAATCTGATTTTTTATTTATTGAAGAGTATAATTATTGATTTAATGGTTTGTGTACGTGTGTGTGCATGTGTGGAACAATTAATAATAAAATGAAAGTTTATAAATTAAGTTTAGATACACAACAAATAATAATAACGTTTATAGATTTTTTTTTCATAATCGTTTCATGATTTGATAAAGTGACCACAAATTACAAAATATTGGACTAAAAACTCTACTTTTTTAAGGTTTAATTTAAGTAATTTTCATTATCAAATAAATGTTTTGTTTGCATATAATTTATATTTATGCCATTTTTTTAAGCCAGACAGTTTTAAGAACGGGATAACTGAAAATTTTTATAGATCATTTTTCTCCAAGATCCTTCAATTATTATTTGCGCTTTGCGGTTTCCAGATTTAAGCAGTTCTTTTTTTTTTTAGACCCGGAGAAGCTGTCGAAATATCCGGACCTACGACTACTAATAATGCTGGTCCTCAGAATTGGCAACCGCCTGCACCTGTGTACCCACACCTCGAGCAGGTAAATCTTTTAATTAGAGATTTGTCCATCGTAGTTAGGTACATCTGATTATATAAGGTTATCTTTTGGCAATTAATAAAACAAGATCAAATAATTATTAATTCATTAATCAAGAAAAATTTCTTCTTTGACCTTTTTATCTTTACTCAACAAGTAAAAGCTTAAAAATATAAAATAACAGTAATAAGTATCTGATTTTATCACATAAAAAATAAAATAAAAACACTATCATAGAAGGAATTAAACGAGTAAAAATAAGATTTTTGTAAACTTGAGCAACAATAATCGATGTAGAAAATGATGAATCTCACTAAAGTTTTTTAATAAAATAGTTAGTTCTAACCCTGATTATGCAGGAACTTTATTCATAAATAAAAAAATCTCCCAGTCAATAAAGATTGTATTAAAGTGTTAAGGGTTTAATATGAAATTAATAATAATGTGAGTGTTCAAGTTTCCCAAATTATCCCCAAAAAAATTTCTGTAATTGGTTTTTGTGAAGACTTTTTTTCTAATTAACTTAGCAATTCTTTTATTATTTTTAAAAATTTTAATTTTCTATTGAAAACAGATGATCAAAAAAAAAGTATCGATAAAATCATTGTGGCACACTAGTATGCTGTTGTAACCTACACGTAACAGTTTGTATTATTATGTTATAAATATTGTTTACAGATGGTTTCAACTCCTATTGGCCCTTCAAATCAGCTGCCAGTTTACTCTGGATTTGCGAGTATGCCTCATCAACCCCCTCCACCATCAGCCCAATTTTTCTATCAGGACATGGTATGTTTTAAATAAAAATACCAGCTACTTTTATTATGGCTAATATATTTTAGGATTAATTAATAATCATTAACCTTTTTTATTGCATATTTCCTATTGCTAATGAGAATTTCTGATATTTAAAATTTTTTAATAAATTTTGATTCAAATAGTGAAACCTTTAGGAGAGGTTTTACATTATTTAATTTGTCGTCTATACATTGAATCTGAGATTATTGTGGTACAACAATCTCTTCATCACTATCTGGTATAGGTCTGCTTCTTGTTATCTAGCCGTCTTAGATCTGGTCTTCTTTGCTCTTGCTTGCGCTTCCATTTGATATAGCAACCTTTTTGATTGGCATTATTACCTATTAATATAATGTTATTTTTTCATATTTTATAATTCTATTGTATTAAACTTTATAATTCTATTCTATAATTTTTTTTTTTTTTTTAAATTATTTTATTGAATTGTACAACTGTAATATATACATCTAGTACAAGGGCTGTATGAATAAATAAATGCATGAAAGGACGTGTAGAGGCACTACCCATTGGTAGCACTCTAATTACATTTCTATTATAGAAGGTCTCTAATTACATTTCTATTATAGAAGGTCTCGAGGCCATCTTCTCTTCAGACGCCTAGGAGGATTGTCCGGGATGGAATTGGAACCAAGTATGGAAACTAGTGGGTTTGGATGGGCCTGGAGTTTATTATGGAATGATAGGTATCTGGAATGGGCTAAATCGGTAACATATGGAACGTTCAGGTCATTATGGATTATTCTATCATTAAGCTCTTAAAACGCCTTGGAAGGAAGACATGGGGAGTGACCCAAGATGTGATTGGTATCGCATAGAATGTCTGTCCAGTCTTGGAATATGGTTCTGAGATCATCTGTACTGCCGCTAATCCATCCCTAAAGAGGCTCGACAGCCAGCAGAACAAAGCCCTGCTTCTTATCTTGGGTGCACCTCGCTCAATCCCCGCTGCAGCTATGCTATTGCAGACCACAATAGAACCACTTTCTAAACGGCGCGAGCGAGTTGCAATGTGCCTTCACGAGCGAATGCAAAGAACGGACCCAGGGTTTTGGAAAAACTACAAAATCCCAACTCAATGGCTCTAGACACAGGAATCTATTATGTTGAAAGCCAAGACTTTACTTTAGGAAAGAGGGTTCGACTGCAAAGAGAGAGAACCATTTATACAGCCACAATTTCCAATACACCATCACGGAAGTAAGACAGAGCTGCGACTCCTCCATAAGGTTGATAAGGAAACAACACCTGGCTATGAGCTAAAAACAATGGCCCTAGAAACGAGTTCCTGCCACGGGATTGGCTTCACATCTATACCGATGGATCAGCTGATCAGCTGTTAAAAATGCTGGAGCAGGAGTTTACTCAAGGGATTTCCAATTCAGCGCTGCAGTAGGGAAGGAAGGTACAAACTTCGACAGTGAAATAGCAGCTATCCTAATCACATTAAGAACATTGTCTAGAAGGCAAGATCGAAATGTTTTTCTCTTCATCAACTCTCAAGCAGGCATCCTTGCTGTTACTAGCATGAATGACTCCCTATCAAGTCCTGTTTATTATTGCAAATCACTCCTCTACGACCTGACACTTCAAGGCACTAATGTGGTCCTACATTGGATACCAAGCCATTGCGGGATTTCAGGAAATGAAGAAGCTGATAATCTTGCCAAGCGAGGACCGGAATTGCCATAGCCAGTCCATCCAAAATCCTACAACTCAATATGGCAAATGATAAGAACCATAGTTAAGGAGGAAACAATAAAAACACATATAGACAAGGTGGAAGGTAAAAGATACAAATGTCTAATAGAAAACCCGCTCCCAGCTGACCTCCCAAGAAGAGATGCAGTAGCCTGCTTCCGCCTGACAACTGGCCACAATTATCTTCAGAGTCATCTCCACAAGATAGGTTTGGCTCAGGATCCTACATGTGTACTATGCAACAAAGGGAGAATGAATGGAGACCACCTTGAAACATGCCCTGGTCTGACAGGCATAAGAAATAAGACATTTGCCAATGAGCATTTGAAAAAATCTAATTTATATTGGGCAGCAAGATATCAGATGGTCGAACGACCAACGACCCTGACATAAGAAAAAAAAATTCTATTGTATACATTGTTTATCTATTTCATAGTAAAAGGTGTGGAGTAGGTCTGAATATTGACACAACAGGTTGTGTAGGCATAATTATATCGTAGCATGGTGATAGAATCACAATCTGCCCAATAAGACGAAGAGGTCACAGATTTTTCTCCTTATAAAAATCTCTTACAGATTTGTTTTAATTAATTCAGTTAGTTATGATTATTTAACTAACCATATAATAAGTAATAGATAAAAAATATAATTGTATATTACATCTTATTTTATTTTGTTTTAGTCTTCTTCAAGTCCACCTAATATGACTCACAGTTCTGAGCAACCCGCAGGTATACTAAGAATCATATAGTGCAATTATCAAAGTAATATATTTATTTATTTTTTTAATTTTATATATAAAACTGAGTTTTAAAAATAAATATTTAGCCTGTCAGTTTCTGATCATTCATTTTATTTCAGTTGGAGGTTCTTTGTTATTAGCCTCAGCAGGAATAGAACATCCAAAGCTTCCTGTGATTTCTCCTCCAACTTCTTCATGAGCTCCATAAAATAGATAATCTATGGATATTTTAATCGCTCATTGATTTTCTGAACCTTAAATCTGTTCCATGCAGTACGAGATGTTTTAAATTTGTGCCCGACACATGTGTGCACGTATGTTTAATTCATTCAATAATGGTATTTTTTAAATCTGTAATATGCATTGTTTATATATTTTTTTATATCACTGTTACTGATTGAAACACCTTATATTTAATTCTTTGATAATTGTGATTTCTTATTTAATGTTATATGAATATTGGGACTATATATGACCATAGAGTATGTCAATTTTTTATTTTCTTTTACCACATATTGTATTATTTATCTTTATGCAGTTTACCTGTAGATCTTGAAAGTTTTAATGAAGTTGTAGTAAAGAGCGATGATGTTGATATAATTTAATGTTAATTGTTTTATATATTGATGTTTATGGTTTGTTATATACTTTTCTAGGCTCCAAATAGAAAGCCTAACTTGTTGATTATTGTTATTCTATAATAATGTTTTTTTCTTTGTTAGGTGATACATATATGATTTACCTTCGAAATGGGCTAAAGTGTCTCTGAGTTATAATTGCAATAAACTGTATCAACTATCAGTTGAAATATTTTAAAACTATATTGCATATAAATAAATTAAGCGTAATGCTATTTTTAAATTAAAATTATTTATAGCAGCACATTCCTATTGTAGTAAATATCCATGTATATAATGAAGATATATTTATTCAAAGAGTTGTAGAGTTTCCTTATTTATGGGGAACTTTTGACTCGGACTTTGTAATTTATTTTAAGTATTTCATAATTTGTAGATAATTTCCAAAGTGGTCGTATTATATATATATGATTGTGGTTGCATCATTTTGTAGTTATTCTTTATTAATATTATTTTATCAATTCATCAATGTTTTTCATATGCAGGTTTAATAAAAATTATATGTTCTGAGTGATATGTAATCAGTATTACTGTGTGGTTACTGACTGTAAATAAATTCTTCTTTACCACAGTCATTTACTGAATGTGAAGTAGTTTTACTCTATGAGCACCTAAAAATATCTATCTAAAATATTCTAATAATCAAATGGTTAAATACAAAATTTTATTTAAATTACAAAAAAAAAATTAATGAATTGTATACTTTCTTGATATTGTTTACCAACACTTTTCTTTAACAGGAGTATACCTATATTTAGTTCTGTCCAGAAAATGTGTGGTTTTTAAAGGAAAAATAATTTATTACTTCTAATAAAAAACTATTTGCAATACAAAATTATAACGTCAAGTGAATTTAAGTACAAGTTATTATTTAAAAATCTTTTGGAAAAACAAAATCTATTTTTGTTAATCTATATTCATAATTACATTTCTGTGGCATGGTTATAAATGGCCAATCTTAATTTTTTCAATTTTTATGTTTATATATATAAATGTTTTCTTCTGAAAAAACCAACTTAAATTGGTAATCTACTGTATTTCCTTTATATCAGCCCATGTTGTTGATAGTGTTTTTTTATTATTAAAGAGATGCAATCTGCATTCCAAGAACTAACAATTATGACATTGGACCATTAGAACCAATCCACTGATTTATTTTATATTACCCAGGAGGTGAGATTTAATTTGAATTCATCTGCAATTAAAAAAAACTTTTTTATAAGTTTGTTCAATAAATTTAAAATAAATTATTGTTATTCATAGAGTTTTCCATTTTTTAAATATTTATTAATAAAAAAATATTGAATAATTTATGAACTGAATTGTTTTATCATTTTACACTGTAAATAAAACTATTCTAAGATATAGATAGCATTTTATGACTTTTTTTCATAACCATTTCCATAATACTTATTACTAGAATGAGTGCTTCAATGTCAGGGAATTATCAATATCAATATTTATTTGAATGGCCGAATAACATATAAATAAAAAAGGGTTGTAGAAAACCCATTATTAAGTATATTATTTAGCAATATAATTAAATTTATGATAACAACGAATAATGATTTGTTAAAAATCAACATATGATTGCTGAGAATAAAAAATGGTTACATCATCTTTATAATTTAAAAAAATCATCTTTGGATAATTTAACTGTTTTTTTATGAGGTTTGATAAGGGGTAAAGACAATAATATTTTTCTTATAAATTGTAATTTTATTTCATAAAGTTTAATAGGATAGAACATAAAAAAAAACTTTTTTAAAAACATTTATGGTAAATGGTATATAAAGGATACTCAAACTCGCATTTCATGAAAATTGAAAACAAAATAATATAGATAATACTGACGGATGGAAATAAAAATAGAGGACTAGTTAATATTATTAAGCCTAATATAATCGTTACAATTTATTTCTGAATTTACATCGTCTTTTCTTCTTATTTTTTTTATCAACAAGTAACCAACATTTGTCTTCATATAAATATTTCTTAAAAATAGAGTATTCCAGTGTTCATATCATGTAAGCAGCATTAGCATTTTACAAATATGCCTTAATGTATAATTCATATAAGTTTTTTATTTCTCTTTCACGCTCTATGCTCAGCATAAGTTACCAAATGTTTAGATATAGAGAAAAAGTCTTGTTTTATTTGATTATTCCTATTGTATGATTTACACAATTCATAGCTACATTTTTATTAATTCCACATTATTAAATATTTTCTCATTTTATTACTTATGACACTCTTTCTATGTAAATGTCTTATAAGTTTGATACCATATATACATATATGCGATTGTCAAAATTTACATCTTTATTACGTCAAACATATTTTATACATACATGATCTTAATTTATATATTATTTTGCTATATTTAATAATTTAAGTAACGAAATATTGGCAAGTTTTATCACAATTGTTTTACTCACTAAATAATATTAACTTTTTGGCACAAACACAAGGACAGAAATAAACAAAAGGAAAGGGCTTCCTTCAGGGATAGATATTTCCAAATTTCCTAAAACAAGAAAAAAAACTTCACAATTCATAATTTTATATGTTATTATAAAATAAAATCATTATCAATCAAAGTATTGATTATTAAAAGAAACATGAAGGTCGGCCCTAAAATAGTCAATATTTCAGTGTTTAATATTTTGATGATAACAGTATATTTGATTGAACAGTATAATTGACATTTTAGTCTTAACAAAAAAAGTATGTACTAAAAATTAAACAATATGAATTATATTCAATATTATATATTAATTATAGTACTTACATGAAATCATGGATAAGGGTGATCCCTCCTACAGTAAAAACCCAGTTGCTTGCATTTTTCACAAAGGTGCTGTGGATGAACCTTGGACTGATCCGAGACATCCAGGCCATCAGGTTTTTCCAATGGCCTCTGCAGTTAAGAGAAATGAAGCTTATTATGAATTTTAATTATGAAAAAAATAAATTACCTGGATATGTTTTAATTATACCTGTTTGTGTGGGTACACATTAATGTGGCATTTAATGCATTGCTGACCCATATTTGCCCAGCTGTTTCCTGACATCCACTTCCTTTTGCACTTGGGACATTTGTATTCACCGAAACATCTTTTTTTCCCTTGGTATGGAGTCAGTCCTTCACCTTTTGGTCTTGCCTGTTAATAAAGTATTTATCAATGCATGGCTAATATCATCAATTGACAATTTAAATGTATATATATTTATATATACATATAATTTATTCATAATAATACTACCTAATAATAGATTAATTATTAAAGTGTTACTAACCATGTAATAAGTATTTGTTTTAGAATAATATAAAATAAAATACACTTTATCCAAGGTAGGATGAATTGTACTCAGAGCCATAACTATAAAATGATAAAAAAATGGACCAATTTGGTAATTTTTGTTCTGCAATGATTATTTATTAATTGTTATGGAAATTATTAATACTAATATCGTTAAATATTCCATTTTTATTAAAAATGTATGAATAATATATAATATCATAAAATATTTACTTAAAACTTATAGCATATATTTTTTTAAAGCTTCAAATTGGGTTGGCAGCAACTGTAACAGAGCCCAGGAACCAGTAATGCAATTTTCATCCTAATGTATTGAGTTATTTTTTCTTCATCTTCGGTTTTCCCATCTTTTATTTCTTTTTAAACAAGTAAGACATTCATAATTCCTTAGTTTTTAGCTTTTAAGTTTGTCTTTAGAGGTACCTAATGGTGAAATATGTTATAAAGTAATTAGACATATAATTATAATTATTTTTATTGCAGGTTCTAAAATGGCGAGAGTGATTAGTTTGGAAAGTTGTTTTCAACATAGACTTCTCTTCCAGCTAAAGCACAATGCTCTCAAATCCCAAGTTAGTGATTTTAAAAATACTTATGTCTTTTTTAATCTTTTTTTAAACGTCTTATGTGTCTTTCTTTACCTCTGCGAGGTACTGAATTTTTAAATTTCTTTTAATTTAGTATTTGTTATAATTTATTGCTGTTAATAACGTCTTAGGGAATTCGAAAATAAGGTGTAGTGTAAAATACTCGGTCGGAAATGGAAGACCACTGGAGAATTTATGAGATTACAAAGGCGGAATTACGAAGCATCCACCCAGTTAATATCATTGAAGTAATAACGTTGCGAAGATTAAGATTGGCTTGTACAGTATTTTGGATGATTAACGAGCTCATTCCTAAAAAGGTAATAAGCCCTGAGCCGCCGGGTAAACGTAGTGGTAAGCCGAGGCGTCTGCGGGAGGATTGCGTTCAGTGATCTGGTGGATATGGATACGGTTTGTGGTCCTTTTATGGAAGTTTGTAAGCAGAGATTGGTGGTGTCGGCATCGAGCCTTTGGGTTCTCAAAGCCTTATTATTATTATAATTTATTGAAATTCTTTTTGTTTATTTAATTCGAATTTAAATAAACCAATCGTAAAAAATAAATATATTATGAAATTAACTAATTATGTTTTATGGAATTTATTTAACTGCTTAAATTGAAATTTATTAATTCTATTTTAATTTTATGTTTACTCATTTTCGAAATGTGTCCCACTGGAGTACAGCGAAAACTGTAAATTTAAAAATAAAATCACTAGTACGTCCTATTTTAAAGATGACTCAAGATCTATGTCTATATGGAACCTAGGTAAGAGTTTAATTTCGCCATGTCATCTAAATGCCCATGTAAGAGGGTCATTAAAATTTTACATGGAAGTTGCTAATTTATTATTATGGATTTTGTTAAGGCCACGTAGTTTGATAATCTTCAAAAAGTTGTTTTATTAATTTGTTTTAATCATAGTCAATTAAATGGTTTTTTTTGTAAATGAAAGAATATTTTCTTATTTTCTTTTTCACAATCTTTGGGAAGAATGTAATTTAAACGTTTATTTTTATAATTGTTTAGAATAATTTAATTTGGCAGGCAATAGGAAATTGTTGTCTGTTGTGTTAAGTGTAAAAAACACATGTTACAAAATGGAAGAAAGAAAAAAACATCAAAACACATGTTACAAAAAGGGAGTCGGTCGGCTTATGTTCGCACCGGCTATATCAAGCCAGACAGTGTTGGTATGAGCTTCTTGAAGTGGACATTGTATGCTGGGAGTTGCTTTTGGATTTGAGGCCCAAGAGGTACTAATTCGCTGCCCCCCCTGCAGATTTAATTAGTTTAAATTTCTTCATCGATTCGACCACTTCGAATTGACCTAGTCTTTCGTCTCAACCTCTGACGTCTCAACATCCTTGCTCACCCCGCCGCACATTCATGCCAAAATTCTAAAAAATTGTATTGGAATATGGTAAACGATTGTTCAAAACCTAGAAATCCAATATTTGTTTATGCCTGGCAGTTTTCATCTCGTCAGTATTAGAGTCCAAAGTCATGAATCCATAGAAATAGACTAAATCAGTTAGATTAAACTTTCAAGATATGGGAATGACTTGTATCCGGTTGCCTCCGGGCTGAATTTTATATATTTCATAGCTGCATCTCTCCCATCAATAATAAGATGCATTATAACCTGCACACTCGAGTACAACATTATTTTTTTAATTTTAGAATACTTATTTTGGAGAAAGGTTTTTTTTTTTTAATGGTAGAAACACCCTTATTTTTTTATTTTATATTTCTTTTCGACCAAATTAAATGTTAGAAACCTTGCAAAGGACTCTGAAAGGAATATTAAAACAATATTGGCTAACTATTCCTCCATAATTTCTGATAAATGGGGGGGGGAAATCAAAGCAGCGCGCAGTGTTTCGTTTAGTACAAGCTAGGACAAAAGTGCACATATATATATATATGTATGTAAGGGAGTATATATATACACACACACACTTATTTTTAAAATAATTATAGTTTTTTTGTTTCTTTAATTTATTAAATTATTTTGTTGTTTTGTTTTCCATAAAACATGTATATACGTAAATATTAATAGTTATCTTTCTTTATAATTATTTTTATGGTATTTATATTTTTTCTTTCATTTAATTCATGAATGAAAGAAAAAATATAACTTATTAATATTCATTAATTTTCTATTTTCATTTATTAATTAAATTGTAATTGTATTTTACTCTAAGGCATTATAGTTTATATTTTATTTTCCATATCACTATTCTAAAGGGACTTGTTACAGAATAAATACGGATTTTTATCAGTTTTATTATTATATATTGTCTTAATTATTAATCATACATTGTTTTTTAAAATGTTTTTCTAATTATTATCCAAGCAATACTCTTAAATTAAGTTGGTAATTAATTAAACACCATTTTTTATAGTTACAATACTTAAATTGTCGAAAAAAAAAACAAAAATGCCGAAAAATAATTTTGTCCAGCTAGCTCCTACTAATCGAAACACTGTGCGCCGACGAGAAGCTACTTCGATCGCAGTAATCGTTTAAATTATCACTTCATTTTAAATCAATCAATTAGTTTGGTTTTTTTAATTATCAAAATATTATTTATTTAATAAAAATGATTAGTGCTGTTAATTTAATAAAAGGTTGCATTCAAATGTCATGCGAACTGGAATAATTGGTTAATTGGAGCTCTCATTCGAAGGTCTAACTATCTCGCGGGAGCTCAAACAGATTTATTTTATTTTCAATAGCCAATCATTACTCTTGAAATAAATTTTAACATTTAGATATATACCAGTTGACTCTGCAATTTTCAAAAATTCAAGACTCCTAGATATGATTGAGATGAAGAATAAAATTTTATAAAAACCTTAATGTATCTCGCGAATTCCGTTCACATAGTTAATCGTTTATAGTTTAGTTACTCACTACTTCATACTATATAACTAATTACTTAATAAAGTTAATGATTTAAAAATGTAAACATTACTGTTTATTTACTTAAGTGTATGAAACTACAAAAGAATTTATTTTTATCGAATTATGATGCATAAAGGGCCTAGTTGGCTCAGAACCTAAAGGAATGCTCATATTTCGTGGCTATGGCTGAAGATCAAAATCACATCTTGCCAGCGGTTTATGAGCCAGAAGATACACATTTCTTTGTTTATCTTTAATAAATATTATAAATTATAATTGCTATTCATATCTCTTGCTGGAAGGTTCGCGGGTCCGAATATCACATGCAAAATAAATATTGACCTAGTTCTAAGAAACTTCGTACTTCATATCTTACTTCATACAAAACTATACAATATGAAGTTGGGACTTAGGAATTCACAAATAACTATTATCCCCTGCACCCTAATTATTGTTTCACCAACCCTTTATAATTAGAAATAATAAGTGCCTTCACCCCATGAAGATAATGAATGAATCAGATAACATATAATTTAGAAAAGAATAAAATAGAAAAATAAATTAGTTTGGGACTAACTCCATTTAGAATAACTGACATGAAAAGAAAAAGAAGCATATTATATATCTGGCCAGAAGGCAACATAATACAAATCATAAAGTTTTTATAGAGTGCCAAAAAAGTAAATACAAATAAAAAGAACGAATCATAACTAACTATTAAGCAAAATAAATAAACTAAAACAGTTTAAATTCATGAGCTAGGATGCAATAAATTCTTTACATAATGTACATCTTCTTTAAAAAAAAAACAAGTTTAGTTAAGGGAGAAGCAGTAAATAAATTTTTAAATTTTACTCAAAATAAGTTTAACTTATTTTATTTGTATGTTTCAGTCTAATTATTTGGTCATCACCAGGGCTGAGAATAAAACAGAAACTGTAAAACTAAAAAAAAAAAGTGCAGCACTAAAGAAAATGCAACAGGTTAATTTAAACAGAAATGATAAGAAATAAATACAAAGAGCAAAAGATAAATTATCAAATAATAGATGAGAAATAACATGAATAGAAAGAAATCTAGACAGTAATAAGACATAGATAATAAAAACAGTAAAATTACATGAGAAATGATTTTATTACGAAATATAATGGATACCATATTATTGGTGAAAGACAAACAAACAGGTACCATAAAAAATATAAAGTTAAGATTTATATATTCAATAGATAAACTTTTCTTCAAATGAATTTATATAAATAAATAATAAATATAGATAAAACTTCTTCTAACAATCTTCTAAGATATAATTAAGTAATAAAGTGTGATAAAATATTAAGCCATTATGATTATTATTAAAAGTAGGTAAGTTTTATTACCTAATAAAAAGATGATTTTGGATTACAACACTATTTATTAAAAATTCACAATCTGACCCTAATGTTAACATACTATTTTAATCAATGAACAGGTTGTTTGTTCATTTATCATCACTTTATGCTGCTATGGCTAATCGGACGATGCTACAGTGGGAGCTCTAAATGTTGCCTATCCAGGTTTAATTAGGATAGGGATTTTTAACGGGTACCTGACATCGCACAGGCTCGGGACCGCTGTTTAACGTCCCTTCCAAAGGACGGCAAAACTAAGGATTCTTAACTCCCTTTAAACAGTCCTAGGGCACCTGACGGGCTACGAACCCGCGATCATCAATGAACAGCTGTTTCCTTCATTAAGTTACCTCGACCAGTTATTCGTAATCGATACATCGAATCGATTTAGGACATTGGTTTTGGTTTAATTTAAAATAATTATAACATAAATATTTAGTGTCTCCTACAAAATGATCACTTTATTACATATTTAAATAGAATTCTAAAACTTTTTATTACACCTTTTTTACATTATCTTGCTATAATAAATGTAATTTTTTAAAAAATGATGAATATTGAAATTGATAAATTATTTAGCCGAGGATGGCTGGAAACACCGCCTGTCGTAAAGTGAGGTCTGTCCAAATATCCTTCCCTTAATTTAGAAATGACCTCAGTTTTTACAAGAGTGACCAGTTCCTTAGCCAAGGGGCTCGGGTAAAACGAGCCAGCTTATGATGTTTTCTCGATTGTTTTTAGAGCTCTATTATAAGGCGCCAATGCTACAACTGTTGGGTATGACAATGTCTCGCCCGCCAATCTATGCAGCTCATCTTGCGAAGCTGGTCTGTAAAATATTAAATATTTTATTTGTACATTCCAGTCCGATTTTTAGGCCATCATCAGGGCTGAGAATGTAACAGGAACGGAAAACTATAAAAAATTTACAGCACTAAAGAGAATATACCAGGTTAGATCAAACAGAAACGATAGGAATGATAATAAAGAAAAACAAAGAGCACATGATAAATTATGAAATAATAAATGAGAAATCGCAAGAATAGAAAGAAATATAGATGATAATAAAACTAAAAAAACATAGAAATAATTGTCCTGCCCCCCCCCCCCCAATGTATGCACCTTCATCCTCTTGTGAAACTGATCCGTACAATATTAAATTCAAGGTCCTTTTATTATTTATTTACCTCTAATAACTGAGTAATAATAAGGTAAAAATATAAAATACATTCCCTTCGTGCATTGTTAAATATCCCCATAATAATATAATTTAAAAAACATCTACGTTTCATTACCTTTCAAACGAGGTATTAAATTAAAAAATCGGTTAAGAAACCACGAAGATATGATCGATGGAAAATGGAGAACCCGGGTAGAGCCCGAGAAGAAAGGCTCCCGAGAACAAAGGGCTCCGACGCAGGAGTCGAGTGCCTTGCTTTGCCCCTCTCTGTGTCTGAGGCAGCAGAAATCCCGTGGTCTCTTAACCGATTTTTGAATTTAATACCTCATTTTAAAGGTAATGAAACGTATTTAAAAAAAAAGTATTATGTAAGAAATAGATTAGGGGGGCTTTTTTGAGTAAATCGACGTTTTAAAGGCAGTCGCCGTATTTTTTTTTTCATTTAATGCTTTTGTTTAACGATTTTCGCGTAAGATACCGACAATTATGAAGATTTGACTGATAACATTTAGAATATCTTTGTTGCAAAACAAAAAACAAAAAAAATGGGCCAGAAAGACCAATTTTTAGGATTTAAAGCTATTTTAAGATTTTAAATAGGATTTTTTTTGTAAAATTCTTTAAGTAGGAATATCTTGGAAAGGGTTAATTTTAGGACAGTAGGTCTCATAGTAATATCGACTAGAATTGCCTCATACTATCACCCCTTAACAGCTCCGCTACTATTTACCAGTCACCCAATATATTTATGTATGCGCATACAAATATACACAGTACAAACATACATAAAACCTCATAAATATAAGGTTGTGCTTCAGTTGAGCCGTGAGTGACGTAAATAGGTTTCTAAAGATGAATGGTCTTCAGCCAACAGATGCCAAACCTGCCATTCAAGTTCTTAACATAGTTAACGCTTCAACTCTGAGTGCTGATAGCGTAATTTGTACCGCAACTTTTTGTGGACATGCTATATCTACAACCCTGGTGAATAAGTGGTTAAGTCAAATTTTCTCCAACATGTGTTTCTTGTACTTAAGGAAGTGGAACCTGTCAATTCTCAAAGTTTATAAGTAGAAAAGTCAGGCATTAGCATGAATAGGAGTTATTGCTTACATTACAACTCCATTTTAAGTCAAAGATTACGAGAATGGCTCGATTCGGCCTCTCTTATTACAGATAGTTCTTTCTGGACAAAATTCGATTTAACCATTTGTTCACCGTGCCTCTAGATATATACAATATTCATATTTGACGTTTCTTAATGAAATTAAATATATTTAAAACGTGATATAGTTTATTTTATTATTATACCAGTTCTTTAGGATCGGTTCTAAGTAAGAAAGGAAGTCATTTGCCTTTCTTAATTTCGAGTGAAACTTTGATTTTAGTTATTAAAATTATGTTTTAGAAAAAAAATCTAATTTTTTTAGATTTCCAAAGGCATATTCTTTTTTTCGTTAATTCGTTTTTAAAACATTTCCTTTATTTAAAGCAATGTTTCACTCCCGAGGATCATTTTTGATCGATGAACGACTCTCTCTCTCACACTCAAACTGATCTTTTCGTGGGACTTGGCTATTTGGAAAAATTTGTAATAAATATATTTTCGATAAGGATCAGATTTGAAATTTTTTTTCGATCAATAGTTTCTCTTACTTTGTCCTACCAAAATAAATTAAGAGAAAATCTAAAATTAATGTATATTAATCTATTAAGTATTATAGTAATATAATAAAAATGAGATTTCCAGCAAAATAATATATCATCAGTTAGTCAAGTCTGTTTAGTTTGAAAAAGTCGACCGATAAAATTTCCTCTATACTACAAGATAGTTTACATCAAAGGATTTGGTTCTCTATGTAAAATTTTTGGTTTATTAAAATTGAATTTGTGTAAGAGAGAAGAACACAATTAAAAATAAATTTTTAGGTGCTATATATATACAGTAAATGATAGAAAAGAGGGAGGAGAAATTAGTAAATTGTATTCATCCATTATTTTAAATTTAAAAAAGCAATAGAACATAAGATGCCTCATGCTCTATAAACAAATCAAATAGAGTAAAATAACCTATTACGTACTAATAGATCTTATAAAATAAATTTTCCAATTTTAATAATTTAATTAAAGGATATAATGAAATATTTAAAATAAAATTAAAAAAAAGAGTTTTTGTGTTGTTTTGTAGATGTTTATTTTGAAACATAATTTAATATTTTTATTTTTTAAAATATTCAACAGTACTTAAAAGAAGTTTGGTTTTAATGTAATATTATCTTGACCATGGAGGATAGATGATCCCCTAGTGTTTTATAGAAAATTTTGATAATGAAGGTATCTTTGAGGTATCTATACTTAAATTATTTCGGTCACTTTATTATATTTTTTTAATTATGTATTTTAGTATAGTTATTATTATTTTTTCAACAGAATGCTTAGACTTATAACTGTTATAAAGTTATATAAATGATTTGTACAGATGCAGAAAACTAAATTTAAAAGATTAAAAATGACACAGTGTTATCGAAACGTCTCAAATGATCAATAAGGATTAAGAATATATAATGACTGAAAAATGGTTTTCTCTTTTCCAATATAAATTCCTAAAGAAATGAGTCCAGTCTATGAGAAAAAGAGTTATACAAATTTAAAAAATTTATTGTGTGAAGTGACACGAGCAAATATAAATTGACGAAAAGAGAAAATAAGTGACGATATTTGTTATATCCGAACAAAAGTACTGAAGGGGTAAATACGTCCGATTGGTCCGATAAAATAATTAGATAGACATAATTGGGAACATATTTTGTAATATATATGGATAACATTCAAATAACTATATGAATATTTTAGTTTTGACTTTGTGTAGTAATTTTTTAAAATTTAATATTTTTTTCTTATCGTCCAAAATTGTAATATATATATTTTGTTACTAGTATTTTGTTATAAGAAGACATTTTTAATAAAAGTAACTGGAACAGTTATTATTATATTGTATTGGTTCAGTACTTAATTTTCAGTACTTAACTTTCTTTGTTATATTAAATATTTTTTTCCAAATCGAGAAGGATGACATAGATGTTACATTACATGTTGAATGAAGGACGATCAATAAAGAAGGTTAAACAATGAGAGAAATTGAAGTAATTAGAAAGAAATTTAAAGTTTATAGCAATTACGTCGGTAATTTAACAAGGAGTGAAAAAAATAAATTTGATACGAAACTTACGAAAGCCATGTGATCAAATGTGCTCGGCGAACCTGCAGCCTGAAACAATAGAAGCGATAGATCGGAACTGGAACAAGTACAATAATCTAACAGGCTACTATAAGTTGATATATAACAAAACTGATATATCATTATAACCACATGCAAGTTTGATAAAAATATTACATCAAGTTAAAAATGCAATACAAAATTTTAATTATCCATTTCGAAGATAGAAATTTCGAGTCAATCCAAGTGAAGTGATCCAATAAAAATTAAGTTGGTTGCTTGACCATTTTTAAATATATTTTTTTTATGTGTGATTATCCTATTATTGAAAAGTTCAAAACCGTTTATTAAAAAACATTTACCTTTCCACAGTTCATGAATGGTGGCTATTTGTATTTAAGTGCGCGACGGGTTTTCAATTTGGAGGGACGTCAGGGTTATTTTGAATATCTCTGCACTGGGTTAAGTTACGAAAATTTAATCGACATGATTGTTTTTAGAAAAGTCTCTCCAACAACATATCCCCCTAAATACGTGTGTTTGTTACCCCTCTTCTTCTTTCCCTACCTCCTTTTGTACTTTTCAGCGTGGAGCTTCCAGCCACTTCGTCCACACATCTCGGACCCTTTTCAGTTCCTTCAGCTGAACCAGGATATTCCTTCTTTTCTGAGTCCTTGGATGTGCTTCATCCTTCTAGGCCTGCGTCGTGGTTTCTTCTCTGTAGGTGGTCCCGCTTCCATAAAGATCCTTGGTACTCTGTCTTCCCCAATTCTACATATGTGTCCAAACTGAAGTTGTCGGCATTTTAAGGTGGTTTTCAATGATGAAACCTTGGGTTGTTGTTTATTACCCAAAATACAAAAATAAAACAGTCGCAATGACCTCCAACGTGTTATATTGAAAACATTAAAAGGGCTCAGTAGGTACATGATAGAGACTGTACTAGGAGACTATTACTAGGACAACGGTTTTGCAGGAAGGCATCTGATTTGTTCGAGATCATGCTTCACCGCGAGTTTTAACCCAATTAAGGATTCCCACTTTATAGAGCCTTGATCAGCCCCATGATGGTTTGTAGAACCCAGAGGATCCGTACGTAGCTGTTTTGAGATTAAATAATACTGTTCTGCACCAAAATCTGCCCTGGAAAATGTCTGATGTCTAAAATTCTTTAACACGTAAAATTTTTTCAGGAAAATGAGTATTTTGGATGATTTTAGCCTATGCATAATGACAGATTTTATTTTAAATTTTTAATAGAAACCCAAGTACGTTATCAAGTTAGGTACAAGCATTTGCTGATGACATGGCAGTCCGCATACTTTATTTTGCTCCTATAGTAATCTAATCCCATTTAAATGTAACTGTCTACTTCTCTGACCAGGAAGGCTTGACAAAACTACCTGCTGGACCCCTCATGACTTGCCTTTGAGAGATAGAGGGACACAATTAGCAGGGAGAGGACCCAGATACCTGGGAGAGGACCCTTAACTGGTTAGTTGATCCGTAAGCACCAGAGAGAGGATTTATATTCTGAACACGGCTCGCGGGTGCAAAAATCTAGTGAACAGTTTCTGTTATATCTGTGGTGAGGTGAAATTGAAAAATCAAAGCAAGCCATTGTTTCCTCTAGTGAATAAACCGCACCATCTTTATTTTGGACGTAAAGTGGGAGATGAGGATAAGGATTGGACTCCTAAAGTTTGCTGTAGTAGAAGTATGAGGTTCCTTACAGGTTGGCTTCTAGGAACACACAAAGCAATGCCCTTTGCAGTTCCAATGGTATGGCAGGAACCACAAAACCATGCAAGTGACTGTTATTTTTGCATGAGAAATAGAAAAAGTTTCTCACAGCGAACAAAATCCAGGATGGAATACCCTAATTGTCCATCTGAAATTCGACCAGTCCCCCATAATGATCCAAAGGCACCTGAAACACTTTTTATACTTCCAGATGAAGAAACTATCCCAAAGGATGTATCACCCAGCCTCGATGCAGTGGAGAATCCTCCAGTTGTACTCCATCTGAAGAATATATACTTATAAGCCAAGGTAAATTAAATCACCTTGTACGTAATTTAAATATGTCTAAATCAAAGGCTCAATTGCTCGGATCGCGACTACAGCAGTGGAATCTTCTTGAAAAAGGTGTTAAAATATCGTATTTTAGAATTCGTGAGTCAGAAGTTCTATATTTCTTTTCAATGGATGGGAATCGAGTTTACTACCTATATGATAATGATATACTCGGTTTGTTGGACAAACTTTATGTGTGTTTATACAACGTATGTGCTGATCTGAAGGTAACAGCCATGCTTACAGGTCTTCAAGCAGGTCACATAAAGTACTGTTGTTTTCTATGTGAATGAGACAGCAGAGCAAGACAAAATCATTACACAGTGATAGAGTGGCCTTCTCGAAAAACGAATGTTCCTGACAAGAAAAAACATTGCTTATCCTGCTTTGATTGAAAAATCAAAATTATTTCTATCACCGCTTCAAATCAAACCTAATGAAAAATTTTGTTAATGCAATGGACACAGGCGGGGAAGTATTTGCTCACCTTAAAATTAAGTTTCCTAAACTTAGTGATGCAAAAATTAAAGAGGAATTTTTGTTAGTCCACAGATACGATCACTAGTAAAATACCAGGAGTTTTTAAAAAAATTGACCACTCCAGAAAGAAGAGCATGGCTTTCATTTAAAGAAGTACGCAGGAACTTTTTGGGAAATGTGAGATGTCTATAAACAAATTATGACTGAACTGTTACAAGCTTAACAAGTACTTGGCTGTAACATGTTCTTAAAAATCCATTTTCTCCATCCCAATCTTGGAGCTGTATCTGATGAATACTGGAAACGGTTCCATCAGGATATTGCCGAAATGGAAAGGAGGTATAGTGGAAAATGGAATGAAAAAATGCTCGCGGAATACTGCTAGAGTCTACAGCGAGAAACACTTCAAGACGACTAAAAAAGGAAGAAAACTACACATTATTTAAAAATTATAATTTTACGGTTTATGTATTAAGCATATTGTATTATCAGAACGCCTTATTTTTTATTTTAAACTTTATATATAAATAGTGAATAAATCACGTTAGTAAGTTAAGCCCCTTCTTATTATGAAAACCTTATTTTTTTGTGAATACATTGTTTTCTCTGAAAAACTATACTTGTTAGAATTTTTCTGATGCTAGATTTGGATTCAGCATCATTGAAAACATAGCATAATTTTTCAAGGAAAATTTTTTTTATTGCTGGACAGTGTAATTTATCTATTAGAGCCGGATTTGAACCCGGAACTTTCGGCACATCAACTGAGCACTCTTTATATTGACCTAAACCCGTCCTTATTAGAGGCTGGTGATCTCAAAATCTTCACAGTATTTCAGAAGATTACACTGCTGGGAGTGTTTTCATTCGTATTAACCACAAACATCAGTATCATTCTCTCATCCATTCTTCCCTTATACCCGGCATTTACTTCCCTCGGCATCAACAAATGTGATTCCTCTGATCTGCCAGACCAGGAAATTCAACTGAGCAACAAGAGTTAATACAGGTAAAAAATGGGAAATATGTTTTAAGATATTCGAGGTGTTTCTTTTTCTTTATTTTACACATTACTACTTAAATATTTGTTTGTAAAGATTTATATATATATATATATATAATTAAAAGAGAGCCAAATTCCTTCAAAGTAGGAAACGAGGTAGCTAAAAAAAATGGTGTCAACGGGTGCCTAAATGCATTATTGGCTAGATACCAGAAAACGGAATCCAAATTTGGCAGATTTGGCTGAAAGACAATAGTTGCTTAAGTAGGTTCTACCATGTTTCAAAGGATTGCCAGTTTTATCACAAAGGTGTCGAAGCAAATTAAATCAAAGACCTGTGTTTTTAGGATCTTCTCTTTTATCTGTTTTGATATCAGATATCTATTTCTAATTCTATATAATTTCAGGAGAAATTTCGGATAACAGAATCATGAGCTGTTATATTTAAAAGTGATATAAGTTCATTTGGATCTAAAAAAAATTATTTATTCTTTTAAGTGGTTTTAATGATTATTATTTCATAATACAATTTACAAGGTGTGTAAGGTTTTAAGCACCACTCTTTGCTAAATGCTAGGTGATAACAACATTTCCCCGTTTTCACGTATTTTTAAAGTAATTCAAATGAAATCCTTTAGATATTGCGGACATGAAAAATGGCCTTATACTTTTAAATATAACACCTCATATTATTTTCGGACTCGCTTATGGATAAAATAATTTGTTTTTGTATGATGCCTGCATTTGTTTATGGATGTATGTATAGCATTACAGTTCATATTATATATGCGCAACGTTCATCAATTCAAGAATGTAATATGCCCTGTCATAATTTAATAACTTGAATATTAAAATTATTTTGGCGACTGATATACATTTAATGAAATACAGGAGGTTGAGTTTAGTTGGATTGTAGTTGATAGGTTGGGACTGACATGTCTAATTTTCTCCAAAATGAGTTTCTTTACTTATGTAAGCGGAGTTCTTTTCGTAGTGAACAAGGGGCTTAGTTATACATTGGCTTGAAAAGGAGTGATTGCTTATATTACAACTCAATTTAAAGCAAAAAACTACGAGAATGATACGATTCCGGTTATCTGAAAGCACTTAACTCTCTATGGACGGAATCCGACTTAATCACTTATTCACCGGGACTGTAGATATATAAATACATTCTATTGAAACTATTATTTTGGCACTATTATGAATTACACATCAATATTACTATGTACGATGTATTTAGTGTACGTTGACTTGGTGAATAACTTGCATTGCAATGTAATACTTGCAAAGTTGCAAATATTTTTTTCAATACTTGTAAACACTCAATTACTACAAACTAGGACTATTTTCCAAATCTAAACTAACTGTTGCTGAAAATTAAAAAAATGCAGGAGATCGGTTAAGATGGTCAGCAAATTGAGAGTTTACAAGTTAAATATTGAACAATATTAGTTGGCCTTATATATATATATATATATATATATATATATATATATATATATATATATATATATATGAGGAAAACATGGTCCGGGTATACACATTCAGTTGAGTGTCAAGTGTGATCTTACTATAATAGCCCTGAAGATGACCTGCAATGTTGGTCGAAACGTCGGCTTCCAAATGAATATTTCTCCCTATATAAGAGAATTTTTGACCTATACCCGGACCATTTATTCCTCTTGAAAATAATGTTAGCGACTTTTTAATCTATTTACCAACAAGTCATACACATTAATATGCAGAAAATCCATATGATTTTATAAAGGGACATTTAGGAGAGGTGTCAATGATTGGAAGTAAAAGTGAAAAAAAGAAATACTGTCGTATCTGAAACGCATGAAGGCGCATGTAAAAACAAATACATATCTTATAAACATTTTTTGATGTAATTAGTAAATACAAACAAATTTAAACCTCATTTATAACTTTCTAGAAATGAGAAAGAAATCCTATACGTCTTTTAGTTTCAAAAGTGGAGTAGCTCAGTGGTAGAGCACTGTGTTGCCATGGCGGAAATCCTGGTTCAAATCCCGCTGCAGGCCATGACTTTTATTTAGCCTGTTTGCAGCGGGAGATAGATCATATAGGACTAGGACCCTCCTGGGGCCCACCCAGCCTCTATAAAATATTATAAAAATAGGGTAACCAAAATAAGGGGGAAAATCTGGAGGTTGAGTGTGACCTAGAACAAGTCACCTCCTCGCAGAACCGTTGTACATGAAACAGAACAGTCTCTACCATGTACTGAAACCCAGACCCTTCATGGGTTGTAGTGGTACAGGTTTTTTTTTTTACAAAAGCGGATAAATCCAAATTTTAAAAATGGATTTTTTTTCAGTTATCGCTAGTTGCTTGGCTAAACTAATGGAAGAGGGTAACAGATGGAACATGGTGTAAAAATAACTGTTTGGAAGGTGTGTCGGTATACTTTGTTCTGGAGGGTTAAGCTCTATAGTCAGGGTTCGAACAAACAAAAAATCAACCTGCTTTGAATAGTTCTAATTTATTTAGCTTTGATTTATATTTTCAATAAGCTTTAATTAAGGACCAAAAGCGGATAACCCCGAATTAAAAAAATTGACCTTTTCACATTTTTCACTAGTTTAAACTAGCAATGCTCTATGTTTCCGAAACTTGAAGTTCAGAACCGGACTAAGACCATGAGAAATAATAAGGCGAAGTTTCGAGTTTGACAAAATTGGATGACTAAACTAGAGAAAAATGGGAAAAAATAAATTATTGAAATTTCGGAGTTATCCGTTTTTGATCTTGAACGCCTCATATATTAAAATAAATATTAGATTCAAGCTGATTGTCTCTTTCAACATTACTATGGCACTGACGATTTTAAATTTACCACTAAATAACCATATTTGATTTTAGTCTATTGAAATTGACGGTTTAGCATCGACAACAGGTGTAGATATTTAATTATTTTAACTTAAATGCTGTCAAAGTTAATGTTATTATTAAAAAAAATTTCTTATCTCAGTTTCAAAATAATTAGCTTAATAAATTAGTAATTAGCTCCCCTCCTTCTTCCAATTAATACCAATGATTTTACAATAGTGCTTAGGTTGTTAGTATTTTTCAAAATTAAATTATTTTGATATCGTGGCATTAAGTAATTTTATCGATCTGATCAAGATTAATAAAATTTGAAAACCTGCCTCAACAATCCATAAAGGAAATTAGGTTATGTACATGGTAAGGACTCTACTGCTATTAAGCCAACACTTGTGCAGGGAAGTGATGTGTCCGGAATCACATTCAACTGCAAGATTATTCCCCCAATTAATCATAGTGGTGTGTGACATAATTTAAATCACAAAAAAAAAACGTTTTTTCAATATTTTTCAGGGATATGAGTACCTCGCCCAAATGATAGTTGTTAGATAATTGACTGTTAGATGGTTAGATAATTAATTGACTGAACTTCAAGAACCTGGAAAGCTTATGAACATATATTATAATACTTATAATATAATATTTTGTAGAAGCTGGGTGAGCCCCAGGAGGGTAATCCTGATCCCACATAGTCTTTTTACGATTGTTACCAAAATTAATTATATATCTGCCATGACCGGTATCGAACACGGGACCTTGTGATCAGCCTTACGTACTAAGCTATTCCGTCCCTTAAAAAATTTAATAACAGAAACAAATATTTTTAACTTAACATAAAATTTGGCGTCCTCTAAACTCTGTCCTATTAACTCCCCATTGCCACCATTTCATGGTTGAGGCCTTGACCAAATGGTACGACACAGTTTACATATATTTTAGATATTTATGTTACTCTGATTATTAGTACTCTTCAAATAGTGTCGTCCCCACTGCGGTTATTATTAGAAATAGTCAACTTTTATATAAAGTGGATATTAATAAATTCGACGCTCTTGAGGATATTGTTAAAATCTGTTGAACTTTTCTGAAACCGGTTTAAAGAACGAAATCTTTTTGGAACGAAGGAATCATCAAAGGTACACGGTCCCAGTACACCTGTAGAGAGTTATGGACCCCACGAGATACCCTGGCAAGATGCCAGCCAGCGAGGAACAGCATTAAGCAGATGGCCAGCTTTTGACACGAGCTCCTACCTCGACCTGGAGGTGGGAATCTCAGCAATGGAAGAGGCTACCAGATGCAACGCGGTGTAAAAATAACTGTTTGGAAGGTGTGTCAGTAGAATTTCTTCTGGAGGGTTAAGTGTTTAGGTTCGTAACGAAACAGCAACCTCAATTGCTTTGGATTGATCTGATCAAATCAGCTTGGATTATCATTTTCAGTAAGTTTAAAAGGCTTTCAGGGTCAAAAGTGAGTGTTCCAGTTTTCAAAAATTGACTTTATACATTTTTTGCTAGTTACGTCAAGGAATGCTTAGTGCTCCCTTAATCTCAGGTGCAGAACCGAACTAAAACCATGACAAATAAGGCGACAAAGTGTCGTATTAGACATCACTTAAAACTATCGAAAGATATGAAAAAGTAAATTTTTCAAATTTAGGAGCTACCCGCTTGTGATCCACACTCTTTCGCATCAATACTTGCTTAACGTTATGGCAATAAAATGAAGCATAAAGTTATATAACGTAAACAAACTGTTTATAATGGATATAAATGATAAACTTTCTGAGAAAATTAAGAACGAGGTCGCTTAGGTTGCACTGGACACTGCAAACTCAGGAACATTTGCACCGTCTTGATTTGGAAGACGAACCCCGGTGCAGATGGTGCAAGGAGGAGGATGAAATCCCCTGGCACGTTCTCTTTGAATGTAATGCACTCTATCGGAATAGGATATTTGACCTCGGCCCGGGAGGACACGAGGAACTTCAAGAACTAAGATTTATAGATTACCTAAAATACCTCAGAAGCCTAGACCTATGGTAGGAATTCCAGGACTCGAGCACAATGGGCCTCTGTAGGCCGAGGTTCACGGCAGAAGAAGAGTCAGCTACCAATTATTATTATTATTATATAACGTCAACATACTTCGAATATTGAAAAAAACATAATATATAATATAATTGAGGAGTTCTCTATTTAAAATTAAAATATGAATATGTCACTCGTGTGAAAATGTTGATTTTAGTGTCATGATAGTTTTATGAATTTTAAAACGTTATTGCAGTATTATATTTTGAACAGTTGTTAGAATAAAATATACTATAAAAATGAAAAAATCCAAACAAAAAATCTGGTCTCTGAAATGAAAACAGGAAATAACAATATCTGTCAATATTTCGCCTATTCAGTCTATCAGGACAGAAAGTGAATAAACTAACCTCAAACTTTATTTCATTTATTATTTATTATTTATATTTCAATGTTTATTTATTTACTTATGTACTTTTGTTGTTTACAATGTTGTTACAATTGTTACAGATAGTAATGAGATGTTATTAATCCTCTCTTTTCTGATAATGTTTACTAACATTATAATTGAACGAATATTGTTTAGTTTGTCATCAAATATGGAAACACGCGATTTTCTTTCAATTTAGTTTATGGGATGTTAGTTTATGGGAAGTGGAGTGGCTCAGTGGTAGAGCACTGGACTGCCATGCCGAAAATTCTGGTACAAATCCGGCTGCTGGCAAGTCTTTTATTTAGTTTGTTGGCAGCCAGAGATGGATCATATTGGATCTAACATGGGCTCACCCAGCATCTATAAAGTGGGTACCAAAAATGGGAAAAATCTGAGCGTAGTCTAGGACAAATCACCTCCCTGCACAACCGTTGTCCATGAAACCAGGTACAGTCTCTACCATGTACTGAACCCGCAACCCGTACACGGTCTTTTTTTTTCTTTTTTTAAGTTTATGAGCTTAAACTTGAACATCCGGCAGCATAAGTTGCATGAAACATTACAACCGCGTTAACGATGGTACAAACATTACTTCATGATTAACGAAAGACAATGAAGAAACTAAACGAGCTGGGCTACGAAGTCCTTCCTTCCACACCTTTTTCCCCATACCTATCTCCAACAGAATTCTATTCGGAAATTTCTACAACTTCTTTAGAAAAAAAATTGAAAATGATTCTCTAGTCAAAATCGTACATTCACGCTTCGTAGCATCACAAAATCCTGATTTTTTTCATTTCCGGGATTGAAAATTTGATAACACGTTGGAGAAAAAGTACAGAAATGGGGGTTAATATTTTGAATAAAAATGTTTTGTTTTCAGAAAGCTGTTTTACTAAATAACCTTTCTTTTGAAAACGGACATCTCTTATGTAACGACCAAATATTATTCCCTTATGATATTGTTATGACAGATATTGTCATTTCCTGTTTTTATTTTATAGACTTAGTATTAATATTATTTAAAAAAAATTAGCAATGTCTGACCATGGGACAGTCCTTGATGTAGTGCCCCTTGCTGAAGCAGAGATGGCAGAGGTAGGACGCCGGGGGCTGTTTGTAACATTTCTCGTTGAGGCATAAGTCGTTCAACGCTTCCGTAAGGTCACCTGAAACAGGTATAATCAATTGATAGGATATAATATATAGTACAATGAAACAAATTATTTATTTAAAGCCTTGTTACAATCTTAACTTATGGAGAATGACTGTGGAACTTAACTGTTTACCTATGTTGTCTGGGGCCATCGGAGGCATGTTGGTGATGTACTTGGGGTAGTTGTGATTAGCTCCATTGTAGCCTCCCCAGCCCGGCACCACCTTGCCCTGCAAAATAAAAAAACGTTTGTTTGTATTTAATAATTAAAAATATAATGGAATAATAATACAAAAATATTTAATAAGATATTTTCATTACTAAAATTAGTCCATTGAGTATTATTTTTCTTTTAATTTATTTTTTGAAATTTACAACTGCTTTATTTGTTGAATTACAAGTAAATAGAAGGAATTACATAAATAACGTTAGATTAAAACTTTTGGAATTCAGGGGGAATAAAGATTGTCATAAACGGACTGATATTGAGTTGGGGCCAAATCAGCTACAAACGGAACTTTGAGGTCATAATGGATGACTTTATTCATAATGATGTAAGGAACATGAAGGATTTTACGAAGGGATTTGGGATTGTATGTATTGGTTTCGAGAGGAATTGGATGGCTTTGTGGAGCCCAAAATTTCCACTCCGTAAGCCATAATAGATCTTAAAATAGTCATGCATTTGAGTCTTTTGTAATTAATTAATTAGAAGCTTAGAGCGTTAGTCAGTAGCCTGAAAAGGCGAACAGTTTCTTGTCTTTTCAGTCTAGAATGAGGATACCAAGTTAAACTATACAATTCTGAGTATCAGATCTATTCTACAGGAACCAGGAGGTATTATTAGATGATACCAAAAGTAAATTAAATTAAAAATCATAACGTATAAGTAAATAAGTAAAAATTCGACGGATTTCACATATTTAATTGTTTGTCGATATAAAACTTACAGATCAATAAATTGACACAAAACCTCATTGGAAACAGGATCCCTCCCTCCGACATAGTTTGGAGTTCGGAGAGTTAAAATGTTAGCCCAGTAAAATTAGACAAAAAAAGAAACTTGGTCCATCGCGATGACTATACAATAATTCAATAAGTTTGTCTCTTTCTCCTGACCAGGATCTTCAGGATTAGTGGTTTATCATATACGAAGACACGTTAGTGACCTTGAGTGTGTGTGTAATTTTTATTTTTTTTATTTCATGTTTTTCACAAAGCGTGAAACGTGGTGAGTTTTTGAGTGAAGTTTGTATTCTTGGTACATAATTTATACGCCAAAATTTCAGATTTTAATAAATGTTTAAAAATTAAAAATCTATTGTATTTTTGACAGATTTTTAATCACTGAAAAAGTTAGAACTCAAATACTACTTGCTTTAGAAATCTGACATCCTGGTGACAAATTCTTTTCTTTTCTTTTCTTCCTTTTCTTCGAACCCTTATCTCTTATCTGAACCGTGGGCCTTAAATAAAAAGGGCATCTCAGCATTTTTGTAGGAAATTTTTTTAACCTTTTTTTCTAAATTTTTAGAGTTATGTGTTTTATATTTATAGAATTAAATTCAATGTAAACAAAAACTTTGTTTTCGAATTGATTTTTTGTATATATAATTTTTTAGATGATATATTTGTTTTTGTATGTTAGTAATTAATTATTTTTATAAAAAAATATCCAAATAACTAAAAAAACCTCACTTATAAGAGGTGAACATAATCTTTAGTAGCCTGGGGATGCCGAATATCTTAGGGACTTAAAAGTACAAATAAGAAATCAGTCAAACAGTAATGTGTACATGTACTGTGCAGTTGTTTTATGCATGTACAGAAGGTTCCCTAAAAAAAAAAATAGATAAAAAAATAACAGTTTGACAACACTGAAATATTAAAGAGAATGTAGGAAAGTGTGTGATTATTTTTTAAAATTTTTAGTTACGGAATCTATTTTTAATTTTTTTTCTCCAGTTTTTAGAGAAAAAAATACAGTAATGTAACCAGTACTTGGAAGAAAAAAATACTCGTTTAATGCAAATAATAGGTTATCGCTAATAATCCACTGGTCACTGCGTTATAATTATAAAATACGAACTGAATGTTAAAAATAAAACTGATGATTATCAATTTGTATATTATTATTTGCATTAAGTGGGTCAAAACGACTTTTTAAATGACAGCATTGTGGTCACGTGTTTTGACGGGAACTGGGTAATATATATTGTAAATATTTATTATATTTTTTCAAATAAAACAAAAATATTGGCAGATGTGAAAACACAAGCAGATGTGATACCTCATTGGAAAATAGCCAATAAAATGCCATTTGACATTGGTCGTTTGTTGGTCACTCTAGCTTACACGCTAAAGCGGAAAAAATAGGCCAGACAGTTTATAAACGGTAATTTATTTAATTCTGTTTCACTTTTTCATCCAAAGATATTTTTCATACTGGATTGTTGTAGGTTTACTCGTATTGTTTAAATAGTGGAAACTGGTTTATGGAACCCTCTAAATTAGAAACCTCAGTAAATACTATTCATTCATAATTTAATTCATTACTTAATGATTTTTCAGTAAAATTAGAAATATTTATTACTAATGCCATCCCTTTTTAGGGGTGGACAGTTCATTACATTAAAATTTAGTTAAATACATCTTTAATTACATGAACAAAAATAAAATAGAACTTTAATGAGAAAATAATTAAATTATCCAAGAAATTAAAATTAGTTGTTTCAAAGAGGATTTACGGTAGATAAATGAACAGTCTTAAAGGAGAGAAAGAAAATACAGAATATGAAGCGGAATTTGTTACGTGATCCTTAGTTTGCACATTCTTAAATTCATTCATTCCATGGTCAATTACCCTGAAGTAATTATAAAATATATTAATCATGGATACCAATTAATTACATTTACAAATAAACTGAATAACGACATCGGCAACAGCTATTTGTCTATTTTTTTGAACTTTGTATACCCATCACGTGCCATTTTAATCGGATGTAACAATGACAACTCATCGGTCATGAAACAAGTGCCCAAATCTCACTCATGTACATAGAGATTAATACATACATATTGTGAGATAAATACAATACATATTATATTATATGTATTATATCGGGCATTTCTGATATTCATTTCTGCACTTAGGGAGAGGAGTGGCTCAGTGGTAGAGTACTGAGCTACCATGCCGGAAATCCTGGTTCAAATCCCGCAGGCCATGATTTTTATTTAGTCTGTTTGCAGCGGGAGGTGGATCATATAGGATCTAGGACCCTCCTGGGGCACACCCAGCCTCTATAAAATATTATAAAAATAGGGTACCCAAAATAAGGGGGACAAATCTGGCGGTTGAGCGTGACCTAGGACAAGTCACCTCCTTGCAGAACCGTTGTCCATGAAACAGTACAGTCTCTACCATGTACTGAACCCCAGACCCTTCATGGGTTGTAGTGGTACAGGTTTTTTTTTTTTTTTTCTGCACTTATTTCTGTCAGCGCAGTGGTGGGCAGGTCGTGTGTCTTGGTACTACGTTGGAGAAATTATTGTTATTATTATAATTTGTATGCCTCCGTAATGTGAAATCTGTCACCGACGGGAGTCCGAGGATGTCGTCAATGATGTTTGCTTTTATGCCATTTTATATTATTATATCATACGCTCCAGTGCGCCATTTTGAAACTGTTGGAGTCTCGTTTTGTTCCGAGTGGCATTGACACAATGGCGCTCCATAAAGAATGGCGTCCTAATAACTCCTTCGTTTATCTAAGGGTGTAAGTTTGAGGAGAAGTTATGTCGGATTCTGTGATGTTAGCAGGTGTTTCAGTATGCATGACTTAGTCCTGCATACTGCATCTGTCTGATCTTTCTGACACTGAGTGGTGACCTTCTTAACTATCATTGGGTGGACCTAACCTCGTGGTCCCCCGGAAGGTGGTTAGGTGGTAGCTAATCGACCTGAGCCCGCCCCCGGAGGGTTGTATCCAACCCCCCTGGAGGGTGGTACCTAACCTTGCTATTCTCCATCCTCTCCCCGGAGGGTTGTACCCAACCTTACTAACACAACCACCACGAAGGGTGGTAACCAACCTCCCTATCCCCTGCAAGATGGCACCTTACTATCCTGACCCCGCCTTCCGGAGGGTGGTACCCAATCTCCTTATCCTCTGCAAAATGGTACCTAACTAACCTAACCCCCCCCCCCCCCTCGGATACCATCTTATCCTTGCTATTCTCCACACCTTCCTGAAGGGTTGTACCCAATCCTGCTATTCCGTCCTTCACAGAGGGTGGTCCCCGAACTTGCTAACCCTGATACCCAGACATCGTGTACCAGAGCACGGGTCAGCGGGATCCAGAAATAGTCCCTATGGCTGGCCACCCTCCAAGGAGAGAACACAACTCCTCCTCCGCTGATCGCCCTCCTGCCCTGACTATTTACAGTAGTTACCCTCACTTAGTTTATTACGTGCCATCTCGTACATCTTTGTCTTCTGTAATTAATGGCCTCGTTAATTTTCTCACCTTTCCATAGCGGATATTATTAGATACTTTTTCAAATGAGTTTTCAACGCTTTTCAAATCGTGGTTTTTGCGTTCAAATATTCAATATTTTTATTAACTGTGCCTCGTTTGTAAGCGATTTGATTGCATTGAGATTCGCAATTATATTGACGATGCCCTCTATATTCCAGTGTGAATTGAGGCAAGAAAACCCTTTCGTTGTTGTTTGAATTAACGGACTCAAAATAAAGTAGAAATTCGTTCAAAGAAAGTAGAAAAAGTAGGTACCGATTTCTAACAAATAGAAAATAAATTTCCTATTTATTTAGTTTAGAATCTACGATATACTTTTCACAACTATCTTGTAATTTCATTATAATATTATTATTATTTTTTAATAAAGGATCATTGAAGGGACTATCACTGAATCTGAATGAAGGATGGAATTTAAAAAAAAATGTATTTATTGAAATTTACAACTGTATACAGAATACATCAACTAAATATAATGAAAGATAAATCATGTCCAGAGACAAAGGCGAGTAATGAAACTACCCAGTGGTAGCACTTAAATAAAAAGTTAAGCTTAGAAGGTCACGAGGCCATCTTTTCAGATGCCTCGGAGGATTATCATAAATTAAAGAGGGTGCGAGGTTTGAAACTAGTGGGTTTGAGTGGAAATTAAGGTTCTCATGAAAAGATTGATATCGGATTCGGGCCAAACCAGCAACAAACGTGACATTAAGGTCATTGTGGATTACTTTATTTGTAACAAAGTAAGGAGCATTGAGAATTTTAAGAAGGATTTTGGATAGTAAGGAGTGAATACGAGAGAAATTCAATGGCTTAGTGGAGCCCCAAAGCTCTATTCCGTAAGTCCAGATGGGTCTAATGATTGTGATGTATATGAGTCGTTTGTAATTAATTGGGAGCTTACAGCGTTTGTCTAGTAAACGTTGAAGTAGCCTGAAACGGCGAGCTGTTTCTTGTCGATTCAGTCTAGTATGAGGATTCCAAGTTGAGCGTTTTTCAAGCTGTAGTCCTAAGTACCGGAGCTGTTCAACAGGAATCAGTGGGATGTTATTAAACGATACAGGAGGACAGGAAGTCGTTGGTTTACGACGGAGGAGGATGGAAATAAAATTAAAAAAAAAAAAAAATTCATCTTTGTTTTTAGACTGTTTCAAGATTCATTAAGTTGACGGATTATAAGAGTGTAATTGAGATGATTATAAGATTGGGTTGGATTGGGACACAATTAGACCTAAGGTTATTGTGTATACTTGAGGGCTCCTAACCCCCAAGTATGATGGTATACCTATGGCTACCTTATAGTATGAAAAGAGAGTAATAAAATGGTTGGTTCTAGAGTAGTCACTTAGTTATAAGGTTCGTCCATAGTTAATAAGTCTATCTTCCTACTTCACATAAGAAATTCACTTTGTATATATGTGTTATATCGTTCTTTATCACATTAAATATAATTATTTCTTACTAGTCACCTACCGTTTTTTAACTATTAGATGATGTTTCTTTCTCTTAATATTACATTTATTAGAGTAATCAGGTAGATTCTATATGTGTACTCTAGTGCCTCGGGGTTCCTCTTGCCGAACTCCTTACTGTATAAGAAATAAATAGGCATTGCATATACATATATAAAGATTAGGCCTTTTGTATTCTCGTATACCTGTCCTATTTTAAGCTCAATGCTCACACAGACCTATTAGAAGTCCAAGCTAATCTTTCTAGTTGATACCCCATAGGTTATACTACAAGTGCTTCATGGAAGTCCTGCAAGTTGCTATCGTATATCAATAACCTTATTTACTCGTAATTTTAAAACGATTTACTGCCAGTGGTGAATAAGTTTCAATTAAGTCTTGAACTGGATAAGTTTGAATTTAAACAATAACCGTGACAATATTCCCACAAGAGCAACAACATTTAATAAACAATTTGAAGTCACTTGCCGTCAACAAATTGAGTGTTGTGGCTGCCAGGAAGGTTGTGTAGAAGGATGAAAGAATTTCTAAATTTCAGGAGACCCTCCTGGTTCTCACCCAGTCTCTATATAGTGATTACCCTTAATTGAGGGAAAATCTGGCGGTTGAGGGTGATCTAGAGCCAGTCACATCCCTGCACAACCGCTGTCTTAGAAATAGTACAGTCTCCACCACGTAGTGAACCCAAGACCTTTTATGGGTTGCTGTGGTACAGGATTTTTTTTATGAATGTAAGTTTAGGAAACTTCGTATTGATTATGTGAAGTTAGTGTACTTACATGGGGATATGTATGTTCTATTTACTACTAATTCTTGGTTGGATAGAGGCTAAAGAATGTTGCGGGTCAGATTTCTAAAATAGAAGCGGGTGTCCAAAACACCTGTGAACCCTGTTTCGCCGTCTATTACCCCTTGTCAATTATTAGTTATTAATGTGCTTTTAAAATAATGCGCTTGTGAAACATAACATTGTCTGCATAATAAATGAGCTTATTAATGAATGAATAATTACAAAAGTATTTTTTTCACTTATTGTAATATAATATAAATAAATGATATCAAAGAGAGAACCGAGATTAGTTTCTTACATTTTAAAAGGGAATTATTGCCTTCAGAGTGTAAGGTAGAAGGTGTATAAAAAAAAAAAAAAAACCTGCACCACTACAACCTATGTAGGTTCTTGTGTATTGAACATATTGAACAAGAATATACATTGTGTTGAGGTTGTACTGATTCTAGGACAACGGTTGTGCAGGGAGGTGATTATTCCGGAGTCATGCTCAACCGCTTAGTTTTCCCCATATTATACACTTATTATGATGGCTTTGGAGTACAACAATTTTTTAAATCGAATTTCTAAAATGTAGTACCAACTTATATAGGGCGGGGTAAAAACTATATTTGTGGGAATCGTCGTGTGAAGTTTTGCAGATTATAAAAGAGTATTTTAAATAAGTTCTCATTAGTATCAATATTTATTTTAGTTATTTTAACAATAGCTTCAAAAGTATGGCAAAAAATATATGTATTATTTTCCCTTTTTATAAGAAAAAAAACCCGTACAACTAAAACCCACGAAAAGTTCTTGTGTTCAATAAATGGTGGGGTTGTATTGTTTCTTTGTTTGGTTGTATTGTTTTAGTCCAGGTAATCGAATCTGTAAAGTAGGTCTGTGTGACTTTTGAGGTGACAATTTTCAAAGATCTAATATATTGCACATTGATCCTTGGCACAAGAACGCTGTGTATAGATTGATCTGTTATTAGGAAATTCGCCCATTCATCTCGTTGAAGTAGTGGTAGTGCCACCTAGTGGTCGCCATCTAGTGATCTTCTCATTTTTTACCTTACTCCCATGTTTTCGGTAAAAAATGAAAGACAGAGCTTCTTGATCAGTTATGAGGCGAAAATGCTTGCCAAGGAGGAATGCTCTCCAATGTTTCAAAGATTCAACAATTGACGCAGCCCCCTTTTCGATTGGTGGATGTCCACTGATTTCAGATCTGCTTAGTGATCGTGAGAAAAACGCAAATGGCCGTCCATCTTGACTTAGAGTAGCTGCGCGTGCAAACTTAGAGGTATCGGTTTCTACTACAAGCGGGCGAGATTCATCGATGGTTGTGATGACTGAGTTGGTAATATCCTTTTTTAGATTTTCGAAAGCAGAAGCAGCATATGGATTCAGTGGAAATGATGTGGCATCAATCAAGACACGGATTTTATCTGAAAATTTAGGTATCCACTTCGAGTAATGGGCAAAGAAACCAAGAGCCCGCTTCAGTGATTCAGAGTTATGTGGCAGTGGCATATTAAGCAACGGGGCAAGCCTTGCTGGGTCTGGCTTGATTGATTGGAATGAAACAAGATGTCCCAGAAGTTTTACGTTTGTGAGGTCAAATTTACTTTTCTCTTTGTTGATTTCAATGCCGAGCTTATCGAGTGTCAATATAAGCTTGTTCAGATTTAGGTCATGGTCAGATTTATCCATCCCACACACAGTGATGTCATCGAGGCATGAATACACTCCGGTGAGGTTTTCGGCAGTTGTAATTTGGTCTTTGCGCTTTGGAAGCAGGCTACTCCATTAGTTGCGCCGAAAGATATGCGTGTAAACTGATACAGCTTAACCATTGCTTCAAAACCAGTATATTTCCTCTCATCTTCACATATTGGGATCTGATGATATTCTTGCTGTTAGTCCACGACACTGTAATGTTTGTAATTAGCAACTTTTCTGACAAGTTGGTCAACATTTGGTAAGGGGTAGGCATCAAGTAGAGTATACCTATTTATCGTTTGAGAATAGTCCACCACCAGTCTCTTTTTTTCATTTTTATTTACAACCAATACCTGAGATCTCCATGGTGAATTGCTGGGCTCAAACACTCCTTCGGAAAGCAACCGGGTGATTTCTGTCTTAATAAACTGATTGTCTTCATTACAGTATAACAGCTGTCCCTCTTCTGACTCGTTGCGGCACAAAGATCGGTCGAATCATATGATCTGGGGTAAACGGATCGTGCACTAGGGTGGGAGGTACCAGGAATTGAAAGTGATAAATTCGAATCACTGCCAATTCCCGCGCAAGAGAAATCATTTGCACCGTTAAGGTATCCTTCAGCTTGTTTATGGGCCAGCTCGAGAGCTTGGGCTCGTTGGATGACGTCATCGAGGATCAATGTTTTAGACTCTTCAAGTATTCGTTGGCGGATTTGAGAAGACAGTAGTCCGTTAATAAGAGAATCACGAATATACTGATTTCTATTATCTTCAGCAGAAACAGCCTTGAAATTGCAATCCTTTGCTAACAGCCTTAGAGCCTGAACGTATTAGTCAACACTTTCGTTTTGCTGTTGTTTACATATAGCCAAAATGTGACGTGCAAATATTTCCCCCTTTTCCTTAACATAGATTTTAGTCAGGGTTTCAACTGCTTCAACATATGTTGTGGTCTCTGAAATCAGATCATAAACACTGAATGAAAGAAAATTTTGGAGCACCTTCAATTTGTCAACGTCTTCCAATGGTTCAGTTGATAATGAGATGAAATTTTCGAAAGCCAATGTGAGAACTCCTTTCCACTAGATGGTGAATCTGGACTTGCGCAGAATTTGTCGGGCTTTAAATAGTCTATGTTGTTTAAACACAATTCACATCCACGAAATAAATATAACAACGGCACTCCCGTGAATGAATTTCCGAACCGAAATTTAAAATTTGAAATGACATGACGAACGAAAGATGTTTTAAAGCTAATAAAATTGTGATGAAAATGAAGGACAAATGATTTACCCTTAGAAAGGTTTTTATTAGCTTAAAACAGCAACTGTAGAAGAATAGTGAGTTTACAAACATATAACTGGTTATCTCCCAGGTTAGACAATAGTAGGGAAAGTTTCCCACACAATAGTGTGATTAAAAATCACCACAGCCTCTTTGCCTACACGTTCCATCCAAGGGATTTTCGGTCTTCCAATCTTCTCCTTTTCTATTGATGGGTTGCTTGGGATCCTAAGTGGGATATAATCCTATCTTATTTGTTTTTAGACGTTCTACTCAGCTAAATCAGTTGAAATTCACTAATTATAGGAATTTCTCCGTATTCGCAGGAAATCTCCTTGATGTGACGCCTATTCTATGCTGTCATAAATGTTTGTTTGTATTTTACTCTTGAACCCTACTAGTCCTTGTTTCAATCATGTTAATATCAAGGGGTTCGGTTTCACAGCTGAGGACGGGCCTGACTAACCCACGGTGTTGCAAATCGTAAGTTCATTAGTCTAGAAGTAAAACAGCGAAGATTAAATTTAGCTCTGAGCACTAATACGTGCGTAGACACAACCGTTTTCTTCTTTCAAATCCAACGAATAAAACGGTGTGCCTTCGCTTCTTCGTTCTGACTTGAATTAAATATGAGTGTATGGGAAGTTTTAATTAATTGTTCCAAAAATAATTGAAATTATGTAATGGTTAAGGAACAATAAGAATCGTAAACAAGTTTAGGAATAATATTTCAGTAAGATTTATTTGAAAAATAAATATTAAATATAAATCAAAACCTTCGCTTTGGACTCGCTATCCCAAAAACCTTTTTTTTTTAAACCTTTAATCTGTACCACTACAACCCATGGAGGGGCTTGGGTTCAGTACATGACAGACTCTGTTACTTGGACAACGTTTGTGCAGGTAGGTGATTTGTCAAAAAAACCCCCGAAAAAAACAACCTTTCAACAAAAAAAAGAATAATCTCAGCAGCAGCAAAGAGCGGATTTTTTTTGTTTCTTTTGGTCAATGTCCAAACTTTATTATTAGGTAGATTCTTGAAAATCTGAAATTTGCCATTTTAAATTAAATATAAAATAGTTTTAAAACTATTTCTTTATTCTTAAAGCGTTTGATTCTAGATAAGGTCCTACAAGGCTTCCAATGACCCATATCCCTTGCCAGCAAAAAACATCTGGCGCGTTCCGAAACGGCTGCCAACGAAGTAATAATGACTGGGGTTGTCAAGAGTTGTGAAGACCACTTTCGATTTCCGCATCTTTTCACTCCCGGTCTTAAGTTACTGGTCGGTCCGAATCAAAGTTTTAATGGTCTGTTTTATTTGTTATTTGTAGGAAATAAAATATGTATATTTAAACTAATAAATATGTCTATTGAAGAAAATATATTCTTAAATTGAGACGTTTGATAAGCATAGAAGAAAGTTGAAATTCAGAGTATTATGGGACGGCAGTTTGGAATTTTCTAATGCTAAAATGTTGTTAGTTTATTCCAAAATATTCATATGTATTTTTATAATGTTTTGAAAGCAATTTGATGAAATACTTAACAAAAAAGAAGTATGTAACTAGTTATTTCATATCAAACAAAAATTTAAAAAATCTGTACCTTTGAATCCAAAAAAGGACAACGGTTGTGCAGGGAGGTGATTTGTTCAAGATCACGCTCCGATAATAATCTAATTTAGCCCTAATGTGCATAATATCTGACGTGAAACAAAAATAGAATTCGTGTAATTTCATGCAGTATTTAACATTAATTTATACTTCTATTGATTGTGAAGTGGGTGGAAAATTCGTTTTTAACAACAGTTACATAGAAGGTAGAAAATATGCAACAGCATACAAATTCTGTCTCCATTAATGACTAATTAATACTAATATTTGTTTCCTTCGTCACTTTATCAGTTTACTAGACTGATACGACAAGACACAGCTTGCCGTTTCAGGCTACTTCAACATTTACTAGACAAATGCTCTAGGCTCCCAATTAATTACAAAAGACTCGTATACATCACAATCATTAGACCCATCTGGACATACGGAGTAGAGCATTGGGGCTCCACAAAGCCATCGAGTTCCTCTCGTCTTCAATCCTGATAATCCTTCAAGATGTCTGAAAAGAAGATGGCCTCGTGACCTTCTATGTTGAACTTGTTATTTGAGTGCTATCACTGGATAGTTTCTCAACTTGTCTTTATTCATGCCAATATGAATAAATTATAAAAAAAAATATTTATCTCTTAAAAAATTTAGTCTTGGAAAGAGAATCACTTAGATCGTGAACATTGCGTGTAATGATAAGTTAATTATCGGCGTTACTATGGTAATTAATAAATTAATCATTATTACTAGTAAATGTGTTTAAGGTTAATCATTTGATGTTTGAAAAATGTTATTATTATTGTTTGTTCATTTAATGTCACTTTTTGCTGCTATGGCTAATTGGACGATGCTACAGTGGGAGCTCTAAATTTTGCCTACCCAGGTTTAATTAGGATAGGGATTTTCAACGAGTACCTGACATCGTACAGGCTAGGGAACCCCCTTTAACGTCCCTTCCGAAGGACGGCGTAACTAAGGATTTTTTACTCCCTTAAAAAAATCCTAAGGTCACCGCCCGGGCTACGAACCCACGATCTTGGGCTTAGTAGTTTGTTACACTAACCACTAGACCATAGGTGACCTTTTTGAACAGAAAATTTCTCTGGCCTGGTTACGAGCCTGGTAGCTTAGTTGGTAGAGTACCGCGCTTGAGTTGCGGATGATCGGGGGTTCGTAGCCCGGCAGGTGGCCCTAGGATTTTTTTAAGGGAGTAAAAAATCCTTAGTTACGCCGCACAGACGGGTATTTGACTGGTCTAGCCGGCCAAAAATCAGTTTTGCAAAATGCAGCGGAGGTCGGAAAACCCTATCGAATGTTCAATTGGAATAGTGGGGGATTCAAGTTATGGGCAGATATCGTTTCTCTAGTTGATCGGATTAGAAGAAAAACCAGTTAAAACTTGTCTGTTGAACTGCTTCTATTTTGTTTCATATCAAAAGTAACTTAGTGAGTGCATAGTTTAGTGCTATCTGTAACCGATCAGATTTTTATTACACCTACTCATTATGGATTGTGAGAGACCAGGTATGTATCTATGTTATAGCATAATATTATTAATTAAAATACAGAATAAGGCATTAAAAAAAAATATGAAAGATGCTCGTTATTTTTTGCTGCTTGTTACTGTGAATTTCAACATTCGATAAGGATTTAGTTATACTTCCCGATGAGTCCCGATAACTTTTTTAACATGATTGGTTGTCCAAATTATGTAGTAAAGAAATATTAAATCAATAGCCGCCAATAGCCGCCAATCTGGAAAATATTGATTTTTTTCTCCTGCAAATCTAAATAAAGAAGCAAAATTTTAAAAGCAATTCTGAAAAAATATTATATAAACATTTAGGTATTTTCATTACTTAAGGCCAAATGTTATTTTAGGGCCATCTGGAATGAGAATTCTTATAAGACGAGACCTTTTTGACCTGATGGATAGCCAGCAATTGCCCAGTTTTGACCAGAAACTAGAATTTTTGGGAAATTACCTGGTAAGTAAAGAAAATTATTCTGAAGAGCAACAGAAGGATATAAAACATGAATTTTCAAGGCTTAAGTCAGAATTTCGGCGAAGATGGCATAAAGCAAACAAGTTCAAACAATCATTCTTAACAGCTAATTCATCTTGGTTGGAAGGGACATTTCAATTACCTCAAGTAGCTATGTCTAGAGGTCGACCCCAGAAATCATTCGAGGAATGTAGCGAAAGAAGCAAAAGACGAAAAACGGAAGAAGTGCGCAGAGAAACAGATTTGCAGATCCTTTCTCATGCAACCCAATCCCAACTTTATGCCGCTGGACATCGAAATGTTTCTCTCGTGGTTAAAGAAATCACTCAAGATCCACGGCAAGCAACTAAATATAAGGAACAATTGTCGGATGATAAGACCTGTACGAAAATATCCACTGTGCAGGCGTTATCGATGTTCGTAGAAGCAAATCTCTCTAGAAGACAGTATGAGCTAGTACGATATTCTTGTAAAAAATTAAATCCATGTTATAGTTTGCTACAAAAAGAAAAACTTAACTGCTATCCAAACAAGGATTCCTATCGAGTCACGGATTCTCATGCAGAAGTCCAGTTACAGGCTTTAATGGACCATACTGTTACAAGACTGTTGAACTCTCTGGGAGAAATAGGAGGAACATTGAGTGATGAAGAACGTACGTCACTTTTGCTGATTTGCAAATGGGGATGTGACGGTTGTCAACAGAGAGAATACAAACAAAAGTTTAAAAATGACGCTGACTCTGATGCCAACATTTTCCAAAGCTCGTTCGTACCTCTTCGACTGGTTTCTCAGTCGAACGAAAAAATTATTTGGCAAAATCCGACGCCTTCCTCACCAAGATTCTGTCGACCCATACGGATAAGGTTCGTAAAGGAGTCTGCCGACATTATCAACGAAGAAATTGCGTATGTTGACCATGCTTGCAACTCGTTAGAAGCGACAAATGTAGTTGTAAATGGTAATCCGTGTTATGTAAAACATAAAATGTTATTAACCATGGTAGATGGCAAAGTTTGCAATGCTGCAAGTGATACAAAGTCAACTTTGCGATGCTTCATATGCGGAGCAACTTCAAAGGATTTCAACAATTTAGACCAATCTAAAGAGATAAGAGAGGAAACACTGAGGATTGGACTATCCATACTCCACGCACGAATAAGGCTATTTGAAAGCTTACTGCATCTAGCTTACAAGCTGCCTGTTAGGAGATGGCGAATCCAGACGGAGGAGGAGAAAGAATTGGTGAAAAAGGAGAAAAAGAGAATCCAGGAAGATTTCAGGCTGAAAATGGGTTTAATTGTGGACGTTCCCAAACCTGGATATGGAAACACCAATGACGGAAACACCAGTCGGAGGTTCTTTGCTGATCCACATCTTGCCGCAGGAATCACCGGTTTAGATATTAATTTAATTTTCCGTTTTAAGGTGATTTTAGAGGCAATTTCAAGTGGACATAGCATAGATACCATGAAATTTGGTGAATACGCGATGGAAACGGCCAAACTATATGTGGAGTTGTATTCATGGCACCCTATGACTCCTACTGTTCATAAAATTTTAATTCATGGTGCGACAATAATAGAAAGTGCACTCCTTCCAATTGGACCGCTTTCTGAAGAAGCTGCAGAGGCTATACCGAACAGATTTCGCTCGTAAATTTTCAAGAGAATCTTGTAACATAGATATCTTGAATAGATTGCTTCTAAGTTCCGATCCACTTCTATCTGGTATGAGGCCAGTACCGAGGAAAAGAAGCAAGCCATTTTTGAGCGACACGTTAGCCCTACTTCTTTCTGCTGAGCCATTCAATCAAATAGCTCACCAGAGACTCCAGGAATCGGAGAGTGATGAAAGTTGTGAATCATCAGATGATTAATCGAGAAATGCGTTATACTAGTTTGCCCAATATTTTATTGTATATCGTAAATAAATTATTTATAAGATGAATCATTGTATCTCTTTTTATTTATTTTTATTTTTAAACCCAAAATATAAATAAAACAAAATGGTGTCAATATAAATGTTGATTAAAAGCTGTTAGAAACTTAATGTTTGGTAAAGTAATTAAATTAACTCATTTGCGCTGCAAAACCCAGACCAAGTTAATGGGATTGATTATTATTTGCATGATTCATACCATATTTCAAAAACTAGAGGTCCTAGATTTTTTAGAATATTTTTTTCAAAATCAGCAGTCTAAAATTAGTAGAATATGGTGATAAAATATTTTTGGCCGGCTAGACATGTCAAATACCCGTCTGTGCGCCGTCCTACGGAAGGGACGTTGAACGGGGGTCCCGATCCTGTACGATGTCAGGTACTCGTTAAAAATTCCTATCCTGATTAAACCTAGATAGGCAAAATTTAGAGGTCCCCCCTTTGCCCCTAAAACCCTTGACTTCCTGTCCTACTGTATCCTTTAATACTACTCCACTTATCCCTGTTGAACAGATCCGCTACCTAGGACTCAACTTAGACAAACGTCTAACTTGGAACCCTCACACAAGACTGAAAAGACAAGAAACAGCTCGACGCTTCCGACTACTTCAACACATACTAGACAAACGCTCAAAGCTTCAAATCAATTACAAAAGACTTATTTATGTTACTGTTATAAGACCTATATGGACTTACGGAATTGAACTATGGGGCTCCACCAAACCAACAAATTCCTCTCGTATTCGCAAAATCCTAAACGCTCCTTATTTTGTCACAAATAAAACCATCCATAATGACCTGAACGTTCCATATGTTACCGATTTAGCCCATTCCAGATACCTATCATTCCATAATAAACTCCAGGCCCATCCAAACCCACTAGTTCCCATCCTTGGTTCCAATTCCATCCCGGACAATCCTCCTAGGCGTCTGAAGAGAAGATGGCCTCGAGACCTTCTATAATAGAAATGTAATTAGAGTGCTGCCAATGGGTAGTGCCTCTACACTTCCTTTCATGCATTTATTTATTCATACAGCCCTTGTACTAGATGTATATATTACAGTTGTACAATTCAATAAAATAATTTAAAAAAAAAAAAAAAAGATTCTAAAAATTATATATTTGCTAAGATTTCTCATAACATTACTTCATATCTTTTTATTTTTATTTTATTGTGATTATTTAAATGTTTCTATTTTGAAGAGAAAAGATTTGTCCTGGCCGGGATTCGAACCCGGGTCTTCCGCAACTCAAGCGCGGTACTCTACCAACTAAGCTACCAGGCTCGTAATCAGGCCAGACAAATTTTCTGTTCAAAATAAAATTGTTCATATCATTTGTAATAAATGAAATTCAAGCTAAACTCTAGGCATCGTTTCGATATCGAATTTAAATAATAACAGTTCAATAAATATTTACCGAAAACATATTAATAGATTGTTTTGGAAAAGGGTACGCGGAAGCAGTAGTTAGGAATTAGTGCTTTGGCCAGCGACACGATCTAGCTTCTAGTCGGAGCCAGAACGTGAAATGTTGAAAGCAAGTGTTTCGTCTGTTTCCTTTTAACTGCGACATTTTACTAAGTAAATATATATTTGTTTTCTAAATTAATCGAATTAGGGATGTTTATTAATTCTAATTACCTAATATTTATTTAAGGTACATGTTTAATTATTTATGAACATAATTCTGCGGTGCTGGGGTAAAACATTTTTTTTATCCCAATAGATTTATGATTGCATTTTCTACTTTTTTTTTAATGATTTTTTTTTAAACGAATGAACATTAAAATTAAAATTCCTCGTGAACAGTAATATGTGTACCTTTAATCTTTCCCCTATGAAAGAAGGAACTTTGAATTATTAAAAACTTGATTCACGTTTTAAAATTCATGTTAATAAATTGAAATTCAATTGTTATGTCAATAAAATCACTGTTGTATAGGTAATGAAAAACGATTTTCAAGAATTCTTGTCCATCTTCCCGGTAGGGGCGCTGTATACCCTTTAACCAAATACCAATATAGGTAAACAATTACTCCGATGATTAAATAGGAATTAAGACCTAACAAGGAATAACCAAAAATGTCCAGTTGGAGTAAGTAATGAGTAATTATGAGAAATATTAGGGAAGTGCGTCGTTACTTTAGAAGAAAGGTAAATGTGATTTGATTAGATTTTATAAGATGAAAAATATTAATACGATATATTTGTTTCATACTATGATTCAAAGTAGTTGATGAAGTTGGTAATGGAAATAATAAATTACCAGATCTCTAATAGCATTGTAGGCCACGGAAAATTCGGAAAAGTGACGAATCATATGCATATACAGAGCAGTCTATTCTTCAACGCTTATAAAAGGGAAGAAGGTTGGGTCTTACTTGTTAAGCACTTCATTTGGATAACAAGCATAGATAAAGATGAAGTACCTTTATTGATTCGTGGGTAAAACAAGAACGGACCGGGTATACGAAAATAAGAGATCTGCAAGTGCCAGAATTCAAGAGAAGACTAATGAAGTGGTTCGAATATATCTGAAGAATGGCAACCAAGCATGACAATGGGCGCCAGCCTGTATTATTAGCATGAATAATGCATTAAGAGAACAGGAGTTAGAAGAGGAAAAAATCCCTAGCTCAAATAAAAAAATGGTTCGTTTGGTTCGACAAGAAAGACTGGCTCCATTGGATTAAGGTTTCTTTACTCTAATCTCTACAATTAAGAGGAACCTAATAAATTTTGATTCTGTTTCTCAACGTAGAAAGCTTGTTTGATGCGTTTAACGTCGCATATGCTGCTATGTCTATTTGGACAATGCTGCAGTTGAAGTCCTAAAGTTTGCCTATCCAGGTATAAGTAGGATAGAGATATTTAACGAGAACCTGACACCGTACTGATCAACTAAGGATTTTTCCTGCCTTTAACAAATTCTAAAGCCACCAAACGGGCCGCTAACCTGGGATCTTGGGCATAGTAGGTTGCTATGCTAATCACTATACCAACTGTGAACTAATGTTGAAACTGCTTTCAAATATTCGGTAATTATTCCGCAGGTTGTCACTTCGAATTGAGTAGCAACAAGTTTTAAATGTTCATTCGTTCCTCTTTTAATATTTTAATATGGGTAATGTGTAGATTTCGGTAATCATTTCACCAAGAAGTAAAAGTTTCAACTAACATTGCGAAGTAACGATGATACAAGTTTGTTGGAGCATTCATTTCTAGATGAAATGATTACCGAAGTATACACATTACCGATAATTACATCCTCTTTTCCGTACTGAACCTCACGATAACTTGTATTTTTGGAAAGAATTAAAAATGAAACGAATAAACAGAGAACTGTACCAGAAGGTGTCTTACAATTGGAGACAAGAATGGATAAATATGTTATGTTTTATATTTAAAATGTTTGTCTTTATACTGATATTTAAACATGGACCACTGGGTCCATCCAGTCACTGAGAAATCATGCTATTGATATCCCAATAACCTTTTTTTAATGTTACTATTGAAGGTGAGTGCAAATCAATGGATATTCTCAACTTTGTTCTATCTCTCCTATCAAGCTTACATAGGTTGGAACCGAAGGGACGCTTATACCCCGTGCTATTGTACACTTATACTAATAGCTCCACTATTCTCAGCGCTACCTGAGTCGGAAAGAAAGTTATTAGCCAGAAGACAGTTGGCAGGAGGACAAGATATAAAATTATAGCTGCCCAAAGTGAGTCACGCTGCTCGCACAAGGGAGCACTGTAACCGCTGACTCGAACTCTATCTCGCTCTCTTATCTCATCGCTATCGCTGCCACCAGGAGCGGGTGGGGATCGGCGATTCGTAGGATGGTCCAATAACTAGTAGCGAGATCATAATTAAATTTAAGACAGAAATTAACCATGCACTTACTAAAACCAGTTTGGACAAATGCATTAAAATTTCCGGCATCGTTTAACAGAAGCACAGAAAACGACTGCAAACTTTTCAATCAAAAGTACTTAGACTTATCATCAAAGCACAATGGTATGTCAATAACAAAACTTTGCATAGGGAACTTTACAAACGGCTGACGAACACATACGAACATACTACATACGTTTCAAGAAATATACACGGGCATCGAAACCCATTAATAGAACAAATGACCACTACTCTCATGCCAGAGAACACTAGGAAGAGACTAAATAATTAAATCAAGCCACAGAAGAGGTACCGCTGTACCTTCTTAGTCATGCCTTTCATTTAATTCTGTATTTTACTGTCGGCCAATCTGCTGATTGTCAATTATTTTTATTTGACAGGTGTGAATAAAAATATAAAGAGAAAAAAATATTGTTTAAAAAACTCATCTATCTACGATCGGTAGAGATCGGTTTGTAAACATCTTTCTTTAAAAACCTCACAAAAATCAAGAAAATTCTTAATGAACTACTATTGAACATTTTTATATATAAATGAAAAATTAAATAAATAATATTTTTATCGATAAACGTTTCCAACTCTTCTTTACGGATGTGAAACTTAGCCGCTATCGCTGAAGGATGAACAACCTCTTCAATAAAAGGTATTAAAAAATAAGGTGTTAGGTAGAAAATTCGGTCCAAAAAAGGATGATACCACTGGGGAATATAGGACACTACATAAGGCTACACCTACATTGGATCCGGTGTGATACGATGAGACGTCGCTAGCAAACCAAATGACTGAAATATATCGAGAGTTATAACATTTGGTTCTTCAGATTTATAAAATTAAGATTATTTGTTAATTATTTTATAAATTTAAAGAGCCAAATGTTATAATTCTCGATATATTTCAGTCATTTGGTTAGCTAGCGACGTCTCATCGTATCACACCGGATCCAATGTAGGTGCAGCCTAACGCGGAATTGCGAAGCCTGCATCCAGTAAATATTATTCAAGTGATAGATAGTGCCGCGAAGTCTAACATAGGCCTGTAAAGTTCCTGGGCTTAGTAAGGAACGAATTTTTAAAATGTTAATAAGCGTTGTGCGACTAGGAAGCGTCTGAGGGGTCAATCGAGGCGTAGGTGGGAGGATTGCGTTGAAAGTGATCTGGCGGATTTGGGTTTGGGTGGTGGTCCGTGTACAGAAGTTTGTAAGCAAAGATTGGTGGTCTCGGCATTGAGCCTTGGGCTTCGCTATGCCTTAGTATTATTATAGATAAAGGTTAAACTTTTCTCATTAAAATAGTTCTATCAACCTTATAAGTTATTAGACGACTTAAAAACTTTTATAGGAAACAAAATGCATATTAAGGAAGTCTGCATATGGAAAAAAGGTCATGCTGTTTTAAATACTATTAGAGATATATCGGCATCGGTGGATAAGTGTTTAAGCCAATAACTCCATTTAAAGCCATTCCCTGACTTCGCCTTTTATTCACTGTGAAAATAACACGATTCTGCTTCCTTAAATACAAGAAACTCTGGTACTTTTCCATTAGATGGGGGCAAAAATGTGTATTTTTAAAGGATGTTGTGAAGAACAACTAAAATTGAAAATGACGAATAAATGTCGAAACGTCTTTTAATCTTTTGTTAATTTTTTTAACAAAAATTGTTTGACTGGAATAAGGGGTTTTTCTTCATTATTAAATTATGTAGACCTTTCTCTTGAAAAAAAGAGACTGCGTCCTTTTCATTTCTAGCTAAATCCCAATTTTCTTTTTGTTTTACAAAAATTAAGACTGAAGAAAAAAAATAAAATGTACTTTGTTTTGATTAAATTCAGAGAATAGAACACATGGCTCCAAACGAATATTCCCCTTATGGTTGTAAGAAATTAGGGGGAATTCTACATTATTTGGTGATTTTTTGCTTGCGCCCGGAAAAGTACCGAAACTCATTTTGAAGAATTAACTACTTATTCACCCGGGCTGTAGATATGGATAAATGAAGGATGTAAGGATTATAGTTCCTTGAATATTGCATTTTAAAAACAGTTTATACGCATTAAATATTCATAATGGCATATAACACTATCTTTAGAAAATAACTTTTAATTCTTGGATTAACCTAATAGATAATTAAAGATTAACGAATTTCCAAATTCTTTCTATTCGTTTCTAAAATTTTAAGTGAGCCGGTATGATTGTATTGTAGATATTGTAAGTAAGTAAGGTGTAAGCTTAGAAACTTGGTAATAAGAAATGATTTCTCAATCAATTATTTTTCTTACTTAATCTGATAATTTTCAATTTAAAAATATTTACCAATTCTAAAGGTAATAAAAAATATTGCAATTAGCATAATTACTTTAGCATGCCTATTCCTGTCATTGCTCCAGGGTGTCGTAAAAAAATGAAAATGTGTCAAAATATTCCGTCTATCGATCTTTGTTGTTATCTTTGGTTAAGAACCAAATAAGTATAATGATAAATTATTGGTTATAGAAAACATGTGTTAATATTTAACAGTTCGCTTAAATAAATCGTACATAATTTATTCACCATATCATTTAGTGTTTCCATTGTTATTGTTAGATAATGTTCTACCCCTTCCTCTCAAATAATTTATATTTGAGAGGAAGGGGTAGAACATGAAATTTGTTACAACTATTGACAATTGTTTTTATGTAAATATTGTGAAAGGCATTTTAAATACATTAATATTCATTTTTATAATGTATTAAATTTCTATAATCGGACATTATGATGAAATTATTTTCAAAAGGAATATTGTTCAATATCTAAAGGGTATAGAAAAAACCTCTTATAAACACGACTCTTACTTAATCTTTTAGGCTTTATCAAAATGCTTTTTTATTACTTGAATCACTTTATTCTCTGGTCGTATATCTGTCTCAAAGCCTGCTATATAAATACAACCATTAACATTCTATAGCTTCTAATGACTTAAATATATTCAATAATTTAATATATTTTTAAAGGGAATTACGTTTGCATATTTTCTTCCTTTAACGTATACTTCCGTCAATATAAGTTGTTGCCATGTTTTTTGTAAACGTTTGTTGTAATGTCTGTGGATTTTTTTTTTGAAAATCTGAATTTGATTTCATTCTGCAGATTCCTTTAAGATTGTATGATTCAAAAATTTCAATGTTTGATAATTATTTTACGGGATCTGTTAAATGTTTTATGTGCAAGCCCATAGAGGTTTTAATAAGTAGATATTTTATATGCAGGTTTAAGAGGTTTTTAATGTACTTATAGTGTATTAAAGAAGTTATAGTGTTAGAATTTGTCCATATCGTTGGTTTTCACTGTTTCTTTGTCTCCTGATGTACAATATATGTAGCCTTGACAGTATTTTAGAAACGGTTACAGTCATTAATTTTTAGTCGAGTTTCAGTATTCAATGATGTATATCTGCTACAGTTCTTAGAAACAACTTATAACTACTAAACTTTAAATAGATTCATAACATCGGGTTTAAATATAAGACTTACAGTAACCACTGAGCTCTGTAGTTATAGGCCTTTTTATTCAAGAGTACATGGATACAGTAATGATTTTTATTACTATCAGATATTATTTTTATTTATTCATAAAGTCATAAACTCTTACAATAATAATTGATCTTCTATCTAAAGTAATAAATATATCGCGTGGTCCTTGCTGGCCGATTCTTGGAAAAAAAATATGTTTGTATATATTTAAAAATATATAAAAATAATAATTAGTAATTTATCTGTTAAATTTCTTAATCGAAAAAAAAACACAATAAAACGATTGGCATTGCAGTTTAATCATCTCACGGCTAGACAATAACAATAAGTTGTATATATTAAAAAAAAAATTCTAATTTAAAACGTAAATTTAGTTATCGTCATTTGGTGAGCATAAGACTCTTGGATTATTTAATTAAATATTGTTGTTGTTTACTCATTTAACGTCAATTTTTGCTGCTACGGCTAATCGAACAATACTACTGTGGGGGCTCTAAATTTTGCCTAACCAGGTTTAATTAGGATAAGGATTTTTAACGAGTACGTGACATCAAACAGGCTCGGGACCCCTGTTTAACGTCCCTTCCGAAGTACGGCGCAACTAAGGATTTTTTACTCCCTTTATAAAATCTTAGGGCCCCCTGCCGGGCTACGAACACGCAATCTTGGGTAGTTTGTTACGCTAACCACTAGACCAAATATTGTTTAATATTTAATAATGAGTTAATTAATATCATTCGTCATTATTTTCGAGTATCAACTTTCCGGCCCATTCTTCAAAGTCGGGCATGCTAGACTTATTATTAAATTTAATAATGGTATGAAATGTTCACCATTCAATGATTACATAAAATATGGAATTGCCATGTAATCATTTACTGCACCCCCTATTCATTTAAATATTTTTAACTATTTTTCACTTAAATATTATTAAATTTGGTCAGTGCGATTTCATAATTTTACAATAAAACTAATTTGACCTTATCAACCTAAATAAATATATTGAATAAATTAGGCTCTAATAATCGATTGCTAGTTTAGAATAAAGTGTAAAAAAAATATCACTTTAAAAAAAATAAACTTTGCTGAAAATGGAATTTACGAAGTAAATTTAGCAGTGTAACTTCATTCAAAGAAAATTATTTTAGGTGTTTCTGAATGAATGATATTTGGTATCAAATTTTTCCTATTTACTAAGTCTTCAACTTTTTGATTAATTAATCTGGTGCATTTAATCAGCAGTCTGTTAATGAAGTCTATGAATTGTATAAATAATATTTTTAATTAAAAAATCGCAAATAATTGTATTTTATGCGCTTGATAAGATAATACTTAAAGATTGAACTGATAAAGATGTTGATATCTATAAGAAACTTGTATCGTTTAAAATTGAAATCGAAATAAAGAGTAGTAAAAATATTTTTGACCCGCTTTGAAAGATATAAAAGAATATAATATAAATAAGCATTTAATAAAAAAATTAATCACAAAAACAAAATTTTGAATATTTTCGAAAAATGTTAGAGGTACGCACTGAAAAAAGGTATTAGTCTAAGAATGGTTGCATTATAATAAACATAAATATAACATACAATAATTTTTTTTTATGTTTAACAAATGACGAAGCATTGTATATGTCATGTTTTGATCATTATGCATACACACCTTTTAAATTTTTATAGATAAGATATTTTAAATACGTATATATTTAAATGTATTCGTTTTTGATAAATCTGTTTGATTAACTGTATTTTTGTTGAATTCTGTATCATTTTGGAAGAAAATAATTGAGGTACATTCTTATTAAAACAATCCGCATTTAACATAGAATAAAGGTACAATATTTATTAAATCGAAGTATTTGTGTACTAAAGATTTGTACATTTAATCATATATAATTATTACATTGTATCATGAAATATTATTAATATATTTAATAAAACATATGCGATTTATAAAGCTGAATACCATCACAGATTTTCTTTAAAAGAATTTTGGGATAAAATTTAATGATTTATTATTACAGTAGAGGTAAGTTTTATTGCTTGTCATAATAATAAGATAAAAAAATGTATTTAGTGCGTATTAATTAGTAATAGAAACTGAGTTTTGGCAAGGGTCGTTAGAAACGTGCTAAAATTCTATTTGTATAATTCCTATTGATCCAAAATAGATTTCCTTCTGGTGATTTTCTGCTCTGATTTTAATCGTTGAAATTTGATCAGCAATGGTTATAGCTAACTAAAAAAAAATTAAAAAAATTTAATGGAATAGTGGAATGAGGGGTATCCTTTAAATATTAAATATGAAAAAAATGTCATGTTTTCCCAAAACAGCAAATGTCCATGTACGGAAGCCTTTTATGAAAAAAAAAAACACAATGTACAATGGCAAATATGTTTTAAATGAGTATTTATTCGCAGGTCTAAGAGATCATTCTCAAATCAACAGACTTCAAATCGGCGCAGCTGTAACTTAAATAAGTGTCGGCCCTTACTGGAGTGAACTATAGCTTCGGTTATGATAGGCGAATTCTTAATCAAATATTTTTATTTGAAAGACTTTATTATTTAGAAGGGTGCTTCATTTTTGGAACCTTCTAATAATATTATATACTGTATTAGTGTCTCTGAAATGTTTTTAATACATTACTTAAAAATCCACTAAATAGGGATTCAATTCATTACTATTCTGTTACTTTAAAGAATTTTGGTTTAAAAATGTTAATTTGGGTTTTTTTTGGGGGGGGGTTGATGTTATTAAAGTTATAGGGTATAAAATTAAGGTAATGTAATGATAGTAATAAAATTCTTTTATTGACCATTAGAAAATTTTAAAGTTTGAAACTTTTTTTATTTTAACTTATGTCAATATTCCTACTACACTTAAAGTTCAAACATGGTACAACTCAAAATATGACTTTATTAAAAAAAAAACCAAAAACTGTTGGAAATGGAATATCTGATACGTCGTTCCTAAATTAAAAAGTTTCAACCAATACAATTGCTACGGAAGGCTTAATTAAAAAATGCCAATTATTGAGTTATGTCGTTCTTTTGAAGGAGCGATATATAACCAAGCGCTTAATTATCCATTGGCCTAACAACATCCTAAAACTTAGGCCGAAACGTGGCCACGCAATAATTAAAAAAAATACTTGAATGTTTCCTTACTGAACTCAACACTAAACAATTTTCTCCAATTACATAAGTATACTTCCACCAATTTTAATTATTTTATCAGAATGACCTAAAAATTGCAGAAATCACACCTATGTATCTAAAACATGAGCATTAATTCTTTAAAAAAAATGTATCTCATTTCTTTCTTAATTGTTCTTCTAACAGGGAATATGGTCAGTTCCGAGTTTCCATTATATCATATATGCATGATAGATTAATGCAGTATTACGTAAATACAATTGTTTTTTTTAATCGAAGTCTCATGAACAAATGAAAACGGATTTGCAATATTTTGGACCCTCAGAACCTTGGATACGTTTGTTTTGTTGGTTCTTGTTTTTTAGTTTGTTACAGTGAAAAGCCTAAATTTTACCTATCCGGATACAATTAGGATAGTAATCTTTAAAGAATACCTGACATGGCACAGGTCTGGGCCCCCTATTTTACTTTCCTTCTGAAGGACGGCATAACCAATGATTTTTTACTCTCTTTAAAAATCCTTAGGCCATCTGTCGGGCTGCAAACACGCGATCTTGGGTATAGCAGTTTGTTATACTAAACACTACACCACAGGTGACCCCTCTGCGTTTTGTTGGCTTATACGAGTTGGCCATATAAACAGCTAAAAAAAATTCTAAACCAGTAATGTTTTGATGTTGATGTGCGATATGGACTGGTCATTGTAGGTTTACAAAAAAAAATTACTCGATTCTCTTCTTGATGCCTTTGCTTAATTATTATTGTTATTACATTAATGATGTCCATCTGATATCTTTGAGAATAAACTTCGAAGAGCGATGGCCCTATGCATTGCAACTTTATTATACGACGTAACAAGACGTAGAAGGGTACATAACGCACGTTCCCCCCTGCAGTAGCTTACTCACCGTGAGCTCGGACGGCTGGTAGAGGACGATGGGCCCTGGAAGCTCGTGGAACCGCGCCGGCATCCTACGTTAGACTGCCATCTTGGGCCGCCGCCAGCCATCCCACTCCTGGCTCATCATCGGCCATTGTAATGTATTTCGGTATTCCCATCAATTCCTGGGCTTACTTCCGACTGTCACTTCCGTATATCCGGAAGACTGGATGAGGGATCGTGTGCCCGGCAGCGTCTGGTCTAATTCCCAAGTGTGGAGGGGTTGTCAAAGCAGTAGGTACGTCTGTTGAGTAACTTTGATAGCTTGATGAGGCATGCATCCAGACATGGTGTCACAATAGGAGGTTCATTTACTAGTTTGGAAAGGATAAAATGAGTGTTTTACTAACAGAAAATAATATTACGGAAATTGGTAAGACTCTCCTAAGAGCTAATATTCTGCCTGACTCCATTTTCGTACTCTTAGGAATATTATTATTTACATGTTAACAAAAAAAGACCTCTACCACTTCAACCATGAAGGGTATTAGGCTCATTACGTGGTGGAGACTGCACAGTTTCCTAGACAATGGTTGTGCAGGGAGGTGATTTGGACTATGCCAATCGCCAGATTATCCCCCTATTTTAGGTACCCACTTTATAGAGGTTGAGAGATCCCAGGAAGGTCAAAGATTGCATAGGACACATCTCTACTTACAGATTAAATGAAAGCCTGCCAGCAGCGGTATTTGAACCCAGGATATTCTGTACAGCAACTCAGCACTCTACCCCGAGTCTCTCCACTCCTATTTAAAAAAGGTTACAATTTTAAACCATAATTTTCCAGTTGTTTAAATCTATACTAGAACCAGAATTATGAAATTTTAAATAAGAAGTTAGTTCGCTAAAATAAGTTGAAAATAAATTTATTTTTATACACTAGGAATAGCAAATATTTTTCATGCCCTACTTTAATATTATTAAATTTACTATAATCTAATAAATGTGCATTATTTAATGATATTTTATTTTTATGTATGAGTGGGATTTATCAGTGCTGAATTGGTATGCTGAAGGTTTCGAGTTCAAATCCTGCTCATTAGAGCCTTTTGAAAAAACAAATAAAAATACTAATCAATTTTTAAAAAAAATTCTTCTCACTATATAAATATTATTGAAGAGGTGCGAACATGTATCAATAATTAAAGCTGTATTTAATTCTTGGGAGCAGGGTAGTTCAGTGTGTAGGGTGCTGAGTTGCAATGCTGAAGGTTGAGGGTTCAAATCAGACTGTTACAATTAAATTATTTAACCTGTTAACAGCCACATAACCCGGAGGGAAATACAGACCTCCTGAGACTCAAAAATCCTGTATAAAGTGTGTACCCTTACGAGGGGAAAAACCTGATGGTTGAGCGTGATCTCAGACAAATCACCATCGTCTTAAAAACTATACAGTCTCTGCCATGTACTGAGCCTAAGAACCTTCATGGGCTGCAGTAGTTCATGTTTTTTTTTATTTAGTCTTTTTTTATAAATGGATTATGTAAGTGATTCAATTATTGAAATAGATAGTCAGCTGTTATCATCAATATTCAAACTGGGCTCAAACCAATGTTTCTACATGAGGGAGAAAATGGTCCGGGTGAAGGGCAAAATATTTAGTTTGAAGAAGAGCTGCAATGTGGGTCAACCTTGGCTCTTCAATAAGCAGTTCTCCCTACTTATGAGAAATTTGCTGACCTCCACCTGGACCATTTTCTTCCTTAGAAATATCTTTTTTTTTCTTCAATAATAATAGTTATATATATAAAACTATTATTATTGAAGAAAAAAAACAACGGTGTTTCTACAGTTTCTTACTCACTGAGATTAGCCCCATGCATGTGTATTGACACCATAATTTCTCAACTGAATCGGACTTATCATAACTGCATAATGCATTTTTAGCAGCACTGAAATCGGAAACTATGAATTATAATTAATTTGTAAAAAAAATGTTTATTTCAATGATTAATATTACAATTCACAGGCATACAAGGACTGAAAGGAATATATTAAACAAATAGGAATTATAGATAAGTCAAGAAAATTTAATTTCCAATATATATTTTTCTTATTATGTTACAATATCTAATATTTTGATGAGATTTGATTATATTAAGTAGAGATAATTAAAGAACACCTGAAGTCCATTCCTGTCATCCTTTTTGAATATAGTAACAACATATAAGCATGAATGGCTTAACTATATTTGGCTGTAAGGGAATAAATGTCGCTATAAGCCAATTTAACTGTGAAGAAAAAAAAATTAATATCTTTTTGAGTATATGTTACTTTTTTGCTTCTATTATTTTATTTTAAATAAATACATTTATTATTTAATAATTTTTTTTTATATTTTCATCAGTAATTTGAATTTTTATGATAATGCTTTTAAAAAAAATCAATATATTCAGACCCCAAGTATTCTATACGTAACAAGACAACATTTAATAGGATCACATTAGAATCAGTACAATCTCTAACCCACTAATGCCCACCCAAGACTAGCATAACAGTCCTTTATTACATATTAAATACACTTGCACTGAAACTTAAGTATACTTATAATGATGACGAAAATACTGGATATATGAACATTATTGATTAGTAATGAAGGTATCTATAAGGTATGAAGGTATTCTAACTGCAACCTCTCCAGGTGCGGATTTGATGGTTTACTGCCCATACGCAAGTCAGATAGCCACTATCTTCAGCAGTTTCTTCTGTGTAGGTAGAATGATTTATTTATTATTTAATTTTCATTTGCACCTGCGCAATCGCGCATTCAGCAAATTTGATCCTAGTGTTTTTCACTTTGCTTATCTACATGATCTTCTATATGATGATGGAGTAAAAATATCAATAGGTGAGTAGGTCTCTTGGCCAATGTCTTTTTAATCTTTTTCTATCAAGTCTAGGTAACAGGGAGTAGGAAAGCGGAAGAACGAGTGGGTTTGGGTGATATTGTGTCGATGAGTGGAATGTCATGTATTTGTTATGAATATATGATTTTATAGTGGGAATGTTCATGTCCTGTATGGTGTGATTCGAAATATACCATGTTGCATTAACAATTTTTCTGAGAATTTTGGACTGTGTTGTTTGTATCTTGTGTATGTGGACTTTTTTTGCTGAACCCCAAAGTTCTGCTCCATATGTACAAATAGGTTTTAATATACTATTATAGATAAGTCGTTTGTTCCGTAAGTCAAGTGAAGATCTGTAGTCCAGTAGATGTGATAGTTGTTTGTACCGTCTAGTCAGTTCTTGTCTTTTTAATTTTGTACGTACATTCCATGTAAGTCTTTTGTCCAAGTATAGTCCGAGATAACGTACATAATTTTTGGAAGGTACTTCGTCGTCCATTTTAACTGCTGGACACGAAGCTTTGCGTAGAGAGAAGGTTGCATGGCTCGATTTTGAGGCGTATATTCTTATTTGCCATTTGTAGAACCACTTTTCTAAATCAAATAAATGATTTTGAAGAGCTATAATGATAAAACTAAAAAGCTGATACCTGTATCTTTACAATCTACCAATTCCAAACCTATACCAAATTGTTCAGTATTTGGTAACAATCTACTATCCTTAAGGGAGTGGAATGTCCAAGGAGGAAATTTGGCTTGATTACACGCAACCATCAGGCTTTTCTCCGATTAGTGATTTTTATTTTACAAAGGTGAGCCGCAGAAGGGATTTCAACCTCCGGTTCGATCCACAACTCATATAAAACAATAAAAAATCTATCTAACCAGTTCCTTACTCATTTAAAATTGCCCCATACATGTGCATGGTTTTCTAGTGCGTAAACCTACAACTGAATCAAACTTGTCATAACTACATAATGCACTTTTAAGAAATTTTGGGTTAGAAATAATTTAAAAAAAGAGTGTTTGTTGAATAATATTAGTTGTCCTTGTATATATGAGGAAAAAAACTGGGTAGGTTTTTATTGGTAAGCCAATGTTTTGACCCACATTGCAGGTCTTTAGGGCTAGTTTGATGGGGGGGGGGAGGGGGAGGACACTTTGGGATTATCTAGTGTCAACCGCCACCCATCAAACTATATCAGAGATTCCTAGACCTTTTTTAATAGACCACTTTCAAAATTTAGCTGGGTTCCGGTGGACCCCCTGCAGCTACATCTCTACCATATTCCCAAATCTCGACAAAAAATGTGAAGCTTTAGTAATCATAAGGCGGTCTTACTCAACAAGATATGGCTATTTTAACAGAATAGGATTACCTAATTAATAATTGCAATGAAATAAACAAAGTACCGATGGCAAACTGATTCTAATTATAAAAAACATTTTTTGCCACGCCAACGTAGACCTCTGTCGAGTCTCCCGTGGACCCCTGGGGGTCCACGTGGACCACTTTGGGAACTAAGGAACTTACTTAAAATATATTTAATATCAAATATTCTTCCAATGAAAGTAAAAGTAAGTCCTGTAATAAATCCAGTAAAACTTAGAAAAATTAATAAAGGTAATGGAAAATATACATAAAACATTATTGATAAATTAGGAAGCGGGATTGGCTGCTTAATTAGAACTAATGAAAGTTTCATATGTGAAGCCATAGGAATGGGTTTTGGATCACATTAAAAAAAAATCTGAAGAAAATGGGAGAAGTAAAGAAATCAGAGCAGGATAGTAATCATCATTCTTTTAAAGTATTTTTGAAGGAGTCAAAAGGAAGTTAAAATCAAAGAAAGAGATAAATAAGTCTTTTATTTAAAGAATTATCGAATTTAAGACTTTTATCTGAAGAAATATCAAATTTAGGAGTTTTCTCTTAAGGTAATAGGGGAAATAGTTTTAGTGTTCTCTAATTACTTCTGGTTAAAGTCTATACCTACCTTTCTTCATTAAAATATTATCCAGAATCTGTTTAAAATTCTTCTTCCAAGTTTGCAGTTTTCGAGTAACCTTTATAATGTTGTTTAATTTATTTATTAAATATTCAATATCTCCTTATCTTTCATTTTCAAAAATAAGCTTTGTGAAGAAGCTGTGATTTTATGTAGTTACTGTTGACCAGTCATTTTTTTTTGTTTTGTTTTAAGAAAAATCTGAAGAAAATTAGTACTCATTTTTTGAAAACTACATATACATCTAAAAGTAAATACTCGTTTTTAATTGTCAACTGTATCATTTCCAAAATAGGGGCCAAGGATATTTTGTAAAAAAAAGAATTTACTTTTGAAAAGTTTAAAATCCAAATGAAACATATTTTCTTTCTTTGATTATGAAATATTTAAAAATGATTTATTACTTAGCATTAATTATTATTATTTATGTTATGATACATACTATACCAGTGATCATCAATTACATTTGGTCAGGGTCCATTTTGGATTTTCTAAAGTCCACCGCAGGCCGGACAGTTCTCCTTGCTATCTCCGTGCTTTAAATAAAATAAATTTGTAACAGTAACCTAAAAATTGATATAAAAAAATTGAGATATATATATATATATATATATATATATATATATATAGAGAGAGAGAGAGAGAAATAATTATAATTTATAGAGCTAGTATTTTATTATAATTGTGTGAGATTTGCTATACTTTGCTTACAATATTTAGCAGGAGTGCAATTTTTGAACCATTTTTGCATGCAGACTAGAACTACAATTACCAAAGGAAGACCTTTTATAGGGGCAAACTAAAGCTTTAACAAAGCTTTCTAAGTAACAAATTTTAACACAGAAGTAAATTGTTTATTCAGATTTTTTAGTACATATAAGCGAAAATTACAATGTAAGATCAAAATTTTTTATTAGTTTTTATTACAGTTTTCACTGTATTTACTTACTACTTAAAAATTGATTTGCAGGCCGGGCCGTTTGAGGACCACTGTACTATACCATAGTGTAGTCAGGACATTGAACGGTTTTGTCCCGGGAGGGATTGCAGGTGGGTGGGTTTCCATTTAAAACTTAAGTAAAATGCTGTGGTAATCAACTGGCTGGAAACTAAATGACCCTGATCCTTATCTAATGCTGACATTTCTTGGCAATAAACCTGTACAACTAAAACCCGTGAAGGGTCTGGTGTTCAGTCATGGTAGAGACTTTACTGTTTCTTGGACAACGGTAGTGGAGGGAGAATCTTGGTCCTAATCACGCTCAACCGCCAGATTTTTCACCCTTATTTTGGGTACCCACTTTATAGAGTTTGGGTGTGCCCCAGGAGGGTCCTAGATCCCACAGGATCCTAACAGATTAAATAAAAGTCTTGTCAGCAGCGGAATTTGGACCCAGGGCCTTTGGCATGGCAACTCAGTGCTCTACCACTGAGCCACTTCACTCTCCTCTTGGCAATAAATAAAATATTTTTTAATATAGATCTGAAGACATCCTTAGTTATTAAGGAACTATGTCTATCCTCTACACTATTGTCATTAAAGAGATATCCACTTCTCGAATATAGAGAGGCTTCTTTATATGTACTTAAAGATTAAGCACTTAAGTTTTCTGGTGACAATTACATAATTGTTTGGTTTTAACTTGTAGATATGATTAAATATTCCTTCTATATAGTCAATTATAACATTATTTATTTTAAAATTTAAAATAACCTTATGACATCTATATTTTTTTTTTATGAAATCCCTTTTTTTCAAATAAGAATTTGAACAAGCTATAATATCATTTGGTATGGAAATCAATTAAAACAAATGATACATTTATATGTAGGGGAGGAAATATTAGGCATGTGCAAGAAATCAGGCTCTGTTGTTCCTTTGAGTATAGTAATCATGAACCATGTATAAAGTATTGCTACGATATGTAATTATGTGGATACTAATGTTTTGTTATTATTTAAATATTAAATTTCATTGAATATAGTTTTATTTATTTAATTACATTCTATTAATGATGTGTACAACACAGGGTCACGATTTATAAAATAAATATCTATAAAACTAAATAATGAATTTCGGGTATGCAATTTTCTCAATTCATACAACATGGTTGTAGTGGGTCATCATTAGTGTTTTAGGTTTTTAAGGTAAAAAGAGAAAATTAGGGGTATAAAATATTTAAATAATATTACATACCATTTGTACTGTATTTTAAAGATATATAATTTATTAACTTTGTAAAAAAAAATTTATACAAGTAGTTTTCATTCAATATATATACAAATATAATTTCATAATATTAACATTATCATGCTTATTCTATGATCAGTCTTTCCTTAATCTTTGATCTACTTAATACTATCGCGCTGAGAACACTGTTGATTCCACTGGGAAGGCACGTTACCTTAAGTACTATGAAAAAATCACGCTAAACCTATTTTCATATCACTTTCCATAAATTATAATACTAAATATCATAAGTATAACAAGAAATAAATCACATAGATTAAATACATATAAAAAAAAAAATACTAGGAAAAATATATATCAACACACAGTTTTAAGTATTTTTTCCTCATACCTATCACATTTCTTAAGTATAACCACTAATAGGGAAATAACCATCATCTTAATGAGATCTGAACATTTGTTTACTCAATCATCATTTCAAGGGGACTATCTGAAAGTTTAAGTAATACATCCACCTTTCATATTACAAACAAAGTACATCATACTTTGTAATGCTCATAAAACAAACAATTTAAGGCAAAACGTTTCCTTTTTGAATCTGAATAAAAGATGGTGTTTGACTTGGCGGTTTCGGTTTTCCAAGAGTCTTCGTTCTTCCTGAGAAGTAGTCTTCGATTTCCTGAAGAGTTCTGCCTTTTGTTTCTGGAAGGAAGAAATAGAAGAATAATGTCCCAAAAGAAGAGATGCATCCATACAATATCCACGTTCCATGCTTGGTAAACAGTGATTGGAAAAGAGGGTAGGATTTCACTACAAGAAATATGAAGAAATGACAACCGCAGGTTGTTAATCCTCCAATGATTCCCCTGACCTAAACAGAAAAATTAGATATTAGTAAGTTATATAAAAAACGGAAACATTAATTTGTAGTGCATTAAAAAAACCTGTTTATTTTTATTCAAGAATTATTTATTCATTAATACTTATGTGCTTCTTTTTGTATTTTAAATTTTAATAATGGAATAGATGATAGTTTTAAATTAATTAGAAGTATAAAATCTTTTATTAATAACATCATTGTTCCAAAATTAAAGGGAGATATCTGTGAATCTGAGAATATCGGGCTCGAATAATAGTGGCTGAAGAAAAGCAGTTCATTAACCTTATTTCTTAATTGAATTGGTCATATTTAGTATCCTGAATCGATGAAGTCAAATATTAGTTATTTTCAAAGCAACTGTTACTTATTTTTGACATTGAAAAGGTAATATAAGACGTTGTAAAATGCAATATATCACCAACATAGCAAAATTTGTATACAATCAGTCCACTTGGCTTATATTATACAAGATATAGTACTGAATAGGTGAATTGTGAACTGGTTGGAAGATAACATATACTAAGCCTTGAGTCTAAAATACCAGTAAACAACTAACAATGGTACACAAACTCAGGCATTATTAGAACTGGCAAAATAAAATGACATATATGTAGATTTAATGCATATCATGACCATCATTCCTAACCAATAATCTATGCATAGTTTTTCGAGTTTTTGCTTTTGAAATACTTAAACATATTTTACTTCATTTAATACAGCTTTTAGTGAATGCCATCACATCTTATTTTACTAAAAAGAAAAATTATTTTGAATTGTTAAAATAATGTTTAAAAAATTTATTTTAATTTCTAATTCAATATTGTAACTGTCATATTAAAATCTACGCTCTTAAAGTGTGAATCAAGGCATAAATTACAAGATCTGATAGATCAGGATTTTGTTTAGTTATTTAAACACCTTCCGATTTTGTTAGCTGTATTACAATTTTTAGAATATGTCATCTAACATGGTTATTTTAAGTTATTAATATGTATAGTATAGGAATAATTACCTGGGTTGGAAAGACTTCTCCAATCATGACCCAAGGTACGACTAAGTAGCCAAGAACAGATGCTCCAGTAAACAAAAATATAGCGAAAATTGGGATCCATGTTGCTACTGGTTCAATTCCTTCTTTTGCCCACTTTTCACCCATCCACATGTAACTACCGAGGGTAATCAGTGATACACCGCATCCAACACCTGTAAAAGAGCAAAAAGTACAATTAATTAATTAACTTTTAAATTTTGAGTTAAAATTCTGGTTATAAATTAGAATAACCTTATAATCCCCCCTTATAAGGTACTATATAAAAGTATATATTTAAATTATTTTTGTCTTCATTGTAATGAAGTACTAATTCACAATCAAAAAGATTTATTTAAATGAGTTTCTCATTGAAGAGTTGATTAACGAACACCTTAGCCCATGCCTGTCACCCTTTTTGGAGATAGTGACAACACATTTGCCTGAATGGCTTAATTATTTTTGAACATATTACTTTTTTGCTTGTTTTTATTTATTTTACATAAATAAATTTATTGTTTAGTAAAGTAAAATTTGATACTATTATTAACAAGTATTTTATACTTGACAAAACAGCAATGAATAGAATCCCATTAGACTTATCACAACCGCTTACCCACTTATGCCCAATCAAGACTAGAATACCCACATAACAGTACTTTCGGAGACAGTATATTTAATATAAAAATATTGTTTCAATGAAATGTGTAAGAAGTGCATAATAGTTTTGTAAATAATAGAATACTAGATAATTTTTAATTAAATTATAAATGACAGGATTATTTTTAATGTAAATTAAATATGTAGTAAAACAACACTCACTTGACACAAACGTGAGAGTTCTCCTGCCGTACATTCTCATGCATACGCAAGAAAATAAGGTTATAACAAGTCTGACTATCCCAAGCATTACAGTTGCAAAATATTTGTCCCATGTTGCTCCTGAATCCTGAACAAACAAAAAATATGTATGTGTTATTATTATTATATAAGGATCTCTTTGGCTGAAAATAATGTTTTCTTCATTTTAAAAATTATTATTTAAAGCTTTATTTAGGGTTGAACTTTCTTCTCAATATAATAGAACTGTAGTTATGTTAATCATATAACTTAACCTTTTTATTTTTTAATTATTTGATTGCTTAATGAACATATTTTTATTTAAACTAAAGGTAGGAATTATCAATATAATTACTTGAAACACTTCAACAGCATAGAAGGTGACAGAGTTTACTCCGGAAAACTGATATATCAGGAAATATAGTGTTAGAATGAAGTAAGGTTTCAGAGCAGCGGGTTGGATAAGGCCTCGAAGGATTTCTTCTGTCGAAGGCTTATGCAGGTTGTTCTTTTGGGCAAAGTTCATCATCTGATTAGCTTCGTAGTCAATATCACAAGTTGGTCCACGCAGCTTGGCGAGGGCAGCTCTTCCCTTGGCTTCCTTTCCTACAGAGACTAGCCATTGAGGCGACTCAGGCATCAGGAAGCAGCAAAGAAGAGATACGGCTGGAATGGTACTACTTATGAGGGCAACCTTTTGCCATTCGTAGACCGCACCAATTCCATACTCAATTAGCACACCTAGGAGAAGGCAATATAAAATTGAATAAGAATCATGAAACTTGTAGTTTAATAATATTAAAAATATTGTTTAACAAATGAATAATTACCTAAGGAGACACCGACAGATGCCATGGCGGCAAGCATACCCCTCAGGTGCGGTTGGGTAGCCTCCGCAGTGTAAACTCTCGCTGGAGCACCAACCATCCCGGAGCCCAAGCCAACGAGAAGCCTGCCTGCATAGATCATTGAAAGGGAATCGGCATAAGCGATGAGCAGCCAACCGATGATCGTGGGGATCTGTGTGACGATGAGGCTCTTCTTCCTTCCGATTCCATCCATCATCCACCCAGAGATAATACACCCTATGGGCGTTGTAACTGCTGCCAGACTAGCTGCATAAGAAATTAAACTATTATTAATATTAAACAAATATTTAACCATATTTCATATATTAAATGGTTAGAATCAAATTTAGATTAATTTAATTGTTTTGAGATGATTAATTAGTCTGTTTTATTCTATAAAAAAAAACTAAGTTATATTGTTTTTACATACTTTTTCAACAACTAAGTAGCAAATTAGTTAACCCCAAAAGTTCCCATAAGTTATTTTAATTGTAGTTGAAAAAATAAATGTTACTTTTTCACTATGTAGGCTATAGTCTTTTATTCTTAACAAAACAATCGTTAAAAGTCTAACTAATGTCTATTTCAGATAATGTCTAAATTCAAATTAAAATGTTTTAAATTCAAAATTAGACATAGAAATGTTCTTGATTGCAGTTCTCCTTAAATCATAATTAAAAAAAATAATACAAGTTTTCTGCGAGTAAGGGATTTGCACAAATTATTATAATTTTTTTTTTTTTGGAGGGGGGAGGGGTTGGTTTGTAAAGAATAGCTTTTTTGATTCCATTTAATTTCTTAATCAATTACTTTTGTGTTACTTACCAACCCATGAGGCTTGATTTTTGTCGATGGGAATAAGGCTATCAGGAGCTTCAAGTTGAGGTATGGCTACTGCAGAAAACCCAAACACCATTCCCGTGTTGATTGTACCCAGGTTTGCCATCAAAGCAGCACCAACCTGCAATATAATATACATATGAAATATAATATAACATTATTGTGAAAAATAAGGGTTAATACATCACATTTTCAAAATTTAGTCCATTTCCCTTTCTTCAAATTTTAATAAATCAAAGAATACAAAACATGTATATAAAAAAATAGTTTCCACTTTTAGATAGATGTACAGGTTGTGTATTCAAGGACTACTAATGTATTTTTTAAATAAATAAATGACCATCCCTTAAGATTCAGACATAATAATCATGCCAGATCTTATTCCTAATCTTTGATATTTTTAAAATTAATTATATATTTGATCTGAGTGTGTTGTTTCATTTTTATTTTGGTGGTTCATAATCATAATTGTTGGTATCTTATCATTTCCAATGTACTGTTGTTATCTTTTTTAAGGTTATACAAACAAGTGTGACCTGTGGAAGATATTTGCTTTGCAGTAAACACACCTTGTGAACAAAATTGTTAGATAAGTCGATACATGTTGACGCAAGTAATAATAATTATTTTTAAAGTGTATTTGAATTATTCAAGTTAAATTTGTGTCTTATAATGATTGTTTATTTGAAGATTTACCTGCTATAATTAAATATATCGTCGAATAAAAAATTGGACTTGTTGAGAACATAAAATTCATTTAATTCTTATTTTAGATGTACGAACCCAAAAACCATTTTTAAAGGTTGAAATAAATTACAAAATTAAGGAATTTCATTGAAGTTTATTTACTATGACAAAGAATGACATGGGATAAAAGTACCTTTGGTAAACACTGGCTAATGGTTAGATGTCGTTTTATAGTATATTGTATGATTTCTTAACCCTTTATAAAACACTTTGGCATTTTAAAGAACGATTTCATTATTAATACTAATATTCAAAGGCCTGTACAAATGTATTTAAAGGGTTTTAGAAAATAAGTCCACGAGGCCTAGGTTTCTCTCCCTGTTCATTAACATAATAAATAGGATGAATAGATAAACCTGGGTATATTTATTTTTAATAAAGATAAATTTACACTCCCTAAATCTCCCAAAATGATCTTGAGCTTGATTTAACTTCACTGTTTTCAGTCAGCCATTAAGAACTTAAACAAGATTCGACTTGAGTAAATTTCCATCCCTTTCGATAACGAGCAATCTAACTTTCCTTTAAAAGTATAAAAACCGATAGATCATAATGCCCATTTATCCTTAACTATAATAAATAAATTAATAATGAAAAACAGTGGTTTTCGTAACTGTTTGGTGTTGTTTATTGTTTTATTATCTGTTTTCAACATTTTTTTTAAAACTAATTATTTAAATATTTTTATTATACTAAAAACATTTCCTGGATTTTTTTTCCGAACTTATTGCCGAGTTAAAACAATTATTACCTAAAAATAAAACTTCATAATTAGAAACAGAAATAAATATTCTTTCAGTAATTAAAAAAAAAAAAAAAAAAGCACAGCTAGTATGAATTATGACATTGTTTACCCCTTTTGAATATAATTAGGAGATGTAAGTTTAAGGAAAGATTCTCAATTGTTCACTTAATGGTATATGTTATAGTTTAAATTATAGTAACTTATTTTTATTTTGTTGAGAATCAACAATTTTTCCTTAAAAGATATTTAATAAAGACTTTGGTGGAAAAATTATTGTTAGGACAAAATAAAATTGAGACAGGATATGTAAAATTTAGGACTACCACTGTAGCATCATCTGATTAGCCATAATAGTATAAAGTGATTAATACATAACAAACTTTTTTTTTTAAATTGAGACAATTCCCATACATTTAAATGGCAAGAAGAAAAGACTTAACGGAGAGAGTAGAATGTTCATGTTGGCAAGAACGTGTGGGAGGAACTACAATCACGTTGCCTTTTTACGACTTTAAAGTTTATAAATTAATTATCAAAGAGGTATTTAACGACCGACGCCGATAATAAAATTAATATGAAGTACAAAAGTAATAGCAATTATTAATTAAACTTGAGGAAAATAGCGTTTTTTAAAAATTTAATTTAGTTTTTATATATTTTAAACTCTTTTCTTTTATAAACACTTTTAAATGGCACTGGACAGTCGATAGCAATAGATAAAGGCGTTGAGTAGATGCAAGGGGATTTAATAAGTAACAGTAAGAAAAATATAATCTTAAACAATTTAAAAAATCTAATTTTTAAAATATCAGATAAAAAGTTTTATTTTTAGTTAAGGATAAAAAACGTCAATTAACATATTTTTATTTTGAAGAGAAAAGATTGTTTAAATAAAAACATTTAAAAACAATCACCATCAAAATAACAGTCAATTAATATAATTTTATACATAGTAGTTCTTTTGCTTTCAATATCAATAGGTGGTACTAGGGACACATTAGGCAGACTGCTACATGCCTTAGTGATTATAAGGAAAATAAATAAAAAAGTAATTAAAATATTTATATATGATTCTGTTTAAAATTCCACTCCATACAACAAGAAACTGCTCGCCGTTTCAGCCTACTTCGACATTTACGAGGCTAACGCTCTAAGCCCAATTACTCGCAAAAGACTCATATACATGGTTAAGATAAGACCCATGTGGACTTAAGGAGTAGAGCTTTGGGGCTCCTCTAAACCATCGAATTCCTCTCTTATCCAATCCTTATAATCCAAAATCCTTCATAAAATCCTCAATACTACTTACTTTGTCTTGAATAAAGTCATCAATAATGATCTTAATGTCCCATTTGTTCCTGATCTTAGCCGCATCCGATATCAAGACAAACTTTATTCCCACTCAAACCCACTGGTTTCAAACCTATTCACTTCTTCAACTTCCGATAATGGTCTTCTGAAAAGAAATGGTCTCATGACCTTCTAAGTAGAATTTGTTATTTGAGTTCTTCCAGTTTCTCTACTTATCTTTATCTCAAGTCAATAAATATTACTTGTTGCATTATTATAATTCAGTGGTTAATTTGAAAAAATAAATTAAAAGAAAATATATTCCAATACGACCATACCATTGTTCTTACGAGGTTTATTTGATCCTAGGGTTTGACCTTTTATTTATATATTATGTGAATTATTGAGACTAGACTTTTATTTTTTGTCATTTTATTGATTGAATTAATTTACAGCACTTACAATATATACAAGATGAATAATATAATCGTATCTGGATCCTCGGTGAATAAGTAGTTAAGTCGAAGTTTGTCCAGAGAGGTTAATTGTATTTAGAGGAGCGGAGAATCGTGTCAATATCAGCGTTTTTAGCTTGAAATGAAGTTACAATATAAGCAATAACTCCATTTTAAGCCAATGTCCGACCTACCCACTTCTGCTCTACAAGAATAACATGGTATTTATATACTACAATCGAATTATTGTGAGTGAATTTTCGTGCCTTTTGAAAATAATAAGCTATACAAAAAGTAATATGGATAATATAGGCTACATTGTGTTTCCCTTTGGGGGAGGGGCACATATTAGGACACAGCCTTGATCGGGTAAGTCTTTTCTCTTGGTCGTTTTGGTATGACGGACAATCGGAGGTGAACAAAGCACTCGTTCTGGCCAAGTACCTAGCACGTGCAGGCTGCGTGCCAACTTAGTTCTGTTGTGTAACCTCCCACTTCATCCGGAGTGATGAAGCCTTGAAAGACGGAGCAAAGTGATTAGCGAAAGTTTCAATTGCAATTGAATATTGCACCAAGTCTATTATAAGGTTATTGAGAACGAAATTAGGATTTTTAGTAATATCAGTTTCATTTCTTTGAAGGATTTAATGAGGAAAACTAATGAAATATAAATTAAAAAATCTGTGCCACCACAACCCGTGAAGGGTCTGGGGTCAGACAACGGTTATGGAGGAAGGTAATTTGACCTAGATTACGTTCAACCATCAGATGTTCCCCCTTATTTTGAGTACCCACTTTATAGAGGCAGGGTGAGCCACAGGGGGTCCTATATCCCATATTATCCATCTCCGAGTGAGATGGATTAACAGATTTAATAAAAGCCTTCCATGCGAGCGGGATTGAAGGATCTTCGGTATAGCAACTCAGCGCTCTACCACTGAGCCACTCCGATACATAATAAAATATAAGTTTAAATTAAATAAATTAGATTGATTTGATTTTTTTTTTTTGTTCCTAGTTTAGTCTAGCGAAATCTTTCTTCCTTAACTTCAGGTTCAGAAGAGGAATAAAACCTTGAGAAAAAAAGCGGCAAAGTGTCCAGTTAGACAAAATTGCTTGAATAAAGAAGTGAAAAAGTCAATGTATGAAAGAAATTTCGGAGTCATCCGCTTTAGATCCTGAACGCCTCATATCATTCGTATAGCCAAAACAATAAAAATTGTATAGTGGTGTAAAGATAATACGATATTTTCAATGACTTAGATACGAATAGTGCTGGGAATAATCATTCAAAATAAAATAAATTAATACGCATTTTTTTCTTTATTTTTTTACATATTGCATTTAGCATATGAAAAATGATTTTTTTTCGTTAATAATTAAACTGTAGAAAAATGTTGACGCATACTTTTCAATGAGAAGTATTTTATCACCAAATTGACTCTTTGACCATACAATTTAATTAATTAATAGTTTTAATTAAATTTTCTGGAATGAGGCACTCAATATTTTTTATTATTATGCTAAATTTAAATTGATCAAAAAACAGCTTGGTCTGATTGAAACTAAAATTTGTTCGCTATATTTAAGTACCCGGTTTAAGTTTTACTTTAGTACATCGTAGGATTTTACGGATACAATAAAAGCATTGTATAATCAATAAAAATAATTATGCAATAAAATTTTCGTTAAAAGTTATGGAATCTGCTTTAATATTAGTTATGCGGTTTAAGCATTTTACTTTTTTTTTTCTTTTTCTAAAATTATAATTTTCACTTATACTTTGAAGTCCCGACAATAATTAGAATCACCTGATTAGATCGGGAATTCGTATTACATTATCAATATAATATAATATATATTAAATTATGAGATAAGTGGTTATTATGAGTTAGTGTCCCTGATGGGAGGATCAGGCGTCACCGCTTATCAGTTTTTACTGTCACATTGTCATCTTATCTCTAAGGCCCTTCATAAAAAAGAGAAAACAACATTTCGAAAATAACCGTGGAAACATTCACCACGATTTTATAGCAGATTTTCTTTTGGATTTTAGGTAGACATGAGATTGGAAGAGTTTATAACGTATTTAAAATTTGGAAACAAACGAAAAAAATAACTTTTATTACTTTTTTAGTACCATATAAGCGATTACCCACAGGCGGCTATATTACAGTATTTATTTTATCTGCTATCAGGCGAGGATTAATTTAGGGACTAGTATAACAAACATCCTATTATAACAGTGAGAGCCCATTCATGGATAGTATGGTACTCTATAATATAAAAACATATAAATGTTAAAGGATATGAAAACAAAACATATTTTTGGGTTTAAAAAAAATCGTCTAGTCACAATATTCGCAATAGAGGTGTGTAAAGTACAAATACAAAACATTTTTGGAAAATTAAAATAGAGCATTTCATAATCAAATAAACAAGCTATCAAGAGCCTTGGGCTTAGTACATGTTTGAGACCGTTCTGTTTTCTAAGCCAACAGTTGTGCAGGAAGGTGATCTGGCTACTTAAATGAGGCTGGCTAAGCCCCGGGATCAGAATCTATAGGATCGCTGTATGCCTGTCAACTGATTAAAATATTTATTGGCCAGAGCCAGATTTGCAGAAAGTACCTTCAGCACAGCTATTGAGCGCTCTACTCACTAAACTGCCCAGCTCCTATATTACATACTATAATTTCGACATTTAAAATATTTAGTATTTCTGGAAAATCTGGAAAAATATTAAATTGGGAAAATTTAGATTTTGCCCCCTACACAAATTATTGTAGAAACGAATTCTCTTCAGAAAAGTATCCTGATTTTCAGGATGTATTGCATCACAATCTCACTTAGTGATGCCAACATTTTTATTTTTTTTATAATTAATTTAAAAAATCTCTCAAAATATTAAGAGTGTAGCAAATTCAGTGTAATGACGTTTGATGGTATCCTGAAAAAAAAAATCGGAAAATAAGGTCAATTGATCCGGAAATAAATTCTGATATCTAAAACATTAGGGTTCATTATTATCTTCGCATTTCTTCAGCCTTTGCTGGGAGAATTAATTTTTTATTTACTCGGACGGATATTAACGATCTCTTTCAAACCTCTTCGAAGCGATAGCTTCCAAATATTACCATCACCCAACTCATCCGCGTACTGGAACATCGGGTAATTTCCATGCTAAATGTTCGGAATTTAATGCTGGATCAAGTTTGATGGTGATGATATTTCGCAACAATTAATGGAAAAGTTAACCAATGCGAAGGGTATTTAACAACCGCTTCTGGTAATTGTTGACAATTAAGTAATTACCAGTCAACGCCACACCACCAAAGCGTGATCCGACCTGTCATTACTATATTTTCCCACTGTTGTTTTTGAGCATGTAATTTGCACTTTATTTGCAAATATCCTTAAGGACTATCATCGGGAAAGAGAAATCAATGCAGGGCATATTTAAAAACTACAGGCGCTAGTCATAGTATTAATGACTAATGAAAAACTACCAATACAAACTATGAAGCGTCTTGGGTTAAGTACAAGCTAGATACTATACTATTTCCAAGTCAACGGTACTGCAGGATTGCGACTTGGTTAACACACTCAACCGCCCGATTACCCCTTATCAAGGATATCCACTTTATAGAAGGTGGTTAAAAGGTCGCTAAGTCTTCTTCTTTTCAGACGCCTCGGATGATTGCAGATAATTGAGAGTTTGAGTGGGAATAAAATTCCTCATAAAAAGACTGACATCGGGTTCAGACAATTGAATCCGAATTGAATTGAGTATCAAATTGAACGTTGAAGATTTTATGAAGGATTTTGGATTGTAAGGATTGGATATGAGAATAATCCAATGGGTATTTTAATTACTGACTAATTTAAGTACTTTTAAGAGTTCAGGTAATTGATCATAAAGGTTTGGAGAAAGTGTCAAAGATGAAAACAGGAGAAAGCTAATATTAAAGGATTCAGGAAATCCTTCATGTCCTGTGGAAACGAACTTAAAATGCAAAGCCATAAAATCTAGATTGGGTAATTGACTTTCTTATCAAACTGATTAATTAAGATTTAATTAAAATATCCCAGTACTGACCTGCCTTAGAGAACTCCCTCTTTTCCTCTTGACTCCTGGGAGTAGCTTCGCCGATCCCTCCTTGGCCACCCTGTCGATGACGATCGGCTTCCCCGGCTGGGTCACCAAGGCTTTCAGGCTCTCCAGGTCCACTCTGCTGCCGCTTCCGGTCTTCATCTGTAAAAGGTAATCGTTGTAGAATCATTGGAACTTTATAGTATCGGATTCGAGACCAGCCGTGGCAGACAAATTATTCATTGTTACATTATTTTATTATTAGCCTTGGATAGATATATTTGGTGGTATTCGTAAACCTTTATGGGGTTTACCCAGCCTTTAAAAAGTGGGTAGCAACTTTAATTGGAAGAAACCTGGATGACTCAGAAGATGGGTGACTCACTGACTTAAACAAGATAGCAAATGAATGGACTTTACTAGGACTACCATACCAAGTCTCTCTTTTTTTATATTAAATTTTAAAAATTTAAGGTTAAGACTAAAATATTTTACCAAGACAAATATTGAAACATAACATCAGAACTGAATCATAAGCTACATGAATTATTACATCCTCATGACTATAGATTTCATCATGCTTTTGTACTTTGGTTAATCTCGCTAATTTAATTTTATAGCTGTCATAAAATTATTTTTTTATGGTAATTGTTAGTTCTTCTCACTCTCACTATCGCGATTTTTGGCTTATTTTTTTTTTGGTTTTTAATTTTTCTTTAACGGTTAATAAAGGATCGTTTATTTGTTGCCACTTACCATTCACGAATACTATGTACTTTATAATCCCAATAATTAATTATACTAATTATTGACGTATAATATTATAATAGAATTTTATAAAGTACATGATTTCACAAAATATTTTAAAAACATTTTATAGACAATAATTAAAAGGAGTTAAAAGATTTAAGCCGAATCATGCTAAATCATGAATATTTTATTAATACAATTAAATGGTGAATTAAGACATCAGATCTATTGTTTTCGCACTCGCCTTTCGTAACTCTAACAATAAATACATTCACTGTTATATCATTGCATTAATTAAAATATTTTATTGTTTAATTTTTTCTTATTGTTTTGCTCTAAGGACTGTGATTGGTATTTTAATTTTTGCTGCGGAATTCCTTTGTTCGACGTAAACAAAGGAAATTAGTCATATCCATTGCGATAAACAAATGAACTAAAGAGAAAAAAGATAACTGATAATTTTTGAACGAAACATTTGATTTCAGCAAGAATATTTAAAAATATCACGTATCGATTCTAGCTCATCAATACACTCTTATTTGGTATCTGTTCCGTAGCTTGTCGCTTCGACTTGAGTCACAAGTATTGAAGGTTTATACGTTTTCATGTTTAATATTTTCCAAAAATACAAGTTATCGTGAGCTTTATTATGGAAAAGAGAATGTAATTATGTGTAATGAGTAGATTTCGGTAATTGTTTCATCAAGAAATTAAAGTTTCAACTAGCATTTCAAAGTATAGATGACATATGTTTGTTGAAAAGTTCATTTCTCGATGGAAATGGGAAGTATACACATTTCCCATAATTACATTCTTTTTTTTTATACAAAAACTCGTGATAACTTGAATTTTAGGATAGTGGTAAAAGGGAAATGAATAAAAAGTTAAAACTTGTGACTCAACTCGAAGTGATAACCTGGGCAATAATTACCCTATATTTTGTACATTATTATACCATATCATCGGCAGAGTTTTTAATTGTTTCCATCATTCTAGTTATCATCATAAAGCAACTACAGCTGATATAGCACTGATAGGCACAGGAAAGGTACTGTAGGGTTTCTACGAAGGGCTTATCATGTCCATAAATTAGTGCAAACTAAATCACTCCCTTGAGTCGTGCTTTTTTGAGGTCTGTAAATTAGTTCGTATCGAAAATGAAATTCAAACATTTTCTACCGAATTAGGAACCGAAAATGTTTAGATAAAGGACATTGTTTCTAGAAATGTTAATTTCTAAACCCAAAATACCTTAAAATTATTAAATTTTTTATCAAAGTTATACAATTTAAATTATATGTAGGTATAGTTAATAAAATATTATTGATAACATAGATAGTTAAATCAACCAAAATCATGTTTCGCAGTGTTAATAATAAAAGGACGTGTCTTTATGTTTATGTGTAAACAATAATTTAAATGGAATTGTTTATTTATCAATAAACAAACTTCCCTAGCTACAGTTTATTTCTTTTTTTAATACTCTCATCTTCATTTCATTAAAGAAATCATTTTCTATTCAGTAAGCTTTTGAGAGTAAGTAATTACATCAAAATTAAAAAAAAAATCTAAATAAAATATTTGTATAACTATTTATAATAAATAATTACATGAGCATTTTCTGGGTAGTATATAAACCATTTAATGAACTTTTTTTAAAGTGCTAAATAAACAGATTTATTTTCTTTATTTTTAAACTTATTTTTCCGGAAATAATAAAAAAAAATTGTATTTACATTCCTTGCACCAATAGTTCTTTTCCGTACTTATAAATAGACGAATAAACATTCGCTTATTCACAGGGAGAGAATAAATATAGCTGAATCCTTGAAAACAGCTGGCTCAAAATAAAGTTTTGGAATGTTTCCATTTCCTGCTTTTAATCTTGAACAAGGCAATCCGTCGGTATCGGAATCATTCGCATTTTCTTGTTTTGGGTTTCAAATCCAACTGGGGAAATGACTAAGACTGAATTGAAGGAAAAAACCTGACACAACACTTGTCCTAGAAACAGTACAGTCTCCACCATGTAATGAACCTTCATGAGTTGTAGCAGTACAATATTTTTATTTTTTTTTAACATGGTTTTACTAATCATTATTTAAACCATATCGGCGAATGTCAATGGCCAGTTGAGTGCAATCAGTACCCCCTCCCTTTCTCTCTCTCTCTCTCTCTCTCTCTCTCTCTCTATATATATATATATATATATATATATATATATATATATATATATATATATATAGTTTCATACAAACTGAGTTCATTGTCCTTGTTATGGCCTCGGGACATGGACCTCTCAAGGAGTTTTTTTTATAAGTGTTATGCCAAAAAGTTGATGATTTCTGGTTATTGAGATTAGTAAGACGATCCGTCTGGGAGGTTCATAGCCTTCGAAGCGATAACCCTCCAACTGTTTACTTGCCTATCATCATTGCTATGTTCTAATCAGAATTTCCAAAAAATCGATGGGTATCAATATGATACAATCGATATAATAACAGATTAAATAGACACTTAATGTGGGAGAATAAATTGACCGTTAAGTGTGATTTCAACCATCACATCCATATACTGAACCGAACACCCTTTATGGGTAGTACAGGCTTTTTCTTGTCTAATATCAGATCTCAAGAAAACTCTGATGTTAGCAACTAAAAGCATTTTTTTTTATTTGAAAGACAATCCTTCATGACCCAGTAACTCAATTTCTCAGACCAATGAATCATGTAATTCATTGTCATTGAAAACAAAAAAAATAATAACCGCCAAGGCACTTTGATCCCAATATTCCTGACCTTCGGACTAGAGGAAACAGGCTGTGGCAGGAAAACGGAATTTTCCTACTTACGACATAATGCTAATTAAAAAAATATCAATTTAATTTTGCAACCGGTATTTATTACTCTAGCTTTTTCTTGTAGACAAAAATTTTAGACTTAATTTTTTTATTCCTTGTATGATATTCACATTCAAGAATTTTAGGAGCGAGAATAATCATATAATTCATGTATTTTTTCGTTATTAATAATGTGTCAACTATACAACAAAAATTTCGGACGTGTAGTAAATTGATAAAACTGCACTCTAATGCGGGTATTTTATTACAATGCTTACAACGATCTAAAAAAGGAATATTTTAGATAAGGTTATAACTATGAAGTAGGAAGTTATACAATCTATGACCTATAAAGACTAACTATGAAGTAGGAAACAACAAATAAGCGTACTATAAAAAACAAAACAAAAAGGTGCCTTATAAAAGTACAGTATAAAATTTTTAAAAAATGTGCAGTGTACAAATTAAAAAAAAAAAGAAATATTCAGATTAAAGCTATTAAAAATGTGCAAAATTAGTAGCAAAACTTTAAAATAGAATCAGGCTGAAGATGAACGCCAATAACGGGTTTTGAGAAAGAAAGAACATAAAATATAACATGATAGAGAAAATCGTTGACTGGAAGATCTAATGTAGGATGGAAATAGTTGGGGGTGCAGTCAATGTAAACAACTAAAAAGTGAGAATTATTTATTGATAGTGACGACGTTTCGACCTACGTTGTAGGTCATCTTTAGGGCTATGAGAGAAAACAGATAAAAAAATAAACTATAAAAAAAAACATTACAGTACCAAGAAATGTAAAGAGAAAGAAAAAGAGAAGGTAAACAGAATGATATAAAATGAAAAGTGTAAATATATAAAATGAGATATAAATGTATGGAAAACCTAGGATAATACAGATAAAATATAAAATGCATCATAATAATTTATGTTAGCGAGGAGATAGTTGACTGGAAGATCTGAATAAGGAAGGAAATAGTTGGGGGTGCAGTCATATTAAACACTACATAAGTGGTAACTTATTTTATTTTGTGCCGACGTTTGACCCACTTTGTGGGTCATCTTCAGGGCTAATGGAAGCTGAGGCTACACTAGGGTAATAATAATTTACTTATGTAACTCTCCAGAAGTCTATTGTCATGCATTTTATATTTTATCTGTATTATACTAAGTTTTAATTAACTTTACAAAATGTAAAGAGAAAGAAAAAGAGAAGGTAAACAGAAAGATATAACATGAAAAGTGTAAATATAAAAAATGAGATATAAATGTACGGAAAACTTAGGTGAATAATAATTATAAGGGAATAATAATTCACTTACTTCTGGAGAGTTACATAAGTGAATTATTATTACCCTAGTCTAGCCTCAGCTCCCATTAGCCCTGAAGATGACCCACAAAGTGGGTCGAAACGTCGGCACAAAATAAAACAAGTTACCACTTATTTAGTGTTTAATATGACTGCACCCCCAACTATTTCCTTCCTTATTCAGATCTTCCAGTCAACTATCTCCTCACATACATAAATTATTATGATGCATTTTATATTTTATCTGTATTATCCTAAGTTTTCCGTACACTTATATCTCATTTTTTATATTTACACTTTTCATTTTAAATCTTTCTGTTTACCTTCTCTTTTTCTTTCTCTTTACATTTCTTGGTACTGTAATGTTTTTTTATGGTTTATTTTTTTTTCTGTTTTCTCTCATAGCCCTGAAGATGACCTACAAACGACCTACTTTGTATACTATCAATAAATAAGTCTCACTTATTAGTTGTTTACATTGACTGCACCCCCAACTATTTCCATCGTACATAATTTATAACAGTTATACAATAATGGGAATTATTGTATTCCTACATATGAGTGAATAGAACAATAATATTTGTATGATGGGAACTAAAGGGAGTGTTCCACCGCCAGGATGATAGAGGTTACCTCAATAGTTAAATAATAATTAAATTAATTTATCTGATGATACATGTGTATTATCAGTCAACACCAATCCAGTTATTGCATCCCAAAGCCTCCAATCCCATATCACTGATCTTGAAGAATGGTGTCAAAACTGGAGAATTAAAATAAATTCTCAAAAATCCCATCAAATCACTTTTACCTTACGTCGTAAACCAATGACTTCCTGCCCTTCAGTATCCTTTAATAATATCCCACTGGTGCCTGTAGAACAGATCCGATACTTAGGGTTGCACCTCGACAAGCGATTAACCTCGAATCCTCATACTAGACTGAAAAGACAAGAAACCGCTCGATGTTTCAGGCTACTTCAACACTTACTAGACAAACGCTCTAACCTCCCAATTAACTACAAAAGACTCATCTATATGACCATCATACGACCTATTTGGACTTACGGAGTAGAGCTTTGGGGCTCCACTAAGTCATCGAATTCCTCTCGTATCCAATCCCTACAATCCAAAATCCTTCGTAAAATCCTCAACGCTCCTTATTTTGTTAAAAATACCGTCATCCATAACGACCTTAATGTCCCATTTGTAGCTGATTTGGTCCGAACCCGGTATCTTTCTTTTCATAACAAACTTCATTCCCACTCAAACCCTCTAGTTTCAAACCTAGCTTCCTCTTTGATTCCCGATAATCCTCCGAGGCGTCTGAAAAGAAGATGGCCACGTGACCTTCTTAGTTGAACTAGTGATTTGAGTACTACCAGTGGGTGGTTTCTCTACTTGCCATTGACTCATGCCATTATGTATCACATAGCCTATTTACTGGATGTATTTTTTAATACAGTTGTAAATATCAATAAATAAATAAAAAATTATTTATATTTTATAGATAATTTGTTAAGCTGTTTTTTTTTTTTTTAAAGCGAAATATATGGAGATTGAATGATACTTCAGCTAAGATAAAACTTGCACAAATCGGTTAAAACATTTTTTTTCAATATTAATGACCTTATGATGGATATAGTCATAAAATTTGCTAAATTTAAGATATTATGAACCTTGGTTGCATATCTCTGTTGGGAATTAACATTTTATTGGGTCATTCATAAGGATGTTTATTTATTACATTTACATTACATTACAATTATGACTTGCTTTATCGAAGTATAATTATTTTTACAATACTTTTAATAGTTCTTAAAATAATTTTGCTTCCTACCTTGATTAATATTAATTAATGATTTAACGATCGAAAATAGAAACATTAACGAAGTCTGTAAGAACAGTCGGAAAGTATCGAGAATTGTATAAGAAAATATTTAAAAAATTCTGGAAGGCATATGCGCATTTACACGTAATAATAGAAAGCAATCAGTAGAGGTTAAAGTTAGGTGAAATGTGTAACAAAAGGTTGTTTGTAAACGTTAGTTCGCAATATTTTTTTTTTTTTAAATTTATTTCTATTTTATTATTTTTTCGTGAATGATTAACAGAAATCGATTTCATAACATGGAAATTTATTTTATATGACAATATTTATTTAATTATTTTGAACTTGATGTTAAAAATCTTTAAAAAATTCGAGTTTTAATTTCTACCATTTAAATATCGAAGAAATTATTTAAAAAGGGGCAAAATTGCAAAAATATTGTAGTTTTATAATTGTCTCTAAAAAAATTAAACATCTACTAAGTTGAATTTACGATTATACTGAATAATTTCTGCGTAGTTATTTATACCTGTTTTTACGGTTATGTTTACCAATAACAATCCAACTGCGTATTTGAAACGGAAACTGAAGGCGCGCAATTCGAATTTCGATGCATATGAAATATGTTAATACATATTGTTAAGCTTCCTAATAAGAATATAATTTCCGGTATTTATTTTCTATGTTGATCGATAAAAAAAAAAGTTTTGCCAGAATATTTCTTAAAATTTAATTATTTTCTCTTGCTGATTATCAGCATTAGTAATAAAATAATAATAAAAAGTTAATGTTTTTTTATGACAACTTATGGCCGCTTGTTAATATTCAGACACGTGACTTTTTCTCGAATCGGTACTGTTACCGTTCAAATAAACATGGAGGTGATATAGTCGTATGAAGGTCATTCAGTTTCTGTTTACATCTAGTACAAAGAATTGCCTTCTTGTTATAATTTCAACGTAATTGTTCCGCTTGTACCTATAATACGTAATAGTACCGCTATAACAACTTGAAGTCCATAAATTTGTGTAAGACGAACTTGTATATCGATGTATAAGCTGGCTATAAAATGATATTTTATGGGATGGTCTTATTGTTCTTAACAAAAATTAAGGATAAGTTTATTGCTAATCTTAAATAACCTTCCTCTTATAATTTATAGTGTGCTATTTAAACAAAAATAAATATATATTTTGTTCCGGATACATTCATTATCTTAGATACCTACAATTGTAAATAATGTTCAACAAATAAATTTGTCAATTGGATACACCGGATTACATAATATATATCATATATATTTGTAACCAGGTATTAAGGCTATTGTCGTCAATATTAAAGTCATAAAAGTCTTAGTTATGCATTAATTATGAAAAATAGAACATTTTATTGCCTTATTACCCCATTGTTTTTACGATGAAGATTAAATAAATTATGGTTTGCGATTTTTTTATTATACCCGTGACTAGCTCGTTCTTATTTTCCAAATTTCAGTTTTGAAAATATGTATTCCTATAATTTTATCCTAGAAATAAAAATAGCAATCAAATCAAGTAATTAAAATACTGTTATATTCCTATAATTAAAAAATAATAATTGTGGCATTTCCGAGACAAAATAACCCCATAATGGATCTCAATATCGATGATCCTAAAAGTAAAAAAAAAATCAACATTAATTCCTAATAAAAATTAAGGTTTAAAGACTCCTTGGGTAATTAAAATTGTCATAATTAAATTCCTGACATATGTTAATTTATTGAAACTGTTTAAATTTGAAAAGTATACTTATTTGTGCAATAATGCCCATCGCCAGAAAATGAAAACCTCAGTTAATTTAATTTTTAATTATTATTAATTAATTTAATTATTGGAGTGCTACCGATGGGTAGTTTCTCCACAAGTGTTTTTCATGTCATATTGTACATATCAGCATATTTACTTGTTATAATAATATTATAGTTGTAAATATCAATAAATTAAATAAAAAAATTAAATAATTACCTTTTAATAATTAATTTTTTATTATTCAAGTTGTAAAATTTAAGACTACTATTGCGTAAGCATTCTTCTTCAAATCACTGTCACGTAAGCTTAATATAGCAACTTAGCATTTTTATTTGCCCAACTTTACCTACAGTCGTAAATCTCGAAGAAAAAGAAAGTACTCCATAACAAAATATATTCTACATTTATTTTTATTAATTTATTTTTTTGTTTAAGGAAGAAACTATTCATTAAAAGAGGAAGACTATTGTTTATTATTGAATTATCTGCGATTTCTTTTAGTTAGTACGGATTCATCATTTTGTTTAACTATTGGTTAAATGAATTATGAAAAAACAAAACATATAATACTAATTTGTCAGTATATCATAATCTCCTAAAGTTTTTACAAATAAACGGTAGATAGTTTTTCTAATCCAAACCTGTGAAATATTTCTATATTGATTTTAGAATGGTAATATATAAAGATTTATTTTTTCGATTTTCAGATTGCGATTTACGTTACAATAAATTGAATTTTTCATTAACATGATCTTACTACTCCCCATGAACGTATCCAAATTTAAAAAATCAGATTTCAGATTAATAACAAGGCTGAATGAATCCGAAGGTTCGATGCCGATACGACTAATCTGATATCAAACTAAATGCTCTAAAATATAATCTCAAAACCGATCTCGATCCCATCACCAAGCAACCTTATAAGATAGCTTCATTTGGATCATGCAGCAATTGACAAGTGACAAAACAATGATCGTTGATAACTGCTGATCTTGGAGGCCGATTGGAGATCATTACACTGACGTTAGAAGGCTTCCTATTGGCTTCTCCTTGGTTCTATTAACTAAGTTAACCAATCAAATAGCGGCTTTAAGTGTTCAATCAAAAATACTTGTGCAAGGAAAATGCACGTTGTACTAGCTTCATTTTAAACGAATGCAATATTCAAAATAACTGTAATGTCAAATTAAATAAATAATAAATTAAAGGTGTAGGAATGAACCCTGTCAACTGTGTCAAATAGCGGTAATTTTGCTTAGAGGAGAGTAATAGAGGTCTTTGCCCGCTGACCTTGAATAGCCATAATCTGTGGATTTAGACCGATTTGCATGTCCTAGAACTTAAGTGTACGACTGTTGGTACGAAATAGAAACGAAATTAATAATAGATTTATTTTTATCAGTTATCGGAGTCTGTTTGTTTTGAGGAGGTAGAGGCTATGTTTTTTTCTTGTTCGTTTACAAAGTTTCTTTATAATTGAATTTTCTTTTAATTTCCATATCTTATGTACCGAGATATGGAATTAGTCTGGTAAGAAACCAGTGTGCTGACATTTTTCATATGAAGTCTCAAGCTATGCAATATATTGCACAAAGCTACGAGGCCATTTTATCAATACGAAGATGAGGGAAGAGAGAAATTACTGAATAAAATACAAGCAGTATCAGGAAATCAAATGAAATCTAAGGGCGTGTAAGCATCTGAGACTTGTTTAAATTACAACAAAATATTTGATATTTGGTCCTACGTCGTTCACTATTTAAATTTTATTAGAGCTAAAATCTAAGTTCAAAGAAATCTAACCTGAAGAAGCTGAGAACATTACATCATTAATAATAGATATCGTTCGAGTATTAAAAATGGGAGAAATCATAGCAGTAAAAATTCATTATCCATAATAATTTTTTATTTTTAGTCCATTATAGGAAATTTATAACTCATCGTTGTGCAAATTTCCCATAATAATTCCCATAATAATTAAAAATTTTGGCATCCTATAATTATTTGTACAGTCTTATTCGTATACTTCTCAGTTCAAATTGTTAATAAATTAATTATTAAATTAATTAAGAGCGTCAGAACAGAAAGTTTAATGAACTGAGGCTGTATTTAAAATGCATTAAAATAACCACCCCGACCTCATTGCATTTGTAACGACCATGACGGTATATTTAAAATTGGCTTTAAACTTGATTTAAAGAGCGACTCCATTTTGTGATTTAAATCGAATAGTCCTTGACCTAAGGCAAATATAGCGAAAATTCTAATTAAATATAGATTTAGATGAGAGAATAGACATGTTATGGAAGATAGAGAAAGAAGATAGTAGAAGGCGTAGAGAGAATATTTTCGAGGGCCAAACAATAAAAAAATTAATTACTGTGAGTTATGAAATTGTATCAACACAGAATATTCATCTTACACATGGTATAAGTGTCTTGAAAAAAAATCTATATCCTGTGCAAACACGAGATTTTTTTTCGGGACAGTTTATCTGAAGATGGAGGTGAAAGTTTTGCACGGAGAAACTTCTTGGAAGCTCAAAAGGATTCTGTGTGCCGTTTTGCAATTTACAAGGCCAACAGTTCCTCATGTCAGTAGGCCTTGTAGGCACCTGGTAATAAGTTAGTGCTGAAGAAGTTTGAGAAAAGTTATAACTTATTACATATAAGTCAGATATAAACAGTTTAAAATTCATTCATATTATATATTATCGTTTTATATCGAAAAATACATATAATTGAACGGATTAGTTATAATTAAAATTATTATTATGAATTATCATCGATCGATTTTTATTATTACTGTCAATCCTGATTTATTATCAAAATTGGAAAGAGTTAAATAAAAAAATTATATTAAAATAAAATTTCATTTGAGCTATGTGTAATATCAACCTCAATTAACTAGTTTCGACAGAGATTTATTTGCTACCAAAAATAAATGATTAACTTTATGATGATTAAGTTCAGGAGTACTATATACGGCATGATATATGTATATACAAATAAATACACTATATGCCGTTATTAATGTACATATAAATATTTATTTATATTATAATAAATAAACTGCTCGGTGTAGAAGCTATAATTATAGCTTCTGCACCGAGCAGCCACTCCTATTGGCCCTGAAGATGACCTACACAGTAGGTCGAAACGTCGGCACATATAAAATACAATAAGTTTCACTTATTTTGCTGTGTTTTCTTGACTGCACCCCCAACTAATTACATCCTATTATAATATCTACCAGTCAACGAATTTCTTTCCTACATTTATTTATATTGTATTGCTATTTGTTTAATATATCGATATTAAATAAATACAAATAAATTTATTCGATATATATTGGGCATCCTAATTTTTTTTTTAAAGGCGGATGAGAATATTAGAATATTTTTCACCTGAATGTTATGATGGTTTACATTGTACTTAAAAAAAAGACAGGAATGAAGTCTTTAACTTGAAGAAGTGAAACTAAATACTGAAGGGGTAGCAACGGTAACAAAACGTTTTAAAGAAATAATAATAAATGGAAAACTTGAGACCAAACTGAATATAGAACATAAACTGATAATGTAATATAAGCCACGAATAAGATAAATTGACAATACCTATAACTGATAAAAGAATTGCTACAGATAGTAACATGATCACGGGAATTATTTTTGTTTGGCGAACCCACCGTCTTCAGGTTTTCATTCTCCACTTTCTTTTTTATTGAAACATGAAACTCAAGCTTTCATATCAATATTAATACAGTGTATCTATTGAGAGAGAGGGAGAGAGAGATGTTACTCCTGGATTTATACAATTAATAAATGACGAAACACAAAATTATTTTTTAAAAATAAATAAATAGAAAAAAATATGTTATACAATGTTATTTACTTTCAGTTAAACAATGATTTGGGCATGTTTGTTTTCATATTTGACACCAGTAAACACAAGGCTGGCCACGTGCGACGCCAAGATAAAAATACACACAAAGGGTTCTATCTATCGTTCAGCGAAATCTTATAACGTCATATATGACTTAAATAACGCTTAAAGCGGTCATCTAAATTTAATATTAAGTCATTAAAGGACGTCAAGACCTCTTTAGATGCTTCTTATTTTAGACTGGCTGAAACTTGAGGTAATCAAGCACATGTTATTACGTAAAATCTAACAATTATTGTAGTAAATATAAACTTCATCAAAGTATTTAATAATTTAGATTTATTTTTCATTTTATTTTTATATCTATACTTTTTTACCAATTTAGGATAATTATACATTTATATATGGTACTTAGGTATATGTACTAAGAATATATGTAATCCTACCCGGAAGAATTGTGAGGGAAATCATATGCTTTTTACTCAAGCACTATTTTTCTTTTTAATCATTAGGGAAACTCTTCTAGAAGGAAAGTGTGTACTATACCTTCAGGGTACTGAATAATTTCCCCGATTTTTCAGATTTTTTTCCCGAGAAATATATCATCGCGAAAATTTATGCTTTCTATTTATTAATTATTTTTCTTTCAAATAATCTTTGAACACACAAATCAGTCATGTGCGGACGGAATAGTTAACGAATAACACTTGTAAATGGATTGGGACGAGGAAATAGTTAACGACCTTAACTGAAAGAAAAAACGTTAAATATTTATAAAGCGTATTCTTTTCAAATAATTTAAAAATAGAAGCACTAACGGATGGGCTTTTACGCTTAAAAAACATTCTTGTTTAACAATTAAATTAGTGATTGTTGAGAATTTTAAATAAAACTAAAATCTGTTTTAGGAAAATGAGTATTCTTTATTTATCGCGTTTGTTGTTGCTAGTATTAAAATTTAAATGTCTTCCTTATACAGCGAGAAAAAGAAAATCTAATTGAAACTTATAGACCAGCGGAAAGGTGTTTGAAGGTCGCAATAAATTGAAGAGAGCTGCATTTTTAATATGTTGTAAGGGCATGTCTGACTAGGGGAAATCCAAGTTTGCTACCGAAAAAACGGATGGGAAAATTTTTGGTGCCCGAAAAACCTCGAAATTTTCGGAGTTATTTCAGTTTTTGGCCTTTATCTCCTAATTGGTGCGTTTTGATAAAAAAAACATGACTATTTTTAATTTATATTAAATTTGCTATGATTTGAGCCCAACCGCAGCTCTGTAGCTTTAATAGATTCTGAGTTACGTCCCTTTGAATATTGGTCATGTTATCCAAAAAATCCAAATTTTATTTTTTGGCGGACTTTGTGAGGAACACCGGCCGAAGGAGTGATCCTACGATGAAAGTCAAGTGGAATTGGAGTTGTAGTAAATTTAATTAGCTTTAATTTAAGAACATAACGAGGCCTGTAGGTCTAACAGATTCTGAGTAAATAATCACACACACTCACATATATCCATATATACTTGGGATGAATGCTTTCAGTTATAGTATGATGTAGGACCCTTAATAATCTGATTTTCATTGCAGGCTGGTTAAAAAAATATTATGCAACAAAGAAAAAAAATCATATAATTAAACATTGATATACAATCTATATCGAGCAAGGCTTGAATGACCAGACCTATAATACTTTGAACTGGAACGAGTAGAAGTTCTGAACAATTGCAGATTTTGTTTTTGTATGCTGATTATGAATTACCTTTGTGTGTGTATGTGTATATATATGTGTATGTATACACATATACAAACACTGAAATGTTAGTAATGAAAGGAGATAGCGTGAGAAATACAGAGGTGGTGGGTGGGGGGGGGGGGCAGCTGACTGCTCGCGTGATGTTCACGTGATCGGCCTGCTCCCAAGGCACCCTTCCGTCTCCTCTGCTCTAAACCATGCATTTGAAACTACAGGTGGTCTCTGTATGGAGTATAATGTCTGCATTAGGCAGTTGCAGTAAATAATGACCAAATCGAAAGAATCTGACAGCTGATTGCAACAAATGCTTGTTCTTATATCTCGGTAATCATTTCATCTATAAGCGAACGTTTCAACAAACATGTATCTATCTACACTTCGAAATGTTGAAACTTTTATTTCTTGATGAAATGATTACAGAAATCTGCTCATAACCCATAATTATATTCTATTTTCCGTTCTAAAGCTCAAGATAACTTTTATTTTTGGAAAATATTAAATAAGAAACGAATAAACAGTTACTCAATTCGAAGCGTCAACCTGGGAAACAGATACCGTTAGAACAAACTTTTTTTTAATTGACCATAAGTTACATTTGGTTTGTTGGTGTTCTTAATAAAATGAAAATAAAATCCATCATTTTCCTGCTCCCAGAGAAAGTACGAACATTTTTTTTTTTTTAATTTTACTGGAATTCTTTCAGCAGGTAAATTTTAATCAGCATAACAAACAAAATAAAAATCAGCAATTGTTCAAAACTTCTACTAACCGTTCCAGTTAAAAGTATTGTAGCTTATTTATTCAATTAACGTCACTTTATGATTATGTTGGTATTCCACGATGCTCCGGTGGAATACCTAAATTTTGCCTATCCATAAAGGGATTTTTAACGAGTCTTTGACGCCGTACAGGTTCGGGACCCCCGTTCTACGTCCCTTTCGAAGGACGGCATATCTAAGGATTTTTAACTAACTTTTAAAAATTCTAATGCCACTTGCACGGCTTTGAACCTACGATCTTGGGGATTATATGTTGTTATGCTAACCACTTGACAAAATGATTACCGAATTATACACATTTCCCATAATTACATTCTCTTTTCCGTACTAAAGCTCACGATTACGATAATATTTTGGAAAATATTAAAAATGAAACGAGTAAACTATAGTAATTTAACTCGAAGCGACAACCATGCTTTATAAAAATTATCGAACTTGATCAAAAGGTGATAATATTTAACAGCGGTATAATTAAATAAAAATATACTTATATACTACTGTTGAAACCTGATTTTAAGCACTTGAAATTGAAGTATAAAATATCAAATTGATAACTCTTAAAATTTAACCACAATTACCACCCGTTGCCCTCATTTTTATCCATCGTATTAATTCGCAAACCAGCCATTTTATAGAAATCTCTTGCGACAGCTTTCTCTCCTGGGGATTTTCCACGGGCGGTGAAGCTGTTTCCAAAGAGGAATGGTAGTAAAACGGGACTGAAGATGATGGCTAATCAAGACTACATAAAAATTAATACTAACTAAAAAATAAAACTGAACGTGGGCGAAAAAAGGTTGTAGATGTCAAGGGGAAGAGCAATTTAGACATTTGGCAACTTATCGCGAGCGCCAGTAACAACTGTTAAACACGGTTGACAATTGACAAATAAATTTGCAAGTGTTTATTAACGAGTTTTAACAAACTGTTATAATCTTAATGGGCCGGTAAATATTTTTGTTATGTAGCCATAACTCTTTGCTTAACTCAACATCTTAAAAAAATTATTTTTGTTTGAACGATCTCTTGTGTAATTAGTCGTAAAACCCAAGGCTAACATATATATCAGTTAGAAAAATAAATATTTTTATTTTTCAAAACTTTTAACTACAAATAATACAGAAAACTTCCGTATATAAAGTTTATGACACAAATAATTATTTTTTTATAGGTTGGTCTTTATCTGTAACTATTCAATTTAAAAAACATAAGAGTTCACTAATACCGGAATAGCAAACGTTTAAATGATTTTTTCATAAAGTAAAATGAATATTTGAATAATTGAAATCCCTTGGGTAATACACTAGCTTAATAAGGGATATATAACTCTCCCTTCAATTAAACTTATACTAGAGCAATATGGAAAAGTGCAACATCAGAAAATAAAACAGTATTTTAGTTTTTTCAATCCGGTTTAAAAAGTTATTATTATTAAATAATTATTATAAAGTCTTATAATAATGTATATATTTAGTCAGACCAACTCGAAGGAGGTATCCAAAGGCTTCGAGTTAGTCAGGATGATGTCTTCTCGTAATCACAGGAATAAATATATTTATATAAATTTACTTTATATAAAATAACAGAAAAAAAGATACTGTGGAACTGATCTCCACTAGAAGAGCAGAGAATTTGTTTTGTGATTTTTTTTACACAAAATTTATTCGTTTTGGTATCAATGGTGTTTTGAAGAGGTAAATATTCTCACAGAAATATGAGGGTCTTAACTAATTCATTCAATTGGACATTTCGGGAGAACCTATAACCTATTAAATATAACTTTATATGCGATTTATAAGTTTAATTTCTTATAAATGAGTTTTGATTGATGAGAATTCTTCGGAGATAAGTGTAAAGTTGGCCAAAAAGTGATGTATGGGATTGGGTATTACTGAAAAAGATGTTTTGACTCACGAGTTTTCGCATTAACATTCTCTTGTATCTTTCGAAACGCAATTTTTAATGAAATGCAATGATAGTATACGAAAGGAGAAGGCATTGAAAAACTAGTTGAACTCTAACCCGTAATAATTAAATTTTATTCAAGAAATATTTCATATACGTTCGCTTACTTTAGGATTGTGCAGTTCGAAATTCTCGAGTGATAGAGCCCTATTCATTCAAAATGTGACACAAAAAAAAATCAGGAATTTTTTATATTATACACAATATTATAATTATAAAATATTGGAACTAATTTCGAAACTTCTCGGTGGTCATACAACCGAGTTACGAAAACACAAGCAATAAATTATTTATTCACCAAAAATACAAATTATTGTTTTTTCCAATATTTACGAAAGTGTTTCATAATTTTTTCAAGAACAATTACAGCTACTGTTTTTCACTCTTAACTAATTAAGTTTTAAAAATAGCTGGTCACTTTTTTTAACATTTCTATCTATTATGGGCTTAGCAACAGACAAACTATATAGTTCTCTAAATAAAACACACAAACAAAACGAAAAAAAAACATAAAGAATATTTTGAGTTGAAAATGACCTACTGTGTGCTTAAAATGTTTATCGAAATTAAAATATACCATACCGTATAGCGTCCAAAATTATATTTTATAACTTTTCTTTGACCTAAATTTAAATATTATTCTCAAACAATGAATTTAATTAACATGACTGTATTAAACTATCTGTGAATTAATAGCGAATAACCTTACGTATATTTCGTGATTGTTTTAGCAATTTTCAAATCCGAATTATACAATTTATCTACTTATAATTAAATATTTACATGAATACCCGGTTTAGATAAATTAAAAAAATATTATATACTGTGATAGCTTTATTATTCAGATTTATAATAGGACAAATGTCAAATATATAACATTTTAAAAAGTTACGTTATTAATCTTTGAGATGTTATATCAAGGAATGGCCTTGAGAGATAAGTTATATTGAAAAAAGAAAGAAGAAAAATGAAAAAAAGAAGCTTAAAAATTGTTAAAATATTTTTCTGAAAATATTTGATCTCTATTGACATTACGATTACAATATATACAAACGCATTGGGACAATGTTTTAATATTTAATATTAATATTAAAATTGTTTAGTTTTGTTATAACATTAATTATTGTTTATTTTTCGAAAGAAATTATTGAAAAAAATTCTACTGTATTAATTTTTATTTAATAGAAATAAAATCAGTAAGCAATATTTATAACTACCAGGTTAGATTTTATAGAACACGATTAACTTTGAATTTCTCATGGAAATTATCTACAATAGCATTGAGTTCGAAGAAAGCTGTAGAAAAAATATTAATTATTTTATCAATATTCGATTTATTTATGCTAATTTAGTGTTATTACTATTTTTATTTACAGAATTTTTCATGGTCCAAATACGACTTCGCACTAAATCGAAGGGTACTTTATTGGAAATTTACGTACATGTATAAATTAATAGTATATTTTCTAAGTTCTAAAAAACAGTATTTTTGTATTTAAAGTATATGTTGTATGTATACAAAAATACTGCTATATTAAATCATGGAATTCCACAATTCATTATTTTATTTTAGTACATAATTTTGATTTTAGATAGATTGAATAAAAACTGAATAAATACCTTAGTAAGTTCTTCTTTTCTGAATGATGGCAAATGAATAAATGCAGAGACGTATTAAATACTAATAGACGAAATGATCTCAGTTCTCATCCCCCTGTAATGCAACAAAAGCGATTGCGATGTCAGTACTGTCAAAGCACTTCCGTGCATCTGCTTTTATAGAGCGAATGGCGACGGTCGCGCGGCAAGCGGCGGTTCCCTCAACTACAATAAACAACAGAACCACGTGCACAGCGCCGGCAACAGGCTGTCTACTCCTTATCAATGACTCATACTTTTAACGTTGCTGTTCAACAATTAAATCATAAATATTATATTATATTATTATATATATGTTAAATAAAGTGAAATACATTCATTGTACCGACACTAGAGCAATATGAAATTAAGAAAGAGAAGAAAAAAAATTAGAAAAATGTTAGGACCATGACTTATCCAAGATACAAGCCACCGGAACAAAAATTATCAAACCCCCAAATAGACATTAGAAAGAGGCGACTGAAGTTCTATGGATACCTAGATCGGTTTTAAACAGATTAACTTTTAAAACATAATTAATTTATAAATAAATAAACATATTTAATTAAATAAATAAAGGTAATTGATTTAAGTCGAGTAGAGTGGTAATTGACGTTAAGAATGAATTTGCCAAACCCCAAAAAAAATTTAAAAGGGTAAATTTATAATCCTCAACGTTACTCTGTTACGACCCATTATGAGCACAACGCCCCATTTCTGGCTGATTTGGCCTAACCCGATATTATTCGATTACTCCAACTCAAACCTAGCTTCAAATCCCGATAATCCTCCAAGGGGTCTGAAAAGCAGATGGCTCCATGACCGTCTAGGTTGAATTTGTCATTGGAGTACTGCTAGTGGGTAGTTTCTCTACTTGCCTTGGTCTCGAGCAATCATATATCTTTCATTCTATTTACTGATGTATTAGTATCATGTATGATGTATGAGAAAGTCTATTAACTTAACGCAGTCACAGTACGTTCTGGCACTCAGTAGAGTAATACAGAGATAAAGTAGAAATAACTGAAAAAAGGCAAAAAATTGTCTATGAATCTTAGCCCACAATGCAATCTATTTGTCCGATTTTTCACTTAGAATTTCATTTAAAAAAAAATTATTGGCACGTAAAACTACACCAAATAGTTTTGGTTGCCCCAGTTTCAATGGCTTCTTAAATATTTGAAGGTAGTATATGTGAGTTAGTATATGTTAATTGTTTTTTAAGAATTAATATACCGAAATTTTCTAATCGGATCCGGACACGTAGAGAATATACGTATTATTTATTTCTTCTTGTCTCCTAAAATTGCTTGTCTGGGTCAAAATAAAGGTCTAATATACATACCATTAAATATTGATGAAAATGTCCAATGCCTTTTCATAGCGTCAGGGCCACATTATTTACAACGGAGAAGTTTCCCTTGCCTTAATTTAATACAAGAGGCATAAGCGATTAACATTTAATCTTAAACACATTTGTTGTGATAATATTCCAACACATAACCCATGTTTGGCGTCATTAGAGAGACAAAGATGCGGTCGCTGATTATAATGGACTAAAGGTGAAATTTTTCAATCAAATATAATACTTTTTAAACTAATAAAACGTTATTTTCTCTTCAGTCAAAGAGATACATGCTGGTATAAATATAATAATAATCTAAAAATAAATTCTTAGGAGCGGGGTTGCTCAGTTTGTAGTTGCTATGCTGTTAATTGGGGGAAACATTTGGCGGTTGAGCGTGATCTAGAACAAATCACCTCCTTGCACAACTGTTTTCCTAGAACCTGTATCTACCATGTATCGAACAAAGACCCTTCAAGGGTTGCAGTGGTACAGTTTTTTTTTTTAAATAGTGATGATTCAGTATCTTTTATAATGATGTTGACGACCAATGTAGTTTCTACGTCATTAAACCATAACAAACAATCGTTTTTTATTACTTTTGAAACGAATTTCCCGACTTTATGTCCCATCATAAAGCCATCCCCCTTTATTTTCAAGTTAATAATGTGTTTCCAAAATGGTAGTTTGATTTTTAATAATTCTTTCTCTGCCCCTTTTCTATAATAATTTATCCTTTCTTTTCTTTTTGAAAACGGTAGACTATGCTATATAAAAATAAATATTATAAGTAATATACAGTGCTGTTGTGCCTTAGCCATCGACCGGAGTCATGGACGTTTCATTTCTACGATGTTAAGACTGTTAGTATCAGTAATTGAAAAAGCAATTCTCTTCACTTAACGAAATGGGATAGACAATTCAGAGCTATGCCTTGAGTATTCTGTATTACCATTGTTAATGATGGCGCGGTATGAGTTAAAATGGCAGGAAATATTGACTTATTCAAAATTGGCTCATTGTTAATCTCTGTTATTTATTTATTTTTTTAATGAACTTGTTTTGTAATAAATTATTGTCTTTCAGAATCTTAATATTATTTATTAAATGCATGTTACCCGATTAAATTAAATTCACCCAATGTTATCGATTTGTTTGTTACGAACTCCTTGCCACATTCCAACGTTTCCACTCTTTCTGATCTCTCTTCAGATCATAGCCCCGTATTCCTCGAGCTATCAAATTACCCATTTACAAAACCTGCACCCCTGGGATTAATAAATGGCTATATAAACTGGAGTAAGCTCGAAAATTATTTAAACAACAAAATCACCCTTAATACTAACATACGTACAGCCAACGACCTGGACAATGCTGTTAATCACATGAATGAATGTATTCAAACCGCAGTTTGGTATTCCACGACACCAAAGACGACTTCATTAAAACCTGATTCCTACCTACCTGAACCAATACGAAATCTTATTAAGAAAATGGTAGGATCAGAGCTTTATGGCAAACAAGATATCTTTGATACAAAATAGAAATCAACAAACTAACCTGAAAATTTCAACAAGAATTATCAAAATTTAAAAACAACAGTTACTAAGACTATTTAAATTCTATAAACAACAGAGACAGACCAATATGGACAGCTACAAGGAGTATACTAAAGCAAAAGGTGGTTCAATATCCTCTTAGACGTACAGACAACACTTGGGCGATGACGAGCGAAGAAAAAGCTAACGACTATGCAAAACATCTTGAATATCAAATGAAATTCAGGATAATACTCTCATTGACAAAATAGATGACGACTTGACAACAGCACTACCCTTATCACTCCCTCCTCCGGCATTTCATTCAAAAGAAATTTATCAAGTACTGAACAAAATGCCAAACAAAAAAGCTCCTGGCTATGATCACATTACTCCCTTCATCCTTCGCCACTTACCTCGGAAAGCTGTTCTCTTTCTTAACCTCATCTATAATTCAATCATGCGCACAACTTATTTTCCGCTCCTTTGGAAACTTTCCTCGATTAAAATGATACCTAAGCCTTCTAAAACTGTCACTAATCCGTCATCTTATCGTCCAATTGCACTCCTCCCTATTATGTCTAAATTATTTGAAAAACTCTTCCATAATCGTATAAAGCCTATCCTCGAAAATAGTGGAGTGATACCTAACCACCAATTTGGCTTTCGTTCTAATCAGTCCACAGTACACCAGTGTCATCGTATCGTGGATTCAATATCTAGCGCTTTTGAGAAAAAAGAATATTGCTCTGCGATTTTTCTTGACATTGAAAAAGCATTTGATCGTGTCTGGCACAATGGTCTTCTCTGGAAAATAAAACCTCACTTACCTCCTACATACTTTTTAATTCTTCAATCTAATTTTCAAGAAAGATTCTTCTGTACTTCTATCGACTTTTCGACTTCCTCCTTCTTTCCTCAATACAGGGGTGTACCGCAAGCCAGTGTTTTAAGCGCCATTCTCTCTTCTGTTTATACCTCTGATACTTGCACCAACATCTATACCTTCGCTGACGATACAGCCATTATTTCTTGGCACAGAGACCCACACCTAGCATCTATAGCTCTTCAAAATCATTTATTTGATTTATAAAAGTGGTTCTATAACTGGCAAATCAGAATAAACGCCTCAAAATCGAGCCATGTAAGCTTCCCTCTACGCAAAGCTTCGTGTCCAACAGTCAAAATTGACAACCAAAAATCAACAAAAATCATGTACGTTATCGGACTATACTTGGATAAAAGACTTACATGGAACGTACTTACAAAATTAAAAAGACAAGAACTGGCCAGACGGTACAAACAACTATCACATCTTCAGGACTACGGATCTTCACTTGACTTACGGAACAAACGACTTATCTATAATAGTATACTAAAACCTATTTGGACATATGGAGGAGAACTTACACAAAAAGTCCACTTACACAAGATACAAACAACACAGTCCAAAATTCTCAGAAAAATTGTTAATGCACCATGGTATAATTCGAATCACACCATACACAACGACATGAACATTTCCACTATAAAATCATATATTCATCATACAAATACATGACATTCCACTCATCGACACAATATCACCGAAACCCACTTGTTCTTCCGCTTCCCTACTCCCTTTTACCTGGACTTGATAAGAAAATATTAAAAAGACAATGGCCAAGAGACCTACTCAACTATTGATGTTTTTATTCCTAAATTCGATGATCATGTAGAAAAGCAAAGAGAAAAAGGACTTGGATCAAATTTGCTGGATGCGCAATTGCGCAGGTGGAAATGAAAATTAAATAATAAATAAATGCACGTAAGATTGGAGGTTATCGGCTTGACATATTATATTTAAATATTTTTATAAGTCGGAGTGATATTTATTTACGTCAGCCAATTAGAAGTTTTGTTTTGTAACTTTTATAACACTATGAATTGAGAGCATGAAGATAAGATGGCAACACAGGTTGTGTGAAAAAATGTGACTTATTTTACATAAAGTTATATATTTCAAACAATTAAGTCCTTAAAGAAGAATTATTAAATAAACGTCTGCAGTCATGAAGATATCGTGATACAAAATGTTTGGATTTTTAAAAAATTTATAACACCAGAACGGTGCATTCTAGCAAAAACTTTTCCATTTGAAGAATTATATAACTTTAAATTTCTTTGTCAAATGAGTTTTTAATGCATAAATAATATGTTTCAAGGACAAAACTGTTAATCGAAAAACAAAACTTTTTTTTCAATTTATCAATTTATTAAACTTTTTTTTATTTTTGAAATCTATTTTCGATCTATTCCTTGTTTTTTTTATCGACACGTTATAAATGTATAGGAATCATTTGGGATAGAGCAAGGAGCAAGGAGCAAGGTAGCTCTTGTGACTTAAAGTGAAACTTTGCTCAGTTTGTAGAACGTGAAGTAATAAATTATTTAAATATTTTCTCTTCAAAATACAAATATTTAAATAATCGAAATTAAAAAAAACAACTATAAATATAAATTATTTAGTCTGTTAACAGCCATCCATAAGCCCTCCCGGATCTGCAGATTCTCCAGGGGCTCACTCAACTTCTGTAAATTGGTATAACCCAAAATTGGGGGACATGATCTGGAGGTTGAGCGTGATCTTGGACAAATCACCACCCTAAAAAAAAAATGTACTGATCCCAAGATCCCTCATTATCAGGTTTATCAAGGTGAACAGGCTACGATGGGCAGGACACATCACACGTATGGGATCAGATGAAATCCCTAAAAAATTACTTCAAGAAAGAGTGCATGGAACAAGAAGGGTTGGAAGACCAAGGCTCCTATGGGTGGGTGGATGATCGGACGCTCGGACCATCTTACGCATCCGTAACAGGAGAGCAGCAGCTATGAACAGAGATGACTGGCGGTTGATGTTGCGGGAGGCCTTGTCTCCGCGTGGGATGTAGAGCCAGCTAGTATGATATAAGATCCTCCATTGGTTGTATAGGTACAGACTGATTTTTTCCTGTTCTTTGAACATATCTCTGTATTTATAAAATTTATTTCTTCCGCTATAGATCAATCAAAATAAATGAAGGCTAAAGAGGAAAAAATCGATTTTTTTTCTTATCTACAGCGGTTTCGCGCGGATTATTCAATGGCTTGTACTATGATGTGGTCAAACCAGGATAAAAATGAGTTCAAACGAATAAAAACGGCTGTAAAAGTATGTCCTTAAATAGTAAAATCTATTTCATCCGAACAGTATCTGGGGAAAAGGTGGCTCCCAGAGTTGGGCTTCATGCCAGTTAAACTTCCTCTCCATAGTCTGATTAAAAGGACCAGCAATCCGCACGAACTTTAATAAAAATAGAGGTACATAAATTTGATTTTCTGTACATTCAGGATTTTTAATCTTCTGTTAAAATTAGTATTTTTGTATGCCTCAATGTAGGTATTCAAATAAAAATATTCTTTTCGACTCTTTTTTCCTATCACTTATGATTATTAAACTGGTCATAAAATAAATACCATTTGAGAACGTAACATTCACAGATAAAAGCCTTCCTCATGTGATGCAGGTAAATTATGAACATTAAGTAATGTTTGCTTGTTCTCTAGACATGTGATCGTTATAAAATGTAAACATGTATGTACATAACATACTTTCTCATCATATTGTACCTTGAATAACAGTTTATCTTATGTTTCGGAGCACCGGCAGGTGGGCTTAAGATTTTGGTGGGCGTAAAAAATATTTTTTCTTCAAAGAACTAACCTGTCCTTCTGAGGGGAGACAAAATAGTGGTCACTAGTCTGTGTGATGCCAGACATTCGTTAAAGAACTACTGTTATAATACCTGGATTAGCAAAGCTCAAGACTCCCACTGGTGAGTCTTAAACGTCCCATGTGACGCTTAATAAATTAACAAAAAATCCTGGCTCTGTCCACAACTGCTTTAGTGGTCTCTGTAAGGAATAATGTGTAGAGTAACCCTCAACATTCGGAAATCTATGTTAAACTAGTAAACCCATATTTCTTTCGCCTTGAGACACACTCCAGGGACCAAAATACGGTCTGGAAAACCACAGCGCTGCGGGGGTAGGATGTTCTCTTTTAGATCGGTGTAAGTTACCTCAACAAGTCTGACAGGCCACAACTAATTGGAGTTACCTAAGAAAATCCTCTGCTGGTTTAGAATTCATGGTACCTAATAATTAAAGGAAAACAGAGATTTTATCTTAAAATGGGATTTCTAAATTCTTTTTTTTTGGGGGGGGGGGGTTAAAATACCCTTGAATGATACTAATTAATTAAAAAGTCTACCAGGAAGTTAGTAACCGACAGGCGATGAATAACCGTTTAGAACTATAAGCAGGAAAAAAAATATAAGAATTTAATACTAAATGCATTTTTAAACAAATTAGCTCTGGGAACCATATAACTTTTAGATATTATTATAATAATTTTTAGGCTAAAAGTTTTAAATGTTTTGGTTATGACAACCGGGGATTTTTTGCGATAAATCCTCCTTCAATAGAACAATGTCATCATTTAAAAAAAACTAATTTTTCAATAATGGTATTTTAAAGTTTCATGTGTAAAATATACAAATATAACTAACTAATATATAACTAATATAACAAAACACAAATAAAAATATAACATAATAAAAAAATATAATTACAAAATATTAATAAAAATTTAAATTTGGGAATTGGTAAAGCAAATCATTTTTATTGTAATGGTGGTATTGGAATTCTTTTATAAGCCGTCAGAAAATTTCTTATTTTCTTTTTCTAACTTTTATCATTATTCCTAAAAACTTCATGATAAAACTCAAAACATGACTTTATTAAAAAAAAACCAGGTTGGAAATAGAATATCAGATATGTCGGTCCTGAATTAAAAGTTTTGACCAATACAATTGCTACTAAAGGCTTAACTCGAAACTACCATATTTTGAGTTGTATCGCTTTTCTTTTGTAGGAGCAATGTTCTTTTCTCAATTTCTAAATTAAATATAATGAAAATGATTAATAAAATATATCGCGGCACTTGCATTTTTGGCGCTACAGAAAACGCCATCTCATAAATATTAATTTATCGCAAGTAATCCGCATGTGATGGAAATAGATCTAGATAACCTATCGTCTGAAAAATAATTTTCGCTAGTGATAAAAGCTGATGCCCTCTCCAAGAGTTGCTAGCGTAGTGACCTATAGATTAATAATAAAAGAAATAGGAATAATTCTTAAAAATTGTTGAAGTAAATAATTATATTTAAACAAATGTCTATTTTTCAGGTCTCATTTTTTTTTCATATTGACAACTTCGGATCACTATATTTCTCCTACTAGAGTTTTCTCTGGATCCAATATTCCTTCATGCTTTCATTGGCACTTCCTTCTACCATGTGTCAATATGTAATGATCAACTTTTCGAATCCTTTACTTCTTCACGTTTTCGTGGCCTTCATTTTCCAAAAATAGTGAAATATTTCTTCAATTCACGAGGGCGCTCATATGTTTCTTTATTCTGCACAGATGCCCGAGAAATGTCAAGCGCCTCAACATCTTCGCTCCCAGTTACTTATGAATATTATAAACACAGCAGCAGATCATCTGTGATGAGGAAGACAGGACGGTTCCTGTTCCTGACCGCGTATCCTCAAGGAGATCCCTCATCCAGTTCCTTTTCAATATTCTGCATGGGCTGTGAGGAAAGTGTGAGCTACCCAGAGGAGGTTAATGGAGTGATTAATGGGTTCGTGAAGCAACGGGTGAAAGCACCGGTGGTGTCCTTAGTTCATTGTTCTCTAAAGTGCTAAGGTCATGCTTGGCACTTATTCTGTGACTACGAATTGGCAAGTTCTTGTAGATTTTATACTTACTAGGGTTTTGTATAAGAATATAAGGCTGAAAATAATGAAATATTAATTGTTTAAAGTGTTAACAATAATTTAATAAGTTAATTAATACAGATATGTCAGGTGTGTTCCTAAATGAATTATTATATTATAAACGGGAAAAATCTGGCAATGAAAAAAATATGTCGCCTGTCCAAGAATTCCAACTTGCTACCAAAGCCATCATTGAGACACTGCCCATTTTTGGTAACATAGTAAGTACTTTTAAGATTTATACTAAGAATAAAATACTGCATCTTTTTGGTCATAGTGGCATAACAATTTAATGTCCCCAAGATCGCGGAATCGGCAGGTGGCCTCAAGATTTCTTAAAGGGAGCAAAAAACCTTCTTTCTTCAGAGAATCACTCCGTATTGTTCGGAAGGAGAGTCTGTCTGGTCTTAGTCATTCGTTAAAGATCCCTACCCTGATTAAACCTGGATAGGCTATATTCAGGACTCTCACTGTACCATCTTCCAATTAACCATAAAACCATAATGTGGCTTAAATGAATAGACAAGCTGTACAGTCTCTACCATGTACTAAACCCATGATCCTTCGTTGATTATAGTGTTACCTTGTTTTTTTCTTTAAAATAAAATTGTCTGAATTATTCAACACACTATTTTTTTGTAAAAGTGTTTTAGTGAACTGACCCTGGAATAGTGAACTCAATTTCCCTAAATCGAGTAATTAACAGATATATTTCTTAGGTTGAATTAGAGTGTCTCATACAACAGTGTTTTCATATTGGCTATGTTGGCCAATTTACTATTATGATCATTAGTAGTTATTTCTTAGTTAGGTGTCCATTGATCGAAGTCGATCAATTACAAAGATTCCTCCCAATTATACTAGGCGATAATAATAAAAATATAGACACAGCCATCAAGTTTCTAAAAAAATATAACCTTTTTGACAAAATTTAAAAAATGACAAAGGACAAAGGGAAAAAAAAAAAAAAAAAAAAAAAAAAAAAAAAAAAAAAAAAATATATAGATTGAACGACGGACACTGAAGACCCTTGATGTTGAGTGTCCATAAGCAGTTCTACCTACCTCGAAGTCGATTTCATTCTTCCAGATTCTTCAGATTAACTGAGTAGTAACTTGAATTAAGAGGGAACTTATCATTCTGGCTATCACAAAATTAAGTTTTTGAGGAATTAGGGACTTCCTTTTGTAGCTTCTATGAAATTTATTGTGGAACGCTTGACTTCTTTTTTTCAAGTACAAAGCCGCTAATCACCTGATTGTACGCAAGTCACATTGAAATGAGAAATGACTATATCAATCATATCTGAAGGAAGCTGACGTCATCCAAAGCAGACTAAGTGGGTGTGTTGTGGGAAGGTTTGTTTGCTTTACCGTCCGATAATGATTATTATTAATATTAAAAGTGCAAATTGACCTTGTTATTTAATAGATTTTATCGATTATTTAATAATTTTCCAATCGACATCCACTTTCGTTGCACATTGGCCCTTTCAGATTTAGCATTTTCCCTATACATGTACACATGAATATCCTTGGTCACCGACAAATTATAATAAAAAAAAACAACCCATGACGTATTGATTCAGTAAATGGTACGTACTATTGGGCCACTATATGGCTGAGATAATGCTGAACCATCAGGACTTTCCCTCAATTGAGGCACCAATGTTGAATGATACAGTCATTTAAAAAAAAACGCACCACTCAAAACCACGTAGGCTCTTGTGTTTAGTACATGGTAGAGACTGTATTGTTTCTATGTTAAGGGTTGTGTGAGGAGGTGATTTAGCCGAGATCACGCTCAGCCGCCCAGGTATTTTCCCCAATTAATGTACTCAATTTATAGAGGCTGGGCGAACCCTAGAAGAATGAATGTTGACAAACGAAACAGAACTTAGGATCTTCAGCTCAATAACCCAGCACTTTTATAAGGAATTAAATATAAAATATATACAGTAATTTACAGTAAAAAAAACAAAACATGGAACTTAAATGGAATAAGAATTTTATCTCTCTCTAAAGAGGTGGTATTGGATGATACGAGAAGATTTCAACAGGTTTTATAACCCTGTTAGTTCAATGGCGAACGCACTGGAGGTCTGATGTGGATTATAGTATCTAGATAATTTTTAATCTCAGTTAGAATTTTTAAACTCAGTTGAATAATTTTTTAATCAATGGCTGTCGAAAAGATCTACATCTCCTTATTGAATTTCGGTCTGCTTGTTTTCTTTATTCATTAAACGTCACTTCATTCTGCAACGGCTAATCGAACGATGCTACTGGTGGAGTCCTAAATTTTGCCTCCAGGTATAATTAGGATAGAGATCTTTTAATAATTACCTGATATTGTTCAGACTCAGGAAACCCATTTCAGATCCCTTTTTAAGGACATCCTTTATTTACTCCCTATATAAACTTTTAAAAACCTTTGTTAGAATTTCGGTCTGTAAATGCAACGTATCAATAACTGTATAACTGTAATTTAATTACTTATAATTGATCTCGAACGTAATAAAAATAATTATTTAATTTTCTTGAACGCATCACTATAAAACCATTTAATCTGGAAGTACGTTAGTATTTTTTTCTACATGCGAGTAAAAAAACAACACTTGAGACTGTTTTTTTGGCGCTTCAAGGTATTATTTCGCGTTGAGGATATTTACAGTCTTATCTCCTGATAAAAACTATTTACACATCTGTTAGAGGTATAACTAATGCTCAAGACCTCCATTATTATAAATTATTCGCTACTTGTAAGTATTTAAAAAGGATTTTTAGAAATATATATTTACTCCTGGAGGTCAATGAATTTATGTAAATATTATTAAGTGCTATCAATTAATAGATGAGTTGTTGGTAAATACTTCATTTTAAAAAAATTATTTATCTTAGTTTTCAATATAACAAATGCGTCCATAATGGCTTTATTTACTCCTATCAATATTTTTTATTATTTACTAATACTTACAACTTCTAAATTTACATGTTTTAATTGATTTTAAATTGCCGACTTTCTGACTTTATTTATTCAAGTATTTCATACTAGAACGTTTAAGTATGGTAAAAAAGTAGGCTAAGGTAAATGGCTAGAATAAAAAATCAAATCAAATAAATAAAAAAAAATGGAGCATTATAAACCTAAGTATCTTAGGCTTAATAAGTAATCTTAGATTATTATTATAATTTTTTTTTTTAGTCTTATGCTGAGATATAGACATTTCACTTGCAGGAGAACTTCTATTATTAATATTGGCTTTCGTGTAAAAAAAGTTTTTATCTATCTTTACTGGAATTGTTCTAGATTTTGGATCCTTGGTTTACGATTAACGTTTCTCCAGCAAAGAATCGGCTCGAGAATGAAAAAAATATTTAATAAAACTCCTTGAAAAGCAGAATAAAAATATTCTTTTAATATATAAAATATAGCTTAAAACTGTAAATCAACCAAATAATTCTGAAATTTAATATGAGAAATGAAGTAATAGATTAGCCCAAATTAAAAAAAAAAAATACTACAAGTAAAGAAAAATAATATATTAATAAAAGAAGAAAAAGCTACAAAGCAAACCTGAAATAAATCATGATAAGAAAATAACCCAGCTACAGGGATTGAAATAATCCGACCAAGGAAGTTCGTACTGAGTTCCTTCTGGCCTTGTCGAAATAAATTTCAATAAAAATATTTTTATTTCGAGTATGTATTAGCAAATATGTATATGTGTATACATATTATAAATATATATAACAAGTATATTTTATTTGTTTCAGCTGCTGTAAATGTCTTCTAGCATAACTCATTTTATTTTGTAAATGTTTACTTAACCTTAATTTCCAGGAACAGTTTCATTTAATATTTAACTTATGATTTTGTTGTTGTTGTTGTTGTTAATTTACATAATTTGTATAGTATTGTTTATTTCAATTCACAAAGAAGCTTTACATTCTGCATTCCTATGCATTATTTGGTTTCCATGAAGGTTAAATTAAAAATTTTATCTTCGAAATACTTCTCTCTTAATATAAGTTCATACCATACAGAACGATTGTAAAAAAAAAAATCATCAACACGAAATTAAATTAAAATAAATAAAGCTGAAGTATTTCACTAAAAATAATTACCTGTGGCTCAGAACTCTTAATCTAATGATGAAAAAAATTATGTATTGTTATAATATGACTATCTATGAGCTCATGTTTTCTTATATGTCTTATATATAATGATTCAATGTGAATATAATTTGTATTGGTCATTTTGTAACTATCTCAACTTTTTCTTCTAATTTTGGATTTTTTCGGCCTGGATCGGATATTTTTTCACTCTCGGATCACACAGAGCCGTCGTGGCTGACGTAGTTAAAAATAACACAAACGCCGTAAACTTTACAGCCTCAGAAGGAGGGATGCGAAGATATTTGAAATATTTAGCGCGGGTAAACAAGGATATGGGTGTTTATTTCGAGCGCAGAAAAAAAATACTCATATATATATATATATATATATATATATATATATATATATATATATATATATATATTACATATAACACTATAGCTGGATAACAACTGCAAGTGATAGAAGAGCATGGCGATTGGTGTTGGAGTAGGACAGCACTCACTTCGGGGTTGTAGCGCCAATTAATAATAACACTACAATCTTTGATGGGTCCTGGATTCAATACATGGTAGGGACTAAATGTTTCTAAGGAAACGTTTGTTCAGAGAGCTGATTTGGCCTAGATTACCGCCTTGTTTTCCTTTTTATTAAGGACACCTACATAAAGAGGCTGAGTTAGCCCCAAGAGAGTCTGAAATTTCAAAGAGCTCATCTAAGATTGTTAAATTATTATTATTATAAATTTACTATAGCTTGATCACTGTCCATGTAGTACTTCTTGAATGCTTTTGTAGTATGATCGTATGTGTTCGCCAACCGTTGGTATTTTTAAGACAGTATGCAAAGTTTTGTTATTTATATTGGTACTTTTGTGATAAGTCTAAGTATATTTGATTAAAAAGTTTCAAATCGATATAAAATACATTTACAAATCCTTTGTGAGCTGTGTGAAAAAAATTATAATAATTATTAAAATAAGATCTATAACAAGACAATAATTAAAGTCGTAAATAGGTGAAACAAAACACGAGTTGCTTCTATTTTCGTGCTGACCAAGAGTGAATTAGTGGGCCTTTTTTCTTGAAGGTCTTTCTGTGTTGTTCTGCTCCCTTAGGCTGGAAGGTTTATTTTTGTACTTGGGCATTATTTTTAGTATAATTTTATTTTTAGAGCTGTAGTATAAGATGTTGGTGTATTTATTTAAACTTATATAAAGTATGGTTGTTAAATATGTGTGTATTCATACATATACATACATACATACACATACATATACATATACAAACATATATGTGTTTATGTGTTTGTAGAGCTCTACATGTTAAAGGTTATCTTTCTTCAATGATAGAACTGACCTTGAAACGCCTACTGGAAGTGCTGGTTTCCGTATCCGTTTTAGTTCATAGATAATTCCAAAACGTTGTCGCCATAGTTTTAAGGTATGAAAGCTTCTTAATGACTCCGTTGCAGAATTTTTATCGTCGGAGTTATCGTCTCTAAAACGTGAAGATAGCTTGGAGCCCGCTTGTTTACAAACATGGTTTTTTTCCTAGCGTTAAAAACTGACCTTGGGCGATCTAATGTTGCCAAACAGTATTAGCTTATGTTCTGCTTTCCCAATTGATTGTACAAATATGTTGTTTGTTTAATTGTTACATTCTAAGCACAATCTACTACGTGATGTGGATAAGTGTTCGTAACATTCTCAAAACATAAACGCTATTTTCCGAGGTATATTAATGGAAAACAGTATGTACTGTGCTTCGTGATCTATAAATATACAAACCATTTACTCTACTATACAATATTATTATATTATAAACATTTTTGGCTTTGCTGAATAATATGATAAAAAATAATTAATTATTTTTACGTAATCTTAATGTGAGTGTGGGTTTGTGAAGTTGATTGCAAACAGGTTACATGTGGCTTGGCTTCTTTCTACCAAATGTCCAACCAATATGGGAGTGTAACATACGAATTATAAATACAATATCATAATTATGAAATTTTGGCCACTGTTATGCAGCAATACATTATGTAAGTTGGAAAAAAAAATGTTACTTTGTTTGACATGTACAATTTAAAATGAAAAAACTGCACCACTACAACCCTTTAAGTGTCCTGGCTTTAGTAGGTGGTAGGGACTATTCTGTTTCTAGAACGATTGTGCATGGTTGTGGCTTGTTCGAGATTACTCTCAACCGCAAGGATTTCATTCAACAAAGGGTACCCTGCTTTTAGATGCTGGGTGAGGCACAGAAGGGTTCGTAGATGGCATCATAATTTTAACAGATTAAGTAATTTATCTGCCACAGCTGGATTCTAATCCTGCCTTCACAGAATCCCACTGAGCTAACCTACTACCCACATACAAATAAAACAAGAAATAATTAAATAATGTCTTGACTGGTTAATATATTACTAAAAACTTCCCCAAAACAGATAGAATAATGTATCATTCGTCAGTTAAAGTAATGATTTGATTTTCAAAAATTTATAAAAAAATATCCCCTTTTTATAATTAAAAAAAATAACTTATTTAGGTCCTTCAAAAATTGAAGACGTCGTTTTTTCTGGTCCAATCGTGATATTACTGTTGTGTCTGCAATTTATGTAATTGTGACTTGTTATCTACTGTAGACATCTATTAGATGAATTGAACTATTCTTTTTATAGATTATATAGTAGTTAATTATATGTTTTTAATATAAAACATTATATAAGAGATTAATGAGAGAAGAATGACCCCAATGCTTTCATGTACAAGAATTCCACGATTTTTTAAATTAAATTTAAATTATAGTAATATAAATAATAGGGGAACAGATTTTGTTTATTCTTTTGATGATCTCATCATTGCATCATTTGGAGGAGGACCAGATTCGGTGAAAGGTTTTTGCGCAACTAATAAAGGTTTGGAGCGGAGTGGTTCAGTGGTAGAGCACTGAGTTGCCATGTCAAAGTTCCTGGGTTCAAATCCCGTTGCTTGCAAGACTTTTATTTAATTTGTTAGGAGCTGGTAATGGATCCTATGTGATCTAGGACCCTCCTAGGGCTCACCCAGCCTCTACAAAGGTGGGTACCCTAAATTAAGTGTGATCTAAGACGAATCCGCAAAACCGTTGTCCAAGACACTGTACTGTCTCTACCACGTACTGAACCCAAGACCCTTCACGGGTTGTAGTGATGCACGCTTAATAACGGTTTGAAATGTTAGGAAGGGAAAACGACATTTTTTTTTTGTTTAAAAATTTGGTTAACGAGCCGTTATGGTCACAAATGTTATTATCTTTGTTCCTCATAGGTATGCCGTTTTTATCAGTAGACATAATTTTTATAAAACTTCTTTGTTTCATTTTTAAAAGCAGAAATCAGTTCTACATCCTCAGAAATACTAGAAGTAAAACATCTCCCTGCTGAATGCTAAGGTCTGAACCAATGCGATGACACCTGATATATTGCGTAGCCATAGAAATGCATACTCATCCACAGGATGCAGTCAAAGCAACATCGTCCCTATTGCACTTGCATCGTTTGCAGATTCCTATTTCAATGTTTACATTCCCCGGTAATCATCGGTAAAGTTAAAGAAAACACTTTCAATCTGAAATATTAATATCTGTATCAACATCTTAATCTATATTTTGAGATTCGTCACGAAAAATGAGAAGAAAATGAGGTAAAATGTGCCAAAAATTTTTTTTTTCACTACGGCTTATAAATTTTGGTATTTTATAAACAAATAAATATAACTGAAATTATATTTTTTTAAATAATATACAAAATATTGCTGAGTAATTTATCAGTAAAAAAAAGGGTCTACCTCATTATATTTTATTTGAAATGCATTTCAATATTGACTCAAATTCCTGTCAACACTCATATAATGTCATATTAAATTTTCCATTTGTTTAAAATACATTTCACCAGTTCAGCTAAGTGTATAGAATGCTGAATGTCTATGGTTCAAATCCGGCTGTGGAAAATAAATTATTTACTCTGTTAACAGGCATAGAGGGGTCCTGTGAGATCTGCATACCTTGGCCTCAATAAAGTGGCTACCCTCAATAGAGTGTTGAGTGTGGTCTCGGTCAAATCACACTGCATAATTGTTTGGTTTAGAGTAGTAAATTTTCCACATTGTTCTGAACCCTTGAATGTAGTTATGGGTTGAAGAATGGTAAAGGTTTATTTTTTTTATTCTGTCTAGTGTCAAGTTATCCTACTAGAATAGCCCTTAAGAGGACCTGCAATGTGGATCGAAACGTCGGCTTCCAAATAAACATTTTCTATAAGAGAATAAACATTCTATATAAGAGAATTTTTTGGCCTTCATCCGGACCATTTCCTTGCCCTTATTTTTTTTTAACTATACAGCGAAGCGGGGTAGCTCATTGTGTAGAGAGCTTATACGGGAGGTTAAGGGTTCAAAAACGGCTATTATATATAAATTAATTTTCTGTTAATAGTCCTAGTTGAAACCATTGGGATTGAGGACCCTCCTTGGGCTCATCCACCGGAAAAATCACCTCCCTGCACTATCCTTGTCCTAGAACAGTTGTCTCTACCATGTACTGAACCCAGACCCTTCATGGGTTGTAGCTGTATAGGATTTTTTTTTTCTTGAAGCTTGAAAGTGATGATAAAACCGCAGTTCTAATTCTAAACGCCCACTATTTGTTTTTTAAGTTATCTGCTTAGTGTGCCATTACAGATTCTTGACCCGATTCTCCTATTGCTTTACACCCTACGATGGATTGAGATCAATCTTGCTCCGATATCCTTTCAAGTAAACACAATTACATTGCTAGGATGTTGCGACCTTAGGCCCCCAATCCCTAGGCGGCAAACATATTACCCTAATAGGCCGATCGATGACCCTGGAAGCCTTGGTCATCCCTTCTGTTAACTTCGCAATAGCCTTGAGCCTACACCACAATGGTATTTTCCGTTCGGAATCCTTATCCGTACCGGTCGTTGTCCTTGTCACAACGGCATTTTTTGGGAGATATGTTTATGATTTTTTGTGAGACTGGTGTTTTTTGTTGTTAACCCGTCAGTTCCCAAATGTGAACCACTTATGAACTTTAATTTTTTTTTACTTATTTATGCTTATTGATCTCTAAGAAGAATAAATAAACAAGTTTTAAATTTGTCTATGCATTAATTAATCCGCTGGGAAGGTGCCCCCTGTAGGGTGCATTGGGCATCCGGATAACAAAATCACTCAATTTCATAAACTAAATCAAATTATCCTGAATAATAGAATTGAATCAATTTACTTTTTTTTAAATTTATTGTTGTGAGATGTAGGGATATAAGTTAACAAAAATCAATATAAATATATATTTGTTTATTTCACTTACATATACCTAAAAGTAAAAAATATGAAAAATATCATGTCGTATAAAATAAAATCAAGGAACAGTCCTACAAAAAATAAAATAAATCCTTACTTATTAGCAGCGTTCAGAACTGTAAAATATTCTCTGACTTTTGAAAATTTATCATTTTTTTGGGAGCTTATTGTTGTCGCAAAGTATTTTTGGATTTCGAGGAATCTATTTCTTCTCACACTTTGGGCTACTGTTTTGTTATAGGTATCACTTTGAGTCTCCCAAAACATTCTAATATATTTAATTGTCATGTAACCCGTAAGTAACTAGATACTTACAACAATTTTCATTTCTTCTACACTTACGTTCAGAGCATGATTGTGCCTCAGTGACCAATGCACCCTACAGGTGATGCTTACTTTTAGATTGGCTCTGAAGTTTTATTTTTGGTGGCTTATATATAATATTGCTACCATTTGTTCCAGAAAATGCCCACCTAACTATAAATGCAGAAATAATTTGAGTACTTAAGTTTTTCTCGTCATTGTGAGTGAAAAGAGAAGAAAAATTGTCAACACCAACAGAAACCAGAACACTACTGAGTTTGAAAGATTATATTGTCTAGACCACACCTGATATCAGCTCCATATGTGTCCTACCCTTTGACCTAGTTCCAGTAGTACACACAAACATCGCTATAACCACGAAAAAAAAATTTTTTTATAGCACATAACAAAAAAAGTGACTGCACCCTAGGGGGTGCATTGGGAACTGACGGGTTAAAACCAGTTTTTCCATTTCTCAATGCAACGTAAATTCTTCGACGAAACTTATTAGATTTTTTATGTTGCTTATTTTTGATAATAGTAAACAATAAGATCATAACCTGAAAAAAAAAACTACGACTACAATCCATCACGTGTCCTAGAACCTATTGCCTTGCTTGAGGGAGTTTAAAGATGCTATATCTTCATGATGACAGTTTGCTGAATTTATGATTTGTGATAGTACGGTTACAGGGAGCTGTTTTTCCGAGTTATGTTCAACCACCAGGTTTTACCTTAATTATTAATTAGAGTACCCAGTTTATAGGGACAGGTAACAAGTAGTAACAACAAAGTAGGATACAGAAAAGTATTAGCAGAAGCAAAAAAAAAAAAAAAATAGTTGTCGGTGTATGTATGCGGGACGAAATGGTCCGGGTGGTGGACAAAGAATTATTTCCTTTAATAGTGATACATTTTTTATTATAAGCGGACGCTTCGACACACAATGCAGGCCTTCTTCGGGGCTAGTAATGTAGGCCACAAATATGAACACTTTTCACAAGTATGATACATGGACCTACGTTACCAGCCCTGAATAAGACCTATTAACTATAAATTCCTATTAAATACTTTATCACTATTTAACTGATTAATTCTTTGACCTCCACCCGCACCATTTTCTTACCTTTAATTCAATCCAGGATTGAAACATTGAATATCAGATCAGGAAACTACAATACGACTATGGAAATCTTCCATTTACTCTAAGTAAAATATTTAAATGCAAAGCCTATAGCCAGTTACATAAATTATTCATCCGTGATCCCTCTCAATTGTGTAGGTGAGCTACCAACGACCTCGTTCTGTGGTGTCGTTATTCATTCTTTTAGCGGTTCTTATTTGTTCGGGGTTTCCTTAAGTTCTATAAAGAGAACAACCAGTTTTTCTTCCAGGAAAAAGGAGTGAATAGTGGATCAGGTGATAAGTTATTTGAAAATAGTACTAAAAATATCTTACATCAATTATAAAAAGAAACCTATACCACTACGACCCATGAAGTGTCTTAGGTTGAGTACATGATTGAGACTGTTTTGTTACTATGACATAAGCTGTACAAGGTGATTTGTCAGGGATTTTCCCCCTAACAGTACCCAGTTTTTTAGATGCTGGGTGAGTCCCAGAAGGTTTTGTAGATCCCTCAGGGTCCATCCATTTCTGTTAACAGATTAAATAATGTATTTGCCTTATCTGGATTTAAACCCGGACCCTTCACAGTAACGCAGCGCTCTACAGACTTACCTACCCCGTTCCCACATACAATTAAAACAAGAAATAATTAAATAACCGAGTCGTAATTGATTGATTTCAAACCGAATACTTTCCCAAAACAGTATCATTTGATAGGTCAAGAATGATTTGTCTTTGAAAAATTGGTGTTTTAAAATGCTAGATGTTTTATCTTTTTCAGGTCTAATTGGGATATTCTTGTTGTGTCTGTATTTACGTAATTGTGACTAGCTAACAGGTTTAGTCATCTAATAGATGAATCCAACGGTTTTGTTGGTAAGTGATTTCTCCAAAATCACGCTCAATCGCCTGATTTCCTCCTATTTTGGGTACCTACTTTAAACAGGCTGGGTGAGCCAAGGAGGGTATCGCAAAGGATTGGCCCTTAACAGATAAAATAAATTATCTCACGCATCCTGATTTGAACCCGCTTCTACGTATTAGTTATTCTGAATCTTTATATATTTTCATGTTTCTAAAATAAGAGTTTACTTGATGTTTTTCTAATTGCTTTTATATCTATTGTATCGTTTAAGTTTCAGAAATATCTATTTCAGTATGAAATAAAACAAAATCGATTGGAATCAAAGACTTTGAAGGAGATATCTTAAATTTATTTATATTTAAATAAAACATTTTTGCCTATCGTAAATTATTATTAATAACCGATATAACTTTTGTAGTGTGAAGTGTTAAAGGAAAGGAAATTTTATGGAGAGGTGAGAAATATGAATTTCGATTATTAAATTTGTTTATTATATTCCGACTACGATTTACTATTAAATACTGAAAGGCTTCGAAATTCCCAAGATCGTAAATTGAGGGACGATATGAAACAACACTCAGAACATTATGGGTTCCCATCACTTAAAGCTGTAAAATCTAATGCTTTTGTAAAAATACTGAGGACAAATATCATATGGCCCTATTATATTATATATACCGATTTAAGTATGTGATGTAATGACAACTCCAAATCTTTGGAAACAACTTAAATATCAGCATAACGTTAGTTATAAATAGTTCTATCATTATTGTAATAGATACATAATCAGCGCCGGCACTAGCCCATGTCGCGCCATGTGTGCAATCGTTACCTAGGCGCCCTCTAGTAGCCTGCCTCTCTGGAAGTTTCGCAAGGGGCGCCGGGTCTCAAGCCGCTAGGCGCCCCTTGCGAGTAGGTGAATAGGTGCCCCGCACACACTGGACATAATAAGGACATATAAGGTGCTTTTTAGTCACCCCTATGTGAAAAATGTGGTTTTTATGTAACGGCATGAGACATATTGTTCATTAATGGTAGTACTCAAATCACAAGTTCAACTAAGAAGTCACGGGGCCATCTTCTTTTCAGACACCTCGGAGGATTATCGGGGATTGAAGAGGAAGCTGGGTTTGAAACTAGAGGGTTTGATTGGAAATGAAGTTTGTTATGAAAGGATAGATAGCGGGTTCGGGCCATATCAGCAACAAATGGGACATTAAGGTCGTTATAGATGATTTTATTCTTAACAAAATAAGGAGCATTAAGGGTTTTACGACGGATTTTGGGTTGTAGGGATTGGATACGAGAGGAATTCGATGGCTTAGTGGAGCCCCAAAGCTCTACTCCGTAAGTCCAAATAGGTCGGATGATGGTCATGTAGATGAGTCTTTTGTAGTTAATTGGAAGGTTAGAGCGTTTGTCTAGTAAGTGTTGAAGTAGCCTGAAACGTCGAGCGGTTTCTTGTCTTTTCAGTCTAGTATGAGGATTCCAGGTTAATCGTTTGTCGAGGTGCAACCCTAAGTATCGGATCTGTTCTACAGGTACCAGTGGGATATTATTAAAGGATACTGAAGGGCAGGAAGTCATTGGTTTACGACGTAAGGTAAAAGTGATTTGATGCGATATTTGAGAGTTTATTTTAATTCTCCAGTTTTGACACCATTCTTCAAGATCAGTGATATGAGATTGGAGGCTTTGGGATGCAATAATTGGATTGGTGTTGACTGATAATACACATGTATCATCAGCATACGTGGTAAGGATAGTATTAGGATGAGTTGGGATGTCAGCAGTATAAACTGTATAAAGGATTGGACCAAGGATACTACCTTGAGGAATTATTTAAATTTAAATTTAAAACGAACAAGGTCAAATGTTTCAAAAAATGATATTTACTAATTAGTCATGTTAATACTGATTTTTGGATTAAATAAAAAAATTAATTTTGATCACTTTCAAATTAGTACATGTATCGAAATATAACGATATGGTCGTGTTGGTTTTTATAATATTTTTATTTTAAAATTTGAACAAAATAATTTATGTAGTTTCACAAGTTTTGTTTTTTTCATTTACAACATTAAAATTAGAAAATCACAAAATAATCAACCCTACATATTATAGGTGATTATGACATGTTATCTTCGATTAGAGAAAATTCCTTGAACAATGAGTGAGTTTCCCCTAGATATTTTTTAAAATTCAAGAATGTAAACCTCAAGATCGAACACGTTCCGAGATGATGATAAACATTTCTGCTTCTTCTTTAAACATTCTGAAATAAATTTTAAAAATTTCTAAACATTATCAGTTATTTTTGGGTTCCCTCTTAATTAAATTTATAAGAAAAAAAGAAAATCTGATGACGTCAAAGTCGTCGTTCACGCATACTGTTTCCATTTTCAGAACCAGGATAGATTTTTAGGCATGTTTGTTGTTTTTTCCCGAATTGTAAATATCCGTTAGCCATAAATAAGATCTATGGAGTGGACTTAGGTGTTTTCAACTTTAAATTTATTAATTTATAAATTTAAATGTTTGTTTTAATTTTTATTATTTAATATTATGAAGGTACTAGTATGTTTTAGTCTTAAATAATTTTCAACATTATTATGTTCATCAACTGTTAATAATTTACATTGATAATGTTAAATGTTATAGCAAATTTTTTTAATAATATATTAAATATTTAATTACTTATTTTTATCTATTTAATCGATAAGCCTAGACCAGGTTATCGTAATAAAACTATAACACCATAAAAACTATATTAATGTTCGTTGGCTGACTAGATGAATATTTCGGTGATATTTTCTATTCTGAAAGATGGTTAACATTTTTTCTATGGATATATTTTTATTTTAATACTTTATGCGTGTATTTATACTCAGTACCCGGATTATTTATTCCATGTTAAAAATATAAATAAAATAATAATTACGTATATATACTTCTTTATTTTAATATTATTTACTTTTTTTTACTGATATAATTTATTTACGCAGCTTATATTTGACTTTATAGTTATATACATTAATAATGATATGCATATCATCAATATTCAGAGTGTGTAAATTCAAACTATTTATTTTTATTTTTTCGTTAGGTTTTTATTTATTTTAATTACTTAAGCAATAATTTACCCCCTCCCCCCAAAGAAAACAAAAATTAGAACAACCCTGTGAACTCCTAGGAATGAGCAAAAACGCTTCTCTGGACGTTGGTCAACATATGAAATTTGCCGGGTCAAAAATCTAGAGAAAAAATACGTTTTTCGAGGCTTTGTGTTGGAAATATTTTTAGAAATAATATGGAATTCTCATACTAAACAGAAAAGACAAGAAACTGCTCGTCGTTTCAGGTTACTGCAACACTTACTAGACAAATACTCTAAGCTCCCAATAAATTACTAAAAGCTCATAACATGACTATTAATAGACCTATTTGGACTTACGGAGTTGAGCTTAGGGGCTCGACTAAGCCTTCGAATTCCTCCCGTATCCAATACTTACAATAAAAAATCCTTGATGCTCCTTACCTTCTTGCACATAAAGTAATCCATAATGACCTCAATGTCCCATTTGTTGCTGATTTAGCCCGAACCCGACACCAGTCTTTTCATGAAAAACTTCATTACCACTCAAACCCACTTGTTTCAAACTTGGCGTCTGAAAAGAAGATGGCCTCGTGACCATCTAAGTTAAACTTGTTATTTGAGTACTACCACTGGGTTTATCTACTTGTCTTTTTTCATGCCAATATGAATCATTCCTGCCATTTACTTGTTGTATTGTTATAAATTTCAATGAATCCAAACTATTTATTTATATTTTTACGATAGGTTTATATTTCTTTTAATTATTTAAGAAATAATTTTCCAGTTATAAATATTAAAACATAAGAATATTAGTTTTGAAACACTTAACCTGTTTTTCATTTTTTTTTTCAAGTACTTTTTCTTAAGGGCAGCTTAAGTACTTTTGTTTAATATTAATCCTGCTGCATATCTGCTGTTCTCATGATAAGAGCTTCTGAAACAAAATAATGTCAAGTGTTTATTTGGTCTTTGTAAAATTACTGCCAATACGCAAATCATTTATTGTTCAGATTATCGATTGTCAGCCCATATAAATCAATTCTTGATGTATTTATATTATTGTAAATATATACTTCATTGATAGCTATCGGTATCGTCTCATCTAAAAATATCTTATTTGGACCCCTCATGACTTCCTCGGACGCTTTTCGTATCTATAAATAAGCGGCTCAAAAAGTGATCTTGAATCAAATTAAAATTAAAATTTGCCGTAATTATTAACTGATTAGACCCTGATACCTGTCTTATCAAATTAACTCTTATACTAATGATATAACATTAATTATTTCATACTAATTATTTTATAATTTCATAACAAAATAATGTGGACGAGTAGTACATAATCATTTTATCATATTTATTCACATAAAGATCACAAATACAATATAGGTCAAATGTCATTTGTATATTTTCTGTAAATAAATATTTTCTATTAATATTATTAAAAAAATAGTCACTTAAAAAGGTTAACTTACCATTTGGCAGGAGGTAAAACACAGAAAGTATATTTTAAATTTATCAACTAAATCTAAAATTTAATGTTATTTTTATTTATATACTACAGTTAATTCTAAATTTAATAGTTAATTATTTATTATTTACCCTAATTTATTATTTTACTATTATTATTATTTATTTATAACCCCCCAAATTTTGTACCCCCCCTGACAAGCTTGTTAAAGTATCAGTACCAATTAATCTTGTTCTGAGATATTGAGTACTTTGTATGAAATATATTTTTTTTTAATTTTAGTTTTTTAATATATGAAAAAAATATTAACAATAAGATAATTGTTTTAATCTTATTTAATTTATCTTCTAGCGTTGAAACAACAGTCCTAAAATCAAAATACTGGAATAAAATGTAGGTTCTTTTTTTTTTTTTCATTTTTTAAATCGATGCATTCTATTTGAATTGAAAAACAGTGCTATGTATATATATCTATATATATATATTATTATTATTGTAAAAAAAATATATATATATATCAGGGAGCGGAGTGGCTCAGTGGTAGAGCACTGAGTAGCCATGCCCGAAATCCTGGTTCAAATCCCACTACAGGCAAGACTTTTATTTGGTCTGTTTTGCAGCTGGAGATGGATCATATAGGATCTGGGATATTCCTGGGGCTCACCCAGCCTCTATACTATGTTATAAAAATTGAGTACCCAAAATAAGGAGGGAAATTCTGGTGGTTGAGCGTGATCTAGGACTAATCACCTCCTTGCAGAACACCATGAAACAGTACAGTGTCTGTGTGTGTGTGTGTGTGTGTGTGTGTGTGTGTGTGTGTGTGTGTGTGTGTGTGTGTATGTGTGTGTATTTTGTATACCGGCTTTAAAAAAACAAAAACCAAAAAGACACACAGGCTTTGTGATGTTTTTTTTTTTTACTATAAATTGTAATAATATTGAAGTATTGAAACCAAAAGAAAATCCGGTATTGAATTAAAAATAATTTAACAGACTTCTCTTCTTGATGAATACTGTTTTCATTACAAAAGACCCTTCAGGTATCTCTAAAATCCAGTTTGTCAAAACGAGTTCAGGGATCTTCAAAACCCGCTGGAATCTGAGAATCAAAAAACTCTGTAATTGTAAACTGCGTAGAAAGATATGAACACTAAAACAAAAAAAAGAATTGATTTAAAGGTGGAATGTTTTTTGATTGAACCTCCAAAAACTCGTTATATCAGATATGTTATTTTGAATTATTTTTTTTTCTTTTATGAATAAAATAGAATATTACTACATATGAACTAGATTTTGAAATTATAGTCTACTGCTATTCTAACAACATAATTATTTCATTTTAAATAAGAACTCCAATTTTTTTCACATAAAAGTGGTGACAGGAAAAAATATTTTGTTACAAAATAACTGTGATGCACTGGAAGGTGAACTTCATGCTATCAGAGATGTACACTGTCTTAATAAGGCGTGATAGTACTTAGCACTAAATGGGTCAACACTGAAACAATGAAGCATTCGCAAGACTTTCTAAGCACCAGGGCTATTGTTTAATAATGCAGGCCGGAGGATTTCGAATCTTGCGAAGACTTATGTGTTAAAACATGTATATTCTAAATACTTGATATTAACAGTTTGTTAAAATTATTGTTTTATATTAGCTATAAAAAATATTTATTATTTATTATATAAAGTTTAGAATTATCTATTGGGTACTACCATATGGTAGTTTCTCTACTTGTCTTTATCCAAGCCAATATGTATCATTCCTGCCATTTACTTGTTATATTTCTGTAATATAGTTGTAAATTTCAATGAATAAATTAATTTAAAAAAAAAATTATGTAAATTTGTTAATTATTATTTAAGGAGCATAAAACTATAACTTTTAATATTATAATTACCTCACATCTACATCTATGGCGCGACCTCTTAGATACAAAAAACAACTAAGTTGTACAAAATTGTTTAATAAAAAATTACCTCACATTAATGACAATACAAAGGCTGATCATATTTGACCATAATCAGCTCTCACTGGCCGCAAAGTGGATTCACATATTTCTCAACCCAAGAATAACAACTTTTTTTATAAACAACAATAAAGTTATACTCAAATAAATTACACGTTTTCATTTCGTATTTTATTTTTTTTCTCTCATTCATTCATAAAACATTGCTTTAAATTGTCCATCTTCTGGGGATAAGCTAGCTTATTTTAATTGTTTATTAGTAATAAAAACAAGTATAGCAGACAGGAAATAATTTTCGCTTTTTTATTTTGAAGAGAGGATTTTAGTATAAATAAAATTACAATATCCAGAACAAGAAATAACATTTAAATTTTTGCCATAGAAATAAAGAAATTTACATCAGTTTATAATATAATTTACTAGAAAAAAAAAAATGAAAATCAGTGGTGAAATGTTCGTATTATTAGTTGCTCATAATATTCTTGGTTTCAGTACGTGGTAAGGAGTGTACTATTTCTAGGACAAAGGTCGTGCAAGGAGAACATTTATCTGATATCACGCTCAACCGCCAGGTTTTCCCACTATTTTGGTTATCCATGCATACAGGCTGAGTGAGCCGCAGGAGTGGAAAATTTGATGGAGAAACTTCCATTGAAGGCAATCCTGGCGTGCTACATCTCTCTGTAGTAGATCCCTGCTCCAGAGACTTTTCAGTCTCCTTGTCAGATTATCTCGTAATGTGCCAGTAATCTTGAAACAGTACAGTCTCCATAAGGTACAGAACCCAAGACTCTTCATGGGTAGTAGTGATACAGCGACATGTTTGTGGAGTCTATTAAGGATTAGGAATGTTGTAACGAATTGAAAAATTATTATCACCAGCACTTGTTCTGTTTGCGATGTAACATATTATCAGTATAGCGTGTTATTTTATTCTCCATTTCACTTGATAGTTATTCAGTGTTTATTTACAATCCTCTTCCATTTGCCTACACGGCTATTTCCGGAACACTGCAAGGCTATCTCAAAAACTGGGTCAATAATGTTATGCCATAAATCAAGTGTGTTATATCAACTTAAAACCTTTATAGTTTTATAGATGTCCTTCATTAGTGATTAATGGTATTGACAATTCATTTATAGTTAAAAATACTTCAGAATTAAGAGTTGTCAGGCACTTGAAGGAAATTTTGCCTCAACCTGGAAAGTCATGAGACGTGAATTCAAATCCTGTTTTTTGTATGAAGAATATTAGAACACAGAAAGACTCAAGATTATTTGCTAACAAATCTTCGTTAAACTAGATTGAGACATTTTCTTAGGTTTTTCATAAAATTAACCATTATCTTAATTAGGATTAATTAATTTTAAAATGTCGAACTTAGTTGGGACTAATCTTATTATTGCAATAATAGAAAATGAAATTGTTTTTTTTATATATAGCATTTCCAAGTCTATTAGAACTTTTTCCAAGTCAACTGTAACCTTATACAAATCAAATGCTACCCTTTCCAAGTCACAAGAAACTTTTTACAATTCAAATGTAACCCTTTCCAAAGCAAATGTAACGTTTTACAACTCAATTGTCACCCTTTTTACTTCAATTGTAAACGTTTCCATTTCAATTGTCACCCTTGAAAATGTTTTGAAAATTTACCGTACTGGGGATTGGGCGAATTTAGAGCCTCAGAACTCGCCAGGATACAGTCACCACAACCTTTTTCTTCACAACTCTTGTTAGGACAAAAATGAGGGAAATAACTAAAAAAAACAAATAGTTGATTTTTTGTTTCTGAGAAAGTTTATTTAAAAAAATATAATCTGAACTTATCAACAGTATCTTCATAGTTTTAGTTACAAAAAATTGAGAAAAACATTTTTAAAAACTATTTGTTTTTTAAATTATTTCCCTCATTTTTGTCCTAACAAGAGTTGTGAAGAAAAGGGTTGTGATGACTTTATCTTGACGAGTTCTGAGGCTCTAAATTCGCCCATTCCCGAGTACGGTAAATTTTCAAAACATTTTCAAGGGCGACAGTTGAGTTTGGAAAGGGTTTCAACTCATTTGGAAAGGGTTACATTTGAATTGGAAAAAGTTGCTTGTGACTTGAAAAGGGTAGCATTTGATTTGTAAAAGGTTACAGTTGACTTGGAAAAGGTTCAAATAGACTTGGAAATGCTATAGTTAATTATTTAGAAACAAAAAGCCGGTTACTGGGAAACAAAAATAAGATATGGTAAATAAGAAGAAATTATATTTATAGTTGATTAATATAATCTAATTATTATCAAGTTTATTTTTTCCTCATTGCATCGATGTGAAATGAATTAATTTTTCATGAAAAGAAAAAAAGTCCTCCTTTGGTTGTTTTGTTTGGCCTATGACCCACTATTGATGACTTCTGCCAGATCATATCTGTTGTTAGTCTGGTCTTATCAAGAAGGACGCAATTTTGAAAGATACTTATCTGCTAGAAAGTTTCAGTTCGGAACTTTGTTTTATGAATGAATGCATTTACCAAAAATTAATAATAATAATAATACTTTTTTAATATAAATTGAATTTTTTTTATTATGATTTAGTATATTAGCAAATATGCTTATATTTTTATTATATAAGTGAATTCACAAACCATCTTGTACTTACAGATCCTGGAAGACAAGCATGGAGGTTGAACTAAGAGAATAACAATAACTTACTTAAACCTACGGGGTTTTCACCTCTCTGAAGCACCTCTTACTTAAATAATTTATTATATATAATTTGTTTTCTTTAATAGTTGATAATAGCTACCAGTTAGAAATGAAGAGCGTCACAAGATTGAGCGTGATCTCGGACAAACCAAACTCTGCATAACTGTTGTCCTAGAAACAGATCAGCCTCTTTCATGTTCTGAATCCAAGACCTTTCATTGGTTTGTAGTGGTACAGAGAGGAATATCAAACTTAGTTTGAACTAATCTTTTTGAGGCAATAATAAACAATGAAAATATTATTTTCATGTTATCGACTGTTTGATATAACAATCCGGCTGCTGGTAAATAGGAATAAAATATGGAAAATTTGAAAAAAAAAAAAACCTGTACCACTAATATACCCCAACCTATATACTTATATACCTGTACCCTCATGGAGGGTCTGGGGGTCAGTACAAGGAAGAGACTGTACTGTTTCATGGACAACGGTTATGCAAGGAGGTGACGTCCTAGGTCACGCTCTACTGCCAGATTTTTCCCCCTTATTTTGGGTACCCTATTATTATAATATTTTATAAAGGCTGGGTGGGCCCCAGGAGGGTCCTAGATCCTTTATGATCCATCTCCCGCTGGAAACAGAGTAAATAAAAGTCATGGCCTGCAGCGGGATTTGAACCAGGATTACCAGCATGGCAACTCAGTGCTCTACCACTGAGCCACTCTGCTCCCTTGTAAATAAGAATAATAGTTATTTATGCACCTCGGGACTAAAGAAGATCACTATTCCCTCAGCTGTAACTTTGTAACCGAGCGAATGAAAGGGAATAATTATCTTTACTCACGAGGCCAATCCGAGGGAGTAAAGTATTGCTGGGAATAATGATCAATTTAGTCCCAAGAGGCATACAACATTTTATATCCAGATGGGATGTAAAAAGGCAAACTATACGCTATAATATTTTATAGTATGTTGTGTTTTACAATAAATTCAAAAACTGAAATTAAATGTGCAATTATTACAATTTTGAATTGTTGTTTTGATTTAGCTGGCAATAAATTCGAAATAACATTATTTGCTTATTGTACAATACGTGGTGGACCCATAACTTACACAACCTGAACACAAATGAACTTCTGTTTATCAGTTTTGGTGTTTTGAAACAACAGCTGATTTTAATGGCCGGTGTGACAGGTGTACCAACCTAACCCCGAACTTTTTCAGTACAAAACCTAAATTAGAGTAATTAAGTAATAATTAAGTTCGAGTCCCGGTCCTGGACATATCTTTTCTTTTCAAATGAAAATATTTAAAAAGTAGTAACAACTAAAATAAAATAAATTACTAAATTATTTAGACGAATTAGGTTGTCATCTTTTTACTTTATTGCTTAGGGAAGATAGTTAACTTTTTGACTCAATTTCTGATGCACAGGGAGAAAAGACGTACTTTAGTCCTTATTAATTGAGCCAAAAACACATATTTTTGTACCAGCTAGAGATAAATTATATTTATAGTTGATTAATATAATCTAATTATTATCAAGTTTATTTTTTCCTCATTTTATGGATTGCAACGAATTCATTTTTCACAGCACTCCTCCTTTGGTTGTTTTGTCTGGCCTATGACCTTCTAGTGATGACCTCTGCAAGATCATATCTTATGTTTTTCTGGTGTTATCATTAAGGGCGCAATTTCCAAAGATACTAATCTGCTAGAGATGTGAGAGATGAACTTACCAAAAATAATAATAATACTATTTTAATATAAATTAAATATTTTTTTAAAATTTAGAATATTAAAAAATATGTTTATAATTTTTATTATAAAGGACAATTTATTGCCAAGCTCGTACTTATAGATCCTGGAAGATAGGAATGAAGGTTGAACTAAGAGAAACCTGCCTTACATAAACTTATACTTTTTCACCACTCTCAAATACCTCTTACTTAAATAATTTATTAGACATAATTGTTTCTAATATATTTAGAACGGTTTATTAAATATCATAATTTCATTTCTATATTTATCCTTTTTTTTTCATTAACTATCAATAAGAGAAACATACTGCTGCGAATTGCGAGATTGGAGTACAACACAGGTACAAATAAATACAGTACAATACAACCGACATCTTGCGTTGAATTATTCCTCCTAAATAGTCGCTTGAAACATAAAAATTAAAAAAAAAAAGTTCATCAATAAACTTACTACGATCTTATTTAGCTTCTAATACAGTAAGTAAATTTTATTTCAAAGGGAGTTATATTAAGCGACTATTTAGGAGGAATAATTCAACGCAAGATGTCGGTTGTATTGTACTGTATTTATTTGTACCTGTGTTGTACTCCAATCTCGCAATTCGCAGCAGTATGTTTCTCTTATTGATAGTTAATGAAAAAAAAAGGATAAATATAGAAATGAAATTATGATATTTAATAAACCGTTCTAAATATATTAGAAACAATTATGTCTAATAAATTATTTAAGTAAGAGGTATTTGAGAGTGGTGAAAAAGTATAAGTTTATGTAAGGCAGGTTTCTCTTAGTTCAACCTTCATTCCTATCTTCCAGGATCTATAAGTACGAGCTTGGCAATAAATTGTCCTTTATAATAAAAATTATAAACATATTTTTTAATATTCTAAATTTTAAAAAAATATTTAATTTATATTAAAATAGTATTATTATTATTTTTGGTAAGTTCATCTCTCACATCTCTAGCAGATTAGTATCTTTGGAAATTGCGCCCTTAATGATAACACCAGAAAAACATAAGATATGATCTTGCAGAGGTCATCACTAGAAGGTCATAGGCCAGACAAAACAACCAAAGGAGGAGTGCTGTGAAAAATGAATTCGTTGCAATCCATAAAATGAGGAAAAAATAAACTTGATAATAATTAGATTATATTAATCAACTATAAATATAATTTATCTCTAGCTGGTACAAAAATATGTGTTTTTGGCTCAATTAATAAGGACTAAAGTACGTCTTTTCTCCCTGTGCATCAGAAATTGAGTCAAAAAGTTAACTATCTTCCCTAAGCAATAAAGTAAAAAGATGACAACCTAATTCGTCTAAATAATTTAGTAATTTATTTTATTTTAGTTGTTACTACTTTTTAAATATTTTCATTTGAAAAGAAAAGATATGTCCAGGACCGGGACTCGAACTTAATTATTACTTAATTACTCTAATTTAGGTTTTGTACTGAAAAAGTTCGGGGTTAGGTTGGTACACCTGTCACACCGGCCATTAAAATCAGCTGTTGTTTCAAAACACCAAAACTGATAAACAGAAGTTCATTTGTGTTCAGGTTGTGTAAGTTATGGGTCCACCACGTATTGTACAATAAGCAAATAATGTTATTTCGAATTTATTGCCAGCTAAATCAAAACAACAATTCAAAATTGTAATAATTGCACATTTAATTTCAGTTTTTGAATTTATTGTAAAACACAACATACTATAAAATATTATAGCGTATAGTTTGCCTTTTTACATCCCATCTGGATATAAAATGTTGTATGCCTCTTGGGACTAAATTGATCATTATTCCCAGCAATACTTTACTCCCTCGGATTGGCCTCGTGAGTAAAGATAATTATTCCCTTTCATTCGCTCGGTTACAAAGTTACAGCTGAGGGAATAGTGATCTTCTTTAGTCCCGAGGTGCATAAATAACTATTATTCTTATTTACAAGGGAGCAGAGTGGCTCAGTGGTAGAGCACTGAGTTGCCATGCTGGTAATCCTGGTTCAAATCCCGCTGCAGGCCATGACTTTTATTTACTCTGTTTCCAGCGGGAGATGGATCATAAAGGATCTAGGACCCTCCTGGGGCCCACCCAGCCTTTATAAAATATTATAATAATAGGGTACCCAAAATAAGGGGGAAAAATCTGGCAGTAGAGCGTGACCTAGGACGTCACCTCCTTGCATAACCGTTGTCCATGAAACAGTACAGTCTCTTCCTTGTACTGACCCCCAGACCCTCCATGAGGGTACAGGTATATAAGTATATAGGTTGGGGTATATTAGTGGTACAGGTTTTTTTTTTTTTCAAATTTTCCATATTTTATTCCTATTTACCAGCAGCCGGATTGTTATATCAAACAGTCGATAACATGAAAATAATATTTTCATTGTTTATTATTGCCTCAAAAAGATTAGTTCAAACTAAGTTTGATATTCCTCTCTGTACCACTACAAACCAATGAAAGGTCTTGGATTCAGAACATGAAAGAGGCTGATCTGTTTCTAGGACAACAGTTATGCAGAGTTTGGTTTGTCCGAGATCACGCTCAATCTTGTGACGCTCTTCATTTCTAACTGGTAGCTATTATCAACTATTAAAGAAAACAAATTATATATAATAAATTATTTAAGTAAGAGGTGCTTCAGAGAGGTGAAAACCCCGTAGGTTTAAGTAAGTTATTGTTATTCTCTTAGTTCAACCTCCATGCTTGTCTTCCAGGATCTGTAAGTACAAGATGGTTTGTGAATTCACTTATATAATAAAAATATAAGCATATTTGCTAATATACTAAATCATAATAAAAAAAATTCAATTTATATTAAAAAAGTATTATTATTATTATTAATTTTTGGTAAATGCATTCATTCATAAAACAAAGTTCCGAACTGAAACTTTCTAGCAGATAAGTATCTTTCAAAATTGCGTCCTTCTTGATAAGACCAGACTAACAACAGATATGATCTGGCAGAAGTCATCAATAGTGGGTCATAGGCCAAACAAAACAACCAAAGGAGGACTTTTTTTCTTTTCATGAAAAATTAATTCATTTCACATCGATGCAATGAGGAAAAAATAAACTTGATAATAATTAGATTATATTAATCAACTATAAATATAATTTCTTCTTATTTACCATATCTTATTTTTGTTTCCCAGTAACCGGCTTTTTGTTTCTAAATAATTAACTATAGCATTTCCAAGTCTATTTGAACCTTTTCCAAGTCAACTGTAACCTTTTACAAATCAAATGCTACCCTTTTCAAGTCACAAGCAACTTTTTCCAATTCAAATGTAACCCTTTCCAAATGAGTTGAAACCCTTTCCAAACTCAACTGTCGCCCTTGAAAATGTTTTGAAAATTTACCGTACTCGGGAATGGGCGAATTTAGAGCCTCAGAACTCGTCAAGATAAAGTCATCACAACCCTTTTCTTCACAACTCTTGTTAGGACAAAAATGAGGGAAATAATTTAAAAAACAAGTTATATTAAGCTTCTATTTATTATGGATCTGGCTACTCCTATAGATTCTTAGGATTTTCAATTGATAAAAATAGATCGCTAGAGATGAGAGATCATATGATTTGTACTGACCACAGATTATATCGCACTAGTATTTCTAAAGTGACATAAGTCAAAAACCTACATTTTTGAAAAAAAACAACGGGAAAACTATTAATGAGCTTGGAATAGAATTAGCACACTAATAATGACACCAGTGCCTTCTGGCAGACAAACTCTGAACATTGATACAGTTTTGATGAGTGATAAAGAGATATTTACCCATTTGTTTTATGAACATAACTCACAACCGAAAAAACACCGATTTTTAAGTTTTGTTAGTTTAAAAATATCCAATCCTTCCAAGAATACCAATGAACAGTAATTTTGCAATTGAATGCCAATTAGATACCAAGAATTCAGGTAGATATTACTAATGCGTCGTGAACTGATGTTGCAGTATTCAGGAGAGGTATTAATAAAAAAATAAATAATAATAATCGGTAATTTGTTACAAGAAATTAAAAATATCTAAGATACCTCATATAGGCTTCAAATATACAGCGGGCATTTTTTCCCACTAAAAATGTGAAAAAGCTGATTTTCATATTCGTTAGTAAAGTTGGTACTGATGGTATGATCTAATGTTTATTAATCATATGTTTATTGTTTATTAATCATGTATTATAGACTCTGCTAATGATTAGTACAGAGGTCAGTGAAAAAGCTTCCATTGGCCGAAGTCCAGTCAGTGCAACCATGTCGCAAATCTGTTTCGAAAGGCTTGCATTCGTCCGAGCTTAATTTAAACTATATCTAATGTGTTGACAAAACATTAGGTAGAGTAAGACAGATTAATATTATAGATACTCTATAAACAACTAAAATAATAATCACTCACATCCCTGCGGCCATTAACCCCAAAAAAGAACTGTAACGTCGACCATTTTCTTCACACATACTTATACGGTCAAATGATAAGTATTTTATATTAATATTCAAATTCGGTATATCAATCGAAAGATTATTTGCATTCGCACACAGGTATTATTTCTAAAAGAGGTAAATCATTACGTAAACGATATTTATCACCCTAGAAATAAAAACATAAGCAGGTTAACGAACCAATAATGCTTCTCTTTCATAAATACAATCCTCAATGGAAATCGATCAGCAAATAGTTTATGTGTGGTCAGTGATTTTAAGTAGAATAGTAGATATCTCTATACTAATGCCTTGTTTGCATTTTATATATTTTCTTCATAAACAAACCTATGTTTACTATGTTTTGCTAAATATTAATTTTATTGCTTTTATTTTGTTTATAATCAGTACGAATCTCTCGAATCATTGTTTAATATAACTACGCAAATGTTTTTTTGCGTAATTTGAATGAACTTCAGAATTTTATTTTTACGAAATATTTCGTGTTTAAAAGTAATAAACAACATTTTTATTTTTTAAATAAAAAAATTCTCTACTATTAGAGCCCCAAAAGAGTTTTGGGTTCGGTATATCGTCAAGAAAGTACAGTCTCTGCAACAGCGTTTTTGCAGTGAGGTGTTATAACTGGGATTAAACATAACCGCCAAGTTTTCCTCCAAATAAGGGTACCCACTATATAGAGGCTGGCTGAGCTCTAGGGAGGTCTCTAGATCCCGTATTAGGCCGTTAGCAGAATAAATAATTTATCTGCTACAGCCGGTTTTGAATTTGCAACCTTCGATACAGAATCTCTGAACTACCCTGGCCCAAATTATTATATATATTACTTTTATTTTATAAATGCAAACATAAATATATGCTTAATGCAATTACCTTTGGAATTAAATTTAATATTGATATATAAAAAAATTGATTATTGAATGTCTCGTGATGCACTTTTTTTTCTAGTATCTATTTAAATCAAATGTTTTATCGTTCGCTGGGGTTGTATTACACCGTATTTTGTTGTACCTGTGTTGTGCCCTTACCCCGCGAGTAAATAAATACTTTACCAGTTATAAAAACGACATGTTTATGAAACCTTACCTAAAACATGCAATAACATCTTGTCAGGCATAAACATCGTGCGCTACAGTACCTTGTACCAAAAACGAAAGAGAAAAATCAAAATAGTGAGCTATATTTAATTGTTATCCAACACATGTAGGGAACCATTGGGTTCAACGGTCACTCTTTTGTGAGCTTATCAACGATACGTCTGCCACACCTCTAGATAAATTTGGCCATTGTTATATAACAACAATTTTTTTATATTTACCTATACCACTACAACGGGTCTGGGGTTCTGTATATTATAGAGACGGAACTGTTTCATGGACAACGGTTCTGCACGGAGGTGATGTCCTAGGTCATGCTCAAACACCAGATTTTCCCACTTATTTTGGGTACCCTATTTTTATATTTTATTGAGGCAGGGTGAGCCCATGAGGGTCCTAGATCCCGTATGATCCATCTCCGGCCGCAAACAGACTAAATAAAAGTCTTGCCCGCAGCGGGATTGGAACTTTGACCAGGATTTCCGGCATGGCAACTCAGTGCTCTACCACTGAGCCACGCCGATCCCTTTTTAGTAACAATTATTAAATATAAATGTGCTATTTAAGGTGTTCAGGATGAAAATAGGATAACACCAAAATTTTAAAAAATACAAATTTAAAATTTTCGCTAGTTTAGTCAAACAATTTTCGTCAAACAACATTCGCCTCATTTCTCGTCGTCAAATGCGGCAGTAAACCCGATGTTTCGGGAGCACAAAATTGCTTGACTAAACTAGCGAAACTTAAAAAAAAAAATTCTCCGCTTATGATCCCGAAATCCTCATTTGATTTATGATAATACATTTTATAAATTCATTTTTTATCTTATTAATACAAATGTTTTTAGTGATGTAATATTTTATCAGCGTAGCCTTGCAACGGATTGCGGAAATACTTTTTTTGTCGTGCTAGATCAGTTAAATTATAAATATATTTAAAAATTGCCAAATCACAAAGCCTCAGTTCCCGACTTCTTTAAGCCGTTACACAAAATATAGTAGTGTTTTTGAATTTAAATTAAAAAAATGGAATGCAGGGATTTAAAAATTAAATAAGCTAGAGGACTTAAGAGAAAATGAAATAAGTTATTTCAGTATAGAGAATGCAGTGATGATGTACTCATGCATTAAGAAATTTTTCTTATAAACTATAATTTATTTATTTTATTATCTATAAATTAAAGCAAAAATAAAAACGATTATTATATTTAACGCAAAATGCTCGATATATCGAGACAATACTAAGAAGGCCATATTTTAATGGACTATCTAGGGGGTTACCAAATAACTCAGTCGAACTTCAATATCTAGAATATCATTGTACCTCTACTAATATTTCAATTACCTAATGTAATTAACAATTATATGAACAGTGGTATAATTTGTAAAATATCCGCTCAGTATTTTAAATTTTTTCATAAATATTTTTAACTTAATCTTTTTAAAAAATAAAAGCGATTAAAAATAACAATATGCATTGGGAAATACAATAAAATAATTTAAATCGAATAAATAGTTGGAAAATATTTTTTTCACAGTCTGTCTAAACATATTTTACTAGAGTGTAAAAAATATATTGAAAAGGGATAGAAAAATGTATTATTACTGTCAAAGCACTTTTCGTTAGGTGTGAGATTCCAATGAGGCGTAAAAATTAGTACATCTTATAGAAGCAACGATCTGTTTCATGATTACAATACTGAACCATTCCGTTATATATCTTTCTATTTATTTACTCATTACTCATTTTGAAAGGATGTAAACTGGATTGCATTATCTAATAATTCGTTCACTTAATGAAAATGACTGGAAATAGGTTTTCATTAAGTGAACTCATTACTTATATTAGGAAGCTGGATCATGTATGACCTAATTTTTAATTCATGGAAAAGGAAATAAGTTGGTTTAAATAAATATATCGACGATGGTTCTTGGAAAACTAAAATCGACGGTGATTTAGCATAGATCCAAAAGTATCATCTGCTAGGCTTGAATCAGTCTGTAAATATTTAAATATAGCTCATTACCAGATCATCGAATATAGTGTTACGGGCTACCGGGTGTAAAATGGACTAAACTATTACTTAATTCAAGAATCTAATATTTATTAACAAATTAAAAAGAATACATTGAGATTATCAAATTATTAAACTAATATCAATTTACAATAACAATATTCTACTAAATGTTATCTAATTTCTAAAATAATATACAAACAATATAAGATATTGGTAATACTAAATAACTAATCTATTTATATATAAATTTGTACAAATACAATAATATTACACTATAGTTTACAATTACAAATTAACACTTACAGTTCGCTAACTAAAGTCCACCGACCGTAAGACTCTCCAAATATGACTACCTGCCACACAATTTATTACACTTATTACACGGCCACTAATTGTCACTGTTGCTCACTAAGCACTTATTAAAGGCTGATACTCACTCACAGTAACTCACACGCACTGCCACTAGTTAACGACTGCTTATTACTTCACTGCTTATTACTGACTGACTTATTACTGACTGGGCCGGCCGAACAGCTGGCCTTTTATATAGGCAAGATAGATTGGGGTGGGGACACCTAGAATATTCCAGGCCGATCCAGTAGGCTCTACGACATTCTATAATCCCTTCCGCTTAATTGTTTGCCTAATCCTTTCAGCCGGTCCTCCTCCCCGCTCTGACCGTAACAATAGTTTCCGCTTATTGTGAGGTTAGATACGTGGCGTAGATAAAAAAAATGTACCAATACGACCAATGAATGGCTTTTTGGGTTCCAGTATATGGTAGAGACTGTACTGTTTCTAAGCTAACTGTTGTGTTCTGAGGTCATTTGGTCGAGATTACTCTTAACAGTCAGGTTTTCTTCCAACTAAGAGTATCCATATGATAGAGGCTGATCGAACTCCAGTAGGGTCGGCAGGTCTCACAAGGTCTATAGCTGTTTACAGATTAAATAATTTATTTATGTCAGCCAGCCGAATTTGAACGCTGGCCCTTCAGGACAGAAACTGCAATCACTGTGATATCGATAGTAAAAGTATAACAAAATCATTCTGATCTGAAAAATATTAGAAATTTACCATATGTTATTTATATTAATTATAACTTTTATTTAATCTGTCAGGAGCCGGAGATGGGTCCTGTGGGACCTAGGACCCACCTGGGGCTCACCCAGCCTCTATAATATGTTATAAAAGTTGGGTACCCAAAATAAGAGGAAAAATCTGGTGGTTGAGCGTGATCTAGGACAAATCACCTTCCTGCACAACCGTTCTCCAATAAACAGTACTCTCTCTACCATTTACTGACCCCAGACCCTTCACGGGTTGTAGTGGTACAGACTTTTTTTTTATAGTTATTATAAATTAATGTTTCATTTATTTCTGCACTCTTCCTTAAAAATGAAACTATTTTATCAAAGAGACCGTTTATCTAGTATGGGTTCACTGACAATGCACTATGGAACCTGGTATCGCTGCTGCGCATTGCTGATTGACCTGCACAAGAGTAATTTGATATCTTTATAAGTTTTGCTTGTATTGTATTCTTTGTTATAGTTAGTGAAAGACCCGATAGTAGTTATTGGACAAGAATAAATTAAAAATATTTCCTGAACCACCAATCCGTGTGACAATGCAAATAGTCAACTCATAGATAAGAAACTGACAGCAATCCCGTGGGATCCAGAGATAGCGAGTGAACATTGCAAAGAATAGGTTTGTATTCTACGGCTGTAACTCAACCTAGGTAAATACAATATTAGTTTACGCCTAGAAACCTTGATGGATATTTTTTTTAGGTTGTATGATATAAAAATCTAGATCTTAGAGGCACTCTCCTTAAAATCGTTCTAGTATCAGTTAAATATATCTTGCAGTGGCCAATACAATTTCATCATACAACTTGTGAAATATAGAAGTGTCCAAAATCAACTTTACTACACCAACAAGAGTCGTAACACTCCAAAAGTAGAATCTTTTCATTTGAAACATTAAACCTGCTTCCTGAAATGTGATAAGTGGCTTGTGAAATGTGATATCTAACTTAAGCGTGAAGTGAAAGCAGTGACAAGAAGACGATGAAAAAAAAAAGAGAATTATTTGTATGACTAATTGGTAATATCCTCTGCTAATGCCCATGTACGAATTAAATACAATAAAAATAAAAATAATTAACTACATTAAATAATCTTCGCCAGATTTTCGGTTCCAATACTCCTCTTTGTGCTATGCTATTCTATTTAAGCTTCAGGAATCGATTGTAACTTCAAAGATTGGCCAAGTAACGTAAGAAAAAAAAAGACTTCAACGGAAAGGAAGACGTAACTTTTTTGGAAAACGGGATTTTCTGGAGAATTGTTTTAAACATTTCTTTAATTTATTTGATTTATAACATTAGTTTTATTACTTAAAGCGTGAAGATAAAGGAGTTTTAGACCTAAGAAAAAAAATTATACAGTTGGAAAAGGGAGGTAATAGTTTCAGTCAAGGCCATAAACTATTTTTCAGTTTAGAAAACTTCAAAATGCTTCATAATCGACGGGGTACCAGAACAAACAGAATTTCGGTATATTCTATAGGTTTTTTCAGCATTTTCACCGCACCACTACCTCTGCATGTGTATTCCCTCAATATTTTAAACAAACCAAAATTACTTACCATGACAATTCATGAATTAGGAAAAATTTATTTTTCTAGATTGTTTTCCTGCTTCTCTCCTTCTAATTAATAGCTTCGAAGAATCATGGATTTTAAATTTTGCCATACTTATCCCGTAATATATCAATTCTATTTTTATGAGATTAGTTTCCTTGAGAAATTTCGAGACGGATCAGAAATAACAGGAAAGAAATTAATTTTTTTCATACTGCATCTTGGGAAGGCGTGATTTTTATTTCTCCAATATTTTCCTTATTGAAGAGAATCTATTTAGAACCTCTATATAGGTTTATAGATTATATAGGTCATAGTTTTTAGATTTAAATATAATACTAAAAAACATCTCAGCATTAATAATTACTTTCAATTGAAAAGTTATTTCCTTAGTCTTTAAGACACAAAAAAATTGAGCCCTGAGTTCCAATGATGAAGGTACTTAATTCTAATCTGACTGATAAGACAGATAAATTATTTAATTTCTTAACAGCCACTGACTGGACCAATTGGGATCTACAGACCCTCCGGTGGCTAGCCCAACTTCTATTAGGTGAGTACCCTTAATTGGTGGAAAAATCTTGGCGGTCGAGCGTGATCTCTGACAAATACTTCCCTCCACAGACGTTGACTTTGAAACAGTACAGTCTCTACCGTGTACTGAACCTAAGACAAGACCCTTCATGGGCTGTAGTGGTACACTTTTTGCTTTATTTATTTTTTACTAATAAAGTGCTCAATATGTATTACTTTATCATATTATATTCTAAATAACGATAATATTGCTGACGAACCTCCGAATATTGTTCATATTTATGAAAGATGTAATGAATTACATAATAACAAAAACCAGTTATTTTCTGTCCTCGACAAACAAATTTTGTAAGCACTCCTGTTCAATATCTAATGATCTGAATTCTGCAATATCCTTACAAAGGTAAAAATAAAATGTAGATAACCAAAGTCTGCCATATAAATAACACTAACACTTGTCCTGAGTATGTCAGCTTTTAGGATATTTTGTTTATTAATTTAACATCACTCCATGCTGCTATGGCTAATCGGACAATGCTACAGCGGGAGTCCTTAATTTTACCTATGCAGGCTTTAATTAGGATAGGGGCCTTTAACGAGTACCTCACACAGTACGTGCTTGGGATCACACATCCCTTCCGAAGGACGGCGTAACTAATGATTTTTTAGCCACTTTAAAAAATCCCACGGCCATCTGGCGTGCTGCGAACCTCCGATTTTGGGGATTGTAGGTTGTTGTGCTAACCACTATATCTCAGGTGACCCCGAACCGTTGTGCATATCAATAATATACTGATAGCCTTTTGGTTCTGCACGGTTTCTTTTATTACTTCCCTATGATAAACATAAAGATATAACATTTTCCACTGTAATTTTCAATACTTACGATCGCAAATCATAGTGTCAGAAACTGTAGAAAAAAACACATGAATCTCGTCCATGTCCTAATAGAGAGCGGAAACGCAGTGCATAAGTCACCCCGAATAGAAAGGGTAAAGGTCATTGTGAAGCGGGAAGGAAATGCAAGGTATCTGAGAAGTCCTTGTGCACTAACATATCCTATGCGCTTATCAGATCCAATTTGGAAAGGACCTGTTGTGATTGGCGGTTGATCCCATATTAATTGCTGTGACGGTGTGCATATTAAAATATAATACGATGTATGTTGATTTCGGCTGACGTTATAAGCTGGATTCTTGATCTCACTATTAGTTACACTGCATACTCTCATTTTAAGGAGCGATGTTGCTTAGTTCTAGGAGCGATGAGTTCTATTTGACAGATAAATTATTTAGTATGTAAACAACCATAGATGGATCCTGCTGCTATGCTTATCCAGTCTCTTTAAAGTGGCTACACCTTAGGCTATTTCTGATAAATCACCTACATGAACTGACGCTATCTAAGCGGCAGCTTAGTTCCTTGCAGAACCGTTGTCCATGAAACAGTACAATCTCTACCTTATACTGAACCCAGTACTCTTCATGGGTTATAATAGTAGAGGCATTTTTAACAAATTTAACGTAATAACATAGGAAAATAAGATTTTAAGGAAAATTGTAGGCCCTCAATCCTCCAACGACAAATTAGACTATATGCGAAATGAGACCCTTTGCAAAGCAACAGAAAGGATCTTTTACACATGAGAAGAAGGGTTAATTTTTATTTATGCAAGTAGGCTAACGATAATAATATTAGAATTCCTTATAAACAAAAAACTAAATCGCTGGGGATGGAACTGCCAAGAGGATATGCCTAGATAAGAGGATAAGGTTTGAGGTGAGCACTAAGCGAATAATCCAAATCGACCTTAACGAGAATAGTAGGAGTTAAAACAGGAATAGGGGAGTTATTATAATGTCCAACTTTTTTTACCAATGCGTTTTCTAAAGCTATCGTTTTCTTCGCCATCAGCATATAAGGAAATCATTACGCGTAGCTATTATCTAGTTTTATGATGATTAGACTGGTCACAATATAAAAGTTTTATTTTTATATAATTTTTTGTTAATTGTATTAATATTTAAATATTTTTATTTTGAAGAGAAAAGATTTGCCCCGGCCGGCATTCGAACCCGGGTCGTCCGTCTCTCCGTGACAGCACTCAACCAATTGAGCTACCGGAGTCGCTTCCCAGTAGGGACAAATCCGTTCTCTTATCTGACCCCATGTCCCCGTCTTCTTGCGATGTCACGGAGAGACATACGACCCGGGTTCGAATCCCGGCCCGGGCAAATCTTTTCTCTTCAAAATAAAAATATTTAAAAATTGAAACAATTTGGAATATAACAATAATTGTTTGAAGTGTAGGAAAAAGTATAACGTCCAGGGGGGTTTCATGGAAGATGCTGCCTGATCTGTTTGACACATGATGAAACGATGCATGGTGGTTTATTCCTCTTTTATAGATCTACAAAAAATTCAGAGATAGCATATATATATAAAAAAATAAAAAATATATACATATTTTTTAAGGATAGCATACTTTACCTATTTTATTTTTTTTTTAAATTGATAACGTACAATGCGGTGTTTGGAAAGCTATTTTGACGAGTACAAAGTCCTTATCAATTTATATACTTTAGTTACCTTAAGCATTTCATGGGCATTATTAGAATGTTTTATACCATATAATTTAAATGAATATTTTTTTTTTTTTATGTTTATAATATCTATATAATAAAATACATTAGACAGACAAAATATGTTGGCATAATATTACCCGTGCAAAGCTGGGGCGGGTCGCTAGTTCCTTAGATTGGAGGTTTGTCGGTTAATTTGAATATAAAATTGGAAATTGGATATGGTATTTAGTTTGGTGGGAAGGGACTTAATAACAGGGAGGAAAACGCTTAACTTTGTATAAGCCCAATATACCATACAATCAAGTGCCTTATAAAGTCTTATACACGTATGGCAGTTTCATGTTGGGCCCCATGTATGTAAATTCATATAAGTAGAGGCGAGCCAGTTAATCAACGATGGAGAGAAACTGTTAATGAAATATTAATATTTATATTATAATGCAAATGGAAAAAACCACAAGCAGAGCCTTATGTTTCAAATCTGGTATAAAATACAAACAGTCGACGTTTCGCCCATTCAGGCATTATCAAGACACAATAAAAAGTAAGTTCACTCACATCTCAAAACAGAAGTGCAATACATCCCAACGAATAATCGCTCAAAAAGGCTCATAATCCGGGACCGCACCTCCACCCCAAGTCAGCTTGTCAGCTTTTCTCTTCAAAATAAAAATATTTAAAAATTGAAACAATTAATAAAAAATTTAAATAGTAATATGATGTAAGTCAACAAGATCCTAAAATTAAAGTAATGTTCAAAGATCATTCGACCTCGTGTATACATCCCAAAAATTGCGAGAACACGGGGACATGGGATCAGATAAGAGAACGGATTTGTCCCCGAGTAGAGTGCTGTCACGGAGAGACGGACGACCCGGGTTCGAATCCCGGCCGGGGCAAATCTTTTCTCTTCAAAATAAAAGTTTTATTATTCTTTTCGTAATATTATTGTTCCAACAACGACAAGTATTCTAAATTCAAAAATCAGCAGACCTGCATATGAGCAAATTAAATGTATTAGGGGAGACTCTTTATGGAAAGTATGCAATAACTTCCCAGTATAATTAAATATCTGTATAATCTATACATATTATAAAACAAAGTCCTCGGCCGGGTCTGTTCAATGACTCAATAACTATTGCACGGATTTTCAGGCGGTTTTTACCAATAGCTAGAGTGATGCACCAGGGAGGTATAGGTATATAATTTATCGAGGTTTTGTGTAAATGTGTTGGAATATAACGATAATTGACGGAAATATTGGAAAAATTATAGCCGTCTGGGAGGTTTCATCGAAGACGCTGACTAACATATCATATCTATCCATACATATCATAAAACAAAGGCCTCGGCTGCGTCTGTTCGCGGTAAACACAATAACTACTGCACGGATTTTCATTCGCTTTTCACCAATAGATAGAAAGATTCACGAGAATGGTTTTGGTATATAATTCTTCAAGGTTTTGTGTAATGTTTTTGGAATATAACAATAATTGTTTGAAGTGTAGGAAAAAGTATAACGTCCAGGGGGGTTTCATGGAAGATGCTGCCTGATCTGTTTGACACATGATGAAACGATGCATGGTGGTTTATTCCTCTTTTATAGATCTACAAAAAATTCAGAGATAGCATATATATATAAAAAAATAAAAAATATATACATATTTTTTAAGGATAGCATACTTTACCTATTTTATTTTTTTTTTAAATTGATAACGTACAATGCGGTGTTTGGAAAGCTATTTTGACGAGTACAAAGTCCTTATCAATTTATATACTTTAGTTACCTTAAGCATTTCATGGGCATTATTAGAATGTTTTATACCATATAATTTAAATGAATATTTTTTTTTTTTTATGTTTATAATATCTATATAATAAAATACATTAGACAGACAAAATATGTTGGCATAATATTACCCGTGCAAAGCTGGGGCGGGTCGCTAGTTCCTTAGATTGGAGGTTTGTCGGTTAATTTGAATATAAAATTGGAAATTGGATATGGTATTTAGTTTGGTGGGAAGGGACTTAATAACAGGGAGGAAAACGCTTAACTTTGTATAAGCCCAATATACCATACAATCAAGTGCCTTATAAAGTCTTATACACGTATGGCAGTTTCATGTTGGGCCCCATGTATGTAAATTCATATAAGTAGAGGCGAGCCAGTTAATCAACGATGGAGAGAAACTGTTAATGAAATATTAATATTTATATTATAATGCAAATGGAAAAAACCACAAGCAGAGCCTTATGTGTCAAATCTGGTATAAAATACAAACACTTATACAAACAAAGTCAGCTTGGGGTGGAGGTGCGGTCCCGGATTATGAGCCTTTTTGAGCGATTATTCGTTGGGATGTATTGCACTTCTGTTTTGAGATGTGAGTGAACTTACTTTTTATTGTGTCTTGATAATGCCTGAATGGGCGAAACGTCGACTGTTTGTATAAGTGTTTGTATTTTATACCAGATTTGAAACATAAGGCTCTGCTTGTGGTTTTTTCCATTTGCATTATAATAAAAATTTAGTGTTTCATTTTGAGTTTTGGCTCTATTTTATTGATTAATATTTATAATTTATCTAATTGATCCTTTAAGTATTAATTATACAAGAACTTTAAACAGTATATTCAGTATGCTTATAGGACTGTAATTTGAAACGTACAAGAGATTTTTTACAGGTTGGGAGGTTTTCGAGGTTGTAGGAAATATTTAAATTTTTGCATAAGCTTTGAATTTTTTCGTCATTAAAAAAAACTGTACAACTACAACCATTGAAGGGTCTTGGCCTAAGTACATGCTGGAAACTGCATCATTTCTAATCCAACGATTGTGGAGGGAGGTGATTTGGCAGATATCACGATCAACCAGGCTGGGCGAGCACCAGGAAGGTTCACAGATCCCATATGGTCCTTTTATGACTGTTAGGAGATAAATACGTCCGGAGCTTTTTATTTTATTTCACTTTCATAATTATTTTACCTGTTTCTTTTAACTGCATAGAAGGGTAGTTATTTGGAAATAATTCTAAATAAACGTAAAAGCTTTTATAATTTTCTGGACACAAATTATTGCATCAATTGTGTGAGAAGCTTCGTAACGTTTTTGTTTACGCTAGTGTTTGAGCTTTGTCTTTATCTTGTAAGGCGAAACTATCGTCTTGCTTAAAATATTGTCCCTTGACTAGCATAATTGAAAATTGTCGTCCAGTTTTCAATTTTCATGTATTTATTATAGTTATGTTAATTGTTTAGTTTATAATAAACTAGTTTTAGCCTTAGCGGGCTTCGAAAATTTATGTAATTTCTTTTTAGTTACGTTTACTAACTAATTTTAAAATGTCTAATTTGACAAGTAAAGTATTGTTTTAATTTGATTAATGTACTACCTATTTGAAGTGGATCATTAATTATCGATCTGATGACTATTCGGGATTCAATATCTTTCCGGAAGATCTCCCAATCTTCGTTTATGTGAACGAATTTGATTATTTTTGGATAAATGGATGGAGAAAATTGGAACGAAAAACCATAGGGTTGTGATCCTAGTAATGACGTGATAAAACAACTAATAATGATAATATATTCTAAAAATATATCAATATATTTTTTTAGTTTTTAGATCACTTTTAAAAATGCGGGATCTATTGTAAAAAATATCGTAATTATCTGACATCATAATGCGTACATTTGGAGGGGCTCAGTGGCTAAAGAAGAATTATATATTTAAAGATAGTGGAGTCGGCAGACGTTCTCCAGTTCAAGCGTCTAGAAACAGAATAAATTAATTTAAAAAAAACATTATCAAAAGGATCGAATAAGGAATTTAAACCATTCTCGAGCCCACTTGAACACACAAAAAAAATTTCATCAAAATCGGTCCAACCGTTAAGGGGGAGTTGAATGACATACACTCGACTGAAGAATTGTATAAATAAAGATGTGTTGTTATTTATGTAAAATTGACGTAAATTAGTCGTAAATAAATTGCAAATCCACAATTCCAGACTTATTTTGGAGAATGACTTCATACACTTTTATTACTTGCTCCCACACTTTCCGTTGGATAACAATGCTTCGCAGCTGTCATCCAGTCCTTGCAATTAATAATTCTACTGTTTATTGACAGTAATTATTGAACGGTTGATTGCATGCAATGGGATTGACCCATATTAGGCCGACGTAGTAGAAGGCGGCTTCTCTTGTACTGAGAGAAATTCAATTATAGGAACTGGTCCCTAATAGAAAGGCAATCTAATATATATTATTCCATGGCTCAAAAGTATTTAGACAGATAAACAGAACCAGAGGCGAAACGATCAAGGTTGTAGTACGTGTTAGTATTCAAGAATCGTTTCTTGATGAATTTCCAAATGTCACTGACATTGACATGAAGATTTCTTCAGTAGATCTCATATATAAAACACAAATAGTATTATTGCATCGGTTTTCCCTTTTTCCGCAACATTTCATAAGATAAATAAAACAATTAAAAGAAAAATGTGTGCATAAACTTATCTTAAATTGGAAATAAATAAAAAAAAGTTGAGCTGTTACTCAAATCACCTTTCGAATACAATTGAAGTATACTATTGATCAGCTAAATATGAGTCGTTCTGGATCAAAAGCGGATTTGTCAATGGGATCGAATGTTTTTGTCTGGTTGATATTACTTTGGCTATTTATTATTGCCCTCACAACTTGGTAATAAGCGTCTACATTTTACAGTCGAACCTGGATAAGTGGTGAAACTTTAAAAATGGAAAAAATTATTCCAAGAACTTGGAATCTCTTGGTGACCAGATTTCAATTCCACTTATAGACGTATTTCACTTAAACAAGGTTTCACTTATCTAGTGCATTAAGGTTGCATGTACCACTCAAAAAGATTCTCAAACAACTGGTAATTTTTATGCATGTAAAAATGTATTACCTGTGTATCTAGTACACATATATATATATATACAATTGTATTAGTGAAAGTAATCACTTATTTTTTCTGGCACTTCACTTTGGCACTTAAATTGTTTTTTCTATGTCATATAATCATGAGCTCCTTTATTCATTTCCAAAAACGTCTACAAATTCTCAATACAATTTAGTGCATCATTTTTTGTGATCATGATTTGTAAACACTCTGACTCTTCTGCATTTTCTTGGCTTATTCTTCTGCTCCGTCGGAATTGTCCAAACTTTCATTGTCACTTGGCATTTTAGATTTTTCTAGGATTTCTTCATCATTCAGTTCTCCTGCTGCTATAATTTCGTCATCCATGTGAACATACTGTTTAAATGTTGGAAGCTTCTCGTAGGTATCTCTTAACACTTTACTTGACTTGGCTGAAGTCCGAGAGTATCTGTTTCCGATTCTATTTGCACATCATCATCAGCCGTGTTTTAAAATGTAAGCATGTGCTTAACGTTCACACTTAACGTACCAATCAAAACAAAAGAAACCCATCTATCTCTTCACGTTTTCTTAGTATATAGTAGTGTAAATTCCACTTATAGAGGTAAATAAAAAAATTGTCCTATTTACAGTGGCAATTTCCACAAAAATTGATTCCACTTGTAGAGGGGAAAACATTCCAGTTATAGAGTATATTTAAGGGAAAAATCATGGGACAAGTTTTGTACCACTTAAAGAGGTATTCCAATAAGAATACTTAACTTACCGATAAGAATATCGGTTATACCCTGCCCAATAATTTGATCTATACTTATAACCTTATCTGAGTGAAATCTTCCTTATCTAGATTGGGGCTTTGTAATACTATACTCGCATAACATCCTAGTCTTATTGAATTAATCTTCAATTAATTACACGTCGAAACCTTTTTTTCCCCGTATAATTGAGAGTTATTCCAATAGAAACCAAAGTTGAAAATTATATTGATTTCTTCTTTCCCAGCAACAAGTATTCATGATCACAAACCCACATTTGTGCTAATTTTGTGCCAACAGTTTCCAATCCTAGGTCCTGTGTTGTAACACGTCCATCTGATTTTTTTTACAATATAATATTAACTTGCTAATATCCATAATGTTTAACACTTTATAATTATTTAGTATCTGCTAGTTGAGAATTAATTGCTCTGCTTAACGTACTAAGTGTTCCATAATAAAGATTAATTTTTACACAGGTTTTAACTTTTTATTCGATTCTTCTTTAATATCCTCGAAAATAAAAAAAATCGTGAGTTCTAGGATGAAATGAAGAGAGTAATTATGGGAAATCTGTATATTTCGCTAATCATTTCATGAAGAAGTGAACGTTTCAACAAACATTTTCATCATCTATTCTTCGAAATGTTGGTTGAAACATTTATTTCTTGATGAAATGATACACATTTCGTGTGCAATAATGGGACGCTCGTTTTTTCAGACTAAAACTCACGATTACTTTTATTTTCGTGAATATTGAAAAGGAAACGTTAAAAGTTAAACCTTGTTGTGACTTACCTCGAAGCGAAACCTGCGGAACTGATACCCTCGGTTGTTGTTTTTTTAAGCATAAACTTATGTCTACATATATACATATGTAATGGTCTTTGACATCATCGCTTTAATAAGATATCCTCACGCTTGGGTGTCAGACCTTGGACGCCTACAGGTATGACATCCTGCTCCATTATGATTATAATATAGTTTTTAAGATCGGAGTTGACATTCAGTAACGTAGATGTACTGCAAATAATTCCCAGCTGTCGCTAAGGTCATTGGTCCTACAGAAATAGCAGCGATGATCTTGTAGCTTCCGGTTAGGACCGCAGTTATTCCTGCGGAGTAACGGTTACAGTGATAGGTTACAATAATCAGGTGAGGAACTGATAAGAATGTATAACCTATACACGCGTTTAGTAGGTACCCTAGGTAAACATTTTATGGTACCTATAAAATCAATTAGTAATCTTTATAGGTTTGTAAAAGTTGATAACACCAAGTAGTAAGTAAAAGTGATCTGCTACGAATACCCTAGTAGAAGGTAATGTCGATTTTCTTTCTTGGAAACATGAAATATATTTACGTATTTTGTTCAAATAAGATTGGTCGATTTTTGGTATCGTTTTATTAAAACTTCCTTTGTTTGATCCTTACAAATGAATGTAAAGAGGTATCTTAAAGAATAATTACTTTTCCTGTATTGTTAAATACATAACATATATTATTATTTATTATTATAGGCGTTCCAACATGGGTTGCCTCAACCTGTCAGAGCAGAGCTCAACACTTCTCGGTCCATCCAATCCTCTTTCTGGAGACCCCTACCGGCCATCTCTTCCTGGACTCCCTCCATCCACCTGCTTCTCAGCCGTTCGCGTCCTCTCTTCCCTCGTGGAACCCAATCCAGCACTAGGTCCGGCCAACATTCAAATGCTTTTCTCTTCACATGGCCGTACCATCTTAGGCGGTGTGTCCCGATCCTTTCATTTGTTGATATATTCACATCCATACTCTGTCGAATTTCTTCGTTTCTTAGTCTATCCAGCCTGGTGTCACGGAGACACCTCCTCCAGAAATCCATTTCAACCGCCTGCACCTATGAGTACAGACGGGAGCTCTTAGTCCAGGTTTCCGATGAATAAGTCAGGATAGATTCGACAATGGTTCGTGAAAATAAAGCGTTTATTTTCCGTAGATGTCTGTGTGTTCCATAGGACTGGATGTAGCATTCTAGCAGCTTTTCGGGCTTGCTCCCCTTTAATATATAAATAAATATATTTAAAATATATATAATAAAATTAAAACATTTTTTATCATATATCCAAAATATATGTTTCCTTGTAGCATATAATACAAAATGTATCATACGGCAATTGAAAAAAAATTAAGTTATTTTGTTAGAATGGAGTATTTTGTTAGGTCCTGTGGTGTAGTGTTTAGCATAACAACCTTCTACGCCCAAGGTCTCGGATTCGCGACCCGGTAGGGAGCCTTAGAATTTTTAAAGGAAGTAGAAATCCTTACTTGTGCCGTCTGTAGTGAACGTAAAATGGAGAAACTTAGCCTGAGTGGTGTCAGACGCATGTTAAAGATCCCTGTCCTAATAATACCTGGATAACGACTCCCACTGTAGCAATATCATTTATTGGTATCCAATAATATATTTTAAAAAATAACTTATAATAAGTACCACTACCATCAATGAAGGGTCTTTGGGTTCAATACGGTAGAGACTGGACTGTTTCTTGGACAACGGTTGTGGAGGAAGATGATTTGTCCTCAACCGCCAGATTTTCCTTCTACATTGGATACCTACTTAATAGAGGCTGGGTAGCCCCAGGAGGGTCCCAGATCCCATAGGATTCATCTCCGGCTACTAACAAATTAAATATAAGTCTGTCAAGCAGCGGGATTTGAACCCAGGCCGTTCGACACGGCAAACTCAGTGCTCTACTACTGAGCCACTCCGCTCCCATCTGATAATACATAACTAATCATAAACCCATTTTTGTTAGCGACAAGTATTTATTTTATCTAAAGTAGGTGATGGTCCCCTATGATTAAATTAAGGTAATAAATACTTGAGTATATAATTCTCAAGGATATGGGATTAATATTATAAATAATTATTTGTCGGTTTTGTAATATGTTGATGACATTATGTAATGAAAATGATGGATTATACTTTAATTGCATCAGCTTGCCGATACACGAGTGAAAGGTATGAGCAAACACTTCTCGGACCTTGGAACGGGTTGAGATCGATGACGTAACGTCATCCCTGCCGGGGAGTGAGGTAGGTCTCAGCCCAATATTGTCCCGTCATTTAGTGTGATGACGTAACTGCAATGAGGCTTGAAAGGTGGAATTGATGGATATACTTCATATGTATTAAAAAAAAAAATGGAAAAAGGTATATCATTAGGAATTAAGGATGAGACTACATTCAATGTATCTATAATTGAGATATTATATTACAAAAATATGCTTATGCTTCCCTTTAATGTGCTGGCTATATAAGGAATGGTCAATAATAGTATATACTTCCAGATGGGTTTTGAATCATCGCATGTAATAAGTAAATTTTCTTTTAAATAGACATTGATGGCATACACCTTTTTTTTTAGAAAACGATTTTTCTATTTTCCGACCACCTGCAGGTCTGGGAACCCGAGTTCTTCGTCATTCAAATCAATTTTAAAGATTTTACTATACGATTTTGTTCCTTTTTTTTAGTTTGAAACTGAATATTTATTTTGCTACCATAATTTGTTTACTATTTTACGTCTTCTCCAAAGAACGCCATAACTAAGTGCGAGGGCACAGTTTTTCCAATTTTCTTTCGGAAGGGGAAACTTTGAAGAGGAGATGGAAAGCTTGAAATTTTTGGGTTGAGTGATGGAGAAAGGGGTGTAAGAAGAAGAAATTTCCAAAAACAATGAGTACCCGCCTAAAGCTATATAAGTGGTGCATTGTTTAATGGAATAATGTAACATGTTAAATAACAGTATGAATGATATTATTAAAGTAATCAAATTAAAGGGAGCACTCTGTTATAGATAAAATAACTTTATAGAATCTCTAGAACATGCAATAAATATAAGAGATTCCTTTTCAACAGTTTGTGCCAAATGGCATTTATTTAATTTCTCTCAATAAACATTTATTATTTTTAAACGATTAAAAAAAAATATATAAGTCTTCAAATAAGGTAGTATATTTAATTATGAAATCATTACAACAAGCAATTATTTAAAGTATAATCAAAACAACTCGAAGCAATAATTATTCATTTAAAGTATGACAAGTCTTTAACATATGCAATTATTATTTTTTTAAGTAAGGGCTCTATCCCCGATCGATCAAATATTTTAATTGTTATCTTTCATGTTAAGATCAAGAATAACACTTCTAAATAATAAATAAAAAAATGTTGATCTCAATTTGGCTGTCACACATTTCCCTCTTAGGATTCATTGTTAAGTGGAACAGTTTAAATACAAAAAACAAATTTTCTTTATTTAATTTAATTTTTTATCTCAATTTTTTTAAGTAAACCTGTTATGTATGAAGTATGGATATTATTTTAAACGATAGGTATGTGAAGATCTGCGTGTAGTGTTTTGTTGCTGACGTTCTAAGTTATTATTCACTGATTGACTGATTGAACATACGTTTGCGACACCTTCCAAACTTCTTGAATCTGGGAATTAATATAAGTATCGGCTTTGAACAACTTAAACATGTCTTCGACATATGAAAATTCGAAATGTTTTTAGTTTACTTCATACTTCATTCAAAGCTCATTCTTAGTAAGTCCTAGATCACACTACCCAATCAACCAAACCTCAACCTATTAAGCTCTTGTGGAATAAAAAATGTGCACCAAACAACAGTATTTTAACACATTAAAACTAAAACAAAAAAAAAGGCCCTTTTACATAATTATCACCAAATCATACAGTTTTTACTTCGAAAATAGAAATTGAATTAAATTTATGTTGCCTAGAAGAGTTAGTGATTGGGATATTGTTTAAGCTTCGCGCTTCTACAAATGAATCCAAAAAAGGGATTTATTTTTTAAATAAATAAGCTGTTATTTTTGAAAGTCCATTTTTTCATATTCGCGATATCTAAAGGTTTCTATTTGTATTAATTGAAAAATATAGCCAAGAAGGCAAATATTTTTATCACTTAGAACATAGAAAAGAGTGGCGTTTTAAACCACCTACACCTTTTAAATTTTATTATGAAAAAATAATCATTAAAACCATTTAAAAGAATAAACATTTTTTTTAGATACAAATGGATTCATACCACTTTCAGTAACAGCTCAAATCATAATTTAGTATGATTATATTTAATCATACGATTGATTATAGTTAAATTAAATCATATCAATCAATAATCAATCAATCAAATAATTATAATTATTTAATGATACTGCATGATTTATCTTTTACGTAAATCATACAGTCCAATATACTTTACAAAATAGGTAAAGTATGTTTGACTGAATTTGACATGTCTGTAACGTAAAAATAGTTATTTAAAGTGATAAAAAATGTATATTTAAACCAAAGCAAAATTCTCTCTCGATCTCGAAACTATATTTGTTTAAATAAGCCAGAAATACATCTCATTTCCCATTTCATGATGTTATGTTAATACTGAAATTACCTTTGTCATAAATTACAAGTAATAAAATAATAATAAAAAAAAAGAAATGGTAATTGCTGGTGTTGGTGGTTCTTCAAATATCCCAAGAATAAACAGATTTATGTAAGAGAGGATTAGTTTCTGATCTCTTTACAAGGCATTAGTACAATTATGGTTTAAATTAACGAGTCAATAATCATTATATTTTTGACGTCATGGACACAAATATTTTAATTGCTGAGTTGTTTTCGAAATTTTCCTTATTTCAATAGGAATAATACTATGAAAATAATATTATACATACACATATATGTACTGCTATACGGAGGGAATTGATTTGACCGAGGTCAACTATGCATATACTAAATATACCTGATCTTGAAGAATATTAGTTGACCCTATATATATGAGGATCCATCCTCTATAAAATGTTATAGAAATTGGAGTCCCCAAAATAAGGGAGAAAAATCTTGCGGCTGAACGTGATCTTGGACATGTCACCTCCTTGCAGAACCGTTGTCCATGAAACAGTACAGTCTCTACCATGCACTGAACACCAGGCCGGTTCAAGGGTTGTAGTGGTACAGGTTATATATATATATATATATATATATATATATATATATATGAAGAAGAAAATGGTCTGAGTGGAGTCTTGATCCCATTATAAGCCTTGAAGAAGACCTGCTATATGGGTCGAAACGTGTAAAAATAAATGAAAATGAATAGTTCTCCTTAATTAAGAGAACTTTTTTTTACGTGGAAGAAAATGGTCCTGGTAGAGGGCAATAAATTTCTCTTACATGTGGAGAAATGTTTATTAAGTAGCATTATCATTATTTAATTAAATAACATTATCATTAAATTAATTACCATTATGTTTATTAAGTAGCATTAGTATCATTTTTTACGTCCGATAGTGATGTGATTAGAGCTTGTGACGGACCAATATCGGGCACCCCCCTCCCCCGCACGACAGTCCTGAAGAAGACCTGCAAAGTAGGTCGAAACGTTGGCTACTTAATAAACATTTCTCTACATCTAAGAGAAATTTATTGACCTCTACCCGGGCCTCTACATTTTCTTCCAGATAAATTATCAAGGTCAAATATTATCATTCTAGACAATTTTTTTTTTTACCTTCACCCGGACTATTTTCTTCCTCTTAAGTATATATTGTTTTATGCTTAATGTATTTACAGTATTGGGCACAACCTTCAGGTTTTTCATCCAATTAAGGGTGCCCACTTTATAGAGGATGGGTGAGTCCAAGGATGTTCTGTAGATTACAAAGGACGTTATCAGATTAAATAATTTATCAGCTATAGCTGATACCCAACTACAGATCAAATAAGCTCTCCTCTGAATAGAGCTTACCCACCCCATTCAATAAATCTATACGGTACTTAAAACAATGAATCTATAATTTTTCCAATAGTAAATCAAAAAATGTAAATGTTGATTTTCAAAATAATATCTGGCTATTTTCAATTACTAAATAAAATAATAATTTTACTGATATCTTGTTTTTTCCTATTGATGACCCAAAGTTATTTAGAAAAATAACTCTCCAAATCTGAAGGGCCTCATATCTTAAAATTGTCATGGGTACTCACTTGCTTAGCGATGATTGGACTTCAATGTTCTGTTTATTAGAAATTAATTTATCATTATCAAATTAATATTACTAAATTATAAAAATAATCTATTTAAAAATCCAAATTGCTAAGTATTAAACATATCCAGTTATGAATGAAAGTTCTTAATATTTATTGTGGAAGAAAATGGTCCGGGAAGAGGTCAATAAGTTTTTCTGAATATGAAGAATATTTATTCAGTAGCCAACGTTTCGACCCACTCTGTAGGTCTTCTTCAGGGCTAAATATACAAAATACAGACAATTTAAAATCACAAAATATTTAAAAATAGGTTAAGCATGGTAAAAACAAATGTTAAAATACAAAGGTAGGAAAAACAAAACAAAAAAACAAACAAAAAAAACATAATATAGAATACAATAAGAAAAAACAGAAAGTGCTAAAAATTAAAGAATAAGGTAATATAAATTCAAATGGGATAAATATTAAAGTAAACATACAATAGTATCAGTTATCTGAGTGGTGAACAATAAAGATGGGGCAGGGGAGAGAACTTGAGAATTATATCGATATAGTAATAAATAAGAAAATGTTGATAAGAAATGATGATGATAAGTAATAGAAGTGAGACATGCATATTACTACCAATGGGAAGATGATGTATACATAATGTTCATGAAATAGTATAAAGGATAGATGTAGTACAATATATAATAGTTGCTAAGACATGGTGAGAAAGGAGAAAATAATAGATATTAAATTAACATGTACAATCGTATAAAAAGTGCGATAAGTAAGTTACAAATTCTTAATATTTACTTTAATTAGTAAATAAAATTTTCTAGAATAATCATTTTGATCAATTAATAAATTAAGAAACTTAAGATTTAAAAATATTTTATTTAGATTATATTGTGCATTATCCTTCGTTTCAATCGACACAATTTATAGAGGTTTGTTTACGTTTCTATTTCTAGAGTTCAGCCATATCAAGCTGGAGCTGTTGAGATGGCGTCCTAATTTAAAAATATTTTTTTTAAAGAAATTAATATAATCGTAGTAACAAAACGAAATTTATATATATGATATAATATTGATAAGTGAGACCATTTGTATTTCCAGTACGCTTATGGATTTGCTGATCCCAAAGAGTCGATCTACGTTTGACAAAAATATTGTTAAGTGAAAAAGAGCAGTATAAATTTTAGAGTAATTTACAAACATTTCAAACAAAAAAAATATATATATATATCATTTTATTATATTGGCATTTAGTGAGATTATTGATATTTGCCATATATTTAATAGTTCTTTGTTTCATTACTGCATTTTTATGATTTCTTACTTGTTGATTTAAGTGCGATAAAGTATATTTATACAAAATACTTCAGTGGTATCTTCTGGTTTAGACCGTGTCGCTAACTTTTTCGCCAACGTTTCGCCAGTCATGCTGCTGACTTCTTCAGGGCAGGAAAGAGAATGAAGACGCTTGGCTCCACCTACCAGAAGATACCGCTGAAGTATATTGTATAAATAGTGGGCGTGGAAACCTAAAAGAGCATTTAAGTATATTTATCATCATACAATCCCATTTTTCTCCTTATTTCGAGTGTAGATTTGTAAATATCGACTCATTGATGTAAATAATGGTATCTACTTTTCTTTACCGTTTCAGCCTATTCGTTATACTTTATTTTAGCAACGTTTCGAGACTATACAGTTCTCACCTTTGAAACACCATTATCTTTTAATGTGTGTCCGTACCATTTGTCAATTTAATATCTTCTTAAAATCCCATTTTTTCTCTTTATTTCCGTGTGTATTTTTTAACATTGACTCTTTGGTGTGAATAAAGTAAAGTATCTACTCTTCTTGGCTATTAATAAAATAAATATTATAAATAAAATAAATTATATTAAAATATAAGTATTAAGACAAATTGCTTCATTATTATCTTTGCTTACGTCAGTAAATGTGACAAACTTTATACATTTACTCTAATAAGTTTAATATATAAGTTTTTTAGGACTCTTAGTCAATATTTTTCTAATTTATTAAATTGGCTGATACCGAAAAAAACGTGTATAAATTATATCTGCAGTCCCGGTGAAAAAGTGGCTAAGTCGAATTTTCTTCAAAATGAAAAAAATACTTCAGTATTTGTACAGGGGAGTGTTATCGTGTTATTTAAGGAGTTATTACTTATATTGCAACTCCATTTCAAGCCAAAAACTACGAGAATGACACGATTTCGCTTCCTTCAATACAATTAACTCTCTGTGCAAAATTCGACTTAACCACTGATTCACCGGGGCTACCGATATATTATATTAAGTTGTATTTTTATATTTCTAGATGTATCCTATAAATATTTATCAATTAATCGTAGAGTACATTGTAAGGTTTGAAACAGAAATCTTTAAGTCTCTGAACTACCGGTAAATAACTTACAAGCGGCTTTTTAAAAATTATTTTCATTTTTTACAGTAATAGATTTTAATTTTTACATTATTCGTGTATTTTTATTCTAAAGAGACGACCCAGAATAAATAAAGTCTTTATTATTATTATTATTAATATTTTTAATTTTTGAGCATTAAGATAAAGGTAGTTGGAGAAGGTATTGAGGTGGTATCTGTTTGGAGGCCACCGTAGCATCAGCTCACCTCGTGCCCGCACTTCACTTAGAGAATATTTGCCACCGTAGGAAAACAATCAACTCTTATCTATTTTTTTTTTTAATTTCTCATCTTAGAATTACTTTTCAAAACTAATTGATATGTCATGTCTTCGATGGGAAATAACGGATTTGTTTTAAATTATACATCTATGCAAACTAAAAAATATTTATATGAAGGTTCAATCACATTTACCTAAGTGCTTTGTATCGCATATCAGTACATACATATAAATTGTGATTGAGGGTTAAATCTATAATTCAAATATAGGCATATTTATATATTATTTAAAAAAACTGGACCACAACAATCCACGAAGGATATTGGGGCCAGTAAACTGCTTTAAATTTAAATTATATGGTGCAAAATATAAAAATATTGTGAATGAAATGCTTAAGGTAACTAAAGTATTTAAGTTGATAAGGATTAATACTGTATCAGTCTAAATAGCTTTCCAAATACCTCATATTACGTATTTTCTTATTATGAAGATATAATGGGTATAGTATGCTATCCTTAAAAGACAGATATATGCTATCACGGACTTTTTTGTAGAGCTATAAAAGAGGAATATTCCATCATACATTGTTTTGCTCCAAGGGATTTGGGACCGTCTTCGATGAAACCTCCTAGGAGGCTATACTTTTTCCAACACTTCCAACAATTATCGTTATATTCCAACAAATTTACTCAAAACCTTGACAAATTATAAACCTTCCTCGTGAATCATTCTATCTATTGGTGATAACCGAACGAAAATCCATACAGTAGTTTTTGAGTGTATCGCGAACAGACAAACAGACCCGGAGGAATTTGTTATATAATACGTATAGATAAATTAATTATCCAGGGTCATAAAAATGAATTTATAAACAAATAAGTACTTATATTTCAATTAAAGGACATAAATGTTTTTTAATTGATAGCCCTGAATGACTCAATTAGCACAAATTAATTTAATAGAGTGAGAATATTCAATGACGACTATTTAAGGATACATCCTTGTGTCTATTTTACAGTTCTGAGTGGGTATTTATCTCAAACTGCATAATTGCAAGGGCAAGATATTCAAAATTGGTTTTCAAATGCAATTGTTGACAACAGCAACTGTCTATTAATGTCTGCTATAACCTAAATTAGAGTTAATCGATTTTTTTTTTTGTAAAAGAAATGGAATTCTATGAGATTGATCGACGATAATACACGAAATAAACAAGTATCTAAACCTTTTAAATTAGCGAAATTAAATTAATTTTGAATCGCTTCTGAATGTAGCCATCGACGATCATTCCAAATAGAGCAATATAACACAAAAGTAGGACAGAGAGAGCTCTTGGAGTGGATCACTCCATTTTACCGTTCTATTATAAGTATCGTTCATGAAACTTGACAATAGTTCTTAGAGGTGTGCAATATACTTTACATAGAAGTTTCATTCCAACTTGTCTCTATAATAAGCTATAATAATTTTTTTAAAACTGTACCACATCAATACATTGTGGAGACTGTTATTATTTCTTGGACAGCGGTTATGTATGGGTGTAATTTGTCGAGATAATATCAATAAAAATAACCAGGCTTTTCGAAGTATCCAAACTTAGAGTACTCAGTATACAGAGGCTGGGTGTACCCCAGGGGGGTCTGTAGACATCAAAGGGCCCATATATGGCCGTTAAAAGATTTTTAATTTATTTATTGAAATATACAAGTGTATTATAATAATACAGTAAGTAAATATAATGGCATGAACGATACATAATGGCAAGGAGACAAACTACCGAACGGTAGTGCTCATTTAACAAATTCAGCTTAGAAGGTCACGAGGCCATCTTCTTTTCAGACGCCTCGGTGGATTATCGGATATTGAGGGGGTAGCTAAGTTTGAGAGGGAATAACGTTTGATAAGAAAGGACTGGTATCGGATTCGGGCTAAATCAGCAACGAATGGTGTGTTAAGGTTTGTGTGTGGCTTTATTCTTAACAAAGAAAGTGTGTAAGTCCAAATAGGTGTTATAATAGTCTGTTGTAATTAAATTGGTGCTTACGGGGTTTGTCGGGTATGTGTTGAAGTAATCTGAAACGGCGAGCAGTTTCTTGTCGTTTCAGTCTAGTATCAGGATTCCAAGTGAAACGTTAGATTTAGTGCTATATATGGGACTAAACATAAAGCTCAATTATTAGCAATAAATCCTAAGTTCTAAAGGAGTTAATATTTACAAATTTTAGTTATGTATATTTTTAACACAATTCATAACATTAAACAATAGTTCTTGAAGGAGTGCGATATATTTTATGCAGAAGTTTTAATCCAACTTGTCTCAGTTATAATAGTTTAAAAAAAAAAAACGGTACTACTATAACTAGGGTTCAGTAGATAGAAAATAAGCTGTACTGTTGGCCAACGGTCGTGCAGGGAGGTGTTTCGTTGGAAATCAAGCTCAATCGCCAGGGTTTTCCTCCAATTATAGAGTGCCCCTTATAGGTTGGGTGAGCCCCATGAGAGTCGGTAGATCCCACAGGATCCATCCATGGCTGTTAACAGATTAAATAATTTATCTGTTACAGCTGGATTTGGTGTAATAATTACACAATAGTTCTAAAATTTGTAGCTGTTACTCTGATAATTGTGATACTATTTTTATATATATAGTAATTCAGTTTGTTATTTCATAATAATTTGAAAGCGGTCTCAAAGCTACATAGTTCTGCCGCGGTTGCATAAGACTTTACCCTAAAGAGCATAAACACCGTCGGAGTTAATTGGCATAACTAACCCAAATTGCAGCCAATAAACAGTCGCTCAGCCACCGGAAGGTATCGTTTGCTTTAGTTCTCTTTTTTTAATTAGTAATGGCCGGTCGCAATCGCTCCTAATGATCCTTCGAGAAGACTTCGGGAAACCCTAACCGACGGTATTAGAATTATCACGAATTATCGTATTAGCTGAAGCATGAGGCGACATTTTTAAAAGGTCAGCTCAGAAAACTGGGTTAATGACTAATTTATTGAGATTTGTCTTATTTATGTTTTTTTCTTTCCGTCCATTGTATTAAGGATCCATTGAAGGTATTTGAGCATAGCTCATTATTTAATATGGGACAAGTCCTTGCGAATTGTTTAGAGGCGGGGCAGGCAAATTGAGTAGATCAGAAATATACAATAACAATGGATTGGTTGTTCTTCAACTCACAAGTTTAATATATCTGCAGCCCCGGCGAATAAGTGGTTAAGTCGATTTTTTTTCCCTGAAAGAGCTCTCCAATTGACGGAATTGGAATCGTGTCATCCTCGTACCTTGTGTATTTTTTTGGCTTGAAATACAGTTATAATATAAGTAATAACTCCATTTCAAGCCAAGGCCTGATTTTGAGAAAATTCGACTAAATCACTTATTCACCGGGGCAATAGATACATACAGTCTTGATAGATAATACCCACTTTCCAACCGCATTGGACTATGTTAATAAATTTTCTATATTTATATACACTCAATTAAGCCATATTAATAAGCCAAAAAGTATTTTTGGTCTTACCTTGATTTCAATTGAATTGGCCACAATACGCAAAGGAAACGTCGAGTGACTGTCAATAAATATATTTGATATTTTTTTTTTATTCTGATATCGAAAAACCGGAAGGTCCTTGACTTCTTAATAGTAATCGATTGAATGGAAATATGTATGTAGTTCGTGTAAAAGTGTTGAAAAAAATCATTTCAAAAAAATATTTTTTGGTTCATCGTATATATTAGATGGAGGAGTATAATTAGTTATTTATTAGAAAAAGTTCAAAAAAAAGTTGTCGTACAAAAAATTTACGCCAAAATACTACTAAAGATCTGGGACTGATTCTTCTCAAAACCACTCAACGTTTTCTTAAAAAGGTCTGTTTCTTGCTGAATGGTTTCTCTATTCGCTTCTCCCCTGATTATCAAGTTGTTTTTTTTTATACATTGTTTTTATCACTTGCATGTAAAAAAAAAACACCTAAATATTCTGTATTTCTGATTTCATATTAAACTAAATTCAAATATTTAGAATTAACAAAATATGGATATTAAATGCATATTATAAATATATTTTAAGAGAGTTATATTAGTGGAAATTATATTTTTATAGCAAAAAGAAATATGTTAATGGAAATTCTATAATATGCCAAAATAAAAATCTTGATAATTTGTGAGCACCACCAAGAAAATATATAATTAACGACTCTGTAAATATATAAAAGAGTGTTTTCCACTAATATTTTATTATAATTTTTCTTTTCCAAAAAGTTGACTATTTTTAGTCTTTATTATTGTTACTTATTAAATTTAAAACAATTATGATTAAGAACAGAGATAATCCATACCATTATAGATACAAATATAGAATATATTTTGAACTCGGTATTTATTTTAATTTTTTCAATTGCCTTTAATTCATTTTTTGTATTTTTTTTTAAATATATATTATCAATAATAGAAAACTGTATGATTATTCATAGTTCAAATTTCCATAAACAGTTTAAGTTTCCTCATCGGTAGTTAGAGTTGTTAGCACTCCCTTGGGAGTTCCACTTAATTTTTTTTTTAACTGAATAAATAATGCTTCGTAAAAACTCATTCATTCAAGGAACAGTTAGAACACAAGAGTCATTTTAAAATTGTTTATTCTTTAATTACTTAAAAATCTATAAAAATGTGCTATAAAGATCTTTCGAGAGCTACGTGTAATCCTTAAAGAGGTCCTTGTTCTCAATTCGATTTATTTTTGGCCTTATCCTGATTTCAATTGAAGTGGCAAAAATACACCAAGGAAATGTCGAGTGACAGTCAATAACTATATTTGTAATTTTTTGTTTTATTCTGCTATCAAAAAACCGGAAGGTCCTTGGCTTCTTAATAGTAGTCGATTGAATGGAAATATGTAGTTAGTGAATTTAATCTTGCTTAATATTGTACTTAAATTTTACAATAATAATTAGCAGAAAGCAATAAAATATATTTAATACTTTAATTTTAGTGCCCACGTATGAAAATTTTTATAATCGTTATAGAAATAATTTAATTTTAGACCTCTCAGCGAATTAGACATCTCATAATATTGATCTAATAATATAAAAAAGAATTTCAGTTATATATATTTTTTAATGTAATTTAAGAGAAACTGGAAAATTATATTTTAATCATTGTACTCTTTATTTTTTTAGATTTTATTTTTAAAACTACCTTATGACTTGTCTAGTTTGCCACAGACATGTTTCTATGCCAGAGGTATGCGGGTTTGGTAGAATTTTGCGCCAGACTTGATGAATGCGTAAATCACAGATCTCCGGCGACCAGCTTCTCTAGTGTAGTTATCAAGGATGAAACACCTGTAGTATCTAAGTGTGAAAAATATGCATTATGGAAAAATAATCCAATCTTGAACAATAGGAACTGAACGGAAATTTACATTTTAAGTTACCTTGAGCCCAAATAGTCAAGATTAGCCATTGTTGAATCTGTGAGTTCTGTTCAGAAATGAAAAGTTGTACGAAGCTGAAATCAAGTATTTGGGAAGAGTACTTTAGATTTTAAACAATCATAGTCCTAGATTATGAACAATTGAAATAATAAATTATTTATTCTGCTAACTTGGGCTTACCCAGTCTCTATACAGTATACTTATTTGGAGAAAAACCTGACGTCTGGATATGGTTTCGTTAAAATCATCTCATAACCGTTAGCTTAGACATATGATGATTCTTACAAAAGAACCCAACACCCTTACAGGTACATTTGTACACAGGTAAAATCACATCCGATATTTATTTATTTAGTGACTCATAATTTTCCAGAGTAAAAAATTTATTCAATTCCATTCTTTCTTCTACTTCCATTCTTTTCTCTTAAACTATATGTGTATATTTTTCATTGGCTTTAATACTGAGAAAAAAATAGAAACTTAAGATAATCATTACAGAACAAATTAAAATTTTTTAAAACTAGCCAACCTAGCTTCCTCTTCGATTCCCGATAATCCCCCGAGGCGTCTGAAAAGAAGATGGCCACGTGACCTTCTTAGTTGAACTAGTGATTTGAGTACTACCAGTGGGTAGTTTCTCAACTTGCCATTACTCATGTCATTTTGTATCACATAGCCTATTTACTGGATGTATTTTTTTTATTATACAGTTGTAAATATCAATAAATAAATTAAATAAAAAAAAAATAAATAAAAAAAACTAGCCAATACGCTTGATCTCAATTCAATACAAAAATCCGTTTGTTTGAACGAAGCAAAATTTTTTATCGGAATGACTCATTTTTTATTTTCAGAACTACAAAAACAGTAACTTTTATCATGAGACGATGTAGCTCAAAACAACACGTAAAGAAAGTGTTTATACAGTAAAACTCTGCAGATAAAAGTTATCGGTGTCTATAGTCTTCTGACCATTACTGTTATTTTTAGATGTCTGAAAAAAAAAATTATTATTATTACATAATAATGATTAATATGAAAAGGACGGCTTGAAATTGGGCGTGGAACAAATATCCAGAGTCTATGGTTGTTAAGATCACTAGGTCTCGAAGGGTTATCGAGAAACGAGATTAAGGCTTGCTGGCTCATGTGGAATGACTTAACCATGGAAAAACCTGCGAGAACCTTCAATTACGTGTTGTATAAAAAATTTTAAAAACTTGTACCACTAGAACCCATGTAGGATATTGGATTCAGTAAATGGTAGAGACTGTACTGTAGGGCAACGGTTGTGCAGGAATGTAACTTGTCTGAGATCACGCTCAACCGCCTAGATTCCCCCCAATTGAAGGTACCAACTTTATAGAGACTGGGTTAGCTCCAGGATGGTCTATATATACCACCGGGTCCATCCATGGGTATTGTAAAAAAAAAAAAAAAAAGGTTTTATAGCCATACTTTCTGTATATTACCGCTTATTGGTCTTTACATTAATCCTGTTGTTAAAAATACTGTAGTAATAGTTGATTTCATTCATTAGCTCAAAAGTATGTTTTCTAACACACCCTAAATGTAGTTAAATCCATAAAACTTGTAATAATACAATCTTCTTCTTTCTTAAATTTGTAATACTTAATTTTTTTGGACAAGATTTTTCAAGGAACATATTTAATATTTTTCTTTTATTCCATTATGTTTAGTACTAGTTTAATCCTACAATTAAAAAAAATTAACTAAACATTTTTTTAACACTATTAATTAAAATTTACAAGTGTATTACAATAATACTACAAATAAATAGAATGAGTGATACGCAGGTAAAGGCAAGTAGAGAAACTATTTTTTTTTAAAGATTTCTAACTATAACAAACGGAATGAACTAATTATCGTTTGAATTAATTATTTTAAAAATATTTGAACTATGACAGATGTAAATATTTCAATAGACCATAAAATCACCTGTCAATCTAATGAGGAGTTTGAATTTAATACAAAAACCTGCTTAAAATACGGTTTAGACAGAATATTTTTAACGATTGTCCAGATCTGTTAGGAATATCATGATATATTTCCGTATTATTTTACGCTATAATTAAAAATAAAGATTTATTTATATTTATAATAATACAGATTTATATTTATAAGAATCCTACAATTAAAAAAAAATCAATAACTAAACATTCTTTTAAAGTGTTTTTATTAAATTATACTACTTCATTATAATAATACTAGAAGTAAATAGAATGAATGATGGGTAATGACTTGAGGTAAAGACAAGTAGGGAAGCTATATTTTTAAAAAGATTTTTTGCTCTATAACGAACGGTATAGAGTAATTGTTATTTGAATTAATTAATTTTAATAAAATTTGAACAATGGCCATTACAATTATTTTAATAGACCATATAAGCACCTCTCAATAAGTGAGTCTAATAAGGTTTTTGAATTTAATACTAGAAATTTCGTGTATTTTATACAGAATATTTTTAAACAATTATCCAGGGTAATATAAGGTATATCATGAGATATTCCTGCATCAATTTAGGCTATAATTAAAAATAATGAATAATTATCGTACAATTTAAAAAGAAAAAGCAAACTAAACATTGATTACTGAAGTATACACATTTCCCATAATTACATTCTCTTTTCCACACTAAAGCACACGATAACTTGTATTTTTGGAAAATGTTAAAAGGGAAACGAATGAAAAGTCAAAACATGTTGTGACTCAACTCGAAGCGACAACCTGCGGAATAATTACAGGATTTTTAACTCCATAACAAACGGTATAGATTAATTTAAAATATTTCGATAAACCAGATCAGATCTAACGGTGCTTCTTTTTTGTCTTCCTATTTTGGGTAAATTGTCTTATTGCCCTATGAAAGCGAAGCCAAGTATGATTCAGAGTCAAATTCGGCAATAAGCGAGAAGTGTTGCTTCAGAGCGATGCTGCAAGAGAAACCTGTTTGGCCCGGAGTCTCGGCAACGCCAGTCCATGTCCGGATGAGGGACTACGTCGAACCAAGGAGTCACCATTCCTATGTCACTGTAGTTGCTCAGGTTGGTAACATCTCTCCTTCTATAATAATTAACTATCACTTTGATTGGTTTAATTATATCTCTTTAGTTTATTAAAAAATTAAATTAATACAAAGAAAGGTTTAAATCAACTTCTATTTGTTCGTGAACCGATAATTCATCAATAAGCGTAATAGTTCAATAATTATTAACGTTAAAATTTTAGATCGTAAATATTTCCCTCCAATATCCCCTAAAATCGAGTTTGTTGACGTTTCATTGCTTCTGCGCAGTGTGATACAGAATTGATTTTATAAATTTTATAAAATTTAAACAGTTTTACTCTAGTCAGTTTCATTTATTATTTTTTTTTTTTTTATTTGAATTTATAAGAAATTATAAAGATCTTCTAGAACAGGAGTAAAACATAACAAAATTATACGTACTTAAAAATTGAATAATTCTCTTATTAGATATTTTTATTCAAGATCTTATATTTTTTAACGAGTCTTGTGTAATTATTATTTTTTTCTACTCCATATTTTTTTGGAAATTACAACAGTAAGTATAACAATGTTCTCTTTCGATTAATATTTTTTATAAATCTATTTAATTCCTTTACGTGAATTATATGTAGAGATAATAATGGAATTAATTCTCAGAATGATTTCTTTAAAAAAAATAAATATGTTTAAAATTGAAAATAAAATGTTCAGAAATATAAAACATTCTCTAAAATTTCTAAGTCAATATTGGTCTGAGAACTGTAATTTCTGAAAATAATTATTCACATATAACATTTTGTTTGTCTCTAGTTTTTTAAAATCTATTTTAAATATATATATATATAAATCTTCTATCATATCGTTAAAATCTTTTAATGTTTTAACTTTCATGTAATTTACAATATCTTAAATATCAATGAAATAATAATAACTCGCTTATATTCAATTACTTGAAAATAATTATTAATAGTGTTAAGAGATTTGATTGAATTGTGATTTTCGATAAGGTTTTGTCTCTAAAAAAAAAATTTATTTTGGAAGATACTAAAAATTGATTTTTTTTTTAATCGTTAGACTTATTTTAACAGATTTTTATTTCTTCGTGTATTCAACTACTTTCACAATTATAGTAACAAACAGAATGATTTTCCAAGACCATTAGGACGAAACGCGAGGAAAAACAATTACATTATTAAATTAGTGCTATAATTATTGTTATTATTTCATTGTAGCAGATTTTCTTCATTCCCTCCCTCCATTAAACGAGAAATCACTTTCTTTGTCGATGACATGTTGTCACAGGCTGTTGTGTCACTTCATTCCATGGGGTCTCATGAAGGCATTGAACCTTACTCGGTGCTTTGACTGATGAGGTTTAAAAAGGTTTTTATTTTTAAAAAATTAGAATAAATTTATGATATTAAACGAATCAAAGAGAAGTGTCGTGTATTTATAGAATGTTAAATAGGGTGTGTCTTTTCATCTTCAGTAGTTTTCATGAAGCATTAGTTGTCCTAAATACTTTTTAGAGATATAAATATCGACATTCAAACGAAAGGTGATGTTCTAAAAAGTCAACTGATTTATATATAAAGTTGTAAACACATTAATTTTGATTTTTTGTAAATATAAATTAATAAATACGTGTGTATAATTCATAACTTGTATGATTATTGGATGTTTTTCATACTTCAATTCCCAATCCATTCTGTTTTTTTTAAAAACAATTTAAATTTAAAAATCATTAATCGAATAAATTAAAAGGTCAAAAGTGTCGTTTTTTATAAAACCCAACGATTGTGACATTACTTACTTTCTTTTTTGTATTAAAACTATTATAATATATTAAAAATTTATTTACTTATTTAAAAATAAAGAACAAAAATATTCTATATTAAACAGCAGTGTAGCATTTTAAAAAACGTTTCGTAATCTCGACTCTTTCGTAACTCAGCGAGAGAACTGACCCTCTGTTATGCAGCAATGTAAGTTCTTTCCATGTCAAAGAGTGGGGGAGTATAAATTACATACTGAATACAAATAAGAGTTTCTTTAACTAATTACAATATACTTTTATGTTATTATGGATTTATTCGTATTTTATATTTTATAATTTTAATTTATATTAAAGGTAAGGTAGGATGAAAAACAAAAAAAAATATATATATATTTATAATAACCCATTTTATATTTTATTCAATAAAATCTGTATCCCGGACGTAAAGGACACTATGTCACATTTTTGTAATTTTTGTATTTGTTCAGAAGAACCAAATTTCCATAACTTTGAATAAATAAAATTTGTTTCTTCATTACTTATAGAAACAGGTTAAAGAAAATTGTTCACGTAGTTATTGGCATTGATAAGTAATTGGTAGTATCATAGTATTTATATATGGCAATTTACCTAAAATACTACCAATGTCGTTAATATGGATCTTTTATCTACGGGGCATACAAATAAATTATACTTCATCTATCTTACTTTATTTATTTTTAGGATTATATTCTTTTTATTTAATATAACTTTATAATATATAAGGTTGGGGAAGTTTCTGAATCAATAAATTTTTTTTTTCTTGTACAATCACTTCTTTATAGGAATATAGGTTTATACAATCAGTGCCTGGGGATAAGTATCATAAAAACTGACAATTTACTTTAAAGATATACTTCTTATAAAAATAAATCGAAAATTAATATTTGATCTAGTCTTTTCCTAGATGAACGAATTGGGGGAAATAAAATTAGACAAATTGAGCGATGGTTCTAATCCTTTTTTATCCAACTTTTGATAAGTTAAAGAGAGTAAAATGAGTATATAGCAGACCATTTGAATATTTATTCACTAAAATAAATTATGCATAGAGAAATTACTGATATCTTTATTGGATTATATTCTTATTTATAAATATAATTGTATAATACTTACGGGTTAATGAGTTTCTGAATAAATAAATCTTTTCTTTCTTATAAAATTACTTCTTCATATGAATATAAGGTTTATGGGATAAAAATCAGAAAAAAATTTATATACCGTCAATTCTACTGATATGTTTTTGGAATTACATTCCTATTTATAAATATATCTATATATAATGTTATCTAATATATAATATATAAAATCTAATATATAATGTTACATAAATTTCGGAGAAAATAAATCTTCTGGTTCATTCATGTGGACTATAGGGTATAAGCATACCCTACATTTAAACAAAGAAATTTTTAGAGTGACATTAAAAATATTTTTATGAAGGTATCTATCCTTTTTTCACTATTGTTTGGACAATAAATATTTTTAAATCTGTATGTTTTAATTAATAGAATGGTTATTGTCTTGTTTTGTTTTTTACAGAAAATTATGACTTGTAACAATTGTAGATATGTACAGTATGGTTTTTGATGCATAAAACCAAAAATTGTTATAATTGAGAATGACTTAGTCGAAACGTTTAAAGACCTAATAAATGAAGGATTTATTGACTGGAGAATGGTTTTTTATCTTCTGGTTCTTTCACAATCACTTAATCATAAGATTATAAAGTATGAAATCAGTACCACCTGGGGATAAGCATCAGAAAAATTGGCTACGCATTTTAAATTATATATCTATAAAAAGTAAATCGTTATACAAGTAGATTTGGGGTAGTGATTATTAACGGATGTTGTTTAAACTATGAAATGATAATAATAATTATTATTATTGATCTATATGAATCTATTGTTTATTATTTTATTTTATCAATGAACTTCTGTTATTTATCCAAACCACTTATTGTTTGCAAAGATATAACCTTATCATATAAATTTCCATAAAACATTGTGAATAATTATCTAACCAGAATAATAATAATTTATGCATTAATTATCTAATATTCATCCAGTTATGGGAATTGTGCATTGTATTTAGAAACCACAAATTTTTAAATATAGAAGGAAATCAAAACAAATACATTGGTTGTATTACGTATTAGAGAAAACTGCAAGTGTGAATCTCTGCACGAACACACTCTAGCGACGACAGCGGCGAACTGAGCGCGAGAACTGTCGCCATATTGCATTGTTGCTTTCGTCGTGTCGACAGTTGTTGCCTCGCCATCTTTGTTTCTACTTTTGTCGTTCAATTTGCATCCACCGCGAATGCCTCCTAAACGTCACAGGATGGACTACAAGAAAGCGTGGACGCACGGCGACGTGGCGGATCTCATCTCGATGTACAGGAGTATGCACTGTCTCTGGGAGGTTAATTCACCGGATTACAAAGACAGGATTAAGAGAAACCATTGCTTGGAGGTTATGGCTGTCAAGTTCAACACCACGTCTTCGGAGATAACGAGGAAGATACACAACCTGAGGAGTCAGTTCCACAGCGAGAGACAGAAACTCTTGCAGAGGAAATCTATCTACGGGAGTCATCATAGATGTGCTTCTAAATGGCCACACTTCGAATCTTTACGGTTTTTAAAGAAAAGTATTAATAAGTGTTTACGCGCGGAATACAAGGTAATGATAGTTTCTTACCTCCCCAAGACCCTTTCCTCCTCCACACCTGTAGATAAGTTGATATTATTTCCTCATTAATTTATATAATTGTTAATTGTAATTCAAAAAACAAAAGAAGAAATTTGTAAAGATGATTATTCAAATCTATTACGTGAGACTGAGAAACATTTTTTTATTACGCAAAAATGGCATATTAAAAGAAACGAATGTATATATTTTTATTGTTTTATATTTCAAAGAAATAATATATTTTAAAAAATATTTTTTTCAATCACTCTCTCAATGAAAATTATAATTAAATATATCAAGTCATGTTTGATGCAGAGAGTATTAAGTCCTTATTATTAACACTATTACGTCTGTACTTATTTCATATTATTACACTACATGTAATAATATGAAGAGAGCTTTGTAGGTTTTTTTTTTGTCCAAGAGTAAGGAAATTTACGATAACTCATTAACAGAAATCTTTCCCGCCAAAATGTATAACTGCTGATAAATTCTTTTTTATCGACAACTGTTGAAAAATACTTCATAAACTTATTCAATTTTCCTGGTATTTACTTTTTAAGGAGGATCTGATTGAGCAGAACGTTCGTATGGGAGTTTCTAATCTTTGGATCAGGAAGAATTAATCTTCTGAACCAGCGGACTTGAAAGTTTACCGCTCTTGCCTTGTTATCTGCTACTTCTTATCACCGTTTACGTTTCAATTTTTTTTTTAAAGTATTTTTAAATTAATACGTTATTTAATGTTTAATTTATCCTTTATGTTTTTTTTCTAGTTATTAAAAGTTATCCTATAACATTTTTAAGATACATTAAAATCGTGGATATTTATTCATCATAATTTATTTATTTATTTATCATAAGTGAAAACATTTAATCCTTTGGATTTCTTATTTCTATTCTTTAACTTATTTTCCTCTCTTAAATCTTCATTGTTTTTTTAGCTCCATTACAATGTAAAAAAAATTGTTTAATTAATTCAATCAAATAATCAGATTACTCCATTTATTTAGAGTGAACAATAACAATTTTAGGTATCCGTTCCGCAGATTGTCGCTTCGAATTAAGTTACAATAAGTTTTAACTGTTTATTCTTTTCTGTTTTAATATTTTCCAAAAATACATGCTATAAAGTAATGAGTAGATTTCAGCAATCATTTCATCAAGAAATAAAAGTTTCAACTAACTTTTTGAAGTATAGATGATATATATTTGATGAAACGTCCAATTCTAGGTGAAATGATTACCAAAGTATATACTTTTCTCATAATTACACTTTTAACATTGACTTGTATTTTTGGAAGATATTAAAAGAGAATCAAATGAAAAGTTAAAACTCGTGACCCAAATCAAAGCGACAACCTGAGGAATAATTACTCATTTTTATTTTATCTCTTACCACTGGATGAAAAAATAATCTTCTATCAACTTATTTTCAAGAAAATAAAAATTTACTTGAAAAACTCTTCAATCATTTGTTGATGTGCTTCCTAAATAAATTTAAAAAATAAGAATATCTATTGTTCAAGATCTAGCTAATGTAAAGCCAGTTTAAGTTATTTTATGATTTTTAATTCGCCAACTGGTGATTGCTAAAACATCATGCGAAGCTAAAACACTATCTAATTTTGATAAAAGAAAAGAAGATAAATAGTTTCCTCTTCTTCGAGGAATGATTCATTGATAATATTTTAAAACAATTGTTGTTAAATTGTTTAGTTTGGTCTAACAGTTGGTATTAATTTTTCTTCAATACCCTTATGTATTTTCAGGTACATTTATTAGTCATCATCATAATTATATATAACAGTCTGCAGATACCTTGCTTTTGAGAAAAAAATACAGCTATATTTTTTTTATTTAAGACATTTATTTATAGATAAATTGATTTGTCTATCACTGTAGTTCAATATTGCATAAAGTTTCATTAAGGCAATTAAAGACTTTTATGAGATTCTTATTTAAGATAATGCTGGATCTTAAAATGTAATATTAGAGGTGATTGTTTCTGGGTATCAAGACTACAGCATACTTGGTCTTCATAGGACTGGGCCCACAGAGTAGATAAAAAAAATTGATTGAAAATAGAGTCACTCATTTGCTAATAACTGCTGGTTGTATAGCATAATCCAGGATTGGATCCAGACAGCATCTTTGATCTTAGATATAAGCCATTGAAACGTGGTTAAGTGTTACCCCTCCACTATTTATTGTATATTTATATTTGGTTATTAGGCCTCGAAGTTTCCCTTTCAAATTTGGTGGGTCGCACAACTAAAAAGGTTTTGAACCGCTGGTCTATACAATCCAGACTTAGTTTGCTGATATAGATTGAACCATTTCCTATACCACTATAATTTTAAGTTTGTAAGGGCACCTAATAAAAATATTAATTCGTAGATAACCAAAATGTCAAATTAATCTAAAAAGAATGGTCCATCATGCAAGAGATATTGAAAACATATTTCATACTAAAATACATAAAGGAAGAAAATAGTTGGGGGTGCAGTCAAATAAAACACTAAATAAGTGGATACTTATTTAAGTATCCACTTAATTAGTCCTAATACTTAATTAATTTTAAGTATCCAATTAATTAAGTATATAAGTATCCACTTATTTAGTGTTTTATTTGACTGCACCCCCAACTATTTTCTTCCTTACATCATCCAGTCAACCATTCCTCGCTTCTCATAAAATACATAAAAATTAGTTTAATAAAATAATTGATCAAATAAAGAAACTAATATTTGGTACCAATATTTCCATTGCCACTTTGCAATTCTGATTTTTTAAAAGAAAAGTGATTAACTTGGCTATTATTAGAAACAGGAGTGGCCAAACCAAATGATCTTGCAGGTCACTTTAAAATGCATCATAACTTCACGGGTCATATTATTATGTATTCTCTTATTATATATTAACTATATACATTTTTTTGGAGTGAAAATTTAAAATATGTATTATTATTATTTAATTTATTATTTTCTTACATGTGAACATAGATAATGTAGACAGTTGATTTTGTGAATATATGAATATTTCAAAACATTGGTTTTCACTCCGTTACTCATTATAAAATAAATATATTTTGTAAAAGTGTGATGAACTTCACAGTTCGGAAAAATGTGTAATTTGAATTGCTGGTTGGCTACCTTTGATTAAGAATGTTTTGCATTTGTAAAATTGCCTTTATGTGTTAAAAAACCTCTTTTGCCAGCAATTGATTATGTTATTTTTACTTCATTCTCATTATAAACATATATATTTTTGATGGATTGAATTAGTCAGGGGGTGCAGTCTGTGATAACACAATATAAGAATAACTTTATAATATAATTCATAATTCAGCATAACATAATTCAATCCATCATTAGAATTATCCAGTTAACTATTTTCCACTCAAACATACATATATTTATTATGTTTATTTATGTGTGTTGGTGTTTATTTTTATTACAACATTAATTCTGTTAATTCAGTAACTTTTATCTATCATATTAAAATATGACATTTTTCAATCCTTTTACTTTTCATCATGATTGTATCTATTTATCAATACATTTTATTTTATTTTAGGAATTACGTGAGCCTGGTAATGACCCTAACTACAGTGAAAACATTGACAATCTGGGTGGAGGAGCTGCTGAACCCACCTCTACAGTTAATGTTAAACAAGAACCAGTTGATATTACAGAATGCGAACAGGAGGTACATCTAAGTGTTGACAATGAAATCAATTCAAGGATGGAAGCCCATAGCAGTCGGACGGAACATGCAAACAAATCAGATCCGCAAAGTAGCAAAGCTGAAGCTCATTGTAGCAAGATGGAGATACATTATACCTCTCATGGCACTTGCAAATCAGAAGCATGTTGCAACATTCCTGAGTCACATTTCAGTCGGATAGAACCGTTTTATGGTAAAACAGAGGTACAATGTGGGCTATCGGATATTCACAATAGATCAGAAATACATAACAGATCAGAAATACACAGTAACAGACCGGAAATACACAGTAACAGACCGGAAATACACAGTAACAGACCTGAAATACACAGTAACAGACCTGAAATACACAGTAACAGACCTGAAATACACAGTAACAGACCTGAAATACACAGCAACAGAACAGATCTACACAGTAACCGAGCAGAAATACATAATAGAGGAGAAATTCACAACAATAGGTCAGAAATTCATAACAATAGAGCAGAAATGCACAACAACAGGCCAGAAATGTATAATAATTTATCAGAACCACATAGCAATCGGGCAGAAGTGCGTTGTACCAGAACAGAACCATTTTGTATGTTGAAAATTGAACCTCATGCTGAAAGGCTAACAAGGAGAAGTGACCATTCTGAAAATTCTGCATTTATGTCTACTGATGTAAGAAGGCTACCACCACCTCCAAGAAACGACATCCGAATTCCCCATTGCAGACACAGGTCAGAGTCCATGTCAAGTTCACACTTGGACCCTCCTTGCTTCAGTTCAATTAACGAAGTTTCCCATAATGGTCATAAGCGTGAAAACCAGTGGATGGAGGAGGATCAATATGAAATTTTCGGAAAGTATGTTGCTTCTGAATTGAGGAGTTTGAATTCAGATTATTTAAGAAGAAAATTAAAACGGAAAATACAGAGTGCTATATTAGATGTTTTTGAAGAAGAAGAACATCATCATTAAATAACTCCAAATTATTTGGAACTGTTACCAGACATTATATATTTGTCTTTAATTAAATATTGTGACCAAAGAAATTTTTCATAAGACTGTGATTCCATAAAACTTTTATTGTAAAATGTCTATAATATAGATATTGCACCAAATCTGTTTTATTTCTGTACCTTCATTCCCTCCCAAAATCTGTTTAGATCACAAAATTGAAACTATCAAATATTAGTTTATTATAATTTTTTAATCATTGCTGTAATTTTTAAATATTTTTATTTTGAAAAGAAAAGATTTGCCCCCGGCCGGGATTCGAACCCGGGTCCTCTGCCCCACCATGGCAACGGTGAGGAGAAGAGAACAAATTTGTCCTAGGTGGGGGGCGACCCCCGTAGCTCAAATGGTTAGAGCGTTGCCACGGTGAGGCGGACGACCCGGGTTCGAATCCCGAACGGAGGCAAATCTTTTCTCTTCAAAATAAAAATATCAAATATTAGGTTTGTTCCATACATTTTTTTAATGCATTAAAGGCGGCCTGTTTCACTTTTATGTCAATTCTTTTATCTTTTTTATTTGATATCGGTATATAATGTATTAATTAACATACTCATTCATTATTTTAAATTAATATGCATAACAATTAAATGAATTAAAATTAAACAATTAAATGAATATGCTTAACATTGTTTTGTAATATTATCTGAATTACAAGCTTTAGACACTTATTAAAATTCTTACTAATTTGGATTATCTACTTTAGAAGATTTACCTTTAAATAATGCTACAACTTAGGATTCCCCAAATCAGGAAGAACTGTGAACCTCTATAACTGTACATTCACCACACTCCCTATTCTACTTTGCCACCTTTACAATAATTTGTTTAACCATTTAACATCACTTTATGCTGGTATAGCTAGTCGGACATTGCTACAGTGGGGGTCCTAAATTTTGCGTATCCAGGTTTAATACAGGATCCAGGATATATGGTAGGATCTTTAACGACTACCTGACACAAGCTCAGGACCCCAGTTTTAAGTCCCTTCTGAAGGACGGCATAACCAAGGATTTTTTACTTTAAATCTAATTAGTTTATAATAGTTATTTCTACATGGTATAGGCATTTGTTTTAAAAATATTATTTACTCTAATGAAATTTTATAAAATGAAGTAATTATTTGTTTATGTAATCAAATTTTCATTCCAAAATGAGGAGAGCATTTTATTTTTCTAATTTCAAGATTAAAAATATGAAAAACATTTTAAACCTACTGGCTGATGGACTACTATAATGGAATACCTGCAGATTCTGAACTCCCAGTAAACTACATTGTAGCAAATGGCCCCTTGATTATCATTAAGTGTGTAAAGAATTGCGGTGTTGACATAGAAAGGGTAGTAAGTGACAAAAAGCTGTCAATAACTAAAAATGAAAGTTTCAAGTGGAAAAAAGTAACTACAACCGTTCATATAAACTAAACAACTTATTCCTCTTTCTATTCTATTAGCACAATTAATTACTACATTTTCTTTGAAAAATAATTTTTCTGAGTTAGTACATTTTCCAAGTCAATGCCTCAATTACAGAATACTTATGAACATTCAAGAAAAATATATTTTAAGTTATTCCAAGTTATTTTCTGTTTCCAATTAATTTGTTTATATAACGGTATTTAACCCCCTTGTAACTTTTAATACATGCATCAATTTTCCTAGGCTATAGCCTCTCATTGCCTAAAGTACCACCAGGTAATAAAATTATTGTCAAGAACAATGTATTTCATTTTGTTTAATGTTTCACCAACATTTTCCTCTGTAAGGTAAGTTATATGCTTCTCTATACTTTTACTCAACCTGAGATATTTTGAAATTGCCACATTTCAGTTTAGTGATTTATAATTATTGGATATTGGCAGGCTGTAATATGAGAGTCCAAATATTTGTTTAATCATGAATCAATTAAAGTGTTACAAGAAACTATATTATTCGAGAATTTGTTCAATCATAAAAGATGTATTAATTGAATAACATGAGATGAGAATAATGTTGGTCATGCATAAATTACACGATTAACATTAATTTGGAGGAAATTTTAAGCTCTTGTAAATTTTATCCATCTATACCAATTGTCTAATAACTCAGCAAATTGGAAAAAAGAAGAATCATAAACATTCTCATTCTGAACGATACCAACTGCTTAACTAGCTAGGAACTTGCTGTCTTCCTTGTAATCAAACAGGACCAAGCTATACTTTTTATGTCCCATAATGAAAATTTTGAATAGTCTTATAGCTGTAAAAAAGTTAAAAAAATAATATGAACGATTACTATTATAGTAAGATTTAACAAATAGTTATATATAAAAAGTTCATTTTAAATTAATGTGCTGAGTCTCACAAGTAAATAGTCACGGGCCAATTTAAAGAAATAATGAAATTGTTAGAATTTGTGGTAAAGAAATTTAGGAGGTTTCGTTAATCAATAATTTCTTGCATTATTTTACCCGGCAAATTCACTTTAGCTGTTTTTTAATTTTGTAGTTCTTATATAAAATTATAGAAATGGTAAAGGATTTTGATAAGTTCCATTTTAAATTGTGAACAAAAGATTAAATTAATTTAAATTTGAGGGGTGGACCTGGAACATAAATGCACACCCCTCTCGATTGTGTTCAGGCTGACTAAGTTATTTCTTTTCTTACACAATTAAATCAACTGGAGCTATTATAAAACACGCCCAATTATAGTATTATATATTCATGTCATTACTTTTTAAAATTAAATCCTTCTAAATAATTAGGCTCTAGTGACCAATGATTACATTTAATATTTATTTTTCATTTTTTCTTATTTCTTAAAAAAGTTAATAAGAAAATAAGCTTGATAATGAGTTTCCTGGTAACTGATATATTAGATGCATATATAAGAAGCTTGTATTTCATTGTATTAAATTTCATGTATTGCTTGAATGTTCAAAATGATATTGCATACAATCCAGTGATTCAATCCATAATTTCTGAATCACTGAAGTTCAATAAATTCAGTTTGACTATGATTTCATTAAAACTTATTTTATAGTGGTTAAATGTTATTAATGAAGTATGATTCTGGGTTTTTTTTTGGGGTTTTTTTTTACTCAATGCTTCAGTTTAAGTCCTAAAATATTTTAAAGTAATTTAAATATTTTTATTGGAAATGCTTCAATTAAACATTCTTTTAATCATCTAAAAAAAAAATTAGTTTTAAAACAAATTTGTTTTCATTTATTCATACAATACATGAAATATAGTGTAATGAAATACAATCTTCTTATATATGCATAATATCTATACCCCCAGTGAATTAGTGGTTAAGTCGGATTTTGTTCAGAGAGAGTTAAATGCTTTCAGATAACTGGAATTGTATCATTCTCCTAGTTTTTGGCTTGAAATGGAGTTGTAATATAAACAATAACTCCTTTTAAAGGCAATCCCTTACTTAGCCCCTTATTAACTACAAAAATAACTTGATTCCACTTACTTATATACAAGAAACTAATTTTGGGGAAAATTAGGCTTAACCACTTATACACAGGGCTGTAGATATATTGGTTTACAAGAAATTATGTGTATCGTGCTTATTGACTCCTTTGAGAATTAAGAAAAAATTAAAAATAAATATAAAATTTAGTCATTGGTCATCAGGGTATGATCTATGTATTGAGATGGATGAAATTTGAAAAAGAATATGAAATAAATAAAAACTATAACGGGGTGTGTGTAGTAATAGCTTCAGCAGACCTGGATAAGAAAAGAAGCAACTTTTCAGCCTGATCACAATCATCCCTTAAGGCTATTGAGATGCTTTGGGGTAATCCCATTTCTTACAATTTACTTCTGCAAAAATAATATATGAAAATGGTGCAATAACATTATTGCAATATTTAAATCATTTTAGCATCATTTACTAATTAAGTGAAATTTAATCAATGCCTAATCCTCAGCCCAGTAAGAACACTTCTCCTGTAAGAAGTACCTATGTGTGTGGACATTTAACAAGACTTCAGTAATGAATTAGAAACATTGGTCTGGGACTCTTTAATAACAGATAATTGAGATTACGTACTTTGTACTATTAAAGTGTATACATACTTTGATGGTACAAAGTACATATATCTTTATCTTGTTCCATCATAATAATCAATGATAAGATATCCTTTCTTTTGTTGATCAACATGCCGTGTGTAAAATCTAATGTAAATCCAGCCATCATGATGTACCAGTCAATGTTCTAATACCTAGTAGAAAATATTTAGACAACAGAATAGAATTGCTAATACCAAAATGCATATTTAATAATTATTGGCATGAATGAAATAAGTATTTATGCTTTGTAACATTTTTTTTTTACTTCTCTTGAAACTAAGATGATAAAATAGAACAAATTTGTTGCATAAACTGCATAATTTTTAATAGCCTTACTAAAATGAATAGAAACTTTAATACTAATTGATGGAAAAACACAATCTAATGGATTCGTTTAACTTACTGTCCAAGTCCCTCAGAAGCAATTATAATTCTTATAAATAATGATGTTTCATCTAGTCTTACTCCTTATTATTTCTATGATCAATCATTAATTGCTACTTTTAGTATATATTTTTCCATTTTAACACTTTTTAATGAGGGTTTGTTAAAATTAATAAGATATAAGCTGTTCACAGGACCAATCAATAAACTCCTCTTTTTGGTAACTATGTTTTAAATTTAAGTTTCATGAATCGGAATGAGCTAGAGGTTATCATTAAAGAAGCCAGCAAAATTAGGTAATATAGTATCTACAAATTGAAACAAAAGTTGCTAAGTATGATGCCTTTTGATAACTAATTATAATACTTATTAAGAACTGTTAACTGGTTTTGAAGTAATTCATAACTATTGTTGGAATCATAAAGTTAAACCAATAAATAATGTGAAAACCGAAAATAGTCCGAAATAATGGCGAAAAAATCTTGAACATCTGAAAATTGATCCACAAAGTTCATTTTATTGAACAAAAAATATGTGGGAAAATATTAAAGGTAAAATCCTTTTGAAGCCAAGAGAGGAAAAATAAAATCTCGTCTTTTAAATTATTAAAATTGATAGAAACTGAAAACATATTATTTATTCAATTAATTACAAATTACGCAATGACAAGAATTAATATTTTTGTTGAGTAGTAATTATCACTTGAAAAATCGAATACGTATTTTTATGAATCACGGAGATAATCATTCATAACAAATTAATTGGATTCTTATTGAATAGAAAATAAGATAATAAACTTTTCATCCTGTTAATTATTTTGCAATTTAATAATATAAAGGAATCTTAGTTTTTTTTTTTAATATCATGTTTTGTTTTGTTATTTCAATCGCTGGTAGTTAAAAAAGAAACACCAATTCTAATTGAGGCAATTTTACTTTTAAAAAATTCTTTTCTTTAAAAAAAAAAGAAAAAGAGATTCAGAATCATTCAGACAGTTTTCTGAGTACTTGTAGTTTTTTTTTAAATTGTGTATTTTAGGTCTCGATAGTTGTAACATTTGGGAGAAATCTTTTATTTTATTTTCAAAACAGAACAAATTAATTCATTATAATGAATTGATTTTCCCGAAAATCTTATTACTGACTGTATCCCATATTTTTCTTTCCGGAAATATGGTTAGTTTTTAGTTCGATAATTTTTTTTAATCGATTATATTACATCAAACTTTCGTACTGTTAAGCAATCGATTATTAAAGCATGTCTAGTGAGGTTGTATTTAAGGAGCATGGAGGGAGGTTCAACTACTAGTTGGAGAGAAATTATTATAAATAAAATACAAAAACGTAACAAGGAACAGTTCTTTAAATTCCAGGATCTAATTACATCACGTACGTTACTTATTGATAGTATATCAGTTCATACAAGCTTTTATTTAAATATTCAAGGACGTCATAACCTTACTGTCAACTGTCAACATTTTGGTTTTTGTATTTTTCAAGTTTTTACTCAAGTGTATTAGTGATGTCAATTTACTTTTTCTTTATATTATAGTTTATTTAATAAAAATTCATGTAAAATAGCCTGTTGGCAGTAATTTTTGTACTTCCTTGATGGTTGAAGTTATTGTGAAACTTGATTCGTTTATCTGTTCCTCTTTATTTATTCATTGAATGAACATAGATGTTAGTAACATAAATTGTGATGTTTAGATAACAGACTGTTCGAGAACTACAATGCCTTGCGACATGAAAATCTTCAGCTCTCCATTCAGAACGAGAAACTACGGTCTGAAGGAGCAGTTGTCCACCATGGAAATGGGAATGTATCACTACTTGAAAGTAAATTATTGGCACAGCAGGAAGAGTTGACAGAGCTTCATAAGAAAAGGGGAGAAAATGCTCAAATGCTGATAGATTTAAATAAAAAACTACAAGAAAAAGAGAAGCAATTACAAGCTATTGAAGAGAGGTTTGTCTCTGACTAGTTGCCTTAGGTATATCTAGCATATGTATTTATTAATAATATTCTTTGTGATTATTATTTTCAGTTTAGTGGAACGAACAGCCATGAATGAGAGCTTACAAAGGGAAATACAGAGGTACAAAATATGTAAAACAGAATTAGAGAATCTTAATCAGCATATAAGAGACGAACATCAGGCACTTCAACTAGCCTTTTATCACTTAGAAGAAAAATTACGAAAAGCTCAGGTATGTCGCCAATTTTTGGTTTCGCAATGATATTTAATATCGTGGGTATACACGCCCAATTTGGTTTCAAAGAATTTCTCCAAGATACTACATAATATCTACTAAGCATTCAATATTTTTATTAAGAATTTAGTAGTCTTTTATCGTCTATTCTTTTAAAATATGATTTCTATTTATTAATTTTCAAATTAATTTAGGAGTAGTTTAGGGTAGTGAATGATTTGTTCTCTATTAATATTTATTCATTGCTTCAATATTCTCATTGTTCACCTTACATCTGATTAATCTTAATTCTAATTGATACGTAAATTTCTATTAAAAATGAAAAAAAAAATTGTAAGTTCAAAATTTTCACAGAATGTTTTCTTTCTAGGAAGAAAATTCAAAACTAGTTGATCAAATAATGAAGTACAAATCTAAAACTGCAGAAAAAATGAATGAAGAAAATGAAAATTTTTTAAGGTCTGTATAAATAATTCTATATTCCATAGACTAGAAATATTCTAGTGTCATATAAGTTTAAAAATAGAATTCTGCTAATAGTACTGGTTCCTAAATATAATATTCTCAGTATAATTCTATGAGGACAAACTGTTTTTCCAGTTAAGTTTTGATGCATAAATAACTTATTAACTTAACCATAATGGTTCATTTTCACCAACATTATGTAATTAGATTACTAATTGCTGTCTGATGAATTCATAAAAAAAGCCCTAGTTAGTTAAACATTTTTTATTATTTTTATATAGATATTTTAAGGTTGTTTAATCATATAAATGCTTATTAACATTTTTTATTCTTACTATTTTATTTTTTTCATTATAAATATTTTTAAGTTTTCATTCATCCCAAAAATGCTGCTTCCAGGTAACTTAAATTTTTATTTTAATTCTACAGAAGTTTATTTATAATCATCCTATGAACCACACAAATCATTAATAATTATTAGATTTTTCTTTTTGTAAAGTAGTTATTCAATTCAGGCTGTATGCCAAGTGTCAGCTTGGTATTTCATTTGACTATAGATTGTATTGGCAGTCAAGTGGTGTTTGATCATTACTCTATATTAAAGCCGGGGTTTTGGGTCAATCATATTTCTTTTTGTGTATCAATCTTGTTTACAATTTCAGAGCCAATTTTTGATTTTCATTCTAGAACTATCAGTATTGTTAGAAATATTCTCTATCATGCCCCTATTAACTAATTAGAAAAGATTCCAATGCCAACTAACTCTCCCTCTAGAATATTTTATGTTTCAAGGTTCTCAATAGAATTACTTTAATATTGAAATTTGCAACTATATTTATTTAACCTATTTCTTTGTGTTTAAAATCAAATTTGACTTAAAACTAGAGAATAATTGGTATTCTTAACACAGGGTTTATTAGCATAAATGCATAATAATCTAATAATATTGAATGCGACATTATAATGCATTTTATCAACTAACTTTAACTTCTTTTAAATATATAACTGTAAAAATGATTAAGATTTTGAATTTACGTTTAAATTCTAAATTCAGTTTGAAAATTAAGCTCCTTACTAAAATCATCAGAATTTAGAATTTTAAATCTCGTTTATGCTAATTTGATGGAAAATGTTAATTTAGTGTTAGGAGTTATGTTGGGATGGGTTCTTTACCTGAGATTAGGCAATTTTCAGTAAACTATTTAGAAAGATTGGTTTCTGGAGTTTATTGTCAATTTGTTATTTACTTAATAATATAGTCTTAAGCCTATATGCAATATGCCTGCTTTTTAAGAAAACAAAAATCAATATATTTTTTATAAATTTAACTGTGAATTTTTGCTTCATTTTTATAATTTGATTGGATTGAATGTTAACATATTAATATTGAATTATTGCATCAATAATATTAGTTGCCAATAACCATTAGCTTCTTAAGACTATACCTTCAAAATAATAAATTCTTATAATATTAAAATAATTTCTTTAATGTATTACTATATAATGGTAAGTATATAGATGTTTTGGCATCATTTGCATCCGATTAAGAAAGAATGAACTGGTTTATTTCCAAGGCCATCGACTTTAAATAATACAGGTGCCACTCCTTTCTAATGAAGGCTCACATTTTAATTTTTAATGGAAATGATATGAAATTTGGTTTATAAAAATTTCACAAACTGTACAGCTTGATAAATTCAGGATTGTTTGCTCTATTCATTAATGATTAAGTTATTATTGTGTTAAAATTTTCAGTGAATACATAACCAATTGTATATTTTTATTTTATTTCATTTCGCATTAGTTTAATTAATATTTTTTTAAAAGTTGTTAATACTGAAATTAATTATTTTGAAAGAAACAGGTTTTCTAAATCTCTATCATATAAATGTGTAATCTTTTTACAAAATTAATTCTTGGAAGGCATTTTGTATCATATCACCAGTTTTAAACACCTCTTACTGAAAAATATTCAAGATCTTGAAAAAAGAAATTGATATCTCATTGCTGCTGACCCTTTTACAAACAAAAATATCTAATTATAAAGGATGCCTTAAACTCATTTTTCCCTTATATTGTAATCTCCTCTAAAAATCTCTATCTTATTACTCAAAGTAGAAATGTTGGTCAAACTATAGATAATCCTGTCCTAGTTGGATTGGTTTAATGAGTTAAAGTCCATAGTTTAGTAACAAACCTTTCATGAAATGATCACTTATTGACCTTTTTTACTAAATATCATTTATTTATATTTATTAAAAATACCATCATAAAATGCTGCTTTAGAGCTGAACCATCCAACCTCCAAGGCTTTATCTGTTGTTTTATATCACTTCAGATAGTTCTGTAGACTATTGCTTATTTGATACAGAACTGGCTTTACTCTTAGATTATATTCTTATATAGATCTGTATTTATAACCCAAAATTATTTATATATCGTAATTAGAGATTAATAAAACCAAAATAAAGTAAAAAATTGTAAAAATATAATTTTTGGACTTAGTATACTTACAATCTAAAATGCCAATATTTATTTTCCCATGATTTTTTTTTAAAATGAGATGTTATTTTCAGAAAATGCAATCTTAAACTACAAAGAGAGCTAGAAGATGCTGCAAAAGACATGAAAGGAATAAATTTTGATGCTATACCAGAGGATGGGCCAAACATGCAAAGGTCACAAGTTCCGTCCAAAGCTGCCATAATCTTTGTTAGTTTAATTTTTTTTTATTTATTTACATTATATTCGAATATTTTTTATATGCATGATTTATTAAGCATTTATTTATTCATATATTGTTTCATCAGATATTATGAATGTAAGGTGCACTATGTGATCGAAACATGATTAATGATTAATAGCTTTTTTATTTTTTATTTAATGTTTATTTTCCATTAAGGTGCTCTACTATTTACTTAGTTAGCCAAATGCCCCTTAGGGGATTGACTGAGATTATCGCTGATATTTATTGCATGTATTGATTTAAAAAAAAAATGATTATGGTTTTTAAATCATCAAACCATTAGTTAAATAATTAAACTAAACATATTATTTTAAGCCGTTAATTTTACTGCATACATTTTTTTTTCCAAGTTCTGTAAACTTGTTAGTTACTGTTTTGAATGATTTAAGGAGTAATTTTAGGGATTATTTTAGTTCACTGTTGATGTGATTAAGTTAATTTCAATGAAAAAAAAAATCTGGAGCATTGTTTCATTATTCAACTTTCTGTTACCATCGTATAACAATATTAATCCATTATAAAATAATTTTAAATTTTTTTACATAAACAAGAGTATTTTCAACAGTATGCACTTCTTTGTATCTTCTCTCACGTAAATTCTATATAGCATTTTTTAAACAATTACTATATTAAATGAATAATTGTTTTCACAGTGTAGCTAACTCTAAAAATTAACTCCACACACCACTTGTTCATTCAAAACAGCAATTTTTTTTATTATCGGTGCTAGCAATACTTTTTCATAATATATTTTACTGTTGGCAAGTTAAAGTAAAAATAATAAATATTATAACAAATTCATTTAAGGAAATCACCATTTGTGTTTTCTTCCCCTCTTGTCTGTAGCTTTGTTCCAACAGTAGTTTCAACTATCATTCAATTTTCGGGAAATTGAATTTGAGAATTCACAATAGTCGGTAATAATAAAAACATATTAGAACAGATGTTATATTATACTCTTATTTTTGGTAATTTGTTTTGAACCTGGTAAAATATTTTGCCTTTAAAAATTATTGAATCTTTTTATTTTTTATATTTATCCATTTTTACTTTTACTGACAGTGGGAGATGGTATATTATTCTAAAAATAAAAAACAAAGTGAAGGTTACTTATAGATATTCATTTTTTAAATTTAAATATTTCAATGAAGATAAGGCTAATCTTCAAATAAACTGGACTGATTGCAATAATATTTTTTATGCTTTTAAAAAAATTAGCTAACTTTCTTATGATTTCATGTGTAATTTATCATAAATTGCATGTTTTCAGAGCTATGAATATATACATTTTTTTCCTAGAGTTTTGTTCTCTTAATTTTCTCTGTGATTTATTACATATTTGAACATTTAAAGGGCTTTAGATTCTTTAGTTCTATAGAAATCCACAGTATTGAATAAAATTAGTGAAATAAAGAAATAATATACCATATAATATTTTCATAAAAATGAAACGACAGCATTTAATTTTCAATAAATTTAAATTTGGTTCTTTTTTTTTTGTTAATTCAAATAACTTTTCTATATTAAGATGTGAAATGTAGCTGTTAGCTATGAAGGATGAATCACATCTTAGGGGTTTTTTGATAAGGTATTGCATAAAATATTCGATCAGAAGAGAACAAGTTCGCTAGGGAATTTAATTGTTTGCACTATGTGGGATCACAGAATATGCTAAGGTTTAGATGGGTTTGTAAAGTTGGTTAGATTAGTGATGAACCTATATGAACCTTGGATGAATGAATTCCTCAAATGTTAATAAGGATATATATTCAAGGCCGATTGGTAAACATCTGAATATTAAATCAAAGTATAGGCATGTTATGTATATTAATGAAAGTGGTGTCAAGTAAAATTTAGATGGATATAAAAACAAAATAGCTCTTTTTCATAGACGGGTAAACTGTTCCATTGGGCATCCATTCCTTGATTTCATGATTTGTACTGTTTCACTTTAAAAATCCTCTTTATTGCTGAGTGCTCATTAATGTCTTTGCACATTTCTGCTGTTCTAAACTTTTCTTTGTTGTTTGTCACGTCATGCTAATGTTCTTAATTTTGGCTATGTTTAAATTATAGAAATGAATAAAAGTCAAAATGATTATTATAGTAATTTACTATTATTGTTATAACTGCAAAAAAATGTAATTATATTGTTTATGGTTATTTTCATTACATTTTATTATAGTTATTTTAATTAAAATTATATGTTTTGGTTTTTAAACAGTTAAACTTTGTTTTATGTGGTTAGGTATCGATTTTTTATATAGTGGACATCCTAAATACCTAAGCCCACTCACTAAGGGGGTTATCAAGCTCCAGTTTATGATAATACTGTTGGTTCTAAGAAATCATGGTAGTACACTGATTTATTTTAGCTTTTCCGATTTCTTCAATATTAAGTCCAATATATATATATATATATATATATATATATATATATATATATATATATATATATATATATATATATATATATATATATATATATATATATAAATAAATAAATATATAAATAAATATATTTTATTATGAGACCTTCTTGTTGCTGTGTATATTAGTATTCTGTGATATTAACAAAAAATTAAATTTGCATGCACAGTCGAAAATCCTAACTGTAAATAACATTTTGTGGAATAGACATGTTAATTTATTTATTTATTATTGTTAATTGCATTGCCAATTGGGCATAAATGAAAAATAACCAGAAGTCCTAGATTTTCCTAGTCAAAGAATTTCTAGTGTATCAGTATGATTCCATTTATTTCAAAAATGGTTTTAAGGTTTATCTTCTATAACATTTTTATTTAAGCTACGAAGTTCTAACCTTAGATGAATAGAATCTGTTTTGTTTTGTTTTTTTACTTTCCTTTCAAAGTAATCCTTTGAAAGAACCATTATTTTTTTGGTACATTTATAATTTTATCTTGTAAAATTTAATAAAAGAAAATCTTTCAATTACAGAACACAAACTTTAATCAATACCCGATGTAGTATATTTTTTTATTATACTTCATTGTAACTAGGAAGATACTCCTTGTCTTACATAAAGGCAGACAAAGCCTTATCAAACTAAATACATTCATTCTTCAAACTCAATTTTTTATGACCCATTAATATTCCACCTAATATGTAAACTATAATATTACATGTGATTACGAAAAACTTTTTTATATAATAGAGACAAATTTTAAATTGGATGTTTATTTATTTATATTTATTATTATATTTATTTATATTTACATACCTAAAAGAAAAAGAACTCCTGCTGGGTTATTAATACCCAAGTTTAAGACCGGCTATGCCAGATAATTTATTTATTTGGTTAACAGCCATTAATAGATAGTGAGATCTGATGACCCTGTTTGTGCTCACCCAGCTTCTCTCTAATGGGTACCCTTAATTGGGTGGGAGGATGGTGGATCTGTGCACTCTCGGCCAGAGTACCTTTTTTAAATGTACAATTGTTGGAATTAGAAACTCTATGGTTTCTGCTCTACACTGAACCCCATATCTTTTATGGGTTGTTATAGAATATATTTTTTATTAATGAAATAAGTAAAATTAAAAAAAATATTAATAATCATAAATAAATTTTAACTAAATTAATTTAATTCACTAATGAAATTAAATATTTTTACTAATAGCAAGATAATAAAAAATGAATATAAATAAAAACTAATTTAATTAAAAATAAAATAAATAAATCAAATTTTATATCTAGAACTCATTTATACGCTATATCTAATATAGATAGGGCTATAGAGATGGGTGAAATAACAAATAATTGAAATTATGAAGGCTGGCGGAAGTATTAATATGATGAATTAGGTTCTAACAAAACATTAAGAATTAGTTTGGAATCATTATTAGTAAAAATAGGATGTTAATTTCAAGGTTTAGTCTTGTTTACAACATTATATGTATAAAATATTGTATAGAGCCTTTTGACATTCGAAAGTTTAGTTTCCCCCCTAGCATAAGCCCATAGGTCCAAATAGGTTTCAGAATTGTTTCGTTGATAAATATTATGTTGTCAATTGAAATATGAGATGATCTGTTAAATACTATGGAGGAGAAAATGGTCCCGGTGGAGTTTAAAAATAAATATGTTAAATAATTAAAAACCAACATTTCGACACAGGTTGAAAGCTTTGTCAGGGTTTAATGGTCACTATTGTGGGAGTGAATATTGTCACATTACTATCGTATGTGTTGCTGACTATTGACATTCCTTTCTTATAATTGACTTTATTGTTTACCTAATTTTGGGTAAAGCGGAGCGGAGTGGCTCAGTGGTAAAGCACTGAGTAGCCATGCAGGAAATCCCGGTTCAAATCCCGCTGCAGGTAGTTACTTTTATTTAGTCCTTTTTGCGGTGGGAGTCGGATCATATGGGATCTAGGACCGTCCTGGGGCTCACCCAGCCTCTATAAAATATTATAAAATAGGGTACCCGAAATAAGGAGAAAAACCCTGGCGGTTGAGCATGGCCTAGGACAAGTCACCTCCTTGCAGAACCGTTGTCCATGAAACAGTACAGTCGCTACCATGTACTGAACCCCAGCCTCGTTCATGGGTCGTAGTGGTTACAGGATTGTGGGAGTAAATATTGTCACATTACTATCGTATTTGTTGCTGACTATTGACATTACTTTCTTACAATGGACTTAAGTGTTTACCTAATTTTATTTTTATTTTGTATATTAACAAATTTACTTAGCAGCCCCACCTTGGTTTTATCATTTTGATAAGCCAAATTATCTAGAATTTTCAGCTCTCCCACTTCTTCCAGTTGTTACTCAGTTTACACTTTGTTGTAGATATTGATGAGTTTTATGAATTGGTGATGTGTTGTCATTTTATATTTCAGGTGAACACTTGATAGATAATATTTTTGTAGTTACAGCAATCCTAGTTACAGTAACTGGTTCTTAAACTCTTAATTCTGGATTTTAGTTTTTCTCAATAATTAAATTTTTACCTATCTGGACTTAATAAACTTACTTTTACATTTGTAGTTAACTTAATATTAATAGATAATAATTCCTGAAAAAAGTAAATTTTAAATTTGTTTTGATTTTATGTTATATCTGCTGGGTGTTTTATAAATTTTATTCTTATATTGAATTCGTAATTTTATCTTTTATTGTTGCTAACTGACTTTGTTGATGCTTCTCGTTTTACTTGAGCTTTTGGAAGTATATTTCAAAGTTTATTTGTCATTTTTAAGTTATACTAGTATATATCCATTTGAGTAGCTAGTAGATGTCTGAAAAACCTGTTGTGACATTTATACATTTTTTTTTTAAAGTAGATTGGTTACTTTGTTTATTTTTTTGCTCTTTGCTTAACTTTTTAATTATGGATGGTTGCTATTTTATGTACACATAATTAGTAATTCTGATTGTGTAAAGTATTCATCCCAAAATGTTTCAGTCTATATGGGTTTTTTTGACAGCAAAGTAAATCATATTTTTCTGTGTGTAGCAATTAAAGTGTTAAGTTAAAAATGTTGTGATAATTGTTACAGACTAAAGCTTCTTTGGGTAATAAGTAATATGTTGTAGTTATCTGTTTCTACTAATTTAAATATGTGTTTATGGAATGTATGACATTGATTGCATTTTGTGTCTTAAATATCCAATTATGTTAGTTTTGTAATTCTTATATTTAAGGGTTTTAAGAAATCTTCATTGTTAATGAGAGATTCTAAGTATTGTTTTGGCTGGCAATATTTTGATTATCTTACGGTGTATTTTAACCAGAGGTTTTATTTGTATGCTATGTTTACAATTTTATTGAGTATTATTTGTATGTATAGACTCTGGGGTTTCCCTTTAAGAGAGTATTTGATCTCATTTTAAATAATTAGAAATTTTATTGTTTAATTGATCTGTGATAGAGATTGGTTAGGGATCTCTGTATTTAATTACGACATATCTGTGCCATAAAGTGAAAGATTATTAATCATGTAAGGGATGCAATCCATATAAATTTTCTGTAATGTTTTTAAATTTATAAGTTATATATTTTTTAGAGAAAATTCTAAATTTTTAAGAATTTTTTTACCAGTGTAAATACTAAATAAAGTGAGAAATCGTTTTTAGAGATTTTCTTTTATTTTTTCTGTTTCTTTTTTTCATTCCTTTCTTCCATTATTCACAAAGAAAATAACATTGTTTATCGATGTTATTAAGATGTGTTGCATGAGGAACAGCAAAAATTGCTGTTCCAGTAAATATAAATTTTTCATTTCAAGAAAAACAAAAAAAAGCAAAGTAATGAAGACTTTAAGTAAACTAACGTTAAGTAAATTAATGTTAAGAAATAATGGATTTTGTTGTATTGTTTTCAATTTTTAAGTGTTTATTTGTTAAATGACAAAGGGGAAAGAATTAAAACAATAGAGTTTATAATTGAAAAATTATTACAGAATGGTAATATCAATTTCTTTTATTTTATATTATTTGCTCTAACTTTATAATTTAGAGCACTAATTTTGCTAATTTAATTGATCTAATTTTACTTTTGAGTCTTAGAAAAATGATTTAATAACTTAATTTGTGGGTGTGCCTATTTTCTCTATCAGCTCTGAAAAAAGATACAGTTAGCACATCAGCCAAATTTATTTCCCCACCTTCTGATTTTTTTTTTATTGAACCTAAACATTGACAGACATTGAAGAGAGGAGTTTTAGGATACATATCCATCATCTCTTTATAGATTTTCAGGACAACCTATCACTTAATGAAAGAAGAACTCTGCAGAGGACTATTTTAAGATGGTATAGGGTTTAACCTATACCATGGAGTGTTTTTGTACTCATAAATGACTTAAATAAAGATATTGCCTCATTTGGCTGCTTGGCTTTTGAGTGTACAGATCTGAAATTCGAGTTGGAGGTTCATTTCTCAATAGAACTGCAATAATCCTTGGCAATGCTTACATGGAGCTCCAAATGGCTGCTGATGAAGTTTGTCATTAATAATGTCAATATATATACAGAGATTGTGTTAATGACCTAAGGTTGGCACACACAAAAAAAAAGTTGAAACAAAGTATACATATATATACAGAGATTCCAAACCCTATGTACTCATTGGGTGGTATTACTTCCAGAAAGTGGGGGATTCTATATATCAAGGGTATCAGAACAATTTCCAGAATGAGATTGTCAATGAAATCACTGTGAACAGACCTACTTTATATTACTTGCAGAATGCTGGATTATAACCAGGAACCAAGAGATGACTCTCTGATGTGAAGTGACAGAAACTGATGAGAATCTTGGGAACAAAATATATGGTGATATATATGGTATATATGGTGACACCAGATTAAAACTGTATGGGTATATGAATGTGGTAACTTTCATTGAAGTAAGCCACTTCAGATGGGCTGGGTATGTCACACAGATTGCTTGAGGTCAGGTTTCAAAGAAACTACTGAAGGAACAAAAATATAGCAAATGAATAAGAGGCAGGTCAAGATTATGATGGATGGATGTGCGGCTGAGGATACCCAAACCATGCCTTATATGAAGAAAATGTTATCCTTTGTACATTAATCCGTCAATCAAATTAGCTGTGAAAATATATTTTTATCAATTCAGGCACTTTCTTCTTTTGCACAGGGCTTTTAGTGCCTTTTGGCGTAGGAGAGTGTTTAGCCTTTTTTAGAGGGTATATATTGTTTTTCTGAATCAAATATTCTATCTTACGTGATTATCCTAGCAAAAAAGGCCCCATTTCCTTCGGGACAACTGGTTGTTTGGTTGTGCCCTCCAAACTTGGGCCTTCACAGGGAAGGTGGCTCTGAAGTGGGTACTGTACATTACCTTGTATCAGAATAATTGTTGAGTTTACTGTTCTGTAGTGTGATAGTGCCTTGTAGTGAACTTGGGTGTCTGAGGATTTGTTAATCCCCACCAGGTTGGCCCATATACTAGTCCCTGGGGAATTCAGGCACTTACACGCAGTATAAATAATTTTCCTTCAAGCTAATTTTATGAAAGAATGAGTTGTATATTCACACTTCCTTGTATCTTATTCTGTTAGTTTTGATTTTGTTTTAGAAATTATTGAAGTTGATCGAGTTTGTTATTCATTATTATTTTTCAGATTAAGTTTTTGGACCCAAAAATAATTATGAATTAAGAAAAAACTTAAGTTCTTGAAACAAACTGTAATTCATCTTAGGAGTTTTGTACCACACATAAAAAGATTCATTTTTTAAAATAATTTAATAGAGGCATCTTGTGGTTAAATTTTTATTGAAACTATTGGTTTTTAAAGCATCTATTTGGAGAAATTTATATGTACATGAAATGAACTGAGTAATTTTATGATAATATGATAAGTGGCTATATTAACTTTTTTCATCTATAGATATATAAATACAAATGCATTTTAAATTTGGAGAATATTGATGTAAGTTTCTATTTTTTCTATGAATCTGATAAAATAACCTTTTCCAATATTTTCCTGTTGCCAGTAGTTTTAATAAAGAGAAATTTTGATTTTTAAAGTGATATGAACTCAAAACTGAAATCTCAGATTATCCTGCATTCACAGAAAATTATAATAGATGAAATTGAATTGCTTCTAAAATAAAATAATGTGCTGGTTTTTGAATATTGGATAGATTTTAGGAGGGCTAATGTGCTTGCCAACAAGGAGTATTAATTAATTTTGAAGGATTTAAGATTGGAAATAAATTAATTAACCAAACTGGTTTACTTTGGTTAAAATATTAAACGGTTTTAGATTTTATTATTGGTATAGTGGCAAAAAACTGTAATTTCTTAATTGTCTTAATGAAACTACCAAAAGATATCAATATTGGTTTTTTAGCAAGAAATAAAAAGACCTTGGCTTCACATTTATAAAAAAGTAATCACTTTCTCAGAATAAGTGAATGTGTTTTAAAGTTTTTAATTGTTACATAATGTATTAGCATTTGGAGTTGACAAAAGATGTATGAATTAACGCTCCGATTACGTTTAGTGGATCCCAACTTTGTAGTTGCCGGGAGCTTGCCAAGATATTTTTGTATATAATTTATTTTGTTGACGTGCTCCCATGTTGAGAAATTTATACTGAATTTCCTGTTCTCATTTATTAATGAATAATTATGTCACCATACTCATGCGAGAACTCTTGCGATTGGGTATCTATATCTTCTGTGTGATATGTTTAAATCGAGCAATATTAAACTTTAATAAATAAATTATAAAGTTTATAATGACAATGTTGAATTAACAATTTTCTTAATTAGTATTTGACTAGCTAGTTAAAATGTTATTAAAATTAAATTAATTCTGAGTTATGATAACCATTTGAAAATCTATTATAAATATAAACAAAGTTTGGTTTTCAATGTAATACCTATTATATTTGACCATGGAAGAAAGTTAAGTTCCAGGATTTTATATATATTTTGACTTTTAAATTGTTTGACCTCAAGTAATGATTTGGACTTGTAAATTTTAAAGGATTTAATTTTAAATTTTGGTTGTATTAAGAACCACTTAAATTGAGAATGACAAAGAAGTGTCGAAACGTTTTTTTAATCATTTGTTAATTTTTAATAACAATTTTTGATTGGACTATGTTTTTTTCTTCATTATTAAATTATATAAATCAAGAAGATTGAGTCCAGTATATAAGAAATATTTTATAAAGAAAATGAATTATGTTAAATTTAAATTCCAGTTTTGTCATATTTTCCTAAGATTACAAATTTATAGATAAGATTTTAGAGCCGTATTCGTCGCTCATCTAGATACTTAAAATTATTAATTCTATTATGTATAAATTATTATTCAATCTGTCATTTACAAATAAGGATATCAGTCCCACAGGTTGTCACTTCTAGTTGAGTCACAAGTTTTAACTTTTCATTCATTCATTAATGTTCTTGAAAATAAAAATAGTCATGAGCTTTAGTGTGAAAAGAGTTAGTACGATGTATAGATAATATATGGTTGTTGAAACGTTTATTTGTTGATGAAATTATTACCAAAATATACATATTCCCCATGACTACTCTTTTTTCCATAATTAAGCTCACGATTACTTGTATTTTGGTGAATATTAAAAAAGAAACAATTGAAAAGTTAAAACTTGTTCTGACTCAACTCGAAGCAACTATGCACATAAGTGATACCTAGGATTTTAACGATCATACATTTTTATGTTTCAATAAATATGCTGAAAGGTTTTATTGTTTTTTAAAATTTATTTATTGTTGTTGCTTACTGTATATCTGTTTTTTATGCTTTTTAAAAAATACATTAATATAAAACAATAATATTCTTAAATATAGATTATTTTCTGGGAGGCAGTAAAGGCAGTTAAGTCAGAATTTCAAAATTTCTCTGGGGATTGATTCTAAATAGTTTTCAACTTGGTCTATAATGTTTAATCAGAACTTGGTTTAGAGTAAGCATATATTTGATTTAATAATTCCGATATTTACAGTTACGGTCATCTGATATTGAAAAATAAGTTATTCTACAGTGTGCAAATCACGTTTAAATTTTTTACTATGATTAAATTTTCCACTTTCTCTAGATTTATTTTACACTAGCTTTTGCCCACGGCTACGCTCGAGTGGAATTTGGTCTGCCACATCTGCCATCACAAAGTTTCGTGACAGATCATTTTAAATAAATAATTTAATTTTTTTAAACTATAAGTTACTCGTACATTCGAAATTTCAGATGTCTAACTTCATAACTGACGGATTCCATACAATCTTTGAGCCCCCTTTATTATGTTAAGGGGGAACCCTTGGGGGTGGAATTGTCCAAATTCCTTTCTTAGTGCTAAGTTTAGTGGTTTCTGCGGTGCATTGACTGCTGGGTGTGCTAGTCAATCAGGTTACAGTTTTATATAAACTTCGCCTGTTTGGTGTTTTAATAAAAAGTAGCCTATGTCCTTCCCCAGGCTTGAGATTATTCATATCAAATTTCATCACAGACGGATCAGCACAACCGTGAAACATACATTGACACTGTTTAACAAACAGGACGGACAGAAGTTTTCTGTTGTTCATGTCAGTAAAGGATTAGTATATAATGTTATTGGATTTATTGACAAGGATTACTTAGTATAATGGTTTCACTTGTCGTACGGCAGCAGCGAGAAGTGAACTATGTTACTTGATTTGTTTTGTTCAGCGAAAATATGTAGATTTTGCGAGTAAGAAACACGTGAGCAAGCATACAAACTTTGCCCCCTTTTTTCACCTCCATAGGGGTAGAATTTCGGAAAATCCTTTCTTATCGGATGCCTATGTCATACAAAGAACACACCCTCAAAGTTTCACGTCTCTACGATTAGCATTTTAGGCTGTGCGTTGATACCTCAGTCAGTCATTCAGGACAAAGCATTTTATATGTATGGATTATTAAAGTAATCTGATCTGTGTAAATTTGTCATTTGTTATTATTATTATTTTTTTTACAGGATGCTCATGATGGTGTTGCTAGTGCCGTTCAGTGGGGGCCAGTTGATAGGGTTATCGCGACCGGTGGTGAAGATAGGAAGGTGAAATTATGGGATGTTTCAAAAGGTAAAATTATTTTTTATGGTTTTATTTTTTCCTCCCAAAAATAGTTATAGTTAATCTGATGAGAATTCTAAGTTTAGTTTTGGATAAATATATACACATTTTAAATCATAAAAATGAAGTATAATTTAAGTTAATAAAGAATTAAAATGTAGAAATGATACTTAAGTTTTCGGAAGAACACCTATGCCTCACCTAAAGTATCTAGACTTGGTAGTAGTGTGTATCCATTGTAACATTTGAAAGGTGAAGTCAAGACTTCATTTCATGATGGCCTTGTGACCTATGCTCTGATAATTCTTTGTGACAGCTTGCTGTAGTGCTATTTTCTAGTTTATAGCCTACCATAAAATAACATACATCTGACATTTGAGGATAAGAGTAATATAGGACATAAATAAAACAAATGTGTATTCAAAGTTTAATAGAATTATGATTTATATGAATATTTCTGAAAGACTTGCTTCTTGCATGACAAAGAATTACTTGTGGACCCTAGTACTTTGTGTTTTAATTTTTTATTATTTTGTTTAGGAAATCCGGAAAATCGTGGTGTCTTAGGTGCAAGCAATGCTGGTGTAATGTCAGTTAACTTTGACACTACGGGAACATACATTCTTGCTGCTTCCAATGATTATGCTGCTCGGGTCTGGACTGTCAGTGACCAACGTTTAAGGGTGAGTTATTTCTTTACTTTTATTTTACAATAGTTTATTATTATAACAAAATTACATTATTATTAAATAATGTAATATGCTTTCATATTGGGAGTACAATTTAATTCAGTCGGTTTTTTTTTTTTTTGTTTTGCTCTTATGAAAAATGCATTAATTTCATAACAACATAAATAAAAAGATTATTTGAAGTATCATCTGTTTCTGGCTACTTTATTTTCCCTCTTCTTAAGCAATGTCGAAGAAATGTCTCATCTTTAGAGGTGATATACATTGGAGGCAATTTTTGATTTATTCAAAAGAAGGAAACTGTTGACCTATCAAATCATGCTGCATCTTTTGGGATAACAGACTTTCGAAAGGATTAATTTTTTCTTTTTAAGATTATAATAAAACATCGACTTTTCATTTAGTCACAAACAAATTTTGATTCTTTACCTTTAAAGCAGCAGCTCGCAAGTGAAAAATGTCTTTCAACACCCCAGTTTCAATTTACAAGGAACCCAGTTGCTTGTGAATTTTTCCCGTGAATTGTACTGAAACTGCTTGTTGTATCACTCCTACTGATTCTGAAAGTTTCTGTCTGACTCGGTTTTTCATTGAGCAATGTCTCCTATTCTCTGTCTTCAAATTTTGTTGGCTATCCTGTACCACTATAACCCGTGAAGGGTCTGGGGTTCAGTACATAGTAGGACTATACTGTTTCTTGGCCAACAGTTGTGCAGGGATGTGATTTGTCTTAGATCACGCTCAACCGCCAGATTTTAACCCCTTATTTTGGGTACCCACTTTATAGAGGCTGGGTTAGTCCGAGGAGGGTCCTAGATCCCATAGCATCCATCTCCAGCCAATAACATATTAAATAAAAGTCTGCCAGCGAGCAGGATTTGAACCCAGGGCCTTCGGCATGGGAACTCAGTCCTCCATTGAGCCACTACGCTCTCTTTTTGGCTATCCTGGGTGAGGATTGTCTTCAGCACTGAAACCACCCTCTTAGAAATGTCGAAACCAGGTGGATTGTCATCATAAACTTCCATAAGGATTCTGAGTGTTTGCTTCCATAAATGTTACATAGTTAACACAAATTTGCAGATTTATAACATTCGTTATCATTCGTAACATCTTTTGAAATCCAACCAAATTAATTTGTACTCCCTATCTAATTTATCTACCTTCTTGTTTTAAGTAGATCCTTGATTTGTAAACTGTTTTAAAATTTCCTTTGTTTAGCTTGAAGTCCTAATCCTAAAATAGAAAGGGATAGTTTATGTTCTTAGATCACTTTAAAGAAATTTGAATGAAAGTAAAGTGATCTTAATCATCGATACAGATTATTTTAACCCGAAATTAATTTGTATGCTTATTAATTTTTCTTTCTTTAGTTATATTTTATTCTTGTCTTGGAATTAAGTGATTAGTAAAAACTAAATGATAATATTTTAATTTATAATAATTTTTTAATCATTGCTTTAATTTTTAAATATTTTTATTTTTAAGAGAAAAGATTTGCCGAATCCCGGCTGGGGGTAAATATTTTCTCTTCAAAATACAAATATTTGATAATATTTTAAGCTTTCACAGTGGGCGAATATCTAGGTTTTTCTAATTAAATATTAGTCGTCATGTGATAAACAACTAGTTTTTTTTTTTTTTACGCGACCACAGTGTTGGAGGGTAATAATGACCGATTTGAAGTCTTATGGCTTTAATTATTTATAGAACTTTTTGTGATTTTTTTAAAAACAATTTGTGCTCTAAATGCTGAAAAAAGTTGTCATTATATTTTAAGTATTCTTAACTTTTTTTTATGTTTGCCATATAATTCATTAGTTCACGGTGGTGTGGTTATAAATTATAAAAGGTTATACTTCAAAATAAAAAATAAAAACCTTGACTACGTAAATAACTTTTATATCTTATAACACCATTTATATTAAATTAATTAGTTGATTTAATTTTTATTAAATAGGTACTTGTTTTTATGTTCTGTTTTTATTTTAATTTTTTAGAATATTGAATCTATATAATTTTGAATATTTAAAAACGTTCTGTAACCCTTAGTTGGAGGCATTTTTTTTTAAGGCAAAATTGTTTTTCTTCTTTGTCTCACTTTTGTTTAGCTAATATTAATACGAGCATAGTTGTAGTTTATTTATTATTAAGGGTTGTATATGAAATTTGTGGAGGTTGTCTTTATTTTGGTTTGTGTTTTAGTAATGTCTTTTTCTCTTTCAAATTTGTTGAGGAAATTTCTTTAATCATTCGAATTGTGATTTTATAATATTTATGACATATTTATATCTATGAGAGGATGGTTTATCTATTTTATGTTTCAACGTTTCGTAATCGTAGTTTTTAATTTTATGGATTCACTAATTTAAGACATAGGTTAATCTAAAATTATTAGCCAGAAATGAACCACTGGTTGTGGTTACAAAATTATTCATTATTATCTTATTATTATTGGAATGTTAATTTTTAATGACTGATTATAATATTAATTTTATTTTAAGCGAAATTTAATTTAAAATAAAATAAACAATTATTGTAGGTGACTTTATCTTTTTGAGTAAATTATTGCAATTTGAAGAAAGATCTGAAATCATAATTTACTCGTATCAGTATATAAACATATTAAGAATCATTTTATATTCTCCAGCAGATGGCTTTGTAGTCTCTTATCTTTCAACTGTCCAACACCAGTGTTAGGTCTAAAGTTAATTGTTAATTGCTACAGATTTTTTTGATGGGTGCTGAGTAGATTTTTTAAAAAATATATTGCTAATACTTAGTTTTACTTATATACTTTGTTGTGCGGTTAGACCTTTCACATTATTTTACAAAAATAAATTATAGTAAATAAAATTATTTAGGGGCCAAACGAAGGACAAGATGTTAGTTATACTAAAAACATAAATTCACTAAATCTACCCTCACTTCATATATTCATCGTAACTAAGGGCTCTTGAATGTCTTACATGGAAGAGTGTTAATTCTTTGGCAAAAGTTAGTTACACCAAGATATAATTTGGTCAACAAAGGGCACAATCACCTCGGTTTCTCTTTAATCGAGGTTCATTAGATAAATAATTTTTTTTTTTTAATTTTTCTTCAATTAATCAAGAAAACACTATTGTACCCTAACAGTACTGTGTTTCTGAAATGATTTCCACAAGGAGGGGGAGATTTTGAGGGTTATTATAAATTTTTGGTTCCCCATTTTACTTTTTCAGGCTGTTTTGTGTTGATTTATTTATATTTTTTATGTTATTATTTATCAACTTGTGAAAAACATCATTTACCTGTGTATATGTTTGTAAAAAGATTATATTTTTAGCTCTTAAGTTCATTTTTTTAGTTTGAAAAAGCTGTTGCTCTTTGAACCAATTATCAATTCTAGTAATTCGATTTTCAGGAATGCCCGTTTCATGATTGTACAAAACATAAGGAAGACTTATAAAACTATAATATTGTGTGATTATACTTTTTAGTTGTTGAATATTTATTATATTTTAGGGTTTTTAAAATAGTTTTAATTATAATTTTTGAGGATGAGAACCTTTTTAATAGACTGATTATATATAAATATATGGCACCTACTTATTAGCGTTAACTTAGTAGATCAATGATGATTTTTTGTATTTTTGTACTTTATTGGAAAAAAATAAATTTACCTTTATATTATCGGTGCTATCGTCCACCGCATTACAAACTCTCATTACTTTTTATCAATTCCTCACTTTATTTGTCAATTCATGTTACTTTTTGAAATATTTGTTCACATTTGTTTAAAGTGAAACAATTGTACTTGAATAATATTTGTTGACCTTATATATAGGAGGAAGTAAATTGTCCGGGTTGAGGTCGGAAAAAATTCTCTTGAATAAGGAGAACTACAATAAGTTCTCCTTATTCAAGAGAATTTTTTCTGACCTCCACCCGGACCATTTTCTTCCTCTGAAATAATTGTACGTTTAGTTAAATACTAAAAAAGTATTATAAATATGAAGTTAAAAGAATTTGTGTTGTAAATCATTTTAATAAACTAAATTGAATATTCTGAATTATTTTTGTTACAATTGAAGGATTGATTGTTCATAGTCATTTACCTACTCCTTAGTACCTCCTTATTTAAGTCCATTAGGACAATGTATGTATAATACTAATTAAAAAAAAAAAATTAGCTTCTACCCCAGTAGTGCCTAGACATTAAATTTTACTGTAATAGTTTATCCTCATTAGGAAATATTACTGAATGGGATTATTATTTACTCAATGCTATTATTATGACATTAGTTATAGTAACCTAATTGTCAGTCTGTTGTTATATAATTTTAACTGGCTAATAATATCACTGTTTGAGAACTATTGGCTATATTGATTTTTTTTTTCATTCAGGAAGCGGTTGATACCTAGGCTACATTAATGTGTTTTGGAAATGAAAAATAAATCAGTTGAAATGTAAACAAACCCCTCTATTAGATAAACAGTTTTTAATGATGTTATATTTTATTTTATCTTTGAAATGCAGGACTGACCATAACTGGGATAGGAGTTACATGTGGTTTAGTTGTTTGCATAAAAACCTTCTATGCCCAAGATCGCAGGCTCGCCACTCGGCAGGTGGCCCTGGAATTTGTAAAGGGAATAAAAAAATGCTTGGTCATGCCGTCCTTCGGAAGGGACGTAAAATGGCCCGTGCGATTTCAGGTACCTGTTAAAGATCCCTATCCTAATTAAATTTGGATAGACAAAATTGAGGACTCCCACTCTAGCATCTGATTATCCATAGCATTATATAGTGACAAACGAAACAAACACACAAACATAGTTGAGACATCACTCTTTTTATCATTGAATTATTTCTTCCATGTGTTATATTATATTATGATATATATCATATCATTAAAAGAGACACGAAATTGAAATACAAATTAAAATTCTGGGATAAAGACTTGAAATAAATATTTTTCCTGCTTGTACTATATTGGAAAAAAATAATACCACCTGAACTACATAACACTCGTAAATTACAGTTACACAATTTGAGCTACGAGTAGTACAATTAAATGGAACAGTTGTAAAAATTGTAAAATGGGGGTTGGTCCGCTGTCAGTCCGGACTACAATTTTGAACTTCATTTTTCTTCCACCAATAACATGACTTTCATTATGTAAGGTAATAAAATCAGTTATCATGTAATTTTTGCTATGTTTTATTATCTTCATAGATATCATTTCAGACTATTATTTTTTTATTTTTCATAAATTATTTTATAATTTAACCTTTTGTTCGTTGTATTTCAGTCTTTTCATTCTTATCATTACTATATGAAAAATTACTATATTTTATTAGGTACTGTATACATACTATTGATATTGCATTTATTTTTATTTTATTCTTTAATATGCCTGAGGATGGCCTAAAAATTAGGTTGAAACATTGACACAAATTAAATAAGTTTTACTTATTGTGTAAAATTGATTGACTGTACCCTCTGACCATTTTCAATATTTCTCAAGATGTATACAATCAACCATTTCCTCATCAATATAAATCAAGATGAAAATTATACAAGCTCCATGTTTTCAGCAATATTAACATTAATTCCTATTTTTTATTGTCATTATGTTAAAAAAAAAAAATATGGAAAATCACATTTTTACTTTAACTTATATTAATAAGAATTGGTACAATCTAGGTCGAGGAAACAAAATTTCCTCAATCAATTCAGGAAATTGACAAATGTTCTATTTTTTTAAGACACATTACCCCTTGAAGGAATATGATTTCAGCCTTAATATTTTGGGTTTATGTAAATTAATAGCTTAGCTACCTGTGTTAACTGTATTTAAAAAAAACATGTTTCCCCTTTGATTTCGTGTCTTTTTCAATAAAGATTTTTGAAAAAGTCCAAAACAACACAACTTGTTTCTGTTATCATTGAAAAAACCCTTAAAAATCTGAAAATAAAATCAGATACAACCACCCTCAAATCGTGTGTTTTTACTCATGTATTATTTCCATGTTTGATATTTATCGGCAAGTCATGTTTGTACCATTATTAATTATTAAAAATTGAAAAAAAAAATACAAATTTTGATGTCTTGTTTCTCTGTTGGAAGGAACTAATAAAAAGTAAATCCTTTATCATGTACTATATTTTTGATAAATTTCTTTTTTGATATTCATCTATCACTCAATTTTATAGGATCTTAATTATTGGTAATAAAAAAACGAAAAAAACATTATTGTTTGAGGACTTGTTTTTGACTTGTTGGGAAGTGAGGTAGCCTGGTTCCGGGTTGAGATCAAGGTATGGCAGATAAATTATTTAATCTGTTAACAGACAGATATAGGCTCTGTGGGATCGGCAGACTCTCCGGAGCTCAACCAGTGTATTTAAAATGGGAACCCATAATTAGGGTATATAAATACCTGGTGGTTGAGTGGCAAATCACCTCCCTGCATAACTGCTTGGACTGTAAAATCTCTGCCTTGTCCAAGACTCTTCATTGGTTGTAGTGGTAGAGTTTTTTTATTTTGGATCCTTATTGAATTATAAGTTAATAACTTCTCTGTTGGGGCGAAATTTATACTTTTGAAATTTTGAACAGATGAACCAGCTATACAATGCTGTTTAAATTTAATGTTTAAGTAACAAAGTGAAGTTAGAGCTCCCTTCTTTTGCACCCATCGATAGGCCTCCTCCTTAATAAATAGGATCCAGGAATACAGTATCTCACGTAACTATGGTATATTTACATTTTTTGCTGATTCCTTCTTTTGTTTACCGCTAATCCTCTATTCTAGCTGTTCTTTATATAATTAAACTAAATTACAAACGATTCCCAATCACTGATATGTTGAAATTATTTATAAACATTTTCAACTTCAACAAAGTGGTTATCCAGTGTATTTTTCAATTGCCATTCTGCTTTAAGCACTGTATCATCTCCATATATTCACTTTTGAATTATGGGCCATAAAAAAGATGTGTGGAAGCACTTGGGCATTTTAGTCTCTTTGTTGTGCTGATTGAGGCTAATCAGTTTAATAAAGTTTTTACCTTTCCGTCCACTCTTGCTAGTATTTATTAATAATCTATAGAATAACCTCATGATATATTGTGGGATTAAACCCTATAAACAACAAACTTGAACCATAACATGGTGTAGTATACCTTTTTGAATATGATTCTCTCTTGATTATTCTTCAAATTGGCCCAAATATCCAAACAATAGATGAGTTTATATAAACTGTGCAAAAATGAATATGAATACCACTGATTTTGTTGTATTTACTTTGCCTAGCATTTTAATATTATTTTTATTATAAAAAGCATTTTATATTAGAAATTATACTACATTAAATATTGTATAGTGTAAAAATTTCCATAATAATATAAATGCTAAGTAAAATATATACTACCAAATTAGCAACATCCCAATTTATTTTTGCACAGTATAGATAGGAGTCATAAATCAGATGGACTTTCATTTGGCTCAAGAGGTGGTTACTCACTGAGCGCCTCTCAAGTATAAAGAAGCATCGTTTAGCCCTAAAAATTATACAGTTATTCTTCTGATCGTGTCAACTCTCCTGAATTACAATGTAATCCATATATGTAAACATTCTTAAACTTACTTGGAACAATTGTCACTGAGCTTCCACTGACACCATATGGTTTTTGATCTGATTACTTGTACTTTAGTTTTGCTAAAGCTAAAAGTACTTTTGTCTATCGTTGCTGTTTGTGATCAACCAACAATATCTCCTTTGGCCATATATATTGTCCCTTTTGCCTCGACCTTAGCCTCTGTTATGGTTTTTTCTAAAGCCAAATTTAAACATAAAAAAGCAAAGGCATTTCCTTGGCATTTTTGGGTTAGCCTTGCTAGTTTAACAGGTAAATCTATAACTTTTTATACTACTGATCTCAATCAGTCCTCAATGAACAGGTGGGGGATTTTCACGTTCTATCTTATTTACTCCTTCCAGTGGATTACATCCTCAGCCTTCTGATTTGGTTACATCTGATTTTTATTATCTGATTATTGGGTTACTTTTTGCCATCTTAAAATTTTGAACTGAATTTTAAAATTGAGAGCTACCTTGATTTTTTTTTTAAGCAGGTAAACTTTAATTGCTCAATTTGTATGAGCTACCATCTTATGTCTCTAGACCCAATTTTTGTTATAAATAACCTACTATTATGTTTATTCGGGCTCATTATTATTAATAATGTATTATTGATAATGATAATAATGTATTGTCACTATTAATACATAACTATTATGCTTATTATTAACGCTCATTTAATAGTGACATGAATTATAAAGAAAAATAAAATACATACAATTTCTATATCATTCCAATTTATCATCCCTCATTCAGATAATACTAACTGCGAACACCTTCAGATTATTTTTGAAATTAGGCCATCTCTATTAGTGTCAAATATTTAAAATTTAATCTTATAACATTCAGAATTTACTCATTAGCATAATGGTGTTGGTTTCTATTCCAAGTAGTATAGACATTAAAAAAAAAAAGTGTTTTATGCAAATAATAATATCTGGCTTCTCAAGTTTTGGCAGAATGAGGAGCTTAGCATTAAAAGTTATTTTAAGGGAAAAATAATTTAAAGGGTTGTCTTGAAGATATGTAATGTTTAATAGTTAATGATAAATAACCAAACAAAATCTGTATTTTCTTCATAAAGCCTAGTATTTTTTACTCCTTAAATAGGCTAGAATACATTTTTTTTTTTTGCTTATCAAATGATTTTCAAATTTATAAATACTGAAATTTCTTTTTGCCAACAATGGATGTGGAGAAAAGTGCACTAAAGTGATTTGCAGTATTTTTGTTCTCAATGTAACTGAAGAATATTTGTTTCATTATTATTTTATACTATTATTATTATTTTCTTATTTTCTATTCTTCTTTTGTCATAAAGTCATTCAGGTTTTAGTCTCATGAAATAAAACAAGATTTATATATCCAAAATTGAAATTTTGTTTTTATTTATAAATAAAAAATTCACATACAAAAGTAACATAAATAGTTTTTTAAAAACTATATCTATATTACTTACATCATTAAATGATAATGAAAGAATACATTTGTATAAAAAAGAAATCATCTTACTTAATTCTAAATAAATTAATACTATTTAATAAATAATGGAGACTTTGTCCCCCAAAAGAACTGTGCCAGCAGTTTACTCAATGTTAGTTGCTACAGCACAGTTCTTTTATATTGAAGTAGGGACGAGAATTGAACATTAGGAAAATGACACACACACACATCAATCAAAAGAAATATTCACACATACATTTATACTTGAAATGTTCAACAGTTATCCTCACCTCATTAAATTAAATAACTTAAAGTTTTATTATATTGTCATTAAATATTTCACAATTGATATGCATGCCACTAAAAGAGAATTCTAGTTATTATGTTAGATATGTTTAGTCTTGGCTTCAATTACTATTTTACCTACCACCGGATCTTGTAAAATATTTCCATTCTTAGAAAGAAAAGTATTTTACATTTCATATATACATTAAAGAGAGAATGTCGATTAAGCCTTACATGATCTTGTAAATGAATTTTTGTTATAATTATACACAATCGAGTCTTAAAAATACAGTTCGAGGCTAATTATATTTACAAGATTTGATTCTTCTTTTTTTTTTTCTTGTTTTTCTTCTTATTTTTCATAGAGCATATATTTCTGTTTCTCTTAAATAAATTTTTAAATTCAATAAAAATAAAGATTTTTCTAGCCATCACCTCCTATCCTCTCTTTAAGGAAGTACCAGTAAAAACCGAACTTTTTCCTTATACTAAATCACGAATTACACTCATTTCTAGTCATTTTTTTGTTGAATTGTAAGATTTATTTAATTGTCTTGTGATGGCACTAGAATCTCCTCGCATATCCAGTTTCATATAACTTACATAGAGAGTCCGTTCTTCCTGGCACACTCAGGCTTGAGCCATCATGATGGTAGATACTGCTTGTCCTTTTCCTTTGTTGGTATACAAAGAGCCATGCAACAACAATCGACATCTGGATAGCCAAGAAAACTACTCCTGAAATGATAACTCCTGCCAAGTTGAGACAGAAGCCTTGGCTTTGATCAGTGGAAGACATGAATACAGTTGATGGCTCTTTGAAATCAGTCATGTTAGCTCGGTGCTTGTTGAAACCGAATTTGTCAGTGATTTGTATGCTTTGAACGAGAAGAAGGTCATCCCTTGCTGAGGATGCTGCTCTTCGCTTCCTTCTGCCGAACGAGTTTACTGAACGGAGTTCTCCTGAAGCATCTTCTTGGTCGCACTGGACTGGCTCGCATGTTGGCATGCATGGAGTGACAAGTGCTCGGAATTGGACGACTTCTGATGAAGGAAATTTGAAGGCATCGAAGTAAGATAAGAGAACCTGAAGAAAAAGGAATAGAAAATTAGCTATGGCTGAAATATGATGATGTATAGAAAATATTTGATATTTTTGATTACTAAAAAAACCAATGAATGTAAATTGACATATCTTCGCTATGGCTTGAACAATAGGTGACATTGCCTTATTATAACTTATGTATTTAAAATATTTAAGAATAAATAAAAGACTCTAATACATTACCTTTCCTGAGTCTGCTGACTTGTACAATGGTCCCATGATGAAGTGGTCAGTTGGGCAGCCATCAGAATCAATCAGGATGATTTCACTGGAGTCAACACCATCCATTGCTACCAACTCTCTGACGAAGATTTCATAGGGAGAATTCTTGTCCAAAATTTCGAATTTGAGGGCCAGTGGGTCGCCGACCTGAGCAGAAGGAAGGACTTCCTCACCTCGCCTGTCTGTTATCTTCATTGCTACGTTAGGGGAGTCCACGATCACTTCTTCAGTCAATGCCGGCTTGACATCTCCATGCACTCCCAGGTCCACTTCATTGGAAACTGATTTGTTGGTCAGATCATACTGGCAGGTTACTGCTAGCCCCAAATCGGAGCTGGTCACGATGGTATCATGGTGCTGGATAACAACATCGTTGAGATATCTGCCGAGTCCTTGGTGTTTGACATTGCACTCTACGTCATCATATGCCATGTGGAGTTCGAATTCAAGACTTCCTTTAACATCCTTCACGCAGGAGTTGGGGCTGCCCTTAGCATAAATCTTTCCGTTGAAGAGTTTGCTTGTCTTAATCCTAGCAACCATGTCTCCTGATCGGCAGTCGATGCTTACATTATAGCAGGCGCTCAATTCGTAGGTGGAAGCCTCAGGGATGTCCAAGTAGGGATCCTGAAAGATGATAAAAAATAGGTTAATAAAAAGAAGTAACGTGATTGAAAGAATGAGTAAGGCTGAGCTTTGGTTTTTTGTTTAATTTCAACATATGCATACGATATTCCACCTACCTGTACGTCGGCGAGGGTAGCTCTAGAGTGATGGGACAACCTGCAAACAGATTCACCAGTGTCTCCGAAGTCGTAGGAATGGCACCTGAAGGGAGAGTTGAGGCAGAGATCTCGGCACTCTTCGACGGAGTCGATCTCCTGGTAGACTGAGTCGACTGTCTTGAGGATCCTTCCGGTCAGCTTCTTGAACTCGCACAGTTTGACGGGTTCCTCGACGCAGTTGTTTTCTAGATAATCGTAGCCCTGGGCTGGGACGAAGCCTCCGGATCCGGCAACTGTGAGTCTGTCCATCTCCGACATGTCGCACTCTCCTGTACCGTTGTTGTAGTTAGCAGACCTGGAAACATTATATTAATTTATTATCATGGTTTACTTTTTTTTCTCTTTAACTAATATTTAAACAAAAAATAAAACATTTCTTTTCATATTAACTTCTTCTTTATAGGATTTATTATAACAGCTTAAAAATTACTATGATTG